>JARDWD010000387.1:1032500-3432500 GCA_029034505.1 Ornithoptera priamus | reverse complement strand
TTGACCTATTGAATTTAGTATAACATGATAAATTAGAAATAAATTTCTGGACAGATTTTTCTTCAAATAACAATAATGTAAAAAAACTTTTTTTTTTAATCCGTTTATTTTAATTTGTTTAAAGTGATAATAAGATTGTGGATTATGGAGCGCGCTCGATCAGAATCCTTCAGCTCTCATACGTTGACTACAGGAACATAGTGATGCTGTTATGACCTCAAATTTATCTCAAATCTTCACGATTGAAATGATCTTATAAATTTGATGATTGTCGTGTATATGTGTAACTTATTAGGACTATATATATATATTCAAGATTCCACGTATGTAGAGACTCATCACGAGATCTCTAGAACTATAAAGCCCACGGTCTTGAAATTTGGTAGGAATATTCCTTTGGCTGAGTATAGGTGAGCGAAGAATAAATTTTACAAAATTTCTTCCCCAGAGGGAGTAGCTGGGCTGTTACGGCCAGCAAAGCGGGTCAGCTAGTTGTTAATAATTTAAATTTTAAGCCTAACCAGATGTTTGTATCAAGTTACAATACGAGTAGCCTTATCAAGATAAACTCACTAACACCAGCGGTTAATTTTAACTCACTAACTCCAACTTTATCTAATATCAAAAACATGTTTATTAAGAACTAAAGATATGTCAATACCAAGTTATCTCGTTTGGCGCGCCGCAGGTCGATCTTTCGCGCCGATTAAAAACTTGTGTTTTAATTTTGGGCTAAGGTCACAGTGGTTTGCTGCCACTTAGATGCATGTAAATATTTTTATTGAATGTTTTGGTATGTACTTTATTTTTACTGTAATTTTTTTATTGTTTTTTGCTTTATCTTTTTTTTATTTTTTTTAACTTATTTTTTGAAACACAAAACACAAAAGTTTACCCGAAAGCCAGTAATATTTATCTGAATAAAACAGTCATCGTGGCCTAGCATGTCACTGGGCTTGTTTGCAATGAACTATCTCTTTTATTTTTGCTGGCTGTGATCCCGAAAATACAACAATGTTTTAGATATCTGCTGATGATCTACAATGGGCTAACTCTTGACTTCATGTTTTCATGGCGTTTATTGACAATGAATTGGCGGATGGTGCGTATTGGTGCAGAATACTCTGGATCTCTTATATTAACCAAATTATATTATTACCAAATAATAAATATATACGAAAATTATAAAGATTGTATGATATAGTTAAAAGAAGGCAAAGAATAAAAATATTAATAAAATAATTTGGAGTGGATCTGTGATATCTTCGAATTGATAAAGCAACTGTAATTGTAGTTATTTAAGAAGCATTATGTTTAAGTAGAAACTTTCAGAGGGGATTTCAAAGAGAGGCATCCTAGAAACATTGATTTAGGAAGAATGTCAGAGATTCAGCTTCACTTGTTCGTTTTAACTAGTAATTTTATTACAATGTCTTTCAAACCGACATACAATAACACTTGCACGAAACCGTTACTCCTGACAGTTCAGAAATCAGAATAAAGAGGTATCAACTAGTAAAAGATCATTAAGAAGAATATAATTCCATATCTACATGTATCTAATTGTAAATCTTAAAAACATATATCACTTGCCAACCAGAATGCCAAGCGTAATAGAGGATGAGAGATCCACGTCAAGCTGGGAATATTAATAGGCTGAAACGAATATATGGAAAGAGTTCAGAGGCAGTTGTAAGTCATGTAACACTAAAAGCATACCAAGGCAATAACATTAACTCTAGAAGCTACCTCACGTACCAAGCGAGTTACATTTCGCACTAGCATTTCCGTCTGAGAACAATAAAAATCCATTTCGCCGACCCTGAATATTTACATGTGAACCTCGAGCGGGTAACCTCATTACTGCCTTTGTCACATCGACGGTTACCAACTGCTCTTTATTTAAAAAAATTAACGTTTCAATTTACATAACAAACTTTTGTCTACACTCTTGAGAAAGAAACTAATTTGATAAGAATAAGTAAAGATAGAATATGATGTTGCTTTTATATTTCCATAAACAACAAAGGAATATTAACATATATAGTATATCACCGTCATTATCAGCCCATGAACGTTCACTGCTGGGTTTCCACAGAAGTTTCCACACGGTTCAGTCCTGAGCTGTCAGAATCCAGCGATTTCCCGCGTCATTCACTACGTCATTATTCCATCATGTTTAGATACTTCCACTGTATCTACCAGTCACCAGTTGAGGATCTCACAGCCTCATCAGCTATCAATCCTTTATCGATGGACATTATTTACATCCTTTTTATTATTCATTATTTTAATATTAAGTTGGTAACGAATCGAATCTGAATAGGTTGGCAACCTTATGAGCCATAGCTACATGCGTTATCCTCAGCGAACACTCGCACATGTTTCTGACCTAGACACACTAAAGAGTGCAGGAAGTGACCTTGCCGGAAAGGAAATCAACTACGGTTAAGGGTGCGTGCTAAGGATAATGTCGATTATTATTAATCGATTTATAATATATACTTACTATCATACACTTCTAAAACGTTCATTATAATGTACTATCGGCTTCACAGATTAATCAACTTCGTTATTATCTTTTTTATATTGGCTATATATATAATTAGAGTAACGCTTTAATTATATATATATAACAATAATGAAGTCATTAGAATATAACATCAAGTTTATTACACTAAAGTAAAGAAACTTTTAAAGAGTATGCATACTTTAAAGTATGACGTATTTTTAGAGTAATGTAGTACCTAGTATACTCTAATTTTAAAGAGTATGCATACTGTAAAGTATGATGTATTTTTAAAGTATATGTACTACCTAGTATACTCTAATTTTAAAGAGTATGCATACTGTAAAGTATGATGTATTTTTAAAGTATATGTACTACCTAGTATACTCTAATTTTAAAGAGTATGCATACTGTAAAGTATGATGTATTTTTAGAGTACTTGTACTACCTAGTATACTTTAATTGTATGGAGTGTGGATACATTAAATTATGGTATATTTTTAGAGTACATTTACTACCTCGTGTCCTCTAACTTTAAAAAATATGCGTACTTTTAAGTGCGATGTATTTTTATAGAGAACATATATAATATTTTTAATTGACTAACTATAAAAATAAATAAAATTATGGATGTAGTGAATGGAGATAAAACTGTTTTAAAGGATACGACAGCAAAGCAGGACAAGCAATTTTTTTCCTTTGTCGTCAGTTTTCTGAATTATAAAAACCTAACAGTAAAGAATGTATTGACTTCACGTTGCTTACGAAAATATAAACTGAATATTAATTAAGTTAGTGACGTTGTTGCAAATTGTAAGTTATTAAAAAAAATGTATCTGAAGCGGCTTATCGACATATATATTTTAATTTAATGAATTCTTTTGTTCTGTAAAAAGAAATAATTGAAATTCAATTCGAGTACTTGTACGATAACCTTAGAAATGAGTAAACACTCTATAAACGGCAATCATATGGTGTCCGCGGAAAAAGAAGACGCCAAATTGAGTTTGCGGTTTATAACTCACGAATTATTAGCAAAGTAGACTTTATTGCAACGGAGAAGGAAATAATATCTGATGTATCAGGCGCAAATGTATGGATCATGTGTAACGTCGCCATTTAAGACATCAATGCCGAGAACGGAAGGAAATAAGGTCACATGTTGTTTTTATCAATCGAATGAACGAACGCTGTTGTAATTGTAAGTCATAACTTCATTTCCCTATAGATTAAAGCTTATATATATATAAGTATATACATATATATAAGTAATATATATACATATATATATATATGTCTAAAATAAGATAGTAATGAAATCATCCAAATCCTTACTCAAGATAAGGTAAGTATTACAAACAGGGAGAATTCAGGGATAACACTTAGTCGGTTATTGAATCCCTCTAGATTCCGGGAGAGCTTGCTAATATCCTCCTCATCATATCAACACCATGAGATTTTTGGTGGCAGGAATCCGTCATAACTTTTTATAGGATAGATATCACATGTGAATAGGATTTCGCTACAAAATCTGTTTTCTAAAAAGTTTTTAAATACGTTTCTTCGGGATCAGATATACGCTCGAGATACCTCTGGTATTACATCCCCTATTCTATGGTAACGGTTTACCATCGAGCCGTATTTACCACCGCAGTGCTTTAGCAGAGATCGCTTACAATCAGGTGTACAAAGCCCTTATCGAATTCAAAATCATCATCATCAGCCGATAGACTTCCATTGCTGGAATTCCAAATAATACATTGTATTTCTCTATCCATATTATTTCTTCATTAAACTGTGTCAATGACAATTTATAAGAATGTGTACTTTTTACGTACGTTTACACCGACGATAAATAAATATTTGATCGGCTCATTATAGTGACGATCCATCGACAATAACTGATTTAATATAAATACGTATTGTTTATAGATATCTCATTTATATTATAACTACTCAACTTCTAGGTCATAATTATCTTGGTTAATTAAAGTGAAAACTGTTTTTTTTTTATGTTAAATAAGAGGCATGCGAGCAAGACCGGTCACCTGATGGTAAGTGATTCACCGCCGCCCACGTCACCAGCGACGCCAGTGCGTTGCCTACCCTTCAGGTAAGAATATGCTCTTTTCTTGAATAACCAAATGTCGCAGTTGTCGGGGAAGACCGCTGATGGCAACGAGTTCCAGATATTTACTGTGCGTGGCAGAAAACTGTTTTTAATTAAACGCATTGTAGTGGAACGCCAACAATCCAGATGGTGCGGATGATAGTGCCGGCGAGATGAGACGGTTTTCATTCATTAACTACTAAACTCATGTTGAAGACATATCGGCGTTTTTAAAAGGCGACTGACGATAAAAAACTCCAAGACTAGAGCTATAGCTTTTCTTGTGATTTTTATGAAATTGAAAAGACCTAATCAGCGGACACCAATAGCTTGGGAGGAACGAAAAATAGCACTCAATTCCAAGTGTCCTTGACGAAAGCCTAGTCCGTGACAAGCAGTCACGAGAGCAAGCAATGCACAAAACAAACTAGTGTCTGTGTACAGACGAGTTCACATCGATTTATCAGAGCCTCCCCAAGCGGCGGGTCGGCGTGTCACTCACGACATCCATTCGCATCTCAATGCCGAAATATAATAAGGTCAAGAACTCGCCGATTACATATATGTACGTTACATATATGGCCTACCTACTTTTTTTATTGAAAAAGGTCCAGACGTAATCATTCTATGATCTGGAGTAGATTTTTCATTGTTACTCACACTGTTTTTCTTTAAAATTCTTGTCTGATGAAGACGCTCCAAACCGGCACTCTCAGAAGGATGCTACAGTAATATTCTGATACATCAATAATAGACATATTCAGAAGTCTGGAGAATTAAATATAAATACTTCTTACATAAAAGTACCTATATAAGATTTAATGAGTGTAATGTGCATTGTAAATATCCTATCATAAATATTTAAGATGATGCCAACATAACAAAAACATTGGTTACTGTCTAATGGCAAATTTGAGGTCTTTAGTACGAACTGATAAAATTATTTTGCTAAACCATTAAGTTAAATAATTCAGAGGTTTTATCTATGAGTTAATTTTTTTAATATACCGACTTTCACATAATCTTCATCATCATGACTATCAGCCGATAGACGTTCACGATCTATATATTAAAGGAAATATCCAGAGATACATTAACTCACCACGAGAACTCCGAAACTGTTAGACATAAGCACTCAAAATTTGGTAAAGAGATTACTTCTAATTTTTAGAGGTCAGCTAAGATGGGATTTTACAAAATTCCTTCCCCAAAAAAAGTTGCAGGTGTCTTACGGCCAGCAAAGCTGGCGAACAGCTAGTATATAACTATTTAGATAGTCAAGCGTGCTCACCTAGGCTCCAGCTTTTATATTTTGATAGTTGGTACAGAGTAATCTCGTAGTGCCCGTTTACAATATGAGTATAACAGTTACACAGGAGAATTAAAAAAAAATACACCCCCAAATAAACTCTTCAACATGTGGCTACTGATTCGAATCAGGAGTTTGCAATATCGTCAGTTTATTAAACAAGAGTTATATGATTTATTATCTATATTTAATAATAACTTCAGAATATTCCTTTTTTTTTATTCAATCATGCGGCGAGATGGACGAGACGTTCATCTTATGGTAAGTGATGAGACAATGTTTGACCACAAAAAGATCCACATGTACACAAGAAAAAAAGACAACACTGATCACTTTCTAACGATATGCCGAATAAGGGGGATCTTTAGGCGATGGTGACATCGTGTTAGGGAACCCATTTGTATAAGCGTAAATTGATTGATAAATTTGACAGATTAGAAGGAACGTGTGAGGTTGAAGAGTTATGGAAGTCGATCAAAGATGAAGACGTGGAAGTGGCCACTGATCTCTGTGGTGTGAGTAAGCGAAGAAAAGAAAGTATGATGCAGACTGTAAATGCAGAAGTACGGAAGGCGGTGTCTGAAAAGAGGAAAGCATGACAGGATTGGTTGGCAGCAATCGCCAATCGAAGAATCTATAAGGCAACGATAGAAGATGTACAAACTGCGAAGAATGAGTATAAAAGATTTAAGAACGCAACAAAGGATGTGGTGGAGAGAAAGAAAATTAATGATAGAGATGAATTTGAAAGAAGGTTATCTGATGACTTTCGGACGAACATTAAGTTCTTCTGGAAGTCCATAAGAATACCCAGAGCTAATAATGCAAGCTCACTTGGCAAAATCAGGAACCAGGATGGAAGCTTTGTAGCAGGTCAAGAATCTATTCTAAAGAGGTGAAAGAAATATTTTGAAAGTTTATTCGAGAAACAGGATATGCAAGTGCCAAACCTCGTCAAGGGTCAAACTGAGAGTGGTTGTCTGTTTATGAGGGAAACAGCACACTGATATTAGAACTGAAATCACTTTATGAGGGTTCCAGTGCTTGAGTCAGGATAAACGGGGCTTACTCAGACTGGTTTAGCACCCAGAAAGGGTGTTAGACAAGGATGAGTGGCTTCGCCGTGGCTGTTTAACCTATTTATAGACAAATGCTTGAAAGATAGTGAGTATAACTTAAGAATGAACGAGTTGATTGTAACATGCCTCCTATACCCCCATGATCAAGTTTTATCATCATCGGAGAGGGAATTGCAAGCGATGGTAGCCATGATGTATGGTGCTTTAACAAGCAAAGGAATGAAAGTGAATGTAAGCAAGACGAAAGTAATGGTTATATAATGGGTAATGGACAAATTGTTACGTTATGATTGAGAGACAAAAAGTGGAACAAGTGAAAGAATTTGTCATCTGGGTTCACAGTTTACGAGAGATGGCAAGTGTGATGGTGATATTGTAAGAAGTGTTGGAAGGGAATCAAGTGAATGGGGCATTTCATAACTTTATGAACAGCTGGAACGTCTCACAGAGAGCACGACTGGCTGTACATAGAAGCGTGTTGATCCCCACGCTGATGTATGGTAGTGAATATTGGGTATAACTGGAGTGAAGCTGATGGACAAAGTGAGGAGTAGTGTGATAGAGAAAGGGATGCTTAGATGGTTCGGCCATGTTGAAAGAATGGATGATAGAAGATTAACAAAAAAGGTATACAGGGTAAGAATGATTGAAGAAATAGGTGCAGGTTGGCCTAGGCGGACATATTCCAATCAAATCGAAGACGTCCTAAAGAAAGGCCGGGTCAAGAGTACTCGCAACCGACGAGCATGCATGAAGACACTCATGAAAGTGGAGGAAGCGAAAGAAATTTTCCAGGATCGTAGCAGTTGGAAAGAAGTGTTCTCTGCCTACCCCATTGGGAACGTGGCGTGATATATATGTATGTATGTAATTTTCGTTTTCGTACCTTCGAGATGATAAGTAATACACCTGCCCATAACAACCTCGCGCCAGTTACGATGATGTACAAAAAACCACATTTTTCTCGACGTCTCATACATAAAATGTTAAATTACCCGAGTAACATCACTAGCTACTACTCCCTTTAAACCGGAACACTGTTAGCGACACTAGTGTTTGACAGACAAGCACTGCGGTGGTACTTGTCTCCATCAACAGTGACCCACCAGTATCATTACTCATTAGTTTATAATTATAAATTAATTAAGATAATTAAATTAGGTTAATATTAAATTGGTATTTTCCTCTTTTTGTTTCTGTGATATATATTCGTCATCCGTTCGCAATGGCTTTCAGTACATTTATATATTAGACACGTTTACCGTGATACAAACACTTGAAAGAACTTCAAGATCTGTATCGTAGTACCTTTGCTGCATTGTCATTTATTAAAATAATGATTAACGACTTCCATTTTGTTATAAACAATAATTATTTATCAATGGGCGCGACCGTGCGGCGGACGTTGTAAAATTATAATAAATTACCGAATTAATGGGCTAAGTTGCTCGTGTGTTTTATGCGCCATATAAAAAAAAATGTTTTATTCGTGTTACAAGTAATACTTAATACTTTACCGACTGTCATAATTCACTTACAGATTTAATTGTCCATTATATTCGTGTTATTATTTACGCGGCGGCACTTATTGATCGCGCCGGTAAGGTTGACAGCAACTGTCCCGCGTCGTGACCTCGACCAGTGAGCTTTAGGGCCCATTAATCGGTGAGAGTATTCAGGGTTACAGTTACTTTTAACAGTTAACTTACATATACAGCATATGTCTCCATTACCGGATACAGTCTACGTACCACTTTACAGCCTATTTACGCCCCCACTGTTGGGGCACAGGCCTACCCTCAATATGAGGCCGATAGGCCTTAGTCACCACGCGCGCCCAATGCGGATTGGTGACCTCACACACCCTAGAATGAATTCTAATTCATGTGCAGGTTTCCTCGCGATGTTTTCCTTTAATATATGTAGTTCGCTGTTCTTACTCAAGTTCACAAATGTACAAAACTTAAATATTAAGTTAACGGTACATGCCATGATTCGAACCCGCGACCTTCGGAATGAAAGACGCACGCTCTAACCATTAGGCCAGCGGGTACTTACCTACGTACCACCGCAGCTCCTATTTCCGCTGCTAGAGTAGTGAGCAAAAACTTTAATGTAATCCGGTTAGAAGGGGTTTGTAGCTAATGAAATTATTGTTGTAACAAGACGACATCTAATGTCTCAAGATGAAGAGCATAATATAGCGCAATGTATATTAACCTAACGTTATGGACAAGCGTATAACTTACCATCAAGTGAACGTCGCGCTCGTCACGCCGCTTCGTCGAACTTTTTTTTTTATAGAAAGGTAGGGCAATCGAGCGAACAGTTCACCTGGTGGAAAGTGATCACCGATGCCCATGGATAGTGGCAACACTAGAGTGATTGTATCTAACTCGCGGATACCAGATCCGCGGGTCCTGAATCCGATGAAGCTGCTATGGTTGTCAAACTTTACTTTCAAGGAAATTGTAAATAAGAAAATAGAGGAAATAATAAAAAAGAAATTATACATGTGCTGTCTAAACATCCTAACTAGCCATACACTGTTACAGTTAACACTTGCCACCAGGTTAACGTCTCGACTTGTCTGTTTATATTAACTGTATGGTCATAATCTACTGCAGTGGGTTGCTATGACATATGACCTGAGGGTATTCCATCCGGTTTCTTTTAATAGTGGTCGTGATGATAAGCTTTAGATGGACAGATTATTGGCAACGGAACGTGACGGGCCGTCAAAACAGTGACGTTGCGTAATACAGGGGCGCTCAACCTTTTCCCAACATTAATATAATATTAAATATACATAAGAAAACTCTTAATTTTTAATTATTTTATATTAATTATATTTTCATATTGTTTTTTTTATAGGATTGTAATTATGTATGAAACGTGAGCTGTCATAGTTTATAAACATTAATGAGAATTTTTTTTTCTTTCAAACAAAGCCTAACATATTCAAGGTGGGGGCGGAGGAACCGAAGACTTACCAATATATTCGCTAAGTTATATATAAAATATAGTTATCATAATGCTAATTATCATCAGCTGATAGGCATCCAATGCCGGACGTGGCCAACCTCCAGACAGCATCCACGCCGATAGTTCCGCAACCAGCACCTTCATCAGATCGTCACTTCACCATCTGTACGTTCTTGCCGTACTATATATACCGCTCGTCAGATGCAGATCTTCATCAGATCGTCGGTCTACTTCTCTTTGTTTAAATTTAGACGCTTGACTGCGATGCCATCTGAAGGTAACCTTTTATGACTAGTCCAGAAGTTCAGAACACGATTGTGTTCCGGTTTTGATGGCGCTGTAACAATTGAAATTACTGAGGTAAGAAGACTTCTCAACTACGTACACTGTTTGTGATGCTGTGTATATCATCTTAACTAGAGCATCAGGTAAACGTCAAGCTCGTGCCGTCACATAAAAAGAGGAAAGCTCACTGAATTTCTTTTCAATTCTTCATAATGTTCAGACTGAATTAGTATATCTATATTAAGATAGTTTATTCATAACTAATTATAAAAAAAAATTGTTTCAGCTGTAACGATCGGTAAAGTAAGACGCAATAACATCTCATTATAAACAATAACATTTTTGACAATTTTAAGGTTACACAGAGGAAAAAACGTGTGTATTCGGGAAAACGATTGACGTACCTGATGGTGGCCTTACCAGACGAGTTGTTACTACATCATTTATCATTTTGGGGCGTAATTACAAAATACGAGTATGATATACAAGAAAAATAACCGAATCGCTTCAAGGAGCGCCTATAATTGTCCTACAAACAATAGTGATAGTAAAGATCCGTTTTTATTCAGGAAAGCGACGGGACGTTCATCTGATGGTAAGTAATACACAAGCCAGTAACAAAGTGGCATTAGTTAGGATGATATACACAGCACCACATTGCGCTCATTGTCTTGAGACGGAGGATGTTAAGTCTCGTCACCCCGGTGATTTCATAATTTACAGCTCTCTTCAATCCGGAATACAGTGTTGAGCACAGTACTGTGGTGCCTATTTATACGGTCTCCGGCAACAGAGACCTACCACCAGTAAATTTACGTGATATTCTATGAATGAAACTACGCCTTTGCGCTTTATAATTTTTTTTAACAGCCAATTTACGTTTCCACTGCTGGGGCACAGGCCAACCCTCAATATGAAGGCGATGGGTCAGTCACCGCGCGGGCCCAATGCGAATTGGTGACTTCACACACACCTTAGAATTACATCCTTCATGTGTAGGTTTCCTCACGATGTTCTCCTTCACCGTTTGTATTTCGCTGCTGTTACTAAAGTTCACAAATGTACATAACTTAAATATTAAAGTCATCACTATATGCCAAAGATTCGAACCCGCGACCTTCGGTAAGAAGACCACACGCTCCAACCATTAGGCTAGCGAGCTACTTTATGATAGCCTGTTTATGATTGGCTGATACATAATATAAAGCACGTCTTAATAACACACTGGTGGTAGATTTCAGTTACCGGAGACAGTCTAGGTACCATCGCATCCATTTCTGTCGCTAACAATAGTGTGCAAATATCACTATTCCGATTTGAAGGATGCTGTAGCTAGTGACAATCCGGGAATGAGATTTACATCATATCTTTCCAGCCAACGAGCGCCAAATACCCCCTCATGGTTATTGATCGGAGCTTTTGTAACCACTAGATGAAAATCTTTCTCATCTCCAATTATAAAAACTTATAATAAAGGTAATATGCGCATGTTAAACTTCCGACACCCTTATATTGTTTTTCCATGTGCATCATTCAAAATAAAATACATTGTCATTATAAATTCCTGTCATATTTATTGTTTTAATAATGACGATTAACAAAGAAAGGTAAATATAAATAAACCATTGTATGCCTGCTCGCGCGTTTACTTGAAATGCAACAAAACACTGCATCGGCTAAGAAAAGCCAAGGTCCGGACGTCAGATGGCCTAGGACATTTATAATTAACTCGACTGCAAAGTACGTTCATGTGTAACTAGGAAACGTGCGACGGAAGTAAACTTGTAACAAATGTAAATACGCTTAATTGCAAGTTTCTTTATACTGAACTATTCCTCGCCGTAATATAAAGTGTCTTTCTATAGCAACCGCATAAATAACCATGATATGAAAACGTTTATAAAATTTGGAAATAAAATTATGGAGGATTTATTATATTCAAAAAATATATAGCCTACAACCATCTCTACAAATCGTCGAATGCTCATGTTCACATGTCGATACGTTCACTAATTTTCTAGTGATTGGCGAACAACCTTCATTATATAAATATAGAGATTTGTATGGGATGTACGGGGTTCCGTCCAACATATTACAGAACTCAATCAACCTCACCTGCACGCAGTGCACCCTACTAAATAACAGACGAGGCTCTGACCGCCCACGAACCCGCACTGGGCCAGCGTGGTGGGCTAAGGCCCAATTCTCCCCAATATACTCTGTGGAGATCTTCAAGGGACGTCTATGTATAGCAGTAGACCTCTATCGGCTGATGATGATGATGAAAGATTTGTAACGAATAACTATGGAGAAGTATTCTGCCATTTGTATTATGATTATGATTCCGCCCAAAGAAATTCACCCATATAGTGAAGGCGTGCATCCTAATTATAACAAAGTGACCTTAGTGGAGATGTCTTATCTCTATTTTATTATATAGACTAGCCAAAAACTTGGTTACACTTATTTAAATGTATAATATAAACACGCAATATATAATTATAAGAGCGTAACAATCTCTTCCAGTGGGTTCCCGCGACTCTCACCAGATGGCCGGTCCACCTTCTGGGAGACCTCCCAACACTACGTCTACCGGTACGCGGATGCCACTCGAGGACCTTACTGCCCCATCAGCCGTCGGTCCTTCGAGCAATGTGCCCTGCCCACTGCCACTGAAATTTAGGAATTTTTTGAGCTATGTTGATGATCTTAATTCTTCTGTGGATGTCCACATTTCTGATTCGATTAATTGAACAGGCTTGTTCCACGTACAAAAAATAGAACAAAATAACTTCACAAAAAAAAAATTACCACAATAATAGTATTAATTAATACCGAATTGAAACCGATTGGCGAAGCACCACCCTTGATTGAATTAACTATCTCGTATTTAATAACAAGAAATCATGATTCTTCTTACAACACTTTAACTTCATTGAATCGTTATCGTCTCTTAATCATTAGTGAATTATTTACAGAAGATCCTTCTTTTCCTTGCTAAAGCATTTTATTCACAAAGTATTATTTAAAGGTTGCCTTTATAGTAATAATTACGATAAATTATAAAAAATCAAACAATTTCCGAACTAATCATAAGTTCCATTTAAAATAGTTCCATTAATAAAAATCAAAACGCCGTGGAACAGACTGCATCAAACAATCATTACAGGTGCGCGAGAAGACAGATAATAAATTATATAAATGACAGATGATGCACAGATTAGAAATCAGCGAAGGTCCGCACAATAATAGAATTATAATAGTTTTGCATAATGCGGAAACAGGAAAACAAACGGTTGCATTATAGACATAGATTTTATAAAACAAATACCAGTTAATAATTAATTTTTATATAATTTTGTTGGCAGCACTGTGCGAAATAAAACCCCGTTCAATGAACTGCTCGCTACTTTCTTCTATTCAAAAAATTATAATTAAATGAGCGATATTTTATTTTTATAAATACACAGCAAAGACAGAATATATGAAACATAATCTTTAAGGTAATACGTATTTTATGTTATTCATAACATGTTTAATATATAGATATTTTAAGTGAAATTCGATGTGAAATCAGCTGTTCGGTATCCTACGTTGGCGTATAAAGTGACAGCACACTTCCTGCGCCAGCGACCTCACATAAGTCACTTCAGATACGCTACCGGCGAAAGATAAGATGTACCGTAAACAAAAAAACATGTCTAACAACTCTTATTAACGTGCGTATTTAAGTTTCTTACTTCGTATAGTATAAGTAATTTTTTTAAAGAGTCATTTTATAGTGAGTGCCTCAGAACTTAATTAGTAGTGGTCCATAATACTTCCAGTTTTATGGAATACCAAGTAGAAGTTTTGTAAGTTTAATAACACTATGTGGCATATTTATACAGTTACTTCTGTCATTGATATATAATTGAAGTTGAAACTAAAGATTTATTGGTTAACCTGGATTTGTACGACCACTTTTAATCGTCAATTGTAAATCTCGAAAGTCAGTTCACAGCGTGCTCTTTTCCGTGTGAGACTGAGAACAGACTAATGGTATTTGCCTTTTTTGTATTCGTACTCATAATTACATTAATTATAAAGCTGTAAGGTGTCCCGCATAACAACTCACGGGACCCAAGCTAACCTTAGCCTGCTAATCAACAAACAAGGCCCTGGCTACACAGCCACACGCCAAATGGCTACTAGTGACCAACGGTACCGGATGCCATGCTGACCATATGTGGAGATTTTTGGCATATGTCCAGATGTGGATGTGTGTGGGCTCATGATGACTCATAATTACTGTTGTTCAATCTTCAATAGTTGGACGGATAAGAAGGAGACTCATAATTAAAAACGGCACCTTATTTTTAAACATTATCATCTTTCAAATAATCTATACTATAAGATACTATAAGAGATCAATTTTATAATAAAAATAGATTTATACAAAGTGGACACTTGTAGACACTACAATCGGCCGATATATAGATGAAATACTTAACATTTAAATTAGACTAAAACTATAAATACTAACATATAATAAAATTCCAAACCAATCGTTTTAATAATTATTTTGCAAATGGTACACGCCCGCAGTGGCCTGACCTTTCTCAAGGTCACTACGACAATAGTTCACTTCGCGTCAACAGTTTATAACTAACACATTGAAATTTATACCTATACGTTCTGACCTTAAGATTTAAGATCTTATAAACACTAAAAATAGGAATATTACACTCCTAATGTTCTAATTTTTTTATATTATAGGCATTAATTTAATCGTTGTCATAAATTAATAAATTGTTGCATTTCATTAATCCATAATTTTTAATGCAAATTTATCCTATTTACAAGGGGCTAAGACTTGATGTCAATTTGACAAGGTAAGCGACAACAGAACCGTTGATGGCTAAAAGTGCTCGACTAGAAAATTACCTCTCATATCACGATCGGGAGATCTCAGCAAACTTACAAATTGAAGGTCATAGCTAACAATGACCAGGTTCAGAAAAAAACCCTTCTTATTCAAATAAACTCCACACACAAGTGGCAACGGAATCGAAATTAGAGACTATCGTTGTACTAGGCCGTGTTCAAACAGTTTGCCACAGATACAATAAACTATATTTACTATTTAGCAAATGCTTGTTTGATATTTCGACTCAGGCACTTTACTGACCCATCAGCCAGCAGACCTTAGAGCAAATATACTGCCCATTGCCACTTAAGGCTACAAAAATGTAGGCTACGTTGTAAACCTTGAACTTTTCCATTTGTATTTTTATTTCCATTGATCTCTGAATTACTGTATAAATAAGATGTTTATACAGCACCATATCACTTTTTTCTATACAATTAACCAATGAGACGAGCAGATCCTTCACCTGAGGGTGTTACGCCTGCCTATAACAACGACGTTAGCTAGAATGTTACACACTGAGCTTGTCACCAAGATATTAAGTCTCGTTAACCCAGTAATTATACTAACTACAACGCCTTTCAAATGTAGTAATGTTTGCACAGTACTATGTGTTGGCTGCAACAGCCGCTGTGGTGGTACCTATCTAGACGGTCTCCTGCAACAGACCTACCACAAGTAAATCATCACTATCGCTTACAGCCTGAATCTTACGTTTTGTTTTAATACTTTACATAAGATATAATCGGTACTTTACAAAGAATTCAGACATTTTGGTATTGAGCAATGCTGACACATTCATCCCGGAGTTGTCGTACGGTACAAGTAAAATATTTTCCTCGTTACATTTCATAGAAGCTGTTGCAAAACTCCGGCCATATGTTATACGCCTTCTCTAAAAGCATTAATTATGCCATAATGTCTGTATGGCGTTGATGTTAAGCATCTAAATGGCGTGCATTGTAGCCAAGTCTCTAATATAAGTCTTAAATAGGGCTACCATTAAATGTAGCGGAATAATTCGACCTTCTTCATTTTTTTATTTAATCTTGACATGAGATGAGGAGAACATTCATCTGATTGTAAATGTTACACTTACCCATAAGAGATTTACAGTTGTTACAACGATGTAGTAATTATACTTCATAGAAAAACTAATGTAAAGAATAGTTAAAAAAAGGAAGATCAAGAATTATTTGACTCCGACAACAGGAAAAGTAAGAGTCGTGTCTAACCAAGATGTGAAGAAAAAGGCGCTTTTACTGGATAAATACATAATAAAAAATTAATAAGATTCAGTGAATTTTCTATAATAAGCAAGCTTTAGAAGTCTGATGTCGTATTTTCACATAAATTAACAATAATTATTTCTGATGAAACTACTTGTTTTGTTTTAGCTTAAAACACAGAATTTTTTATTAAATCTTAATACAATTGTTCATGTTGTAAATTTATAAAAAAGTTGCACATGAATTTTTAACTTCACCTGATAAAACCATTTTCATGTAATTATAGTTATACATTTAATACTATTTCTGAGCATTAGGGAAAAAAAGGTTATTTGTCTATGGTTACTTTAGCGTTTGTAAATGGCGCGTAAAACACAAAAGCTGTGTCAAATGAACGCATCGCAAAATTAGGGCGGCTATTCTTGAGTTGAGGACAAAATGTACCTTCACTGAGACCTTCTCACTCCGAAGGTCGGTTAATTGTTGTGTTGTTGTCTATTCAGCGTAAAACAATTTGATCTTACTTATATCCTATAGTAGTATAGTTAGGTTACGTTAAGTAAGTCACTTTTTGATTTTATATTTATCCACTACCAGCTGTTCCTCGTTAGATTTGCTGGCCGTAATATAGATTTCGACTTGAAATTTATTTGAAATATTCCTTGAGAGCAACCGCAACTGCAAATGACTTCTATAGCAACGGTTACTATAGCAACCGCATAAATAATACTGTATAAAAATGTTTATAAAAGTTAATTAGGTACAAAATGATAACGAATCTATGAACGTATCGATGTTCCTGTATCGATACGTTCACTAGTTTTTACGTGAGTGGCGAATAAACAAAATTAATTTTCATTACATATAGATACAAGATATAAAGATATATAATATACCTTGTCAAATATAATTTGATAATTTTGTCAAATGACAGTAAGAATAGCGGAAGTTTATTATCATTAGTAAAAGTATTCGATTATTGATTACCATTCTTAGAGAACTTTCTATCAATAGTTGCATAATTATGCTATATGTTCAGATTGTAATTACAATTTTTTTTACATTATTCTCAAAAGTATACTTTTTATTGCCCATTAAACTAATAATAAATATTTTTTACGTAAACTGACAATTTATTAATATAAACATACAACTTCTCTATTAACAACTTAAATATTTACAAACATTAACTTTTCCTGAACCTCTTAGATTATCGATTTAATTTATTTTCAATTCGATTTTTAATATTGTCTGTGGTTATTCGTTATGCGTGTCACTTGATGAATTTGGCGGCAACCTTCTATAAAGTATGATATGAAGTTTAGTATATTAACCGAAAATAACGAAACTTAATGTGAGTGAACTGTTAAAACTATCATTTCATATTTTATAACGTATAGTTGTTTTAATTTGAAAAAATAAAGAATAATTTTAAACGGACGGAAACAAGAATCTTTCTATTTCTTTTCACACCTCCCTCCACCTCACACGTGTCTGTTGCTGGGCGTAATCTATGTGAGAACCACCAAAAATTACTGTGCTTCGGTTTGAAGGGCGATGTAGTTAATACAAGAACGATGTGCTACAGGGTAAATCATCATAACTAGCTCGCCATTGTTATGAGTAGACGTATTACTTACTATCAGGTAAACGTTCTAATCTTGCCGTCTCTTCGCACTTCATACTAAGTAGTATAAAGAACTATATAAGAAATATTGGTAGCTGATAGTTTTATTGATGAATTTTATTTATACTAAACTAAAAAATTTAATGATTATAAATAAATATACCGACGAAGGTGGACCGAAGATCTGGTGATAGTAGCGGGAAGCCATTCGATGCGGGCAACGCGGGTCTGATCGATCGTGCAGATCTTTGGGTGAATCCTGTCCAGCAGTGGACGTCTATCGGCTGCTGATGATAATAACGATGATGAAATAAATATAATAGAACAAATCTAAAATATGCTATGATATACAGGAATGAATATGATACTACTCTCCACTACATAAATTTTCAGTGATAGCAAAGTAAGCAATGTAATTTTCTTTATTCCAGGTATCACTTGATGCGCTGTTAATAAACATCGAAATGTTGTAGACCTCTGCATAACTATAGTGATCTATTTAAAGACATTGATTGTGTAAAAATTCCATTAACATATTTGATCCCGCTCTTATAAGCTTTGTAGTGATCTATGACAATCTTGCGCAAGTTAATCTAACAGAGAATTAAACTCGTGCTCGATAACAATTCGTTACAAATTAAGCACGTTACCTATTAACATACAATGGCGTGAGGTCGCGCTTAGTTTCTAAAAAAAACCGTAGACAACTTTTTTAACTAGCACAGTATCTGAAGCGTTTACTTACAATTATAATTACCATAAATTAATAAGATTTTTTTTTATAACAACCTTAATAGAACCGAGATGTATTTTATTTGAAGATATTTTATAAGTTAATTATCTATGGTCCATCTATTTTAACATTGGCAACATTGATGTTTGAAAGTTAGTAATGGAAGTTAAAAGAGAGCAACTCTGTTAAATCTTTATGTAATTTGAATTAACTGTAAAAGTCGATGTAGTGGCAAAGTAAGTTAAACTATTTAACATTTCTTACTTAGTTACTCCTATGTACTCGAGAGTAACCATGCAGTATTGTGTAAATATTTATTCATATATGTATAAATAGTATATATTTCTATTTAAACAGCTTTGTAACTAATAAATTATTGAAGTATCGAAATGTTCCATCAAATGTGATGCTGCGTAAACATCTTTAAACGTAACCGTTTTGTTCGTCTCATCGCTCCGTTCCTTGAAAGTTATCGTTACGAAATAATCGATTTAATACAAAAAATGGTATAACTAAAATCGTAAAGTTAATAAATTTAACTGAATCTTTATTATACTGCCGTAGGCGTGTCGACAGTTAATTTTACGATTCCGGTTAAACAAATATATGTTCTTAATAATTTGGTATTACTTTAATTATTCGATACGAGTCATAAACACAGAATGTTGTAGTAATTCGTTAAATTGAGAGTTTTGCAATATAACCAACTTCTCTTAGGACCTGACGTGATCTTCGCTTTATTTATAACAATGAGATAGTAACTATGATGAAAATATAGTAAAAGATTGTATTAGTTTGGAGTCGAGACGCGTTCGTTCACCTGATGGTAAATGATACGCCTGTGTAACGCTGGTTACAATGGTGCACACTGGACCATATTGTGATCGTCGTCTTGAGAAATAGGATGTTGACTCGTTACCCTAGAAATTTCACTAGTTACAGCCCCCTTCAAACAGAACCACTACAATGTTTGCACTGCAATGGTACCTATCTAGATGAGTTTCTACAACAGAGGCCTAATAATAGTATTTTTAAAAAAAGGGGTACTTAAAAATGAATAAAAATGGTTTAATTTTTTTTTTTAAGTTTATGTGTATATGTTATCTGAATAAAGAATTATTTATTGTTACATTATTATATCCTTTTATCAATTTCTTCGGTTCAATACATTGTATGTATATGTTTTATAGGACATACCTAGTTTTATACCTTCTTCTTAAAGTGCCTCTCTAACTAGTGAAGGTTGATGACAAGCGTGATACAGTCCTTTCTGTCTCTGGTACCTTATACCTTGTATGATGATTATCTTTATCTGAATACTATCAAAATGATTTTGTTAAAAATGTTCTGAACATATTTTTACAGTATCGGTAACATTAAAATCATAGACGATCAGTTCAAAGCCGCTCCTACTTCCTTTTCTCAACTTACACCAAGGTCCAAACTGTAAGTAATTAAAAACAATAACCACCAGTTAACCCTGCAACCGTATCGAAAAGCGAGCCGCCGTAATTATAATGAGTTAAGCTCCATTTGATTTATATATGTAAGGCGTGAAAAAAATTACACATAGAACCTTACCAAGTTAACAGCGAGCAGTTAACTTAATCGCGGTTACACGTAAGCTCGCGCGCGTTTACTGCGACAAGGTTGCATGACCGAAAGCATACAGCCAATATGAAGATATTTCTTTTTTAAAAATCAGTTGAAGACCGTGACACGGTTTCGGTGCGTTGTCGTTGTGGTGCACACATGTGTGCACACACGCGAGCGTACGTGTGTGCGGCACATGTAGCCTACACGCGTGTAGGTTCACCATGTAAACATACGCGGGCGTCTGAAACGAGACCTACAGCGAACTGTATGAAAGAAGCATATAAATATTTTTTTTTATTCAAGGAAGCGACAACACGAGCGGGTGGTTCACCTGATGGTTAGTGATGCACTTGCCGTACCATTACCATAACAACGAGGCGCTACTTAGGATGCAGATATACAGCACATCATTGTGCTCACCGCATTGATACATAAGGTGTTCGACTGAACATCTTATGACCTTAACGAGACTTCGTTACCCCAGTTATTACACTAGCTACAACGTCCTTCAAGTCGGAACACAGTAATATTTAAACACTGCTGTTTGGCAGCAGGAATAGGCGTTGCTGTGGTATCTACTTATACGGTTTCCGGCAACAGAAACCTACCACCAGTAAAGTTTTCTACTCTATAGTATTTTACTTTTAAACTACAGTTTTACTTTTAAATCAACCGGACATAATATGATTTATGAAAGAAGTGTTTAATATTAAAGTTGCATATCTAAGAAAGAAGTCCTGTTAAAATAAGGTGTTTAAAAACTTTCAAATAATATTAATTTTATATTTCAAGACTAAAAACGTTTCAAACACACACTTTTTCGTTGACAAATCATTCAAGATGACCAAAATATGAAGGCAGTAAAATAATAAGATTCTAACGGGCCCAACCCCCACAGTGCCTACATAGAATATATAGTATTGTCTCTATCTCTTATTAGGTTTCATTAAAGTGTATAGATTTACGTTCAGAACTATTCATCTTATTCTTAAATGGTGATGAAGTCTGAAGTAGAAAAGTACACTAACCATATAACAATATAAGTTTACAAGTAAAAGTCTGTAATGCTGAAGATTGACTAGATACCACCGTAGCATCTATTTCTGCCGAGTACCATTAGTATAATAACGTTACTGAGTTCCGGTCTAAAAGTAGCTAGTAATTTATGGTGCTGTGAATGTCATTCTAACGCCATATCGTCATGGGCAGACGAATCTTTCACCATCAGGTGAACAACTCGCTAGTCTCATTGCTTCGTCGGACAAAAATGTTACAGCCGACACTCTTGAAGACGCTCATGTCTTATTTAGCAAGTTGTTACACACCTTTCTTATTAAAATGTTCAACATTTAACATCGCATAAAATTAAGATCAAATGTTAACTCGTAAATTAAAAAAAAAAAATCCTAATTTCCGTAACTATCCCAAGCCATGTCCCACCTAATAAGAACGTATGTACCCACATACTGGTTTTTTTGCATTATCGACAAGTGAACTCTTGAACACTTTTACAATGTCACTTTCTGTTTGCTCGTGAGCTTGCTTGAGGCCATAGATCTGAATCAGGGCCTGTTATATTACTATTTAGTATATATATGAATATAAAAGTTTTTTTTGAACAGTCAAAAGGAATTTTGGACGAAGGTTTACTTTTTGCAGCCTGGCTACAGTTTAAAACTTTTTGCAATCAAAACTTCTGAAAGGGGTCTATAAAGGTCCACAAAATATTACTTGTTACACTACAGTAATCTATGAATAGTAATTAAGATGTTCAGTAAAGCTTTAAGATTCAGACTATTGTGTCGGCCGTTTCTTCATGTGTTCAAGTAAATTATTATCCCATTTGACTACAAAAACATATAATCAATATTTATTGACGTAAAACTTTAAGAAGATAAAAGAAATGGAATCTACAATCCTTTTCCGTACATAAATAAGGGTATTAATAAAAAACAAAGTGGTTTACAGTTGCACAACAAATTTATTTCTACAGTGAAGCATTAAAAGGCGCTTATTTCCTCTACAATCCAATAATACCTTCTTCCCAACCCCCATGTGACCGAACACGCCACTTCACCACAAACACAATCGGATATCAACCCTGTGTCTACTATCTATGGTAGCATATCGTAATGTATCATTAAATACATACAATCTTTATCAGAATTAATTGCATAAACAACCGCATAGTATTTCTCTTTTAATCCCATTAAGATATTGGCTGAGGTTGGTACTGTATATGGGTCACTTAAAACAAACATAAGTAGGTGTTACAAGCAGAGATCAAAATAGAAACTACATTTTATATTTATTTATTTATTATTACAATTTCTCCGCAAGGAGTACCTATTATTAATTAATATTTAAATAAAAAAAAAAATTCAAAACATTGTGTATCTTAAAACTAAGTAGACACAGCTTGCAACAACATCATCTGTATTGTGTGGTGGTCAAAATATATAACAATTTGTTTATAGTTATTAACTTGCAATATGTTCTCGATGAAAGCATGAGTAGAAATTTCATATATATATATATATGAAATTTATACATATATGTATATATATATATATATATATACCTGCATTTTATCCACATCGTAGAGCCTTCAGTTTTCTTCGTCTTTTTCAATTCGCTTTGTCCTGCACATTTTCGGTTTTTTAAAGAGATTTACTTTAATAATTTTATATTTAGTAATAATTCAAGAAATCATAACTATTAATATATACGCAAGTATTATTTTCTAATATGTTAGTTGCTGTTTGCTTAAGCGAAGAGACAGCGACAAATCATGATGCTAATAATTTGCTCACATCCATAATACTGTGGTGTCATTTGGTGTTTTCGTGGTACAGAATGGCGCTGGTCTTCTTAACATGTAGTGAATAATATTATATCCAAAACCAAGAAATTTGTCTATTTGCAACCCCTTTAAAGGCATTATAAGTATTTTTCCACACTAATACTCGGCGGTATGAGAAGACAAAAGCAAATATGGTAGTACCTAAATGGCGAATTGCTAAAGAAAAGACAAGGACGAAGTTAAACTTTATCATCGTCATATAAATATATAAAAAATATTTACAATAAACCTTTACTGTTATAAACAAAATGATAGTAGGACATTGTCACATACAATTGGTAGATGCGAGCAGCGCAGGACAAATTGGTGTGTAGGTCTACAGAAGTCTATATTCAGCAGTTGACGTCTTAGTTGATGACCATGATATAATATATACACCACTTCAAGTGCTAGATGTCTGTTGTACACTACAAGCGAGCAAACACGCGGGCATAGATAGTGCTACGATAAATCAATTAGCACGGATCGAAGGCCCCGCCATAACTTAATAAGCGTGTCCCGCCGCCCTGGTTCTGTTTACATGCCGCCTTATACGTTTAATAGATCTCATTAATAATTTATGCATGCATGCATAAATACTTTTCAGGCACGAACGTTCAGTGTATATCATTTGTATTTTATTTTTTTCAATAACAGAAGAGTTCATGCGGATTTACAGATTCGATTTGATTATATTTCATTTTCAACAAAGCCACAAAACCAGGCTAAACGTTCAGATGATAGTAAATAAAGTGATATTAGTTATGATGATTAAGACTTCACCACATTGTGCTCGTCGCTTGATATTAGATGTTAAGTCTCGTTACACCATTAATGTCACCGGTTATAGCGCCGTACAAACCGGAACACAGTAACGTTAGCACTGTTGTTGGGCAACAAAAACAGCCGCTGCGATGACACCTACGTATTCTCCGGCAACAGAGATCTGATTAAACGATTTTTTTTTAAAATAGACTCCACAAATGCTCGTTATACTTTCTCGACTTTGCAATTGAATTATATACAACTACATTATACATTACTACTGCCGACGCAATGTTACACAGTTACACGTAATTACGGTTTATCGGTCAAATCCGACTCGTAACCACTAATATATCTGGTATTAATCGTAAAACTACCATATAATAAACGACAAGTGTACAGTTTGCAAATACAATATAAAATAATTCTATAAACTTTTCATCCACTCAATATACATGTAATATAACTATGTGTAAATAAATAAAAACATTCACAGCGACTCATTTATATTTACTGTTACCACAGTAGTTAATTTTGTTTGTATTATAAATAACATATTTTTATAATCAAATTACGTAATAAAATCAATAAATAACCCTGTACGTCTAATATAATTCCCGCCAAATATCTGACATTACTCGGGAGTGACAGAAAGGCCACAGATAAAAAATCATGCCGATAGTAATAAAATAATTTGCATTGCTTAGTATCGTCTACAAGGTTTGTCAATTAAAAAAATAAATAGACGCGTAGGTTTCTGTTAATTTATACAGTTTTATTTGTCACCTCTTAACAGATTCTTTTTAAATTCTTATCTTGAACGCCTTCATAAAATTTCAGATATAAAAAGTATGGGAAACTGAAATTATAAGACGGGACTCGTACTTTTTGGTACCAATATTTTTTTATTATTATTTTATATATATCACCTTAATTTTATGAGTTAATAAATTTATAATAGTGTAAAAAATAATATATAAACAACTCAATAACTTTCATGCATATTTATTTGTCTGCTAGCTACGCTGTTCACTGCCAAAAATAAAATAATGTAATAATAATTACATTAGTGATTTTCTTACCTGTATTACAAATGTAATGTTATTCGGTTTAAATATGTTTAAATTTAATATATTAAAATAAAAAGCTGCTAAAAAAATTTTAATATAATAATTTATTCGTATATCTACGCGCGTTCTACAATTAAGTACAAAATTATAGCAAAACTCTTATATTTTACAGCTACACTGATATATACACATCAGACGGGCCCTTGACCATATCGGTCAGTCCCTTTCATTTTTTTTAAAGTGCAACTTCTTTTACGACGGTGTGAATTGGATTTCATGAAACGAAAAAGTGTTACAAAAAGGAAAGGATTATTAATGTTTTTTTAAAGGGTTAGACTGTGAGTTAATGAAATAAAATTCGGTTCTATATTGTTTCCCTAACCTTCGTATCCTCTTTGGGCTGTTGTTCTTTTGGTGTCCATTACTTTGGCTCATTACGGCCCTTCACATGAATTCTGCATACAATGATGACTAGTCTCCGTACTGTATATACTTGATCTATACGAAACATTGAAATCTATAAAACAATATTTTACTGTTCTCTCACTTTGATTCATTTCTACTACAAAAAAAATATATTTCTTTCCGTTGTTTATTTATCACTTCGATAGTGTTCTCATCTCATTCTCTTATAAATTAACCAGGGTACAAAGTTTCACTTCAACTGCGCGTAAACTCGCACTCGTTCAATTTTTTCACATCCATCCCACATTACATCCATGTTCAGTTTTTTTTATTTGAATAAAGATTAGTGCTTGAATACTATCCCACCTGGTGCTGCAACACACTAGTTTACTTCATATGGACTAAACATTTTTATTTCCTCTTCTCTTGAAGTTACCAAAAAATTTACTAGTGATTTAGTAATTTTTTTATTGCTATGTACATCGACAAACTCATTAAAATTCTTTCAGTACTTCCCGCATGACGCGTGCACAAATAGTCAAATAGAATTAAATAAATTCTTTTCCAGGTCAATGACAGATTTCACGCCTGCAGATTGTTTTGTTCTTTTTTTGATCAGAAAAATATTTAGAAGTTTTTTTTTAATATTCTATTATTTTCTTTACAGCGAAAATACACTAGTTTCCATCCCTACAATGCTACGAAAGCGTAGCTACGGTAAAGCTTAAAAATGTTAAATATTTCTTAAGTAATATGTTTAATTTTTTCAATATAATTTTATTTTGTAACTATTACAACTTAGGTCATTTTAAAGTAAAACGGTTTAGTAAGTGAAAATGCATTTGAATAAAGACTCGACTGTATGACCATTATTCCTTTGCCTTTTCATTAAGCATAGAAATAAAAAAAAGATACGTAATCTATTCTATCCTAATAAAGAAGTATTTTAGTTTCTTACACAATACGAATCATCGTCAGCCGATGGACACTGCACGATCCTGTACAGCCTGTATCTAGCTACTTCCACGACCTTCACTTGATCGTCGGTTCACCTTGTGGGGGGCCTGGCAACACTGCCAATAGGAATATTCCATATTTAAATATAATCACAAGGTTCACCAGCGAATATGCTGACCGTAGTAAAATGCATGTGTCAGGGCATATGTGACTGCAAGGCAAGCGGCCGCGCCCAGGTAGACATTACAATTTATTAGTGATGTCGTAATTTAGGAATGTACAACATATCGATATGCAGATATACAGATATGCAGATATTTATATGATTGAGTAAAAATCGTTCTCAAATATACAAGCGGTGACTCTACACCACGATAGCATAAAAAAAGCGATAAAATTTTATCAGTTTTTATATGCAAATATGCTCTTATTACTAAACTCATATATGATCAACGTGATGAGTAAATGACGTTGATCCTTTCCTTGTGGGACAAGACCCCCAAATCCCAGTTGTAGAACAATAGTCCTTTTATTAGAAAGGTTTTTATTTATGGTCTTTTTATTATAAGCACACGATGCTAAAATTATATAATATGTACTTTAATTTAATTTACACAGTAAAGTAACATTGATGTCTATGGTCTAGAAACTACAATTAATAATTATTATTTCGGGTTAGTGCTGGTTCATTTTGCAAAAGCAGACTTGTAGAGAAGAGATTCGATCCCAAACTCAAACTAGCTAGACCTTGGATAGCTTTGTTCATAGCTTGACTTTTCAGTAAAAGAAAACTTCGTGATGAAAGCGCTATGTTTCAGAAACAACATAGTAAACATGTGAAATCAGAAAATCTGCAACTGGCCAGCATGGTGGAATAATGCTCTTAGATCGTCTTTGTTGGAGGACATCCGAGTCCCAGCAATAGTAAAATTTTATTGGCTGTTTTTAATTATTTATTTTTCATCGATGCCCAACAGGCACAACACTGGCCGGCACCTACAACAAAGTGGCGGTACATAGTGGGCAAATGACGAAACGCACGTGTGTAAAGTCGGCGGGGGTTGCGTAACCGTACGAGGTGCGGCATTATCGATAAACACCACTTATTTATCAACCTTGTCGCCTAGAAGTATCAAGAAGTATAACATCTAGAACGAACAAAAATTGTAGATGCTGGATGAGATAATCAGAGAACGAGATTTATGATACTATTAGAAGAATTGTGCATTAAAAATAATACAAAAAGAAAATACTAGGTTCTGATGATTACTTTTCGTTGATAGTAGGATTTTTCGATGCTTTTGATTAGTGATGAGGAAAGCAAGAAGAAGACCAAGACTTAGATAATCTTGATATTGGTCTTGGTCTTATCTGTTCGGTAATAGCTTTGGTCCTGCACATTCAGTGTTAGAATATATTAAATATTTTGTTTGCACAAGAAAAGCATATGTTCAAGTTATGATAAATATTTTAACTAGTTTTTTCGTTAAGCCTTGCACATGTAGTCTTGGTCTTCTTCATCGGTCTTGCTCGTGTAAAATTGGTCTTGTTCTTGCTTTATCGCAAGACCGTGGTCAAGACTGCAAAACTAAGACCAATTTTACTCATCACTACTTCCACTTCTTTAAAGTAATCCTTATAGTTTACAACAAGTTATTTTACTTACACATTGTATAATGTAACATTTATACCTTAAAGAATAATAATTAACGAGTTGATAACCACGTGCCCAGTTCCCAGGACACAGAGGTTCTGAGTTGAGATGTTATGAATGTCAAGTGCTGGTACATTCGTCGAAAAAAGGCTTTCATAATATTATAAAATTCATCTGCTACATATATCTACAGCTAACATTAATAAATGTAAAATTCGGTGGATACTCATCCCCAAGTAATTTCTGATTGAAACAATTAAATAGAAAAACGTGGGAGCTCATCAGGGTCATATGTAGTGCATACAATGCACATAATCTTGAACCTGGCTTATGGCCAATCGGGTCAGGGCACTGGGCGCAAACTATTATCATAAATATACAGTTTACGTAAATATCCGGATGCATATAACGCATTTATGATTGATAATTTATAAACATGTTGTAGCTATTTATAGGCTAACTACTACAGGCTATTAAATCTGGATCAGTTGACTCTGCTTTGGAGTCAAAGGATGTTCACGGCTGGACAAAAGTCTCTTATAATGGACTTTATATATATTTATACGCGTGGTAGATTTCTGTAGCCAGAGAGTGTCTAGGTAGGTACCACCGCAGCTCTTATTGTAGCCAACAAACAGTAGTGAACAAACGTTAATGTGTTCCGGTTTAAAGGCCGCTGTAGCTGGGCAAATTACTAAGGTAACGAGGCTTAACATCCTAAGTCTCAAGGCGACGAGCGCAATCCAGTGCAGTGTATACCATCCTAACTAGCATCACGTTTTAGGCAGTGGTATCACTTACCATGATGTGAACTAAATTAAAAAAAAAAAATGTTCTTCTCAATGTTTGTGTTTATGTTAATATGAATAAAAGCGTCGTTATATCTGGAGTGTTCATCGATCTGTGACTACAAGCGTACGCTTAGTACTTGATCTCCTGTACCGGATAACGAGCCGCTTCAAACCGGAACGTACCATAACTCATGCGGATTTGAAACAGTGGGTGGAGGTCGGAGCGCCGTCGGCCTACTTGCACCGCCATTGCGACCTTTGTCTAATCAGCCTGATAAATATATCAATTTTATTTTTACACAACCATTAGATCTGTTGGACTCAGATATTATCTCGGTGGAATTTCACAGTGATCAGAACTGACCACGCCTTGCCGCCGCCTGTTTCGCTTCTGGTAGCTGATCGCCGCCGCACGAACTGATAGGATCGGATTAATGGACTAACACTTTTTTTATTCAATTAGGAAACGAAACCAGCGGACGTTCACTTGATAGATAGTGATACGCTTACCTATGACCACGTGGTGCTAGTTATGGATGATAAGCACTGCACCATTGCGCTCATCTCTTGAGATATGTTGAGTCTCCTTAGCACCAGCAATTATATTAGCTACAACGCCCTTCAAACAGGAAAACAGTAAAGTTAACATAATACTGTTAGGCGGCAGAAATAAGCGCTGTGGTGGTACCTACCCAAACGGTCTCCGGAAATAGAAACCTACCACCACGATTTCACATGGTGTTGATTCATTATAAGTTCTTAGGTGATGAAGCGTGTTCAGCAGAAAAAGCACGGTGATGGTAAAGCAGGGTCTGAATCATCCAAACTTATCGCATATACATTGAAACTATATATTTATCACTGGGATGGGAAATGTATACACCGGCAGCCTTATAGCGAGCAGACACAGCCCATAAATGGTCATCACGAGCTCTTAGCCGACCCTGATGGAGCCTTATCACCAATAAGGAAAGATGGAAACATACTTTATATATCCACACGTCCGTAGAAGTTCAGACATCTTTGCCAGTAAAGAAACCTAATTAAGGCTGATAGATATCTTGTAACCGCGTTAGTCATGTCCTGAAACAGGCTGGTGCATTCTGCTTTTCTTCCTTTCAGTTCGAAGAATGTATTTTAGCAGCAATTTCCTCACCAAGACATTAGGCTCTTCTTAGAGCGTCAAGCAGAACAAGTGCAAGTTAGTCGAAGCGACAGAAGGAGGGAAACTTTCACCTGATAGTAAGTAATACGTTCACGGCGCCAGTTATGAAGATATACCATACTACGTTTTGTTCATCGCCCTGAGACTTAAAACATTAAGACCCTAGCTCCCAGATACCCTAATTATTTTATTAATCACAACGTCGTTCAAACCGGAAGACCGTAAAGCTTGCATACTACTATATGGCTGCAGAAATAGGAGCTGCGGTGGTACCTACGTAAGCGGTCACCAGCGGCAGAGGCCACTAAGATGGTTGCTAAGAGGTTGATGATTATCAAGTTCAGTGATGATTGAACCCGAGCCGCTCACAGATCGAGCTGCTGCTGCTTCACTTTGTATACGTTGTCGCATTGAAACCGTTATTAATCATACAATTGATACGTCAACATATGAACAGCCTTAAGCACATATGTCCAAGTTGGTGCACTTGACCGCGATCAGTCAACTTTCTTGCTTACGCGCCGTGCACGCAGTCACCAATGAACTACCAATGGGGGGGACGTGGAATTATCGATGTATTTGTAGTTTATTCAAACATATATATATGTGTGTGTGTGTGTATATATATACATTACAATGAGAAGAGACTACAAAGGTCACTTTTGATACATCTGATCATGACAAAGAGGTGCTGATAAGGTTTACGCAACACAACATAAGAACTCATCGCAAAGTCTAGTTACCCCAGTAATTACACTAAATATAATACCCTTCTAATTGTATACAGTTACAAACATATATATAGTATATATAACATATATATAGTTATATTTCCATACTTCTCTGTCGGTACAAATAAGGCTCTCTCGAAAAAAACCCAGTTTACTTCTGGGTTATAATGATGTTAGGTACCTCTTACTCAACCCTGTACTCTTGGGTCATTAAGAATAGTCCTAAGATAAGCTCTGCTGGTTGTAGTAAGCGATTGAGAGGGTTTTCGGGTCGGCGAGGACCCTCTTTCCCTAATAACCGAGCTCGGGATGAACGATAATGCAAGGTAGTCTCGTGCTTGTCGTAGCAAAGAGAGGATGCTGGGTAGGATGGAAGTACTGCCCGGGATGTGCTTAGGCGCAAAGCAGGTACAGATGTGTTGTTCAGATACCAAGGCCTCTTGGCATTAAAGATGACCACTAAGGTTTAGTGAATAAAAATCCCACATAACCCTGTCCTCTTCTCATAAGTAAAGTATCATTTAAAGATTGAAGGGAAGGAAGAGAAGTATCTCTTACTGGAGGCTGTTGATGGAAACCACTGTAGCCTCTCTATTTGCCCAACAGTAATCTGAACACGTTACTGTTTTTTTTTGAATGACACTGTTTCTTATGAAATTGTTGGGAATTTTGAGAGTTCGTATTACCTCTTTGCGTAATGGAGTTTTTTTTTAACTGACAATAACTGAACTGGCTACTATGTAAAGATCTTAAGTAGCTTCACTACTACGAAAGGACACGATCATAAGATTAAAAACATCAGGAGCAAGGCTGTCTGTTCTCTTTTAGTCGACTAACAGAGGACTCTACAACTGACCTTTGATAAATTCAATATACTATACAAAGTTATATCAACCTGGTTTACACAGCTTTAGGAATTGAGCTTTTTTTTTATTTATCGAAGCAACGAGACGAGTGGAACTTTCACCTGATGATAAGTGATAACTAACAACGTGGCGCCAGTTAGAACGATATACACTGCACCACATTGCGCTCGTCGTCTTAAGACGAGATATTGAGTCTCACTACACTTACACAGTAATTACACTAGCTACAACTCCCTTCAAACCGGAACACAGTAATATTTGCACAATACTGTTTGTCGGTAGAGTATAGGAGCTGCGGTGGTGCTTATCTAGGAGACCTACCACCACTAGGAGAGTTCAAACCATAAGTGTAACAGAAGAACTCTCACAGAAGCCTTCTTCTCAGCTTAAAGTTAACCCACCCACCACTACATCTCATGTCCTAGGTTCATCATCATCACAGCCGACATACGTCCACTGTTGGACACAGTCCTCTAAAGATTCCCGCATAAACCGGTCTTACGCCGCCCGCCCCATCTGCATCATATGGTGGGATTTGGGTCAATTGCCATCACTCTGCCAGAATTCGGGTTGGTGGGAGCCAGAGTCTTGTTTCTTGATAAGCAGGATACACCACGAGTAGTTGAGGTTGACTTAGGTCCCGTGAGTTGTTATGCGGAATCCCTCACACCCTATCTCTTAAGTCCAGATGTCCTAAGTTGGTTAATACAAAATGCCCATAGCCATTAAGTCCGCCTATTGTCACCTAAGTTAAGGTGTACAATAAAGATGTTAAGTAAATAAATACTTCTCGTTTTTTTTTCTTATATAATATACGTATTTAATAGTGATTATATATTTTTAACTGCTGACTAATGTGTGCATTTCTCAACTGGCACCTCATGCATCATTCCGCAGGTGGTTTTGACATTTAAGTCAAACATGATCAGCAAGGGTCAGCGGGATACGCGAAGGCCGCTGAGAACTGCCTCGGGCTTTATCAGACTTGAACGGTGCTTGTTATTTATCATCTGAAAGTTAGCAGCGCTGAACACAGAGCTTATCAGATACTTATCTAATCCAAGTAACACAATGGCCGCCCACTGTATGATATGAAATATCTTTTGAACTAAGAATATCGGAAAGACACTGTAGTTTTAATTTATCACTTACACGTAAATAAAACTAAAAATATAGTAAGTAAAGTATAGCAAGTATAGCTTCATTCAAGTTCTGTCTTAAACTTGATACGTCAAATATACAGATGAAAGGTAAAAGATCTGGAGGGGCCGAAGTATATCTCGTATCCTATCTATCTATGTATGGAATACCCCATCCAAAAATAATGCTTCTGTAGTTATTAATTTTTTAAATATTTTTCAAAAAATTCCCGAATGTTTTAGGAAAAAATTTCATGATTTTATTTCTTACGTATTTCTACAAAAATTTTAATATAATAATTATTGTTTAATCGATGTTTTATTAAATTAAATTAATAAACATCACTTAGAGGCTAAAAATTTTAAATTAAATTCTTTAAAAGTCGTAACAGAAAAAAATAAGGCGCCATACTTACATTTTTATTTAATCTTAAAAGAAAACTTTATATAAAAAAATAATACATATAAAACACTTAAATAAGTACCTGGCTTCAATACTTATTCGACAAGGTATAAGAAAGTACATAAAATTTCTAAAATTTAGAAAAATAAATCGCATATTACTTTAAACTTTTACTCTGAACTCAATATCTAAAACAACAACAACAAGCTCGCACGTGTTACAACAGAAACAAAACGGTCAAATTAATGGCCGACGCGGCGTCTAGTTTTATGAGTCTCTACTGTTTGATATTTTATGGTACTTGTTGCAAGTAATTTTTTTTTTCTAAATTTTAGAAATTTTATGTACTTTCTTATACCTTGTCGAATAAGTATTGAAGCCAGGTACTTATTTAAGTGTTTTATATGTATTTTTATATAAAATTTTCTTTTAAGATTAAATAAAAATGTAAATATGGCGCCTTATTTTTTTCTGTTACGACTTTTAAAGAATTTAATTTAAAATTTTTAGCCTCTAAGTGATGTTTATTAATTTAATTTAATAAAACATCGATTAAACAATAATTATTATATTAAAATTTTTGTAGAAATACGAAAGAAATAAAATCATGTAATTTTTCCTAAAAAATTCGGGTATTTTTTGAAAAATATTTAAAAAATTAATAACTACAGAAGCATTGTTTTTGTATGGTGTATTCCATACATAGATAGATAGGATACGAGCTATACTTTAGCCCCTACAGATCTTTTACACTTATTACCTTTCACCCTGTATAACTTAAAGTCATAATAGTATAACAAATGTTAAAAGAAACTCTTTGATAGAATAACCCGTGTACTGTAAATTTCACTGGTGGCAGGTTTCTGTTGGAGACCATCTAAGTAGGTACCACGGCAGTGCCTATTGCTACCGACAAACAGTACTGTGCAAACATTACTGTGATCCAGTTTGAAAGGCGTTGTAGCTGGTGAAATTATTCAGATAACGAGACTCAACATCTTAAGTCTCATGGCGAAGAGCGCAACGTGATGCAGTAAATACTGTCCTGACAAGTGCGTGTTGACACGGACAGGGGTATCACTTACCATCAAGTGAACATCCCGCTCGTCAGGTTGTTTTGTATAGCAAAAGAAAATATATAAAACATATAAATAACAGTCGCATTTTAATAACTTACAGGTCATCTTAAATTGATGTTACAGCGAATCATGTCGGAATTTAAGATGTTAATTAGTGATGATTAAAATTGGTCTTGGTACAGCGAAAAACAAGGCCAGGACCGAGACTGATTTTACACGAGCAAGGCCAAGACCGAGTGGAAGACTAGATATATAAATTCTGTTAAAATGATGAGATAAAATATTCATCATAAATTTAGTATATGTGGTTCTGGAAACCAAATATTTAATATGTAAGACTGAATATGCAAGACCAACACCGAGATTGTCCAAGTCTTGGTCTTGCTGCTTTGCTTTGCTCATCACTAGATGTAATCGCTGACCCTTGCGGTTGTTTTTTTTTGACATTCGCAGACCTTCAAACACGTACACTTGTTCTGCATAAGTGTAAAAGTGAGGGTCGATCAGCAATTGCTCCGAACTTGTATTATATATAATTGTATAGCTCATTTCCAAACAAGTCAGCGCTCCTCAACATTTGTTCCGATAAATTAAATCATATATATATATATATATAATGGGTTTTGTTTGTTCACCAATCACCTGATAACAAGTGAACGTATCGACTTGAGAACATAGAGCATTCGACTCGTAATGATTTGTAGATAGTTACAGGTGTCTTAGATTTTGAATTTTAAAGATCCTTCATCATTTAATTTCTAATTAACTTTTATTAATATTTTCACTTCGTGTTATTTATGCGGTTGCTATAGTAACGGTTGGTATAAATAGTCATCAGCAAACATCAGAAGAGCTTTGTAATTAGTGACGATTAAAAACTGTTCAAACCCACTGGTGGTAAGTCTCTGTTGCCGGAGACCGTTTAGTTAAGTACCACCGCAGCTCCTATTTCTGCCTCCAAGCAGTAGTGTGCAAACATTACTGTGTTCCGGATTGAAAGACGTTGTAGCTAGAATAATTTCGGATCAAGACGACGAGCGGAATATGATGTTGTATATAGCGCCGTGGTTATAGGTGAGGAGGTATTACTTACCATCAGGAGAAGGCTCCGCTCGTCTCGTTGCTTAATTGAATATAAAAAAAATCATATTCAATGAAGATTTTTTCCGTTTGATTACTTGAGTATGAGTTACACAGTTGTATGAAACGTTGCCGGGGTCTAACCTTCCGTTTCCTGGGAAAGGTTGTGAGGCGCTGGTGGAAGCATTCGCACCTTGAACTATCGGAACTGAATGGGTGTACAATTAGCGAGCATTGACGCGGGATGATCTATTGAGTTTTGTAAACGCAACAGTACAAATATAGCGTTGGTTACTGCATCTAACCTAATATAGAAGGAGGGTTTATATTCAAATTTGACTATCGAGTAAATCTCTCTTGGGGAAAACGAGTTGGGGATGAGGGGCGGGATATTATAATCAGATCAGATATAGCTCTATTTAAACAAGGAATCAATTCTACTATCTACATCGCCATTCACTTCGAAACAGTGAAGATCAGTAACAGAGGCTGCAGTGTTACCAGCGAGAGAGATGACACCAGTGAAGTAGTTTGTTATATAGAATATTAACAAATATTGTGTATATGTAATTTTTCTATATAAATTCTAAGTCATTTAATACATTAAAAAACTAATTTAAAATGTTTATTAGGGTTTTAAATGATTACATTAGTGTTAGATGAGTTTAATTAAATATTTTCGTTGAATTTTAATAAATAATTAAAAATTATAATATTATCAAAAATTCATTCACAGCAAAGTTTGGCGGCCAAGGGCTGAGGATCATCATCATTGTCAGCCGATATACGTCCACAACTGGACATAGGCCTCTCCCAAACATTCCCACCTCGTTTGTAGAGGTTCATACGGATGATTTGATCTATTTCTCAACACGCTGGCCCAATGCAGGTTGGTGGCCAGAGCCTCCTTTGTTAGCAAGGTGAGGGGTGCTTGGATCCCCCGAGTTGTTTTGCCTTTACACCCCCTACGGACTGAGAATACTATTTAAATTTTCAGTTACTCTTTTCAACTGATGGTATTTAAGCACAGTCCATTTCTTTGTGTTATCAAATTTTTTCTATATTTCTATTTCACCACCATTTCCAGTTTCATTCGTATTTAATATTTATCAATGAAATGTATCATAAGACAATCTGTAGACAAAAATTAACCACTTGTTCCTCGCTCGCTTTAAAATTAGACTTATAATTTGTCTGAAATATTCCTTGAGAACCACCCCAATCGCAAATGATTTCCTGTAGAAATCCTTATAAATAATACCAACTGAGAATGTTTACAAAATTTGATTGGAAATAAAATTATGTAGTATCTATGAAATTCAATAAATAAATAGCTTATAATGATCTACAAAACATTCCGCATCGAATATTCATGATCCCATGTCAATACGTTCACTAGTTTTCACGTGATTGGCGAACAAACAAAACACAATTTCATCATATACATATATATGTATATGTAAATATAAAATACTGTTACAGTTATCTGTTGCGTAATTTTAGGTTGTGGCACACAAAGAGGTTTCCTTTCTCTTCCTAACCACTAAGAGGTGTCTTGTCTGATCGGTACACCCTAAAAAAATACCTGCGTCTGCGTCGGTGTTACAGCAATTACGTCACCAGCGAATAGTTTTGACGGTCAACAACCGTACGGTCGCGGTCGACGTGCCCGTTTTCGATTACCCGCATTGTGTACTTTCACTTTTTACTACGGTTTTCGTGCGATAAACAATTGCCTGAATAACGGAACCTGTCGTACGCACAGAATATTATATAAGCGCCATCTGTTACTTTAACTTTGTAACTATTTTACAACGCCACCTATTAAACGTGTTTGTAACTATTTATAGTTCATTTGTTACACTTTAACTATTACAGCGCCATCTATTACTTTATATATACAACGATTTCATCTTTCTCAACATTTAACTTTAACTGGTAGATAGGTAAGTCTCTGTTACGAAGACGGTTCTAGTAGATACCACCGGAGCGCCTATTTCTGACGCCGAAAAATAGTGTACAAACATAACTGTGTTCCGGTTTAAAGGGCGGTGCAGCCGATGGTAATTATTGGGTAACCAGAGCTCAACGTCTTATGTCTCAAAACATCGAGCACAATGTGATGCTGTATATACCATTCTTACTAACGCCGCGTTGTTATGGACTGACCATCAGGCGAACGTCCGACTAGTCTCATCGCTTCATTGAATAAAAAAACAACTAAATGCACAATTTTGCAAAACCATCAAATAAATTACAACGCTATCTATATTTCGTACATCAACATTAAAATTTTAATATTATTTGTCCAGCATAAGAACAGAAGTATATTTTACGGTATTTATTAATAAATAGTATAGTTACTATTGCAAACAGATTTGTAAGCATAAATTTACATGAATTTAGAATAGAAGAGTTTATTGAACGAGTTCTTAACCATTCATAACTTGCTTTGCTCGATCTATAAGGTCACTATAATATAATAATGATTTTTTTTCTATTTGCATTTTTAATGAATTCAAATAAATTTAATGAAGCGTCGATTTAGCTTATTTATATACAAAGCTAAACATTTCAAATAATGCATGATTTTATTTTAAATAAAATATTAAATTATTATCGATTAGGAGTTAAATATTCAAGCATCAGTAATTCTTTCAGGACAAGTCATTTCTTTACTACAATCTGTATTATATCTCTATAATAAAAGAGATAATTAATAAATCTTAAAGTAAATTATATTATAAATTTACTAAGAAACAAGTATGAAAGAATATTTAATAATTTACATTTGATATTGCCAAGTCAGGATGGCCGAGCGGTCTAAGGCGCTGCGTTCAGGTCGCAGTCCACTTCTGTGGGCGTGGGTTCGAATCCCACTTCTGACATGACTTTTTAAATAAATTTTGTATAATTTTTTTATTTATTACTTAATTATTGTTATGCTTGTTTATGGCACATTGATTACTACAGAGAAATTTAAAGTAATGTTTGATAAGTTTTTAATATCATTGCGTATTTAATTTTGGTAATAATTTATTTACTGAAAAATGTTGAAATATTTAAAATACTTAAAACAAAGTTATAAAGTAATAACATAAATAAAAATGTATACTAATTTGTTGTAAAACAACATAAAATTTTTTTGACTCAAGTTTAAAAAAGTTTTCAGCTTGACAATTTACTATACAAATTTACTATATAAACTATACAAAGAAAACACAAAAATATTTGATAGTTTCTTTTTATTATTTTTTAACTGACTAGATAACAACAAAGCTTTCCGATTGAAGGAATTTACAGCGCGGCCATATCACAGTACGCAAGGCTCTCAGTGTTGCCAGTCCACTAAAACTAATCCGCATCCCTCCACCCGCTATGAAAATCCTTCAAACAACGAGATACACTTAAAGAATATAAATTACAATCTAGTGGAGTGTTGCCACATTCGTAACTACAATATATCTATATTCGATTTTTTTTATAACTTGGGTTTGAATTACAATGTTTACATATTTTGCGTGTACATCTCATAATTTAACAGCAATTATAAATTACTTTAAAAAGATTTAAAAAAAAATATTTTATTATATATACACTACTAGTGTAGATAACTTTTAAAAAATCCATTACCATAGTAAAAACCTTTCTAGTTAATAATAACCACAGTATTTATTAACAAATTCCAACATAATAATTTCTTTTAAGCAATAACTTACAAACATTTGAATAGTAATAGATAATTATATATCTATCTCTTTCTGACGCAATTGGTACTACAATGGGTCGCATCGTATAATGACATACGTTTATATATAAATGCAGACTAAAACATATATCTGTTGTGACATAGTATCACATACACATTTAATAAGTAACACCAACACTGGAAACCTCCACCTGGTCTACATCGCAAAGTAGTTTAGAGTCAGAGTATGCACGCTGCTGCTCCTCAGTGATAGTAAGCATGGAGGTGGCTAGATGATTAAAGTAACAAATGTTGCTACGTCCCTCAGTAGCTCTCATGATGATTAAATAATACTATTCATAAACATCCCACTCCATGTTCCCACTGTTGGGATTAGGGCCTGATGAAGACAAAACACGCGCATTGTGACCAGCTCTATGCGAGCTCAATGTTTGGACAGCGAAACGTATCAGCAGATGTCTACGTCTCGCCGCCCACCCATCCGTCAGTTGCTATGCACTATACCCATGATCTGGCTCTTGTGCTGCAAGTAGTCCACCATGCGCTGGCCAATGCTGCGCTTCCTCATCAGCATGTACGCCGCCTGCTCGAACTTGTGCTGGTTCCGCCTGATGTACGAGTTCGTGTCCACGATCACGTTGTTCAGTTTCACCGGATCTATCTCGTCCATAGCGCACTCCTCCATCAGGGGTGGGTTAAAGCGGAAATAGCTTCCGGGTGGTAGGAGGTCGTTCAATATTAAGTGGACCCCTGAGTTAATAAAATAATTAGATATCTGAATTGTTAATTATATAATATAAATATATAATTATTATTATTTTTATCAACACAATGTGGATGAGACGAGCTGAACCTTTGCCTTATGGTTAGGGGACAGTATACACTGCAATACATTCTTCCCTTCGCCTTGAGACACAAGATGTTGTCTGATTACTCAAGTAATTTCATTAGCTACAGTATCCTTTAACCTGGAAATCTATTGTCACCAACATGGTCGGCTTTTAACACGGAAGCGTCTAGATCGATCCTGGGATGACAAGCTGCGGAGTATGCTTGGTAAAAGAATGAAAGATCTTCCTCATTGTCAACTAACAGATGTTAAAAAAACTAACCTTCCGTATCCGTAGCGGAGTCCAAAATCTTGTTGAACTTATCCTTCCAGCTTGTACTCGATGCTTCCTTGTTTGTGCCCTTACTCAGGAGCTGGTAGTCGGAGTGCTTGTTCAGAGCTCTGCCGGTGCCGACCGATATCACTGTGCCTTTCTTTAGCGCGTTCGCTCCGAAGAGCAGCTTTGCCTCGTGGAGTCCCACGCCTGTAGGGTTGTTCACCATGATACCTCCATCCTGTAGTTGTAAATTTTTTGGTTAGGTTTTAGAACATCTCATAAGCTAGATAAACAATCGTGTCAGTGACGGCCGATGGTGGAGAAAAATCTTGGAGTGGAGGCCGCGTACAGGTCGCCTAAGTGTAAGACGCCCTCCCTCCAGATGGACCGACGACACCATCGGAGCTGTCAGAAGTAGGTGGATGCAAAAAGCTGAGGATCACATTTGGAGCAGTAGATAAACAAAAGCTGATAACGATGAGATAAACAATCTCGTTAATTTGGTTACTGCAGTAACAACTTATTATCTCGTCTCAAGATGTCATGTGGTGCAGTGTATATTATCCTAACTAGCGCCAGGTTGTTATGCACAGACGTATCAATTACAGTATGTCTTACTCGTCTTGTCTGTCAAAAAAATTACTTACTGCGTCAATGTTTTCATTCTGGTTCTGGGCATGTATCAGTTACCATCAGGAGATGTGCTTTTTTATTTATATATCCGTACCCATTTACGAAGTATTTAATGTACAGTAACAAAATGGCGGTTTTCGTGTTGGTTTGTCGTGGTGCTGTATACTATCTTTAAAGTAGAACCTATTAAAATACTGCAAAATATATTATGGCATAAATAATATATGTCTAGTCTAGTTTCCCCTTTGATAAAAACTTAGAAGGTCGTATCTATGATTATTATTTTTTATTACTCTTAGCGGGTTCCGTCGGTCCTTGCTGGTACTACTTTTCCATTAACTTTGGTGCTTGTGTATATTTTTTCTCCTTTTACTAAATACTACATAATCGACTCTATGTGTTTAGCCGTTGTCGGGTATCACTTTAATACAGTAAATCCAAGGTGTTTCTATTGCAATGTGTAGTTAAAGTTGGGAGTGTATCATTGCGTTATAATCACCTGATGCAGCGCGCCGTCCAGCCGAAACTCCTCGAAGTAGGTGGGCGCGGCGGCGGAGGCGCGCACCGCGTGCCAGACGCCCGCGCGCGCCGTGCCCGGGAACGCGGAGCGCACGCGGTACCCGCACTCGTACGTGCGGAACAAGTACGGCGCGAGCTTCGAGCCGGGGCTCACCACGCACGACACCAGCGCCATCTAAATATCGATAACGGGACATTAGGCGGAGGGTGAAACAATTTAATATATAGATTAATTATAATTATTACATTTTATATATACAGTAAAAGCTTCTTATTCGCGCGTCCTTCATCCGCGTTTCCAGTATTCGCGGATCTAATAAGTACATACATACATACATAATATATAAGGATCCAATAGGTATCCTCAATATCCTTTGTGAATGCCGTCAAATGGATTAATAAAAAAGTATACTCCTTTTTCACTGTTACTGTATTTGCGGCATATTTATATAACATATACCCCGCGAATAACGAGCTTTTACTGTAGTTAGATAAAAGAGATTTTTTCTTCCTTTCTTTTTTTTATTGTTTCCGCTACTAGAAAAATTTCCAACGGCGAAAACAGTAAGAGCAATATCTATTTAATTATTTATGTTAATATGTAAATAAAGATATATCTTTTTATTTAATCATACCTTTGGTGTATTATATCTGTTGCATTCAGTGAGGGTGCAATCCCTCAAGTTCTCCTGCAGCAATTTCTCCCAGGCTACAGTGTCATAATACGAATGACTCCAGACCAACCTTGAAGTGCCTGCCAAAAAATGATTACATTTGTATATATCACACGTTACCAGTCCACTAACTTGCATTTGGCCAGCTGTGGACAGTCAGACGATAAGCATAAACTGCTGATTAGATGATATACCCTACATAACATTGTACATATAGACATCAATCCAGATTTAGTCTCATTGCTGTAATTACTTCGATGGCTTCATCTCACTTTTTTTATTCAACGCGACATGAGAATAGAACGTTCAGCTGATGGTACACCTGGCCATAACAACGTGGCGCTAGCACATTGCGCTCGTCGCCTTAAGACAGGATGTTAAGTCTCGTTACCCCAATAATTTTACTCGCTACAACTCCCTTCAATTCGGAACGCGATAATGTTTGCACGCTGCTGTTTGACAGCAGAATAACAGCTGTATTGGTATCTACCTAGGGTGTCCTCTAACTATCATGAGCAATTTTTACTTACCACCAATAACAGAAGTGTTCCCAAACATCTTTTTCGATAATGTGTGATACATTTGATTTGCCGTCTCCAAATTACCTATCCCACTTCCTGTAATAATATTGTAGGTGTAATATCCTTAAAACACCAGTTACCACCACAGTGAAATAGCCAACCATCTAGTAAAATGGAGGTCGCAAATTAGATTTTGGGGCCAGATGTTGTGGAGTAGAGATGATAATAACGTTCCTTGAACCCTGGCCTGCATTGCTATAAATTTTGAGCTGTGTTCACATGACAGTAAGGAAGGAGCTTTGTGGTGCTATTTATGATGCTTATACAGGACAGCATCATGCTTGTCACCTACAGACAGGATTTTAATGCCATAGGATTAAGTCAAACTCAATATCATAATTTCACTCCTTGCAGCATCTTTACGGTCGGGACATTTCATGTGTGCATGTTACTACTTACCAGCTCAAATATAAGCTCAAGCGGTATTTTACTATTCATTCAAATTAATTGTTATCAGTTATGTATTAATAAGCATCAGCAAATCAGCAAAGGATATTAATAGGCTTAAATTATAATGATGATTATAATGATTATGATTAAATGAGGTTTAATTTTCTAGAACATAAAAAACTTGATATGTTAACTATTTATAACTCACCTATGACCGCTGCTATTATAGCTCCAGTGCTAACTCCGATTATGTAATCGAACATGTCTTGAACTTTCCGGCCGGTCAGCCTCTCCAAATGGCGTAGTATCTCAATCGCTATGATACCACGGATGCCACCTCCATCAATAGACAGAATGTTAGGGCCTGGGCCTTTTGTTGGGCCTGTATATCCCATTAAGGCCAACGCCTGTAAATATCAGTATTAATATATATAAAACCATCGTAACTTAACAGATATGAAAGTATTTAGGGCAGGCTTCAAATGTGAAAAGAAAGATAACTTTATGAAAAGGTGGTTTGTTTTTTGGCTGTTTTTGTGTAGTAATTTAATGTGTTAATAAATATATTTATACAACATACCTCATTAACAATCCCATTGACTTCAATTGTTGAGGGTATATCATCTTTTAGTTTGCTTTGTACTCGCAGTAAAGCACGGACAGCACCTTCCTGTAAGAAAAAGGTAACAAATTTGTAAGTAATAAGTTTTGTAAATTTGAACATAGGTCTCTCTAAGAAAGCCTATGAATGTCTTTACAAGATACCTGTTTTTTTGGGAACTTGAACTATTTAAAGTAGCAATTTTTATTGTAACCAAAAATACAATTATTCAATCATCATTACATTATTAAAATCATTTAAAATAACATTATATAAATATCTGTTTCAGTTGTGGTAAGTGCCAACGTAGCTCCTGTTTCTACCTTCATATTCATACTATAACAGTAGCATGTAACATAACCAAGTTCCGGTTTGAGAGGACTGTAGTTAATGAAATTAATTAGGTCAAGATACTTAATACCTTGTGGCTTATGCCGAGTCATTACCATTAAATGAATGTCCCTTTCCTCTTGTTACTTTGATGAATAAACAAAACAAAGAAAATTAAGTAACTTTATAAAATAATAGTTTATATAAAAAGTCACTTATTTGCACAAACTACATTACTACATATAATAAACATTTAATCTCTCTCTAAATTCTCTTACGATATATCTCTAATAAATATTATATTGTATAAAAATGTTAGTGTGTGTGCAGCATACCTTTATGGCATAGTCCCTTGCTTCGGGATACTGCTTCAAATGATCAATAAAATGTTCAGTTCTCTTCATCAAACATTCCGGTGTCTCAGCAGTCACTATGGCAGATATTACATAGGCTGTGCGTGAGTGGATTGATGTCTGAAAAAATATTAGATTTTTGTTTAATAATCAAATAAAAAAAAATTACTTAAAAGGAGTCTTGCTCTGACTCTGGATAGTTTTTGTCTATGTCTACACTATTATAGAAATAAGAGAAATATATAAAAAAAACCGCACTAAAAAAAATCTGTAATATGGCTTAGCACTTGAGTAGTAACTGAGAAATACCTGTGTTGATTCTAGTGCCACATGTTCTGAGCTTTAGTTAGTTTACCTAACGGCATGTGATACACCTGCACTTAATCCCAAGACAGGAATGCCAAAAACATTAACACATTCCGTGCAAAGCCATTTTTACCAGACTTATTGTTCAGGCTATTTGACATTTTGACTAAAGATTATTATTATCAAACAGTATTATCATACAATTTACAATTAAATAAGCTTATGTGTTTTATTCGATACAGTTTTTTGTATAATGCATCATCGTTTAGATGGAAATATAGTTTACAGAATTATATTTGTAATGAAATATATGTTTTCAGCGCCTGTAATAATAAATATGACTGCCTGTACAAGTGGCACGGAACATGTTAATCAAACAAACATTAATTTATAAATAACGATTTTTTTTTTAATTCCACTCATTAAAATTTAAAAGTAAATGTACATAGATAAGATTAATGATTTGTATTGTATAGTGCATACTTTTAACATGCTGATGCCACATTCTTAACATGATGTAAGTCATTATCTTAGCGAACTCATAGTTATTATTACATAAACAATATTTAATTCTACAAATTCACAAGATAAAGTGTGTTGATTCGATGGGATGGATTGTGTCTACCCATACCACTTTGTCATAACATACAATGCCTTTCATGTCTAAACATAGTAATCTTTGCACACTACTGTTTAGCAGAAATAGATTCTCAAATGGTATCTAGTTAGATGATCTTCAACAATATAACCTTACCACCAATAAAGTTTTGTTATACTTGTTATCAATTTAAAACATATTTGTAGCCACATTGTTTATTACTAATCTTATCAGTGCAGTAATAAACAATCAATAAGGCTTCTGTACACCTTTAAATCCCATTATCAGATCCCCTATTGATATTTATTATAATAATTTATGTTATTCATCATTGCCAGATCACATCATGGACATGCTTTGTATATAGATAAGATAACAATGTCATGAAATAACATACTTGTTTTTTTGGCCTTATTTTAAAAGAAATATAGACATCTGCTTTTTATGGATTTTACAAGTGAATACAAAGGCTGAATACCATGTGGTTTGACATGGAAGCAGCTGCACTTTATCTTAAAAATGCTCAAAAATTATATTAACATTATAATCTAAATGCTTACTTTTGTTACAACGGGTTTATTGGATTTCCAGCTTGGTTCTGATATTTTACCGAAATGTAAATCTTTTTTCAACTTCAAACCTTGTAAGAAACCCTCAAATGTCATCTCTTTTGCTTCTGAGCCTATACCAAAGCCACCTTGTGTCTTCTCATCTACCTTCTCAACTTTTTTAGGAACTACACTTTCTCTTGTCTGTATTTCTTTTGCACTAGATTCTTCTACAGTTGAAGCATTAACAATCTGCAAAGGTTCTTGGTCCTGTAATTTATTTTCACCTTCTTTGATCTGTGATAATCTAATAGAGACTGCCTTTTCAAACTTCTTTATCAAACCTAAAATAAATTATAGTCATTAGAAATAATGAAATATGAGATGAAAATTTATAACTGAAAACTGCTCTGAAAATCTGCTTCAAAATAATTGAAAATTGACCTCTCACGGGGTGCAAGGGGTCCCAAACCATGGGACCCAAGCCAACCTCATCTGCTTGTGGTACACCTTGCTAATCAACAAACGAGGCTCTGGCTTCCACCATCCCGCATTGAGCCAGCGTCATAGGAAGTGGCCCAAATCGCCCCACATGAACCATATGAAGGTCACGGGCAACCAGTGGATGCAGGCAGATTAGGACCGATTGATAGGAGGATCTTTGAGGGAGGCCTATATTCAGCAGTGGATGTCTATCTGCTGATGATGTTGACCTCTCACAAATCCATTACTAAAGTTTGCCTTTGTCATTAAAAAAAGACTTCAAATGGGTTCAATTTTCATTTACATATAAGTAATCTTATATAAGGCACTTATTAATTTGCATCCATTATGCAAAAAGATGACTTGCACATATTAAAATCTAAATAAATGTCATGTTTTATTAGTTAAAGAAAATTGTAAACATATGTCTGGGTTAGATACACCCTTATTTTAAACCAAATTCAATTTAAGAATGATATTTATAAATAGCATTGTAATCAAAACCTGTTTTTCATATTTAAATAATTGCAATACATAGAATACCAATTTTATATAAAATAACAATATTGTTAAAAAATTCAATATACGCACTGTCCCATTGTTCAGGTGTAGCAGGTTTAATTTTCTGCACCAACTTTTCTACTTCTGCATTTAAATTTGTCATTGATAAATAATGTCGTATAATTTTCCATTGTCCGCCAAGAGACGACATTATTGCGTAGTTTTAGACTATTATGTAAAGTAAACCAGAGTGAAGAATAATAACAGTTTTTCACAATAATATATGTTCACTGCTGCAGTCACGCAGACGACTAATTGCAGCCGCAGCTAGGCAAACACTAGTTGCACAATAGAACTGTCTAGATGATATAGGCCTCACTAGTGAATCAAGAAATTTATTTCAGCACCGAAACCATCACACTGCGCCTTGAAAATTATATATTTCAAATAAAAATAGATTAATGGCAGAATTCGCAAATGACGTAAAGTGGCGCGATCAATGCTACCAACATCACCGAATCATAACAAACAAATATTATTGACCAAATGTTATGTTGGCCAAATGCGGCCGTCTACTTCCTGCAACTTTTATTTATCTTTCAAATTAGTTATATGTCAAATCTATTTATAGGCACAAGATAAAGAAGTATGCTACTTCCACAAGAATAAGAATGATACTGAAACAACATGTAGTTTAGAAGTCGTTATATAGCAGTATCAAAACATGTTTGCTTGGCCAACAATCTCGCTTCTACGTGAAATTACGGCGCAAGCCACACCTCCACGTACAAAGTGAACGTATTATTAGTAAACAAGCGCCGTATATACGGATTTTGTGAATGCTTCAAGAATTTAGTCTAAATCATAAACAAAAATATGTGACTCAATGTTACGTACGGCAATTATAACACAAACACATTTTTTAATGTGCTATTTTTTCTGACATTGTCAGAGTTTGTTGATTAAGACAGAAATAAAATTCTTAAACATTTATTATCATTTATCAGAATTAATAACACAGACATAGTAAAAATATGTAGAATTTTATCTGGTTTCAATATTGGATCCGAATGTAGCATTTATTTTCATAGGAAGGGGGAAGAGAGAAGTATTGTTATCATACCTTCTCATCATTATCCATTTTGTAGAATCAAAAAGCGATGAGAAATGTTGAGAACCTGTAGCATTAGAGAATTTTTTTTTCCTCCAAATTTAAATATGTTCTGAAGACTTGAGGCGCCAGCAAAATGTGTAAATAACTTGATTTTACGTTTATATTATACTTTGAACAGAATATGCAGATACGTTTTGGAAATATTACCGAAAAACGGTGGCTCATCGCACAAATCGCCGGTACTGCAATAAAATTAAAGTGGACCCGCGAGTCTAGTCGGCGGTACTGAATGTATGAAATGGGAAAATATCAAAAGTCTATTTAGTTTTTTTGCTGCAAATGATATGTAATATCAATTTTATAATGAGAAAAATACAAATTCGAGTATATACTTGTATATTCAAAACCATGGCGTTAGGTGTCTTCCTCACAAATGTATGTTTCTGTGTAAGGATTGCATCTGACATGCAATCCTAACACAGAAACATCCATTTTTGTTTATGAAAGCCTTGTTTATCAGTACGAAAGAACTCAGGAAGTTAATTAAATTAAAATAAAATATGGAATAGGTAGATAAAAACAAGAAAGAGATGAATATTAACTCATTTCTTCGAGTTTTTAATTTTTTTTTATTATTTTACAAAGCGACGAGTCGAGTAGGACGTTCACCTAATGATAAGTGATACGACAGCGTATCCCAACTTAGCGCTGTTAGGATTGTACACTGTACCACATTGCGCTCGGCGCCTGAGTCATAAGTTGTTATGTCTCGTTACACCAGTTACAGCGCCCTTCATACCGGAACATAGTAATATTTGCACACTACTGTTTCCCGACAGAAATAGACGCTGCGGTGGTACTTCGTAAACGGTTTCGGGAAACAGAGACCTACCACCGGTCTTTCATTATTTTTTAATGTTTCTTGTTTATAGCAAAACAACTCGTTGGCCAATACGGCCAGTAAATGAAATGTAACCGTAAATATTCGCATAGTAAGTGGTAATGGAATTTATACGAAAATTAATTCCTAATTCTGTATGTGTGTGTACTTAAATGATAGACTAGAGGTATTGTGAATAAAAAAATATATTATTGAAATCCTTGTTATACGAGTCAAAAGCATAGCCGCAAGTTAAGTTATATCACAATGTGATGGTATAAGCAGGTATAAAAAATTTAAACCATCATACTGTTTATTGCTCAAAAATGTTATTAAATTTTTTACAAATATTCACCGGGCTATATTTCAGTTTCGTATTAATAAATGTTGATAAATAAATATCGTACATTTTATATAGTTTATAACAATAGCGTCGTATGTTATGCAAAAACAAACACATTCTCACGTGACTACAGAAAGTATTTTTGTTATAATATTAATTTTCGCGTACAGACAATAGAGTAAGCTTCATGTAAATATTTACAGTAAAATATAAAGACGCAATTGACGATGTACGCGTTTCACAATAAGTTAATGTTGTGTCTTACAGCATTTCAAAGCCCCGTGACTGATATTTTCAAATGTCAAGTACTAACTTATTTTAATCAAATTGATTAGTTTTTGACTACGATCCTTTCTGTATTGATCTATCTATCAAAATTAATTGAACGAGAACACTGACTCCAGTAAGTAACAAGTTACTGAACTCAGTGTTCTTGTTAACTGTTCACTGTTAAGAACAAGAAGCTTCACCTTTTTGTTGACAAAATGAAAGTGAGCTTCACCTCTTCGGTCGTCCGGTGTTAACGATGGGATGGGTAATTAAATCATGAATTTCCAGGGCACACGCTCTGAAATGTATCCCGCAGAATAAAATGAACTGATAATATGTTATAGGCTGTGCAGTCTACTTACCATAAGGTTTTTATGTCCTGTAAAGAAATTTGTTTAAAAAATACGCTTTACGTCATTGATAAATATGCAATTAGAACTAGATATGCAAATAACAATTACGTAATGTGAGCACGCAAGCATCTGCGCAGTTTACGTCTCAAGGTTAAATTTATCTTGCCAAGCAAAGTATTGATAAGAAGTTTCGCATATAGTATTTGCACTGTATTTTTAAATATGTAGCTTATAAGGGATAGCCCATTTTCTAATTAATATAATAAACTTGTGTTAATAAAAAAACATGTAGATGCGATTTACACATAAACTTCGTAAATAACGTTATTTTATTATCTATATTAAATAAGAAACAATACTTTTTAAGAAGATTTTAAATAATGGTAGGGTAATCATATTAAATTTGTAAACAAATGTTTATTCTTGTATAGAATCATATGTCACAATCATTCCCTTATAGTTGTGCACTATTATACTAACATCTATTCATTTATCTTTCTGAATATCATGGCGATATAAAATAGTACTTCTTAACCAAATATGTAAATTTGTAATGTGGGATACTATTTTTTTATTTAATAACAAACTATGCTGCGTGATCGATCAGAAAATAACTGCGGTTTCAGTCTGTCTGTAAGACTATTCTTATCTTTTCTACTTTATTGAAAAAAAGAGAATGAATAAAACAACATTTAATATAAAACACTGCATATATTTTTTTTATGTAAAATAAACATAACATATGTTATTAGAGAGTACAACTTACAATCCACTATCACTATGTTATGTAAATCAGGCTACATATTAATAAAGCACAGAATATAAAAGTAAATATATAATTCATGTTTTTTTAATCTGCAATGTGCTAACATTCGAACTTCAATTTCGAATAGTGTTAAGCGACAATGAGGATGTGGATGATTAAGCGTGTTCGCCCATAATACTCTCATGTACATAGCTATCACCTTTACATTGCAGCATTACAATATGAAAGAGACAGCTAGAGATGAGTTCGAGTCGAACTATTGACCACTCTTTCTAGGCAAGCGGTTAATCACTGCGAACGGAGGCAGTCAAAATAATTGTAACCATTTTAAAGGAATAAAATTAACGTCACATAATACATTAAAAAATATGAATCTAACAGTAATAATATTTGTCATTAACATAAGACATTATTCGAGTTAATTTACAAATTGTAATTTTTCATTTCATTCATCAATAATTCATTCATTCATTTACGTAAAATATAAAAAGTACGGAGATATATATATTACTGCTATAAATTTAGACATATAAAACTAAAAGAACATTCACTTGTACACATTTAAAGAGGTTAAGGCGATAATTGATGATTTTCACTATTTATAAATAAATATTGAAATATTTTGGAAACCTTCTATCTTCACATATGCTTCTCCTGATGGGAAGTAGTTCCGTACATGGTCTTTCCAAAAAAGTCGTTTACAGTTAGGTATTTTTGAGCTTTCAATCAAATATGAATATGAAAAAAATACATCAAGAGACCTAAAACAGTCATTAACAAAAAATTGAATGATATCATTCTGTGTACAAAATCAATTCTACTTCTGTTTCTAATAAATACCAACCTGAAATAAAATTTAAAATATAATAAGTTATAAAATATTATTTTTGTTCGTTTGACCATAATCCCAATTGATTAAACTATTAACGGATATATCTCATTATATTAATTTTCTTTATTTATCTACACTTGATCTTCAAGCCAGAAGATCATCCAGAATAGTTCAGTTCAAATGCATATAAATATTTACTACCTAGACCTAAGTGTCGTTATAAAGATGTTGCTAGCCAAGCTGGATAAAAAATCTTGCCATCTTGTAAACCTCACAACTCTTATCTGCGCAATCGAGCCAAGAACTTCTGGGTTACAAAGCAAACTGGTTAACAGCTGCCACATAAAATTTGTTAGGAGTACAATCTTAGCACCATTAAAATATCCGAAACAAAGAATTTTCGTTTTATCTGTAATAGTTCAATTAACGAATGAAAATGGTATTAAAAAATCGATATATATATATATATATACAAAAAATTAAATCCGAATGTTACATAGTTAAAATCGATTTAAGCAGATAATTTTTGATCGATCGTTAAAGCTTCACAGATAACTAATTTTATATAAAATCATTAAAAAAAACACAGAATAAATATTTGTGCTTATACAATTTAGTTCATTTAGTATTATATATAAATGTATTGTCCTATTTATTTTATTACCAAACTTACCTTACATATACACAGCCCGCTTAATGAACCCATTGCTGGGCCTCCTGGCCATCTCTCACAAGAAAAATGTCTGGGCCGTAACTGTTGGGGATGGATAAACTGTTTTTTTTTTCTTACAAATATGATTACTTAACTATAACTGAATACAGTGGCTTTCCCTAACAGAGGGTCTGAAGTTTTAAAGAAAAATATTTGTAGGGAAAATAAGGACAGAAATAATATAAGTTTTAAAGACTTGTTATGGATAATTATAATAGTAAATGGCTATAAAAATTATGATTGTTATTAATTTTGGTTCCAATGACATTTATATATTAAATGATCTTCCAGTTTAAAAAATAATAAGTAAAAAAAAACGCCAACATATTAATGATAATAATTATATCTGATAAAATTCGTTCCAATATATAATCAAGGACGTGAAGAGATCAAAAAATTTTTAGGCTTTTGTATGGCAATCACCGTTCATAGATATTGAGATAGGATTTTTTTTTATTGTGTTTTCTTTTAATAACTTCATGATTTACGATGATAAATCTGTTATTCATCATTATCATCATCAGCCGATAGACTTCCACTGCTAATATATGATTACTATCTTTGTTTAGTTGATAACACTTGATCTCAATTTTATATTGTGTTGTGACAATGAAGCCAGGGATGGTGAAGACAAATCTCGGGCAAATACTTTGGCTTTTATATATTGACGCCGGAAACAAAGCAACGCTGTTATGGCGGCAAATTTGATATATGTGAGTGGTAAGCTAGTCAGGTCAGATAGAAAAATCTCAACACCGACTTAATCTAATCATACTAGTCCACCAGCAGTAGACAAACACACATATATACATAAATATTAAATATAGATAACACCTATCATGTATATACCAGTTATATATATACGACCACAATAAACACACCTATACCATACCAGTCTCGATTGATTAGTCTATAAGTTTTTTTATACCTTTTTGAAAGATTTGGCAAGTTTTTTTTTTCATAAACTTTATATGTAACATAACAATGAAGAAAACTATTGCACTGATGGCAAGGTTTAAGCATGAACAGCTCACTGTTCCCTCCACTGGAAACCTATATTTCAGCAGGAATAACTGACGGAAAATCATACTGAGTGGTTCTCTGATAAACATAGATTTAAGTTTGTTTAGTAAAATTAATGTCTGTAATTTTAAAATTGAAAAATGCTGCAGATGTCATGGACTGCTTTGCGGACCTACACATCGATACTAGCCAAACTAAAAAAAAAACAAGGCTTTCTTCTATCTGCCTCAAGCGAATCGTTAGAGTACTTCGGACACATTGCCAGGAAGGAGAAAGACAGCGGGGTCGCAGCCCAATGACTGATCGGATCCGCTACACAACCGACTCTACAGTCTACGGCGCTCTCCGAGTAGCCGGAAGTAGGAGATGGCCAAACATCGTGAAGACAAGTGATGGGTGGAGGTAGTCACGACCCTCAGACACTAGGAATAGTATTTGAGGAGAGTATTATACTTATTTCGCCAATAGATTTAAAAAAAATAGATTGCTTTTTAATCCATTTTAAAATTTGCCGAAAGCGGACACAAGACGTATCCTAGTTTAACACATCAGTATTTATAAATAATTATAAATGCTCAAACAAATAATCTCTTTGAAAGTTGGCAGAATTCTTATTGTGGGGCTGATGAGAAGTATTCTAAGAAGAATGTATACAATACATACGCAAATTAATTTTAGAACAAAAATGTCCTACGCTATTAACTTGAGATATCGTTATGTAATTCTTTTAATGACGTATACATACCATTCTCTCTCTATCTCTCTCTCGTATTCCAACATCAATACTTCTATTGGTGTGCGTTATAAACAGACGTCTTTCACGTCCTCTCTGTTGGAACTTTGAGCCTTCCCTCACAAGGATAAGGTTAAGGCCATTTAACCACGACGCTGGTCAAGAGCGTGTTGTAGTTATCACGTGTCAACGAATGTTGTCATATGTCCATTTCATCACAATGTTTTTCTTTACCCCGTCCTCAAACTCAGTGGGGATTGATACTGCGCTTCTTATAATATAATTTCCTAAAAACCTAACCCCACCCCTCAAATTTTAAAGACAGCGCCTTATCGTTTTAGAATTATAATACTAGTACAAAACGCCTTAACACTTGCTTACAAAATATATTATTGCCCGAATCTTATGAGCCGATCAACGAACACTTAACTCGCCTGCGCTTACGCAATTTTCATAATTTTTTTTCTTCAACAAAGCATTAGATAAAACTAATACACTTCCCTACACCATGCTCATTGTTATGAGGCGCAAGATGTTAAGTCATGTCACCTCAATAATTACTACAGCTAGTAAATTTTTACTAACTACAACCTCCTTGGAAGTGGCATCCAGTAAAGTTTGAATATTACTGTTTGGCCTAAGTACTTAATCTTCAGCAACGAAGACTTACTGAACTAGTCGATTTCCCTCATTCAAAGCTACCGTCTACATATATATCCATACATCTAAGAGCTTATGCTGCTGTAACCATTAGTTTTTTATTTCGAAAAGCAGCGAGACTAAAAATGTCTTATGATGTGGTGCATGGATGATGTATACATAGCACCACATTTTTCTCCTTGCCTTGTGACGTTAAATCTGGTTACCGCAGTAATTTTACCAGTCTCGTACATCGACATTTACGTGGTCAAAGCAGCGGAGTATTCGTTTAGTGTATTAATGCCACAGCGTCCTGCGACCCGGACATTGTAACCGCTGACCGCTGGATTGACGTGCGCGTTGTGCAGCTCAGCCACTTGCGTGGAGCACGCGGCGGCGGGGTCGCCTGAAGACGTAAGACTGCCTAACCTGTAGAAACATAAAATTTTGTTTTATTATCTACAATGGAATAACTTGATCTCAATTCCATAGGATGTTAAATGGCAAGGCAATGGATGGAGAAGGTGCTTTTCCCGAATACACTATCTCTCATTTGTTGTCAGCCCGAACACAGCAATATTGTTATAGCATAACAGCTCCAATAGGATGATGATAGCTAGCCAATGGAGTTCGAAAAAACCCTACCCGTTACCAAACGACTTCTGAACAGTAGCAGACATGGTTCTTGTTAAATAAGTTGGAAAAAGAACTGAACTCACCAAAATTCATTTCCAGGATGTGCATTCCCATCCCAAGGGTACGTCATTACTAGTAGTTTACCTTGGTGCTCCCCAACCAGTTTAGAAGATGGCTGCCTATTCTCAAGTTGTACGTTTATACCGCCTAAAAATATTAAAACATGAATAAGCTACTCTATCTGTTATATAAAGACCATGCATCAGCTGTCTTGATGTGAAGTATTTATGTTAATGGCTAATATTTTAAATGTTGCTGTAGAATTCTTGGTCTGCGAAGGAATAAACAAGTACTTCCGATGGTTCGCGCACGTAAGGTGGTCACCGTGGCAAATGATCCCATTGGTGGCAACGAAACCTTTATTAAATTATTATATTATATTACTAATAATTTATTATATTATTAGTGATTTATGAAAAACCACAAGTTAACCAAAAACGCTATATCTGTTTAACTGATTTATTGCCAGTCTTGTAGTGTATGTAAAAATAATGCGCAATATTTTTTAACGGTAAAAGATTAATAATAATAATCGTATAAAACAGTATTGTGATCAGTTTCTTTTATAAGGGAGGCCGAACGCGCTAACAGTTCACCTGGTGGAAAGTCATCCCCGACGTCCATAGACAGTCGAAACAGGGGAGTCGCAGCTATGTTGCTGACTTTTAGTGTATGAACTTCTAAATGTTTTTTTTTTCCTATACAGTAGAGGGGAACATTACTGTGTTCTGTTAAAGACCCTAGCGATATTGAAGTTTCTGGGGTTGCATGACTCCACATCTTGTCTGATGGTAACAAACAATGTGGTGTAATGTTTATCATCCTAACTATCATATTATTATGGGCAAGTAACCAATGGATCAATGTTCAGCTAGGCTTGTTTCCTCATGTTATGGAGCTTACCTTTTGGATGTCGTTTGCTTTCAAAAAATATCCTCTTTTCAGTTGGCGTCTCAGCAGCAGAGGAGTTTGTGAACAGGGCTGAAATAGATTTTTCCATTGTTATTGTTTGCTGTGTATGATACAAGCATGATTGGCACATATATTTCTTTTCTCATTCTAGGAAACTAAACAAACAAGATGTTCATTCAATAGTAAGTTATAAACATGCAAACCCACAATAACGTGGCGCTACTTAAGGTGACAAGCACTGGCACAACATAGTACACGTCACCTTGCGACAAAAAAATTTACCCTCATTACTAGTAATTTTACTAGCTATAACGATCTTTAAATAGGATCAGTAATATTAGCACACTCATCTGACAGTAAAAGTGCTTAGTGGAGTCTGTCTATTTAGTGTCTGGCAACTATATGAACAACTTACCACCAGAATATTCCAGCTTTGTTAAGTTGACAATAGGAGCACAGACAAATTGTCTCCTGGCTTTCAATTTGCATGAGGATAGTAGCTAGGTAGGTCAATTCGAAAAAATCTACTACAAAGTTCCTCATGTGGATCCAGTCAATTATAATGAACAATTAATATGTCAATGATACTACAATTATCGTGCTCACCCGTTATTCCATTACTAGGTTCAATGAATGCAAGGTTGACATCAGAGACGTTGTTCAGCATGTCCTTTTTAAGGAACGAACGTATCCTTTCCAAGAATGTCAGTATATACACGTCTGGTTGATGAGGTGATATCTTCCATACACCAAGACCTGAAATATTTAGTAGTGCAACAAGTTAAATTCTAGCTACTAACATGTGTTTTTTCTGAGCATTATATACATCACACTTCATTTCATTTGCTATATCATTTATTTTTAAGGAAATTATCCTTTTGCTTTACAATGTAATTTAAATAAATCACTCGTTCACCACACACATAGAATAGAATAGAATAGAATAGAATAGAAAATTCTTTATTGCACACCAAATAATGTTACATCGTAGAAAGAATATATATATAACAATAAATGCGCACATACACACATACTCTGTTATCTGATATTAAAATATTATAGATCAAAAATTTAAGGAGTGGTTTGTTTATAATAATACTTACCACAACCAATGACATTAATAAACGCTTGTTTACCAGCCTCCTTAGCTCTAAACTCTGCTTCCAGCAATGTCAGCTCGACGAGAATACATAGCCTTTTGTAGTATACCTCGTTGTCGAAAATGTCTTCGCTGGATGGCTTTTTCACATACCTGTCTATGTATCTCTTGTCCTCAGATTTCTCTTGGATGTTGACATATGAAGTTAACTCCTCATATGTATAGCTATGAACCTAAAGATTTAAAGCAATAATACAGCTAATAAAAGCACACTATACTTCAAACCTGAAAACTATTTGCAGAACTGCTAGTTTTCGTTTCAAAATGATAAATATAGATCCTGTTTTTTTTTTTTTTTTGAATTGGCTAATATTCTGTTTGACTTGGTATTATAGTTCTTACAATTCACGAGTGCGGTCGACTTTTTACTGTGGTTTAACATGTATGTACACAGTGTGACAGTGTGCGCGCGTGCCAGAGCGGTCAGTGGCCAGCGGACTGTCGCTCATGTCACTTTTATATTGTCGCAACGCTGAAAGACACCAAGTACTGTCAGCATGACAAATCCCAGTAAACAGCTCACATTATGCCTACATCCAATTCCCGGAAGGGCGACATGCAAAAATAGCTGACAAAAAATAATATCCAATTTGATGAATCTTCGCGCAAAATAGAACTACATGATTTAATAAAAAAAGAATAAATAACGTTTTTCAACATTTAAAATCGATTACAATAATAATAGTGAGAAGAGCTTTGAAATATTAAAATTATCATCATATAATCCCGCCCGAGCTAACGCGATCGAGAATCTCTGGGGTATTTTGAAAAACAAAATTTGCCTCAAAAAATATTGACCAAAATATGACGGCGGTACAAAATTTAATACATCAGGAGTTGAACAACATTAATCATACTACACTCGCAAGCATATAGAAAAAATTTAAAATGAATACATGAAGTACTTTAATTACGACTTTGAATTTGTCATTAATGTAGGCGAATACAGTAACGGCAGCGATTTCAAAGATAGTGATAGATTTTATGACGAAGAATAATTGATTATTTAATTGATAATACATTGTCTTATTTCTCATAATTCTTCTTCTTCCTCCTGCTCTTTTCCTAGCTATGTGGGCTCGGCGCAGTATGTACTACTCTTCCATATCCCTCTATCAGCCGTCAATCAGAAATCACTCTTCTTACACATGTCATCTTTCACACGATCCATCGACACTTTCTTCGGTCTTTCTCTACCTCTTACCATCCACATTCATTTTCATTACTTTCTTTGTTATAAGTCCTTCATCCCTCCGCATAACATGCCACGTACCACGCTATCTCTTGCTTCTTAACTTCTGTCACTGGAGCAACTTTAAGACTTCCTCTAAATATACTCATTCATAATTTCTCATAATTATTTGTTTATAATAAATCAATCACAATACAAAAAAATAAATATTTTAAAAACTTTGTTTGCTAACCGTAAACGTAACCGCGTGCACGCACACATAGACAAGTATACAGATAGATTTTCACCACAAGCAAGGGCGGGCCGCAATCGTAAATTGCAAGAACTATACCTGATAATGAGTCTGTAAATGGTGAAGCATGCTTACACAGAATTCACACAAATATTAGCAGCCGATACTGCAAAGCAGTTATGGAGTCGGATTTTTAACAAAACGCAGAATTTTGGAGGAAGTAGATATAAAAATGCTACCAGCAATTAAATTTCGCAAATGGTCATGGAATCGAAGTTCTCCAGTCCGATCTGTCTTTCTAAGTAAGAAGATACTGTGTCATAAAGACAGTTCTATGTGTAATTATGATAGTATTCACCTGATAGAACTCTGACCACATCTGCCTCCACATATGCTTGGCTGACTGGTTGTTTCTAACATATGTTGTTTTCAATACATTTAAACAGGTTGTTGGGGTGACCTCCTCTCCATAGCCGTTTTCTAAGGAGTTCTGTTGTTCTGTTATCATTATGTCTTCATACTCCATACGGTTCGGACGCTGGAAACGAGGACCTACCAAACCTGGAAATAAGCAGTACAAATTTGTTAAAATAAAGTTTCTAAGAAATTAGGGACACGCGTAAGGAATGATATGGAATGTGAGCGGGATGACTATGAACATGTAGTCAAACGAGAGTGACAAGGATAAATGGTTGGGAGTCATTGTGCCACATGAGGAATTTACTTAGAAGTAGAATTTTATCAAGCTTGTTCAGCTACCATTCGCATAATATACTGCAATTACAACATCAATATGTTTCAGCTATTAACTCATGAAAACTGAAGAGTGGGTCATCTCATTAACACTTAAAACCGTGTGAAATGCAGATTAAGTATAAGCACATTACGGATAAAAAAAGAACAACGCTACTGAAATTTTCGCTACAAAAAATATTTAAGGACTATGTCTCAAAAGAGTTTTCAAAGAGAAAGCAAAACTAGATCAAAACTAGTTCACCTATTGTCAAGCTGCTATGCATCAAAGGGTAAAAATCATGTACAGAAAGGACTGGTCAGACATTAAATAATTTGAATGATCAGTTTCTGGTTCCATAGAATGTTTATATATAATACATACATGAATTACATAAATGAATACTGTGTTTAAAGAAAAGTTTATAATAAAATTGTGTTAGTTTTAACATAACGAGGGTAATGTGGTGCTGTATAATCATCTTAGCTAGCACCACATTGTTATGGACATATCATTTACCGCTTGCTTAATATGTTGCTGATCTGCTTAGTAGAATAAAACAAAGTGAGCAATAATTACCAATGATAACTGCATTCTCTTCAGCTGTATCCTCTTTGATGGCCCCAGAGTTTCTCCTCTCGCCGTCATTAATGCATTCCGTATGGCCACTAACATATACCATGGAGGCAAGTTTCATCTCATCATAGCTTAAACAGTTCTCTAATAATAGAGGAGGCTTTTGTTGTAATGTACCCACAGTATCCCAACCTCCACATCTAAACCCAAAACATACATATTAATATGTGACCGAAAGTGATATTGAGGTTAATTGACCGCAAGCAAACAGCAGCTTTCAAATATTTTCTGCTGTCTTCACTGAGCAATGAAATATATAGTTGTCTTACATAACAGTACAATCATTATAAATAAAAATTCATCAGCTACTCATTGTTAAAAATGAGGTCAGAGAGCTTGGGGAAGTTATTTGAAAGTCATTACTAGATAATGCACCAATTTCTCAATTGTGTTCCCAAGTGAGTTATTTGAACTATCATTGTATCAAACACATGCAGACGAACACTTTTTTCGTAAATAATTAGCTGACATTTGATCTCAGTTTCACATGGTGTTGAGTGATAATGAAGTCATCGATGGTGAAGTGTTCCTGCTTTGAATACTCTGGCTCTCATATGTTGACAGCTGGGACATGACAAAGCCATTAAGGAGGTAAATTCATTATATAGCAGTGGCAGATAGCAATGCATGACTGAAGAATACTTAACAACCTAAGACCATATGGTCTCAGAACCGAAGTGGTAAACCTCCATGTAACATGGGGGCAGTTACATACAATATGGTCAATGTATATGATTAAATACAAAATAACTTACCCTTGTTCACCAGACATTAATTTATACTTGTCAAATCGCCCCATGAATGTTATGGCCCTTTTTTTTAATATCCTATCAATGAGCTCTGGTACTGACATGTCTTTATACAGCAACTTTTCTATACTTGAGCCAAATTCTCTAAAAAATAAGTAATAGTATGTTAATATTATAGAATGTCTATAAATATAAACAGACATCTAGTGTGCAGATAAAGACGCTATTATATCTAATGTCAGAGAAATAGCTTCACAACTGTCGGTCACCAATAAAAGGTTGCTACAACTCTTGAGCCATCTTCAATTTTAGATCTACCTATGCCTGGGGCACTTCGAGTATTGCTGGTATGACCGCCACACCACGCGGAGGACCTCTAGCGGAGCAAGTATGAATGCCTTAGTGAGGATTTCATATTTGAACTTGTTGGGGGTGAAAACATTAGGCTCTTAAGGTTCGGGACCTAAGACTTTTAATTTTAGTATATATAAGTTTGATTTGTTTTAGTTTCTTGGAAATAAAATGGCTTCTTATCACATTTTGAATCCAACTGATAAATTCAAAATATAAATATTTTTTCAACACATACATTTACGTTACATAATATTTAATAAGTTAATAATTTTAATTCATACTTAAACATAACACATATTTAATCATTTCACATTATGAAATCCTCTTTTCTTATAACTTAAACATTAGAACCTTTTGCTTGTTTTTTAATAAAATAAAAAGCAAAATAAAAACATTGGTGTGTGTGCAAGAACCACTTGTCATGTAAACTAACTATGCGCATGAACATTTCAGAAGGCTGTTAGAAGCCAGTGGCACCAGACTAATTGCACTAGAAAACAATTGGTCAGACCTTTGTTCAGCAATGAGCAACATGAAAAAAATATTTTCAATCAATAATAAAATTATAAGTTTGTATATATTTTAAATAATAATAACCTTTTATAAATAAGAAAGTGTGTCATAAGTAGCAGCACTCTCTCATGAATGATTGGATATGTGGATACGATATTCCTTTCGAGCCTCTCAATGGGTTTTCGCACTTGCAGTTGCTCTAATCTAAAACATAATGGTAAAAAAAAATTATTTATCTTAAAATAATATAAACAACCTACTCAGTCCCACAACTGGGGCTCAGGGACTTCTCTCACAAAAATTCTATTACATTTTATAATCTATCCACTACATTGGTCAGGTGGGAGTTATTGGATGTTATATGTTCACAAAATCTCTTGAATAACTAAGACTTTATAATGTGTCAGTTTATTAACAATGTTTTCCTTCACATGATTTATTTAATTTATATGTAAATATCATCTACACAACCATCAACTGTGTACAATTCATTTAAGGTATATCTTTAAAAGATGCAATGCTGAACTATTATGAATTTTACAAACTTATTTTAAATTCTAATTCAATATTATGATGTTACGTTTTTTATAAATTTTTATTTAAATCAATGTTATTTTTTTGAGATGTGCAAAATATTTGCACAATACTGTTTACTTACATAAATATGTGCAGATGGTGTACAAAGACCCGCCACTAATAATTGTACATTAATTTGTCTACAAGTGATTACATGTAGAATTCTCTAAGTATTTTGATTACTTGAAAAAACACTAATAGGTTTATTTTCAATCAAAAAACTGTTAAAATAATAGCAAAGGTTACAAAAGTTTTAGCCTATGTTAAAATTTAATTAGGAATGACCTAAAATACTATAATAAAAAATATAAGAAATTATTTTAAAGTCATAATCTAAAATACTCTCTCAGCAATTACTTATTCACTTGTATAACAATAATCGAGTACAAGTTTGTCTAATATTACCTGACTGTCTGAATAGGAAAAGGTATAGCAAAGGCTTTGCTCTTTTTGATAATTTCTTCTATATCATCTGATAAGGTCACTTTGGGCAAGTCTATGCATTGCTTTAACAATTCATTTGTTTCTTTCCCCATACTTGGAAAACACCAATCCGGTTTACACCTACAACAGATCAAGACACATATATTTGTAGTATGCTAAGGTGTGAGTGTCTATCAATTGATAAATATGTGTGTAATCAAGGAAAGGAGCAGTCTTTCTGCTTGATAATACTGGATTTTTTCCTTACATAAAGAGAGCCAACACAATACTGTCATTTATATATTACTCATGAGGTTAACAACTGTAGTGGTTAACAACTATCTGGTTAAATACATGACTAAAATGAAGAAGTAATGAAAGAATCAATCATTCAAGTTTAAGGAATCTGTTTCAAGACTGAAATATTTAAGCTTTATAAGAGGAATGTCCTTAGATATATTTTTGTGTTTAAGTTTAAAAATCTAATCTGTAGCAGTTACAGTGAGCAAATGAAGATATACCAAATGAGTACGAGTTTCCTTGTATGTATTCTCAGATTTTATTTTAAATTTGGTGACTCATAGAGATTTTACTTAAATAGAACCGTTTTAAAAAATTATTATTTTATTCTATAAAAATAATTTAACATTTATTCAAATTATGTTTTCCCTTCGGGATACTACATAGTAATTTATTAATTATGAGTAACATAATAAGAATGCCCTTATTTTAACATTACAATGGGATGACAGCTATTCATAAAATTACTTCATGTTTTCATCAAGGAGACATTGCACCATACTTTACGAACTATGATTTGCATAGTTTATGGTATTAGTAATTATAACACAAGTATTAGGATATACTTGTGTTATAAACTAACTAAAACAAATATAATAAACTATAACAAAATGTAAGTGCTTACCATGCAAATGTTTGAAAATTACGGAGACTATCCATTTTCTTTAGTAGGCCCTATAACATTAGATAAAAATATAAAAAGCTCTTTTTAAAATGTAATACAAGTTAAGTTTCTATTTTATTCGTTGCAAAATATTTTCCTCACTGTAAATCGTCGATCAAATAGGTAATACGGAGAAGTTAAGCATTTAGTATTCAGAACCATTCATAAATTACAACGAGTTGAATGAAGAGTATTTTCATTACAAATGCTTATTATAAAATAAAGTTTTTTTGTACGGAAACAATTTGCGGTACAATTCAATGACGTAAACGTGAATGACAAATGAAACTTGTGTTTTTTTATCCTTAATCTCTTTGTACGAATATCAAAATATATATAGTTTAAAATATTTTTTAATATGTTATTAAAATAATATTGTATGAAAATCAATATTATTTAATTAAACTTCAAATAATTAATATATTCATAAATGTAATAATGGTTTAGTACCTTCTTTGATAGTTTTCTGTAGTTCAATGTTACAGCCAAAATATGTAATATGCAGTAATTTTATTGTATATTAAATAGGAAATACTACAAAGTTTAATAAATTGAGACGCTAAGTAACGTACTTTTTAATAAAAATCATGTTAATAAGTTCATATATTGTTGTAATGAAATTATTAAATGTCAATGTCACGTTATGTTAAATATTGGCGGGCTTTGATGTATTTATTTTGTATATCTTTAAATAGTTTTCAAAATCTTTAAAAAGTGCTAATATTTGCACAGTTTTATGTTTGATTGCGTATGTTGTCGTTTTTGTAAACCTCTCATTAAAAACTTAAGTGATGGCTGATTTACAACAAATTCGTTCCGAAGTCAACAACGCGTTTAAGCTTAGTGGTTTTACGATACGTCGAGAAGCGAGTACATTTCTTGCGGAACAAGTTATTGCTTTATCACATCAAGAGCGGCAGAAAATTATCGATAAGCTTACTGCACATCTTCTCCATCAATGTCTCTCACAACCCGTATTGGAAAAACAACATTTAGAAGTTGCTTACAAGGAGTGTTTGTCATTAGGTTTGGAAGAAACTGAAACCGTAATGAATGTAATTGATGCTTTTAATATACCGAAATTATGTTACGATAATGAAAGAAAGAAATTTTTTAAAGATGCTAGCGCCAAAAACAACTTGTATCCCGAATCAAAATGGAAAGCACAAATGTTGTCAGATAGGTATACAATGATTTGGCAGAGGACTATTCGAAATAAGCTTTTTGCAAAAGAAACATTACCATCCATGGAAAGTGAAAATCGTTTCCAACTGCGTAAAATCGAAGTTTTATTAAGCTCATCAAGTAAACTAAATGAGGTCATTGTTCTTGGACTTTTAACACAGTTAACAGAAGGCAAATTTTATTTAGAAGATCCAACTGGAAGTGTATTGTTAGACATGAGTCAAACTAGGTATCATTCAGGGTTGTTCACTGAGAGTAGTTTTGTGCTAGCTGAAGGATACTATGATGATAAGATTTTGTTTGTAATGGGTCTTGTACTACCGCCTTCTGAAAGTAGGGCAATGTCATTGCCATTTTTTGGTAGTTTAAATACATTTGGAGGTAAATCAAAAACTTTATTAAAAAATTCACAGAATTTATTAAAAATTGAACAAGAGAATGAAGATGGTATGATGGTATTTCTCTCTGATGTTTGGTTTGATAATCTTAAAGTAATCAATAAATTGAAAACCCTTTTTACAGGGTATAATGAGTTTCCACCAATTGCTATAGTATTTATGGGTGAATTTCTATCATGTCCATATGGCTATGAGCACAGTTCACAACTCAAAGCAGCTTTAACAAACCTATCTGATATTATTTTACCTTTTACAAAACTTCGAGAGTCATGTAAATTTATCTTTGTACCAGGGAGAGGAGATCCAATTGCTGCAAACATTTTACCAAGGCCTCCAATACCTAATTCACTTACAGAAGAAATTAGACTAAAGTTGGGTGACTCTGTTATCTTCACAAGTAATCCATGTAGATTGCAGTACTGTACTCAAGAAATTGTTATATTCAGACAGGATTTAGTCACAAAAATGTGCAGAAATTCAATACACTTTCCTGATACTGGTGACATACCTGATCATTTAACAAAGACACTTTTAAGTCAGTGCACACTCTCACCTCTGTCATTAGCTATTCAACCAGTGTATTGGAAACATGCAGATGCATTAAGTCTTTACCCAGTGCCAGATTTAGTGGTTGTGGCAGACCATTTCCAGCCATATACCAGAGTATATCAGAACTGTCAAGTGATTAATCCAGGATCATTCCCTCGTACCGAATATTCATTTAAAGTATATATCCCATCATCAAAGACAGTTGAAGATTCACAAATACCTAAAGATGATGAATAAAAAGGAAAACCTGATTATTGTTAGAGAATTTAGCTGCTTATATGTTTTTATTAGTCTAATAAACCATAATGATGAGACTAGTCTTATTTTGCTTATACTGACTTTATAAATAAACTTATTTATTTTCTATTAAACAATGAGACCAGCACGATGTTTAACTGATGGTAAGTGATACACCCACTCTTAACAACACGGTGCTAGTTAGGATGATATATACTGCATCACTTGCACTCATCACCTGAAACATAAGATGTTGAGTCTTGTTGCCCTGGTAATTACACTAGTTACAGTGCTCTTCAAACCGGAACAGTAATGTTTGCATACTACTGTTAGAATTCTGGTTGGCATATTTTATTTATATGAAAATAAATATATATATTATATATGAACAATAGACTATGACGATATATTGTTAAATCACAATCGGGCAGTAGAAGGCAAAGAGTGTTCACCTAGAATACTGTGACTCATGTTTATAGCCGGACCACAGTAGTGCTGTTACTTTATAAGTATTTACAATTTGAGAGTAATAATGGTGAAAGTGGTAGTGGGTATATTTCAATAAAAACCTTACTAATTCCTCACCACGTTCCTCCAGGTTACTGCATATAATTTTATCACATTTTGTGTACCATCACAATCTATTAAGCCCCTTTCAATCTGGTTATAGACCAAGCCACGTTACCGTTACGGCTCTTTTTAAAGTCACTGGTGATATTAGGGCAGGCATAGAGAACTCTACCGTCACTGTACTTGTTTTAATCGACCTCCAAACCGTTTAATGCCATCGATCACGACGTACTACTTCAGATCCTTGTTCATTCAAAGATCTCTTCCGCAGCTGTGGATTGGTTCTCTACCTATCTTCGAGGACACCTGCAAATGGTTCGCATCAATGAGACTTCGTTAACCTGGTGTAACCTTAATGCTGGCGTTCCTCAAGGCGGTATTTTATCTCCTTTGCTGTTTTCAGTTTTCATTAATCTCATCACCCGTGGTCTTCAAAGTGCGTACCATCTATATGCCGATGATTTACTGTTGTATGCACAGGCTAGTGTGGATAGTGCAGATGTAGCGATAGGCAAGATTAACAAAGACCTAGAGTACATTAAGTATTGGTCTAAGAGGTTTGGACTAACTGTTAACCCTTCCAAGTGTCAAGCTATAATGGTGGGGAACGATCGGACTATTTGTAAACTGGATAATATACGATGGTAATATAATTGAATTTGCACCCTCTGTTAAAGACCTTGATCTTCATATCGACGCAACACTCAGCTGGCAACAAGTGGCGGCTGTTAGCTGGAAAGTAACCGGTACTCTTCGAGCGGTCTACAGCTTGAAAAATTTTCTCCCGTCAAGAACTAAGATAGTGACTGTACAAATTTTAATTCTCCCCATCATCGACTATGCTGATGTGTGCTATTTCGATCTGAATGCAGACCTCAATAAGTATGACCGTCTTTTAAATAACTGCATTCGATTCATTTTCAATCTTCGTAAGTATGCCTCAAAACCCTATTTTCTATTTTGACTTCCCCTAAATCACCTACTTACCTTATTTCCTGTTTTAAGTGTACTACGACTATGTACTAACCACGACAAAGATTTTCGCTCCTCTAACAACCCGCTTCTTTTGTGCTTTTCGCACACCTCTGATATTGTCCACACTTCCTTTTCTATCCAGTCTATTCTTCTCTGGAATGCACTCCCTCTAGATATCAGAACAGTAACTAATCAGTGTACTTTTAAGCAAAAAGTACGGAAAATTCTTCTTAAGGACATTAGCACCGAGTCTTTCTTGAAATATATTTATATATATATATGGACACATACATGATATTAACTAAATATTAAAAATGATTTCAAGAAAGACTCGGTGCTAATGTCATATATATATATATATATATATATATATACATATATATATATATATACATGTGTATATTTGTATATGTTTATGTTTTGTATATGTATATTCGTGTATTATATATTATATTTATTTGATGCACCTACCTTATCGTCTGCATTACCCAAGGTATACTGGAAGATAATGCCAATGACATTAAGTCCGCCTTTACACGACGTGTATAAAGTTAAGTAAATAAATAAATAAATAATGGACCTTATCAGTTGGTACTTATGTGGCCATGTACATGGTAAGGAATATATTTTGATAACATTGTTTATTATCAAACAATTGAGATTATTTTTATTTGAAAATTGCATATGCAGGATGATGAGGATGTTCTAATTAAAGAGAAAGTAATTATCATTTTTTTTATTTCGTTTTTTTACAATTCATGTGTAAATTTGTCATTGTAAACATAAGTACCATAACTTATTTATATTAGTATTGTATTATAATAAAATATATACTTCTAATAGCTCCTGTTTTTTTTTGTTCATATTTATAAGTAGTGTAAAAGTTTTAAAAAGTATTCAAAAGCTTAAATTAACATATTCTAACAAAATACTGCTTAAAACTAGTTCTCGAGTAAAATGTTAACAGTAATAAATAAAACGTATATACCTACGAAACGATTGCTTTGATTTGGAATGAAAAGAAAAATATTAATTTATGTTAGAAATATGCTTTTTTTATCTGCTAAATGAAGTAACCTTTTGACCTTAATTTCACAATATTAAGAGACACAACAGCTAAGGGTGTTAAGAAGCAAAAGCTAAAAAATCGCGTCACGCAGTTAAATATGGGACATGATATGTATTAAGGTTAAGGTTTCATCCATAAAGGAAGTGAAATGTGAGATTAAGATCAAAAGTTCAACATTTATTCTAATATATACAATAAACAAAAAAAGCGAAAAAAATATAACATAAACAGCACCTGACATTTCCATTGATGGGAGATAAGATTATATTATTATTTATCTACCTCGCATGCCGAATGTAGATAAGTCCACGATAGTTGTTCTCGAAGCATATAGGTTTCGTCACATGTTTTTCATCACCGGAAGTTGAAGTTCAGTGGGAACAGAATACGCGTTTTTTCAAGACATACGTATAGGGTGTCTGTCACGGCTTAATTTACATAATTCATTTATACATTATATATGATACGGCTCATTTTTAAAACATTTGATCATTTTTATAAGATTTAATATTAAAACTGTGATGATTTTTGTAAACAATAACAAAAATAAAAAAAATCAAACAATGACAGTGACTCTTTGGCTGTTTTAAAATAATTACAATGAATTTCCAAAAAAAAATATTAATGGACATAGACATAGTACGTAACACAAAACACCAGTTTTCATTATATTACTTAAAAAAAAGTGTATATAAATGTGCACTGTGTACATTAAACTTTTCAATTAAAAGCCTAGCATTCATCATCATATTAATAATCATCGTCAACTATTAGATGCCCATTGGTGGACAAAAGTGTTAAAAAAAGGACAAATGTATCAATTTTCATGTGCTATGAAGTCTGTTTGTTATGTTTTTTACGAAAAATATCGTTATTTTATATTATGTATATATACACAATATAATCAAATTATTTCTTAATACGCTGTTAACAGTACACAGACGTATAAAGAGACGCGGACCTAACACAAATTCACAAATACATGAATAGGAATAATTCAATATCTTTATCCCTTTTATTCCAATTAAAGGTTCTTATTATTACTTTGTTTAACATTGAATTGTATGTGTGCGTGAATTAAGCATGTGTGAGGTTTTGGCACACTTGTTTCTTGACATGTTAGATCTACTATTTTTATACGCCTGTATACGCATAGATGATAAAATAGTGACGACGCCATGTTGTAATATAGTATTGTAATGTAAGTTGATGAGGTAAGGTGTTAGGCATAAAACGTTGCAAACCGATGAACGTAAGGACTAAGGTTGTGCAATTTAATGTCGATTACAATTTTTTGTCAATTTGCCGTTAAGTTGCTGTTACGATCAGACGCCAGTGATGCTGTTGTATGTTTCCGAAATCGGAGCTAACGCGACCAGACAAATCATAACGACAACCAATATAAGCACGATTGGTACGTAGATGCTCAGCATGTGTCTTCTGAAGTTCGAGAACTGTGGAAGAAAGAATTTCGATTAAAATTTAGTTTTTTTTTATGAATATTTTTATAATAAAGATTTGCGAAAAAATACTCTCTTTTATTTTAACACAATGCAATCAGTTTAGTATTTAAAAATATGTGATTATTATAAGAAAAGAAGATATTATTCAATTAAATAAATTTTTATTCAATTTAAGATGTGGCGATTTCGTGACATAGATGGCAACATTTAGCAATGGGCTAAGTTGCATTATTATTGAGAAAGTTGTATCCCAACAATGAACTGTTGAGCTTGATAATAATAGTAAGCACTACATGCGAAGCTGTGATCATAATAAATATCTACGTACATTAACATTATTCTTTGTAATTTATATTAAAAGTATTAAGAATAAAGCATATAGTATAAATATAATGGTTGAATACTTACCGGAGCGTCGGTGCTGCGGTCCACGTGGGACAACTGTCTCGGCTGTCCCATCATATCCTTCAAGGGGAAAGAGTTGACGCGACCGTTGCTTATGCGACCCTCAGACACGCACACCGTTAACTGGTGAGAAAATATATTAAGTGGTAACAATTCATAAAATTAGTTATATTACTCGTAATACAACCACGTAGAGAATAGACTTCAGTGTTAAGTTTACCGAAAATGAAACGGTAGGAAATTAAATGTGAACCAATACTTTTTTATAGACATTGACATAGTTTTTTCGTTTTTAAGGAATTCTTGTAAAATATTAACGGTAGAAACTGTCCATATTTGACTATATTGTGTCGGTGGTAGTGAATCTAGCTAAACACTTGCCTTCCAACACGGAGGTTTGGGGTTCTATTCTTGAGTCATTTGATATAGTTTCATTGGTGGTATTTTAAAATTGCAGCCATTACAGCATCACTGTTTTCCGGCTGTCAATACATGAGAACCGAAGTATTTTGGGCTTGTACCTTTCACTATCCACGGTTTATTTGTCACTTAACGCCATGTGAAATCGTGGCCAAGTATTGCAGTACAATACACAAAATTTAGTACATTTGTTTATAATTAATAACTAACTAGATAATGCTTTCTACTAAGCGCTATGTAAGCGAAGCAGTGCTTAGTTATATATCTACTACTCACCGATAATATAATGTGCATGATGACGTGGAAGGCGACGTACGCTGCCAGGATGTAAACGCTCCAAATTGGCAACTCGGCTTTCTGCAGATAAACCGCCAGGAAAATAGTGACAACTGAAAATAGATAAATCGTAAATTAACAACCCTATTAATGTTCTTATTGCTGGGAGTTGGTGTCTTCCATCACAAGTAGACAGTCGAGGCCATTGAACTTGTGTATGAAAACTGTTATCCTGGAAGCAAATCGATTTTTTCTCGACGTTTTTCCTTCAATTTCGATTCGATCAAGCTCTGTGAGGATCGAACCCGTGCTTCTATGGGACTGCTAGAGGTAAGCTCTAGAGGACAGGTATGTTACGACTTTAGTGATAAATAAATATATTATAATACACCATTTTTTATCCTCTGAACATATACAGTGCTTTGTATGTTAGATAAAAAAAATACAGAATTTTATTCAGTTTTCAATTGTATGAATTGGTGATTTAGTCCTCGACTCCTAAAGGATTAATATACTGGATAACAACAATCACTACCACTATCAGCCAATAGACGTCCACTGCTGGACATAGGTCTCCACCAAATATCTCTACGTTTGTAGGAGTTCATATAGGGGGATTTGGGCCATTTACCACCGCGCTGGCACGAGTTGTAGAGTGTCAGAGCCTCGTTCGTTGATTAGCAGGGTACACCACGAGCAAGTAAGATTGGCTTGGATCCCGTGAGCTGTTGTGCCCCCCCTTACACACACCCCCATAATAACAATATAAAAAAAAACAATAATTACTGCCGAGAATGTGTGCGGCGTTCCCGAAGAACCAATGCAGCCAGTTAAAGATCGGCCGCTTCTTAGTACCGGGATGCGGTCTGAAGTATGCTCCTGTACAAAGAATTTTTTTTTAAAAGTCCAATTTTTAGTAACAAACCCATAACAATGTCGCGCTATTAAGAATGATGTACACTATTACAGCGCCACCATAAGATGTTAAAACTCTTTTCTCCAGATGTTTCACAAACCACAACACCCGTCAAACTGGACACAGTAATGTTTGCACACTACTGTTCTGCAACAGAAATAGGGGTTGCGGTGGTAAAGATATTTTATATGGCTTTCAACTTTAATAGTTGCACCGCCAATGTTTGGACTATGTACTGTTTGCACACTGTTAATCGGTCGATTAACAAAATGATGAACCATCTAAGAAGCTTTCGAGATATCTTCCACCAGATAACCTGTACATATCCTTAAGGATTACACCATTAATTCGAAACACTACACTTTGGTAAGTGACTCATTACTTCAAGAGCTTGTACCTTGGTTTTCAACCGTAGATGATTCGGATGTGATAAAAAGAAGCAGTGATTATATCTCACCAATAGGCTGTATGAAGCACAAGATGACGGTAACAATTCCAGTGATCGCGTGGGGATTGTCTCCAGTTGTTGACCAGCCGCCTACTTCGACTAGGATGATGATGAAACCGATGATAGTGAGGAGCCAAGTGATTCCCATGAGGATCCTGTGGTACTGGTAACAATGATATATTTATTTTTTAAAAACAAAACATAACGAGTTAGGTACTGTCTCCAACTAACTATCGCTATCGAGTATTATTGAAAATCTGCCGCCATAGGGTCAGAGTATTATGAGCAAGTGCGGTTCAACATCCAGGTTAGCTGTGTCAATTAACATAATTTAAAAAGGAGGCTATTTTAGTCAATTGTAGTGAAAAAATGTTATCCTTTGATGAATTCTACAATGAACAATACTTCGTTCTTTTAACTAAACAACGTAATGTGTAACAAAATTTAAGAGCTGCATCATATACTATAGGAACGTGTCCGGAAAGGGAGCAGGAAGATAACACTTATGGATAACCTTAACATAAATAAATTAGACATCAGTCCATATCACAGGATCCTGTCTCCGTGCTCTGAGAAGGCTAGAGCACTGTTCAATTTTGTCTTAAAATTTAAATAAGTCTTGAGGACAATAAAATTATGGAATAGAATTTATTTATGGTACGATACGACTGTCATAATTGTTGATTAAAAATACCAAAATTAAATTAAAAAAAAACTAAACTACGAATATAGGAATACCTTACTTAGTATTTACTAATGTTCATTATAACATTAGAGGTTAATAAATGTTTTATTTAATATTCCTATTAGTGGGATCTTCTCCCACAAGGAGAGAGTCAAGCCCATTTATCAACTAAGCTGCCCAAGTGTAGGTTGGCGGATGACACACGACTATGAGAACAGGCGATCTTGGAGCATTTTAGTTTACGCATGTATTTTCTCTTCAGCAGTTGAATTATATTAAAAAAAAATAATTTACTTACTGCAAACCAGATGTCCTTGCCTCCTAGTTGTTTTCCCACCCATGTCTGTCTGAAATATCTGTAATTAAATAGCATTAATTATTAATATCGTAAGAATATTAAAAAAAACTTTAAAGTAATGATGTAGTCACAAAAACTTACCTTGCCAGAAGTATGCCAATTGATGCGCTGCCAAGCCAAGCGAGTAACATGAAACTCCCGTGCAACTTTAGTAGTAACTTAGAGGCACCAGTGGCAGTTCCAACCGTCGCCAGGGATAACGGTTCTCCGGTAGACTCATATGCTAGCGAATGGAAACCTACACGGTCCGGATCTGAAAATATTTCGTATTGTTGAATAGCTCATATCTAGATTTCACCCGCAACATTCACCAGATTGCTGGAAGCACAAATCAGATTGATGTGGAGGTCGTCTATAGAAGCTTATATTCAACAGTTGGTGTCCTTCTATTAGTAAAGATGAAAGATGATAAAGAAACAAGATGACAAGGTTTCTGTTAGGTTCCGCAATAAAAGAAAATTTTAGTTAATAATAATTATTGGTACTTCATGGAATATACATCGGTCTAATGTTCTATGGAGAAGAAGGAAAATTGCCTCTAGCGCTGCTGCTGAGCGCTTTCACTTGTAACACGAAGATCCTTACTTAGATTAAGGAGCAACAAGTAGAGGAAATTGACGGTTTATAAGGCTCATATTGTAAATCTGCCGTTATAAATATTAAATAGCATTCCTCTGTCCCTGCTAAGATACAAAAGTCATAATATTCTGGATGAGAGCTGCGACGAGTTTTACCATTTACGGACTTACTGTGTTTTTTTTAACATGCGGGATTTTTCTTTCATATCCGATAGTTACCGTCGTTAAGTGAAACAAAATTATAAAATACTAACCCTTCATGCTGTCACCAGAAACGACCATCAAATTATACTTCTGATTCGGCAAATCGAAGGTCTGACCCATCACAACGGAGACAGCGTCGCGTCTGAACTTACAATATAACTTTCCATCGATTATCGAAGATTCGAGCAACTGCACTATATCTTGTGGTGAGTCAGAGCGTTTCACGTAAGGCTCCGATTTAGGATAAGTCCAGGAAGTGAAGAGGGATACTCGTCCATTGTCGTTTCTTATACATTCCATGGCGCTGTCGTCGCCCATCTTATTATCTGTGCTCAAACCGGCTGCTATATATTTAGGGTTATCTGTGCCCTGTATTTCGAATGTATAAGTGTCGCCAGCTACGAAAACAGCTACGATAGCTTTGCAATCGCCTTTCGGTATGCAGTTTTGGGGAACGCCAAAGCAAAGTTTAGTGTCGGCGCAACCTTGGTAAATTACATCCGGTTTGGCCGTTGTTGTTTGTTGCTGGAAATGTAAAAATGCTTACAAGTAGTTGAAAATTAAAATTACAATAAATAAACAGTTCTCTTAATGTTCCTACTGCTTATACCTACTACTACTACCTAAGTGCGGATTGGCGGATTTTACTCGAACATGTCCACGAAGAATATTGTTATCGGAATATGCCAGCTTTCTCACCATGTTTTTTCTTTACCGGAAGCTCAAACTTGTTGAAAGACTAACTCACGTCTCTTAGAGAAACAAAACTGTCTCTTAATACTCTGTTTCTACAATATTATAATATTTGACCTCATTTCCTTATTATATACGTGTGTCAATGAGACCGCGGATGGTGAAATAAGGTCTCCCAGAATACTAAGTACAATAATGAATAAACTATAGATGTCTTATAATTTTAAAATGTTCTATTATCGATAAAAAATTATATAAAGCAGTTAAAAATATAATCAAGTAACGTACCTTTGGCTCCATAATTGTGGGCGGGCCTCGTGCGGATTTTGGCGTTGTTGACATAGGCTCTGTGGTGGTAATCACAGTGTCCGGGGTCACCACCTCAACTACAGGGGATTCGACGTTCTTCCAGAATGTTGCATAGCCTTGTGCAACTGTTGACCTAAAAACAAAGTGCGAATTATGAAAAAACGACAATGATGTTTTGGATAATTTGGCGAGTAATGTTTTTAGTGAAAGTTTATGAATACTTTATCGTTATTATTTCTTTCACCTTTCATCTGTTGAAGTAATTAAATTATTATAGTGGACTATTACTAGTACAAATCATGATTCCTTCCGCTTTTGGTCACAATTACTGGAACACTTTCATTCTCTGTGTTTGTTTCGACAGCATTGTTAATTTATATACTCCTTGTTATAAATATTTGGAAGTAGATTTTATTTTTACCTGAAGAATATTCCTCCTAAGAAATCATCAGGAGCTTTCCATTGGAAGGTGAGCGCGGGTTTATCCTCTGGTGACGTATGAGTGACGGAGTCATTGTTGCCACGGCAACTGATTATTTGGGTCATTGCTGGATTCGGGACTCCCACGAATATGCCCTCGATTGTGTCTGGGTTCTAAAACATTATTTTTTTATTTCGTACAATGACTAACAGCAACCATAAGTATTCTCTTATAATCATCTGAAAAAGCTACATATGCTTTTGGTCAAAAATGTTTCATTGCATATTTTATTACATTTTCTTGATTACTATTGTCTTTATTTATCAATATATACACATATATTGGAGAAATCCAGAGGTTCATCAACTCATCACAAGATCTCCGAAATTATTAGATGTAACCACTCAAAAATTCGGTAGATAAAGCTTTTACCGATTAGAGATCAGCTAAGAATAAATATTATTAAATTTTTTCCCTAAAGAGAGTTAAGAGGATGAAAGGATCAGCAAAGTGGGTAGGTAACAGCTGGTATCCTATGTTTATTCAAATCATCACCATTTTTCTGATCAATAACTAAACTTTCTGATGCATTTTTATTTTATTGCGTTCCTCCATAGATATATATGAGAATATATATATATATATTCTTTGTCTAATAAATGTTATATTAGCTTTCATTTCTCATATTAAATGAAGTAAAATTATACTGCTCCCATTATAATCTAATCATGCCATTCCCAAATGAATGTTTGGACAGGGCGGATGTTGACTGATCGCATATCGATAACTTATCTGTCAAATCAAATTAAACTATATGTCTAATATTTAACAAGCGAGTTAGTAACACTTCCTCATATATAGTATTATTGATTCTGTGTCATTTTTCAAGTAATGATTCATCACATTATTCACGAAGTTTATCAATTTTTCAACATTACTAATATTTTAATGTTTCCACTAACAACTCATAGCTTTGTTAATAATCATACACGATATCTACTACCTCAATTTTACATAAAGTATAACTTATATATCTTTAATGTTACTATATCACCCATATATAAGGGTACTGGATTATGTCCAGGTCAAAATTTCTTTGTAACAAAGAAATGAAATAAAGCTGAATAAGAGTTTACTCTCGTCACTTACTTGAACCTGTCTGGCCTGTAATATGAATCCTCCGATAGGCACAGGGGCTCCGAAAGGGCTTCCGATAGTAACGTTAAGGACACCACCTTGATGCACTTGTGATGATGAGGTGGTTACGGAGTATGGTGGTACTGAAGTTTGAGCTGATATCCCCGAGTGACGCGGCGTCTGGTCCAAGCACGCCTGCAAGTCGATAGGCATTTTATTTTATAATTTTTTCTTCAGTTCATATAAAATAAGAAGATAATAGATAATCTGAATTCCACCATGATTCATAAAAAACTAGATTATGTGTATTATTGAATTCCTTATATTTTGACTTTTTGATATCTAGGGATAAATAAGAAGCTATCATACCATAGGAGGCGCTCCAGAGCCGTACTGTTCCGAGTATTGGACGAAGAGGAGCATCAACACCACGAATTCTTTCATATTTTTTTTCCTTGGCAACATACTTCACTCTACCTGTAATGAATGAAATATAAAACGTTATTTTCTTTAACAAATATCAATTTTAAAATATTTCGTAAAAATACAACCGACTTAGAAACAAATTAATCGCTATATCAAATTGCAATACTTGTGACATACTTTCCGGAGAAACATATATTAGATAACCTTCTACTGAGCATTAAGAGTTCCGGAACATTACAGTGAGGTTATTAATCACATTCCAAATATATATATTATCACGATTTCATTGGGGTTTACATATTACTATATCGAACAATTCGTTTAAAATTTTTTATGACTTTGCTCCAGAGATGAAAGAGTACGAAAAAAATATAATAAATTAATACCTCATCAATTTTATGCCCACATCTTAGTCTTCTTAAATTGTATTTAGTTAATTCAAAAAGGATGTAAAGGATCATATCAATTAATTAAAACATTATTGATATAGTACAAATTTCTTTTGGTATACCGTTACTAAAACTATCAGGTATTCAATTGTAGTTACAACTTCAATCCAGATAATATATAATGTGACTACGAAAACAGTTACAATAAATGAAAGTAAAATCATAGTAATTAATTATGGAAAATAGCAGAATAATAAAGTCAATATTGATAGTATCAAAAGCACTAGTAAATTCGGTATTCCCTATTAATAAGTACTAGATGTTATCTTCTAAAGAATTTAGGATTAGGGTGGTATATACTTAAATATTTAGTTGACTAGTGTCATTAAAAAATATATTTAAAAATTAAGTCTTAAATAAATAAAATTGAAAATCATTCAAATAAAACACCAAAAGCTAAACCTAGATCTTAAGTTACAAGGAAGTTGGATCACGGGTACAAGTGAACGGACAGACTTGAGGTCGCGGTGGGTGTCGCCGTTGAATACTTAATCATTACTTTACAGTGCGTCATGTTTCTTTGTTTGTACTTCTGTTTCTAGTGTTTCAATTTTAGTACTCAATCGCAGGCCTCATGGCTCATGAGGCAGCAAGGTCCTAGAGTCGCGGCGGAAGTACAACATTAGACTTATATTTAGAGAATGACGATTACTACTTGAAAGGGTTGATTTTTCTCTTACGGGTGTAAATTAATATAGTCTGTCTAAGCATTAATTAATATACTTCGAGTATTGCTGGTGCAGCTGCAAACCACGCGAAGAACCTCAGGCGGGGTAAGTAGGAATGTCTTAACGAGGATATAATATTTGAACCGTTTGGGATAGGAACTTCAGGGTCTTGGGGTCTGGGTGCGCTAAACTTTTTAGAGTTATTTCCAAAAAGGAACAGAACCCACTTGAGACTCCAGAGCCAGTAACTACATGCCATAAAAAATAAACCTCGCCATCGTTTGCTCGGCACTCTGCCGGACGGGGATGACCTGGGGCTTTTCTTTTATTAGTATATATAAGTTTAAATTAATTTAGTATTAATGATATTGTTTTCAGTATACATAATATTTAACTTCCCATCTGCTTGTAAATCTAATATAACTGGTTCGAATCTGCTATTTGACAATTATCTCGAATTACTAACACGGGGTTGTATGTTGCGAACGGCTAACACTATAAACAATTGTTTTTTTTTTTTGTCCCTTGTCAAACTAAGTTTTGTTTGGGAGATATAGAAGAGATTTTTACTTACTGAAATAGTGTTTTATTATATACTTTGCAAAAATAAATTATAAATAAATACATGGGAGTGTATATCGGATATTTAGTCATGATTTTTTTCCTTTTTTGTGTAATTTAACTCTAAATATTTATTATTTGCTATAGTTTAGAATTGCACGTACGAATACATGTGGTAAAAGCCTTGTACGCGAATTATACAAGAGCAGAAGTTAACCCGAGCGTTGCAAGGCATTTTTTATGGTTCGTTATGTTGCAAAGGTACATTAAGCGTTAATTACCAAATTCCGATGTGAAGACATTATGCTTTTTTTTTAATCTGTATTATTAGTACGTTACCTGTTGAATTAGCAACAAGTTTACGATGTTGTGTATGAGGAAACAATTGTATTGCATATACATTTCATTTATGAATAATTAAATTTACTGCACGAAATATTCGCATGTTAAATAAGGGATGGTATTATTGAGTTTGAAATAGGACATTTTAAATCCTTTGAAATTAGTTTCTTTCACATTCCTTTTAAAATACTAGGTTACGTTGAACGGATGTTATAAATTTGACGACAATAAGAAAAATACATATACCGAAATAATATTAACCCTTAACCGTATTGAAAATATTAAAAAAACATGAAAAGGATATTTTTGTATGTAGAACAGGATTCACGGTCATTGCATTTTCTCAATTATTTTAACGTTTATGTAATGTCGTTTATTTATTAAAATGCATATGAATTAGCATTATAAATGAGGATTTTTAACTATTCATTGCTAAATATCAGTGTTGTTAAGCACCTTCGGCATTGCTCATATGCCCAAGGTTTATTACTTGAATACCTTGAATACATGGTTCCAAATTTAAGTACGAACTAACCAACTTAATAAATTCACTTATGTTAATTTCGCATTTCATTAATATTTCATATATTTTATATATCGTACATATTGTGTATAAATGTTATTGTATAGTAACTTTCAGTACATAAATCCTCTGCAGGACTATATCTAATTTTAATTATTTATTTTATGACATTGGTTAAGAAACGTTTCTGCAGCTGGACATAAGCCAACTTCAGTTCGACACAGCTACTAGTGCAGCTACACAGTAGCTTTAAGAACTACAAGCGTTATACATTCGTTTTATTATAATATTTTTTTTTCAGTACGTTAGCAGAAGTATGTCAGTACATACACACGTATATACAGAAAGGCAACTTCCCATACTACTCTTTAAAAGGACGGATTTTTCTTCTTTCACCAAATATTTTTAAAAGTAATTTGACAATAAAGGAAAATAACGACAAAGTGAATAAGAAAGGAGTGAAAAATAAATTTTTCTTATTTTTCCTTCTTCATCATCAACATGATCTTAACCGATGGACGTCATTTCCTGCACATAGGTCTCATGCAAATATTTCACAAAACAAAGCGTTACTACATTAAACATTTTTGAATCTTCTACGATCATCATCATTTGATCTATACCACGCTGGTAGCCTTCCCTACTTGGAGAGGCACATTAAGAAGATCATCATTTGAGGTTCTACAGCCGCGGCTGAACATGAGCTTTGTCCAATAAATTCCTCCACTCGATTTTATATTGGGTTTTTGGATTCAAGCTGTGGACGCCAACAATTTTAAGAACTCGTTCATCATCATCTAGCTAGTTTAACTAGCCTACTCAGATCCAGATACCACCTGCCTGACTCTGTAACAGACGCTTTAGTGATCAACTCATATATCATTCCTAAGAAAACGAGTCTAAAAATCGTATTATGGAATTGTTACTCTTCATCTTGTGATTTAAAAAACAATATTACTTTCGCAATATTCCTGTTCTTTTTAATTATAATATTATTTTTAGTATCAAAACCAAATAAACTATAGAATTCACATAACCTAGAACGTTAAGCCTGTTTATTAATTATTAACTAAATGACAGAAGTGGGTCCTTGCGAGTAGAACTTACATCGCGTGCGTATCAAAGAAACATTTCTTTTGGCTATCAAACAATTAATATACGAAAATACAGGTCATGGCGAGGGTAGATACGGTCTTAACCACCCTTTTAAGTTAGGAATTAGAACAGTAATAGTCGTAAGGAAACTATTTTCTAGTGATATCCGTTACTGATAAACTTTTTGGGTTTATCGCCTCATTGACCTTTGGACTATGGGTTATGTAAAATATGTAAGTGATTTCATAATTATAAGTGTATTAATAACCCATGTGCTGGTGGTATTCTCTGTTGCCGGAGACCTTTTAGGTACCCTAGTTCCTATTTATGCGTAGTGTAATGTGCCAAGATTATTGGAATCTATATTAAATGGTAATTCTTCCAGGCACAGTGGTTTGGTTGTTGCTAGGTTTATCGAACCGCCTTGCTAGCTACCACCCTCATATTCATAATCTACAGTCTTATGACTGTAACGTTGTTGTTCCTGCTGTCAGCATATGACAGACGGAGTATTCAGAACGCTACAGCATCCACGGCTTTGTTCTTACACAAAAGTAAAAAATAACTATAACTATAATAAATTACTTCTGATTATTACAGATTTTTATTTAGGCAGCAATCAAATAGAAATAATGGCATTGGGTGATTGGTGGTTTCACTGGTAGAAGACTTGTTGCCGGAGACCGTCTAGGTAGGTACCTCCGCAGCTCCTATTACTGTGTTCCGGTATAAAGGATGCTGTCGGAGACTTAACACCCTATATTTTAAGACAACGAGCACGATGTCGTGCAGATTATACCATCGTATTATCAGGTGAACGTCTTGCTCATTTCGTCACTTCGTCGAAAAAAAAAAGTTTTTCTATTAATAGGTCATAACCCTCAGCAGCACTACCTTCATGTAAGTCATTAATTTTCGGCATTACCTTCCTTTTATCGTACCGTTCGATCGTTCGACCGGAAAAGGTAAGCAAGGACGAATATATCGAGCGTTATTATAATTTTTTTTTAATTCAATGTTGGTCTCTTCACAATTATCAGAATTGTTTAAGGTCCTGATGAACATCTGTTATTGTTGATTGTGTACCATTTTCAGTAAACCATTTCGACCTTTTTGGATAGGTTTGTATCTAAGCTTCTAATGTGAATCGTGCAGGTTAAGTTATATTGTCTGTGACGTCAATTATAATTCCACATGTCATAAGTTTTTTTTATTTGATGCACAGCTTAGTAATGGTTTTTATATTCGAAGAAGTGATAGCAAAATATTTATCTGTTGGAAAGTGATACATCTGCTTCCGTGTGGCAAGAGTTAAGATAACAGAGATCGCATCACATTGTATTCGTCACTTTGAGATGTAGTAGATGTCAATTCTCGTTACCCAAGTAATTTGACTAGTTACAAATCATAAATATAGTAAAATTTGCATACTGTTGTTTTACGGGTGATATAATAGCTGTGATGGTATGTAACTAGACGGCATCAAGCAACAGAAGTTAAATAGCTTAATCTGATCATTCGTTTAAAAAGTTCGCTTAATCTACAACATAATGGTTTTCTTTTAATATAAACTAACAACTTTAATACGTTATTTATATATATATATAGGGTGGTTTAAGGAGCTCGTTAGAATTCGAGTCGGTTGTGTTAGCACACTAAATAACTGTGGGTTACTTAATTGTTAACTTGTCGAATGGATTGGGGTCGACGTGATTGGAATATTGAGGTCGACTGTATGGTTGTATCACACGCTGTATTACCGTTATAGATCTGTACCTTTATAATGAACTTTAGCGCGGTTAATGTGTTTACATTTTTAAGGTTCGTAAAATTCGCCGCACAGTTAACATCTTACTCATCTTTACTTATCTAAATTTCAGTCACTGACGCGATCGTTTCTCGGTTTTTGTGTTTTATATTAATAAATACATGAATATAAGAATCAATCGACTCTTTGAACACCTTGCACAATATATATTACTATCAATTGATGAAGAAATTTTAGACAGATTCGAATTGATAAATATCTCTCTCTCTTTCTTAGACAGTTTTCTACCTAGATTCCTATAACAGAATGTGCATTGCGATAGTGAAATCAACAGAGAAAGGAGTCAAATTCTGTGACCACAATCCTTCTGTAAGAGGAGACACCTGAAAAGAGTAAAAACAATAAATATATAGAAAATGTTGCATTAAATTTACAATACATGCATATTATGTTCATTAGGATAGCATTGAAAAGGAAACTTATCAATGTCACATTTTTTTTTTGGGATTTTATAACCTGGTATTTACAACCTTTAGGTCAACTATTAATGTCAAATATAGTTCATCAATATGGTTAAATATAAATCGGCGACAGATAAAAGATCTCAAAATGTCATTAACATTTATTGACTCAGTAAAATGACCTGACTAAATACCAATGTCTTGATATTAAAGCTTTGAAAAGAATAGCCTTATTAACCTGAGGTATGGTAAGTAAATAAGTAAATAGAATAAGTGAGAAAAATTTATATCAAAGAAGAAGTTTCCGCAGTTATTGACTGACACAGCAAAGTATTCTTTTCCAGCTCTCCATCGTAATATATGGAGATGCTATGCTTGTAACCTTTAAGCTAACTAGAATAATATACACTACATATTGCTCGCAGTGTTAAGACACAAGATGTTAAGTAACGAATCCTCCTTAATTCAAACTAACTACAATGCTCTTCAAAGCGGAACAGCAATGTTTTTAGGCTACTTCTTGATATCAGAAATATGTACAGCGGTTGTGTCTTATACCAGAGAACTATTACCGGTGAATCAAATATAGTATATATCAATATTTAACTGTAAAATTAGATATATGATTACTATTTTAGAAGAATACTTTTTCTATACTTCTGTATTTATATGTTCTACAACTAATTTAGTCTCCAAACAGTAGTGTGCTATCATTACTGAGTACCAGCTTGTCGGCTCCAGATAATATGAGCACTCTGTTGTTGCAGGAACATTACGACGAAAGCCATTGTGTTAAATATAGTACAAGTTACGTTTCTGACTGTTGTTTATGTATTCATTTCTGTTATTCTCTGAAATGTTATATAAAATCACGAGCAATAAGCATTCGCTTATTGCTCGTAACTGTACTGCAGTAAACTATTAACGAAGTATGTCACGGTATTGCATTGTAGGTGCAATGACTTTAAGTCGTGTGTTCATGCCTTCAAACAGTAGTGTAAATATTACAATATTCCAATTTGAAAGATGCTGTAGCTAATGTTATTGCTGGGGAAACGAGACTACATCTTATCTTAAAAACAGAATACGGCATCGTACAGTATTTATAACCTTAACATATATATTACTTGATATCGGGTGAATGTCCTATTCGACTCGTCGCTTTCTTGTATAATAGAAAAACTTGATTTGTAGACATGGCAATTTGTTAAATGCGACTGTCACGAGATTTTTATTAGATGACATCATTTTATTTGTAAAGTATATAAGTTCATCAATCAGAGAACGACAGTAGTTGAAAATACATGATTAAAAGTGATGCTTAATTGGTAACATATTTACAAGCATAAAAGAAAATGAACCTGTTTATATTAAACTATGTATAATTTGCTAAATAATATAATGTTTTAATTTATCACTTGAAATCTGGAAATAATTCGGAAGAACTAAGTTCAGCTGAAGACGACAATAGGATAAATCGCAGTCCAGTAACTGACAGTCCAATGCCATTAAAGTACACAAACGTATGCGCAAACGCATGTCCCACACACTCGTCCTTACTCTTCTCACCCCAGTGGAACGTAAAACCGATACAACCGGAGAGGAGTTCGGATATTGTGTCCAGCCGACGATAAACTATATCTTCTATCGTCGCCCCGAGTCATCTACAATGCTTTGCTACCGGCCAGACACGCTATTTCCGCTACATATCTGCGATGGGTTGGTTGCTGCCGCTTAAGACAGGTGTGCATTTAGACGGAAGGAACCGCTATAAGACCTCACCGCCGAGGCGACAAGACGCTTCAACCAGGCTTAGCTTGGGAGCTGATGCAATTAACCGGGTTGTGGCCTCTGCATGCACTACAGCTACTTGAATAAAACGATGATGAATATAAATCAGTGTAAGACCTTGAAATTTAAATTAATAACATAATCACCATTCATCGCGTTATTGTTTAGCAGCATATTATAGAAATGTTTATAAGTAAGATGCAAGAGAGATTCAACTGTAACTCTTGGATCTAGAATCAATAATAGATCGCAATCTTCACGGGCTGATATAACGTACTGTGCATTTCATTAACGTCTCATGTTTATTCTCTCGACGCTGCGATGCTGGGTTTTTCCTGATTGTAAACTTTTTTAGATTTAAATTTACCTGTAGTTTATTTTCGTTATTTTACTTTTAATAACTTTTCTTTTATAACTGACAACAAATAGAGTAACCATTATCATAAAGTTAAAATTGAACTGGATTGTTTTAACAGAGAAATGCAACGTTACTGTTTAAACCACTATGCAAGTAAAACAATAATACTAAAGTTTACTTTACATGTATATGTGTGTATCTACCACCAGTAAAAAAATAAATACCAGTAAATATACTGGTGTTAGGTCTTCGATGCTGGAGAAAGTGTAAGTAGGTGCAACATTTCTGCCGCCAAACAGTATTGTGCAAACATTGCTGTGTTCCGTATTGATAGGAGTCCTAGTTATTGAAGTTACTATGGTAACAAGATTTAACATCTTATAACTCAGACAACAAGCACAATGTGGTGAAGTGTATATCATGCTCACTAGCTATGGACGGGCGTATCACTTGCCATCAGGTGACGTCCTGCTCGTAGCGTCGTTTCATTGTATAAAAATAAATCTCGACCGATATAGCTCTTTCAGAGACCATAACCATTTCATCATGTGATCTTAACTAGGTTTTCAGATGAGATAGCTTTGAGATAGAATTAATGATTATTAATAACAACACTTATTTTGTTCTGCAGGTATTTATATTTTGACTTGATTTGAGTAAATTGTATGTAAGTTTTATTTGCATCAAAAATTTTCTACGAAAAAAATATATCGCGTTTTATCAGGCTGGAGATTTTGTCTTTGCAGATATCTGAGTACCTAATGTTGTCAAGGCAACATTCTACATCAGCTATTATTACAATAGTTCTATTAACGTTCAAATGTTACACTTTCCAATGACTCACAGCAATCCGACTGAAACCATTGGATTGGAAACTTTGGCTATGAACAAAATTTATCAATTTTTTTATATGAATTACTATAGTGACAGGTCGATGTGGAGATCTTTGGAGGGGACTTATGTCCAGCGGTGGACGTCTATCGACTGATGATTAAGATGATGATGATTTACTATAGACCGTTTTCCTTGACGTAAAGCTTCAAGTGCTATATTGAATTTGTCACACTGAATTTATATACTCATAATAATCTCTTATATATGACTTCATATGCTAATCTATTGTCTAAACCGAATTATATAAATTGCTTTATTGATAGCTCGTGATTCCTTTATAATAATTACTAGAATAATATGAAGTTCTCTGTTATATCTTTTATCTAATATTTAATACCTGAACAAGAAACATTGTTGTTATTCATTATCTTTAATAAACACGGAATAGAAAAATACACGAAACGATAATCAGATTGTGTCTTACACCTTAATAGTAAATAAATCATTGGTATAAATAATATCAATGATAATCAATCATAGTTTTAATTAATACTATTATTATGGTATATTTTTCGTTGGGGAAGTTATTATGTTCTGTTTTATACATATAGAACTAGCCTGTCAGAGATTGTTACGCTCATACAAATACATACTCCGCGTAGTGTGTGTATATATTATACTGTATAAGTGTATATTATATTGTATAAGTGTGTAATAATTTTAACAAATATTAAATAAAATATTCGTTTAATTATGTCTACCTGAATTGTCCTCAATTGTCCTCCCCACCCTTACTTACGGCGCAGAGACATGGCACCTGACCATCGGGCTGGTCCACCGATTCAAAGTAGCACGGCGAGCAATGGAGAGCGCTGTGCTTGGCATTTCTCTAAGGGATAAAATCCGGAACGAAGGAATCCGACGGAGAACTAAAGTGGTCGACGTAGGTCTCAAAATCTGCAAGCTGAAGGGGCCGTGGGCCAGCTATGGCTGTCGTGTCAGTGACGGAAGTATAGGACACCCTCCTTCCAGATGAACCGACGACATCATCAGTGCGGTCGGAAATGGGTGGATGCGAGAAGCTGAGGACTCGCATTTGGTGGAAGACATTGGGAAAGGCCTATATCCAGCAGTGAATAAACAAGGACTCATAATGATGATGAAGTAGAGGAATGGATTTCCGGTAAGAGGGATCGATATTACTTGGCGGGAGAGGAATGGGGGCGATCATTCGGCGGAGAGTTGTGGTTCGAGAAGCAGAATATTATCAATGTTCATGAGGATAGTGATAGAAGAATAGTATTGGAGACAGTGTGGTATTTGTTGATTTAATGTATATATATTTATATATATATATATATATAAAGACCACGCGAACGGTATGATTTCACCATATTACTCCATGTCATTGGTCATGGATGTCATAACAAGTATTAGCTAGTTTTTAAAATAAAATAAAAATAAATAATATTAATAAATTCAAGAGGTAAATAGTTAAAAACCAATTTTATCACACAATACATTCTTAAAAATAGTTCCCATATAAAATTTAGAACTTAGCAACAAGTGTTACGCTTGATAACGGGTTTTGTACATAAGTTGTATTTCTGATAGCCGAGGCAAAACTTAAGAAAGTTGTCGATAACTAACCCAATATAAACCTTGTCCGTTAGCTACAGGTTTGCGGTAAAAGTCTAAGCCCTATATGTCAAGTTATATTCGCTTTAAAATTATGACTTACCTGTTATTCAATTTACTTAACATGGCTCTTTTTGTAATTATTCCACGATGCGATGAGACGAGCGGGACGTTCGCCTGATGTTATCTATAACAGCGTGGTGCTAGTTAGAATGGTGTACACAGCATCGCATTGTGCTTGTTGTATTGAGATAAGATGTTAAGTCTCTTTATCTCAGTAATTTTATTAACTACAACACATATACAGTAACGTTTGCAGGCTACTGTTTGGCAGCAGAAATAGAAGCTGCGGTACGTACCTAGACGGTCTACTACAACCAGTATAAAACTAGTATTAAAATATACTTAAAGTATTTAATAATATGTTCCCGATACTAGTTTCACCGGTACTAGTTGTAACGGTATAAAATTGTCCTTTTCCCTTTTATGATAAGAACGAAATGTTTCAGTTAGTCGTGTTTTCTTATAAATATAAAAATACTAATAAAAGATATAGAAAAAATTTCTAAGGCTTTATATAGAGAAGTGTTTGAAATGGATCACAATAACCTCTAAATAAAACCTATAAGTTAATTTTAATTAAGGTTGATATACATATAAGATTTAAGATATAAACACGGTGTTTAAAAAAGTATAGATTTGCATTGCTTTGTTATTTCGTTAAGTTAGGTTTAGTTCATTTTAAGTATTAGCTCATTGCTGATTAAAAATATAAAGTAACTATCAGTTTCTTGTCCGCTGTGCTGGCCGTAATATAAAATTAGACTTGAAGTTTGATTGAATTACTCCTTTAGAGCCACCATAGTCGCAAATGACTCATAGCAACCGTTACTATAGCAACCGCATAAGTGACCAAATGAAAATGTTTATAATAGTTAATTAGACATAAAATTATAAAGGATCTATGAAATTACTATCAAAAATAAATAGCTTATAACCATCTACAAATCATTACGCATCGAATGGTCATATTCCAATGTCAATACGTTCACTAATTTTCACGTGATGTGAAAACAAACAAAAGACATTTTCATTTTATTCATATATATATAACCAAATATATAAAATATTTTCATTATATATAAAGATATGTAAAAATGAATAATAAACAAAGCATGTCTGTTTTTTATATAATTATGCAAGGAGACGGGCGGGACGTTCACCTGGTGGTAAAGGTTACGCCCACCTATAATAACGTGGCGCTAGTTTCTTAACCATCATCTTTGATAAACACTGCACCGCATTGCGCTCGTCGCCTGAGACATACAATGTCGAATCTCGTTACCCCAGTAATTACATTACCAACAGCGCCCTTCAAACCAGGACACAGTAATGTTTGCACACTACTGTTTGGCGGCAGTAATAAGAACTACGGCGATACTTAGACGGTCTCCGGAAGATGATCTACCACCAGTAAAATGCTCTCTTGATACAAACGTCTTTTTCATTAATAGATTCTTTGTATTTTGAGCAAAAGAGAAATTTTGACTATCTTAGTCCTTTACGTTTTGCGATTAAGTCCTGGGTTAGATGTACAGTTAAGATGTGAGATCACGAGGTCTGAACGCGTGCGGGTATGTTAAACAGTTAGGCATTGTAATTCACTATGCGTCAGACTTTCTCTAAGAAATATTCGTGTAAATCTACTACTAGTGCTTGCGTAAGTTATTTACAAAACAAACAAAATTAAGTGGAAGTGAAGTTATCTAGTGACGCTGGTGCAATATTTTTTTACAATTAAAATACAAGCGGAACTACACTTTACTGTGTTTTGGTTTGAAGGGTGCTGCAGGTAGTGTAATTACTGCAGTAAAGAGACTACATCTTATGTTTCAGGTGATGAGCGTAAAGTGCGGTGTATAACATTACAACTGGGGCCACGTTATTATGGGCTGGCGTATAACTTACCATCAGATGAACTTCAATCTCGTCTCGTCGCTTGAATAAAAAAAATCTTTTTATAATATATAATATAATCAAAATGTGCAAGTACCAAGTAAATTCTTTAGTGAACTCTAACAAGATTTTTTAAATATTGTTTACGCCTAATTCTCTTTTCACAGGATTTCTTTGGAAACGTAACTATAATATAAAAATGAGATTTTGTTATATTACTATTTATTATAATAGTAATATGATAGTTTTTTTTAAATACTCAGAAAATGCCATTGACCACATTGCGTAATGTTACAAACAGACTTGCAGTTTACCTTCGACAGTGTAAACTCTGTTCTCGTTTTTATTTGAACAGTTTTGTTTTGTGAAACCATTTATTTGATCAGATCATAGAAGCTGTACTGTGTGGAGACCGTAGATTTAAAAGATTATTATTACTATCAGTCATAACAACATGATTTGTAGGTGGATGTTAAAAACAATTATTAACAATTCTGCATGTAATTATAATAAAAAAATTATATTCACACCGTCGATACCTTGAAGTTCAAGGGCGACAGCTTTTGTCAGCCATTTCGTTCCGCTCTTTGTGGCCGCCATTTTGTTGTTTGTGTAATAAGTATAATGGTTGATATAAACAACGAAATGTTTATGTATTTTACGTACTTTTTTATGCTTTAAATTTCTTAATTCATGGCTACCAAATTCTAAATTCATTTGCTGTTATAAATTCAGTTACTAATTGTAAAAGGTAATTTGTAGATAAATTACTGTTATTATTATTATGAGAGTCTGGGAGAGTGTGGAAATTGATCCCATAAAACGCGATTAGTAACGACAAATTGAGAAATATTCTGTTCAGCAGTAAACATCGGTGAAAAAGGATACTTACGGATAAGGAGGTGAAATAGGTGTAATTATATTATACTTTAAAATAATATTTTTGATATACCTAAACAAACTTATAGAATTTTCGTAGTGATGGTGATTATTCAAAAATTTAATAAAAAGATTAGACATAATTTAAGATACATTGATACGAATTCTGTTAAAGACATAAATTTTCAACTATCAAGCCGATGAAATATAAAAAATTTACTACTTGTCAAAAAATTCTATTGAAAATTCTCTTTCTTGTTTATCTATCTCTGTTTTTGAAACATCTTTATCAACCGACAGACGTCCACTGCTAGACCTAGGCCTCTCCCAAATATCTTCACATCAATCGATTCTGCGTTGTCCGCATCCAGCCGATTCCCGCAACCTTCGCCAGATCGTCGGACCACCTGGTGGGGGGCAGGCCAACACTACGTCTTCCGGTACGCGGTCGCCATTCAAACACCTTGGTGCCCCATCCGCTGAACTTTTTAATATATTAACTTTTAATTGTTATGCGAGTTATGTTAAATTTAAATGATGTTGTTGGAAAAGATTTTATTTTCCTATTGAGCTTCCGTCTCCCCTTTTGTTTTCAAGACAACAAAAAGCAATTCCCACGATGAAGCATTTGTTTATAATAAACGTAATGTCGGAATAATAATTAGAAGTTTTTACAATATTAACTTTACTCAAGCTATTGCAAATGGAATTGTTAAAATATAAAACATATTCATTTGATAAACTACACTTAGTTTCTTTGATAACGTTCTAATTATTTTGTTTTCGTGTTTAATTCTAATATTCACTGTTACCTTACTTTACGTTTTTTTTTATTTCTTCTATACCGCTTTGAAAAATCGACTGAAATGAATGTTTATCTTTATATGAATGGATAACAAGGTTTTTTTTTGTAATGAAACAGTGCTCATACTCTCCTATGAGGATACATAACAGGAGAGAGAGAGCAGAGAACTCACTTGTCTACTGTTATTTCATTTAACAAAAATCTGTTTTAAATATAAATACCAACGATTTCAATTGACGTCTTCAATGAAGTTTTATATAAATAAATAAACAAATGTAGCTCGTACATGTTTTGATTCCGGGTCTGAATTTGTGGCTAGACATCTCTCTTGATAGCTATAATCAGGTGCAATAATTAATCTAATCAAAGTTCTTATAAAAATACTCTTCAACGTTATTCACTACGTTTACACGAACACTTAAAACAATTACAAAATCATTACTGATTAAAACGATGACATCAATACAGTCAAGTATCATGAGACGAGTAAACCTATTGTTCTAAACTATGTCTACATTTTTCTAATAAAAGTAAAGACATAAGTTCTTTCTAGATTCATAATAAGGCAGATAGAAATGTTTTTTTTTATTTATTTATTATGTTCTTAGTAATAAACTTATGTATTAAAGTGAAAATAAAAAAACGAATTTAATAATATTCTGCTTGCAAAAATATATTCAAATAATTTATGGTGATTTTAACTATACAAGAGAGGTAATATCTTTATTAGGTGTTCTAAATAAAGATAGATCGTCATTAATTGATCATGATCATTAACATTATCTCCTCACATATTAAGTATCGATCAAATATTAGTGACGTCAATTTATTTTCATAGCACAAATGCCTTAAGAAAAGGTAATGCCCCGGTAATTGAAGATTTATTTATCAGACGTTTTGAATCTCTATAAGGAAAAGACCAGGATAGTGAAGGAAATCACGCCTTCTACTTCCGGACAATTGTTCATATAAATATAGAATAAAAAATTGCTTTTTATTTTGGTTTGATTGTTTTCTTATTAAAATGGGTAATGTATTAAGTTATAAGTGACTAAAAATTTAATTAAATAATTTTTTTGTATGGATATGAAAACCATTTCTTCTTTTCTTTTCATAGAAAAATCTTGTATACTGTCCAATAGGCATATAGTAAACTATATAAAAAAGTTTATATATAAAGTAACTTCTTGATGTATTTTTGGATCTTTATTAAAACCCATACGACTAGAAGTGTTAAATCTTGAGACATATATACAAATATATATAGAGGCAAGTTGAGATAGATATATAGATGAGAATCTAAAATTTTAAGAAAATATATAAAAACAAACAGATTTTTTTAAAGCAATTTAATAAAACATATAATTGGATATAAATATGAAACGGCCACAGTGCATGAAAGTATTGTACATCCACGTACCGTAACGCACAACCATGGCTCAGTGTCATCGACTCCTTGATGACGTCACACCACGGAGACCACGGAGGTCCACCGAGCCGCGTAATTTAGCGTTATTAAATACCAAGGTCTTTAGATTCAAGCTTTAATAGTAGTAGCTTGTTAACAAGTGTGAAAGATTGTCCGAATATATTTTCGCAAAGATTGCAACGAATAAGTCACTTCGTAGATTTAACGTCTCATCAAAGTATTTTTATAATTTATACTTTTAGATTGATAATGGAAACCCTTTTACAATGTAAAGGAGTCCTAAGTGTTATGTTTTTTACGAAAATCGTTTTTTATGGAATTATTGGAGTTGGAGTTTATACTTAATCTATAGAACTTTCTGACTATCAAAAGGTGGAGCAGAAAAATATTTACATATATACAGCTGTTAGAAGAAACACGATAATAAGGATACAGAGTACAAGGGCACTCCTTATTTCATGCTGAAATCTCTTCCAATAGGCTCGCAGAAGAAAGAAGAATTATGAACAGAATTTAATTTTTATCTAGAACAAAAACCCTGTAAGGGTACATGAAGATTGACGCTTGTCTCCTCCAAAGGTAAATAACATGTTATTAGCAATTTTAATATATTTATTATATGTTATTGTTTTTAGATTACTTCCTAATATCAGTGTTGATTGTTTATCTAATATTAGACAATAATAACAGAAATTTTCCTATCTGAAATATAATTTAAGAAGGGTGACTTGTAGTTAGGGACATTACTGTGATTTTGATACTTACCATTCATTCCATGTGACAAAGTTCAATTATAAGCGTACTGTTATGACCCCTTAAATTCATCGCTCATCTCTACTAGATATCTCGAGTTTTGTATGAATATTAAGATGTTAAAACGTATGCGGTATTTATAATCTATCAATGTCGAAACACACGTTATTGCTACATACATAAAGTAATTTCATTAACGTAATTGAACTGGCAACATTCATCCATTACTTAAATTGCTTTCGCAAATTTATAGTTTTATATATGTTCAAGTTTCGAAAGCGAACAATAACTGATTAGGTAAAGAAAAAAACATTTGTGTGATATTAATATAAATTTGTGTTTAATTTCTAAATGATGTAATTTAAAAAAAATGGTTTAAATGTGTCAATTACTTTTAACGTTACTTAGGTAAAAATAAGTGCTTAATAAAATATTGTCCGCAGATTTTAATATCGGGAATGAGATTACCTTTGCACTGGGCTATTGTAATGGATAAATAGCCTTCACTCTCCCTGGGCCTCCTAGTCCTAGTAGTAAGAACAATAAAGAGAAACTGTTTTCTTTATTTATATAACTTAGAATATACATAGAAAATAAATACGCATTTCCTTAAATGAATGTTTTAACTTTTATGTAAATAGTATAGTTAGTAAATAGTCGATATCGAGCTGATCGCCATTGTTCCCGCCAAAAACAGTGTCATTGACGCGTCGCGTCGGTGTGCAAAAGGCGTGACAATGCGGCCTTCATGCTTTACTATCACGAGTTAAGACCTATTGCATTTTTTATCTGTATGCAAAGAATTAGGAATACAAGCCCAAAAGTATATTTGATTCCATTCCGATTTTTTGGCAGCTTATTTATTTTTAATAACCAGCACAATGAACAAGGAGTTAATTCTAGTAACGACTTTTTATAATACTGGTGTCTATGGACAGAGTTTTTATTTAAACAATGGATTATTATAACATAATTATAATTATCTTATGTCTAATTAAATATTAAGTTTCGAAACAATAACATATATGCACATAATACAAAATCATTTTTCTTTTTATTTATTTATATTCCTAGGTCTCTGTGCCATTTATTTACAAATGGCCAAGAATTTTTTTAAATTTTTCTTTTTACTATTTAAGTAATATAATTTACTTCTTTTTTATTAAAAGATCTTAAATCTCTGTTTTTTATATAGTCGCTGTTGAACATATAAATATTTCCGTGTTTGGTTTGATATAAGTTGGGAAAGCGAACAAGAAGTCAAGATGGGTATCGAAACAGCACGTAATATATTTAAAAAGATGCAAAAAATTCTTTGTGTTGCAATCTTAAAATATTATTACGCGTCCGTCTCCTAACATGTCACACCTGGTCCAAGTTTCTTTACGGATGCAAGACTGTCCAAGTCTTAATATAAAAGATGTCAAAATAACCTATTGAAGCGTTCAAAATGTAGGCATACAGGCGCATATTGTCACTAAGTCTGACTTAGGAAGTATGGACGAAGATATCTTACGAAGGGTAACTCGAAAGCACGAACCTTTGCAGACCATCAAGCCGAGAAAAGTTTCATAATTCAGCCAAGATCAGTATGAATTGCTTCAACTCATCTTGATAGGCAAAGTAGCATGTAAAAGGAGTGTTAATCGTAGGAAGACAGTGGCAGGGAGTGGGCGGAAATGGCGAGTGCCGTCCAACTGTTCCGCTTCACAAGAGACATGGCGAACTATGGTGAATTGAGCGCCAACCTCCACTAGTCGGAGAGGCACCTTAAAAGGAAGAAGTCACTGTTGTGTTAAATGGTTTATTCTAGACTTAAATTCATTATTTAAAAGGAAAGTTCAGTGCTCTGTAATTGAATTTAATTTTCTGTCAGTTGGTAACTACATTCTGAAATATAATTTAAAGATAAATGGTATTTAAACTAAAATTATATTTGTTCATAGATTTCATAAAGACAAGGATAAGGACAAAAATCATTTGGTAGATTTATTTTACATAACGTAAAGTTGTTCTTACGAGACTCGGTCTATTATTCTGCAGTGAAAATATTTTTATACTAATCAGTTTAGGTATAATAAAATGGAATAGATTTAGCGGTCAATGACGATCTAGTATGTTATGTACATGTTTAAATATCGAGTTATATGGTCAAGGTCATTGTAAAGAATAATATCAAATTTATCTTGTTTTTATTTATTGTAATAAGATTTATTTAACAATGTTCAGTAAGGTATATATGAATACAGCGGCTCTACAAACTTTTTCAAATATCACTTCAAACTCCAGAAATTTGTCAACTATGCCTGGTGTTATTTCGCGAATTTTTCCGACCTTCCTTTGGGTACTGTTGATAAGACTTGTTTGCATTAGGACATTATCAGCTATAAAACCTATCAGAAACATAAATCCAAATATATATTTTGGAGAAATCGATAACGTTGACATATTACTTTCATGATTTGGAAGGAATGTACTTGCCGTTTATTAGATTTGTTTTTCATAACAAATGAGCCAGTTTTTTCCTGAAACTGTACATCGGCGCCGAATATCGTAATGAATACTAAATGAATGTTTTGTGAAGGTGTACAGGAAGAACAAGACAACGTGAATTAGTTGGAAGATGATTAATAACGTCGAAGTTTGATAGAACTATGTGAACCAGCCAAGTTCGAATCCTGTACTGATGACAGTGATGATTAAAGGTCGCTAGACACTTATTAAAGACCGGCAACCCCAGACTGATGAATTTGGGGATATTTGTTTAGAAGGACACGTTCATTAATTGATAATGTACAGGTCGATGATAGTAGTCAGACTTGCATCTTTATTGGTAAATAATTCTGTTGTGTAAACTAAACGCCGTAAAGTACAATATCGTTTGACATTAAAGATTAATTTAACGGAAGAGGAAGGTGTCAATGGCGCACAACGTATTTCTCAACTGGTTTTTCCTCATCGCTCCAAGCGGCATTTGCGAATTTTGACGATCTGATTATAAAAAACTTGATAGTAACGGGAATTGGGAAATAAAATCTTTGTAAAGTCATAACAATATATGAGATATCATACGAAATATGAGTTGTGAGAATGTTTATAAAATACGCGGGTTATTATTATCCCACATGGCTGGAGAACTATTAACTGTTATTTTGTTGACACAAAACAGCGGAAGTTAAATTTTTTTTTCAGTCTTATAGCAGTTCCTTTACAGATATTTCAATTACAGTGTTTGAAAAAAAATCTTTTTTATTTGTTTAATAATCGTTAGTAAATAATAGAGACGTGGACACAAATTTTGCATTGCTTTTATTTATTAAAGTTTAGAATTAGTAAGAGTTATGTAAACCACAATTTAATAAATAAAACGAAGATTGTTAACAATCTGTTTAGATTACTTATTGTAAAGAGTTCTTTTTATATATTGCGAACAGTCACCAATGGCAAAAATGGTAGAATAAAATCAGTTAACACGTTTTTTCAGGAGTAGAAAATTTTATTGCCGTTTAGTTATTGGTAAATTACCATAAAAAAAAAAAACAATTATTACCGTTAATTTAACTTCATAGCGCAAATTTTAAAATTATTGAAATTTACTGTAAAATCTTATAGGAAGATCAAATAGATATAATTTTTAAGAAACTGCAATGTTTCCTCTACTGAAGGCTAGGGATCAGTGGGAGTCGAACCCGCTCCTTTACGATACTCAGTGCGCATATTTATTTCTTTTATATAATGAATTGAAATTATTTTAAAATTTTATGCGACAAGTTATTTGGTTTATCATACTATTATCATAGTTAATTATTACCTTAATAAAAATTATTAAATATAAAATTTCTTAATAAAAATGTACTTGTTAAAGCAAAAAAAAAGAAAACGGACATGTGAACACATTCATGCATAATTGTTGTTTAACACGCGAAATATTAACAACTGCGATTTTGTTGTTCTTTATTTATTTCCCTATGTGTTAAAAAAAATGGAATTTCTGCATACTGCCTACAGTTTTGTTAAAAAATATTTGCAATTATTTATACGTATTAATTCTTTCTTCTCTTTCATATTCATTTTAACAGTTGATTAAATTTATTTTTATTGTCATAAAATTTTTTAACCACAGGCACACCGAACAAATTTTCATATTAGAATATATATCGCCTATGCACTTAATATCTCCGTATATTCTACTTTTATTTAAATTCTGTGTGTATAAATAAACATATATAAAGTACATCTTCATTACCTTTTATATATAATTTTATTAGAAATTAACGTATTTAGTAAGGCAAATATTGGTGTTTTTGATAGTTAGTAGTAAAGATGTACGCTTGGTGATATTGGTTTCTGGTGGTCATCATAAACTTTTATTGTGAGTATAACAGGTGACATTGTTTTTTTTTTATTAAAAAGAAGAAACACCAGGACGAATGTGTTATAAAGTCTCGAATGTCATATGAACATTGTACAATTTTTGTTAAATGTAAATACTTACGTAAACCGGTTCAGACAGCGTTGTACACAAATCCGATACACTCAACAGGTGCGTAACGTAGTTTCTAAGCCACAGTTTAAAACAATTCTCAATGAAAAAAAAACTTTTCGCACGACACAAGCGTTGGAATGTTAAAATAAATATTAGAAGGAAACCAAACAGGAATACTGTATAAATCCTTGCGATTTAAACAAACAAGTTATTATAAAATAGAGTTTAATAAAAAATTTAGAAAGAGAACTAGTTATAAGTTGTAATTGTCTGTCCTTTATCTGTTAAATGTCTATGACACGCGTCCACGAAATACCAACTACAACTAACAGAACTGAACGTAAACGCAAACCAGAACGCGGAGGCCGGAGTGGTGCGGCGGTGAGTCAGTTTACCTCGTGTGCGCACGATACGATTTGTCGGTGCGATGTCGTCGGATCAGTTATCACATTTAAAAATATCGGACTAATTTATAATGAATTTTAAACATATAAATACAGCAAAACTTATGAAACTTGACAGGATAAGTTTCAGTTATTGAGGACAATCTAAGGTTTATTTTTCATTCGATGAAGCGACTAGACAAGCAGAACGTTCACTTGATAGTATACGCCCACCCATAACAACGTCGCGCTAGCTAGGATGGTATACACTGCACCATAGGCACTCCTCGCATAAACACATAGGGTGTTAAGTTACACCAGTACACAAGTCCCTTTAATCCAGAACATATTTTGTACACTACTGTTTATCGACGGAAATAGGAGCTGGGGTAATACCTACCTACAAGGTCTCCGGTAACAAAACCTACCACCAGTATATTTACTGGTATTTATTTTCGAAAACAGTTTCGTACGGTTAAAAGATTGTGATAATTACTCAAATCCTCTGGATTATGAAAGTATATATAGAAAAAAATTCTTTCTCTGTTCTGATACTAAAAACTACTATTATGTATAAATGTTATTTCATTAAATATTATAAAATAACATGTTATTAATAATTCAGTCAAAATCGAATCGTATCATATATAGGAAAGCAGTCGTTATGGAATCGCAGTGTGTGTAGGACCTTAATCTTGACGATGAGATAGTACCAAGAAATAAAATCGGTTAACCAATAATAACTATAAAGTAGGCTTGTCCGCGCGACATCTCATAAAATTCCATTATTTTTAATATCAAATATTAACGTGAAAATTTATTGTAAAGTAAGAACAAATATAAGATATGTTTGCTCATACCAATGTGGTGCTTGTTAAGATGATATATACTACAACACATTGTACTCATCCTTTAATTTCACTAGTTACAATGTCTTTCGAACCGGAATACAGCAATATCTATTCATGACTATTTGGCGGCAGACACGTTTAATTCTTGTCTTTTTGATGTTTGCTAATACCAGCTTAGTGAACGGCGACGAGTATTTTAGTTTTAAGAAATAATTATAATAATAAATACACAGCTGTCATCATCATTTCAGCCTGTTCTTGTCCATAGCTGGACATTGGCATCCAAAAATTTTTCCTACACGACTAGTTCAGAGCCGCTTGCATCAAACAGTTCTCTGCATATAAATATCGTTCTGTATTGTACATAATCTTTGAACTATACGGAAAATGTTACGTTAACAAAAATATTTTATAATAAAGATTAATTACCATAATTGCCTATTTATTATTAAATTTAATTACACTTTAATGTCCTTTCTTTTTTTTGGTCCCTCTGTGTGACGTAGTGAGAGAAAATGACAGACGTCACACTAGTTCTGCAATCAGCGCGGGGGATTTTACGCGAGAGGAGTCTGACTCACTATCAAGTTCATTGTATTGTTTATTAAATAATACTTTATTAATATAACATTTGATATATAGCATAAATTAGTGTATTAGACTAAACGGGATACAGCGTTCACCGAATGGGTTTTACGCTACTTACCACTGTTCAAGATTGACCTTAAGTGGGCCGGAATCGAACCGAGAACCTTCATTTTACAAGGTAAACCGCTGCATCCTGGAGATATAAATGTACACAACAAACTCTCCATCAAGAGAGCGTACTGCTAGTTTCGAGCTTTTGTTGAAATATAAAAATCATTTCTTTCTATTTAGCGCCACGTTGAGTGTAATGAGTGAATGAAGATTATTGTTATTAATATTATTTTGTTCAATTGTCTTTAATTTCCTATTTATAATTGTAAATCTTACATAAATATTATACAAAAATAAGTTTTAGCTTTTGCAATGTTTCAATAGAATAAAGTTGCTATTAAAAACTTGAAGGCGTTTGTAGAAACCCGAACTAAGGATTAAGTTAAACTAATACTCGGAAAATATGACTTAATTTGTACACATGAATTGTTTTTTATTTGGTTTTTGTTTTATGTGCTTTAATTTTGGATGAAAACTTTAATTTTTTTTTTTTATTTACAAATCAGCTACAATTTGCAATATCTGTCAACGTCGATCAAGCCGTTTGTAAGATTATAAGGAATGATACACGGAAACGGAAGACAAGGACGAAAGATTTTATTTGTTTAAAAAAATATCTACATCATTGTTATAAATTACAGTTTATGTTATTCGTTACAGAAAATTGCTAGTAGAATTTTTTCTTCTATGGTGTACTAAGAAAGACTATATTTAAAATTATATTACTGTACAAATATAGTATTATTTGATTATTGTGATGGGGTAAATAATTGTGTGAAAATGAAACACAAATTGTATATTTTATTGTTATAATTTTGTACAAATAACGGCATATAATACATGGGACAGGTCTCACATACAAAACTAATGCTAGATCAAGCTATACGTAGATCTACGTAAATATATTTAAGACAAACTCATTCAATAACATTGTAAAGAAATGCTCATGGTGGTAATGTGATGAGATATATTTCATAATAAATTGGTACACGTTAGCAAAATCGTTGTTTATGATATTATTATATTTATAATCTGTATTAACTTTAATCAACACTCTTGAATCATATTTGAAATAAAACATTTACACAACTGTCTCTAATGAAGAACAATAGCTGATTAAAAATTTGTATAAAAACGTTTAAATGCAAATTATTTCATTGTTACATTTAGTGTTAATCTTTAATAAGTAATGTCACTATTAAATTACAAGTTCATAATATGAGATGCATTTTCGTGAATCTTTTCAATAATTTTTGAATTTTTTTAAGTAATTACTAATGCACAGTAAATGTTAATGAAATGAAATAAAAAATAAACAAATATTTTTAATGAATCCTTGGCTATGGGAACACCGTCCTTTGCCCATCCCATTAATGAAGCAAAAAATTTAAACAGATAATATATTATACATGTATGTAATTATATAATAAACAATTTTAAAACCCTGTGAAATATTTAATTGACAGAAATCATTAGTATAAATGAAATCCCTGGTAATGGGGTTATAGACTATAAAACCATCTTGTTACCTTCAAATAAAATTTATTAAAAGTTAAAAAAAAGCTTTTTCACAATTTTATGAAGGAAAATAAAAAAGTATTGTATTATTATTTAGACTTATTACTTAACATTAACATTTATAAACAAAGAAAATAAATTCCAATTGCGATATATTTTATTTAGTTTAGTTTATTCAAGATGTAATAAAGACAAGGTAATTGTAATGTATATAAAAAAAACTTATCATAATAATATAATCAATTAACCAAGTCGTTTGTAAAATAGTATAATATTGGTTACATTAAAAAAATCTTTAATATTAATAAATAATGGTTAAATGCTTTTGACAGCCATTTTTTCGATATAAAGCAGTTATAATTTTTTGGTCATTCACAGCTATATAAATATAATTCATAAGACATTTCTCAATTAAACACAAATTGATATAAATTATTAAAACAAATGACGAATGAAAATTTACCGAAAACTTATTTTTAAGTGAAACAATACAATTGTTCAATTATATCATTTCACTTAATTTTATGTATTCATTAATCTACAGATTAGATTTATTCTATGACAATGACTACAGCAGTGCTTTGGATTTAGTTCTGTTGGATCTTCAAGCAAAGCAAACGGCAGGTGAAACACAATTACATAGTATACAAGGTTGCCAGTTTAGATATTTTTCTATGCATATAAAAATCAGTTATTTTCTATCAATTTTATATTTGTTAATAATGAAAGATATATAAATAATTAAAAGATCAGTTTTATTTCATTTAAATTCTTATTTGTATCTAGTTAAAAAATTGCCAGTGTTAAAAATATCGTACGGAGTTTTTTCTCATGATGCTGGCAACCCTTATGATTTAAAAGCTCAATTTAACATATATCAGTGTACTATTTCGTATTGGATAAGTTCTAGTCATGTAAATCTATAAACCACGTCCATATGAAATTTCGATATACAAACGCTAAGTATACTTATTTATTTATTTATAAACACTCTTGTAACAAATTGCATCTATACCATTAACTAATTTAGGATGCAGGGCCGGATTAAATCAATAAACGTTTTAATATTTTTTAATGCGCATTAATTATTGTTATAAATAAAATGTTGAAATAATAATGGGAAATATAGGTTAAATTGTAGTAAGAAAAATTTTAAAAAAAATTGTACTGATTAATCCGGCCCTGGTGGTAAAAAAAAATGCGTGCATAACACTTGTACGACTATAATTTAATTTTACTTTAAACATTAAAATTAGTTTAATTTCGTATTCACTAGATAGTAAAGCACTTCGAAAAGTTATATCCATTTCCCACGGACAAAGAAACGAAGATTAAATAATTTAAACGTTGAAGTAATGTATCAAAAAAGTTTGAGAAACATCATAACGAATGTCTGGATATTACTTAACATCTAAATTGACTAGGTATTGGTATAGGTAATGTTTTTTTTTCTTTAAATCAATAATTTAGATATATCGTTATTAACACCAAATGCGTCGGACATAAGTTATTTATACAATATTGTATTATTATTGCCTCCGATGTGTAGCTTTGATATGTAATTACGGAGCTTAACTAATCAGAGCTGTAACCAGTCAGAGGTCTACCACTAGTTAAATGTTTAACAGGTGGTAAACCGAGATGTGCTGCTGCAGCGCCTGTATCTGCCACCGAACAGTACTATGCAGACCGGGTAACGAGATTTAATACGTTATCTCTCCGACGAGCACGAAGCGGTGTAGTGTATATCATCCTAACTAGCGCCATTGTTATGAGCGGGGATATTATTTAACCTGTTAACCTGCAAATTGCTTTCTTAATCGCGCAAGATATAACGGGGTCCGAGTTGTTTCAGTAGGACGTGTCAGTCCGTTATCAAGTAATTGGGGTGGAGAGCTCCAGTACCACCCCTAGACGCGGTCTTATCAAGACCACGGTTGTGTGCGAAAGCCTTCCCGTGGTTTCTGCTAATGGCGTTGAGGTACACCATAAAGTTTTAGTTAGAGTCCAGCATAACTCCTCTGTTGCCCCCACAGTAGAAAGATATCCAATGCAGGATTACCCCAAAAAAATAAAGAGGACAAATAATCAGTACGTCACGCCAGGAGAATGTAACTTCATATTTTTAATTTTTTTACGTCCCACCCATTCCAGGGTGCCAACATATATTTCGAGGATTATATATCCTAGCAATAATCGCTATTTTTCCGTTTGACGTATTTATACGTCCCGCTCGGTTAACAGGTTGAGAGCAAGTGGTCGTTCCCGTTCGTGTCGTCGTTTCGTGGAACAAATATAAAATAATTCGAACAATTTAAAAAGCTTTCATTGCACACGAGTGAGTGAGAGTGAGTGAGAGCGAATGATGAGGTTGTTCGTTGGTACAAAATGAACTTTTTGCGCTGGTTGTGTAATGTGTGTATGTGTGTGTGTGTTGTGTGTTTGTGTTGTAATGTTACGGAGCGCAGCGGCCTACGTTGTTGGTGATGGTGTGCGGTAGCTTGGAGAGGGTCAGCGGTATATCGAAGTCGCCGCTCAGTGATATTTGCGAAACGCATCCGACTAAGCCGCTCTTATATTTTCCCATTGTGTTCATTTCTATTGACGGCAACCCACCTGAAAGGAAGTGTAATAGTAATGGTAAGTTTCTATTGCTGGAGAGCATTTCAATAGACACCACCGCAGCGCCGTTTCATCTTGGTCAACAGTAGTGAGCAAGCATTACGGTATTCCAGTTCTAAATTCCATTGCAGCTTGTGAAATTACTTAAGTAACGAAACTTAAAGTCTATATAATCGTAAGTAGTGTAACTAGTTAGGATGGTAGATTACTGAAGTAATAAAGCTATCCTTTCAATGAATCGATAAGACAAGCGAGACCTGCCCATACCATATGGCGATACACAGCATCACATTGTGCTCGTCTTGAGAATTAAGATATTAAATCTTACTTAATTACGATATTATATGTCGCTGCTTTCTGTACATATCCCACCTAGCGCTACATTATGTGTGAGCGTGATATTTACCATCAAGCGAACTTCCTGTTCCTTCTAATGTTTAGTTCAATAATTAAAAATAAAAAGTTTATTTGACTGTCTCTTCAATCAAAATCAATTTATTTAGCTATATGAATGTCAACATATTTTTGAATAAAAAAACATTTTTTTTTGTTTACGTATTTAAATTGACATATAATCAATGTACTCACCTATATATAGGCCATTTTCAGTGTTCAGTTGTTTCAATTTGCCGGGAGATATTTTACCAACGGAGCCCAGTCCGTCCACTTCTAAGACGCCTGCCTGCCGGTTCCTGATTATTAAATAATAACAAATATAACATAAATATTAAATTCAACACCTCTGAAAGCAATATGAAGCGGTGTAAACATCCTAGGCAATAGTATGCCTATAGTAAAGCACACTGAAATGCAAACATCTGGAGTAGACGATAATAATGTAATATTAGAAACTTAAAGAAGTATTAAAATTGATGATATATATTTAACTTTTTATATATTGGCGTATGTCCAGCAGTGGACGTCTATCGGCTGATGATGATGATGATGATATAATATAAGAATGAAAAGATGGTTGACAGAGAATCACCATAATCGTATATTTCAGTTTTTCTTTTAATTTATGAATTTGTTATCATGAAATATATTTTTGATCATCACTGACGTAAGACGATATTAATTTTGAAATATATAAAATTCTGAATGAAAATAATATATTGAGAACTTCAAGATTGAGGATCACTGGCTTATGGAGTTACCTCGTCGCCCGCGCTCTGTGCCAGAGGCCGTCGTCGACTTTAGTATGATTTGCAATGATGACCACTTCACCACTTCCGAGATCGTATCTGGAATATACATATAATATTAAAACTTCTATCATAGTAAAGTTACTGAGGCCATAGACACAACCTAGAAAATTACTAGACTTAGGCGACAATAGATAGGAAGCAATGCAAGATAAATATCGTTAGGGAAAGTCTACTTTCAGCATCCGTGGCTTAACCTATTTCCTTGGCTTCTAATATGGTGATACCTGGTTCTAGTCCAGAGCCTGGGTGCTTACTACTTGGGAACTTGGGTATTACATATAGAATATCTGCTGACATACAGCATTCATTTCTAGCGGCATCACGTGCTAGCATCCTTCTCACTCCAGCCTCATTATGTAAATTTAGATAATTTTTTTTATAAGGAAGGGATGAGATGAGCGGGACGTTCATCTGATGGTTATACACTTGGCAATGTGGCGATAGTGAGGAGGATATAAACTGCAGCTTATCACTGTGAGATGCAAAGTTAAGTTAGCCTCGTTATTGTAGTAGATATGACGCTCTTTAAACTTGAATACAATAATATTTACACACCAATTTTTGGTGGCAGAAATAAGAGCTGTGGTGGTAACTACCTGGATAGAAACTTACCATCAGTGAAATCTTGGCTTAATATTAAAATCAGTTCGCAGTTTTATTTTGTGGAAGATCTATAAATCTAGTAGAGATTAATTTAAGTTTGTAAGATCATAAGTATCTCTGTTTATTTACTAAACTTAGATATCGACTATTCGGATCAAGTTGTGCTTTTGAATAATCTAAGTGTCCAAGTAGGGGACCATTTGCGTTGAGACTGTTTCACGGAGCTGTGGTGGTACGTAGACGGTCTCCTGCATCAGAGATCTGCCACTAGTAATGTTTATTTGTGGCTCCTACCTGAAGACCAGCACAGAGTTCTCGACGGCGAGCGAAAGGAAGTCGGCAGGGCGTGTGTCGGAGCTCCCTGCACTTCCTGCGCGCCCACTCCACACGAGCAGCCCATGTGGGCGCTCAGCACGGAACCGCACGTTGATGTCCAGACTATAGCTGAGCAGTCTGACGGGTAATTTATAGTTCCGACTTAAATTCTCTTCATTAATAGCACAGATGATGGAGACAGATTTCATTATCATTATCATCACCCGATGGACTTCCACTGCTGGATATAGGCCTCCCTCAAAGATCTCCACATCGATCAGTCTCACATTGGATATATACGTGGTCATTTCTGATTTGGATATCCATTATGAAGTGATGCATATTTTGAAGAACATATACATCACACAGAATCAACTGCTTAGTATATCAATTAATGTACATAATTAAGATTAAGTTTAGGTAATTCTACTTAATGTAAGGGATAGTTTACTAAAGTATTTGTTATTTAAATTAAACAAAGTTAACTTATATTTTATTTAAGTATGAAATAATATATATAATAAACCGTTTAAGGAAATAATTCACTCACCTCTTCATAGTGTCCTCGTCGTCTATATGTATGAAGCTGTCCTGGCCGGTGAAGCTTGGGTAGGAGTTGGTATCACCCCAATTGATTTCGTTGCTGTCTAAATATTTCACTTGCATGTAAGTGCCTCCGCCATAGGGCTCGCCTGTGGCGGCATCATCAGGCGTGTCGTTCTGCATGTACTGGTGTTTCTTCGTCAGTAGGTACTTCTTGTACTTCTCCGTACGATGCATGTGCTTCTTCGCTTTGTGGTACTTCAGTTTGAAGCCCTTCTTAGCAACTATTGAATGATGTATTTCGTTTTCGGATACGTTCATTGGGTAAATGACTGGCTGTATAAACTCCTTGCAGAGGTTCTTGTCCCTGGAATGAATTGTCTCTTAACATTAGTTTTGCGGCCAACAGTACTGTGCAAACACTACTGTGTTCCAGTTTAAACTGTGTGGTAACTAGTGAAATTACTAAGGTAAAGTTAACTGTGTCCATCATCCTAACTACAGCCACGTTATTATGGACCGGCGTATCATTTACCGTCAGGTGAAGATCTCATTCGTCTCAACGCTTCGTCGAAATAACGAAATTTGTTATTAAAATATTTTTTTACTAAAATTCTGGTTGTCTTTGGTCTTTGGAACCGGATTATAGTTTTCAGATAAATGTCTAAATAGGCATGTACCATCGTCGATAAGTCTAAGTCGTAAAACCAATCGTCACTCCGGAACCGATGATACTTACAGGCAAGAGTTGTTCTTCGGATCATCACAGTTGTCGACGTTGACGCCTCCAAGTGCCGATGACACCACTGACAGCTCCTCATCATTGATAACCAGCTGTGGATGGGAACAAGAACAAAATTAATTACCAATAAACTTATAGTTACATCTAATGAAGATTAATTAAATGGAATTGGAAGGTTAAGAATAAGGCAGCCAATGATAAACTTTCTACAAAATTGGCTTAAGATCAGACTTTTGTCCAGCAATGGTCTACTTTGAAGTAATAGTGATGACGTTACTAGCAACAACGCCCTACAAACCGGAACAATGAGTTGTTTCCAGTTTTCAGCTCAGCTAGTGCCAGAAAAATAGGAACTTACTAGTAGAAATTTGTCGTCTCTGCCAATATTGATGGTGAGAGTCCGTGTGGACGCTGGTCTGACCAGGTGAAGGAGGTCATTGAAACACCTGTATACGACGCTATACTTAAAGTGTCAAGCAGAAGTATCTATAGAGAGTCACGACCGTCAGCAGTGAGGAACAGACTTGAAGAACGAACGAATGCCAAGGAGCAAAAAAAACTCCGTGGTAGGTTTTAAATAGGAGAGACCTATCATTAATATAAATGCTGACCTGTGCTACGCATCCACTGAAGGATGATTTCAGAGCCAGCCTCGGCGGCAGAGGATGTGGAGCACCACCGAGGAGCATCGGTTGTTTAAGGGTCAGGCGGCGGGCAGCACCGCGCGACGTCACCGATCGCGTCGTGTCGGTGACCTCGCGCACAGTCGCCAACGTTTCCAGTCGTGTCGGATCCGTCATGCCGGTTGTCGGTCGGACTCGCAGGGAAGCACGGCGCCCGGATCTACTCACCGACACCTTGTGCCAAGCGTTCGGTTCCAACGGATATGCCGATCTGGAATTAGGAGAGTTCCATACTATTATATTATACGTGAAAAAGATACTATCGAGTGAAAAGTGAAAAAAATGAATAGGAAAAATGAAAACATGTATTTAAGTGTTATAAAATGCAATAAAATAAATTATATACAAAATATATACTGAAGTATACATATATGCATGTAAATATATACGTACACTTATATATTTAAATAAATATATATAGACATAGTAATGAAATAAAATCGAAAAGACATGGATACAAATCTATAACAAAAAGTGCCGACCACGTTTAAAATAAGATATATATATATACATATATATATATATATATACTTTAGAATAGTATCTACTTTGTTCGACCATCACCTGAAAACTAGTGAACGTATCGACTCAGGAACCTGACTATTCAACGCGGAATGATTTGTAAATGGTTATAGGCTATTTATGTTTTGAAGTTCATAGGCCTTCAATATTTTATTTCTAATTCAGTTATATAAAGATTTTCTTTTTGTGTTATTTATGCGGTTGCTATAGTAACAGCAATTTGCGGTTTATGTTTATATTACGGCTGGCAAAGCGGGCGAGGAACAACTAGTATATGTTTTTGGAGTAGAAATAGGTTATCATTATTACACTGGACTACAGCTGAGGAATAGTTGCAATAGATTTTTTTTTGTACATGATAAAATTATGTCATGCCGTTTTCATAATAATGTAGCTCTTGTTAGGATGATATACACTGCATCACATTGTGCTCGTCGCTTTGAGAAACGTTGTAGTAAGAGATATTCGTGACCACTAACAGTAGGTGTCCATAGCTGGAGACTGTCTAGGTAGGTACCACGGCGCAGCTATTATTTGTGTGGTGGAACAATAGTGTGTTCCGGTTTGAAGGGGGTTATAGCTAGCGGAATGACTACGGTAACAAGACTTAATATTTAATATGTTAAGGCTTCGAGCAGAATGTTGCGCTGTATATTATTGTAACTAGAGCCACGTTGTAACGGGAAGACCTTATCACTAACTATCAGGTGAACGTCCTGCTGGTCCGTACGCTTCGTAAAATGAAAAATAATTCCCAAATATAATAAACACAGTGGACTGCATATTTTTAACGACGCGTATTCAGCCTCATTCATCCACTGGATTGATTGCTCCACTTCAATGTCTGCGAACTACGGCTCCATTCAAGGAGCTTCAATGTTTCGTCTCTCGTGACCTCTTGATATAAATAAAATATATGATACGACTATTTACCTGACAAGGGCAATCCCTGAGCCAAGGTCGAAGGCGAATTCGACGAAGTAGTCCCTCAGGTGCAGCGAGAAGAAGTCGCCGTCGCCGCTCTGACGCTCCGAGTTGTAAAGCAACAGACCATCGCCGTTCGTCGGTTTCAGTGTTATCTGCAACAAATTAAATTATCTTTAGTTAGAATTAATGATGAGAAAAATCGGTCTTGATCTTCCGAAAAGCAAGACCAAAACCAATTCTACACAAGAAAGACCGAGAACGATTGAACAAGACTATACGGTTGGTATAAATTGGATCGACAAGTCATATAAGTCTTTGAATAAAATAAATTAACAATGTATTTATAAGAAGAAGAAGAAAGCCAAGACCGAACAGACAGAAGACTTGGACAATCTTGGTTATGTTCTTGCTTTGCTCATGGTTAGAATAACGGCAACAGCTGGACATGTTTTCTATGCACCAACGCCTTTTAAATCAGAATACAATAATGTTAGCTGATATATATGAAATCTATAAAGTTTTAACTAAGTTAGTATCCGTCTGTTTGTTCCGGATAATCTTCCACACGGCTGAACCAATTTTGATAGTATTTTGACCAGCATTTAGCTGAAGATGAGTTATAAAACATAGGCTCTGTTTGAAAAAAAAATATTCGCGTTAATAAATCAAAAGTTATTTATTTATCAAGTTGTGAATGTTCATCGTGAAATACTTCAGGTTTCGAAATAAATCGTTGGATGCAGGCGAGTTTGGACTAGTGCTGGAAATTAGGGAGGTCTATGCTCATATTGGCTGAACATAGACATCCCTAGCCTTTATTTAATTTACAAATAAAATTATATATATATAATTACATTTGTAAATTTAATAGAGACTAGGGATGTTTATGTTCAGCAAATATGAGTATAGACCTCTATATTTTCAGCACTAGTCCAAAGTCTATAAAAAAAAATAAGTTTACATTTAGATTAAGTTTTTTTTTATTAAGGCTTAATATAAATGTAAACTTAATTTTTTAATATTTTGTTTGTTTTCGCCTTCGATATAAAACATCCTAAAGATATTCACAAATCTCTCTTCTTGGCTATCCGATACCATTCTGGCTCAGTAACTTCTATCATATCATCTTCCCATCTTATACCCAAGAAATAGGAAGTCCTCTATCCCCCTTTGCTCCTTTTGCTATCTTGAGGGTACTATTGATTTGGTTTTAATATAAATATAAATAAACGACCAAAGGCAGCGTACAAGTCGAGTTATACAACTTTTTAAAAAAATGCGGGTATACAAAGAAACTCCAATTATCCGATTGGTATGAACTTTGTGGAAAAACTTGAACGAATCAAGTGTCTCCATTACAAGTCTCCCACAATGTAAAGGAATCTTAAGTAAATAATTAATTTATATTTATTTGTATCTACTAAGTACTATTAAATATAACAGCATATCTCAAGGGTCTCAAACAAACCATAACTTGAACTTTAATTAAGCTGACATTTACTTAGTTACGATAATTAACTTAATTCTATGTTAATAACGCGTGAGTCAATTTATCTATATCATATGGTAAAGATATTTTACCAGGCTTTTTAACCTTTGATCTCTATTATCGACTACAGATTCCCGAAAGTTGAGCATGCTTCTGTTTTCTGAAGATGATCGCCTGAAAGTCATATTGACTCTTACAGCTCATCTGATGCACTGGACTCCTGGATCCGGATCCACCTGAGTATGCTAATTACGATCACAGGAATAGTTGTTATATTATTTCGCAAATTGTTTCCTATTTAGTCGACTTTTACGATACGCCATGGGTAGAATATCCCAACTTGTTTCCCACACATAACACAAAATGCACATTTTTTTATATATATACTACTATTGATAAGTTTTTGAAGAAGACTACATTATACATACATATATTACTAAACAGAATAAGTAAAATTTACTATGTCTTAGTAAATAATCTAAACACGATTCAGATACAGTATGTATTAATGCTTTTCTTTTATTAAATTCAGGATTGAGACGAGCGGAACGTTCACCTGATGGTAAGTGATACGCCTGCTCATAACAACATAGCGCAAGTTAGGATGATATAAAATGTTGAATATCGCAATTCCAGTAATGTCTGCAGCTTCCTTCAAACCGGGACACAGTAATGTTCCACAGAACTCTTTCTCGCCTGCAATAGGCGATGCAGTGGTACCTACCTAGACGGTCTCCGACAACAGAGACGTGCCACCAGTAAAATTACTAGTGTAAAGTGAAACATTATCTGAAGACGCCTTTCCGATTAGCGGAAGTTGACCTTCAGTTCACCACATTCCAGCGTCTCTTCCGAGGGTTATGCTCATAACCCTTTCTCTCGTCCTAAGTTAAAGTATAATCATTTGCCTGCAAAATTTCTGCTGCGAGTTAAAATATCTAATTAAATCAAATTAAATAACTTTGAGTTAAAGAGAGCTCTGGGTCACAGAAATTATGGTTATAATTTAATTTTATATACTACATAGTATTTTCTAAATTAAAGTGGGCCACTTGGAAATATCAAACGGATTACCCTGTGAGCCGAGGGACGTAGGTTGCCGACCTCTGTAATAGACTTTATAAAAACAACGGTAAATTTGAATGGAGCTGTAGTTAGCAGGAATTGAAGTGGAGCAATCATTCTAGTGCAGTAATGAAACTGAATACCCGTTTTTAAAAATATCCAAAGTCTATTGTTTATTATATTTTGGATTTTTTTTTATTTATGAAACGACGAGACCAAGGTTTTCCTAATGGTAAGTGATACGCCCGCCCATAAAAACGTGGCACTTGTTATGGTGATATAAACAGCAGCACACTGTTCTCATCGCCTGACATATAAGACGTTAAGTTTCATAATTCCAGTAATTTCACTAGCTATAACGCCCTTCAATCCTGAATACAGTATTGTTTTCATACTACTGTTTGGCGGCAGAAATAGGATGTTGCGGTGGTACATACCTGAGACCTGAGACCTACCACTAGTAAAATTTAAGTAAATATATTTTAAATGGAGGAGTACACAGGGTAGTGTATATAATCCTAACTAGCGCGATATTGTTATGAGCGGGTTTATTATAATCGTCCTTACCCGTCCTGTCGTATCGTATAATAAAAAATTACGATAAAATAAAATTGTTTTCACAAACCTTCAGACCTACCTACCTACCTACCTACTTACCTACCTACCTACCCACGTGTGTTTACAATAGGCGTCCTTTATTGATTGACCCAATTTCAGGTCTTCATTTATCAAAAGCGAACGTGCGATGGTAATCCCTGAATGAGTTAATTGTTTATAATGAATGTATTCATTATTAAAGGGAAAGTGATAGCTTAGTTCCAAAATGCTCTTACGAAATATGTTGCTGAAGATGCACTGATTTAAATCTCACTGACATTGAGATCAAACGAGCTACAGGATTTTAAGCGAGCACGCTTAATCAACTCTAGGCTGAGTTGTTTTTATTTTTGTTCGTTTGTTCGAGCTTTCGAAATGTTTTGCTAGAGGAAAATGCTATAGAACCCATGGACTGTATTTCAGATCAAGGCATCTACTGATTAAGCATAAGTAAAAACTGGACTTTCTATCATCTGCCTCACGTGAATCCTAGAGTACTTAACACATATTGTAAGAAAAGATAAAGATGATCTTGAAGAACTGGTTGTTAGTAGCAATGTGGTAGAAGCCGATGGGCTGCAGACCGATGCGTTGGTTTGATTAGATCCACAGAAGACAAGAAAAGGAGTTACTAAGAACAAAAGTAATGAATGGAGATGGTCACAATCCTAAAACATGGTTAAAGTAGATGTTCAAACCGAGTTTAAATTTTAGTCTTTGGTTTTTTTAAATTTATAAGACGTATAATAGGAAATTAATTATAACAATCTCTTTTAACTTGGGTATAAAATACATGTAACCGACAATCACGTCGCACAATGAAGTTTAATAGTCACACGAATAAACTTTAAATCTCCGTTAAATTTAACTACAAAACTGTTTATCATTGAAAATTCAATTACCCGTCAAAGTTCTACAGGCGCATTTCATATATGGGCCGTATTAAAAATTCTCAAACTTGCTCCAAGTTACGTCCGCATCAAGTTATTAACTTTGAAGTTAGCATATAAACTAAAACTAAGCTAACGGTAACGACTTTGTAAATGTAATATTTTTCATAGTTAATAATTTCATATGTTGTTTGTGAAATATAACCTAAGGAAGTGACAAGCTAGCGAGCAGCCGTTGAGAGAGTTCTTGATATGTATCTCATAACTTCTAACATTGACATTAAGACCTAGATGAAATGCAAGATGTGCAAGGAGTTCCGGTCAACATCTTACGGAGCCCAAGTTAACATCACCTGCACGCGGTGCACACTGCTAAATAACAGACGAGACTTTGACCATCCACAAATTCGTACTGGGCCAACGTGGTGGGGTTAAGGCCCAATTCCCTCTCAATTATTATCGTTGAGGGAGGCTTATTCCCAGCTGATAACAAATGCACGGTTGTTTTCAAGACAGTGTCTATTACTTTTATCTATACATCTCCATCGCCTGTATATAATAGAATAATTGTTTAAAAGTACCTGTATGTCCAGCCACGACTGTGCCGAGTTACCAAGACTGGGTAATCTGAGGTAAGATGATCCGTTGAAGCGAGGGACCTGAAATGAAATATTGAACGTTAACGATAAAGTTTTAACATTTATTATCGCAGTAATAACTCCAGTTTTCGATCTGATATATACTTTTACGTTTTTAAGCAGTATTAAACCGAATAATTTCACCATAAAACAAGAATATTGTAAACAATCGCTAGGGAATATTGAAATGTCGAGATAAAGGAACAACCTTAACCGATTTTTAAAATTTGTAGCTGAGGAATTCCAGATTTAAAATTTTCTAGAAGAAGAAATCTAATTGGGATCTGTCATATGCCAGTCTCGATGCCTCACAGAGCCATTAAACATTATATATCTCCTTTCATTCCAAGTCGGTGATTATAAAGTTAATAAGTGTTGAGTTTTTAAAATCGGTGACTTTTGGAGAAATTATTATCAAAAAAAAAACATAAACTTTTGTACATAATGAAGAATTAGAAAACAAATATAAATTATTTCTAACATACAAACCTTTAGGTCTAATGTGATTTCGCATCTCACTCCGGCATAACCCAGTGGGCACAAGCAAACACCGCTAACGCAGCCACCACCGTGTTGGCATTCGCATTTCCCTTCGCCCTCTAATTTAACATCATCAATCTTCAGATCATTATCAACGTCGAGAACAACCTTATCGTTCTCTTTAAATTTCTTTATTTCACCGTATTCGCTTACAGGTTTAAAGAAATCCAAATTATTATCCAATTTGTTCTGCTCGTCTGTGATTTTTGCATCTCTCATAACGAGATCGTTGTCTTCAAAATGTACTATGTCGTTAATGTCGTAGATCACGTGACTTTCGTCAGAATGCTTGTGGAGAATAGTTTCGCTGGTAGTTGCCTCCCTGAATGGTTTCCATGGTGCTAAAGTTGGCGCGCATTCCGCTGTAAAGGAAGTGGTCGAAATTAACAAAGTGGAATATTTTGCAACAGTACATTAAACACTGCTTCTAACTGCATATTTAAAAATGATAATTATTAACCATTTTTTTTGTATTAAAACAAACAATAATTCTTAACAAATATTAGACTTTTTAGCTAAAATAAACATAAAGACATTTATTTCCTAAAAGACGAGCAAATATTAAATGCAAAAAAGTTAAAACGATACATTTCCTATGATTTTTGGACGATGGTACATAAAAAGGAATTGATGATGAATCAAAAAATTTCGAAAGCAATTATTAACATATGTTTATACAATATATTGAAATATTTTGTTTGGAAAGAATGAAGCTGATGATAATTTTAATAATATTGTCATTATAGTTATTAATATAATATTCAAATCTTGAATAATTTGAAACGAGAATTACTTCAGTTTTAATCCTATGCAACATTTCAACGTCAGCGTAAACTGCGACGCATATAAATGAAACGTTGGTTAAACTTGTTGGGAAACTTCTTTAAGATAGATTAAGTAGTTGGTTGTTCGTGTAACGATTTTGTTCGAATGGGAACATGCGCAACTGTTCCCGATGAAGAATTGAGACTGTGATATTTTAATTTAACAGATACCTTAATAAGATGTTCATGATCATTCTCATGTAATGGCAACTGCTGAATTCAGTTTTTTCCAGACAAGTTTTTTTTACCCGTTTTATCACTTGACATTGGTCGGACGATTTGTATGAGGATGCAGGTTACAGAGAAAGTTTTTGTTCTTTATCTGGAATTATGCCCTACCGCGTCTACGAAATACTGCGAGTAGAGTAACTGTGCTCATGTTCTATCTGATTGCAACTTTCAACAATTTTCTTTTGGAAATCAAAAAATCTCAATTACAATAAAAGGTTTTTACAAAAGTTAGCTTTGTAACTTAGCAGTTGTAGAAGTATATAAAATGACTAGCAACTAGATCATCGAGAATAGAATCGTAACCAATTAAGAATAATAGGGTTTGTTGATGTTTTATTCTATTATACGGATGCATGTGCATAATACTATCTATACTATTCTCCAAATATACGATTGAAAAGAGTTTATCTCATATTAATAAAATTGGCATAATACTTTACTACTACATCTTTATTCATTGTTAACTTTATGGAGATGTGAGGAGTAAGATCCTCACACTACTACCTCCGTATTATTGATATCGCATAATACCGTCAACATATTTTCCTTATTCTATCTGCAATGAAGTCTTCTATTTGAGAGGTTTCCTATCGTTTTTTTTATCAGATTAAATTACTAAATATTTAACAGAAGACAGGAAAAGCTATCGCTAGGCTGTATGTATTTTCAAGTTGGAGAGTCAGCGCTGTGCCAGCTTACCAGATTAAGTACGTACGTGATGAATTAAGCTTCCTTGCTACATAAACTTAAAACTTTCACAAATTCTTGCCGTTGTGCTACAAGATATAAAACAGCTACAGTAAATCTTGTAGCAGAACACTTTAAACTTTATCGCATAATCTTTATAAGGAAGGTAACAAAAAAAAAAACTAAAATCTACCTAGTTCGGCCATGAGTTCTGTTACAAATTAAAGTGCATTTTTTGTTTCCAAGGGAAATTTTCACCACCACCACTGCTTGCTTTAAAGATTTTTTAAGAAACTTAATGTCGCCGTGTCGTTAAGAGCAGGCCATGTCCTCTACAACTGACCATAATTTGAAGTCTAAAGGGTTGAGGTCTGTGCTAGATGAGTGCCAGTCTTCAGCTCTTATAAAGTCTGGATCGTTGGTTTCAAGCCAGGCTTGGGTAGTTCGTGCCTTGTGACCAGGTGCAGAGTTCTGCTGGAAAGTCCACGGTATATTTTTAAAAAGTGTATATATTATCACTCCTTTTTCACAAAAATGTAGTTTTGTGACTCTTTGATAAGACACACCCCACCAAACCATCACTGACGCAGGATGATGACCACGTTGTATCTTTCCGACCACCACCACTTGAGCAGCTTCTTTAGAACAGTGAGCATACATTTTATCATTTTGCTTATTGTACTGTTCTTTAATCGTGAAATTTTTTTCATCTGTAAAGAGGATATTTCTGTACCTTTCACCTGCCTGTTGTATCGTGACGGAAGGAGTTTGGACTGATCCATTCTCTTTAATTGCAAAGATTGATTTAGGGCATGTCCTGTATATCGACGATAAGCACCGAGCTTTAGGTGTTGTTTTATAATACACAATACGCGACAGAATCCTAGCGGGAATCTTCATTTCTCGCGAGAAGATTTTTTGCTTCCTAATGGTGTTTCAATGAATTCTGGCTTTAACAGCATTAACAGCCTTTGTAGTTCTAACAGTACGCGGCCGCTTCGATTGCTTCTGGTCTTCGATTGAGGAAGTGTTGTTGTATATGTTGATAGTACTATATACGAACATACGGCTGATAGCAAGCTTTTGAAGTGTCTGGAATATGAGCGACCGGACCGGCTCCATACCCACTTTGTGAAAGATATCACTACAATACTATTTCCTTTAACACCCCATTCCAATTTGTAATTTGATAATGAACACGAAAAAATATGTGGAATGGCGCAAATCGAAAGAAGTTTTTAAAATAACATGTGTTCCAAATTCAAAATAATTGAAAAGTTGAAAGAAAAGAAAAGTTTTTATGTAACAGTATTTACGGCTAGACTAGTTATATACACCAGAAACCGTCTAGGTAGGTTCCACCGCAGCTCCTATTTTTGCCGGCGAACATTACTGTTTTCTGATCTGAACGGCGCAGTAGCTATTGAAATTATTGGAGTAGTAAAGTACATTTTATGTCTCAAAGTGACCAGCACAATTTGGTGTTGTCATCTTAACTGGCGTAACATTGAAACGGGCAGGCGTATCACTTACCATAAGCTGAACTTCTCGTTAGTCTCTCTAAACTGCTATCTGATCATCACATTGTTCACTGAATATTTTTGTTCTAAAAGGTAATACTTGATCACTATTTTGATTCGCTATTAGACTACGTCAGATTCTAGTCAAATTCAATCATTTTTTATGTCTAGAACATTGCAGTTGTAATTTATGCAGCACGAGCGGTGCTCCCTGACTCGAGCACCACTGATTTATACGAACCATATTTCTAGGTTTACCTGTGGTCTAACTTACAGGCGAATAAATTTTAATTGGACTGCTATTACTAATTGCAAGTTAATTAAAATTTATGAATTTTATAATAAATTCGCTTAGAACATTTTATCTGTAACTTCGATAAGCAAATTGTAACAATAATAATATTGATCCACTTTTATTTAAGAGTAAAGCAATTAGAGCGATATGGTAAAGAACATCATAACTGGAAAAATAGAGGAGAGGAGAGAAAGAGTAATGACAAGGAAAATATATATCGATAACAAAAACAGCATTTAGCCGCTGTAGGTCTTTGTACAGCATCACGTGGGAAGTTTACTACAGATAAGTGCCTACCTCTTAAATTTATTGAGGACCATCAACAGAGATTACATTAAAACACTGACATGAGTCAACATGTACTTTATAGGATCCTGATTGCATCCCTAACGATCGATGTTACAACATGAGTGGTATACGAATTATGGGTTAAAGAAATGAAAATAAAATTAGCTGCACAAAAGACTAACAGTAAAAATTAACATTTTTAGAATGTTGTACTGGAACAGTGACGAAACATATTAATATAAATATATCAAAGTAAATTTTATTAACACTTAAATAAGGATATTCTATTAAAGTGTTCAGAGGAAGTGCAAGAACTTTGTGAAGTCTAAAACTGAATTAATGTATAGCAAAAGGTTTCTGATGTTGTACTCACTGAAAGATTTATAATTATTAGAAACAGTTTTACTATATTTTTAATTAATAACAGATGTTATAGTAAAGGTGATGTCAAGAGAGATGCACGAGTACCAAATGATGGATGACGATGTCGAGGACATAGCGAAGTGGACGAGAAAGATAAAAAAGCTGACTAACTTATGGGTACACATTGCCAGGAAAAGAGAGAATTTAAAGTAATTGACAATACTCTTGTACCAAACGTAAACATCTCTCACATTTCTCTTGATTTGTCGACGACGTGAGCTGAATCCATCAGCAAAACCGTCGAATCCTTTAAATTAGTGATCATTTGTTAGTCTAACTGAATAGTTCGGATCGATGCCGTGAATAAATCAGCACCTATTTGAGTAGTAGTATCTTCTTCTTTGTCGTAACCTCATGACTGAGGGACGTGACTATGGTGCGTTGCCCTGGCCACCATATCTTTCCAGACATTTTTGTCTTGCGCCATTTGGATGGATGATTGTAGGGTAGCTCCCGTAGCGTCCTGAGTTGTGCGTGTCCATCTTGTAGGATACCGCCCTCTCGCTCTCTTTCCTTCCACACAACCAGTAATAATCAGTCTTTCCAGACTGTCTGGGTCTCGCCTGACCGCGTGTCCGAAGAATTTGAGGACTCTCTGCCTACAGATTGTTGAGAGACGTGTTGTTATGTTCAACTGTTTGAGGATTGACTCGATTGTGCGACGTTCCGTTCAGGATATCCTCAGTATTCTGCACCAGCACCACATTTCGAACGCGTCAATCCTCGATTTCAATCTCGGTTTTAGTATCCAGGTTTCAGAAGCATATAGAAAGATAGAAAATATGAGCGTCTGCATTAGCTTCTTTTTGGTGTTGCGGCTAATACCCCTGTTCCGCCATAATCGCTCCGAGTAGTAGTATAATGAAGTCTAAATCTAAAGCTAAAGTCTAAATCTATACTTCTTCGCTAATGTTAGAAGTCTTTGGCTGCTAGGTCTTAGTATTAATCTAAACATCTTTTACTTTATTATTAAATAAGATTTTTAAAAATAGTTTCGACAAATGTGTCGTAGATGGTTGTTTGCCTAGAACATTGTCTCATACATTTGTTATGGCGGCTGAAATATATCAAGAGGGTTGTAATTAGCTAGACGGGTTAAACCAGACAAATTTCGTAGCATGTGGCCTTGAATCGAAGCAGGCACACTAGTATTACATGGCACACCTTTAGCCACTGCGCAACAGAGGCGGATCAATAATGACACGATTTAACATGGAGACAAAAAGGAAGTTATAAAAGAGAAAGTATAGTGCTACTACTACTACTGCAAGGAAAACTCTACTGCGAGGAAAAGTTTACTGCGAGGAAAAGTCTACGGCGAAGAAAAGTCTACTGCGAGGAAAAGTCTACTGCGAGGAAAAGTCTACTGCGAGGAAAAGTTTACTGCGAGGAAAATTCTACTGTGAGGAAAACTTTACTGCGAGGAAAAGTCTACTGCGAGGAAAAGTTTACTGCGAGGAAAACTCTACTGTGAGGAAAACTTTACTGCGAGGAAAAGTCTACTGCGAGGAAAAGTTTTCTGCGAGGAAAAGTTTACTGCGAGGAAAACTCTATTGTGAGGAAAACTTTACTACGAGGAAAAGTCTTCTACGAGGAAAAGTTTACTGCGAAGAAAAGTCTACTGCGAAGAAAAGTCTACTGCGAGGAAAACTTTACTGCGAGAAAAAGTCTACTGCGAAGAAAAGTCTACTGCGAGGAAAAGTTTACTGCGAGGAAAAGTCTACTGTGAGGAAAACTTTACTGCGAGGAAAAGTCTACTGTGAGGAAAACTTTACTGCGAGGAAAAGTCTACTGAAAATTACTGCGATCAAAACTCTAGTGCGAGGGAAAGTGTGCTGCAAGGAAAACTCTACTGCGAGGAAAAGTCTACTGCTAGGAAGTCTACTGCTATTATTTCTTAAGTAGTATATATACCTTGTGTTTTTAAACTACTCTAGGTGTAAATAACAGAAGTTCATTTAGTCAATGTTTTCAGTAATTCAATTAATCACGTCACATTTAATATTTCTGACTTTTGTTTTATTTTAAATGATCATGCGCTAGGTCACAATCTCACTTGATCTTGAATAGTGATGTGATCCGAGGTGATAAGGCGCATTAACGTAGTCGCAGCGTAGGAAGACACACATCAGTTTTGGATGGGAACACCGACGCTGGCAAGTTCTATTGCTTTGCGGTTCTCATGAAGAACGAGGAGCTAAACCTCTTTGTTCGCAAATATCCTACAAAGTGCATGTTATTTGAATATTATAAGAGTACTACAGCCACAAGAATCTGTTAAAGGTTTTTATTATTAAATAAATTTCTGTATGTTGTGTAGATATGTTATAATTTATAATTAACATTCAATATGAAAATCCGTATCCGTTCAGGTGCTGAATGAAATTTAATTAATTACAAAAAAAAACACATTACCTCGTTTTCGTTATTTCAGTCAGTTTGCATAGCGCTGGACTCGTTTTGCTATAAATTATATTTTACGGAACTGACAAAGGCGCTATTTTTGCCCGCGAATTGTGTCATAGACAGAATTGTTTTTTTTTCCTCGTACACTTTTTATTGCATAAAAAAATTTCATGCGGTCGCAAAAAGTACACGTAAAATGTATTAAATAAGCTTGTGTAGAATTATCTCATTCTTTATCCGCATTATATGTTCTCTGTCTACTTCTGTGAGACTGGAAATATTATACGGGAAATTTCCCGCATTTGTTGAACGTGATTATTGCGCTAGTTCTTTCTTTCAGTTGTTTCATACGTGTTGGTAACATCAAACAGATGTTTTGATAGTATCTTGAAAACGTGCGGCGTTTTAAAACCCTGTTTAACTGCTAAAGTTTTATTCAAAACAAGTAGACGTTTCGGTTGGAGCAATCTGCTTATTCGTTAAATAGAATCGGTAAAACAATCGATAAAATTAATATGTATGTTTTCGACCTCGGTGTGCTGCTTTATTGGTATATTAAATTTTTCAATTGTTATATTGATATGACACGGGAAGATCAAGTAAGAGTACAATAATAATAAATTAGAGTAAATTACTGTTTTTTTTTTTTAACTGGTGGGAGATATTCGTTGTCGCAGACCGTCTAAGTAGCTACCACCGGACGCCTATATCTTCCGCCAACGAGTAGTGGGCAAACATTAGTGTTTGAAAGGTACTGCAGCCATTAGCTACACATAATTTTCATGTCGCCTATAATTTACCTTAATTACTGGGGTAATCAGATAACATATAATTTCTGAAAGCGACTAGTACAATACGGTGGAATGTATATAACCCTAACACAAGCCACGGTGGTATGGGCAGGTGTATCACTTACCATCACGTGAACGTCTGGTACGTGTCGTCGCTTTATCGAATAAAGAAAAACTTTATGTTATTCATTTATTTATAAAAAGAATAAAACAGTATCGGTGGTTACTAGTCGCAATATATAATCGAAGAGCAGTACATTCACGTTTTGTTATGTTCAATAAATAAAATCAATTTATAATTTCTCTTTTCAAGCACAAAAAAACCTATTGACAAATGAAATCTTATTGTTATGCATAAAACGGAACGATTCAGTTTGTTGACGGAATAAAATTTTTAAAAATGTCGCCGCCGTCGACGCGTGACAATACATTTTCGCGCGCAAACATGGCGCCCGGTCGACTTTGTTTGCACCGTCGAATGGAACGTTTTAAATTCTAACGCGTCACAAGTTTCGCCCAGATTTACTGGTAAAATGTCTGGAATAGGCGCTAGACGCATTAAACAGAAAATGGAGAAGAACTTTCAATAGAGCTGATTTGAATTTTTCTTTGTTGAATTCGGTGACGAGACTGGCGGAACATTCACTTGATTGATACGTAATGCAACAACATCCATCCATAACGACGTGGCGCTAGTGGGGATGATATACACTGCACCACATTGTACTCCTCGTCTCAGACATAAGATATCAATATTTTATTTTTATTAGATATTAATAAAAAGATATTAAGTATCGTTACTCCAGTAATTTCATTAGCTATAGCGCCCTTCAAACCGAAACATAGTAACGTTTGTACACTGCTCTTTGTCGGCAGCAGATGAATTTAATGCCCATGTTAAATCTTTGTTACCGGTTTAAATTTTTTGACTTTTTATAAACAAATCATTAACATAATATAAACTCACTTTTTTTATTTAATTAAACGACGAAACGCGCTGGACGTTCACCTGATGGTCATTTACCATCAGGTGATCGTCTGTCATGGGAAGCTGCTGGATATAGCAGTTCAGGATAGGTACCAAGATCCCTGAGGGAGCCTTACGCTTAACGAAGGGCGTTTTCCGGTAGTAATATAAGGTCCTTACATATAAAATTATCGTTTTGTCGTACTGACCACTTTTATCTGAAATATCTCCTCTTTGGTTAAGAATTCCAAATTCAAATTTATAAATTCATTTAGCTGCTACATTTGAATTTTGAAAACATTCATTCATTTGTTATTTCCTCATTAATTTTTTCTTTGGCGTCGCTTATTACAGCACAATGGAAAACATGAAATATCTGTATATTTACCAGTACGAGTTCCACCGTGGCACCAGTACCAGTGCTGCAGAAACAGCTGGAAGGATTAATGATGTGTATGGCGCTGGTGTTGCAAAAGGAAGCACTGTACGTTTTTGGTTTCAACGTTTTTGTTCTGGAAATTTCGACCTTCAGAACCAACCCCGTAGACGGTGGGAGACCAAAGTGGAAAATGAAGTATTAACAGCTATTGTGGAAGCGAACCATCACAAAGCACTTCAGAGATAGCTGCAGGCTTCGGGATAAGTGACAAAACTGTATGAATCCACTTAAACAAATCGGGAAAGTAAAAAAACTCGAACGACGGGTACCTCATGAATTGAGTGAATCAAACTTGCAGACACGCGTTGGCTGCTGTTACTTTGCTTAATCGACAAAATAATGAAGGGATTTCAAATCGAATCATTACTTGTGATGAAAAGTGGATACTGTACGATACGCGGAAGCGCTCGTCGCAATGGCTGACACCTGGAGACCCAGCCAAATAATGCCCTAAACGAAAATGGACTCAAAAAAAGTGATTTATGAGTGTTTTGTGGACTAATGCCGGTGTCGTCCACTACAGCTTTCTAAAATCTGCCCAAACGATTACGGCAAATATCTATTGTCAGCAACTGCAGACCGTAAAGAAAGAACTAGCTGCTAAACAACCGAGATTGGTCAATAGCCCCAGGCCACTGTTGCTTCACGACAACGCAAGACCATATACTGCACAACAAACAACCACTAAGTTAGATGAGCTACAATTGGAATGTCTGCGACATCCGCCGTACTCCCCGGACCTTGCCCCAACAGTTTATCATTTTTTCCGGAATTTGGACTACTTCTTACAAGGAAAAAATTCAACTCCGATGCGGCAGTCCAAACCGCCTTCAAAGCATTTATTGATTCTTGCCCCCGTGGTTTTTTAGTAAAGGGATCAATAAACTACCTATGAGATGGCAAAAGTGCATAGATAACAACGGTGCATACTGATTAATTTATATATATTTTACAAAAAAAAAAAACTTTATATTACTCCCGTACAAAACACCAATTTCATATGTAAGGACCTAATATAAAACATTCTAATTACTAAGCGAAGAGACCAGCGAGCTGGATGTTCACCTGATGGTAAGACATGTCTGGCCATAACAACCTGGCGCTAGTTTAGACGATATATACTGCATCACATTGTGGTCCTCATCTAAGACGTAAGAAGTTAGGAATCGTTACCCCAGTAATTTCACTAGCTACAGCGCCCTTCAAGCCGGAACACACTACTGTTTGGCGGTAGTAATAGGAGCTGTGGTGGTAGCTACTTAGATGGTCTCCGGCAACAGAGACCTATCACTGAATTTCACTTAATGTTCTTACTGCTGTGAATCGAAGTAATTGTTTTGTATCTACCGCGTTAAGCAAGATGTCGGATCACAACTGATTATGAAAGATGTTGTTCAAGTTGTTGCTAACAGTAGAACTTAATTTCACATAGTTTCGAGTGACAACGATGCGAAAGATTGTCAATTGTGAAATATCGTTTTTGTATTTTCTCTGTAACTGTTGTAAAAAGTGAACTAAATTAAAGAAAGAAAACAAACCACCTGAGACTAAAAGCCGTGTAAAGATCCCGTAAAGTTAAAATTTATGGGTAATGTTTGCCGTATACTGAAGTCTTTTTTTTACCGTTCAGTCTTTAGATTGTGAAGTAACATTAAAAATTTTTTGGAGGTAATAATTGTAAAGTAGGCCTTTATATTCTATACTATTCTAGTTTTATTCACTCCTATTGGTAGCTTACTCTAAATCTAGTTCTCTGTTATTTTGGTCAATCGTAGATTCATTTGCATCTATCTATGTGTCTATATTATTTTGTAGTATCGTTAGAAGTTTTTTTTTATTAAATTTATATTAATCCCGTTAGTTATTATCATCATCATCATCAGCCTTTGTTTATCCACTGCTGGATTTAGGCCTTTCCCAATGTCTTCCACCAAATGCGAACCTCAACTTCTCGCGAGAAGTCTAGAAGCTAGCTATCAACAAGATAAATAAAAGATGCACTTTGCTTTTATATGTGTGTAACTGTTTATTTGTTTATTGGTCTTCTAATAAAAAACAAATATTTAAAAATCATTTAAGATAAGATACTCTAGAAATTATGGAGAATAATCTATATACATAGGAGATATGGAAATTAATTGACTCATCAGGAAATTTTCGAAATTATTAAATGTAAACACTCTAAATTTGGCAGATTAGATTCTTGATGATGTCAGCACTGCAAGCCATGCGACTGTTACAGCTTATCTGACACTGGGCACGTGGACCTGGATCCACGGCCTGTTAATTTGGTAGAGATATTGCTTATGTCATTTATAGGTCAGCTAAGAATGGATTTGATAAAATTCATTCCTTAAAGGTAGTTACTGGGGAACAGTTAATATGTTTATACTGGATATTAAGAGACCTTTAATGATAGGAAGGAAAAAACGATCCTGATTAAAAAAAGAAATCATATCTTTAAATTGTTTTATTAGCATTATTTATGCTCCATCACGTTAGTACAACTAAATGAAACGATAGTTTCATAAAAAATACATTAGTAAAAAAAAACCAGCAATGAAACACAAAATCAAAAACAGCTGATGCTCGGATTAACGAACGCAAGCGTGATTTTTTATCAGGATTTCCGTATGATTTTCTTCTAATCAGGATTGATTTTTTCTGTTCTATCATCAAAGGTGTCATTAGTACTATCGTCTGTCTTCGTTTACGGAAGCGGTCTCCTAACACACAGTATATGAGTATCTACGTGCACAGTAATGTGATGTATATAAACTGCTTCCAATCTATGAACTCGGTGATAGGTAGAGAATGATCGATATGTATGAAGTATTTACTGGTAACATATCAAGTGTCGACTCTGGGACCCGCAGCTACACGTACGTACCAATTGACATGACAAATCGCGCCAGCCCGGGCGACACGTTTGCACAGGAAATGCATATGACGTCGCCGGGGACGATGTCATCACAGAGGGCGTTGTGTACGCAAAACTCATTTCAACCGAACCCGAACAACTACCAACATTTGAATAAAATAATTTAACCCTAAAAGTTTACCCTTAACATTTGCTCTTTACTACTTAGTCACTGAATAATGAATACACGGAAGAATAAATAGAATTTATGATTTCTGATCTTTACCTTTCTCTATAAAGACGAGTAATGAAGGGACAACCATATATTTAAGAGGAATACTTAGTGTTATAACTTACGAACTATAATGTGAAAAGGTATTTGTTGCTATTGATCATTGACGCAGATCAGCGGGAAGTACACCTGATGGAAAGTTATACTCTTGTCCATAACAACCAGGCGCTGGTTAGTTGAGATAGATCTTAAGTCTCATTACCTCAGTAATTTTACTAGCTAGAACCCAAATACAGTAATGTTTGCAGACTACTGTTTGGCAACAGGAATAGGCGCTTTTTTGTCTGTATCTCGACCTAGATATTAAGTTAAAGTTCCATTAATCTCCTTCACTGAAACAAAAAGTTGTCAGTTTTTGAGATTTGCCAACATTATTTTCTACCAGTTATTACTTTACTACAGATATTTATTATATCGCCGGAAATGTGCTTTTTGTTGACATATAAAATTATAACCACGATAAAAAACTTATAATCAAAGCTCGAAACTGGTTTGTACTATTTGTTTGAAAGAAAATATAGGCAGAAATCTTTCGTTTGGAAAAATCATCGACGCTATATCTAAACACAGAGCCTTAAATTGATTCGTCCAATCATTTTAAAGCGTGCCCGTGAAGCCTGCACTCCGATCGAGTCTAAACGTTCCATTTCACTCGACAAACAGTGTCAAGCTTGGGCGACAAATTTACGCCTGAAATGCATTTTGACAGGGCGCCGATGTTTTCAAGTCATATGTTTCGATTCCTCTTTTATTGATAACTATAACGAGTTTCTTCTATTATTTACGAGAATATTATAAATAATAAAATTAAACTTTAAATAATAAAACTTCTTATTTTTATTCTACGAAGAAATGTGACGATCGTGATACGCCCGCCGATAACAACGTGGTGCTAGTTATAACGATATACTCTACACCATATTGTGCTCGTCGCTTTGAGACAAGATATAGTCTCGTTACCCCAGTAATTATCACTAGTTACAGCGCCATTCAAACCGGAATACTGTGATGTTTGCACACTACTGTTTGGCAGTTGCAATAAGCGCTGCGGTGGTGTCTACCTAGACGGTCCCCGACAACAGAGACCTACCACCAGTAAAGCTCCATAAACTCTAAAATTTAATTCTTAATAATGATAATGTTATAATATCTTGTGTTACATAATATGTAGAAAAGGATATATAACAGATATTTAAGTGGTGATTCTCACCACCATCCATTAGTGTTAGTTATCCCAAAAAAATCTATCTTTCCCAAAGCACATAAATCTGCGAAAAGAAACACGCGGTCACCGAATTTCAGTTGTCGATGTCAAGCTGATTCTGCAGGAAATCTGAATAATTAAATTCGTCTAAAGATGAGCGTGTGTCTGCTGTTATACCAAAGGACAGAGGAGTTATGGATAAGGTTAGTTATAGTTCGAAGGGTAAATCCATAAAAATTCATTTCAGGGGGTCGAAGATTGTACTCGTAAGCCATTTATCACTTGTCAAGTGTATTATCACACAAGAGTACAAAAGCTTCATCCCTATAGTTACGGGCTAGTAAAAACAGAATTAAGCTATATTAAGCTCTGCTTGTTGTAGTAGGTGTTTAAAAGGGTTCTCGGGTTCACAGACTTTGAAGGTCAATAAACACAAACGCCACCAACTGTGAATGAACTCTTCAATGTAGAGATTTTTGAGAGAGGCCAGAAGTGGACGTCTATCGGCTAATGATGATGATGAAACACAAACGCATTGTAGTCTCGTATTGAACTTAGCATAACGAGGGGACTAAGGAAGGCCTTACTCTTCTTCGGAATTTACTAAGCCAAAGTGCAGAAAGATACAGGTACGGAGAGCAGGTGACCTCGAAGCTTCTTGTAACACAGGAGTAAATTAGCGAAAGCTTTTAGTGGATGTAAACATAAATAATTTTGACTTTTTCCAAGAAACCGAGTATTTTTTTAAGATTTTCCTCTTGACAATAAAAGAAGTATACACGCTGGATAGACAATCTAGTCTCTATAGGACAAACTAAAGTATCAACAGAAACCCGTACAGCGGAAGTAACAACAATTTAAGAAGTCTGTTATATGATACTAGTGGTAAGTCCGCAGCTCGTATATCCATTGCCAAACAGCAGTATGCAAACATTCCGGTTTAGGAGGCGTCGTGACTAGTAAATTTACTAGGGTAACGACACATGACGGACATAAGAAACAAGATTATGCTCTGGATCATCGCCACTATTACATTAGATTTTATAGAAAACAAATCTATGAAAAAGAACATCAACTCCTACCATCGACGATTCGGGTTTATCGATCGAGTTATCTTCAAGTACGTTCCAAGTTATATTCAAGTTGAACCGCTTACAAGTTGAACCGCGCGCGTGTACGCTCGGTTCGTGCAATTTTTCGCAGAGGACCCCTCGTTAGGGGAATGGTCGGCCGGACCATTTGCGGTTTTATTGGACTCTGAATTTTGTATATCGCATTACCTCAAATTGGCCTAAGCGATATATTATCTAGCCCGTACAAATTAACTTTGTGCTTTTTCTTTTTCAACTAAACGACGACACGAGCCGGATCACCTGACGGTAAGTGATACGCCTGCCCATAACAACGTGGCGCTACTTACGATACACACTCTGCTAGTTGCCTTAGGACACAAGATGTTATGTGTTGTTAGCCCAGTAATTTTACTATCAACGACGCCTCTCAAACCGGAATGTTTGCATATTACTGTTTGCCAGCGGATAACCGAGCTATGGTGGTACCTATCTAGATTGTCTCACACAGCAGATATCTACAACTAGTATCATATTGCAGACTTCCTAAAATGTTGTTACTTCAGCTCTACATGGGTTTCTGTTGATATTTTAGTTTCTCATATGGAGACTATCTTTCCAATCCAGTATACTCTTCTATTTGTCTAGAGGAATATGGCGTTGTTATGAGCAGGCGTATGGTTTACTATCAGGTGAACGTCCCGCTTGTCCCGTCGCTTTTGTAAAATAAAAAACGGAGTTCTAAGCATCCTCCTGGACCTATCGTTAGATACTGTTATATTTATTTATTTTTTTATTTCATTTTTTTCGCGCTTCGTATATAAAATAAAGAGGTACAGCAGTAAAGAAACATAAAATCTTAAATTTTAATGTAATGAGCACACTGTGGTGCAATGTTTATCATTCTACCTAGGGGCACATTGCTGTAGGGGTGTAGGGTATCATTTTATTTTTACAGTATCAAGCGATGATACGAGTGAGAAGTTCAGCAGATTGTAAGTCATACGCCCGCTCATAACAACGTGGCGTTAGTTAGGATGATATATACAGCACCATATTTCGTCCTCGCCTTGACGTATAAGGAGTTAAATTCTTGATGCCAGTAATTTCATTAGCTGCAGCGTCATTCAATCCGGAACACAGCGATGTTTGCACTACTTTTTGTCGCCAGAGATAGACCTATCACGAGTAAACTTACCATCAGGCGAAAGTCTCGTAATATATATAAACGTAATGGATGTTTAATTCTATCGTACTAAAGGTTTCCTTTTTATGCTGAACGTATCCTGGATAAAGCATAGGACCAACGTCTCCATTTTAACACAGCTCCATATTCAAATGCGCTTTTCACCTGTCAGTCTGCGTCGGACACTTGCGTTTTTAGGTTATATTGCCAGAAAAAAGAGAAATGACTTGGAGAAACTTGTCGTTACTGACAAGATTGATGGCAAGAGGCCTCGTGGACGGAACCCAAAACGATGAACTGATCAGGTGAAGGAGACCATTGAAATACCTGTATATGTCGCTATACAGAAAGCATCGAATAGAAGTGAATGGCGTAACATCATTAAGAACAGATTTTCGATAAGGAGTCACGACCCTCAGCATTGAGGAACCGAGTTGAAGACAGAGAAAGGTTTACCTTTTATAATTAAGTTACACTACAGCACGGTCTCTAGGGACTGCTAAGTTACTATCACATTTCATATATGAAATATGATATTAAACTAGCTAAAGACTTGATTATATGAAATCCTTTATAAATCATCACATACATATATATCTTTATCTAATTAAGTGACGAGACGAGCTGGATGTTCACCTGGTGGTAAGTAATACGCCTGCCCATAACAATGTGGCGTTATATTTCAAGCACTAAGCTAATATTTAAAAAATTGTAGCTTACCTATATCTTGAGTAGAGACCGCATCTTTCATCAGATTGTACGTGTCTCCGTTGATCCGGAGGAAGTCTACACAGCCGAGGAGACCATCGGACAGGCTGAGCTTGCTCTGAAGCCCGGTGGTGTTGCCAGCGCCTCCCACCCACACTGGTTCCCGGAAGGTCATACGTGAAAACAAACCCTGTTGGCAAAGAAAATAAATATAATCTATTGGATCATTTAACATGTTCCAAGGAAATCGAAGCTCCTGGTTCCTAGTTCAGGAATTTAACTTCGTATCTCAGGAATCAGCTCTTTCTCCCAATTTCATTGTAACAAATACGTTTGTTTACGTGTGTGAGTGTGAAATGAAGAGATATTAAGATGATATCCAGTATGTCCCAATCCCCAATGTGAACCCTTACAAACATGGGTAGCGGGATGTCGTTGGATGCGAGCAGCGCTGGACCGATCAATGTGGTGGTCTGTGAAGGAGGCTTATGTCCGTCTGATGATTTAAATATTCTAATTACTGTGAAAATATTGAAATAGGAAGTCTGACCTTTGAAGAGTCAGAATACCATCAGTTCCGTTGCCGCAAATCACTCAGCTGTCGAAGTAATTGCTTTAAAATGTAATTGGTCCTAATGGACGCAGTTTCCATTTTCCTGTTATAAGAGTTGAGCAGTTTTACTGGTGGTAGGTCTATCTTGCCGGAAACCGTATAGGTGGTTACCATCGCAGCGCCTATTGCAGCCGACAGACACTACCATACAAACATTGCTGTGCTCCGGTTTGAAGGGAGCTGTAGCTACTGTAACGTAGCTGGTGTAATGTGACTGTACATCTTATGTTTCAGGCGACAAGCTCAATGCGGTGCGGTGTATATCATCCTAACTAGCACCACGTCGTTATGGGAAGGCGTATCACTCACCATTAGGTGAACGTCTAGTTATCTCGTTATTTATTTGAATAAAAAAAAAGTTATATTTAATGGAAAATATTAGATGATTCTCTGTTTCATATTCCAGTATATATACAGAAACCATCAAGTAGAAGTGATGGGAGTAGCATCATTAAGAACAGGTTATCGATAAGGAGTCTCCCTCCGCATGGAGGAACCGACTGAAGGAGAGAGATTCCAGAGCATTGGTTGTTTATAGATGATGAAGGGTACCTGATTAGGATGTTTTGGCCCTAATATATAATACAACAGAAATATATAAACGCGATAACGGCGGCAGTGAGATAGTAGTGAAAATAAAGGTCTCAGCCAACCAGACGAGTTGGAAGAGTTCCGTCATCACGCGAGGTCCCTAACCGGTTACAAAACCGGACGACCGTCTTCCGTTTCCACAGCACTGCTTTAAATCCGGTGCCTTATGACACTGTGATATGATAGCAGTAAAAGCGGCTGCAGTGTTCCGTCACCAGCGTCTCAGACGCACCGCTAACCGCTTCCGCCTACAAATTGCGGCGCGTCGTTAATAACGCCTCATTAGTTACCCTTTCAGACGTAGCTCCTTTAATGAACGAGCCCTACTTAAACGGGAAACAAACCTAGTTTCCTTTGTGAATTACAAAAATAAGATTATTTTCACGCCTCCCCCTGTAAATTGTTTTTGTAGCTAATATTGTTCCTTTTTTTTTTGTTTTCCAAAGTGAAATGATTAAACAAACGCACACGGAGATGTTTCTCTAGATGTTCTCACAAGTACTGGTCCATAGTCTTAGTCAGTTAAGACCAAGGGGACTTTTGTTTCTCGTAAAATAAGTCTTCGAATTGTTGTCATTGACTAGTCTAGATTTACGAGTATAGCTCATTAAGCGAGCTTAGAGATGGTGAATGGAGTGTTCTCTTTTTTCGTGAACAGCAAGATGAGAGCCAACATCTATATGTCCCTAGGCATTGTGCGGAGGTGCTTCTAGATTCCGTAGGAGACATTAGTCATATGTAACACACTGAGGACGAACAGGATACCATAATATACAAGTCAGTATTGCCTTTGTAATAATATGTGTCGTAGGTTATAGTTTTATCATTACTAAAACAAGAGTGGACAACAAAAAAAAATTATGTCCAGCGGTGGACGCGTCTCGGCTGACGATGAAATAAAGTATATAACATTCTTTACCAGTCAACCTATGACTAAATATTATATAGACAATATACATAATAAATATACATAGTAAAATATTTGTGTGTAAAATTAAATATATATATATATATATATATATATATATATATATATATATATATATATATATATATATATAAACTTATTGTTTTATAAAGGTTCGAGAAATATTCCGTTAACGCACTTTATACCAGCTCACTCGGTAAGGATTTCACACGATTCATATCCAGCAAAATGTAAGGATAATCTTGAGGATAATTCTCGGGTTTTTGCAGTTTTTAGGGTTGCGTAAAGTTTGTGAAACGAACTGAAGAAAGCCGAAGTTTACCTGATTATGTATGCAGTTTATAATATGAACAGAGGCGTTAGGTGACCCTAACTTTATTACCTAATTCCTTCCAAAATAATGAGTAGCTCTTTGACACATATTACTCCAAGAATGATGTTGGAGTCATATATGTCATGCAATGACTCCAACATGGTGAAATTGCATTTTGGTTGACTAGCAGCTGCCATCCTCAGGTTGATAACGATTTTGCATTTGGACTATTATGATACGACAGCTCCATTTTTAAGCTATATTTCCTTCTTCTTCTTAGCATTTCTTTACTTATATATAATATAGTACAGAAGGTTAGGTAATGAATTTTTTTATACTACGAAGCGATGAGATGAGCGGAACGTTCACCAAATGCCAAGTCATTCGCCTGTCTATAATATTGTGAGGCTAGTTAGGATGTTGTATACAGCACCACATTGCGCTCGTCTTGAGACATAAGAAGCTATCCGGCAAAGAGGACTTATTTCTATTAAATATCTTAAATACAATTATGATACAAAAAAGGTTTTCCTTATACACACTTAAACAGCTTAGTGTTTTTTATGCATTTGATGTTTAATTCTTGCAAGAACAGATATTTGACTTTCCTCTACGGAACCCTGTGTATTACAACCATTTTTTTAATACACTGAACGCAGTGTAGAAACTAACAGATATTCCGTATGTATAAAAGAAACTTATGCGTTTTAAATAAGAGCTAATTCGGATCAGCAATCATGAGAAATACATCGCAGGAATTTAAAAAAAGGTAAAGAAAAGTACAGAAGGGGCAGTAAAATACAAATGTAAAAAAAAACAAGCAGAAGATTCATTTATAAGAAATGTTATAAAAAAGGCGATGAAAGAATTCTTATTAGGGTTAAAGGGAAGCTCTACAAGACCTACGATGCTCTATGGTTCAGAGTGCTGGCCCATAACCAAGGCACAAGAGCAAAGAATGCATATGGCATAAATGCGTGGGCTTAAGTGGGCAGGAGGAGTTACTCTAGAAGACAGACTGAAGAAAATACATGTCAGAGGTTACTTTAAAGTAAAAACGGGTCCAGAGAAAATGGTAGAGAGGCGCCTGCGACGGTACGACCACGTTATGCGAAGGCCAACAACGCATATGGTATATGACCATATGGTCAGAGTGGCGTTGGATCTCGAAATTATAAAGAGAGACTTTAAGAGACCCCAAACTACGTTGACGATGATAAATAAAGATCTAAAGAATAACAAATTAACAGAAGCTATGATACAAAATAGAGATAGATCTAGAAGAATGATCAGGAGCGCTGACCCTAAGTAAAGATGGGACAAGGTCTAGTAAGAAGAAGAAGAAGATGTGATAGTGATGTCTCAGTATCGATATTTTAGTATATGCACTGGATTACCACATCTTTATAATGGGAGGTCAGGGTTTGTTGACGTCAATTAAACTATAATGAACCTTTAGGGGCATCAACAGCCAGATCTTCGTTAAGATAGTTATCACGTAGTATACATTTAAGAAATAATAAATATCTTTCAATATTATTAGCCTGATGATGCTCACAGATACGCACAGCTTGCAATTTATATTTCGGATATCCGGGCAAAATTTCAGAAAAAACCATGCTGAAGTGGGAATTATAAGGGTGTCCATTACAATCCACTCGGTGGTCACCGCCAGTGCAATGCGACATGCTTTGGAATTTCCAAAAGTCTAGAATAAGTTGGTAGCTCTCTTCAGTAATGTCGTTGTCCTACGAAGAAACCCAAAATACTTGTCGTCCATCTCGAAAGCCTCAGAGGCTCCTAACGATCTCCACACCAACGCACCACTGATATAAATATCATCATCACGACCGATGCACAAAGTTTCCTTGTACAGTATTCCACACAACACGTTCATATATGGTATTAAATCATTAGCATCATTACATAGACGAAGATGGTGAAGACTTCCATAATGCGAATTCATCCTGAACATCCTTGAAAAAAACTTCTTGGCAAATACTTGGCAACTCGCAGGATACTCCACAACTTGGATGGGGGACGTGATCGTATTATTTTCCCGTTACACTGTTTAATATTTATGAAGTGTTTACTTCGGCGTCATTTTCATGACCACCTTCGAATTAGACCGGAAAGCCCAAACGAAACTTGTATATAAACAATTATTAACTTTATGTACTCGATGACGAATATTATAAGTAAATAAGTTATATAAAATTTGGCTTCATTTGTATTTGGTACAAACAGAATCACTGTTTTACTGAAAAAAAAAAAAAATAGATCTCCGTTGCTACAGACCGTCTAGGTAGGTACCACCGCAGCGCCTATTGCAGCCGTCAAATAGAAATGCGCAAACATTACTGTGTTCCAGTTTGAAAGACGCTGCAGCTAGTATTATTACTGGGGAAAGGAGACAATATCTTGTATCTCAAGGGATGAAAGGGTGCCCCTACAAAAACTCACCGGATTAAATCCAACCTCACCTGCTCATGGTGCACTCTGCTAATCAATGAGGCTCTGGCTACCGCCAACCCGCATTCGGCCAACGTGGCAGGAAATGGCCCAAATCCTTCTTTATGAACCCCTACATACGACAGCCTTTGGTACCCTACGGTATCGGAAGTACCATATTGTCTGTGTGTGGAGATCTTTGGGGGAGGCCTATGTCCAGCAGTGGTTTATCGGCTGATAAGGATGAGGGATTAAAAAGAATTTGTTTCGCATTGGGTCAGCGTGGGGAGAAATGGCCCGGATCCCCCAATAGGAATCTCTACCCGATCGATGTGTGAATCTTTGAGGGAGGCCTATGTCCAGAAGTGGACGTCTATCGGGTGATGATATTAAGGCGAGTACAATGGTGTGCAGTGTACATCATCCTAAGTAGCACTACATTGTTATCAATGAGCGTATACCAACATTTAAAGCGACTTTTTAGTTTTGAAATATATAGTATAAATTTTTTTCTTGTGAGTGTAGGTTTCCAGTGCCCAGCAGTGGGAACATTAAGTCAGCTGTTTATCTATATATCAACTATATTGTCTACATTTCAAAGTACTGTAATTAGTAGAACACTTATACACGTGAGGATTATGCTGTGTAAATTTTTTTTTTTATTCGACGTTCACCTGAAGATAAGTGATACGCTTTCACATAACAATATAGTATTTGTTTGTTATATACAGTAGTTGCTTTCGTCGCCTTGAAACTTAAGATGTTAAGTATCGTTAACCCAGTAATATCACTAGTCACAGCGCCCTCCAAACTGTAACATAGTAATGTTTGCACACTACTGTTTGGTGGCAGGTATAGGCACTGTGGTGGTACCAACCAAGACGGTCTATGACGACAGGGACGACATACCACCAGTAGGCCCGCACAACAACTCACGGGTTTCAAACAAACCTCATCTGCTCGCGGTGCACCCTGCTAATCAACAAACGAGGCTCTGGCGTCCGCCAACCCGCATTGGGCCAGGACGGGAAAGAGTCCAAATCCCCCCATGTGAACCCCTACATACGACAGTCCCTAGTGCCCAGAGGCCATGCTGACTGGATGTGGAGCTCTTTGGGGGAAACTTATCTCTAGCAGAGGATGTCTATCGGCTGATGATATATATATATATATCTCTCTCTCTCACACACACACACAAAGCGACTATGAAGCATTAATAGGTGTTTGTCAGGGCTTACCTTAGACCGTCCGCGTACCCGTTTGCCGCTGTTCAGCCGCAGCCAAGCGTCCCAGCGGTGCCGGTACACGGAGATTGTGTTCCACCTGCCGAGGCGCACCGGCTCCGGTGACCGAAGGACACCAGCACCGCTGCCGCAGTCGAATCTAAGAGTACAACAAAAATCGAAACCGTATAGCTGATCTTTGGGTTTTCGATGTTACGAGCGAACTCCTCAAATGAAATTCGGTAAACACTAATACTTCAGAGCTTTTGATCATCTACTGATGGTAGGTCTCTGTTGGTGGAGACCATCAAGATAGGTGCACCGTCGAACCTATTTATTCCGACGAACAGTAGTGTGCAAACATTATAGTATTCCAGTTTGAAGGGCGCTGTACTTAGTGAAATTACTGTGGTAATGACACTTAACTGATGTCTGAAGGCGACGATCACGAAATGTTTTTATTTACTACGAAGCGAGGAGACGAGAGAAACCTTCATCTGATGGTAAGTAATACGACCCGGCATCTAATGTCTAAGGCGAAAGGGAAATGTGGTGCAGTGTATAACATCCCTTACTAGCGCCAAGTTATTTTGGGGTGGCGTACCACTGAATATCAGGTGAACGTACCGTTCGTCTCGTCGCTTAATTGTATAACTATTTTTATCTCTGGTTAATTTCCACATCAGTTGCGCGTGGAGCGATGTGGAGATCTTAGGGAGAAGCCTATGTCCAGCAGAAGCCATCTATCGGTTGATGGTTGTGATGACGACGATGAGCTTCCACATACATTTTCAAGATACGGACAATATGTCACATACATAACTAAGCATGTAGTGTCGTGTAATACAGCCTTTAGACGACCTTTCTCCCCTGTCCGTGGTAATGGATTAACATCCCGCCTACCCAGAAGGGGTGGGAGGTAAGCACTGAACGCACCATTTGCATTGCAAATTAACTTTCATTATTTAGTCATAGTAGTCTTTTGTGATATGAGCTGTTTAGGCTACACTGTAGTTAAATATAGCAGCTGGAGAATAAAAGTAAATGCTTTTGTTGTTTTTACATTTTTTTTTATCCAGCGAGACGTGTAGGATGTTCAATTGATAGTGATATGCTCATGGGGTGTAAGGGCTCCCGCACAACTCACGGTACCCAAGCCAGCATCACTTGCTCGTGGTGCAACCTGCTAATCAACAATCGGGGCTCTGGCTTCCATCTATCCGCATTGGGCCAGGGTGTTGGGAAAAGGTCCAATCCCTTCATTATGAACCCTAAAAACGGCGGCCTATGGTGCCCGGAGATGTGGGGATCTATGGGGAAGCTTATGTCCAGCGGTGGACGTCTATCAGCTCACGATGATGATGAAATGCCCATAAAATGTACCGCTTGTTAGGGTGGTATACACTGTACCAAATATCGCTCGTCGTCTTGGGATATAAGATGTGACTGGTGGTAGGTCTCCGTTGCCAGAGACCGTCTAGGCGGATACCACAGCCAAGCAACAAATAATGAGTATTTAACATACTTATGAAAGTTAGGTCTCTGTCGTTGGAGAAAATCTAGGAATTACGAAATTCCTAGTTCTGCTGTCATAGAATAGTGTGCAAACATTACTGTCTTCCGGTTTAAAGGGTACTAACATAATTGACTTGTGTTAGGTCTTTAATGCTGGAGATCATCATAGTAGACCCCACAGCATCACCGATTACTACCGCCAAACAGTAGCGTGCAAACATTACAGTGTTCCAGTTTGAAGGGCGCTGTAGCTAGTGAAATTACTAGAGTAACGAGACTTAACATCTTATGTATCAGACGACGAGGACAATGTGATGTAGTGTATAATATCCGGACTACCGCCACGTTATCATGGGCAGGCTTGTCAATTACCATCAGGTGAACGTCCCGCTAATCTTTTCGCTTAGTTGAATAAAAAAAAATACAAAACGATCTCATACAATATTGTTTTTAAATTGACCGTTAAGACAATCTGGTCGTGCGACATGGTGACTCTGAAAAGCAAGCCGTCCATCATCATAATCATTTGGAGCGGTGGATGTCCACTCCTGGACATTGGTCTCTCGTTATGGGCCCATCGCTGATGAAAGTCTCGTCGCATAATTGTATAACAAAAATGTTAAATATCGTTATCAGAAGAGTGCGGTTGTATATAACTAACGGTTTCCGGCAACAGCTGTTTATATGTAAACAAATAAAATGGCGTCCAACGGAAGCGATATATAATGAATTTTTAATTTATATTAAACAAACAGCATTTAATTTAATATTAAGAACGTTTAATATTGCTTTCCCACTTGTTAAATATTCAACCTCCATCGCCGGTACCATGAAATGCAATGAATAAATAAACCCACCGACGGAATACTACGTTAAAGCTTTATTGCAATTTCCCCACTTAATGCATCTGAAAATCAGTTTTCATGTTGTGTAAATATTTCAACGATGATCAACAATAGATTATGCCACTAATTCCTAGATTGTGCTGCCTATTGAAGTATATCATAAAACGAAGACAGCTCAATTGATATATTGCCTGACAATTTATCATCTTTTAAATCTAAAAAGTAGCTTACTGGCTTAATGGTTAAAGCGTGGGTCCTTCATTGTGAAGGTCGCGGGTTCGAGTCTTTACCGTACCGATGACTTTAATATTTAAGTTATGTATATTTGTGAACTTTAGTGACAACAGGGAAATACAAACGGTGAAGGAAAACATCGCGAGGAAACCTGCACATGAATTAGAATTCATTCAAGTTATGTGTGACGTCACCAATCGAGACTGGGCCTGCGTGGTGAATATGGCCCATTGTCCTCATATTGAGGGTAGGCCAGCTGTCCCAACAGTGGGACGTAAATTGGCTGTTGAAAAAAAAAAACTAAAATAGTTCGTGTTGAACGCCACTGCAGTCACAGACGTCTAATATTTAATACTTGTTATCTTATATTCGTTCCACTATAATTGTTTTTTTTTTTAAATTTTAATATTGTACCAAATTTTTTTTTTATTTTCCTGTTCTTTGTTCAATAAATATTTTTGCGCCTTTATTCAATGTACGCAGTGTTTGTAATTAAAACTACATGTATAATATTTGAATTATTCAATATTTCTATGCAAAGTAACAAATTCATATATTTTTGTATACAGACAAAAATAAATAAATAAATAACTACTAGAAATTAGTGACGCTTTTAATAATTACAAGTACGAATTAAGTTATCAAAATCTATATATATCCAAAGATTCATTGCTCATCATGAGATCCTCGAAACTGTGAGAGGTAAACCCTCAAAATTCGGTAGATATATTTGCTTCTGCTGGTCAGAGACCAGCTAAGAATGGATTCTCCAATATTACTTCTTTAAGCAGAGTTCCGCGGGTGTCAGGGGCGGTGAACAGCTAGTAACTACCCTGTCATATTTTTTTTGTCATAACTGTTTCAAAGTTGACGATATTCAACGAAGATATTAAACATTTTTCATCATCACCATAATCGATGGAAGTCGACAGAAACAGGATGCATTGGATTTACTTAAAAGAAAACAACCCCTAACATCTGTGTGAAGGGAAGCTGTCTCGTAAATTGTATTACACAAAGCAAAGACTGAAACCTTGAGAGTGCACTTACACGGAGCTGTGCTCTAAGAAAAAGAGCTTTTTTTTTTTTAATTTTTTTCTTTTTATTTCTAAATGCTTTCGAATATCCTCGTTGTATGACAAAGTATTCAATATTTTATTATTAATATAGTAAATAGTTTAAATTAATTGTTTATTTACTCACCTCAACTCAACATGTCCGTTCCTCAGCTGCAGAGCCAGGTAATCACCAGACAGGTCGTCGTGTTCACCGGTGAGGAGCAGCACACCTCTCGCCCTTTCAGGTCTGACTCGCATTCTTAATCTGACCCGCTTGTAAGCACCGCGCAGCGCGTGGAGTGCCAGCCAGGAAGTACCGGAGAAGCGAGGAGTAGAGATCTTCACATCTGTTGCATGAAATATTAGATTTTTTAATCGAGTTTATTTATAGGTAGCCGCATCAGCAAGTGGTTGAAGGGAAGTGTCGGACTGAAGTCGAAACTGATACTAATAAATATCGATTATAGTATTGCTACACGGTGGTCAAATATGACACATGGAGGTAGGTAGGCTCCTATTTCTACCGCCAAACAGCAGTGTGCAAACATTGCTGTGTTCCGGTTTGAAGGGCGCTGTAGCTGGTGTAGTTACTAAGCTAATGAGACCTAATAACTCTTGTCTCGAGACGACGTGCACAATGTGATGCTGTGTATAAAATCTTAACTAGCGCCATGTTGCTATGGGCAGGCGTATCACTTAACTTTTGAATATAAAAAAAAAAAAAAAAATCTGAGAACTTTGCACATCGTATACGGGAAGAATATTTCTAGCTTTTTCTTAGCCTTGACTGTAGAAGCAAATTTCTGCTGGAATGCCAGTACGGTTTAAATCAGTTGTATCATTGTATGGTTCGTTGCTAGGCAACACTTGTTGTTTATATTGGAGATGCAATATTCTTAAGTAAAATAAATGACATGTCGTTGCGTGTAAACATTACTGTATTCCGGTTTGAAGGGGGTTGTATCTAATGTAATTGTTGGGGTAACGAGACCCAACATTTTATGTCTCCAGGCATCAATCGTAATGTGGTGCTGTGTATGTTGTCTGAAGGATCGATCGAGTCGATGAGGAGTATCACGTGCCATCATGAATCATCATCTCCCCTACCTACACGTGCTCGCCTCGCCTCTTGCCTCGAGACAAGAAATGTTGGATCTCGTTACCCGAGTAATTACACCAGCTACAGCGCCCTTCAACCCGGAACACTAGAAATGTTTGCACACCATTCGCCGGCAGATATAGCCGCTGCGATGGTACCTACCTAGACCGTCTCCGGCAACGAAGACCTACCACCAGTAAACTCGCTTATAATTACTGCATATCAACCTTCCATTTTTTTATTGAGGATGATAATTGAAGGTAGATCACCGATTTTGGTGATCATTTACTTGCATACAGACACAATGCATAAATGCAAGTGCATTTGTTCTCACTAAAGAACAGATATAACGTTTGTATGGAACGTCTTGTGGTTAAGGTTGCCACACAACAGACTTTAAACGCTTTAATATATGTACTATAAATATATATATATATATATATAGTATTGTTCGAATTTGAATATCATACGTACCCCACGTAAGCCCCGTCCTACAGGATCCTGACAGGGATTTATTGACTCGGATGTTGGCACATGTAATTCGTTGTAAGGATTAAGGAGATGAATGGCGTGCAGTGGATTTCTAATTACTTTAGATCCTGTAGACAGTTGAGTGAATCTTTCGATGCGTCTTATTTGTATTAAAGAGATTCTTATCATTTGTAGATCATTGGATAATATTGAAGTGATGATTATTTGTAGATCATCAGGGTAATAATTGAAGGAGAATGAAGAAGAATATCCTGGATAACTACGCAAATTGTTTGGAGAGAGTAACCGATCGCTTGTGAAGTACAAGGGCCACCGACATGGCCCTAAACTCGGGAGAACACTGAAGTGGCAATGGGCGAGGCACATAGCCCGTAGAACCGATGGGCTTTGGGGACTTAAGGAGCGCAGCGTGGGCAGCGTGGGTAGACCCCACTACTAGGTACACAAAGATCTTAAAAAGAATCGCCGGAAGCCACTGGATTTATACAGTGCAAGTCCGTGCTTTGTGGAATACATAACAAGAGACCAATGTCCAGCAGTGGACGTCCATCGATCCAAATGATGATGATAAATAGCTTACATTTCAGAGTCACGGTATCGAAGGACCAGATTGTCTTTATGGTCAATTTAACAACAACATTTAATGAGATGGTTTATTTTCTTTTTATTATTCAACTAAGCGATGAGATTAGCGGGACGTTCACCTGGTGGTAATTGACAAGCCCGTTCATGACAACGTGGCGGTAGTCAGGATATTATACACTGCATCACATTGTCCCCGTCCCCTGAGACAAGTAGTCGAGTCTCGTTACTCCAGGTATTACACTAGCTACAACGTACTTCAAACAGGGAACACAGTAATGTTTGCACACTACTTTCTGGCAGATGAAATAAGTGATGCTGTAGTGTCCACCACTGGAACCGGTGTTAGGTCTTTAGCAACAAAGATCTAACACCAGTTCATTATGTCAATTATGTTATTGCTCTTCCGATCTGGAACCCACTAATGTTTGGAGGCAGAAGTAGTAGCTTTCGTGTTTTTTAGATCCTTTCCAACTACAGAGATTTACTTCCACAAGTATTTTTTTACTGCATTATTTTTATCTGTTAAAATATTTCCGTATCACTTCCTGTAAAGGAAATGCATGTCTCTATTCGCAATGTAAACGTTCTAATGAAGAAATCGCGACTGAAAATATTTTCATTATAACCGACATTTACAACGAACGCGTAAGTTAATGTTTCCGGTTTATTACATATTCACTGTACAATAAACCGGAACTCGCTAAGAAGACAAGAAACTACAATTGCAGTAAGCCTCCCGAGGCCTTTACAGGAAGTTCGAGGCTTTCGTGGGCTTTCGATTGCCGCTCGTTCACCGTTAGGGATGACATCATAAAATGTAACGATTTAAATATTTTTTTGATACCTAAAATACCTCGATTGTAGTTAAATAAATTTACGAACCTCTTAATGTTCCCACTGCTGGGATTCCAAGCTTTTTCCCACAAGAATAGGATCAGGGCCATAATTTATAAATTACATGAAAAGCTGAGATCTAGAACAAAACGATAATCTAGTTAGGGTTTTAAGTAGAGGAAGATAAGTAGAAAAGCAAACTCCTTTTAGAATTATATTTTTTATTGTATATATAAAATATACTCCTATTTGTTTTTTAATCCAATAAATAATTATTTTTATTTTTTAATAAAAATAAAAATAATATTTTTTTAATATATTAAAGTATAAATATTATTAGACAGCAGCTGCAAACCCTAAATCGACTTCTCGAAGAATGCAATAATACTTGAATAATGTTAAGTGAGATCGAGGGGTCCCTGAGCTACAGGCGCAGAGTGAATTCGGTTGGGGGAGGAAGTTGCGGAATAGGGAAGTGGTCTGTATGTATATAACGTGTTCAATGTAGCGAAGACGTCACTTCCTGTCTCTTGCAAAAAGGTACCGTTGTCAGAGACATTCTAGGTACCAACTCCGCGCCCTTTTCTACCAACGAACAGTGTATATAAACATTACTGTGAAGTTTCCATTTGAAGGGTGTCGTAGCTAGTGAAATTACTGAGGTAACGAAGTTGATATTTTATATCTCTTAACTATGATAAAATTGTGATTGTTACTGTTCATAATTCTAATTAGCGCTACATTGTTATATCTCCTAATAAACAATATAAGTCTCAGTTTTAGCCTAAACTCTAGTTAAGTACTATTAAATGAAATAACTAATGCTATGTAATTTCAAGTCTCAAATGCGTAGGATTGTCACTTGAGAATGTTTACTTAATTGTTAGCACATACGTAAACACGAGTGAAAGTTGTCCTCGTAATATATGTCATAGTTTGCTTAAAGGTTTAATTTCTAGGGCATTCATTAAGATAATATGTTATTCTACTCATATTAGGGACTTAAATTTTAGCTGTGACCCACCATTAAAGTCTTTGTACATAACTATAAAATAATAAAAATATTATAGAGAATGAAGCCTATTTAAGTTGTTACACATGATTTAAGTCTGAAGGTCACCGTCATCGAAGGGAATTTCCTCGTTGACGTTGAATATATCAAAGCGATGTACAAAGTATCATAGGTAAGTTCGAAGTTAATAAGGATCAGGAGTTTGTTTAGCGCACGCTCGCTAAATCTGCTGAGAAGCAGGATCCATCCAGCTCGGGGTGGGAGGTGTCAAGGCTGACGATAGGCGTCTCGGTCGGTCAGTTCATTATTTTTCACTTAATAAACTTTGATAGCGGACGTACAAGAACGTCGAACAATTCGGATCGGATTAAAAGGATCGAAGGGATCTCATCGGGAACACCCGACGGATATTGCTCGAGTCCGTGGAGAAATTTATCCGGGAACAATTTACTTCTTTCATGCTTCATCTATTACATTCAAGGGTACATACCCGAGCACAAAGTTGTGCACTTTCATGTTTTACTCTTACTTAAATAAATTCCGCTTACTCCTATTGGAAGCTCAAGACCCTATTCACAAAAGCGACAATACGCCAAATAATTTAAAGGATACATTGTAAGATATATTTTTTTATAAGTAAAACAAACTATGAACATGTCTGATCCTTCTTACAGAATGGAGGCAAGTATTTGATTTTAATATTGTTGAACATTTATATTTTTTTTCAAGATACAAGAAGTAGGCTGGTATGGTCACGTAAAAAGAAGGCCGCCTGACTATGTCGGCAACTTGCAACTGTAGCTCTCCCTCCCTGGTCGAAGTCCCACAGTTAAACCCAAAACAAGGTGGAAAAATGTAGTGTTAAGAGACATACGTGATTGACGATGATGCCGGGGACAAAGCGAAGTGGAGAGAAATAAGCTGGAAAGGAAGCTGACCCCACCAACATATGGGATAATAGCTAGGAACATGGAAAGATTGTTGAACATTTACAAACATATCCGTAAGATAAATTTTTTCTTTTAAATTGACACGGTTTACGCTTGACTACGATCTCGCCTAATGTCGTGATGCTGTGATCTGTGATGGCCTGCGCACTAACCTAATAACAGTCCTTTTATTTTTTCTTCTAGACATCCACGTCGTATTTGGACAGGAACATGGACGTTGGTAAGTTCTTGTACTCCTTTGCTGTTCTTATTAAGAACGAGGAGCTGACACTATGTTCCCATACTGGGGAAATATATTCAACATAAGGATGATAACTTGCTCTTAGCTCCGTCAGCGCTGAGTCCGATGAAGCTGCATTAATTGTCAATAATACTTGTGGCGTAAACTTCATCATTATATAAAAAATAACTTGCCCGTGACTCTAGTCTTTCCGTGGTGAAAGGGGATGGTTAGATAGGATAGAACACCGCGTGTCTGGCTGTAGTTCAAGACTGTTGGTCAAGACTGTTCAGCCTATTTATGACAAGACTATAACTCGGAATAACCCTGCTGTAGTCGCAAGTAGTCACGCTATAAGCAGCTATTGGGTATGCCATGTATATTTGAGGGTAGTGCAAGTAATAGTAGTAAATTCCAGTTGTGAAGAAATTTGGGGGGCGCTTGATCTATGAGCCCCTAATAAAAGAGGAGCTGCGCACTCAATGAAACATGGCGCCGGGGAGTAATTTTGCTGTAACACATTTTTCAGGGGTCTATGTAAACGAATGACCTTTATGTAGTCTAATAGTTAAGTAGTTTATGGTGACTTAAAATTAATTCAAGAAATTATTTCGATTGATGCTCATCATAATTCTACCATAATGAATGTGTATTAACACAGCCTAAAAATGATAACTGATATTTATTAGGCGACTGCTTCCGAAAACGAAGGCAGACGATAGTACTCTTCTTCTTCTTACTCCTGCCCTGATCCCACTTTATGTAGGGTCGGCACAACGTGTTCTTCTCTTCCAGTCTCGCCTATCAGCCGTCATCTCATCGGTTACCCCTTTCTTACTCATGTCATCCTTCACGCAATCCATCCATCTTTTCTTAGGTCTACCTCGACCCACATATCCCTCCACATTCATATCTAACATTCTTCTTGTTATATGACATTCATCCCTTCGCATAATATAATATAATATAATCATATAGTACTAATGACACATTTTGATGGTGGGAAGAAAAAAAATGATCCTGATGAAAAAAAAAATATTTAAATCGATTGATAACTACACCGCCCTTCCAACAAGAACACACTGTCTAGCGGCATGAATAGGAGTTGCAGTGATACCTATCCTGATGATCTTGAGCAGTAGAGTTCATCCCCACTTCTTTACCTTCTACACTGCTACAGTGTGCTGTAAGTTGACAGGTTTTCCTACAGAATTATAAATAAAATGGTATTTTATGACGACGTTTCAAAACAGGGAACAAAAATACGTCACGGGTCGTTTTTAAATTGGATTCAAATATCCTCCGTCATCCCTTATCTTGTATAATACATACCCTCCCTTCTGCTCGCTTCGATATAATTTCCCCTTTAAGAGTTCAGCGTACTCAAGTACTTTCAATTATTGTATCAAATTTGCACTGTATAAGAGCGTCGCGATAATTGGAGAGTCATTATTATCATTGAATGCGAATCACTGGCTATGGAGTGTTATAACACACTAATGAGCAACTTGTTTTGTTTATTTACACGTGTAAATGTGCCTTCCTTCCTTCCACGTGCCGCTGAACGTATACCTGTATCTGTTAATACGCAATGTTGCCAACCTTGCTTTGAATTATGTTTAAATTTCACAACTCAAGGGACCGAAGTCATCCTCACCTGCTCGTCGTGCACCTCGTTAATCAACAAACCAGGCTCTGGCTCCCACCAACCCGCAATGAGCCAGCGTGATGATAAACAGTTCAAATCCCCCATATGAACCTCTACAAACGAAGGTCCCTAATACCAGGCGATCGATGTGGAGATATTTAAGGGAAACCTACGTCCAGTGGACGTCTATCTCATGATGATGAAATATATAAATAATAATTATTATTTTTAATTGTTTACGGAACTACTAATATTAGTAATTATATAAGTATATGAATCACTAATATTATTATAATTTGAATTATGAGTACAGTTGTTAATTTGATATGTGAGCGGCCATTTTGAGTGTTATATTTCTTTGTGATTGTATAAATAAAAGTTTATAAGTAATTGTTCTTCTTAATTGGATTAAGTGGGGGATTGTTAATTATAGACAAACTTGTTCAACAATCTAATTCTGTCAAAAGTCACATTAAAACTTAAGTTCAGTGCATAATTTCAAAAACCATATTACAAATACTTCAACAAAAACTTATCAGCAAAATAAACTGACCTCGTGAGGGTGCTTATAGTTACAAAGTTGATGATTTCAAGTTACAACAAACTTTATATGAAGTTTTATAAATAAAACTTTCTTCAGTATTTGATTTCTTTCGCTAAAACCTCTAACGCGTAAAGTTTATATTGAATTTTGAAACAGTATAATTAATATTCTATATAACAAAGCAGAAAACAGGATATTAAAGGATGATAGTCATATAATCTCGTTCTAAAAGAACAGAACTCTGAGCTGTATAAAGTTGTTCTTAAGAATAATAAAAACATATACATATATCTCAATAATTTTCTACGGTTAGATGATGTTCGTCAAGAAATATCAACCCTTAATGTAGGAGTTTTAAATTGATATCGCGTTGGAGTACAGACGGTACTTTATACAACAGTAGAATAGATCATTGATATAAGAAAAGTTTTATCTTTGTAGACGTAGTATTTTTTTTATTTAAGAAGTAATAACAATCGCCTGCACTGCTTCGACTTGCTCAAGTTAGCGTTACTATAAAATCTCTAGCCTTAACCGAGTACAGTGAATAGTACTTAGGAGCTTTGAAGTTAAGGTCTAAAGTAGGTGAATGCGTTTCAAGAGAACGAACCCTCTCGTCTCTATAATTGCTAAGAATCACTCCAAAGTCGTTGTATGGTCTTCAACGTGTGCTATTTCAATTTAGAGTGGTAAAATCTGCGGGGGAAAAAAGCAACGTACAACGATTCAATGGTGGAGGGGCAGGCTGCAGTTTTCAGCAGAAAAAAAAAATGTAGACAAAGGGCTTTCGCACGAACGATTGGTAGTAGAGAATACTTTGAGAGTAACTTCCTGTACGAATAAAAATGAATGAACTGGAACCACTCGCAGATTTTAGTTTTTACGCTTTGAAATATTCAGCTCTATTCTTTGAAGTACGACTGTCCGTTTGGTTGTAGTTTCAACATGTATACATTGAATTTCGACGTGGACACCAGTTTGGTAACCAAACTCAAAATTATTGGAGTAAACTCAACATTATTATGGACAAGCGTGACTATTTACCATCAAACGAACGTTGTGCTTTTTACGTCACTTCTTCTTCTTCTTTCTCCTGCCCTGGTCCCACTTTATGTAGGGTCGGCCCAACATATTCTTCTCTTCCAGTCTCGCCTATCAGCCGTCATCTCATCGGTTACCCCTTTCTTACTCATGTCATCCTTCACGCAATCCATCCATCTTTTCTTAGGTCTACCTCGACCCACATATCCATCCTTCCACATTCATCCTTTCGCATAATATGTCCATACCACGCTAATCTATTACTAAATATCTCTTAGTTTATTTTAACATATATATATAAACATAACATATATATATATAAAATAACATACACATATATTTATGTATTCACTTATTTACTATTTCTCATTTACAGATATCAGCTATTATAATTTTACAGTAGTCCAGGAATTTTGGGCGACTTACGTCTTTACTCATCAGGGAGGCAATGGCTTCCTTGGTGAGCTGCCTGTTCTGCTCCACCTCCAAATCCATTCGTCTCCTTCCATACAAGGGACAGGAAGTAACAATGTGCTCCACGGTCTGGTCCACCACTGGATCACAGCGGCACGCGGGACTCTCCTTGAGCTTGAACCTATGTAGGTACTCGGAGATTCCCCCGTGCACAGTGAACATCTGGTTGTGTAATCAACGCTTAAACACGAACTATGTCGTAGCTAATCATTAATGAAGAAAGTCTTCTTTTCAGCGTTGTTTCTTCCTTGTGACCAGGTCGGCTTTCCTGCTTCTCTCTTTCCAAACCTAGCTCTCCTTGAAACTGTTTTTATAGCAGTTTCGGTCTTCGCAATAAAATATCAATTGATATATACTATATATACAAAAACAAACATATTTTTAGTTTGCAATATATTTACACATTTATTCTATAAATTACAAGGTCATGTAAGGTATATCTTCAGACGTTTCCGTGAAAGTTGATTCAGCTTTAAGCTCTTCGCGATCAAATAATATCCGGTTGAAACCGGTTAGCGAAGACCAGGCCGCATTTAGTTCTACATCGAACAAAGTGCTCGATAAAAGGCTTTTAGGTTTACCACTTTTAAGCATTAGATGTAGTATTTATCGGAAATCGGTTTGTTCGTATTAAAATGATATCTATTGACTATTTATTTCCTATATACAACAGGTTAATATAATTTAGATTTTTATATGATATTGAGTAGTAAATGAAATGTATGAGTAGATAATAGCTAGGCGGGTTCAGAAAAACCTTACCACCGCTAAAGTAACCTTAGATTGACACCAATGGCTTCTTTCTTATAAAGCAAGATCATAATCAATATCTGGTACTACTTATTATTGTTGTCTTAGTTACGATACAACTAAACTTCAAAGCTTTGAACAAATTACTCTTACATAGTCTAGTTCATAGTCTTACAGCGCTTTTGTAGATGTGTTACTTAGTAGTACTTCTATGCAATAAATGTAAAGTATTAATGTATATATGTAAGGAACCCTTTATCGATTATACATTTAGTTCCACATCACCAAAAGTTCAATTCAGTGAACACCTTAATGTTCCAATTAGTTGGTTCAGTGTGCGATAAGCAAGTCCCTAGATAACGCATAAAGGGGTATTAAGAGAAAGATTTGTCGCTCGGAACAAACGGCAGATATTACCACATCCCACTTCATTTAATTTTGGAATCAGGTTTTAGATATTATTGCTGAACCTGTACAATCGTTATGGATTCAATATATTCTTGGCCACGACTTCTACTATGAGCAAATTAGTTTAAAACAGTGATAGTTTAATTAAGCGATATATACAGGAACATTGTATGGAACTAAGCGTTGCCCCACCAAAGGTTCGGATGAAAGGAGATTACATGTGGCCGAGATGCGAGTGTTGAGATGGATATATGGTGTGACGAGGATGGATAGAATTAAGAATGAGTATATCAGAGAAGTCTGAAAGTTACTCCAGTGACAGGGAAATTGAGGAGTGGAGTGGAGTTAGCGTGGTACGGGCATGTTATGCGAGGGGATGAAGGATACATAACAAAGTATTGAGAATGAACGTTAATGGTTATAAGGGTAGAGAAAGACCGAAGAAAGTGTGGATGGATTGTGTGAAAGATGACATCTGTAAGAAGAGTGTGAATTCAGATATGACGGTTGGTAGAGGGATATGAAAGAGAGGTACATACTGTGCCGATCCCACATAGCTGGGAAAAGGACAGAAGGAAGAAGAAGAACGCAGGAACGTGTCGGTCTGACTCCAAATAACCATGAGCTTCCTAATATAGATTATTATTACTAATAATAGTTACCTAAAAAGTATGACTGTTCTTAATATTATGCTAAGATAGCCATCATCATCATCAGCCGATAGTCGTACCTTGATACATAACCATAGCCAGTTACAACATGAAAAATATGAAGAAATCTAAAGTACCAAGAAGATCAGATCATTTTATTCTATATTTTCTGGGTTTTTTTCTCTATATTGTAAAAACCTTACAGCGAGGTAGGTAGGCGCCTTAGTGCCTGCAGGCATTCTCTACTAGGAAATATTAGGTTAGGTGAGATGTTGTGGTAGGTGGTAACTAATAACTTTGCTTTCTTTATTTATTTATATTAATGTTATCATTACCTCATCTATCTATATATAGGTAAGAGATTTCCATCTATAATATGTAGAGACTTATCACGACATCTCTGGAACCATAACGCCTAAAGACCTGAAATTTGGTAGGAATATTCCTTTTGCCGAGTATAGATCAACTAAGAACGGATTCTACGAAATGGAATTACAGGGGTGTCACTACCAGCAAAATGGGCGGGTAACAGTTAGTATATACAAGTATAGCATATATTCAAAGATTCATTGACTCATCACAAGATCCCCGAATCTATTAGACCTAAACAATCAATATTTGGTAGAGATTTTGCTTCTGCCATTTAGGGGTCAGCGTAGTATATAATTTTCAAAATTTTTTTCTCAAAGAGAGTTGCAGGAGTGTTACAGACTGCAAAGGACGGGAAACAGTTGTACATAAATTAGAGGGGATAAGTTTTGATCAGTTCCAAGTTTTTGAACTCCACGTTTTATCTGGTAAAGATCTCTGCCTACATAAATATACAAAATGTTAAAATTTTAGCACTTATATAACTCGAAAGTAAAAATCGAGTCGATTATTTTCTTTTAAGGCTTTCCACCACCACCTCTCCCACCTTTTAGTAGGGTACCAGTAGTTGGCTATTTAATTTAAACAATAATAAAGTAACTTTATTACAAGATTGTACTTCAGAGGATAAATTTCAGATACCTAAATCTGTAGTTTCCGTAGAAAATCTCTTTTAACCTACCACATACTGCTACTTCTACCATACTCAAAGATTTTTCTAGAGATGAACTGAACTCGTATAACTATACGATTCTTTATAATGCTTTAATGGAGTCTTATTATCCTGAATTCTGTAATACTGGATTAAAGTTTCTGTAACTGACTTCATTAATGTTTAAAACGAAACAAACTGCGTTCTCGTAGAGTATCCTGTCCCAATATTGGTTTTAATATTCAAAATGGATACATCCGTGACGAGGAAGGACGGACAAAGGATATTGAATAAATAATCAACATCTATTCGAGATTTCACGTCTCGCTTTGTTATTGAAATCAACTTTTCTTTGATAAGCAATTTATGAAGTTAATCTTGAAAGGGACCCCGCATTGCAATTATTTGGACAAGATAAATATTTAACTGTCAGTACGGAATGTGGATTGCTACATCCTATTGCAATGCTGCTTCCTGCATCCTGCTGCAATTTACAAGCACAACGGGTCTACAAATCGGGTTTTGTAGCTTTTTTATTACATAATCTATATATTAGGTACTTACATATGAAATTAGCGTTTTGTCGTACTGACCACTTTGATCTGAAATATATCCTCTTTGATTAAGAATTCCAAATTCAAATTTGTAAATTCATTTAGCTGGTACATTTGAGTTTTGAAAACATTCATTCATTAGTTTTTTCCTCATTATTTTTTTCTTTGTCGTCACTTATTACCGCATGGAAAACATGAAATATAATATAATATAATATTTTTGAGTACGAGTTCTACCGTGGCACCAGTACCAGTGCTGCAGAAACAGCTCGAAGGATTAATGATGTGTACGGCGCTGGTGTCGCAAAAGAAAGCACGGTACGTTTTTGGTTTCAACGTTTTCGTTCTGGAAATTTCGACCTTTAGAACCAACCCCGTGAACGCCCGGAGACAAAAGTGGAAAATGAAGAATTAACAGCTATTGTGGAAGCGGATCCATTACAAAGCACTTCCTTCAGAGATAGCTGCAGGCTACTGGGTAAGTGACAAAACTGTGTTAATCCACTTGAAGCAAATCGGGAAAGTAAAAAAACTTGAACGATGGGTACCTCATGAATTGAGTGAATCGAAATTTATAGCAATTCGGAATAAATACTCCTTGAAGTTTGTCCTGTCAGACAAAACTTCCATTATGAGTGGGAGATAATATTAATTGTGTACATCATAATGTAGATGTAAGGGGCAAACACAAAAACTCACGGGACCCAAGCCAATCTCACTTGCTCGTTGTGCACCATGCTAATCAACAAACGGGGCTCTGGCTCCTACCAACCTACATTGGGCCAGCGTGGTAGGAAATCGCTCGTCCCCCCATATGAACCCGTACAAACGACAGCTACTGGTTCCCGGCGATACGCAGGACCGATCGATGTGAGGTTCTTTGAGGAAGGCCTATGTCCACCAGTGGATGATGATGATGACATCATGATCTTTTCTGTGGAAACTGCTATATGTTCTACTTTAAGACAGTTTCATTTAGATAAAAAGCTTTTTATTATATATTAAAACCTATAGAATAGCACTGGTCTGAGTTCAGTATGAATTCAAATTCGTTTCGTGCATCTTATATTAGTTCAGTTGCATGAATACAAAATACTAGAGCACAATGAGATACTTCCGTATCGATTCAGTCATAAAACTTTAAAAATACTTTATCATTTATCAGTTAACAGTACACTAAAAATACAGTGATGGATATTATTTCCTAGATTATTAAAAATACTATATGTATTTATACTTTCAGCCTACTGCCGTCCTTTGCTGAACATATCCACAAAAGATTTCCAGAGATCCGATGCCATTTGATCTTCATCGGGTTGTCACTTGATCTGTATGGCATCGTCTTGGTCGGGGTCCAGGATTTTTCTCCCACATGACTGTTAAATCTTCGCGCTGTGTTCCATCAAATGCCAATTTAGTTTATTGATCTGATGCGCTATGTATGTGATTTTTCTTCTACTGGTGTCCTCTTGCTTAATTCCATCTCGTTTAGGAACACCGATGTAAATCCTCTCTATAACCTCAACTACAAAAGCTTATCAACTTCTATAGTTCTTGGCAAATATCTTCAAGAATCGCACCCCCTAAGATAGATAGATAAAAATTGCAATGAACCCCAGTTATCGGAACCGGATCCAATCGATTTGCGACATCCACGGGCTGGAGTTACGTAAGTTGTTGAGGGTTACGCTGATCTATATCTCCGCTGGGATGACTTCAGTCTCAATGAAAGATGTGATCGGGATCCACAAACAGTTTCGGAGCAACTTCGACATACGTACGTTTACGTGCAATGTTAACGTCTCTGTAGCGCAACGTGAATGTTTCAGGTTCGGTTTCTGGGTCGTTTGTGGTTTGAGTTCAAATGGTGGTAGTATTTAATCATCCTCATATTAATAATCCAAATTATCACTTAATTTCTGCTCTCAAAGAATCTAAACATTCTGGGCATCATTATTATCTTTATGATTATTGTTCCTAAGTGGCAATTTATTTCCTTTACAACTTTTAAATATCCTTCTTCTTAGCAAAAGTCTTATGATAAGGTCTGTCTTCTAGCTTTTATTATTCCACTTCGCTCTATCCATGACATCACTCTCTTCAAGAATCCAGTTTTTCACGTTGTTGGAAAAGATAATTTGCTATCACAGTTTTGATCTTCCTTTTTATATCCAGAAGATAATATTGCTCTTATGTTTAATCTGAGATCAGTTGATTTTTGAACTTGAACTTTAAGCAGAAGTCAGGATGGTTAGGCTTTTATAGACAATTTCCTCATTTAGAATCGTCTTCCTTCACAATTGATCCTCAGTCATAGTCTAGTTTTATTTTATGTACTATAGCAACTCTATTGTCTTCTTAAGGACGTAATGATTCACTCAAATTACCTAGATATCAAGTCCTTAGATTAGTCGAGTTCAGATATTTTACTGGTGGTAGGTTTCTGCTGCCGGAGACGATCTAAGTAGGTATTACCCGCAGTTCTTATCCCTGCCGCCAAACAGTACTGTGTTCTGGTTTGGAGGAGGCTGTAGCTTGTTTAATAACTGCGGTAAGAAGATTGATCATTTAATGTTTTGAAGCGACCAATTTTTTTTTATACAATTAAGAACCATCATCAGCGGGGTGTAAGTGATCCCGCACAACAACTTACGGGATCCAAGCCAATCTCACCTACTCGTGGTGCACCCTGCTAATCAACAAACGAGGCTCTAGCTTATGCCAACCCGTATTAGACCAGTGTGGTGGGAAATGGCCCAAATCCCCCCATATGGACCCTTACATTCGACAGCCCATAGTGTCCAGCGGTACCGGAGGCAATGTTGACTGTATGTGGAGATATTTGGGGGAGGCCTATGTCCAGTAGGATACGTCTATTGGCAGATAATGATGATGAAGAAACATCGTAAGTGGTACACCCGCCAATAACAACGTGGCGCTAGTTAGGATTTTATACACTGCACCGCATTGCGCTAGTGGCCTGAGACATAAGATGTTGAGTATCGTTACCCCATGTAATTACAGTAGCCACAACGCCCTTCAAACAGGAACACAGCAAGTTTGGCAGCGGAAATAGATGCCGCGGTTATACCCACGTACTACTACGATCTTCCGCAATAAAGACCTATTACCAGTATCGCAGATGGCTTTGCGGAACAGTATATATGGCATTCTATCTAGCACCACGTCGTTATGTGGTGAGTAACTTACCATCAGGCGAACATCAGGAGGCTTCGTCAAATCAAAAGAATGCTATTACATTAAAAAGTTGTTTTTTATATAATGCTTTTGCGTCTCAATTTTCCCTTTAAAAGTTCGCGAACAAGTTCGTGGCTCTCAGGTTGGAACTTTCCGGAATTATTATTATTGTATATTTCAAAGTATTTCCCTTAAGCCGGCATTAGATATCCGATTGGCCGAAAGTTTGTTTCGGGGCCCGCAAATAATTGCCTCTGCCGTTTCAACTTTTATCGATATTCCGCTAGAGGGTTCGAATCCATTAAGTTAATGGAACCTTTATTGGCACTGAAGGGTAAATGAGTGGGACCGTTTCATCGAATTGTAATATGAAAATTACCCTCCCGAAGGCATTGCGCGTGTAGCCGCTCGGTATTATTATATTCTTTTAAGTACTCATTGCAGTTTTAACTAAACATTATAACATATATTAATAACTATATACACAGCTCTATTGTAAAATGTATTCATATTTTATTGTAGGTAGATAATCCAAGGAGTTAACGGTGGAAGAGTATCACTGTCTATGGACAGTCACAGTATATTAATATATCAGGTCCTTACATATGAAATTAGCGTTTTGTCGTACTGACCACTTTGATCTGAAATATCTCCTTTTTGGTTAAGAATTCCAAATTCAAATTTATAAATTTATTTAGCTGCTACATTTGAATTTTGAAAACAGTCATTCATTTGTTTTTTTCCTTATTATTTTTTTTCTTTGGCGTCGCTTATTACCGCACAATGGAAAACATGAAATACCGGTATATTTACGTGTACGAGTTCTACCGTGGCACCAGTGCTGCAGGAACAGCTCGAAGTATTAACGATGTGTACGGAGTTGGTGTCGCAAAAGAAAGCACAATACGTTTTTGGTTTACAACGTTTTCGTTTTAGAACGACGTTCAGAATCAACCCCGTGGGCGGCCGGAGCCAAAAGGGGAAAATGAAGAATTAACGGCTATTGTGGAAGCGGCGGATCCATCACAAAGCACTTCCTTCAGAGATAGCTGCAGACTTCGGGGTAAGCGACAAATCTGAGCAAAGAATGCAATCGAAGCAAAGCAGAAAAGTAAAAGAGAATGGAAGTTAGATACCTCATGAATTGAGTGCATCGAATTTGCAAACACGCGGTCGACTGCTGCTGCTGTGTTACTTTGCTCAACCGACACAATGATGAAGGGATTTTTAATCGAATTATTACTTGTGATGAAAAGTAGCTACTGTACGATAATTGGAAGCGCTCGTCGCAATGGCTGAACCCTGGAGACCCAACCAAATCCTGCCCTAAACTAAATTATTACGGCAGATATCTATTGTCAGAAATTGCAAACCATGTAGGAAGAACACGCTGCTAAACAACCGAGATTGGTCAATTGCTCTAGGCCACCGCTGCTTCACGAGAACGCAATACCACACATTGCACAACAAACAACCACTAAGTTAGATGAGCTACAATTAGAATGTCTGCGACATCCACCGTACTTCCCGGACTTTGCCCCAACAGATTACCATTTCTTCCGGAATTTGGACAACTTCGTACAAGGAAAAAATTTCAACTCCGATGCGACAGCAGTCCAAACCGCCTTCAAAGAGTTTATTGATTCTCGCCCCCATGGTTTTTTAGTAAAGGGTTGAATGAACTACTTATGAGATCGCAAAAGTGCATAGATAACAACGGTGCATACTTCGATTACTTAAATATATTTTACAATAAAAATTCCTTTATGTTCTTCCCGTACAAAACACCAATTTCATATGTAATGACCTAATGTATGGTTCGATTAAATTTACCATCATCATCATCAGCCGATAGAAGTTCACAGCTGGACACAGACCTCCCTAAAGATCTCCAAATACAGTCAGCATGGCCTTCGGTACCTCTGGGCACTAGGGACTGTCGTTTGTAGGGATTTACATGTGGGATTTATGGATACATATATGAACCAGCATGGAGGTTTCTTATGAGACGAACGACACTTTCACCTGATGGTACTTAATACGGCTAGCTTATAACAACGTGGCGATAGTTAGAATGATACTCATATAGCAACAAATTGTGTTCATTGCCTTTAATGCAGCCAGGTCATGTGGTACCTAGGTGGTCTTCAGCAACAGAGACTTACCACACCAGTAAACGAAAACCAATAATAATATAAATATATATCTCTCCATGGTTAGTACGATTATTGGGATTGATGTGTTCATGCTGCAGTATGCAGCGGTGCCTCTTCTTACTGTCGCCAGTGAAAGTATCGATAAAAGAAAATTGTTCTAAAAAAAATCCAGTTCTTTCAACAGAGCAGCTTCTTAGATGACACCAGGCCATGAACTTACCTGATTTGCATTTTGTTGTCAATGGGCAGGAGCACCGGGCGCCGTTGCAGGAGTCGCAGTTGCAGGTCTCCACTGCAGCAGTCCACGGCGGTGAGAGTGTACCCTCAGGAACCTAATAGATAAGATTATTAAAAAAATTATTGACGAACACAATGTTATATATAATGCTCATCACGAGATTTCCGAAAATATTAGACGTAAACACTGAAAATCTGGTGGAGATATTGCTTCTGCCATTTAGAGGTCAGCTAAGAATGGATTTTAGAAAATTCTTTCCTCATAGGGAGTTGCTGAGGGTTACAGTCAGCGAACGCGGAACAGCTAGTTACACTATAAATGCCTTCCGTGCGATAGTTTTTATTCGGAATTAATGTACTTAACTGCGATAATGGTCAAATATATTTCCACACAACAACCTACGGGATCCAAGTCAACCTCACCTGATCGTGGTGCAACCTGCTAATCAACAAACGAGGCTCTGGCTCCCACCAACACGAATTGGGGCAGCGTTGAAAAGACCCAAATCCTCCCATATGAATCCCTACCCAATTGTGTGGAATTTTTAGGGAGAGGCCTATATCCAGCAGTGAATGCCTATCGGCAGATGATGATGAATGGCGCAGCATCCCACCGTTTGCTTGGTATCATGGCAGTCCCCGATTAGATTCCGGCCTTATGAGTTTCTTTGGTAGTAACAACTAAACAAATTCGCTAAGCTACCTTGATATCCTTATGTTGTAACTGTGCTGCCATGATAGTTCCAGCTGTATAAATAGTAGGTATAAAATGTTCTGGTGAGTTCGCTTCACCATCCACGGTCTCATCTTTGAGTTAACGTATGGAGATTCATTGTAGATAATAAATGATAAGATTAATTTGATATATAATTACTATAATTATGTCTCCTTTCGGCTGTTTTACTTGATTGTAGATTAATGAAGTCAGTTTACATGAACTTTCTCGCATTAATACAAATGTCCATATTTTTTATCAGAGAGAGATATCAGAGATCTTTACAATCAATATAAAAAAAAAAATTTCTATTTATTTTTTTTTTTTTCAACAGTCAATTTACGTTTCCAATGTTGAGACACAGGCCTTCCCACAATATGAGAGCGCGTTTCTACTTATATTAATAAAGTTATTATTTTAGTGGTAGAAAATCTGAGATAAAAATAATTTTATTACAAGTAATATTTACTTAAAATTTGACCTATATATAATAAATGATATGATGGAGTTAAGCAAAGTCTTCATCAGAATTTGTAACATTAAATTCTAGATAGATTAATAAAACAAGTCAAGTTCTAACCGATGGATTTTATCAGTTCGACTACCCTTAAAATGTGCTTTATCGTTTGTTCGAGAACTTTCGTCTGAAACTTATACGTAATATATAGATATGATCGGAATAATTCATAAGATAACACTCGTGAATTTTTATTATACGAATATATTGCCCTTTGTGTAAATGTTTAGTAAGGGATGATTTTACGAAAGAATAGCATTGTTAAAGATCATTTGTATAGATACTATAATAATATATAATTGTTTTATTAACAAAGGATTACATAACTTATACTGAAAGAAGTAAATTCTAGTTCATTATTGTTTCGGTTTGAAGGACGCTGTACGCAAAGAAATTACTGGGGTAAAGACACTTAACATCATGTTTCAGGCGACGAGGGCAATGCGGTATATCATCCTAACTAGCGTCACATTGTTATGGGCGGGCGTATCACTTGCCATCAGGTGAATGTCTGATTCGTTTTGTCGCTTAATGGAAAAAAAGGTGTTTTTCTTCCCTGGAAACTGATATATATGTATATCATCGTCATCATCATTAGCCGAAAGACGTCCACTGCTGGACACAGACCACTTGCAAAGATCTCCACGTTTGTAGGGGTTCATATGGGAGGATTTGGGGCAATTACCACCACGCTGGCCAAGTGCGGGTTGGTGTCAATATATGTATACATAAATTATTTTATATAACAGAATTATTGCTACTGATGTTGAAGACCATAGCTGAATATAAGCATTTATTGCCCCGTTTGGTATGCCGGTTGGCTACCGTTGAATATTTATAAAAGTTACAACCAAGCTGGTATGCTTGAAGCATTTTTTAACTCCAAAACCAGATTACTAGCAGCAACTTTATTTACTACATGATAAATGAAACGACACCAACACGCACAACACGACAACCAAGCGTAAAGACATCAATCGCGGATTCACAACAATTCGGATGCGCCGCTTCCTCCGCTGGTTAAGGCGCCCGTCAGGCTCTCACGCCGTACAAACAAGTCACACCAGGCTGTCCTGGCGGTCCTCACCGCCCTCAGCTCGCCACACAGGCGAAGGTGATCGGAGGACGGGCGCGGGCCCTCCTCCGTTGACCTCAGTCATTACCGCCATCCGACGCGCACCATGCGCGTCTTAAATTCATCCAATTACACCCCTCTTATCTCTCCCTCTATAGCACTATCCAAGTCTTCAACCCATCCGCATCCAATATTTTCTCACCTTTCTCCTCCTCATTTTACATACTGCTTCATCTACATATATATGTATATATTTAATTTTTATGCTTTGGTTTCAGGTTTATCGTTTTGTGTTTAGTTTTTGTATTTTTGTATTCATTTAAAGTTTGGGTTTAATTTTATTTTATTTTTAGTTTCTTTTCTACTTTTTATTATTATTTTACCTCGCGGAGACCAGTTCCGCGAACCCTGAGTCCGATGAAGCCCGCAATGGTTGTCAATAAAACTGGGGCGTAAACATCACCATAAAAAAAAACCTAAATCTAGTAATGTGGTAATATTACTGTTTAGGGATACACATCAAGATGAATCCTAATAGAAATCCACTCCCAGTACAAACGTTGTTTTCTTTCAGTCCTCTTTTACATTACGCCGAGAGATGTTCAAGAGTTCTCTTCCCTTACAAGAGACCTATGCTCAGCAGTGGACATATATCAGCTGTGATGGTAATGATGATGTTGTGTCTTACCTTCTGTTCTAAACTGGGTCCTTGCGTTGTAAGTTTGACAACACTCGCTTCAACAATTTCTCCTTTCGCTTTGTCGTCGGTTATTATATTGATATCGAGTTTGCTGACGCCATCTTCGATTAAACTCTTCAGACCATCGATTTCCTTCGACCTCTCCCCGGTGAATGTATAGTTTGATTTTTTCCTGGTAACATTTTGAACTTTCGCCGTGGGCGTCGTTATTCTCTGTATGGTACCGTCGATATGTTTTTCGCTTACAATAGTCTTACTAATTCTATTGGACGGGGCTATTTCTAGTTCCGCTGAGAAAGAAACGCCTTTCTGATATATCACATCCTCTTGCGTGCCCGAAAAGGTATTTGTTGATTTTGTAGCGTTTATTTCTGTAACAAAAACAATCAAGTTAATAATATATAGTGGTGGTAGATGGGAGCAGAAGTTGCCAGAGATCGCCTAGGTAGGTTCCACCGCAGCTGCTATTTCTTCCGGCAAATAGTAGTAACTAAGGAAATTTAACATCTCAATTTCGGCTTGTATCGTCGCTTCGTTTTTGAAAAAAACTTTCGTTGCTGAAAAAAAATTTAACAGGAAAATAACCTGTAATGCTAATAAAATATATGTGTATAGTATTTTTCAGATAGTGTGCGTTGTATACTTTGATTCATTAAATTATGAGTAGAGTCATCGTTATTAGTAAAAGTTACAAGAGAACTTGCCTCCACTTTTCTGGTGAAGATGCATGTATCGTTCAACCATAGCAAATAGCTAATGCTGTTAATTTTTCAAATACCTTTTCTTTATCTTTCTATCTGTTTATTTCTCTTTATTTTTAAATTCTTACTCTTTACTTAAAATTCAGCTTTATTAAATTATAACATAGAGGTATTGAGGTGAGGTGCGAGATCTTTGGTAAATGACAACGCACACAGCAATATCAGCACGATATTGATTGATAATGAACAGAGCAGTTTAAAATACGAAGATCCAGAGAGATCTACTTGATGGATACAGTTGTATACTTCGTCACAGCATACTGTCTCAAGCCTTGATATTACAGAGATCCAGAAAGATCCAGTAAATAAAAACAATTGTATACTACGTAATGACTTGTTGGACGCAGGCAATGTATACAAAGATCTACGATCCTTATAAGGATTTGCGCTGTGATAAACGATAGCGTGATTTATTATTTATAGTGGCTCCATCTGTTGGGTTGTTTGAAAACTTCTTGTTACAAACGTTTATTAAAATTTATTTGTACCATCATGAAAATTCCGCTGGTACTTACAAAAATATAGAATATACTTATCCATTACATTAAGTTACGTTTTAAGAAGCATTTAAACGTAATTGTTTATTCATAAAGCTTTCACAGTTTCTGTACAATGAAACGTTTCATATTATTGACTAGGTACACACTTTGTGTGTTCTTAAGATCATCACATATATTTAACAGTTCGAAAATCCTGTTCATCGTAAGCTGGATTGAAATTATGATTATACTGATCCGTGTAGTCAAACAGTCCTGCGACCGCTGACTAACTCTGTTTCCGGCAGCAGACACGTACAATTAATGCATTGGATCATTTATTTTATTCCATGATACGACGATACAAGCGAGACATTCAGCTGAAGAAATCATAGGCCGATCCATCACTTGGTGATAGTTACGGTGATAGAAAGCCTCAGCTATATAAGATCATTGACGCTTAAGAGTAAATTGAAGAAACTAGAAACGTCATTCGCATCGATAAACACTTAATCTCCGACGTCATCCGGACCAATTAATCATAATTCTGCATCGAGCACTCGGGGGTCCGACGTTTTTCCAATTTATCTCGGATCGAACCTGATTGATAACCAATTCACCCCGTCCAATTAATACCACCACAAACATCAACAGCGCAAATTACATTTTTTTTTACTAACCTTCATGAGTTTTATGATTGATTTGTTTTTAAGGCAGAAGTTTAAATACTCTTTAAATATATGAAATTAAAGTCTAGATAGACTGCACACTTTCACTACTTACTAGTAAGAATGATATACACTATGTGTCCCTTTCTCTTTCGTCTACTTCATGACTGAATGTCATGCAAGCATGTCCTGAAATGCTCTTAATGACGCGTCAACTAGCTATCTCCACACCGCTTTGTTCTTTGGACGTCTCAGGGCATTCGAAATGTTCACTATGTATAGCGCCCTTTAAACCGGAACACAGTAATGTTTGCACATTACTGCGTGACTGCGGATACAGCAGCTGCAGTGATACCTACACGGTGTCCGGCAACAGAGACAGAAAGTTTACACAAAAATTAAGGAGTTTGTAATGAGTATGTAATAAATGGTACAGAGACAGGGATTATATAAAATTAAAGTAGTTGTCTTCCTTACCTACACACCCGTACCCGTCCACGTGCAGAACGAACCCTGGACCGCAGCCGCACTCATAAGTGCCGTCGTGTAGCTCCCGGCAAAGCTGCTCGCAGGGGCTGCCCTCGCCACATCTCCCTGTGGAAAGCATAACAGTGTAAGTTCATTACTTAGACAAGCGGTTTGATGACAGGAGCCACAGGAGCGACAGGTTCAACTGACAGCATATCATCGCCGGCCATAAAAACGTGGCATTAGTTAGGATGATATATACAGCACCACATTGTCCACATAGCCTTGATACATATTTTATTAAGTCTCGTTACCCCAGTAATTTTACTAGCTACAGCACCCTTAAAACTTGAACACAGTAACGCCTGTACATTACTGTTTGTCGGCTGCAATAGGAGGTGCATTAGTTCCTACCTAGACGGTTTCGGTAAGATACCTTCCACCAGTAAAACTGTTAATTTACTGCAAATAATAGGGTTACAATAAAACTTAATTATTTATTGCGTGAACTCATTTCGTATAAGAATAAAAGAGAATACCTGATGTATTTACAGACGGAAACATGGAGAATAATTTCCCGCTTCCTGTAGACCGGCGGCCACCATTTATCAAAGCCTTTACAGGGTAGTTTATCTTATTCGCGTATCTATTTCTAGTGCTCTACTTAACTTTGTAAATATAATCAACATGAATTATTAATATCGTAGATAGCGAAATAATGACATATACGATAAAAATCCCATACTAAGTTTTTACTTAAAACTTATATATATACTGTGTTAGGAGATCGCTTCCGAAAACGAAGACAGACGATAGTACTAATGACATCTTTGATGATGGAACAGAAAAAAACTGATCCTGATAAAAAAAAACATATTTTTAAAACGTATTATTAGCATAATTTACGCTCCACAATGTTAGTACAGCTAAATGAAAAGATAGTTTCATAAAAAATATATTACTATACTAAAACAAAACCAGCAATGAAACACAAAATCAAAAACAACTGATGCTCGGATCAACTAACGCCCGGACGCGGCGGGAACTCGAGATATATTTGGTTTCAATTTGAACCTTATTTCATAGGGTCACGGAACATTTAGATTGGCGCGGCCGGGGGTTCATTGATATGAGCATCAGCTGTTTTTGATTTTGTGTTTCATTGCTGCTTTTTTTTTAGTAAAGTAATGGATATTTTATGAAACTATCGTTTTATTTAGCTGTACTAACACTGTAAAGCGTAATTAATTCAAATAAAATGTTTTAAAATTATGATTTCTTATAATCAGGATCGATTGATTATTTTTCTGTTCCATCATCAAAGGTGCCATCAGTAATATCGTCTGTCTTCGTTTTCGGAAGCTGTCTCCTAACACACAGTATATACGATCAAAAACAATGCAATGTATCTGGGTGCGAACAACGCAGGACCGTTCGACGAGGTCTTTGGGGGAGGTCTATGTCCAGCAGTAGACCTCTATCGGCTGATGATGATGATATATTATCAAAATGTATTTTGTTTGTTCGCCAATTACGTAGACACTTTTTTTTTATTTCATGAAGCGACGATACGAGCGAGAGAGAGAGATTCACTTGATGGTGAGTGACACACCCACCCATAACAACGTGGCGCTAGTTAGGATATTATACACTGCACAACATTGCGCTCGTCGTCTTAAAACATACGATGTTAAGTCACATTGCCCCAATAATTTCACTAGCTTCAACTCCCTTCAATCCGGAACATAGTAATGATTCACATTACTGTCTGACGATAGAAATAGGAATGGCGGTGATACCTACCTAGATGATCTCGCTAGCAAAGACCCTCCCCCGATTAACTAGTTATAAAGATGGTTATACGCTATTTCTACGTCACCTGCTCGTGGTGGACTTTGCTCAAATTAATAAATGAGACTCTGGCTCCTACCAACCCGTGTTGGGCCAGCGTGGTGAGAAATAGCCCAAATCCACCAAAGCAACCTCTGCAAACGAAGGACCTTAGTGCCCGGCGGTACCGGATGACATGGTAAAGGTTGAGGAAAGCCACTGGAAACGAGCAGCGCAGGACCGATCGATGTGGAGATCTTTGGGGGAAAGTCTAGGCTTCAGCATTGGACATCTATCGGCTGATGATGTGACGGATACGATGACAGGCTATTTATTTTTGAATTTCATACACCCTTCATTTTACATACAATTAAGTTTTATAAACATTTTCATTTAGTTTTATTTATGTGGTTACTATAGTAACGGTTGTTATAGATAAGTCATTTGCAGTCTCATTTAAAAAAAAAAAACTCCTCTCTTTTACATTTTCCAGTCAATTAAGAAGTACTAAATACAAGAATAACATTCAAAGAATAACTTAAGAAAGTTTGTCTTAGTCGCCCCCTCGCTATCAACTTTACCTTGGACACTTTTTTTTTTTTAATTAAAGCGGAAAATATTTTAAATGAGCCATGTTGTCCATTTATTTTACAGAATGATATTTTCAATGGTATTTTTAATTGGTAATTAGTTTTGTTTTGTGTAAAAGGTATTTAAGATTTTTATGAAAACGTTACAATAATGAGGTACCAATCTCGCGCTTCTTCTTTCGTCCTCCTTCCTCATTCCGCCCTCTATTTGATCCTTTACAGGTATATTTTAAAATGTTTACTTCGGGTAACGATAAATCCGTCTCAGTGTATATGGACATACTGACACACACTTAAGCTGCATATGAATAAGAAGATCGTCATATCTTAGCATTGTATTAAAATGTATGCTGTTTGAAAATTACAATAATAACCAGCTAAGTAACGGTTAAGCAACCTGACAATTAAGTTAAATAGGTAGCTGTCAAAGAGCTTAACATAGTTTGAGAAATTCAGAAAAGTTAAGACACATTAACATTAGCTCATATACTTAGATTATTCATAGAGTGCTATTGTATTTTTTTTTTTAATATAACGAAACGTCGAGACGAGCGAGACGTTCACGTGATGGTAAGTGATACGCCTGCCTATAACTAGTTATGTTCGCAAACAGCATCAGCATAAGACTTAGGATGTTCATGTCTCCTTACCTCAGTAATTTCACTAGTTACAATTCCTTTTAATCCGGAACACAGTAATGTTTTACTGTGTGTCGACAGAAATGATCTGCGGTGATACTTAGACAGTCTCCGGTACAGAGATTTACCACCAGTAAAATTATTTAGCGCATACCATTGTAATAATATTTAATATATTAAAATAGGTTTTAACTTAGTTATTAAAATTACACAATCCCTCGTAATTTAGATGTCGACACTCTGATGATATACTATCGTCATAACACCCACTTCTTCGCTCACGAGAGAGTATTATTACTATTTAAAAAAAAAACTGCTATATATATATATATTTTCTTTTTTTAAACAAGTAAAATAGTATTTGTAAATAGATTAATATTGCGCTACTGATGTCAGCTGTCCCCTTTATTTGCGGGCTGTTAGAAAGAGACAGCAGTAGTGGGGAGTGACGCTACGGAGCGATTGTAATTTGACGTGTGACAAACGTTTGACAGTAACGATATATCACCTGTCACCGGAGCATTATTAAGTTTTATACACATGAATATAATAAATGAAATAAAAAACACAATTTTCATATAAAAATTTAATACATCAGCAGTTAAAATATCTGTTTTTTAAAATGAAACGTTTGGGTCGTTGTAAATTGGTTTTATGCAACAGAAAGGAAACAACTATAAATGTGTTTAAAGTATTTATAAGCTGAGAGAATGAGATGAAATATGTTTCTATATATGTTTTTTTATTCGATTAAGCAACGAGACGAGCTGGACGTTCAAGTGACGGTAAGTAATACATCTTCCCGTAGGCATGGGGTAGGTGAAGATGATATATACAGCACCATATTACATATTACTCGTCGCATTAGACATAAGATGTTGAGGTTAATTACCGCAGTAACTACACTAGCTAAAACTCCCTTTAATCCGGAACACAGTTATGTTTGCACACTACCGTTTAATGCCAAAATAGGCGCGGCAGTGCTACATACCTAGAGGGTGTGAGCGATAAAGACCTACCCCCAGTAGATTTCCACTACGCTTCGTCCCCATTTTTGTGCTATAGTTTGCAGCATACCTACTGCTCTATCGTCGTATATGCATATACATATCCCTTTCGTATTTTCCTAGAAAAATTGTCGATCAATCGCTCTCTCTCTATCTCTCTCTTTCTTACTGTTAAAACTTCCTATTGTATTCAGTTCTTTCTCATACAAATTACCCCGAATATAATTTCACTTCTACTGTAAAAAGGTTAGATTTATAATAGATACATAATTGACCTACACTATAGGTTGTATCGTCCTCATCATCATTATCAGCCAATAAACGGCCACTGCTGGACAAAGACCTCCCCCAAAGATCACCACGTTTGTAGGGGTTCAAATGAAGGGACTGGGGGAACAGCTTCTCCCCTTAGATTCTATAAAAGAAACATCGAATTTGTAAATATCCAATGTATACTTGTAACGAAGATAAAAATAAACAATTTGTATGAAGTGTTCATTAACTTGGAAACTACGAAAGGATATACGAAGGATCTATTCGAAGTCGATGAATAAAGAATTTCCAAGTAAATTACGGGCTCAATGAAACAAAAATATAAGAAGAGAGACAGACAGAGAAGAGAGTATATATAAGAATACTTACTTTAAAATATTTAAAACTTTCTCAAGTTTCAAGTTGAATTCTGCGAGGAAGTAATAAAATCATACTTTCAATGGTTTGTCGTCTTTTTGAGATAATTTAATGAGTTTCTATAGAAAGAGTTTTCAGAAGTTTTCATTAGACTACAAAGTTTCTGTAAAGAAATATGATTTGATCGCTTGTGTTAGTTTCTGTTTCATCTAATTATTCATGAGATCTCCCTCTCTCTTAATTTTTTCCATACAAAAACAATCACATCGTTTATTTTCATTATTAAGTAGTGATACAAACGTCACGGGTCTACAAAACGGGTTTTGTAGGTTTTTTATCTACATAATCTATTTATATATTAGGTCCTTACATATGGAATTAGTCGTTTTGTCGTACTGACCACTTTGATCTGAAATATATCCTCTTTGGTTAAGAATTCTAAATTCAAATTTATAAATTCATTTAACTAGTACATTTGAGTTTTGAAAACAGTCATTCATTTGTTATTTCCTCATTAATTTTTTTCTTTGGCGTCGCTTATTACTGCACAATGGAAAACATGAAATAGCGGTATATTTACGACTACCAGTTCTACCGTGGCACCAGTGCTGCAGGAACAGCTCGAAGGATTAATGATGTGTACGGCGCTGGTGTCGCAAAAGAAAGCACGGTACGTTTTTGGTTTCAACGTTTTCGTTCTGGAAATTTCGAACTTCAGAACCACCCCCGTGGACAGCCGGAGACCAAAGTGGAAAATGAAGAATTGAAAGCTATTGTGCAAGCGGATCCATCACAAAGCACTTCAGAGATTGTTACAGGCTTCGGTGTAAGTGACAAAGCTGTATTAATCCACTTGAAACAAATCGGGAAAGTAAAAAAACTTGAACGACGGGTACCTCATGAATTGAGTGAATCGACTTTGCTCAACCGACACAATGATGAAGGGATTTTAAATAGAATCATTACTTGTGATGAAAAGTGGATACTGTACGATAGTCGGAAGCGTTCGTCGCAATGACTGAACCCTAGAGACCCAGCCAAATCCTGCCCTAAACTAAAATTGACTCAGAAAAATTTACTTGTGGGTGTTTGGTGGACTAGCGCTGGTGTCGTTCATTACAGCCTTGCCCCAACAGATTTTATTTTCATTTTTTCTTCTCAACACAACTTCTTACAAGAAAAAAATTTAACTCCGATGCGGCAGTACAAACCGCCTTCAAAGAGTTTATTGATTCTCGCCCCCATGGTTTTTTAGTAAAGGGGTCAATGAACTACCTATGAGATGGCAAAAGTGCATAGATAACTTAATTGATTAATTAAATATATTTTACAAAAAAAAAATGTTTTTATATTCCTCTCGTACAAAACGACAATTTCATATGTAAGGACCTTATAATCAAAATGGGTTTCCTTTGTTCGCCAATAACGTGAAAACTAGTGAACGTTGTCGACATGAGAGCATGAGCATTCGACTCGTATTAATTCGTAGATGGTTATAGTCTATTTATCTTTTGAATTTCATAGATCCTACATCATTGTATTTCTAATTAACTTTTACAATCATTTGGTGTAATTTATGTGATTGCTATAGCAACGGGTTGTTCTAGAAAGTGATTTGCTGCTGCGGTTGATCTCTTAAGGAATACTTCAGACAAATTTCAAGTACTAATGTTATATTACGGCTAGTAAGGCGGACTGGGAACAGCTAGTATATATACATAAATATCTATAACAGCTTTGTACCCACGTAGACTTATCACAATATCTCTGGAATGATATAACCTGTCTTTGCCCCCGCAAGGGCAGGTATGCGAAGGCATTTCCCCCACGTAAAATAAAAAAAAAGACTTATTACTATGACTTATTTCATTTAAAGATTGTAGTACGTTCTTATTGCTAGTGAAATTACTGCAGAAACGAGATTTTTTATTCAATTAACAACGAAACGAGTTAGATGTTCACCTGATGATAAGTGATACGTGCCCGTAACAAGGTGGCGCTAGTTAGCATGGTATACTGCACCATGTGTCGCTCATCGCATGGCACGTAAGATGTTTAATCTCGTTACCCCAGTAATTTCACTAGCTACAGCACCCTCCACACAGTAATGTTCGCACAGTACTGTTGGCTGCAATACGAACTGTGGTGAGACCTACCACCAGTAAAGTGAGACACCCCTCCTATATCTACATAATGTGGTGTTGTGTTTATTATCCTGTGTATCATTTATGAATGACGTCGTCAGCTCCTGTTGTCTTTTCGCAAGTTTAATAACAACAATATGGTTTCGTTATAAACTAAGCAAGCATAATTATGTCGGTATGAAGTTAAATTGGTGTACAGTTTACGCAAGACACGGACTAACTTAAGTATACATATGTAAAGATAAAGTTGTAGAGATCTTGGACGAGTTCGCACAGCTCCAACTTAAGAGCTTACTCATTACGCTGACATAACTTCATGAGGAAGGACAACAAGACGTTAATTTCATGTAGGTTCTGTATTTACTTGTTACTGAAAAATCAACACGATGAAGTAAAATTTGAGCAAATTAATTTTTCCTCCTACCCTCCTTTTCCTCGCTATGTGGGGTCGGCACGGTACGTAGTTCTCTTCCATATTCCTCTATCAGCGGTCACATCTGAATTCACACTCTTCTTACACATGTCATCTTTCACACAATCCATCCACACTTTCTTCAGTCTCCCTCAACCCTTATAACCATTCACATTCATTCTCATTACTTTATTTGTTATATGCCCTTCATGCCTCCGCATAACATGCCCGTACCACACTTCTTGCTCCTCAATTTCTCTGTTACTGGAGGAATTTTCAGACTTCCTCTAATATCCTCATTTTTAAATCTATCCATACTCGTCACACTATACATCCATCTTAACATTCGCATCTTCACTTTCAGAGAACCGATAAAAAATGTAAATTCAAGTAAATAAATCTGGTGGTAGATCTCTGTTGCCGGATACCGTCTAGGTTAATAACACCGTAGCGGCTACTTTTGCCACGAAACAGCTGTGAGCAAACATTACTGAGTTCCAGTTTGAATGGCGTTCTAGCTAGTGAAATTACTAGGATAACGAGATCTTACATCTTATGTCTTAAAGTGGCAAGCGCAATATGGTGCAGCGTATACCATTCTAACTACCATCAGATGAATGTGGCGCTCGTCCCGTCGCTTCATTGAATAAAAAAAAATTACAAAAACTCATAATACTTATATATTTTCTTTCATTCGACGATACAACGGATCGAGAGAGACTTTATACGATGGTAACTGATAAAGCTGCCCATAGCAACACAGTGGTAGTTAGGTTAGGTTAGGTTAGCGCCACATGGTACTCATCGCCTTGAGATATAAGATGTTAAGTCTTGTTACCCTAATAATTTCACTAGCTACAGCACCTATTCAAGATGCAACACAGTAATGTTTGCACAATACTGTTTGTCTGCAGAAATAAGTCCTGCGGCATCATTTAGACGGTCTCTGACAACAGAGCGACCTACCACTAGTACTGACGTCTATTCGTTCTATTGTATAATTTAAATAATGTTATAAAGATAATTTTGACTAATATAAAACTCTTTAAAACATATATAAGCTATATTTTATTATATATATATACTTCACTTTATTTTCATTTGTTTATTACAAAGAAAGGAAGTACAAGTTGTAATTGTTTGAAACGATTGCGTGTGATAAATACGAAAACGATTGCGTTGTGTGAAAGCACGACATTCTTAACTTAACGAAAACTAAGTGATAGTGTATTTTTTATTAATACACTATTTCAAAACACAGATCAGAGTATGTTACACAATAAATTATTAGGCTTATTATTAATCTAGATCTTTCTTGTCTATATTCATAATTTAATCTGTGCTTCTAATTTTACTCTCTCTTGCGTGATATAAAATATCAATCACTATTGATTGTTATTTATATGAACAAGCACAGACAAAAAATATACAGCTAATAGTTAAGAGTAGAGTTGATGAGGATTCTTCTTAATGTGGAATTTCCTACAGGAACCCTCTTCTTCATCCGTCTCTACAAAATGAATACAAAAAAACCATCTTCCTTTTCCTCATTACACCTAATACATTATATAATTGATATAATTCTAAGTGCCAATAAACATTGATTTGTGTTTGCATTGCACAGTTCACATTTATGTCAATTCACCAAGTTCAACTTCATATCTTGACACTAAAGCTGTGTGCACACTGACGGCAACATTAATACTGAATTAGTTTTACTATTGGTCAGTAAATATTTAACTTTGTTATTTATTTAAAAAGAACTTAGTCCTAACAAGAACAATGCGATATGGTAACGTTTTATCTTTTATTTCATATGGAGTTAAATGACAATAAGGCAGATGGTGGTGAAGCGTTCCAAATACTCCAGCTCTTACATGTTGACAGCTGGAACATCATTACGCTGTTATGGCGACAATATGCACATAATCAATATATATATATGTATATATATTCCTATGTATGGACTCATCACGATATCTTTAGAACCTTAAAGTCTGGAAACTTGAAACTTGGCAGGCATATTCCTTTTACTAATTACAGGTTAGCTAAGAATCGATTCTACAAAATTTCTTCCCCAAAAGGTTGTTAAAAAAGGGAAAACATCCAGGAAGCATATTTCTGTCAATTTTCATATCTAATTTTACCTGTCGGCCAGCAAAACGTGCGCGGTACAGCTAGTACTTGAAAATAACATTACAAGTTATAAGTTAAGAAAGTGTCTATAGCAGGTGTTCAGATCAAACAAAATTTGACCTCATTCACCAATTCTGTAGCAGCCAGTCCAACGTCAGCGCCCACCCGACGCCGATTCTCCAAAGTTTCCATAACTCCCTTACACACCCTACCGGAGTTAAGCTTTGAGAGAATTATCTTGCACGAACTACTTTATAATATAACTTAACTTTATTTCCACTGCGTGTATTCGACCCGGTATCTCTAGTTATGTTCACGATGAACAGGATCTTTATCACACAAAATCCTTTTTTTGGTTATTTTTAGTTGGAAGTCTTTACAACTATAAAGTATCCCGAAAGTAAAAAGTGTATTTTATGTCATATACATTTACTTAGGAATATGTTTACAATCATAAAAGTTTTCTTCGTTTTTGTAAATTCTATTATCGTCATCGTCATCATCAACGTCAATGGTACCGTCATCTTCTTCGTCAGCATCATCATCCACGTTATCGTTATCGTCGTCACCATTATAGTAATTGGCGGTGGTACCTACCTAGACGTTTTCCGGCATCAGAGACCTATCACTAGGAAATTTATATAATATTTTACGGTCATCATGGTTATCACCATTGTTATTGTCATTTTCATTGGTGCTAGTATCTATCTAGATGTTTTTCGGTAATAGAAACCTATAAAAGTAGTGTCTTAAGTTGTATGTAATTGTAACTTAAAGTACTGAATATATTATTCTTTTAGTAGATTTCATTCGTTTAATAATAAAAATTTATACAGTGTATAATATGTAAGAAATCTTTAATATTAAAGTTAATTTACATAAAAGATGTTTTTTTTTTCGTTTGAAATATAGAAAAAGCTATGGTAATGGTGTATGTGCGTCGTTACATGGCTAGTGGGTCGTTAGTTTAATTGCCAGGAGACCTCCTCAAGGCTGCAGTCGACCTAGTAACGTTCGGCAAAACATCCAGCATTTCTTTCGTAAACCTTTGGAGACGGGAATGATGAACTGCTTCTGTAATATACGAGTTGAAATACAGAGTTGTAATTTCTGTTGGTCGTAGGCCTTATTTAATGATGACCGGCTAAATACATACGAGTAATAAAAAAGGCAAAGAAATCCTTGCTACCTCTACTTTTAAAACTAAATAACTTTTTTTTATTTAGTTAAGTTACAAAAATAAAGATATTTAGAAAAAGTGAGATAACTTGAAATTATATTTGCTTGCACTGTATTCAATGGTTCTATTTCAAGGCTACATAATGTAGCTTTTAATTGATGAGTCTTCTTGTAATCTAACCGCCATAATATTATTACAGGTAAAAAATACAGAACGTTTAGATCATTGTCACAACATGAAATGGACACAACTGGACACAGTTTCGAATCATCATTAGCCGATAGACATCCACTGTTAGACATAGACCTCCCCCAAAGATCCCTACATACAGTCAGCATGGCCTCCGGTACTGTTGGGCATTAGGGGTTGTATATAGAACTTCATATGGACAGATTTGGGCCATTTCCCACCATGCCGGACCAGTGTACCACAAGCAGGTGAGATTGGCTTGGGTTCCATGAGTTAGTATGCGGGATCACTTACACCCCCAGAGTTTCGAATACACATCGCAATCCTACAAGAACTAAGTATCAAAAAGCGCTTGTCTTCCATCGTAGTGTCGTATTGTATGTCAGAGGACAAGAAGAAAATAGAAGAGCATGAGATTGCGCGGCAGGGCACCAGTACACTGGACCAACCAATGGTAAATGGTCCATTACCTGAGAGTGAAAGAAAATCCACTTATGGCGACAATTTCTAAAGCTTACTATTAATGCCAATAAGACGACGACCACTGCCAGGAATATAACAAAGAAGATCCTTTAGTGAATTCTTCTTAAGATTATCTTTGCTTTAGTGTTGGAAGGAGAAGGATATGTTATTTTTTTTCCACAAAATTATCTATTACATGTATCGGCTGTCTTATAAGATCAGCTGACAAGTAAAGGCGAAACTCAGTGGCAATCCCTAACATAATACGACAGCTGATATATTTTCCGTACTCTAATTATATATACTCGATAAATTTCGAATCGATTTTTATCTGTATTGATATTTTTGTATCTCTATGTTCTACCTTTGCCTATTACAAGATTTTTTTTCTTTATTTTTTATGCTGTTTTGATCCAATTATCTTAAACAAAGTATAATCCAAACTAGATAGATTTTCTTAGAAACATTGATCCGGTAGAGGTTATAAAAAATATTTTACTAGTAGAATAGAATAGAAAATACTTTATTGCACATCAAAGAATATTACATTAAGTTTTAATATTCACATATTATAATTTTTTTTTTGTTTTTCAACGTGAAGTTCATTTGATAGTCAATGAGCCTGCCCAAAAAAACGAGCCCCTAGTTAGGATGATATACACGGAACAACGTTGTGCTCGTCCCTTCGACACACAAGATTTTGTGTCTTGTTACCCCAGTCATTACTCTAGCTACAACGTCCTTCAAACCGAAACACAGTAATATTTGCCCACTACTTACTGTCGGCAGAAATAAGAGCTGTGGAGGTATCTATGGGTCTCCTGAAACAGAGACCTACCACCAATAATTTGTTGCGATTTAATTTCAAATAAAAATGCCAAAATCTGGTTTGCAGTATTTTTAAAAATAAATATTTTAATAACTCCTTATACACATATATCAATACATAAAGGATTAAATAGCGATTAGGCTGTATACACAACAAAACAAATCGGGCGTCGAATTGTTTTAATGCTGTTCTAAAGTAATCCGTCTGATCGGGTGAGCGTGATTAAGCTCCATCGTTCCGGACTTCCGGTTAAACAGATTAAATCTGTTTGTTGTTCTCTCTCTGCTTATTTCATACTTGTTTGTTTATAATAAACGTTTATATGGCAATTATCATGTTTATTAATTATGTGATAGATAAGTTAATACTTATCTATAAACTGGTGGTAAGTGTCTGTTGTCTGAGACGGACACCACAGCTTCTTTTTCTGCCGACTAAAAATAGTATGCAAAGTTTACTGTGTTCTTGTTTGAAGACTCGAAGATAGTAAAATTACTGGGGAAACGAGACTACGTCTTATTCTTATGTCTCTATTTTATCTTGTTCATTCTTTTCTTTTTTGAGAGGGTGATGACTTAGTTGTCAGCCTACCATCCCAAACCTATGAGCTAGATATATGCGTTTTTAATATTATACCACATGAATTACATGAATGACGAAGTATACTGTGATCGAAAGAAAAACCGATCACCAGTAAAATAACAAACATTGAATGGAAATAAGTAAGATACGGCGAAAGTGGACCCCCATCCAATTTCGGTAATGAGCACTTTGATTAGCAGCTGACGCGTCACCTTTCATTACTCACAGTTCCTTTAATTAAACTTACGACTTTACCGACTTCTATCACAAGGCCATATTAAAGGCTTACTTTGTACTTAATAACGTTGTGAAATAACTCGGTTAGCATTAAATTTTGAAACGGCTAAATATAGCTGATGATGTAGCGGTAAGTATACCAATTTCATAATTGTATTATAGTAAGTATACTCACTTCAAAACCTGTGTACCCATTTACAGAGTTAATCCGTGAAGTGTCGGAGTGAAAGAGACGGCTACGACCCCGCGTGGGGGTGCGAGAGAGATAGACTGATATTTGTCGGCTCTCATAGGCCAACGCCGCTTCACTCGTAGCGTTATCGAGTTGGGAAGCTGAAATATTATTACGAGTTTCTTTTTGATATGAAATTTTAAATGCTAATACCGAGCTCGTATCAAAGTTAACAATTAACAATTTCCTGTAAAATATACACTAAATTAACTGTTCGATGACGCAGTGGGTAAGAGCTTGCTTTATAAATCAAAGGTTCATGGTTCCTAGCCATACGTGGAGATGTTTAATCGGTGGAAGATTGAGTTAAGGTGCGCTCCTGGGAAAAGCCTATGTATGGGCGATGATCATGATTAACGTGATGAATGATTGATATTCGCTTAGCTAGCTAGCATTCCCGTATTGTAAATCTACTGCTGCAACACGAATGCAGAATATTATATCGAATACACTTCCATCCACGGCAACATTGTCCTCTCTTCTATCTATAATAACTTGATAGACTATAGTTGAGATGTCTACATAAAAGAATATACTATATATAAAAAAACTACGAAATATTTCATTACCACAGTAATGTAAGTCTTTCAGGCTTCACTAAATTTATTCAATCCTTAGTTTGTTTGTTGTAACGATGTATTTTATATAAATAATTCTGATCACCACATTATCTATAGTTTTGTAAATATTTCTTTATTAGATGTAGAGACGAGCGGGACGTTCACCTGATTGTAAGTGAACCGTCTCCTCATGAAAACGTAGCGTTAGTTAGGATCATACACAAAGCACCACAATATGCTCGTCGTCATGAGATATGTTAGTTAAATCTAGATAGCCAAGTAAACTGGAATCCAGTAACATTTGCTCACAACTGTTTGACTGAAGAAATGAGAGCAGCGATGGTACATTGATGATCTCCGGCAGTAGAGACCCACCACCATATAATCAAATTTATCACATAACTGCTGCATGTAAGATCAAGTCTAAAATAATTTGTATCCGTTAGTTGCATTTAAAAGTCGGAAGGCGTGAAATAAGTTCTTACACTAACCGGCTTTATTCGGTTTAATTTAACTGGAATTGCTAAGTTCATTCATTTTAATGGAATTTATTTTCTACCCACCATTTTGAGGCAGCGGTTGGAGTAATGAATTTTCATCGTAACGTCTCTGCTATTTCTTTTAAATGACGTTGATGAAAACGTTTGTTAATGTTAAGTTTTTATTACTTACTTGAACTACAGATGAAACTTGAAATAGAAGATTTAAATAATGATCTAAAGTTATCAACCTCTGTTCTGGTTAATTGGAAAACTATATAATATTCAATATTTTAATGAAGAGAGAGAGATGAAATGTTAAATAGAATCAAAGAGACTCGTAGGTCTCTGTTGCTAAGTCACTATCACTATAATATATTGTATGCGTTTTCCAAAGGCGTTGTAAAGAAACTCTACAATTTATGGGTCAAGGCGATACTGGTGGTAGGTCTCTGTTGCTAGAGACCGTCTAGGTTAGGAAGGTACTACCGCAGCTCTTATTCCTGATGCCAAACAGTTCTGTGCAAACATTACTGTGTTCCGAATTGAAGGAGTTGTGGCTAGTGAAATTACTGAGGTAACGAGGCTTAATATCCTATATCTTAAAGCGGCAAGCGCAATGTGGTGTTGTGTATAACATCGTAATTAGTGCCACGTTGGTACGGACAGGCGTATCACTTACCATCAGGTGAACGTTCCTCTCGTTTTATCGTTTCCTTAAATAATAAATGAGTGTCAGAAAATAATAAATGCGGTAAAGTATGAGAGGCGATTGACGAAAGAGAAATTGGGAATAGGTGAAAAATGGATACGGATGAAATTGTGATGGAAGAGAACGGAAGAGTATGTGACGGGTGAAAGGAGAAATGGTTTGTGAAAATAAATAAATAAAGAAAAGACGAAATGACAAGGCCCTATCTCACTTTGCGGAGAAATTATTTAAAAAGAAAAACATAACTTACTGAGCGAGACGTTCATCTGATGGTAATAAACAATATATCGTAGCGCCAGTTAGTTTGAAATACACAGCATCATTGTTACTGTACTCATCTTAATACACGCAGATGTTAAGTTACCTTACTTAAGCAATTTCATTATATATAGAATTAGGAGTTCCGGTGATAATGTAGAGGATCTCAAGCTAAATAACTTACCTCCAGTCAAGACTTTGAATAATGATTAAAGAAGGAGATTAAATTTAAATCTAGACTTTATCTTCTTTGATGATATACCTTGGATATAATTTAGAGTATATTTTATCTTCACAGAGTATCTGAATGGTATTATGCAGATCTTAGGTTCCCAATGAGGGCGATACAGCCTCCTAGGGGAGCGTTGAAGCTTTGCTATAGTACGGTTTTGTGTTTATTTTTAGATGTTAGATGTAGAGAGTTATGAAATTTTTTTATCATTATATAGTGGTTCAGAGGGGTGTAAGGGTTTCCAGACAATAACTCACAGAACCCATACCAACCTAGTCTGGTCGTGATGCATTCTGATAATCAATAAACGAGGCTCTGGCCCCCACCATCCCCCATTGAGCCTGCGTGGTGGGAAATGACCCGAATTCTCCCATATGAATCCCTAGCCGTTGTGGGAATTTTTGGTAGAAGGCTTACATCCAGCAGTGGACGTCTATCGGCTGATGTGTCATGAAATTTTTGATGGTAAAGCTCACTAGTCCAAGAGAATTCTGTATACGTTCGTATTAAAACACTTCCACGTCATATTTGAACGGATATCGGTAGACTTTTTCCAACCTTCCGCTTTTTGTATTATGAAGGAGGAAGCGAAACTCTTTGTCATCGTACCGCGGGATATCTACAGCGTGAATATGAATGACTGCCGAATGGTACATACGTCTTTTATCACAGATTCTATGTTATATATATAAAATAATCGTAAAACCGTGATTGTCAAAATATATGAGAAGCATTTGCCGTGCTATTAGATAAGATTTCATAGTTATTTAATATCTCCACTTCGCCGGAATCCGACCTGCTTCCGATGGAAACGACCCAGAGCCTTTATCTTAGGAATTTCAAAGCAAGTAGGAAGACGGAAAATTATTTGCTTACTTATTTAATATAGGGCTTTAGGTACGGGGTATTCGATTTGGGAAATAATCGAAATGTTTGGCGAAATTCTATGAATTATTAGTGTAGTGGGTTGAAGCGATGGTGGCTTAGTCGGTTCGTAATACGATGATTAGTGGGTCTGATCTGTATCGTGTGAAGAAAAGGACTTAACGTGTGTAAACAACTGTCACATCCTAAGAGCAACTTCTATCGAGGTCGTTCTCCATTCACACTTGGTCTACTATGTTTGAAAAGCCGAAAGTGTGCAGGAAATCTCCTTCGAGTACTGTCGGATGTCCTTCGAGAGTTTTAATGGATCGTAACGTAACTGTTTTTCCCTGAAAATATCTACAAATTACACCATGAGATATATGTCGAACACTTCCACGTACAGAAGTATACGCGAATGGCCCTTTTGATACACAGTAATAAATGAAGTGGTAGGTTGGAAAACTGCAAAGTCACTGCATTAAATTGAGAATTCCTTTATAAGGTTCGTTACAAAGCGTTGCGATGTCAACGGCTCAGCGAAAGGAATAAGGCGGCACCGACGCAACCTTAGTAATGGGATCGCGTGATTCGGTGTTTTTTACCACGATCCAACTGTTTCACACAGTCCATTATTTATTTACTTATTCACCAAAAAATATAAGTTTGTAATTTATTTTAAAATTTAAGGATAACAATAGAATCAGTAAAATTAGAGACAAAACGGAAGATAAAGAAGTAATACTACAAATTATGAAACTGTAATGGGAATTGTGAGGACACTTACAGAGAGTTAAGAATGAAGTTTTTTTTATTAATCAGTGATTCTAGATTATATTTAGTTTATAAATTTTGTTCTATAGAATTATGAGAGTGCACTAGGTTCATGGTCACTTTCATCAAATCTTATCATCTCATCAACGAGAGGCCTATTAGAAGAAATCCCACATCGGAATAAGTAGTGCTTTTGCACTTATTTCTGTGTGCATAAATAAATTAACATAGACTAAAGTGGTGACAAACAGGTATCCGATACATAAGAAATGATGAAAAGACAGACCACATAAGAAATGGAGTGATAATATAACAGGACTGGTTGGAAAAATCTGGAGCAGACTAGCTAGAAATAGAAGAGCATGGAATCGTTTAGCAGGCTTCTACTACCTTGGGCGGTCGTTACAATAAACTATTCTACGCTAAAAAGATATTCATAAAAAAAATCATTAAATTTAATAAAATTTTCTAATAAAAAAGTAACATATCAATAAAAGCTATATATATATGTTTGTTAATGATAACAGACTTTCGATTAATAATTATTAATAGTTATTTTGTTTCTGATATCTTTCTGTGAACGAGCAGTCCGGTAGCAGAACTTAGTTCACCGACATAGCCCTAAGGATTACTAGATTAGAGTGGCAGGATACATTGCTTAAAGGATTGTCATCCGATGGAGCAGTAGTCTCGGTGTGGCATCCAGTCGTTGTGCTGGAAGACTTTCCACAAGGCCGACGGTCGTGGGAAACGGCTGGAAGTGGACAGGAAAGGACCAATTGAGAGGAGATCTTCGTTAGATGATTTGCCCGTGAACAAGATTATTACGATACAGCAGGTAATATGTTAGTACTTAATATCTAGTAAGGAATTTAGTCATGCCAATGTAGTTCTGTAGTAGATACTATCGTGGTTGCAAACAATTAACTTGGAGAATGCTGTTGTAGCTATGGTAACTCTACTTAGAGATGAGGCTAACATTTTCACTAGATTGCTTCAAGCTCAAAAGTGCCTCTTGAAAATCATTTGTAATGTGCTACGGCAACTAGAAACCTGCAGCAGCACAATGAAGCCATTAACTTAACAGTCCCTCGGGCCATTTCGGAGAAGCTGAACCACAAACTTTCCGAGAACAATGTTTAGTATACTTTTAAAGCAAACAAATTTGATTCTAATTTTTGCTATATTCTGACTGTCTGGATATGGAAACCTTCCTGGACGAGCACACTTCTTCATCAACGACTTCGTTGTCATTAAACACATGAAGTTTAAATTAAGTGTTGATCCATTGTTGACAAATGCTCATGGAATTGAGAACCTCCTATTCATTGTTAAATTTTATTCTGTTCGACAAATTATCAAGAGTAACAGGAAGTTCATCAGCATCAGGATGAAGGTAAGTAATGCGGCTGCCTATAATAACGTCGCGTTGAAATCAATTGAGGTATTCATGTAAATAAATTTGTGCATGAAATTTAAAAAAATTCGAAAAAGTGTAAAATAAGGGATGGTATTTAATCAATTTTGCGTTACCTTACATATACACTATATATACATATACACTAGAAAGTTATAATACGTTCACTTGATGGTAAGTGATACGCTTGCCCATAACAACGTGGAGCTAGGTGGACAGGATGGTCTAAATTGCATCACATCTCATCGGTTTAGGACATTAGATGTCTTGATACGCTAAATAATTTCACTGGCTACAACGCCCTTAACACCGGAATACAAATATGTTCACATAATACTGCTCCGCTCCAGTAGAACCTATCTAAGGGATCTTCGGCATGGAAGTCTGTTTCGATTCCTAGTACTCATTTCATGGAACTTTAACCTGCCTGCTTAGTTACCAATTGCGGTGGACATACTTGGTCTCCAGCAACAGCGACCTACCACTAGTAGTAGAGACCTTTCCCCACTACCATCAGATAATATATATATATGTACATTAAGTGTTATTGCTTTAGGTTGTACAAACTTTCTTATTCAGGATACGCTGATAAGTTCCATAAGCGCCATCTTGTCGTGAATTAGAGAATATGCTTCGGATGGTTAGACGGAGTTTTATCATTGTTTGATATCTCCCCCCCCTGACTGTTTGGGGATTTGACCTGATTCCGTCGGAATCGTTCGTCGTGCCTTTGTCCTTTTAATTTAGTCGGAAGTAGGACAGTGTGCTTTGCGTGTGTACTGTAAACGTGGCTACACGCGCTAGTTGTTTGACGTGCAATATTAGACCGTCCCTTGTTTATGGTGGCAGTGGCCCCAGGGCCGCGATGACTAATACCGATATTACTGATAAATACCACTTTTAGTTATATTGATGTCAATTAATAAAGATTAATATAAAAGCAGCCTTATAACAAAGTAATGAGAATGAACGTGGATGGTTATAAGGGTAGAGGAAAACCGAAGAGAGTGTAGATGGATTGTGTGAAAGATGACATGTGTATGAAGAGTGTGAATTCAGATATGACGGCTGATGGATATGGAAGAGAAGTACATACTGTTTCAACCCCACACAGCTGGGAAAAGGGTAGGAGGATATATACCAGCAGCCTTATTTTATTTCAAGAAGCGACAAGGCATTCAAAACATTTAGCTGATATTAAACGCTCCTAGTAACTATCGTCTATAATAATATATCGCTAGTTAAGATGATATACACTACACGATATTCAACTCGTTGCTTTAAGACAAAACACATTGTTACCGAAGTAATTTCATTAGCTACACAGCCCTTTAAACCGGAAGATATTAATGTTTGCACACTACTGTTTGGCGGCAGCATCAGGCACTGAGGTAATACCAGGTCCTAGATGACCTCTAACTAGAATTACCATAATATATAGAAATTAATTTTTTAGATATTTTATCAAATAATGCAGAAAATCTTGCAGGTGGTAGATCATTGATGCCGGAGACTGTCTAGGCGCCACCGCAGCTCCTATATCTGCCATTAAGCAGCAGTATGCAGATATTACTGTGTTAGAGAGCACTATAGGTAGTTAAGTTACTGGAGTATGGCGAGTACATTTCATATTTCAAGGCAGCGGGAACAAAGTGGTGTTGTGTATATCACCTTAACTAGAGCCTTGCTGTTATAAGCGGGCATCAGGTGAACGTCCAGCTCGTCTTCGTCGCTCTGTCGAATAAAATATATCATGAATTTAACGTTTATTGGAATAATATTGTAATAATTATGGATAAAAGAGGAAAGTATAACTGATGAAGCAACCGTAATTTCATCGATTTTCTAAATTGGTTAACGGCAGCAAACGTTTCCGGTTTTATAAAATGTCCTTTGTCTGTTTAGGTTTTTTTTATTCCTAACCATGTTTATACCTTTTTATTATTTACAATACATTTGATAATATTTTTGCAACTGGATAATTGTACTGATGAAAAAGCTATTACTACTGGTAAGCCTGTCGCCGGAGACCGTCTAGGTAGGTACCACTGCAGCGTCTATTGCAGCCTATAAGCACTGTGTTCCGGTTTGAAGGGCGCTGTAACTGGTGTAATAACTGTGGTAACGAGACTTAACATCTTTACCTCTCAGGCAATCCTCACTAGCGCCACGTTGTTGCGGGCAGGATAGGCATCGTGCTACTCTTTTTTGCTTAATTGAATTAAAAAAAAAAAAACTTATGAACTTGTACATAAGTATACATTGTACATTTTAGATACTATTTCAAATTAGTTTCATATCTTTTTAGCATATAAATGAAGAACTATGTAAGGATCATCTCTTCAAACAGGAGTTTGGCGATCATGATAAGTTAGTACTCAGTTTTAGATAAGGATATTGCCTAATAGCTTCTTCCTGTTAAGAAACAACCATAACTCTTGAAATATGCTATAGTACGTTTAGTGTTTGAGACTATTGGAAGTTCAAATATAAGTTGCGTTGTCACTTAATCCTCGGGGGAAGGGCGAGACATTCAATTATGATATTAAAAGTAAATATTTGACCAGCTTTGTGTGGTTAGTGTGTTGAAGTCATTTTGTTTCGCCAAGTTGTGTTAATATTTAAGAAAACTACAAGGAATTCAGGTACATTAAAAAAACTATCTATCAGCTGATAGTTAAATGACAATTTTTTTTTAATATTTGAGATAAATATAGTTTTAAGAAAACGATTCTATCAGGACACGTACGTCTCCCTCCTAACATTCTTATATCTTTGTTTTCTTAATTTATACAATTTTACTTGATCTTAACTTATTTACTTTATGTGTCTATGTATAGTATATAATTATAAATTATAATAATTATTATTTATTTATATACACTCGTATATTATTTACTAGTTCCTCGCTCGGTTTGCTGGCTATTACACACCCCCGCAATATCCTTTGGGGAAGGAATTATGCAAAATCCATTCTTAGCTTACTCTCTAAATAGCAGAAACTCTCATCTCTACTAAAATATGAGTATTTATATGTATGTCCAATAGTTTTGGAGATCTCCTGATGAGCCAGCGAATCTTTGGATGTCTACTGTAGTTATATGTTTGTAGCTATGTTGAGCTGTTTCTTTTTGTTCAGTTCCTTTAGCCTAAAGTGTTAGCTACTAAACTGTATTTGATTGTTTATTATTGGGGCAGGGTAGCGGAGGCAGGGGATCGGCTGATGATGATGACTGACGGTGAGGGATACGACAACGACGAATCACTGCCGACTCGCCACGATTTAATACCTTATGTATATCTCAAGTAGACGAACACAATTTGGTGTCGTGTACCTCATCCTAATTAGGACTACATTAAAACTGCCTCGTCACCTCGCCGTTAGACTTGAACCAGTAAATAAATGAAAGATTAACTATTTTGTTTTAAACTGTGATTTTACAAAACGTATCCAATTAATGAAGATATTTTCCATTTTGAGTTTAACTAATTCACCTTTTAATATGCATTTGTGTATTGCAAACGGGAGTTCATCGAGTTGCAGGAGGGCCCACTCGGGGCGCGGGGTCAGCGCTTTATGAGAGCGCTGCCGATTCGTGCGAGCGCAAATTTGCACGAAACAAGCTTATATCCGTTAGTTGAACCCGGACATGGGATTCTGCGGAAATCAAAAGCGCTGAAAATGTGTTCCATCCGACAATCAGTCAGATGGATCGTATTGAGTACGAATAGACATAAATTTGAGGAGCGGAAGGTGCTAGGAATGAGAGGTAGGTGTGTAAGCTAGAAAGAGTAGGAATAGGGAACTGTTGAAAAAAACGTAGAGATGAGTTTATTTTAAAAAATTTACTTATATTTATGGCATTTCTCATAAATATATAAACACTCTATATAATACTTCCGTTGGTGATACTATAACATGAGACTTTGATGGAAGAACAATGAGGAGAAGATCTGGAATGTCTACCACATTCGTTAAGTACGAATTAACAGACGGATGTAGCTTTTGGATTCTTCCTTTTTCAACCAAGATCACCAAGTTTTACGCCTGTCAATGACATCGCGGTCCTAATTAGAATGATAAAGCACATAGTACTCGTTCTCGAGACATAAGATATTAAGTCTCTTTACCCCAGTAATTACATTAGCTACAGCATCCTTCAGATTGGAACACAGTAACATTTGAATAGAAGAGATCTATCACCAGTATGAACAAGTCGCTTTCTTTACTTAGAAACCGTCATCAGTTCTACCAACGTAAAATGAGAGGTTAAAAAAGACCTGTTACGAAATAACAGCAGCGGGTGATATAAAAATAACACAGCGAGTTTATTTTTAATTTCACGTTAAGAAACTTCTAGAAAGCAAACTTATTTGGGTCGTGGAGAAATATTTTTAAAAAGGGGAGAAAGCTTCTGTCAACTGTCACATAAAAGACTCCATTCAAAGCTGTAAATGCTCTCCTCTTTGAACGGCATTGAATAAAAAAAATGCTAAGTAATTTTAACTTTTATTATACTTAATTGTTTTATCAGTTATAAAATTAATTAAATTGATTAATCGTCATGCTATAAGCACTGCACACAGGGAGATTGCACGATCTTCACCAGATCAGCTAGGGATTTTACTGCTTTAAGCAGATTACTTACATATACTAGATGTACAAGACACATACATATACTAGATACATAACTGTGATCCGGTTTGAAGGGCGCTGAAGCTATCACTGATGTTAGGTATCTGTTGCTACAGACCGTCTAGGTAGGTATCGCCGCAGCGCCTATTGCAACCGACAGACAGTACTGTGCGTACATTATAGTGATCCGGTTTGAAGGGCACTGAAGCTATCACTGATGGTAGGTCTCTGTTGCTACAGACCGTCTAGGTAGGTATCGCCGCAGCGCCTATTGCAACCGACAGACAGTACTGTGCGAACATTACAGTGATCCGGTTTGAAGGGCGCTGAAGCTGTCATTAATGATAGTTCTCTGTTGGCGGAGATCATCTAGGTAGGTACCACCGCAGCGCCTATTGCAACCGACAGGCAGTACTGTGCGGACGTTACCGTGGTCCGGTTTGAAGGGCGCTGAAGCTGTCATTAATGATAGTTCTCTGTTGGCGGAGATCATCTAGGTAGGTATCGCCGCAGCGCCTATTGCAACCGACAGACAGTACTGTGCGAACATTACAGTGATCCGGTTTGAAGGGCGCTGAAGCTATCACTGATGGTAGGTCTCTGTTGCTACAGACCGTCTAGGTAGGTATCGCCGCAGCGCCTATTGCAACCGACAGACAGTACTGTACGAACATTACTGTGATCCGGTTTGAAGGGTGCTGAAGCCTTATCCACTTATGTGCTGTATCAATATTCTCGATTCACCTACGAACAGTCTCGATTTCAACGCAGATATAAGATAAAAGGTAAGGCGTGTTCGACCAGAATACTCTAGCTCTCATGTATTGACAGCCAGAATACAGCAATATTGTTATGGCAGCAGATCTATAATGATAGATGACAGTGATATCTAGACATGCTGGTTCCAAGAAACCTTACCACAGACAAAAATCCGTAACATAATCTCAATATAAGGACCTGTGTTGCAACGCTAGCAATTAGCCACTGTGCCATTGACGAAGTTAAAGTATTTGTGTTAGAGACAAAGAATAAAATCTTTAAGAGAAGAAAAGGTTACTTCTAGAATAGTCCGCTACCATCAGGCGGGATTGTAGTCAAACTACAGGCTAAAGGCAAAAAAGAGTAGCCTTCTTTGATTTTAAGTTTAAATGTGTATAGATAGTAATCAATATAAAACTGTAGTAATAAAATAATCATTCATCCCTCTTGGTGGAGCGAGTAATACGGTTACGAATGACTTGAGGAATAATCTCGCGACGTCGGTACGTTCGGTAATTTGATAAGACGATAGAGCAGTCTAGTGGAAAACTAGATCTGGAACTTTCCATAGCATTCCATTGCATAATAATAAAACGTAACAGTCATTTTCCTACGACTATGGACTTCGTTATGAAAAATCGCCCTTGAAAACGATGAAGCAAGTAAAACTTACAAATGACCTCTTTACCATTACCACTTCAATTGACTGACAGATCGTGATGCTGAAGAATGCTTGCTCAGAATACTCCGACTCTACTATATTGGCAAACGGAACGAAATAATGCTGTTATAGCGGACTACAAATAAAAAAAAAAATTTATGACATATAAAATTTTTTTTTTTTTTTTCTTTCATTTATTTTTTTTTATAGAGGCGTTGGTCACAAAACGATCATAACATCCTCATAGTAATCATAATCATTTCCTTAAATATCTTATGTATTAACATTAAGTATTGCTCTACACGAAGACCTGCAATCACTAATTTTAAAGAGGTCGTAGATATTAAATGAACATACTCGTATAACGTTATCAACAGATATAATAATCATAAATATTATCAAAATTAAATAGAATAATATATTTCATTTTGATAATTTGTTATGCGAACCTATTTACCATAAAAATATATTTATGTAATAGAAAAGAGGAATTCTTCTTATTCAAATCTAATCTTATTCAAAAACTCTTATTAGTAGTAGTAGTAGCTCATATGGCGTATGACAGTGGACAAGATAGAGATTAGAAATAAGAAAACTTAGATATACTAATTAGAAAATGAAAACTATAGAGTAATAATTATAAGTCACTAATGTGTTGTAAATTTCTAGCAAATGGAGGCTATGCTTTATTTTTATTAATTGAAATGGAAACAATTTGTATTATTAAGAAACTGAATCGAAATATCTATCTAAAATGGTAAACATCCGCCAAGGCAAGTCTTACGATAAATAAAAGAGCTCTATTCTGTTTAAATAAATAAATAACCTTGTTACCGTCTGATTGTGCCGCTGTCTGGGTCGGTGAGGACGGTTGATGTACGCCCTGGGGGTGAACTTAAATTATTCAACTTAACTAGAATTATTCTATTTACGCTCCTAGATTCTTTAATAATATCGGAAAAGAGATGAGCATAACGTTACTACGAATAACTTGATGATAAACATCACCGACATTAACTATCAAATATATTATTAAAATGATTAAATGTATGGATATGAAATTTATAGCAAGTTAATAAATAATATTATCAATAACCATTTACGAGTAATAAATGTTATTGTTTATTATTAATTAATTCAGATTGTTTATATTGGCAACACTAGAAAGTTGGCAGCACTGTTTTACAACAGTTTCGCTTTGTTTTGGCTATTAGGTCAGTCTTTCGTCGAGTGTCGACGAAGGCACGCTCATAGAATATTCTAATAATAAAATACCTTATTTATTATTAATCTTATCTATTGTTTACTATAAACGGTTGAATAACGACGTTATAATACTGTGTGATATTATATATAATATTAAATATCAGTTAGTATGTTATTTATAAAGGTGTCTGACGATACTTGGATTCGTATCGCTGATGATCAGTTTCTTGAGGTTCTTAGTGACAGGCGTAGTTATATGGAGGATGTTGATGGTGATGATTTTATGACTAGAAAAGTGGTAAACGTCATCCATGGCGCTGTTGCGCGCCGACCTGATTAAAGTCTATTATTGATCAGATTGGTAGTACTCTGTGCTGTAGTAGAGCTCTAGTCCAATATCGGCTCGTTACTGCCAATGCGTCCAATTGATTGAAGTGTTGTGGGCACATACACAAATATTTGTACGGAACCCTCAACACAAACATTTGTCACTCGGCGGTCACTAAACCTGTTATATTACGTTCACGTGTCACGTTCCTATTTACAAAGTAAATTCCTTGTTGAGTTTACTTTGATCACCGCGTTCTGACGACAAGAAATTTTTTTTTTAAATCTTCAACATTATCATCATTTCAGCTTGTGGCCGCGTTGGATTTCCGCAGGCACCTCACGACTGAAGTTGAATTTGGTATTTGGAATTAGCTCTGACCACAGGCCGGGAAAAGAAAGGAAGAACGGCGGAAGTCAAAGTTGGTGAGACAACGTTACAATCCGTATCACATGAGTGATTATTAAAAGACTACGAACTAAGAATGCTTTCATCTGGATGGGACACTAGGGACCACTACAGCAGACTATTAACCGTCATATTTCCCTAACATCCCTTAAGCTTATTGGTATCCACTGACGAGTTTAAATATTACCAATTGATTTCCAGGGCAACCAGTTTGATATTATCAGTAACCAAGGGTTCCTTGTCATTCTATATCCGATTCAAATATTATTTTCCATACATAACTTGCTACAGAGTTTTCCAATTTTATAGGCGAAGTAGGCACCAAAAAAAAAATTTAAAGAAATAGAAGAAAAAGTGAATAATTTACATGAGGTTATTTCTGTTGATACTAATAATTTTTTTTTCACAGCTTTGATATAGTCAGCTACAATTTTTTTATTGAAATAATTACTGAGTTCTTTTTAATTTTAAAAGTTCACAGTTTTAACTGTGCCATGACTAATATCCTATTTTTCCAAAGGAATTTTGTAGTTTAAATGAGTTCTGTAAATTATTATCAAACCCGGTAGTTCAATTTATTACTACTAAGCATATAGAAGAGGTATGCTTTATTACATCTCCAATATTCCATTTTATATTAATCACTACAAAGCAACCCCTCCATGAATTCAATTCCGCTCCCCCATTCACTATAGCCAATTAGTCAAGTTGAAAGCGTTCACAAATCATTGGTGGAAATCGGCTTCCAATTTTGCTTTGTCTATTTTCTATCAGGTATTATTGGAGGTCACGATATTTGGAGTTATCTAAGTCTCCAATTCATAGTACTTGGTACAGCCAGGCACAGTATGGTACAACCTTCTGCAATGATATTGTAACGTAATAATTCTTCTCATTATTTATTACATAACTGATCGTTTATAGTAATGAAACAATAGTTTTTAATAATAAATATTGACTGTTTCTACATTTAATTGTCCACACTCGGCAAAAAATAGACTTGTATAGATTTAATTCGTGTGTTTGTGTCTGTGTCTGTACTATCTGTGGTTAAGATATATAGTCTGTGGTATCGTAACAGCTGGACTTTAATCTATGCTTATTGACTCATAGGAGAATGTTCTTAGCTCCAATTAGAATTCCATGGCATATAGTCAGATCCTGTAAGTGTTGATGGCACTATTTTTAAAGGTTAATTTATTTATTAACCATCGCCATTCTAGATGGCAAGCCTCTCCTCCTTATAGCAACGTCTCCTTGACATGCCGAAATCATGATTGTGTCTTAATAATATTAAGATACTGATGTCTTAATTTTTTTAAATATTGCTATTTAAAATGTTTTAAATATAAACAGTATGCTTTAAATAAGTTAGCGCAGAGTAAAAAGGTAAAGTCTTTTTATAGGTTATAACTGTCTCCAGTCTTGACAGCTTCCTTTATAACACGCAAGTTTCTGGTTCGTGGTCTCATGCTGTGTAGTTTTATTTTGATTTTTTTTATCTATATGAAATATGCTGAGATTCAGTGGCTCATCACGAGATCTTTAAAAACTATTCCACATAAACACTCAAAACTTTGTAGATATAATGCTGCTGCCGTTTAGAGATCAGCTAAGAATCTATTATACAAAATTCATCCCCCAAACGGACTTACACGGGTGTTACAACTAGCAAAGAGGGCAAGGAATGGCTAGCATTTTATAAACTATATAATAACGAATTTTTATAAATGAGATAAAAAAAACTGTATTTTGCTATCCAAAAATGGCTAACAAGAAACCTAAAACCCCGTATTACCTTTTCTTTTTGTTTTACATCGGAGGGGCAAGAACAGGTAATGTCAGACTTGCACCCCACGCAGCCCCCTCTCGGAGGAGAAACCACCCTTTACACCTCTGTAAGGGCGCGCCGGAACATACAGCGAGGCCTTTTCTCTCGACGTCTTACCGTCGCCTGGGCAACGAATCCCCCCGAATCCGTCACCCAAAGTCCATGGAAGCCGAGAGAAAACTTTCCCGGCTTCTTGCGGCGGATTTGGTCTTGGGCTCCGCCGCCAACCATTATACGGCCGCGGAGGGTAGGGAGAGCGGCGAACAGCAATACCGACACTTCCTTTACCTCCGTGAGACTTCACCACGCCTACGAAGAGCAATGCAAGCCTGACTCCGCAGCCCACCAGCACACATCTGAGGTGAGCTCACCTGGAGTGGCCAGCTCAGGCCGGCCTATCCCTCGGGCCAGCCGAGTAGGTTCCTCTTAGCTTCACTGAGGGTGACTAAGCCACAGTTACCGAGCTCCACCGCCACGACAGGGCCGGATCTCGTTCGGGGGGACCCCGTTGACCTATTTCAATCAAATCAATTGTGTTTTGAGAAAATAATACCAGCGCAGTTCTTCAGTAGGTCGTGTTAAATTAAAATCGAGTCATAATTCATCACCCCATAGAAAACATCCTCGTGTAAACCCAAAGGCAACAAAGGAAAGAAATCTAATTATTCATTGAATTTTGCAAGATAATGGGTTATTGTTTTAAACAATGAAACTCTGGGTAAATAATCCCGTTTCACATCCGACGTTCATTTTTTAGTTTTATATTTCGAGCCTCTAATACAGGTGTATACATTTTCATGTGAAGCCTATTTTTTTAGGACTATAATTGATAACAAAATTTTTACTTTTAGAAATTGGAATATACGATAGAAGTTATTGTTGCAATAAAGAGTATTAGTATTAAAAACAATGACTAGTTAAGAAAGCGCTAAAACTAAATTAACCTAAATTTCACGACGTACATTCATTTTGATGTACTAATTTTTTCCATTCGAAGACAGACGATGAACAGGTAGTCAATCTAAAATCTAATTCCGATCTAAACTATGACACTACAGTACATTATACTTATCGCCTTGCGACAGAAGATGATTAAGTCTCGTTACTTGATTCGTTTATATAGCACAACTAAAACGCCCTTCAAATCGGAACACAGTAATATTTATACACTACTGCTTAATGGCAGGAATAGGCGTGGTTCGGTACCTAAACGGTCTCCGACAACAAAGACCAACCCACGACCAGTATACTTATGGTATAAACTATCTATTTATATATATATATGTTCATCTGTCTAAATATATAATGAATACGGGTTTTCTTTGTTCGCCAATCACGTGAAAACTAGTGAAAGTATCAAAATAATAACATGAGCATTCGCGGCGAAATAATCTGTCGACGGTTATAGGCTGTTTTTTTTCATAGATCCTTTGTGATTTTATTTCTAATTAACTTTTATACGTATAAACGTTTTCATTTCGTCTTACGTGGTTCCTATAGAAAATTATTTGTGGTTGCGGTTGCTCTCAAGGAATCATCATTCATCATTTCAACTGATGAACGTCTACTGCTGGACATAGGTCTCTTGTAATGTGTTCTCAAGGAATAATTCAGACAAATTTCAAGTCGGATTTTATATTACGGCTAGCAAGGCCAGTCAGGGAACAGCTAGTTTATATATAATAGATTACCACCTATGTAGACTTATCACAATATCTCTGGAACCATAAGGCCTAGAGTCTTGAAATTTGGCAGGAATATTCCTTTTGCCAATTATAGATCAGCTAAGTACGGATTTTACAAAATCCCATCCCAGAAGGGATTTGCGGCTGTGTTACCGCCAGCAAGGCGGACGGGAAAGAACTAGTTTAATATAAAACATGCATTGCATTACCTCGGATTGTACTGTTACTAATAAAAACTAATGTCTTCGCGATGTCAACAAAGGACCGACGCCATTACAGCACGGGTCGGGCAATAACGCGCGAAAATTTCCGACAGTTGGCGGGAAAGGTCGGCCATTACTGCAAAGAAGACGCATTACAACACACCCGGACCTATTCACGCAGCGGTGTTACCAACAAACTTTACTCCGCGTCGTGGAATATTTATTATCAAGATTTTATTAGGAGACTATCTGTTTTTATTAACTATACGAATCGTTTTTTCTTTTGTTTTTATATTAGAATTTCATTGAAATCAGATTTAATGATATTTCCATGCAATAAAACAAAATGCGAAGGGCACCGTGGTATTTAGCGGATCGCATCCGTAGGATAACAAAGAGAATGCTTTAGCTGGTAAGGCTACCATCGCTACTTATATTTCTACCACCAAACAGTAGTGTGAATTTATGTGTCTCTGTTTGAAGGAAATTATAGTTAGTGTAACGAAGTAACGAGACCTAACATGTTATATCTTAAGCCGACGGGCACAATGTGGCGCAAGTGTAGATCATCCTAACTAGCGCCTCATTGTAATAGGCAGGCGTATAAAATGAACGCTTTCCTCGTCCCGTTGTCTTGTCTTAAAAACACAACCCTCCCTAGTGCCCTCCTCCGTGTTACGACAAACATGGGACCGCTCCCTGTTGTCCTCCTCGTGCTTACTTAGTGGACTACGGTCGGCTATGGAGATGAAGTCATTTTTTTTATTTTAGTATATAATCTAATTTAAAACACCATCGTGGTGAATGATTAGTTTTAACTCTTTAACGAGAAAAGTACTCCCAAATCTCAAGAGTGGGGACTTAATACGATCAGGATCTGCTTTCTTACTTTCACTCCCCTTCAGTCTATTTTGGAAATGGCTACATTATTTATTTTAGACGTTAACATGACTATTAATTTGTTTATTTTTATAGAAAGTGTAATAACGTTTCATTTATATGCCTGTCGATGTATCGAACATCGATTGCGACAATCGATTTGAAGTTTCCGCTTTAAAAGTTTCCGAATAAATCTTCGTACGTACATGACGTTCCTGCGCTAAGTACATCAGGGACAGGATAATATATTTCGTTTCCCGGATGTACGATTTCGAAGTCAAATGGTATATTACTGTTGAATTATAAGATCGTATAAAATATTTTAATTTTACACACAATATCATTTTACTTTTATTTAAAGTAGTGTTATGTGAAAATAAAGCCGTGAATGGTAAACTTAATATGTGGCTTGAGAATTGAGCTTAGGACCTTCATGTTATAAGACAACCTCTGCTATAGCGCCACGGAGTCAGGTAATTCATTATTTATAGAGATTTCACAGTTCCCAATGTCGAACAACTTGCAAAGAAACGTATTGAGGTGTTGATTGGAATCAGGTAAAGAATAAGTTATTATAAATTTACTTAATTATAGTTTTACTTAGTCTTTTGTTGGTGCTCCCTGTTAGTCAACCGACGGAGCTCTGGCGACGGAACAGCGGCGGAATAAACACAAGCCTAATTGGACAACTGGGATGGTGCCTTGGGGCTTAGAGAGCTCCAGAAAATAACTGGTACAGACGGCAAATTGAATACCACTCTATTTTTTTCCTAAGATACTCATCCTGAAATGGATCACGATTGCTACGATTAAGAAGTCTTTCATTGTTCAACTAATAAGGGATATAATGTTCTGTTTTCGGTACACACATATGAATAACTAAACTTAAAGTTTGTTAACTAAATTGTCTATTACTTAGAAGCCACTTACCGCTAAGTTTATTACGAGTAATGGCCAATTTGCAAAGTTTGTTAGTTCAAATAAGTTTGTGCTGTATTAATGGTACACGCACGTCATACACTTTGTGTGCCTGTGTAGTTATGAAGTTAATCGGTTAAGTCGGCAGTTGGAAACTTCGAGAAAAACTTACAGCTGTGAATAGGTCAGACTTATGTTGATTGTAAAGAAGATATACCTCATATAGTTCTAATATATATAAAAGAGATTTCCATCTACGTAAAGACTCGCCACGATATCTCCCGTATCATGTGGCCTGGACTGGAAATTTGGTAGGAATATTCCTTATGTCAAGTATAAGTCAGCTAAGAACGGATTTCCCAAATTCCTTCTCCAATGAGAGTTGCGAGGGTGCTACGGCCAGCAAAAGGGGCGGAGAACATATTCTTTATAACCTAACTGCTGATGTTTAAATGATTTCTTTGCAAACCGGTCTACTCTAAAAAAGTGTTTTAAAGTAAGTATTTTGATTAAAAATTAAAATACTTATGGCTACACACCAGTAAAAAAAACTAACGAGAAATATTACTCCCCATCCACAGCTCACCAGGTTACTTATTTCTTACTTTCAAATGACATATTTCGACCCGTATAAGATTATTACCCATTAATAGATAGTATATTGGTTATAAAAACGTCGTTTCTATACAAAAATTACCAAAACGACTGGTTTTATTTATCATTTGACAAAGCGACAATACGGGCGAGACATTCACTTGAAGATAAGTGATACGCTTCTCATACAAAGTGCCATTAATTAGGATGATGTACATAGCACGTGATTGTGCTCGTTGTCTTGAGACATTTATTAAGTGTAATTACCTCAGTAATCTCTCTAGCTACAACGCTTTTCAAACCGGAATATAGTAAAAGAACCTACCTAGACAGTCCTTGGTAACAGAGACTTTTTGTTTCAACAGCCAATTCAGGTCTCTACTGTTGGGGCACAGGCCTACCTTCAATATGAGAGCGATGGGCTACAGTCACCATGCGGGCCCAATGAGGATTGGTGACTTCACACAAACCTTAGAATGAATTTTAATTCATGTGCAGGTTTCCTTGTGATGTTTTTCTTTCATCGTTTGTATTTCGCTGTTGTTACCAAAGGTCAGTCACCTATGGGTAATAAAAACAATACTTCAGAAGTTCAAGAGCTATGTCTTACGATTTCCCAATTATTGATAAAACGTAACATATGCCGTTAATTGTAAGAATAAGTGATACTAAATATATAACTATGAAAATCAATAATTCAAGAAGTTAAAAAAAAATCTTTGTAAAATATTGTATAGAGAAGTATAAAAGAAAGGGCTGATTAAGATTCCTAAGTTTTGACGTCAGAGGAAATAGAATAAAAAATATACAAATATCTTATTAAGGCTCGATTTTCTTATAGATCTTAGATGTAGCTACAGTACAATGCCATGTACCATTTGTTGCCAGCCACAAGCTACAGTAATTCTTTTGATGTCTTCGCCCTTTCATACCCAGATGAAAGAACCTGAATCGACATTCATAATTTTATGTACAATGTACCTACATTATATTTACTAAGTTAAAAAGATGTTTAAACTTAACAATAAACGTACTGCTACATAATCACAGCATTCGTGTATTGGGACCAAGATAAACAACTTTTTTTTACAGATTATTTAACACTATATCAAACTCTATTAAGCCTAACTAGAGTACCATAGAATGACAATTCTCTATGAGGAAGACGGTTTAGAATATTACTTTCGGCACTCTACTCTTGGTTTATCGTAAAAGGCTACTGAATTGAACAGTTTCAGGGTAAAGGCAGCAGCTTCTCTTATGTCCTCTACTAACCACATTGTGGTCTACCTTGACAAATGAAGCCGTTACTCCCGAAATTAGAGAGGTACGTTCAACAGTAGAGATCTGTACGCTGAAATTGTGATATAAATATATATATATATATATAGACTAATTATTACGCCAACAGTTAATAAAAGTGATTAAGAGATCTTTCAAAGTTCACCACTCCAAGCAAGAGAGGTAATCACAATAGATTTCAACAGCACTCAACAAATAACTGAACAAATTGAAATCTGTTGCTGTGATTGTGTACTTAAAGTGTGAAAGGTTCAATTGAAGATATTTAAGTTGAGGTACCATTGAGACTAAAGAACTTAAGGACTATGAAGAGAATCGATAGAAGACATTAGCATTGAACTCTGCACCATTTATTGTATAACTAAACCGCATTCATCTTGACTGCTCTTAACCGGTGTAGCGATCATAGCGCAGTAAAGAGGTTCTATACTTTATTTATTTATAATAGTAAATAATCGGTCTCGATTATTAAAATGGACACTAAATTGAAGTAAATCTGTCATAAAATGGAAAAATAATATAACTGACATTAGTACGCATTTTCTTACAAATTTATCGTTTCCTTGGTTGCGATAACGATTTACCGTATAACGGAACGCAAATGTCATCTTCATTTCTACTAGTGATTACTGCCAACAAATTACTGTGTTCCGGTATGAAGGGCGTTGTAGTGGAATTACGCAGGTCACGTGTCCCAAATTGGTGTACGCATCGTGACATTAGCGCCACATTTGTTTTACAAAAACATTGCGTATACTTTTTTTTTCTACGAAACAAGGATCGAGCTAGGCGTTCACCTGATAATACCACTGCCTATAACAAAGTGGCACTAGTTAGGATGATATACACAACGCCACATTGCGCTCGTCGCCTGGAGTTATATATATTTTAAGTTTAAATGTCATACTCTCAGCATTGGGAACATGGGGAGTGTACTTAATTACTTAAGTGTCACCACAGGTGTCGGGTAAATTACACAACGTCCTATAAAATGGGCGGAATTGTTGAACGATCCAATTTTAATTAAGCCGCCCCGGGTGACGAGCTTTTACGTACATTTTAGGGCTACAATGGCACCCCTCCATTTCCCATTTGATTGTTTAGCGATAAATATAAAATTTACCAATAAACAAGTTGTTGTGCCATTTAAATACTTGTGATATATACTCAGTGTAGCTGAGAGAGAACCAATGCTTAGCAACGGATGTCCAAATCATCAGCCGATAGACGTACACTGGACATAGGCCTCCCCCAAAGATATCCACATCCGCGTAGCATCCAGTGGGTTCACGCGATTATCACCAGATCGTCGGTCCACCTTGTGGGAAGGTCTCCCAACACTTTGTCTACCGGTATGCGGGCACCACTCGAGGACCTTACTGCCCCATCGGCCGTCGGTCCTTCGAGCAATGTGCCCTGCTAGCAATCTTTTGGGCTATGTCGGTGACTTTAGTTCTTCACCGGATCTCTATATTTCTTGGAAACTCGCAGCATAGATCTCTCCGTTGCCCTTTAGGTGACTTTGAGCCCTTTTAGAAGGCCGATATTAAAGAGCCACGTCTCGGTCCCGTACGTGAACACTGGCAACACGCACGAGTTGAAGACTTTCGTCTTCAGACACTTCGGCATCTGAGACGGAAAGATCCTGCGTAACATGGATGTCTTACTTACCGGATAATGATACATATATCCGCTTCATCAAATCTTAATTCTTACTCTGTCCACTACCCATCATACTTCTCCTATAATAGCCTTGTCTTTCCAGAATCATTCCTTTTCTGAACTGGAGTATTCTGTGATGAATATGTTTAACCATTCTCGGGATTATCATCACTTAAAAAGTAAAATTTAACAAGTCACGTATAAGTACTAAAAACTTTTTTATTATGATATCCTGTCTGTTGTTGTTGATTATTTATTTTACAATCTAAGTGATAGCTAATATTCTTCCTGTATTTGTTAATATGTTAAGTTGCAAAGAGTCTGGTGATGATGAAGCCTGCTCGCTCCGAATACTGCGGCGCGCGTATTTCGACAGCAGGATCATAACAATGCTATAATGACTACCGATTTACAATTAGATTTTTTTTATTCGATGAAGCGAAGAGACGAGCAAGACGTTCACCGGATGGTAAGTGATACGCTTACCCATAATAATGTGGCCCCAGTTAGGGTGATTACACTGTGCTCGTCGCCTTGAGACATAAGATGTTAAGTCTCGTTTCCTTAGTAATTTCATTAGCTGCAGCGCCCATAAAACTGGAAGACAGTAATATTTTCATACTACTGTTTAGCAAAAATAGGCGCAGCGGTGGTACCTACTTAGACCATTTACCAAACTTATCGATACGAACGAATCAAATCAAGGACTAAGAGTCAATCGCTACCCATGGAAAAAGTTATTTGTTCATATAATAAGTTTACAAAGTTATTGATGTAAAAATCTTTATTTTCTTAACTGATATATCCTTAACGCGTTAACAGTTTTTTTTTATCGTTAATTCCAAGAAAATAGCTAACATTTTGTATTGTGTCAACAAAATATTATACGAGCTCCGTAATGAAAGCTCTATAATCGAATCAATACGGAAGTAACGGGCGATTTCGTTGGGTAAAGGAAATAAAAGTTGCTCCATATAGCTAATAAACGCAGATACGGTGGGCGTGGGATGATAAACATTTACGACAAATCGAAGTGGACTCCGTTATCCTCGGAATGATTTTCACGACGGCATTCCATCACTGCGGAGCCCCATCAACGTTTACGGCATCACGATCGATTCGGTAAATGAGACTAGTTGAAATTGAATCGTAACATAATGAGATTTTTTTTTTATTCTACTTGGCGACGAGACGAGTGAGACGATCACCTGATGGTAAGTGATACGCTTACCCATAACAATACAGCGCTATATAGGATGATATACACAGCACCGCATTGTGCTCTTCTTGAGATGTTAGAAGTTAAGTCTCATTACCTCAGTAATTACACTAGCTACAACCTTCAAACCAGAACACAGTAATGTTGTTTAGTTAAATAAAAAAAATTAACTATTACTAAAACAATAAAAAAAACTACAATTACAAAATGGCGGTACACATTTTTCGTAATAAAATTGGTAGTAAAGTTATTTGTTGAGTTTCGTACCAACTTGTATGTTTGCAATGCGGCTTCAACTATTCTGAAGCATCGAAATATGGCTAACGAGTAAAGTCGGACCACGGATTCGTACTCGACCAGTTCCGTAGACCCTTGAGACCCTTAAGGATCATACGAATGAAAAGGTAGTAAACATGACCATAACAGCATTGCTGCGTTTCCTTTAAAAGGATATATAAATCTAGCGTATTCTGGACGATGAAGCTTCACCATCTTCGGCTTCTTTGTTATTTAATATAGTTTGATTTTTTTTATTCAATTAAGCAACGAGGCGAGCGGGACGTTCACCTGATGATAAGTGATACGCCTGCTCATAAGAACTTGGCGCTAGTAGCATGATATACACTGAACCACATTGCAGGCGTAGCCTGAGCCATAAGATGTCCAGTCTCGTTGCCGCAGTAATTATACTAGCTACAGCACCCTTCAAACCGGAACAAAGAAATGTTTCCACACTATTGTTTGTCGGTAGAAATAAGCGATGCGGTGATATCTAACTATACGGTCTTCGGCAACAAAGACCTACCACCAGTAAATTGAGGTCGAGTAGAAGAAAAAAGGCCGAAGAAGTATTTTTGTCATACTCGCGTAGTAATAAATATATTAGAATGTGTTACTAGTTAATAGCATAGTAAACATTTATGAAGGCGTGATTACTTTGTGAGGTGGTCGTAAACGTCCATTCCTCATGGAACTTGAACTTTCTTTGAAGGAAACCGACTGTCCACGCAAAATGATCTTAGATAAGTCTCTACTTAGTCAAGTCTCAATATTGGGATCTTTCAGAGGGCCATTAAACGACTATAATTTTTCATTATACAAATAGGTTTAGCAACTACATCACAAATATGCTATGTAATAAATATCTATCAAACGTTCCGTTTTACAATAATTTAGCTTATAACAACAGTACTTTAAAAAAATTAGTTTTTTTCCTATAAAAAGTTCTTACTAAGTTAATTCATGAAAGTTTTGTAGGAAGACTTCGTTACATAATATTCACATGTTTTCCCTCTTACTACTGTAGTTGGTTGTAATTAGATGAAGCTTCCTCACTGTGTACATTTTCATAAAGAGAAAAAAAAAACAAAACGGAAAAGAATAAATATGTAAATTTTTAAATGAATACTAAAAATATATGATTTAAAGTATAGATATAAGATCCACCACGAATACACATGAGACACACTACAATTAAATTAGAGAAGGAAGTTAAACTACTAGCACTGATAATTGACAATAAATTAACCATGTAAGTTGCATATGCAAAAATTTACTAAATACATATAATATAGAATGCTGAGATGTGCAAATATAAAATAGGGCCTTAATTCCGGAAATAATCAGAACAACATACTTACCAGTAATAGAACCAATAATATTATACGCCGCTAGCGTCTGGGCAGATGGCGCCGGAAAAATTACTACTCGAAAACTTTTTAATGCTGTACAAAGAATTGGTAAAAAAATATGCAGATTATACAAGACGGTATCCCTGAACGCAGCTCTCATTTTAACAGGACTTTTCGTATACAAGAAGCAGCAAAGCTATAAGAAACGAAAAAGGGAATTACACATAAGTACGTTGGATTTAGAACAATAGAAAGAAAAGTAGAAGCAAAACATGCAAACCATCCAGCACTAATAGAAATCATTGATTACAAAAATATCAACATAGAAACAAATACGGAAGATAACGAGGACGAAAGGTTCAGGCGGAGCTTTTTGCCGTATTACAAGGAATTCTTTGGATTAAGTGATAAAAGAAATACATCCGGCATATATAGTGGCTCAAGATCGGCATTAGATTCATTAAGACAGAAAAATTTACATACGATAACATTCGATATATGTAAAAATTTTAAATATATTAAAACAGGAGGGAAAATTTTGAAACTGTGCTGGATCAAAGCCCAAAACTAAGGCAACGAATGAGCTGATGAAGCAAAAGCAGCTCATCGACCTATGTCCTATCTCCTTTGCGAAGAACAACATACGAGTTGATACTATAACACAATGAAATACAAGACAACTCAACAGTGACAAAGGAAACAACAAAAAAATTTTCTTCCCTGACGCAAAAGAAGCAGACAAATTAATTAGAAAAATTAACTTGTCACCCCACGATACAAGCATTGACTGGACATGGAGGGTTGGCAGATTACTTCTATAAATTTAAATTGAAAAACAACCCTGGAAGCATCTGCGATCTTAGTGATAAAGAATCATCGCTACACCTAACATTTGATTGCCTGATATACGATTTTCAAAGAATGAAAATAGAGCATGAAATAGATTACAAAATTGATAGAGACACAGTATTTGAGATATCAGAAAATAAGAAAGTTAGAGATAAGTTCATTACATTTATAGAAAATATGGAAGACGATTCGATAAAAAGAAGCAAAGAGTTAGAGAAAAAAAAATTGGATTATTAAAATAAATAAGGGTATGATATTTCAGTGTATTAATGTAATAATTAGCTTTAAAACATTGCCATTTTATTACCTAGTTTTAGGTACGTAATAAATACATTATCATTATAACGAATTGATTTTAACCCAACATTAAAGAATCAGAGAATATGATTAGAGTTGAAAGATGAGGAGTTCAATACATCAGAAATAAATAAACAAAAATAAAAGAAGGATAAACAAGAACTCGAACTAGTCTAAGGTAAATAGTTAAGAAAAAAAAATATGATCATCTCTTGATTCTGATAATGTAAGCGCTTGAAAGCCATAGCGACTCTTACAGCTTATTTGATACTGGGCTCGTGGACCACTCGGATCCAATGGACGCGGAATGATTTGTAGATGGTTGTAAGCTATTTGTTTTTTGAATTTCATAGATCCTTTATCATTTCTTTTTTTTATTTCGTTAAGGGACTAAACGAACGGACGTCCACCTGATGGTAAGTGATACGTCTGCCAATAACAATGTGCCAATAGTTATGATGATACATACTGCACGGCATTGGATTCGTCGCTTAAAACGTAAGATGTGGAATCTCGTTACCTTAGTAATTACACTAGCCACAGCGCCCCTCAAATCGGAACACAGTAATATTTGCTCGCTGCGGTAGTACCCACCTAAATAGTCTCCGGCAATAAAGACTTGTCACCAGTATAATTTCTAAGTATTTCTTTTTATGATGAATCAATCCGGCTTCATAGGGCTCAGAGCTCGTAAATCTAGTATCCGCGGGCTAAATAAGTATTTCTAATTAACTTTTATAAACATTTTCATTAGGCATTATTCATGTGGTTTCTATAGTAACAGTTTCCATAGATAGGTTATTAGCGGTCTATATTTTATATTACGGTCGCAAAGCGGTCAAAGAACAGCTAGAGTCGTTGCATTTTAAACCGAGTTGTCGGGCAATAAATATCACTGACAGTAGGAATGTGCACGTAATGCATCCCCTTATTGATATTTATTCATCTGGGCACGCGCAGTAACTCACAATGTGTTCCTGTTTTTAAAAGAATTGAAAACAAAAGTTTTTCTATGATTACGTTGAAACAAACATTTTATCTTACAATTTCAAATTTTTCATTTTCAGACAGCGAAAAATTATTCCTATTAATACTTAAAATAATTTAGCATATCGATTGTATCGATCCCTTTATCGATATGCACCTCTACAATTCTTACGCACATTACTACACCTCTTCATAAGGCCTGTAAGTGCGAGCGAGACAAACAGATATAAATGATTTATTGTCCGACGAGTCGGTTTGAAATGCGACGACTATAGTATACTATAAAGCGATACATCGCAAAGGATTTGGCATAAATAATTCATACAATGTAAACAAATTTCACTGAATACCACACAAAATAAAACCATTTGTGTATACTACAAGTGTTTAGTTTACATATTATTTGTGTAATCCGTCCTGTTGTTGAGTATACGGGTAGTTTAAACCTTTTTGTTTTAAAAAGAAAAATTTACAAAAATACTGTTTTTGGTGATTTTGTTTACTTTCGAATCATTGTTTTTTGCGTATCAAATCAATGTTTTTATGCGTAAAGTCATAACCTATTGTTGGGGGGTCCTTTTAACATTCATCATCATCAGCCGATAGACGTCTACTGCCGGATATAGGCCTCGAATCAAGATCTGGACATGAATCGGTCTTGCGCTGCCTGCATCTGCATGTTGGTTTATTTGGGGGAGATTTGGGCCATTTACCACCATTCTAGTCCAATGTTTGTGGGAGCCCGTGCTTCGTTTATTAACTAGCAGGGGACACCACGAGCAGGTGAGGTTGGTTTGGGTCCCGTGAGTTGTTATGCGGTAACCCTTAAATCTCACCACCCTACATTATGATCTATAGAGTATTACTAATGTTATCGTCATCGAAATTTCGAGAATATAAGTCTAAAGATGCTTGCCCTTACATTTTCACGATATTTTTAAATGTTTGTCCGTGTATATTAATTTTTTTTATTCAACAAGGAGACGATATGAGAACACGTTCGCCTGATGGTAATTGATATGCCCATTACAATGTAACACATTGCATACGTCGTCTTGAGACATGAGATGTTGAGTCTCGTTATCCCAGTAATTTCACTAGTTACAGCGCCTTTCAAATAGGAGTACAGTATTGTTCTAACACTACTGTTTGTCAGCTGCAACAAGCGCTGCTGTGGTACCTACTTACACGGTCTCCGGCAACAGAGACCTACCATACAATAACAAAAAAAACATTTCCTTTTTTTATCGAACAAATACAGAATTTCTATTCATCTTGGATTTAACCTAGACGGTCTTTGCCAATAGAGATTGACCACCAGTGTATTTTCTATGATACCGACGGAACATCACCTTAATAGCAATGTTAATTTGTAGTAAGGGTTTATAAGTGCCAGTTATAAGTAAAACTAACCTTGAAAAGCCGCCTCGAATCGCACCGGCTCCTGCGTCGGCGCGCGGGAGAAGGCCGACACGAAAAGCGCGGCGAGCAGCGCCGCCATTGGCGCGACCCGCGGCGCAGCCATCACACCACTACGCCATGCCATTTCCGGCCATACTCGAGCTGGCACACTCACTTCCTGCAGGCAATAAAGAAAACATTATACTTCATTATCGAACACGAAATAACACACGCTATCATGCTGAACACTTTAACGTGCGCGAAAGATATTCAAAGATGCAACGCCTTTTTGCCTGTCCATAACGACGTGGCGCTAGTTAGGATGATATATACTGCACCACGTTGCGTTCCTCGCCTGAGATGTAACATTGAGTCTCGTTACATAATTACACTAGCATCAATCAAACTGGAACACAGTAATGTTTGCATACTACTGTTTGACGGCAGAAATAGGAGTTGCGGTGGTACTTACTTAGACGGTCGGTCTCCGGCAACAGAGACCTACCATCAGTAGGTCATGGCCGACGATTACTATCAGCCGATAAACGTCCACTGATGGACAAGGCCAACGCCTATCTCACATAATAATTATAAATATCAATGGATGACTATAAAATAATCAATATTAATATTGACAAATGATGATCACAGTATACCGGAAATGAACATAGTTAACCTGTCCTTTACTTGTATAAAACAAAATTTATCTCGATTTTTTTTAAAATCTCCTTTCCGTGATAATCAGTATGAAGAGGCAATATAGTCAGTACCTGGTTCAAGATTGTACTTGATGTTTTTATGCGACAGAGCAAAACAAACAGTTCACTTGTTAATGAATAGGACACACCAGCCTCTAACAATGAAGAATTAATTAGATTTATGCAGCATCACACTCACCATATTATTATCAGACATATTGGTACTACGAACAATACGTATTTTTTTTATCCAATTAAGCTACGGGACAAGCGGGACGTGCTCATAACAAAGCGGCGCTATTTAGGATGATATATACTGCACCACATTACGCTCGTCGCCAGAGACATAAGATCTTGAGTCTCGTTACACCAGTAATTACACTACAGTAATTTATGGCAATACGCGCTGTGGTGGTACCTACCTAGACAGTCTTCGGCAACTGACACCTAGCACCAGTACGTACGTATCCTCGTTTCGTTAGATCGTAGTTTTTTTTTAATTCAAACGTAAAGCGAAAGCACTCGGCATACCTCCTCTCATATATTCACTGCTAGTACAGCAAGAATAGCCTGTAATATAGCAGTTTCATTAATAACAGTGGACATCACCAATGTACCCATAATAAAAAAAAGAAATTTATTTATATGTAACGTAAGGGATGTGAATAAAAAAAAATACGGCGAAAATTGTATTATTTCCAATTGTTCGTTCACGCACAGGGACAAACGTGTGTTAGTTATTCAAAAGAGGATTTATACAACTCGGATGACAGTAAGCTTATCCCGCAACGCTTTCACTTCGGCGTGGCTTTTTTGGTCCAGATTAGAGCACGGTTCTTCTAAATTTTATTACAAAATGTTTGAGTTTTTTGCATCGAATTCGAGTAACAAAAGCGTTAAATTTTCTTTTAAGCTCTTATCTCACTGCAAAACGAAATTATCTAAATTTTTATATGGATGCTATAGGTATTTTTAAAATATTTTAGATTATTGTTAATATAATTGCGATTATATTATTTTTAGTACGCAGGTAGGGAGCAGTTGAAACGCACGTAGCCGTCAACGCACTGATTTCACTCCGCCATCTCGGTGGGCGCATCCACCCCTTATTTTACAGATACCTACATAACAAATACAATTACTAAATCTTAAAATTCTTAAACAAGGAAAATACATAATTTCTTTTATACTTTGAATTTAATAAACCTTTTTAAAAAGAGGTACTCTCCTCTTAGTTATTGTGTTCAGTTTAAACGGTGATTGAATTAATGTAATTACTAAAAGCTATCTTTCTGTAATATCAAATGTTTCAGAATTTAAACGCGTCTACATTTTGTGTATATTGCCTCATTAATAAATGATATAATAAACAAATATCAGTTTAAAGGTAACGTCATCTCTTCCAATTTTCGATGTCGGGACCTTTGGAGCGAGGGAAAATGATGCCATAAATCCCGAACAAGCAATCAGCTGCTAAGGTACAGTAAAGAAAAGACGGTTTAATTCAAAGGGAAAATATCTTAGGTATCTAAGACGTTCGTATAACCCTCGGGCCTTATTCTGTCCGATTTCCTTCGTAACTGTTACACTGGAGGCCATAACGCCGTTTTGCCGACCCTTTACTTAAATCGTCTGGATCAATTCTTAGTAGGGTTGCTAAAAGGAAACCTTTTGTTTAAATTATAACATAATCAAATGATATGTCTATGTATATAAAAGTCTGTAATATCTCTATATGGATATATGAACTACAACTTAATTATTTTAACAAAATATGAGATATTTGGTCCCTTTACGTATTGTAGCTAACTATTAGGTCCTTACATATGAAATTGGTGTTTTGTACGGGAGGAATATAGAATCAGTTTTTTTTTTTGTAAAATATATTTAATTGATCAAAGTATGCACCGTTATTATCTATGCACTTTTGCCATCTAATAGGTAGTTCATTGATCCTTTTACTAAAAAACCATGGGGGCAAGAATCAATAGACTCTTTGAAGACGGTTTGTACTGCCGCATCGGAGTTGAATTTTTTTCCTTGTAAGAAGTTGTCCAAATTCCGGAAAAAATGGTAATCTGTTGGGACACGGTCCGGGGAGTACGGCGGATGTCGCAGACATTCCAATTGTAGCTCATCTATCTTAGTGGTTGTTTGTTGTGCAGTATATGGTCTTACGTTGTCGTGAAGCAACAGTGGGCTAGAGCGATTGACCAATCTCGGTTGTTTAGCAGCTAGTTCTTCCTTCATGGTCTGCAGTTGCTGACAATAGATATCTGCCGTAATCGTTTGGCCAGATTTTAGAAAGCAGTAGTGAACGACACCGGCGCTAGTCCACAAAACACTCACAAGTAACTTATTCTGAGTCAATTTTCGTTTAGGGCAGGATTTGGCTGGGTCTTCAGGGTTCAGCCATTGCGACGAGCGCTTCCGATTATCGAACAGTATCCACTTTTCATCACAAGTAATGATTCGATTTAAAATCCCTTCATTATTGTGTCGGTTGAGCAACGTTACACAGCAGCAGCAGTTGACGCGTGTTTGCAAGTTCGATTCACTCAATTTATGACATACCCCCATCGTTCAAGTTTTTTTTTACTTTCCCGATTTGCTTTTCAAGTGGATTAATACAGTTTTGTCACTTACCCTGAAGCCTGCAGCTATCTCTAAAGTGCTTTGTGATGGATTCGCTTCACAATAGCGTTTAATTCTTCATTTTCTACTTTGGTCTCCGGTCATCCACAGGGTTGGTTCTGAAGGTCGAAATTTCCAGAACGAAACCGTTGAAACCAAAAATGTACCGTGTTTTTTGCGACACCAGCGCCGTACACATCATTAATTCTTCGAGTTGTTTCTGCAGCACTGGTGCCACGGTAGAGCTCGTACTCGTAAATATATCGGTATTTCAAGTTGTGCGGTAATCCGCACAATGGAAAATTTGAAATTTTTCTTAAGCGTCGCTTATTAAAGCGACACCAAAGAAAAAAATAATGGGGAAAAAACAAATGAATGACTGTTTTCAAAATTCAAATATACCAGCTAAACGAATTTATAAATTTGAATTTGAAATTATTAACTAAAGAGGAGATATTTCAGATCAAATTGGTCCGTACGACAAAAAACACTAATTTCATATGTAAGGACCTAATATTATTCATGTTGTCGACTAACTACTCTATGATCTTATATAATAGTGTCGGGAAAACCGTGTATTTTACAATAGTTGACACAGATAATGCATCATTATTGTTAAAAGTGATATTATTAATTCGAATTCCAATGAAGTGATGGCTGCCACCCCTGACAATTTTTATTTACTTCAACTTTTCTGAATGCCGATAAAACGACATCTTGCATTTGATGTGTTACAATCCTAGCGACTTAAATGAAATACTATCGGTGATTTCACTTTATGTCATATTTCATAGAGCTTGGAGTTTTCGAAAACGGCAAAGGATTATAATAACTTTTAATTTAATATATAATAAAGAATACCAAAATACAACAATTTTAAAATTTATTTTAGTTAATGCTTCAGTTTCACTGAAATGGTTCCTAGCATTTAATTTAACAAATCAACGTCAATATAAAATATTCTTCACTTTTTTAAATCCTAAGTTCTATTATGAAACTAATACATTATATTTTACAATAAATATTTCAATTATAAATAACTTACTTTTTTTTGTAATATTTTGATGGTAGTTCAATGACTCTGTAACGAAATAATTTTATCATTTTTGTAACACTTCTGTGAGTGTGATGTAATGCCTGTGGTACAACCTCTAGTAATAAGTAAAGATTAAAAGTAAATATAAGATAAACTGACACTTATAATTTTATTTACTCGGCTATACATAAAACTTGTCGAAACAACAAATCAAGAATTGGCTGTACGTAATAAAAACTGTTGCCTTTATTTCCAAAAAAAAAAAGTAGACATGTGTTATATGACACTGATATGTGTCGAATTAAAATGTAAACAGTTTTCACCATCGTCTTTTCGGTTTGAAGTTTGGTAAAATAGGAACAGATTTCATTTAATTATCATTATTATACTAATGGAAAGTTTATTGTATAAATTAAATAAACATCAAAGTTTTTCTGTGTGGAAATATTCAAATATGAATAGTTGTCATATATTGTTTACAATAATGTTTTTCGTTTGTTTACTCGATAGAGTGAAGCTTTTAGATAATGGAATGGCCAGGACACCCCCTATGGGGTGGATGTCGTGGGGCTATTACTTGTGCGGCGACAACTGCGAGGAGCATCCGGAAAAGTGTCTTGAGTAAGCAAACAATAACAACCTAATTTACCTGTTTGTTTACGAGAAACAAATATTATGGAAAGCGTAGGTAAAATTTGTTCCGAGCCTAGCTCCACCATTAAATAAAAGTTGTTACATTTGTAAAATACATAATATAGAATACATAATCATTTAAATTTTTCATTATTTATCGTTACGCAAATACTTTTTTTAAAATAAGAGGTGTCCAGTTTTGCCAAAATAGAAACGAGAATAAGAAAAAAACTAAAAAAAAATTAGTTTTATGTTGTCATATTATACTACACATTTGTAAAAGTTGCTTTATTTGATTATTATTGTAGTAGTTACAATTTACAGATTCTATTTTTTTTACTTATTATAATATTAGATCTGCTCAATATCACATATATTGCAATGTGATAATCTTTTTTCTAAATTAATATATAGAAAAGCTAATATATTTGTATTGCTGTAACACTGGTGGTGCACAACTTTTTTGAAATAATTTTTGTTCTTAATTCTAACTGATTACTAAATAACAAACAGAAATTACAAAAGCAGAAAAAATTCAATATCTTACAAATTACATTGTCTGTATCATATTTTTGTTCTGTAGTGTTTATAAAATTGTTTCCTTATGTTAGTGTTTGTGGTGTGTTAATAAAGGTACATTACTTCATTATTAGTTTCTCTTATTATTTACTTTTGATATACATAATTACTTATTACACAAAAAACATACATTTTAGTTTCAATTATATATATTCAATTATTTATATTCAAATATATTGGTATCACTGTAGCAAAGTATAACAATATTTAAAAATATTGGGAATACATATACAATTTGACGTTAGGACTAGAAGATTTGAATCTTATATCAACTTATTTACAAACAAAACCTATCACTGAAGGAAATTTCTAACATAGTCTAGTGTATTAAAAATAGGAATTTGTTTATTGTTATTTCCGTTATTTAATGTTTGATAGTTGCATTTTGTTGAATTTTTAGTAAATTTAAAAAGTGACATTTGTCAAAATAATATTTTTCATTACAGTGAGAATTTAATATTGTCAATAGCAGACACATTTTACACTGAGGGTTACCAGGAAGCAGGCTATGAATATATAATCATAGATGATTGCTGGGCAGAGAGAAAAAGAAATAGTGATGGTAGACTGGTAGCCGATAGGAAGAGGTTTCCACATGGAATGAAATACATATCTGATTATGTAAGTAGTAGTTAGTTTAGTATCCACTGAAGTTTTACAACTTTATTCAATTGAATGGCCACAATTTAGTTTAATAATCATTGTTCATGGTGGGTAGAACATTGTGAAAGTTCAAATTTATTAGGAAAATAATTTGGAATAAATAAATAAATCTAAGTGAGACACTTTAAAACAGACAGATGAAAATATTTTGTTTAGGTCCATTTTAATATCTGCAAAGTGCTTACTTGTCATCAACTTCACAAGGTGTACTTAACACCTTAGGCCATGAGGCCAAGGACAGTAAGCATGCTCATGCATACTTTTACCTGTTGATACCCAAAACACAGTAATGCTATTAAGTCAATCCTAACATATTCTGTCTCGGAGTGATGAACACATTGTGGTGCTGTGTATGTCAACTTTACTGGCACCAATTGGTTATGGGTGGGCATATCATTTACCATCAGGTGAACACCCTGCTCGTTCTCTTCATATAATAAAAAAAAATGCAAAAACTATGATTGTCAATGACATTCGGGTTTGACTCTCTCCATCAGAGAGGAAACCTAAGCCCCGGTTGTGGAAATGTCTAGAGTCCATTATTCATTGATATATGAATTCAAATACCATTGTTTGATTAGGATTATTTGTACATTAATCCGCCAATAGTCATTTTTTTTAGATCCACGCCAAAGGTCTAAAGTTCGGCATGTATACTAACGTAGGCAACGTTACGTGTATGTACTACCCCGGGTCGAGGAACCATTTCGGTATAGACGCCATGACGTTCGCCGAATGGGGTGTCGACTACATCAAAGTCGACGGTTGCTACGCCGAGCCGAGCTTTCTAGACACTGGTAAGCGTATACCCAATTTTTTTAAATATGGAATACATTTTTTTAAAAGTTAAAAAATTTTAGTTTTGATATAAGGCACAACTATCACCTAGTAGATATGACAAAGAAATGATTTGTTTTTTTTTTCCCTTCGAGGGTGTGAGTGCTATTTCCAACTATTCCCTTCTTTTAGGGAAAATCCCTTTGAAGCATTAAAAGGTACGTCTAGGAAACATTGTAATAAACACGGCTGAAAACTTTTTTATTTCGACGAAGGTACGAGATGAGCAAGACTTTCACCTGATGGTAAGTCATACGCCTTCCCATAACGTGGCACTAGTTATTCTGATATACATAGTGCAACAACATGCACTATGCTTCGACATAAGATGTCGAGTCTCATTACCTCAGTAATTTGACTAGCTACAAATACCCTTCAAACCGCAACATAGTAATGTTTGACGACGTAAATAAAATTTGCAGGTCTATCTAGATGGAACTAGAGATGTACTATCAGTAAAAATTGGAGTAATAAAGTTGTCTCCAACAATTTAAATCATCTTTCTCATCTTTGCCATCTATGACACGTTTTTTAAATGAAATAAGTATTATGAAAAATTATCTCGTATGATTTCAGCTTATATAAAATTCGGGAGTTTCTTAAACAAAACTGAAAGACCCATGGTGTACTCGTGCAGCTGGCCTTATTACATCGAGTATATACACAATCGTCAAGTAAGTGATTGTTTGTTATCTTATTCATATGCAGCTTAAGTGTGTGTCAATATGTCGCTGATAGGTTATTGGTTTATTGAGTAACAGTGAAGTACCAGCCAATGGGGTGAAGCTGGCGCGGAATTCAAATAGTCCACATACACTGACACCGTGCACGCAATTATCATTGTTAAATACAATTAACATAACAATTAAACATTGATAATAATAGGAGGGTATTAATGTTAAACAGCTGTTCATATACAGACATACATATTCTCTGATATTCACTACAATTAGTAATAATTATAACATTGTTTATGAATAAAATATTAACTGATTTAATTCAATTCCAACAGATATTCTTAATCACAATTTATAAGATCTAGAACAGCATTCAATTCTGCCTTTGACTTGAACATGAGCACCCATCCAGGTCTAGATTTTGTTATAATAGTTTCTAGAACTTTGCTAGTATTCGACTCTACGGTATATTACTAAAAAATACACTCTTTGTTGTAAATGAGAACAGACTGTCTAATTTTAGTCTAAACAGACTGTCTATAAATTTTAGTATACTTTTAAAGGGTATTTGGACGTTTTTAATGTAACTCTATAATCTACCACTTCTTCGTTCTTTATTTCCGGTTTTTAAAGGACTCATATTCGAGATAAATACAGAAGAGAAGTTTAATCATTATTTCAGCTTATCTATTGCTGAACATAGACCTCTTTAATTATTTACCAGGTCCCAATCTACGCTTGCTGCCAATTTTTTAAATCATCATCAGTCATTGGATGTTCACTGTTGGACATAGCCATTTCTCAAAGAAATCCACAGCACTCATCCGGCACTGTTCACATAGGCACCATCGCAGCTCCTATTTCTATTGTCAAACAATTGTGTGCAAATATTGCTGTGTTCCGGTTTGAAGTGCGCTTTACTCAGTGAAATTACTGCGAAGACGATACTTAACTCATGTCTTAAAGTGTCGAGCATAGTGTGGTGCTGTGTATATCCTCCTAACGATTCGTTGGTTTAATAATGATGATGACTGATAAAGTGAATGTTTCGTTTGTCTCATCAGTTCGTCGAATAAAAACACAGTACACTGTGGCCCCAGAGACTAAAATAAAGTTTATTTATTATTATTATTTTTTGGAAATAGTTTTTCTCTCGAAACCATCATAAACAGAATTTCGGTTAATAATAAGCACCACGGGCTAAGCCAAGTGGTGCTCAATTTCTGTTGTAATATTGTTGGTGGCATCTTCCTGTAAAAGCTTCTTAACTATACGACAGGTATTGAGGATCGCGACTCTTTGCATGGTTATTATTATTATTATAAAAAAATCCAATGGTCTCCCATATACGATGGGTCAGTGTCTTTTAGTGGTGGATGTTCATCATGAACCAGTGGATGGTTCTGATGAAGTTTTTCAATATCCGCCATCTATCTACGGATCCAGGTTAATCTCTGTTAATGCCTGGCACTAATCGAGTTGCGGTTAGTGCCGCTCGTAATTGTGATACTGCTGTCATTTCAAATTTCGAATATAATAGCGCATCGGAGTTGCGCGATTCAATTAATGTTAAACGGCACATAATAGGACACCATAATACGTCATTTGCACTGCGGCTTGAAGCGCTATTAAGTGAGAGTGAGTTAGAGAGAGAGAGAGAGGTGATAATTCAATATTGACCAACTTAACTGGTGGTAGTTCTCTGTTTATTTATTAAAGTCTATCAGCATGATTACATAATTGATTTCATGGCTTAACATTAGAAATCAAGTTGCAAAAGGCAACATGTAAGTAACTATGCATTAATACTAACTATATAAAAACAAATTACAAAACTACAGTGCAATTATAAACTAGAGACTAGAAACAAATATATTAAGTTAACCTTTAAACTAGACTAGTTATGCAAGGACTGTATATTGACAATTTTAACATTGACAATAAAAATGGTTATATTATACATATACATATATGATTATGTAACTGTCTATGACAGTGGTCGGCAAACTTATTAACCAAAGAGCCAAATATGAACATTACAATAATTAAAAAAAAATTGGGAGTCAAGTGTATTTGTTTAGTAAACTTATTACAATACAATACATTCTAAATTTCATATTTAATAAACATTTATCATTGCTAACAATGCGCTTACATTTCCTTGGAAAGTTTGAGTAAGTCAGGTTTGTATGTTGTTGTTTATTAATTTGAGGCATGATGCCTTCCGTGGATATTTGGGCCAGAACCGCACTTAACGAGCCAAAGAGCCACATACTGCTCTGGAGCCACACTTTGCCGACCACTGGTCTATGATATGGCAATAATAAAATATTAGACTTCTGCGACTGTACTGGGATTCGATACCCCGACGATTTTGGGTTTGGACATTGGTAATTTATCATGAAATCTATCGAACTATATATATATGTATATATATAGCAATGTGCATATATTGTTGTGTACCGATTTGACGAGCGCTGTAGCTAGTGAAGTTACTGCGGTAACGAGATTTAATCGCTTCAAGGCGATGAGTAATGTAATGCAGAGTATATTACCGTAACTATCATCACGTCGTTATGGGGAGGTATTTTACTTCCCATCAAATAAATGTAAAGCTCTTCTCGTCTCATCGGCGAAAAAAAAAATCGAGCATAATGTATATCGTCCTAACTAGGACTGCGTATGGGCAGGCGTATCACTTACCATGAGGTAACCCTTTCCAGCGTTTCGATGAAAAAAAAGTCGGATATGTGGATATCATCCTACCTTGCACCGTATTGTTACTGATAGACATTTTTTTTATAACTGCGTTTCCCCCAATTTGGTTAGCTAGGGCCTTGTCTTTCTTTCTTTTATTTACATATTACATATAATTATCTCATTCCTTTCCCTATTCTTCACTCCCATCTTCTTTCATCTCTTTCCTCTTTCAACTGATAGGCATTTATCACCAGAATATCTTACTAATGTCGTCGTATTATAAAATAGAAAAAAGAAATCTCCATAGGGTTTAATTAACCTTGCCCTATTTCCTTTCAATGAAGCACTTCCTGCTATATTAACTGAAGCACAGCGCCGTAGGAGCACTTAATAATTGACGGGTAGCGATGATGCAGTGTTAGTAATTATTTTATTACAATAATAGTAGTACGACACAGCAGACGAGGCTCTAGCACCCACAAACCCGCATTGGGCTAACATGGTGGGAAAAGGCCCAAGTCCCCCCATGTGAACCCTTATAAACGACGGCCTTCTGGTACACGGCGATACAGGCAGCGCAGGACCGATCGATGTAGTGATCGTAATGGGAGGCCTATGTCCAGCAGTGGACCGTCTATCGGCTGATGATGATGTTCGTGTCATGCGACGAGTTTATAATGAACGCAATTGCATCAAAATAGGAGTTCACTGGAAAGTGGTAGGGAGATATGTGTAGGTATGTTCGGCGAGCTGATGAATTATTCTCGTTTTCAATTTTTTTTATACGACAAATCTACAAGACGAGCGCGACTGTCACTCGATCGTAAGTGATACGCCTGTTCATAACAAAATGATGCATGTTAGGTTATGTACCACGACCACAACTTTTTTTGGCTGTGTAGACGACACGGGCGTTATAACAGTGTGGCGCTAGTTACGATGGTAAGCAGCACCACATTGTTGTCGTCGCTTTTAAACAAGACAAGCTCGTTACCCCAGTAATTACACTAGCTACAGCGCCCTTGAAACCGGAATACACTACTATTTGTCGGCAGAAAGAGGCGCTGCAGTGGTACCCACCTAGACGTTTTATGACAACAGCGACAATACCACCGAGTAATTGTATCTATCATTGTCATAACTATTATACATGAAAATAAATAGATTTTTGCGCAGGCGTATCACATATCATCAGGTGAATGCCGCGCTCGTCTCTTTGCTGTGCAATTAAAAAAAATTACGTCATATATATTATAAGTCTTTTAATTAAATTATTTTACGTATGTGAATGTTTCAGGCAGATTACGCTGCGGTCTCATCCCACTGCAACCTGTGGCGCAACTACCACGACGTTGTGACCTCGTGGGGCGCGCTCAGGGCGATAATCAGACACTACCAAAACAGATATGACGAACTCTCCGAATACCACGGCCCCGGACATTGGAATGACCCAGATATGGTAATGTACTCTATATATTTCTTGATACAATAATGTGACATCAGGAAAAGAATATCCAACTGATAGGTCTGTTGCCGGAGACCGTCCAAGTTCCACTGCAACCCCTATTTCTCCCCGAGGCGGGTTCGATTCGGGCGCCGATCGGAGGTTCTGGAAGAACTGCTCGATGTTATCTCGTGACCCTCGTACATACTGTCGGAAGTGATTGGAATACCCTGTAGAATCTTTTTATTAGTGGGTTGAAGTGCGGCATTGCCCCATTACCGGCCCTTAGCTCCGGGGTGTGTTTCCGTTAGCATTTTGTTACACACGATAATAAAAAAAAGTCTTATTTGTGCCGCCTAACAACAGTGTGATAAATGTGTTCCGGTTTGAAGGGCACCATAAGTAGTCAATTTACTGGTGTAAGGAGACTTGTACGTCTTATTTCTCAAGGCGGCGAGTACAATTTGGTGGTATATATATTATCTACTTAACCTACCCTACCATCAGGTGAACGTTTGCTGGCTTGTCGTATTCGTCGAAAAAAAAATTCGTCGCATATCATTAACCTAGAACAGAGTAATATTTGCACACTAGTCCCAGCTGTACAGAGGCGACGAGCGCAATATGGTGCTGTGTACATTCTAACTAATCATCATGTAAATCTTGGCACCATTGTTGAATTAAGGTTTCCGGAAGATGTACTTACTACTGATGACTTCTTCCTCCTACCCTTTTCCCCAGCTATGTGGGGTCGGCACAGTATGTATTTCTTCTCAAACATCTCTCTATCAGCGGTGATATTTGAATTCACACTCTTCTTACACCTGTCATCTTTCACACAATCCATCCGCGCTTTCTTCGGTCTTCCTCCACTCCATCCACGTTCATTCTCATGACTTTGTTACGTGTCCTTCATCCCTTCGCATAACATGCCCGTACCACGCTAACTCCACTCCACTCCTCAATTTCCCTGTCACTAGACCAACTTTCAGACTTCCTCTAATATCCTCATTCTTAATTCCATCCATCCTCATCACACTATATATCCATCTTAACATTCGCATCTCGGCCACATGTAATCTCCTTTCATTCCAACCCTTGGTGGCCGCAACAATCAGCTCTATACAATACAAGTCTAACGACCGACTTGTAGTTCTGTCCCTAATTTTTTTTTTTACTACTTATGATTATTACTGGTAAATATAATCCAAAGGTCAATTTAAATATTAACCGTTTCCGATTTTGGCAGTTGATTTTCGGTACCGAGGTGTTGACAGAAGGCCAGAGCAGGGTCCAGCTGGCGGTGTACGCGATGCTGTCAGCGCCGCTGTTAATGAGTTGCGACATGAGTAAGATAACCGAATACGAGAAGAAACTGTTGCTCAATTTGGACCTTATAGCGATCGGACAAGACCCGTTGGGTATAATGGCGCGACCTTATAACGTAAGTAACATTTGACTACTTCGTTACTTTCCTTCAAACTTCCTCTATAACTGTCTCTATGGAGTAGTGACACTAAGGTCCAGATCAATTCTTAGGCTATGCGTGCTAAACTGGGTAAAGGGGTGTAAAGATTTGCGCACGACAATTCATGGGACTCAAGCTAACCTCACCTGCTGGTGGTAGCTGCTACCTTTCTAATCAATAAACGGGGCTCTGGCTCCCGCCAACCTGCATTGAGCCAGCGTGGTGGGAAATGGCTCGAATCTCTCACCATATGAACCCTTACAAATGACAGATTTTAGTGCCAAGCAGTACCGGAGGCTATACTAGCTGTATTTAGAGAGATCTTTTGGGAGAGGCTTATGTCCAGCAATGGACATCTATCGTCTGATGATGATGATGTGTGCTAAAGTTTATTTGGTTCTTTCTTATCAGCCTGGCTACGTATCACCTCCATATCTTTCATTCTACTCATATTTCCGCCGTCTAACAGTAGCGAGGCCTACCAACCAAAACTATCCAGATTACCGACTTGTCCATGCCTCAAAGCGACCAGCATAATATGGTGCAGTGTGTCATTCTTCTACCCTCATAGTCAATTAATACAGGTTTTAGTCTATCTATATATGCATAGAAAATACCCAGATATTCACGTACTCACCACGAGTTCTTCTAAAACTATTAGACGTAAACACTCAAAATTAGGTAGAGATATTGCTTCAGCCGTTTAGAGGCCAACTAAGAATGGATTTTACAAAATTCTTTCCCCATAGAGGGTTGCAGGGTGCAGCAGGTTGCCGTTAGACGGGGAATATTTATGACAAATTTCATGTCAAAATTTCAAATCTAATTCTATATTATAGCTAGCAAAGCGAGCGAGGAACAGCTGGTTATAGTTAAATATTAAAGCTAATATATTATAATTACAAATATTGCAATATAAAGTTGCATCAAAGTGCATCTTCCAGCGCATTAACTGCGCGGTGGATCAGTCGAGCAGAGATCAAAGCGAGCTATTTCCGTCTAATGTCACATGACGTCCTGTTTATAATTTAATATAATTTTCATCCCTTTAACATGTTGGCGCTAACCTAGGTTACACTAGATATCATATGTGGACTGCTGGTAGAAGACCGTCTAGGTCAGCCCTGTAGTCTCGAGCTAGTAAGATTAGGACTAAAGTAAGCCCTGCCTGTCGTAGAAGGCTAATAAGTGTCTAGGACTTTCGCGGGCTTGGATGTGGAAGGCCGTTATCGCTCAATAAATAAACTTGCGAGGGAACAGCGTATGGCTCAGCGCTGGTGACATCTCCTGACTTCCCCTCAGTGGCTGGGATACTTTCTTTCTCCCCTAACAAAAAACAAGACCGTCTAGGTAGGTACCACCGCAGCGCCTGTTTCTGCCGACAAGTAGTAGCGTTCAAACATTACTGTGTTCCGGTTTGAAGGGCTTTGTAGCTAGTTTAATTACTAGGGTAACGAGATTCAGCATCTTATGGCTTAAGCGACGAACGCAATGTCAGCAGTGTATAACATCCTAACTAGCGCCGCGTTATACAAAAGAAGGGGTTAAGTAAGTTTTGTTTCTATAAAGAAATGTGTAAATTTTTTTCTACACAAAAAAAATTCTTTTCGTGTTCGTACAAGCTCTGTATTAGCATTCACAATTTCAGGCTGAATAAATACCCTTATAATATTTCAGCTTCCCAACTCGATAACGCTATGGGTGAAGCGGCATTTGCCTATGAAGGGCGACAAATATCAGTCTATCTCTTTCGCACTCGTCAACTTGGAATCGAAGAACGCGACCGTCTCTTTCACGCCGGGGCTTTACGGATTAGACTCTGAGGATGGGTACACTATAATGGTATGATCTTATTGTTTACAAACAGAGAGTTACCAGCCGATGGTAAATAGTTTTTTTTTTATTATTATTCAATCAAGCGACGAGACGCACAGGACATTCAACTGATGGTAAGTGATACGACTGGTCAAAAGCCTGGCGCTAGTTCAGATGATATACACAACATCATATTGCGCTCGTTGCATTGACACATGAAATATTAAATCTTGAATCTACCTCAAGTAATTTCTAACTACTCTATTAAAACTACCCTCCGTTCCAGATTGAAGGTTAGTCTTATGCCCTAGAACGGCGGGCGGATTATGATGCTGTGTGAACATCTTAACTAGCTTCACATAATTTTACACAGGCTCGGTGAACGTACTGTTCGTCTCCTTAATTAATTGCACAATACTTTTCCTTCCAGGATGTATTCAATGGTACTTATTTAAGGAACTCCACTTTAAGTGATAGTATCACGGTTACGGTGCCATTACAGGGTAAGCAGATTTATTTATAGTTTTTTATCATAATAAAATCCCTCCAAAAGAACTCCTACTAACGACGGCTCCTGGTGCTCGGTGGTGCCGGAGGACCATGTCGACTGTGGTGAAGGTCGCGGGAAGCCGCTGGTTGCGCCGGCAGCGCAGGACCGATCGATATGTTGATCTTTAAGGGAGGGCTATGTCCAGCAGTGATGATGATTATAATAAAGAATATAATTAGGATTATAATAATATATATTATATATAATTAATTATGAAACTTAGATATATATATATATTCTTAATTGAGATTTTATTCACTGTACGATTTTTTTTTCTGCTTTATATAGCTAGTGTAATTACTGGGGTAACGAGACTTAACGTCTTATGTCTTAGACGACGAGCGCAATGTGGTTCAGCATAAATCATCGTAATTGGCGCCACGTTATGGACGGGCGTATCACTTACCACCAAGTGAACGTCTGGTCTCGTCACGTCCCTTCATCGAATAAAAAAAATATTTATATATGTTTCAACATGAGCTACAAGTAAAAAAAAATTTTCAATGACTATTGTTTTTAATATTATTGTATCATGTTGCAGATGTTGTTCTGTATACATTCTATGCATTATGATGAAATCCAGTTAAAGACATGCGGTTATTCAAGAATATTGTTCATCGGAATTTATGAAGAAATTTCGTTATTAAATTGTTTTTATTAATCTTTGGTTTGTTTTTCTAAAAAAAATTTGATTACTTTTTTTTTAACAATCCGGCCAAAAGTTAACACGCATGTATATTCCCTCATAGCTCTTCAAACTACCATATTATAATAATATAATAGTCTGACGGTAGGTTTAATTAAATAAGATTTCATTTACACATAAACAGCCCACATATAATTCCCACAGGTGGACCTCGGGACATGCTCTCCTAGTCTAACCTATTCGATCATCACATTGATTGAGTGTGGGGTAGTAAAACTGAACTCGTCTCACTTTTTTTTGCAATTAATCTACGAGACTAGCAGGATGTCCACCTGATAATAAGTTATGCGCCCGCCCATAATAATGTGGCGCTAGTTAGGTCAATATAAACTGCACCACATTGCGCTTGTCGCCTGAGACAATATCTTGATTCTCGTTTCATCCACAATTATACTAGCCACAACGCCCTTTAAACTGGAACACAGTAAATGTTTGCACAGTACTGTAGGTCGGCTGCAATAGGCGCGGCGGTGGTGCCTACGTAGACAGTCACCAGCAACAGATACACCTACCACAAGTAAATTTCTTGAATAATTGTTAATTAACGTTTGTTAATTTATGATCGCGTATCACATGACAGAATATCGTTTCTCATGGTCTTTTTTTTTTTTTTGAAAAAGCTACATAGATATCGGTGCGGATTCTATTGTTTGGAGTCGAGCCAGTGGAAAGCTTTGGAAGTGGGCGCCATTTTTATGGCCCTTCATTTTTATGATACACATGTTTTATTCAGAGCGCGGCTTTATGTCGGGATATTGCAATGCCGCTATAGAATAAAACAATATGTTTGGCGGAAGTTTTGTATTGTGTATTACAGTACTGGATTGGTTGGTTCAAATCATTCCATTTTAATATATTTAGGGTTGAAGTTAAGAAATAAAAATAAGTAAGATATTGATGAAATATAATAGGATATTTTTTATTCAATTAAGCGACGAGACGAGCGGAACGTTGACCTGATAACTGATACGCCCGCCCAATGTGGTGCTAGTTAGGATCATACATCATTATCAACTGACAGACGTCCACTGCTGGATATAGGCCTATACATACATACTCCACCATATTCGCCTGAGACAATATGTCCAGGCGAACTGTAAAAATTAAAATAGCTGTTTATAAATATATCTCAATTTATAACTGTTTCTGTTATATATTAAGCTACATTTATATCTTTGTTTTTGATAATGATCGCCTCCTGTCTATCGGCTAAAAGGCTTCAGGTACAAATAAAACGAGAGAACATCGCAAACCGTTGCTCCGTGCTCATCAAACCGTGAGGGTAATATCCGCGCCTCTCAAACGGTTCACTGTACCTTTAAAATTCGGCTCCAAGAAGGCTGCCATTTCCAAACCACGATGATTAAATTTCTAATCTGGAGATATACACAAAATATTCTACTTTATATTTCGATCAATAACAAAATATTTAAATTGTCAAAACTATTTTGGCGCCAATGTCGTCTACACTTAAATTGTAGAAGATGTTTGTACGATACAGACAAAGGCTTCGAATTTTTCAGTCTATTAATGTTGCCATTCAAATAAATAAAATTTCTACTTTAGTTTTGTTTATGAAAATAGTTTCATACGGTAAGTTTTCAATCCTTTGGTTGAATTAATTAAGAAAGGCATATATCGTTCGCTTTCAAAGTTCGCCGGAGCTGCTTTATTCCTAACCGGGATAAAAGTAAGCTTTTGTTGTGCACTTATAATTTTCATAGGTTATTTGTGTATATAGGCGTTCCATGGTGCTCCCATCTACCTTAAAGTTAATGTAACAATTTTTTATTATGTTTTCTGTTATTACCTCGATTTGTAACAAATTTAAAAGTCTTGTAACTGACAGTTCCGTTATGTTGACACTGTTCCGCTAAAAATCAATACGATTAAGTACTATATTAATTATATAAGACTTTCTGTTTAAATTAATCGTAATTTTATATTGTTCTTTGTAATTACAAAGTGTCAAAAAGATTTATATTTGTATTATTATTAAAAATAGTCATATTATCGATCGGTATTACAACTAAAGTATAAATAATGTCGCATTGTCACTATTATTCTGCCTTTTTGGTCTGCAGTTCCTATTCTGTAATAAAGAAAAGATTTCCGTACTTCGAGTTTGTTTTTAATATGGATTTTGAGGATAATCCCGGCCAGCCGCCGACATGTACCGTACCGCATCTATAGGAAATAACTATCTTCAATAAAAAAATCAGAAAATAAGTTATGTAGAATCTTTCACGTATAGTTTCTAGATTATTCATATAATTATACAACTAATCAACACTAACTTCGATCACAAAAATAACAACGGATTTATTGTTAAGTTTTTGGGTTGTAATGATTCAATAATTTTTTCATTGTTTCTCATGATTCACGATTATTGAGATTGTTTATATGAAAAAAAAAAAACCATATGAGTTTTTGCTGTTATTAAAGGAGATAGGTTTTAAACGGTGAACGAAATGTGCAAATGTGCGAAATCTAATATTGTAATTAAATGAAATTGCGACGGCGCTTGAATGGGTCGCTTTATGAAATCGCAACTAATTGCGTTAGCAGGAGCTGTGGGAGGCGGTGCTGCCTCTCAATGGTCCTCTTTGAGAGCCAGCAGTCTGCGTTTAACTGGATAAAATTAGATTCATATTTCATAAAACAATACATTGATATACGTTTCGCTTCGTGATGACTATGAAATTTTCTTAGTCAATGTAATTATGATAGATTTATATCCTAAAATTATTAGTTAATTGTGTAATTTTTATAACAAAATTAGTCTTTTATTTGTTTAATTTGCTTTGACAGAATCCACCTGGTAATCATGACTTACATAACTTAAACAAAAATTACAATTATTCATGTTTTTGGTTATGATACTTTAAGAACATTTTCGGCGCGATTATAATAAGAATAATAAAAAAGTGTAAAATGTTTGAAGTTTATTTGTATTATTTATTTGTATATATATGTAGTTTAATTGTATCAGTATGTCGCTGATAGGTTATTGGTTTATTGAGTAACAGTGAAGTACCAGCCAATGGGGTGAAGCTGGCGCGGAATTCAAATAGTCCACATACACTGACACCGTGCACGCAATTATCATTGTTAAATACAATTTACATAACATTTAAACATTGATAATAATAGGGGGTTTTAATGTAAAACAGCTGTTCATATACACACATACATTTCCACTGATTTCCACTACAATTAGTATTAATTACAAGGTTTTTAGGTAATTTCCACAATAAATAATATTAGAACAGCAGTCAATTCTATTGACTGTTACGCTTTTACTGGTACATATATATATATATATTGTTATTATTATTAATATAGTTTAAGTCAGTTATTAAGTTACCACCTGCCATAAAATTTCACCTTACCCAAGGTTGGCTGGTAGATATTGCCGACAGGCATCAAGCTCTCCTTTTGTATACCTCGCTGTAAAATAAAGAGACAAAAAAAAGTATAACAATTAATAATATTAGCAGATCATTTCCTAAATTCTTTTGCAACTGTTTAATTTTTTTTTTGCTCAAAGCGATGACATTAACGAGACATGCTGGTAAGTCGCTTGTCCATAACAATGCAGCTAGTGACTTCACTAGCTGCAGCATCTTTCAAAACGGAATACTAATGTTTACACTACTATGTATGAGCTGCAACAGAGACACTACCACCAGTAAGATGTCTAAGGTATGTTTGGAACAATTTTAACGCTATTGAGAAATAAATCCTTTGTCGTCTATCGGTTAACACGTTATTTCTTTTCATTAAACTCTTCCGCACGCTTTCTATTAAAAGTTCGTGATAAAAACGCTCTCATATAATAAATGTCTGTAGTCGATGCGGCGGCGGGTTAGTTTGAAAGTTTGTTCGGAAACTCAGTTAAGTGGTCGGGTTAAACCTTAATCTAGAGATGCTTTGTTAAACGGACGCCCGCCTCCGCGCCAGTCATTTAACTTTTAGTTTATTTGCAAAGAAAAAAAGCTTTTAGCGTGAAAATTATGAAATATTTCCCTCAACACAAAGCATGTTATGTACTTAAGTAATATACAGTTATTTTATAACTTTTATGAAGAAATTTACAGGTTATTTGTTAACTTATTTGTCTGGTTATTTCTTAGTACAGTGAACTTTGGATTTCAGATGATCAGCTCAATATCGATGCAAAAAATATCATCATGCTTTGTAATTAATGATTTATATTAGTGTAAGGAGTTTTTTGTTAAAAAATCATAATCAGATCATTTGGGTATTTTTAACTTTTACTTAAATCACAATACTGCAGCATTTTAACGCTGATTATTTTAATACATTATAATAACACCTTTAACTGCAGGAAGTATTTATAAAGGAAACTACTTTTAGCTTAGCTTGTTAACTTAATGTAGCTGTTCCCTGCCCCTTCATATCAAACAGAAACTTATTACTTAAACAGTATTTTGTCTTATTTACCAGTTTATGGAGAGATATTTAAAGGAAAAAAATGTATAAGTATATTCTGTTTTTCTCAAAGCAAATACTTATATTTAAGGATCAGTCGCAGCCTATTTGTCATGAGCATTCGTTCACGTAAGATCTGAAGAGGCTGGAGTGGATTTTATTAATTAATTTACGAGCTTGATGTAGCGCTCCGTGTGGGGATTGCCTTATATCATTAAGATTTTTTTCATTGGTGGTAGGTCTCTGTTGCTGGAGACCGTTTGGGTAGGTACCACCGCAGCGGCTGTTGCAGCTGACTATAGTGGACAAGTATTACCGTGTTCCGATTTGAAAGGCGTTGTAGCGAATGTAATTACTGTGAGACGAGGGACGTTCACCTGATGGTAAGTAATACGTCTGCCCATGACACCGGCGCGCTACTTAAGAAGATATATACTGCAACATATTGTGCTCGTCGCCTAATACATACGACGTCGAGTCTCGTTACCCCAGTAATATTTGCACAGTACTGTTTGGCAGCTGCAATAGGAACTGCGGCGATGCTTCCCTAGACAGTCTCCGGCAACTTAGACGTACCACTAGTAAACATAGTAACATGTTATGTTTGTCGCGACGAGTACTATGTGCTGCTGTGTATATAACCTTAACTAGCTCTACTATGTTATGGGCAGGAACTTCCCACCAGGCGAACTTCCTGCTAGTCTCGTCGCTTTGTAGTATAGAAAAAGACTGGGTATTAATCGCAGACTTCAAAGTACTGTATATTAGTACAAACGCCGTGTTTCGCTTTCAATACCTAACAACAGTCGAATTGTGAATACAAATCTGTGGAGATACTTTCTGTAAGCTTATCAGAATGGTTACATTAGACTTTGATCCTTAACTTTAAAGCTTAAAGTTTAAAATCCTTCGGCGACGTATAACTACAACAAGCGACAGTTGGCTCGCTTCCATGTTTAAAATCCAATCGTGTGATCAGTGGATTACATCCACTACACAACAAAGGAAGTGTTAGGGTTCCCGCACAACTCACAGTGCCCAAGCCAACCTCATCTGCTCTTGGTGCACCCTGATAATCGACACACGAGGCTCTGGATTCCACCAACCGTCATTGGGCAAGCGTGTTGGAAAATGGCACAGATCCTCCTGTATGAACCCCTACAACCGTGGAGACGTTTAAGGGAGGCTTATGTCCAGTTGTCTATGGCTGATGGTGACAACTAAGCTAACGCTTAATAAATTAAAAAAAAACCAAACGTATAATATTCAATACTATACACTAACCGTACCGTAATTGTAAAAGGATTTTAATTAAGAAGCTAGGCTACTTCTTTATTCAATTAAGTGACGAGACTAGCAGGACCTTCACCTGATGCCAAGTGACACAACCGCCCATAACAATGTGGCGCTAGTTGCGACGATATTACACTGCACCATATTGCGTTCGTCGCGTGAGACATATGTTGACTCCAATTACTGCAGTAATTACAATGGCTAGAACGCCGTTTAAACTGGAACACAGTAATGTTTGCACACTACTGTTAGTCGGCTGCAGCGGTACCTACCTAGACTGTCTCCGGCGACAGAGTACCACCAGCAAAAAATAAACTCCTATTTTCAATATGTTGTTATTTAAAATTTGATTTGCTGACGTTACGTCTGTTGCCGGAAACGATTTAACGATAACAACAAACCGCCTATTTCTGTCTAAACAGTAATGTATATATATTACTGTGTTCCAGTAGGGAAGCGTTGTATCGAATAAAATTAATGAGGTAGCTATACTGGCGCAATGTGGAGCAGTGCTCATCTTATGATATTTAGATTTACGGGGTAATTTCAAAATTATTGTTATAGAGGGTTACTTAGATGTAATGTGTTTAAACACCCCTTTTGGTATTGGTTGGTAAAATGATTAATATCGATTTGATATAAAGCAAAGAAAATATCCATTTTATTAGTCGTATATTTACATATGAATATAACGCGTATAATTTGTGATGCTCCATTGATTAACGTCAACAAACGTAAACTGTGACATCTTAAAATTGTCTACATAGTTGCGTTTATGAATACGTTAAAATTTTTGTTCGTACAAAAAAGGGGTAAGTTTTAATTTAAATTAATGATTATCTGTATTCGATCGTGTTATTAGTGGATGGAGTATTTTTACGTCGGCAGTAAAATTTATGAGGAAAACTGAAATACGCATAAAAATGGAGCACATTTTGAAACTTGTGATATTTTGAAATCCCTGTGGAGGAGAACGGAATTAAATTTACATATATTTTAAAATATCAAACTACCCGCTAAAAAGGTATGCGATACTACTTCTTAATAAAATGGTTGTTTTAACTGCTTCCGTAGCGCAGGGGATAATCGTTTACCTTCTAAGTGATCCTGGTTTGTTTCCGCTTCAGGTGGTGTAATTCGGATGCTATTAGTATTGTTTAGATTATTTTAGTTATTTGTTTTACTAAATATATAAAAACCTTTTATTATCGTTAACAAATTGTTTTGTAATATGAATATCATTTAGTTGGTCTCCTTTGTTGCTTGTCTCGTTCGACTAGGGTCTATTCTGATCCTGCTCCTTTTGTTATATCTTCATGTTACTTTTGCCTCTATTCCCAGCCGCTGGATACTTTTCTGTTATTTTCCTCAATTCTCTCTTCTCATTATTCTCTTAACATAGATTCTCTCTATCGCCCTTTTTCTTCTAAATACGTTTTTGAAATTAGATCTTGTACTTGTTTCAACGTATCTCGCAACTTTTTTTCTATTCGAATAACGTAATTGTCCTGTTAGATCTCATAGCAATCGGTAGCCAAGCAACGAAGTATGCTCGTACAGTAATACTCAAACTTACGCCAATTGACGAGTTATTGGTCAACCTTGATGAGCATGTAATCGTATTGTGGAGTGAATCCGAATGGAGAAAGTATTTCGTCCAAAATATCATACGAAAACTCATTTCAGGTTATGAAGAGAAGTTTCGAGAAAAAATAATCTTTGTCTCGTCACACGAACTGTGCTCGGATTTTGAAAACTACCCACTTTTAAATAGACGTATAATAAAAATCTCGTTTCGAGGGTTTTCAGCGAGGTATGTATGATTATCTGTGGTGAGTATTTAGTAACATATATGTCAAGCAATTATATATATTGTATACTTGGACATCGGCCGTCAGCATCCGGACGACCCATAGCGAAACTTAGGTGTATCACTGTATTGTATACGATTTATTACATTTAAAATTTTTTTTAATATTGTTTAACTGTCTGGCTCATACTGATTATTTTGTGTGAAATATGCCACGATGTGTGTGTGTGTGTGTGTGCAGGGGTAGGGGTCGGCGAGACGTCTCGTGCCGTGAATGGCTTTAAAAGCGCCGACTAATTGCGTTAGGGTGCTCCTTTCAATGGAGCCGTGCCGTGTGTGAGGGACTGGAATCGTTCTGTCTGCGATCTTGAATAAAAAGTAATTAGTACAATTTTAACACAAATTTAATCAAAATCAAAAGGATAAATAGCAAAATAAACAACAAATAGATAGGTATCAAAGCTTTCTATCGCAAGAGTAAAGGCCATTTATCCATCAAGTTGACCAAGTGTGAGTAAGTTGATGTCACACGTTAGCTGTTTTTATTTTAGCACATTGATTTCCTCTCGATGTTTTCCTTTATCGGAAGCTCAAGTTAGTAACGAAAAATATTAAAGTATTACAGGGATGCTGTTTCCTATTTTCCCATCCATCCAGTTGTCATTTTTCGATGCGTTCATGTTAAAAAATTCACTATTTCACAATAATAGTTTAAAATTCACTATTACGATATTCGTCTCAAAGTTATACTAGTATTACATCACCAACTTGAAGCTTTATAATATTCCCTGTGAAGTCTTAATCATCTGCTAAGTGACGTATAATTATTATAAGTAATAAATTGAAAGAGTAATATATAAAAATTATTTTTCCGCTGCTGGTAGGTCTTTGTTCCCGGAGACCACCGTCTTAGTAGGCTACCACATTAGCGCCTATTGCAGCCGACAAACAGTACTGTGTTGCGGTTTGAAGGATGCTGTAGCTATTATGATATATGTAGCTATAGTATTGTAAAATTAACGAGACTCAATATCTTGTCTCAAGCGACGAGCGCAACATGGTACAGTAAATATCATCCTAACTAGCGCCACCTTGTCATGGGCGGGCGTATTACTTACCATCAGGTGGATGTTCTGCTCGTATCGTCGCTTAATTTAATAAAAAAAATTCTAAAATCGATTGCAGTAAAGTAACAGTAGATTACAACCGCAGCACCAGTTACTACTACCAAACTATTGTATGCGAATATTGCTGGTTTGAAGGGCGTTGTAGCTAATGAAGATATTATTATATTCAGTGAAATTATCGGGTTAAATAGAGACTAAATACAGAGAATTTTTAATTATAATATATGCATGTTATATAATATTTTTTTTTCATTATTTTTCGAGCATTACTCTGTCCAGATGCTCTTGTATTAGGTCGTTGCCGGAGTTCATTAAAAATTCTCTCACGTAGCAATGGACTTTTTACCTCGCAGCGGACACTTGTGACTGCGTGAAGGCTTTATAATCTGCGAGAGGGGCCGTGCAAAGAATTCGCTGAGAACGCGCAGCGGAAGCTTAAACTCCAGGTCTCGAAGTAGGTGCCGTTGTTAAAATCGAGCAAACATACATTTTTTATGCGCGGTAAAAAATGCGTATTCGTTTAGAAAAAGGGGTGTAACGGGTCCCGCACAACTACTCACGGGATCCAAGACAAGTTCTCCTGCTCGTGGTGAACCCCTGCTAATAATAATTTACCTCCTACCTACCTGAATTGGGCCAGCGTGGTGGGAAATAGTCCGAACCCCGTCATGAACCCTTACACATGACTGAAGGTCGCGAGAAGCCGCTGGATGCGGGCAGCGAAGGATCGATCGATGTGGGCATCTTTGGGTGAGGCTTATGTTCAGCACTGGACGTTTATCAGCTGATGATGATGATGATGATGATGATACATGGTAAATGTATTAATAGTAGTTACGAGCATGCCACTTGTTTTATTCAAGTAATAGTAAGGAACAACGATAAGTTGTTAGCTTAACTCAAACTTGTCTAAGCTGAAAGAATTCATCTATATATTTGTTTTATACCTTTTAAACACTAGGGCCGACATTATTCTAGACTTTCTATATATTTATATTTGAAAATATTTTCAGGTTTTCACACAACTAGACCTGTTTTATTACCTGGTATCTCTTAAAAAGGCTTTGGAGTTTAATTTTATGGTCGTAGACTATGTTCATACAGAGTTTATTATTATTATTTATTAATTAACATAAATATATATTAATTATAGGTTAATGGATCTGATACACCAATAAGTGATTGAGGCTCAAGGTAAAAGGTATTTTATATAAATAAAAGCTTTGTGCTTAAGCCAAGAGCTATCGGATAAAGTAGGCGTATGCAAACAATATGTTAAGTAAATGAGACGTAAGTTAATGGCGCAAGTCTTGGTTGGAGGAAGTAAATCAAATGGAAGCACGGCCCTGGCAGAGTTTAGCTGGCATCTTGTCAGACGCAATGGGTCCGTGAAGTAGCGCGTTGGCAAATGTAACAACTCTTGTAACATAAGTTGGTTTGCTCCAATCCACAGACAAAATGAACAATTACTTAACAAAGTTATTTTTAAACGAGCAGCACGTTCACCTGGTTGTAAGTGATACGCCCGCCCGTAAGATGGCGCTAGTTAGGATGATATACACAGCATCACATTGCTCTCGTCGCCTGAGACTTAAAATATAGAATGTCGATTCCTCAGTAATTACACTAGCTACAGCGTCCTTCAAGCCGGAATACAGTCATGTTTGTGCACTACTGCTTGGCGACAGAAATAGACGCTGCGATGGTTCGGACCTAGACGGTCCCCAGCAACAGAGACCTACCACCAGTAAGATCTACTTAAATGTTAAGTCTTCTTTGTATCAAGACTTACTCGCATACATTTAAGTAGATGATCATTTTCAGGGGAGGTAACTATCTTACTTAAGGTTACCATGGCCAGAAAGGAAGGTCAAGCTCTAGATAGCACTAGCTCTTCCTGCAGCAGTCTAGGATTTAATATCTTACCAAAATTTAGCTACAATTAATGGTACTGTCTGTCTGAGTCCACCTGCCACCGTATGCGGAGGAACTGAGATCAGGTAATCGCAATCCAGTATCCTCGACTCATGAGTTTATTACAGCAGTAGATGATGTTTTTTTTTTTTTTTAGGAAGCAACTAGACAAATAAAACGTTTACCTGATAGTAAATAATTCGCCTGCTCATTAGTAATATCATAGTAATGATATACGCAGCAAAGTATACTCGTCGCCTTGAAATGTATGATGTTCAGGCTAATGCTAGTAATTTCACTAACTGGTTACTAGTGGTAGGTATCTGCTGCTTATTGCAGCCGACAAACAGTAGTGTGCAAACATGACTGCGTTCAAGTTTAAAGGGCGCTGTAGCTAGTGTAATTATTATGGTGATGAGACTTAACATCTTATGTCTCGGGCGATGAGCGCAATGTGATGCAGTATATATCATCCTAACTATTATTTATTATGGGCAAGCGTATATCATTTACGATCAGGTGAACGTTCCGCTCGTCTAGTCACTTCACTGAATATAAAAATAGTTACAGCGCTCTTCAAACCGGATCACAGTGGTACCTAGTCTCCGGCAACAAAGACCTACCAACAGCAGTAACAAGGATGGCGCAAGGCTCATTGTTAACCTACCTTTATATCCTCTGCGATAATTCCTACATACTTAGGTGTTCAGGATTAAATGAGCACAAGATGATCATGTAACATAAAGTAGACTTTATTTATATTTTTTTATTTCCTGCTATTAAATATTACTGGTTTGAAGGGCTTTATAGCTAGTGTTATTATTAGGCTAACGAGACTCAACATCTTGTCGCAGGCGCTTAGCGCAATGTGACGCAGTACATATCATCCTAACTAGCGCCGCGTTGTTATGGGCGGGCGTATCACTCACCATCAGGTGAACGTTCCGAAAGTCTTGTCACTTAACTGAATAATAAAAAAACGTATGAGACGAATACAAAATATAAGTATGAAATAATCCTTCGTTCATACAACTTCTAAACTTATCTTCAACATTCAGTAACTTCAGCTTAATCTAAGCACGTCCTCCAAACCGTGTTGCCTAATCCTCGTGGATCGTGACGGAAATATAGTTCCTGTACTCCTCGAACTATGGAATATTCACAACGTCAATGTACCTACTGGTGCTGGACCCTATTGCCGGAGACCTGCTAGGTGCTGCAGCAGCGCCTGTTTCTACTGACAGACAGTAATGTGTGAACATTACTGTGTTCTGGTTTGAAGGGTGCTATAGCTAGTGTAATGAAACTACTTATGTATCAAGGCGACTAGCAAAATGTGGTGCAGTGTACATCATCCTAACTAGACCCAGTAGTTTTTGGTTGTTGTTTGGTATCTCTTACCATCAGGTGAACGTCTCGCTTATTCTTCTTATTCTTAACCTTGTCTCCTTTCAAAGTTTTATCTTATCATTCTATGAATAGGGCTTGACTTATTATATTGTATATAACTTAATTGCCTCAGTGACGAAGCAGTTAAGTTACTTTTAAAAAAAACGATGACCTTAATTGGATTCCGGAGACCAGACATGCTGAAGAGTAACACATAATGTGAATTAGCTGTAAGATAATTTCTCTGTTCCAATTGTTAATGTAGGAGCTAGATTATTTCGGAGCAAGTACGCTTTTAGATTAAATAGTATCTGGATTAAATGTGGCTGAGATGCGAATGTTAAGATGGATGTGTGGTGTGACGAAGATTGATAGAATTGAGAATGAATTTAAGAGAATAAAAATTAGAGGAAGTCTGAAAGTTGCTCCAGTGACAGAGAAAGAGAGATGAAGGACACATAAAATAATGAGGAATAAACGTGGATGGTTATAAGGGTAGAGGAAGACCGAAGAATGTGTAGATGGATTGTGTGAAAGATGACATGTGTATGAAGAGTGTGAATTCAGATATCACCGCTGATAGGATATGGAAGAGAAGTACATACAGTGCCGGTTCCACATAGCTGGGAAAAGAGCAGGAGGAAGAAGATATTTATATCATGAGTTTAATCATCATCGTTAAAGTTTTGTGGTCTACGTAACATCCTTGCCTTGCCTTGCAGCATTACGTTCGATGTGTCAGCTGCGTGAAGCTCTTTAAGTTATTTTCATTAAATATGACATGTCTCTTAATATTAACTTGGAGCACAGGTGCGTGTTTGTGAGATGTTCAATCAATATGTACCATCTAAGCAACGTCACTCAAGTCAAAGATAATCGTATTTAATATAGAGAAATTTATGCTTGAATGTATATTTTCATCGCTTTTCGGATTTCCTTTATTTCAGGATAATTCTGTTTCATTGCTTGCAAATAAAAAGTTTTAATAATATGAAAAACACTTAAAAATACTAGTTTTTTTTCTTGTACATAATTAATATCTTGCCTTACCTTCTGCGTTTATTTGTATTATAATTGGACTTCCTGTGTTATTTATGATTTGTTCCCCTATTAGAAGTGTTTCGAAAATGTTAAAATAACAAGGGTTGTTTCTGTTAATAATATTATTTAACACAATGAAATAAATACAGATATTCAATTAATCATTTATAATATTAAATTGTTAGGCTCGGCCTTCCACCAACCTGTATTGGGCCAGCGTGGTGGGAAATGGCGCTAAATCCCTCCTTAGAAAACCCCTCCCTTACAAACGAAAGCCTCTAGTGCCTGGTGGTACCGGAGACCATGTGGACTGTGGACTGATCGATGTGGAGATCTTTGGAGGAGGTCTGTCTCTCAGTGGACTTCTATCGGCTGATGATGGACAAGACAACAAATTAATGACAACGGCCTGGTCTCTCGTAGTATCTATTTAATTCATTATTTACTTGGTATACCAAATAAACATATGTTTTATATTATATTATATATTGATTTTTATATTTGATATATCATATAGCAATATCTAATTTTAAGTAAGCATTATTAAATTCTGTAATTCTCAACTATTGCTTTGGGAAGGATGTTTGACTATAAAGCTTCGGTTAGTACTTGAGGTCCTTATTGAACCTAGTCATAGGTGGATAGAAGATACAGAATATCTAAGATTAGAAACATTAGAGGTGCGAGGTCTAAAGAAAAATTACGCAGAAGGTCAAGACCGACAAAGGGTTGTAGTAAATAAGTACAACTACATTTCAAACAGCTACAAATTCAAATGTCTAATGGGGAAAAGAACTACGGTAACTGTGACAGACGGATGACGTACATCATTTGTCGACTTAATATATCCGCGATACCTCAAGTATCGAATTATATGTAATGGTACGACATGAACGGAAACAGATTGCTCTCACCCAGCACATTTTATCAGCATCATCATCCGAATAGCAATTGTTACAAATGAATATATTTTTTATACAAATAGTAATTTTTCTTATTCCAAAAACAAACGCTTTTGTGGACACAGCGTGGGTCATGAGTGAAGGTTCCTAGTTATTAGTATGTTTTAGGTTATGATGGAATTCGCGAAGCCAATAAGACTTGGTAGGTTTGTGTTGACGGAGACCGGTTAGGTGCTTCTGCTGACAAACAGTACTGTGCTAAAATTATCGTGTTCCGGTTTGAAGGGTGCTGCAGCTAGTTAAATTACTGCAGTAACGAGATTCAATATCTTTGTAACCAGCGCCGTTGTTATGGGCAGGCGTATCACCTTACAATGAAATAGAACGTATCGATCGTCTCAACCCAGTCTCTGTCCATGAAAAGTTTAAAGCAGCTCTCCTCCCCCACCCTTATAATATATAATGTAGGTACAAAGCTATAAGAGGGTATTAAATCTATGTCATGTCACCGTAGGCTTAGAAAACTATCGGCGCATTCAATAAACCTTACCGCGTTCTTCGCACGCGTAACATCGTCCCGGGAACGCGACAGATGGCCGACAGGCTCCCCCATTCCCACCCCGGCCGATGGGTCGTGTGATTCGGAGTGCTCCACCTTAACGGAAGGGTCCCCAGTCATAACGGACACGAGTATTGTTTCGTGATAGCGGTCTATTTAATGACTTACCAAAAAGAAAAATGTGTATGTGCACCTAAGCGTCTATTGCAGCCCAGAATCAGTACTGTGCAAACATTACTGTGTTCCGGTTTGACAGGTGCTGGGGCTCACTAGCCACTAACATAAAATATTGATGTGATGTCTTATATATCATATATTGAAATATCTTTTGCAAGGGTCAGCTGAATTCATTAAATGAATATGAACAACCTTAAATCCTTGAATCTAGCCTTATGTGACACAATGAATGATCAGTGCTAAACTTAAATTATGCCTTAATTTACTTATTCTTTTAGTTTAATATCAGTTCTCATCATCAGCCGATAGACGTCCACTGTTAGACGGACCTTCCCCAAGGACCAACGCATCGATCGATCCTGCGCTGCCCGCATCTAGCGGCAAACCCCGACACTCACGAAATCGTCGGTCCACCTTGTGAGAAAGTCTTCCAACACCATTTCTACCAATATGCGATTGCCATTTTAGAACTTTCCTCCTCTTAAAAAAAAACATAAAAAGAAACTAAAAAGAGCAGAGGTAAGGTAAAGAAGCAAAGATGTCAAAAGGATGTTTTTATGATTTTCAAGTCTTTTCAGGCTATAAAGGAAGTATAATGCGACGGCCTTCACTTGCGAGAGGTATGAAAGAAGGAAATGGAATGGAGAATGATAGTAGAAATTAAGTGTGGAAGATGAACTGACTATGTAAGGTGAGAAGAATGAATGATGAGAATAGTGAAATTAGAGAAGTGTTATGATGGCAAATGAAATATACCCAAAGGCTCTAACCCAAACCACGCAGAAGGAATATTAAAAAAAAACCTTACTGCTCCATAGCACGTTGGTCTTTCGAGCTATCGCCTCGCTCACTGCCACTTAAGTCTAGCAATCTTTTGGGCTATGTCGGTGACTTTAGTTCTCCTGCGGCTCTCCTCATGCCTGATTCAATCGCGGAGAGACACTCCAAGCATATTAGTCTCAATTACCTTTTGGGTGCCTATGAGCCATTTTATAAGGCTCATATTAAATATCAGCTCTATGGCTACGCTATAAAAGTACTGAGCTCATAACTCGGCTGTATGTTATATTCTTCCGGTTCCGTACAATGTGTCTCATGTAAGCAGAGAATGATTTTGTGTTCCTGTTAGAAATTTATTTTGTTAACTTCGTGTACTTCATAAGTATCGTATTAACTTGGTACCACTTCGTGATTAATGAATAAAACAACAGCTGCTCTTACAGGCTATATTCTTCTTGAAGTGGTGCTTATTTTTCATGCACGTTTCATTGACTGAAGGTCTAATTAAATTAAATCCGAAAGTAGACGGACCTTTGCGCAAAATGGTAAAGTTCTTCGGCGGATGTTGTGCCAGTTCATTATCTTTACTGGTGTTAGAACTCTGTTGCCAGACACCGTCTAGGAAGGTACCACTGCAGCGCCTATTGCAGCCAACAAACAGTACGTACTGTGCAAACATTACTGTGTTTCGGTTTATGGGGCGTTATACCTAGTGAAATTATTTTATTTTTATTTTCTTGTTTTCTTTATTGGAGACAATCAAACAATAAGTCCAAAAAAGACAAGCGAAAATTCATAAAAATAATTACAATTGCTTCTTTAGATAGTCTCACTGAGAACATTTTTGATTTACACAACATGACAATACTAGTTTAATAAAGAGTGATTTTAAGCATAAGTACGGTTTATGATTACAAGTTAAATCAAATTTTAATGTGGAGCAAGAAACCATATCTAGGTTACTGAAAAATTTATTGTGGAAGTCACAAATTCTGTATAGAGGGTCGCGTTTACTTGTATTGGTTCGGGTTCTCGAAACATGAAATAGGTGTTTCCTGAGATGGTACTAGAAACTTTACTTTGTACAGCAATGTAGGACTGTTCATCTCTCCAACACAGATGTTCCTGTGAGTGTATGCGTCAGACAAAGATCGTCTATTTTGGAGCGAGAGCATTATATGTTTTGTTAATAAGTTTTCGTAGGAATCGTGAGTAATTAAATATATGTAAAAATTTCTTTTGCACACCTTCGGATCTTAGACGTGTATATTGTATAGTATGGATTCCGGATAGAGCTCGCGTATTCTAATTATGATCTTACTAATGAATTATACAGAATAATGAAAGTATCTTTAAATTTGAATGGTTTTGTTACACGAGTGATAAAACCCAACATTCTGTAGGATTTCTTCAAAATTATGGTCGATATTCTTATCAAGGTCAACCATCGTATCTAGAATCGCTTCCAGGTCCCGAATAGTAGATTCCGAGTCGAGCTTATGTGCGCCCAGATGAAAGTTGGTAGTTAATAAATTTTTATTTTTTGTAAAAGTTACGTGCTTGCACTTGTTGTACGCCAAATGTAGTTTATTTGTTTTACAGTAGTAATCCAGCCTCTCCAGGTCACTTTGCACCATGTTTATATCATTTTAAGTCATCAGCGTATAACAAAAATTTGCAATGTTTAAAGTATGATGAAATATCGTTAATAAATAGGACGAAGAGCAATGGGCCGATGATCGACCCCTGTGGTACACCGGAAGTGACCTCCACAGTTGAGAAACAATGACCATTGATGACTACAGTTTGTGTGCGGTTTTGTAAGTAAGAGACAAACCAACGAAGAAGATTCCCCTTGATGCCGTTAAAGGAAATTTTTTCAGTAAAAGTATGTGATCGACTTTGTCGAAAGCTTTTTGAAAATCAGTGTAGATGGTTTCTACTTGTGATTTATGATCTAAACTAGTAAAGAGGTGGTAAGTAAAAATAAGAAGACTCGTCAAAGCAGATCTGCTCTTTACAAACCCATGTTCTTTGTTCAAAATCTGATTTTGAAGTGTCTGGTACGTGTGGTGGTAAATAAGTCTCTCAAATACCTTTAGAATTGCTGAAAGGATTGATATCGGCTGATAGTTTTCTATGTCGTTCTTAGAACCAAAATTAAAAATTAGTGTTATGTTTGCTATTTTTCATCGATTTGGAAATGTTGCGAATTTCAATGTTTTGTAAAAGGTGATATAAAGAGGAACACATACGGTTTTAGAGGTTTTGTTTAAAAATATTGGAGCTATTTTATCTGGCCCAGCTTCTTTATTTGGGTTAATATTTCTGAAAGCTTTGTGGATCTCGGCGTCAGCGTTAGTTCAATGTCACACAGATTTATGTCAGTAGTTTCGTTAAGATGTATAGTGGTATTGTAATCGTTAGTTAATGATTCAAAAACAGATTTGAAATGGCGAGAAAACATCTCGATAATGATATTTGAGTCCTGAGATATCTCAGAATCCAGTCTCATTTCTTAAGGAATTATTGGGGTAAAGAAATTATTTTATGGCTTAAAACGACGAGCACAATGTGTTGGTGTGTATACCATCATAAATAGTGTCACGTTGGGCAGGTGTATTACTTATCATCAGGTGAATGTGGTGCTCGTCTTGCCGCTTTGTTGAATAAAAAAAAAAAAAAACATATTGCGCCACCACGGTTATAGAGAACCCTTTAACTCGACGTTTTGTTTTAACCCCAATGCGATATATACGACGGTAGCACCACATCTTAAAAACTTCAAGTCGCTGTTTGTTATTATTTGAGAGTCCAAATCTCACAATCATTTAAAAACTTTTACTGGTGGTGATCTTAAATGTCGGAGACTGTCTAGATTGGTATCACCGCAGCTCCTATTTCTGCTGCCACATAGTACTGTGTAAACATTACTGTGTTCGCTTTAAAAGGTGTTGCAGAATTACTAAGGTAACAAGACGTATTCTTATGCCTTAGAACGACGAGAATAATGTTCCAGTGTATATACTCTTAACTATTGCCACGATATTATGGGCAGATGTATCATTTACCACCAGGTGAACGTCTCGCGCGTCTCATTACTGCGACGAACAAAAATCTGAGAAAAGTATTTTTATATATATATATATATATACATGATTTCTAAATTAACCGATAAAATTACTGTTCATTAGTTAGTTCTATATTAAAGTAGTGAACTAAAATAATAAGCTTCTCTTTTTAAAAATCACAGTATTTTTGTTAGAGTAATACCAATATCCCAGCATTACAAACAAAGAGTTCAGACAGATCCCAAGGGAGAAAGATTAGAATTTCTTTGTTTCAAATTGTATTTTTTTTTTAAATGAAACAGAAAATGACACAGGTGAGTGTGAATGTTGTCTTTAAAAAAATTTATATTATTAATTTAAGGGAATTAAAAAGACTTTATAAAATACTGGTGGTACGTCTCTGTTGTTGGTACTACGGACAGGTTCTCGCTATGTCGTGGCAGTGAGGCTCAATAGTCGTGGCTTGGTCATCCTCAGTGGAAGCTAAGAGGAACCTACCCGACCGGCCAGAAGTGGCCACTCCTGGTGGACTCTATAAACTCAGCTCGAATGTGTGCGGGTGGGCAGCGGGAGCAGGTTTGCACTGGTTTTCGCAGCCGTGGTGAAGTCAGGGGAGAGGAGTGTCGGTGTTGCAGTTCGCCGCGCTCCTCATCCTCCGCGGCCCTATGACAGTTGGCGGTGGATCCCAAGAGCAGATCCATCGCAGGGTGTCAGAAGAGGTTTCTCTCTTAGCTCTCATGTCCGTTGCCGGAAACCGTCAAGGTATCTACCACCACAGCGCCTATTTCCGCCGCCAAACAGTACTGTGCAAACGTCACTTTGTTCCGATTTGAAGGGCGCTGTAGCTAGTGAAATTGCTGCGGTAACGAGAGCTAACATCTTTTGCCTCAAGATGACGAGCACAATATGGTGCGGTGTATATTATCCTAACTAGCGCCAAGATGTGTGCAGGCGTGTCACTTACCACCAGGTAATCGTCCCACCCGTCTCGTTGCGTAATTAAATAAAAAAATTATACGTTAAATTTCATTTTATTAAAAGTATATTAATTTTTTTTATTTATTTATTTCAAAGGATTTTTCTTATGATTTCTATAAAGAAAGCTTTTTAGTTAATGTTAAAAGCATGATGGCCATAGTTATAACAATTGATAACAAACAGACAAATAATATTGTCTATAGTAAATAGAGGTTTCTTTTTTTTTTTTTATTAACATCGGTCTTATGTCGATCATAATAACGTGATGATCACGATCACAAACACAATACGGAAACATTTCAAAAGAAATACACATCCATTGATATTCTATATATAGTTCTAAAATAAATTGTAGCGTGCAACCGGAAGCGGAAATGTAGACGAGAATAATGCACTTCCTGAGAAAATCTTTTTACAACCATTTGGAAAATTGATTTTAAAGGCAACATTGTACAGATGTTAGTAAGCTACAACGCAGCGGCTTGGCAATATATTTGCCGGGGGTGACTTTTATGGCCAAGTGCCATACTTCCGTGATACATGGACATATTTAGGTTGTGTTCAACTTAGCTACTAGATGTTGGTTTAAACTTTTAACAAAATGGCGGTAGTTAGGATGGCACACTCAGCACCACATTGCGCTCGTCGCCTTCAGACATAAAACGTCGAGTCTCGTTACCCCAGTAATTACACTAGCTACAACGCCCTTCAAACCGTATCACCGTAATGTTATATAATACTGTTGTGCGGCAAAAATAGGGGCTGCGGTGATACCCACCAGATGGTCTCAAGCAACCGGAACTTACCTTTATTTACGGTAGTAGATCCATGTCTGCAGTTCGCTGTAGCACGTAGGTGGGCAGGATCGACCGGTGAAACACTACCCTCTCACAGAAAATCAGCGTGAAGTGGGGGCTTCCTAGAGGCTACCGCGTTTCGACTGGTAAGTGAGAGTCCCGGCGCCCTTATCCCTCTACCTCGGGGCCCAATAGCAACTGGCACTTTCATTATACTACACGTATCGCGACAGATTTTCTAGGGACTGTTGCGTTGCGTGTGGGAATGAGTATCAGTTGGCCCCTTCCTGTCTTTTTATTCCCTGTCCCAGAATTCCTCACCCTCTGTGACCTTTCTCCTTCCCTTTCCTTCCCCACCCCTTATGCTCTTTGTAAAAGAGCATATTCTTACCTGAAGGGTAGGCAACGCACTGGCGTCGCTGGTGACGTGGGCGGCGGTGAATCACTTACCATCAGGTGACCCGTCTTGCTCGTTTGCCTTATTTTACATAAAAAAAAAAAACCACCACCAGTGAGTGTTTATACTACACCTGGTCTTCTCCTGATCAAAACTGGGTTTTTAGCAGTCCAGTTTTATTACTCATTGTTTTTATTCAACGAAACGATGAAACAAGACAAGGCATTCACGTAATGGTAAGTGATACGCCTACTCGTAACAATAAATTCTACTTAAGATGATATACACTACACCACATTAAGCTCGTCGCCTTAATAAAAAAGATGTTACGTCTCGTTACATTCAACGATTTTATTTGTTGCATATACTACTGGTGGTAGGTCTCTGATACCGGAAACCGTCTGGTTAGGTAGCAACCACCGCAGCGACTATTGCTGCCGACAAAGATTACTGTGCAAACATTACTGTGGTCTGGTTTGAAAGGCGTTGTAGTTAATATAATTACTGGGGTGAAAAAGATGAGCTATTAATACAAAGGCAATGAGTATAATGTAGTGCAGAGTATACCATCTTAACTACCGCCATTTTGTTATGGGTAGGCGTTTCAAGTACCATCAGGTGAACATCCGGCTCGTCTCCTTACTTAATGGAATTTTAAAAAAACTTCACTTTCAAATGTTATTCCAATTCTTTAAGTGATTGGTCAATATTGATATAGATTGATAAAAAACCCATCAGTGTATATTTTTAACCGGAAGTGATAAAAAATTTAAATGTATTTGAACAACTAATGAATTAAACTCTGGTTCGGAGCGACCGTTGAAAAGAGGTTTTAGTTTTGATCAATGTAAAATGTCCCACCAACGCACATTGGGCCAACGTGGTGGGAAACGGCTCAAATCCAATATGAACCCTTACAACGGCTCCTGGCGCCTGGCGGTACCGATGGCCGTGCTGACTATCAAGTCACGAGAAGCTGTAGGATGCGAGTTGTGGGCGCCGCGCTGGAGGACACTGGTGCGTTCTTTTAGAGATCCCGGAGTCCTTCACAAGCGCTGAGGACGGGGTCGATGTGGTTTTAGTGGGTATTCCGGCAGTGCGCCGGCGAGTCCCACATACCCGCCCCTTACGCGGCGGGATGCCTAAATGCATTTCCCATCGTTAAAAAAAAAAGGATGCGAGTTGTGCAGGACCTATAGATGTGAGGAGAGGCCTGCGTCCATCAGCTGATGATGAATGTAAACTGTTATTATAAAATTAGTTGTTGTGAAAAATGTAGTTTAATAAACGGGTGAGTTCACCAGGCGGTAGGAATGGGACTTAGTAGTCTTGTTAATTTATAAGGGATGATGTGGAGGAGATTAACACAAAGCGATGAATTATTTTTTTTTATTTATTAAAGTAGAAAAGAACGTAAGAGAGAAATGTTGAAGCATTCACACATTCTAGTAGGCGAAGCGGAGACGAAAGACAGCTGACGCCACCACCATAAGGGATAATAGCTAGGCAGAGAGAGGGAGTTAATTACAACTTAAGCCTTCATTCCTGCTAAAATTAGCGTGCAAATGTTATTGTTTGAAGGACGCTGTAATGAAAAAACTAGGATAAGGAGACAACATCAGCACAAGCGATTAGGTGCTATAAAAACATCATAAACATGGCTTAATTTTATGAGAAGAGTTTTGTATGAAGACGACGTAGTGTTGGGAGGCCCACCACAAGGTGAACCGACGATCTGGTGAGACTCGCGGGAACCTACTGGTTGCGAGCAATGCGTGGGGGGCATGCCGATCGATGTTTGGGGGAGACCTTTGTCCAGCTGTGGACGTCCATGGGATGGATGATGATGATAATGTTGTTGTAGTGACCATGAGATGAAAGCTCTATTAGTGATTTTCTTGTAAAAAGCTAAGGTAAAAGAAAATTTATATCAGTATATATAAACTCAGATATTACTGTAAGAAAAATCTATGTATTTTTTTATTCGTCTAAGCAACGAGACGATCGAAACGTTCACTTGATGTTAAGTGATACACTACTCCATAACGTGGTGGTAGTTACGATGATATACGCAGCACCACATTGTGCTCGATCGCCTTATAGGCATAAGATGTGTCATGTGAATTATCGTTACCACAGTAATTTTACTAGCTACAGCGCCCTTAAAACCAAAACACAGTAATATTTGCACACTAGTGTTTGACAGCAGAAATGGGAGTTGCGGTGACACCTACCTAGACTGTCTCCAATAACAAATCTACCACCAGTAAACTATACACAGTACTTATAGATGAAGAAACGTCATCACCATCATCTAATGGAAGACGTCCACAGCTGGACATAATTCTCTTTCAAAGATCTGATCAATAAATAAAATATGTATATATTCCTGTGCTGTTTTGTTACGAGTTTCCATTATAATTGTGCTGAAGCGTTACTATGGCATTTCCTGACATGCAAACTACATTACGAAGGGAATAGTGGAAGCATATTGTTCAGGAGTTCATCGGCACGCCAGCTTATACCGGGCAGGAGCACCACTTTATTAATATTCAGTTTGCTCGCCATTGTTATGGTAAATGTGGTTATAACTAGGAAACTAGACGTATCGTGAAAATACCTGCTCGTGATATATATACATATATAAAGTTCATTAACCCCGACAGTCGTACTGTCCTATATATTCATTAAATCTATTTTACTAATAAAAATATAGTTTTATGTAGTATAAGTTGTAAAGGAAATGAAGTATATCACGTAATAAATAACTAGCTGTTCCGCGTCCGCTTTGCTGGCTGCAACACCCCCGCAACTCCCTTTTGGGGAAAGAATTTTGTAAAATTCATTTTTAACTGACTTTTAAAGCAAAAGCAATATCTCTACTAAATTTTGAGGTGTTTACGTCTAATAATTTCGGAGATCCCGTGTTGTGTCAAATAAAACGTTGAGTATCTTATTTTTTTATCTCGTAGGTCGCGGGTTCGTATCGGTAATCATGTAACGGTAACTTTAATATTTAAGTTATGTACATTTGTGAACTTAAGTAACAACAGCGAAATACAAACGGTGAAGGCAAACATCGCGAGGAAACCTGCACATGAATTAGAATTCATTCTAAGGTCTGTGTGAAGTCATCAATCCGGATTGGGCCCGCATGGTGACTATGGTCCATCGTCCTCATATTGAGGGCAGGCCTGTGCTCCAACTGTGGGGACTTCTTCTTTGTCATATCCTCATGACTGAGGGACGTGACTATGGTGCGTTACCCTGGCCACCATTTCTTTCCAGACATTTCTGTCTTGCGCCATTTGGATGGATGATTGTAGGGTAGCTCCTGTAGCATCCTGAGTTGTGTGTGTCCATCTTGTAGGATACCGCCCTCTCGCTCTCTTTCGTTCCACACAACCAGTAATAATCCACCTTTCCAGACTGTCTGGGTCGCGCCTGACCGTGTGTCCGAAGAACTTGAGGACTCTCTGCCAACAGATTGTTGAGAGCCGTGTTGTTATATTCAAGTGTTTGAGGATTGACTGTTTGTGCGACGTCCCGTCCAGGATATTCTCAGTATTCTGCGCCAGCACCACATTTCGAACGCGTTAATCCTCGATCTCACCTCTCGCTTAGTGTCTTACTGTGGGGACGTAAACCTCTCTCTTATATCTAAATTATTCAAACTTAACTTCAACTTGTTAATAACTGTAAATTAACATAATATTTTCGGTGGACACTAAATCCGATGTTTATAATATAGTATCCTATATTACGCTTTAAAACTTAAGCTATGTATCTAAACCCTAAATAAAGATACAGACTATAAACAACAATACAGAACAAACACGCTGAATAAAGTCTAAAGCTGTTGTTTTGGTACTAGTAAAAGCCCGGCAGTCAACAGAATTGGATGCTGTTCTAGTTACATTAAAATCTTCTAATTATTATCAATGTTTAATTGTTATGTTAATTGTATTTCACAATGATAATTGCGTGCACGGTGTCAGTGCATGTGGACTATTTGAATTCCGCGCCAGCTTCACCCCATTGGCTGGTACTTCCCTGTTACTCAATAAACTGATAAACACTTAGGCTGCATAAAATATACTGGTGGTAGGTTTTCCGGGGCTGCAGAGGCTACGGCAGCGAATTCGAGAGTCGCTTGTTGTCGTGTATCAAAGGCCTCGAGGTGGCGCGTACGGTGCTTCTGTGCTTTAGTGAAAGGTGGGGAGTGGCAGCTCAACTCTGAGGCGAGATCCTGTAATCGATTAATGCCGTTGGGATAGCGGAAGTATGCGCAAGCGTTACCGTAGTTCCGACCAAGGGTTTTGAGAAGGATACCGTGGGGTTTTAGCCGGTAAGAGTCCGCCATAACTCTTCTGCTGGCCTGGCAGCAGAAAAGTATCCCATGTAGGATTTCCACACGAGGGAAAAAAAAAGCAAAAAGTTTTCCGGTGACCGTCTAGGTAGCGCCTATTGCAGCCAAGAAACAGTAGTGTCGAAACTATTTCGTTCCAGTTTTAAGTGTGCTGTAGCTAGTGTAATTACTGGAGTAACGAGATAACATCTTACGTCTCAAGCGACGACGGCAACGTGATGCTGTGTATACCATCCCAACTAGCGCCACATTGTTATGGGCAAGTGTATTACGATCAGATGAAGGTTTTGTTCGTCTCAACGCTTCGTATAAAAAATCAATCGGTAGTTGTGTTAGTAACTATCTTATATTTAAAGATAAAAAATTAAAAAAAATATTAAATAATCATGGTAATATTATAAATAAAATGTATTATTCTAAATTATGAATATATTCGCAGGCCCCCAACCCAACATCACCAGATTATGGTGGACCCTGTTAATAAACAAACGAGGCCCTGGCTCCCACCAACCGGTAACGGACCAGCGTGGTAAGAAATGGTCCGTATCACCCTAAATGAAACCTTACAAACGTGAAGATCTGTGGTTGCAGGGTGGGGTATGTCCAGCAGTGGACATACCCCCAGTGTATATGATATTTAATTTATGCGAAACGGTTTATAAGTATAATTGTTAAAATTATAGGTAGGTATTGTAATGGCGGTCGGCGGCCATATTGGATTGCGAGGACGGTAGTATGGCGGCGGACTCTACCACATATAATTAGTTTGTGATTGTATAATTAAAGGTATAAATGTTTGGAATAGGCCGGTTGTTAACACCAGACACCCTCAGGTTCCTATTTATACTACTGTTCGTCTTGAAGAACGTTGTAGCCAGTAAAATTATTTGGCCGATGAGATTTAACAACTCATATCTTAAAGCGAATCTAGCGCCACAGAGTTGCAGGCGCATTTAACTTGTGAACATTCTGCTTATCTTCATTATCAAAGGTTAAGTGCTGTAACAAATATGTACAGCAAAGAAAATAGATGAATGCAATTTTTTTTATCAACAATTTTGATGTTCATGTAGCTAGGTAGTAGTTACTTATATCCTCTTTTTTTTAATCCAACACATTTCCCCTGTCACCGCGTCGTAATATATCCGATGGAAGTGTCAACCGCATGTTCGCTATCAAATTTCGAAGCCTCATCCGTTAAAATTGTACACTATCCAATAACCAGGGCTGACGGTACACCCTTGTGTACACGTTATTTAATAGCACAGGAAGTTGAGATATAGATTTACAAATTAGTTACCGAAAAAGCCTCGAAGACGGCAAAGCTTGTTGAGTAATAGGTCCTGGTAATGTACGGGGGAACGGATGGCTGAAGGAAGGATTGATTGATGTGGAATCTTCGGGACAGAGTTAAGTCCAGCTGTGTGTCTATCAGTTGATGATAATAATGAAGGTTATGTAAAGTATCTAAAAAGCAAATGCTCCTCCAAGTTAGACCCTTAACGAATGATGCATACAAACATTTCATGTAATTGAACATAACGTATTATATAACTGTGGTCGGAGACTGTCTAGATAGGTAGGACCGCAGCTTCTATTTCTGCCGACAAACAGTACTGTGCAAATTACTGTGTTCCGGTTTGTAGGGCGCTGTATCTAATGAAGTTATTGGGGCAAAACTAGACTCAATGCCTTATATCACAAGCGACGAGCGTAATGTAGTGCAGTATATATTTTCTGAGCTAGCGGCAAGTTGTTATGCACAGGCGTATCACTTATCATCAGGTGAACGTCCAGCTCATCTGGTCGCTTAATTGCATAAAAAAAATTACTGAAGTAATGACGTATTTCTTATTATTAGATAAATGTGCTATTTGTCACATCAAAATCTGTCCTTTTTTATTTGACATTTTACTCTTACTACTATTACTACTACTTCTACTATTAATATTCTTCAAGCACACTTTTTATTAAGTGACATTGATATATAATAAGACGTACGAAGTATTAAAAATGTTTGTACAATATACAAAGTTAAGCGCGCACTCACTACACGGAACTCTCAGCGAAAAAGATATTACTTCTTTTATATCACTTAAAACTACCCTTTACAATTAATAATATTTTTTATTAACCATAATTTTAGAATATTTTAGCCGCTAACAACACCTCTTTCGAGTTATTATGTAAATATATAATTCTGGTTCAGTTAAGCTTCATATATCATATTTATAACCACCAAAACATTCGCATAACAAAAAAAATACCTTTTAACATCTATTAACACGTCGAAATGAGTAGAAAATGAAATAAAAACAAACCCCGCTACCCTTTCGCATGGAAACCGAACAAGTGTATTACGCGTCGGGGGTGAACACACCGTAATAACTCAAGCTCCACCTAACGGAATTTCATTGAAATTAGCTCACTCAGTGTTGCCAGCTTTATTGAGATTAATGGCCGCAAACAAGCAAGTTAACACTTTTGATTACTTCGTTTTTTCACCACCAAACCAAAACAAGGGTGTGTGGGAAAAGAGCAGAAGATTCACCACCATATCACACAAATATAGTGCTAGTTAAGATAATACACACTACTCCACATTGCTCGTCACCTGAAGATGTAAAATTTTAAGTCCGGTCACTCCAGTAATTTACCCTAGCTACATCACCCAACGGCGGCGGAAATAGCTGCTGCGACGGTATCATCATTGAGGTGAATATATGAAGATAATTAGCTCATTTTAATACAGGAAGACATGGTGGTGCGGTATTCTAACACTATAGTTATACACGCTTCAAAATGTCTGTTCAGGACGGGAGACGGTAAAGTTTGCGGCAACACTGCTGGCAGCAAAAGTAAGGGTTGAGGAGCGGACGCAGGATAATAACAAGATGCACTTGATAAGTCACGGCACGCAGCGAAGTTGAAGCCTCTCCAATTATAGCTGAAGAAATGTTTCACAAACATGAAAAAATTAATATCGGCTGCCACAAGCGATAGATAAAATATTAATAGATTATTACAGTGGTGGTATCTTGTGGTAGGATTCTGTTGTGCTGATGGTGAGTCTCTATTGCCGAAGATTTTCTGGGTAGCTACCGCCGCGGCTCTTATTTCTGCCGCCAAACAGTAGTTTGCAAATATTACTGTGTTGCGGTTCATAGGATGTTGCAGTTAGCGAAATTACTGGGGTAACGAGACATTTTATACCTCAAGATGACGAGCGCAATGTGGATCAGTGTATACCGTTGATGAATGTAAAAAAAAAGATAATTATATTACAGAATAGTAAGACTATTACTCAGCCCCGATAGATTGAGAACATGACCTGAATACTTCCTTAATAGATCATCTGAAGTTGTTTTATTGGCTTTAAACACTTCTAAACCTGCGGTGGTCAGTCTGCTCTCAACCAAATAAATCCTTTACTACATCCATTATTTATCCATTTAAACTTTCTCTGAATGAAATGGTTGGTAGTCTTTGTAGTAGTCCACCTAGTTAGCTACCTTTATATGGTACTGCCAACATAGCAGCATTGTATTATTTCAAATTCAGTCTCATGTCCTTTGAAACAGGACAAGTAGCCTTAAAAATGATATAAAGGGAAATGGATGTCTCATGCTTTTTTTTATACTACCAAGCGACGAGACGAGGGGAACGTTCACTTGATGGTAAGTGACACAACAATGTGGCGCTAGTCAGGATGTTATGAACAGAACCATATTGCGCTCGTCGCGTTGAGACATAAGATATTAATTCATATTACAGCAGTAATATCACTAGCTACAGCATCCTTCAAACCGGAACACAGTAGTATTTGCATATTACTGTTTGGCGGTAGAAATATGCGCTGCGGTGGTACCTACCTAAATGTCTCTGACACAGAGGTCTACCACCAGTAAGGTTTAGGTAGGCTGTTATTATCTAAATCAAATGTAATTACTAGGTTATTGATTAATTTTCCTTTTTTTTTTGTAAACAAATTGAATGTTTCATATAAAAATACAGACATATTTTGAAAGTTTACAACAGCTGCAGAATAACTTCATCCATCTTCAGAATTGATTACTTTTGTCTAACAGATAAAAAGTAATCATCAACATCGAACCTCTTTGTGATCAGTTGCGGGATGTTAAACATAGACAGGAACCGGAAAATCTCATAGAAATTAGTTTTTTTTTTATAGGAAGGATGAGCAAACGAGCGAACAATTCACCTAATGGAAAGTGATCAGTGACGTGCTTGGACAGTCGCAACACCAGGGGTCACGGCTGCATTGCCGATCTTTAAGGGAATAATACGCTCCTTTACTTGAACGCCCCCCATGTCGTATTGGTTCGGATTTGTCTTCGTACTTCATAAACCGTTCTTTTAATTTTCCCACTGCTGGGAGTGGAACTACCTCGGTAGTATCTAGATGATGATAAGCAATTAAGGCGTACGATCTATATTTTTTGGATAAAAAAAAAAACGCAAAATTTTTAACGATATTTCATGAAACGCAATAATTACAAACGAAGAGTGCGCGATAAAAGAATAAACAACGGCTCTTTGCTCATTTACAAGAGAATGTTCTCGACTGGAGAGTTGGCGGAACATTTCCGCTGCCCGCCATTTTGCCGCCGTATTAATTATAATTTTTATTAAAGGGAAACATAATTTCGCTTCGCCCTTCACCAACAGGTACCCTCTAATGAGATTTCTTTCAGGCTGTTTTTGTTGGGCCGTTGATAGATGAAGTTTTGAAGAGGCAAATTTACTTCAAGTAATTAGCTGTAACCATTCATTGGCATTTTTTAGTTTTAATTCCTCTTAACGTTTCACTAAGCAAGATGTATTTTAGGAAATATTCTGTGGTAGATAATTACTTCTGCTATCATTCAAGATGCTGATTATGTGATATGAGATTTGCAGAAGTCTGCGAAAGCGTCACCATATTTGAAACCAAATAGGTCGAGATGTCGTGATGTTTGACTGACTTGTAAAATTTGGTACCTTCATCAATAGCCGAAAAGCCTCCATTGCTGAATGTAGGCATTCACTAAAGTATCCCACCACATTGATCCTGTTTCACCTTTTTTTATGTAATTAAGCGACGTGACGAGCGGGACATTTACCTGATGGTAAATGATACACCCGGCCATAACACCGTGGCGCTAGTGAAGATGATATACACTGCACCACATTGCGCTCGTCGCCTGAGACAAGATGCCCCGAGTCCAGTCTCGATACCCCAGTAATTACACTAGCTACAGCGCTCTTAAAACCGGACACAGTAATGTTTGGACATTACTGTTTGGCGGCAGAAATAGGCGCTGCCATGATACCCACCTGGACGATCTCCGGCAACCGACCTACCACCACAAGGCTCCTCTCTCTAACCACAGGACCTCACCAAATTGTCGATCCACCGTGAAGAAGGCTTTTAATAAACCTATCCTAAGCATGCTCCTCGTAGATAGCGGATGAAAAGGTTTTACAATATAAATGAGTAGTACCAGACTAATATACTTTTAGATAAAAAGAACAGTTGGAGGTTAGAATAATTAATTCACTCCACTGCCAAACATTAATTTGGAGAAGACACCTCATGATGATGATAATAAATCTTCCGTTAATTCCGTAGCGGAGAGTAATCTATGTAATATTTCTTCACAAAGAAACTAACGATAATGAAGGTTAATAAGATTTAAAATTGTATCCATATCCTTAGTCGCAGAGTGGTGTTTCACCCTTCCTCGCCGTGTTTCACTCGTTTCGCGTACACCGAATAAAAAAATGCTTCGAAAAGCAAAAGTATTTCATAAGTGAAGTTACTTAGAACTTATGTATAGAAAATATCCGATGACACGAATGTTCAGCCGTTACTCCCGACAAAGTTATTCCGTTCCTTTCACCGTCTACATACAGTCGACCGTCACATACGGCTGATCGATTTCACAACGAAAGCATTCCTCTCATTCTCATGGAATATCTATTCGGGAGATAGAAATGGAAACTGTTTTTAAAACTGATACGACTCTGTTTTCTTAAGTTTTACGTAATAAGAATAGGTTATTCCAATTCGTAGTGAATATTTCTGTTTCAATCTGTACATCTGTTTCCCAGATTTCAGTTGCTTCCATTTTTATTTTAACACTGTTTGCCAAAGAAATATCTTACCTCGAAAATGAAAAAAAAAGCTTAGATATTAGATGTACCCCGTATTTTAGTCATAAGAAAGTTCTTGTAAATGAGAACAAACAATCTTTTTCTCGACTTAAGACTTATTCTTATCGCTCTCAAGAAGTTATTTGAGGAATATTTTTAAAACGTCTTCAACTTATTATTAAGTAAAGAATATAACACGAAAAAATATATAAAGTATATATATTTTACAACCATATAAACTTCGTAAATGTTCATAAAGATTTTTCAGTTAGTTTGTATTTGTAAAACATAATAACTTATGCACTCGGCTCCGTTTACATGAAATTCCTTTGACGGATCTCGATATATTCAAATTGAAAAGAGTTTCAGTGTTACCAGCATTAAAATGAGTTCATTAGTGCTCGCAGATATTTTTTAAAAATATATTGAATTTACAGCAACACTCCTTTAGGGATATATTTTCATAATTATTTACGTACTTCACTAATTTGATGGATGTATTATTTTTTGGATGTAATTGAAAGCTGTATGAAACTATAGTTAACATTATTAAAATATATATGTTGGTGTGGGAGAAGGGTTAGAATATCTGTAACACTAATTTGACTTCGGTGTTTTGAAAAAGGCGACTAAAGCCAACTGCAGGAAAAGAGTACCAGCTTTCCCTGTGATAGTTATCAGTATACAAAATCCATCAAATTTAACCAGGCCTCTGTTTTTAGCACAGGAGATCAATATGCTGTAACGATGATAAATCTGTCAGAGGTATTTATAAATATTACGAAAGTTTCAAACGAATTTAAAATATCATAAAACTTTACCAATTCTGAAGTCTCCAACGAAATGTATCGCCGACGATCCGTTTTATCAAACGATCTATATCCTTAATTTTGTAGATAAAGTCTTGAAAAGTTCATCTCGAAAAGGGATCATTTCGGTCGTAGTGCGACTGAGGCGCATAAATCATTCCGACAGTTGCCCTCGAAGCCTTCGCTCAGGAAACGGAAGTAGTCACGGCGCCGGATATGACGCAAGCTGGCTGACAGTTAATATCCTGTTGTGCGCCGCCACATCATGCCTTGACACGCTACTATGAACCGTGTGAGTATTAATATGAGGCATAATACTATTTTATCACGAATTATGACTGCAATATTTAATTTTTGAGTTCTACTACCTGTTAGGTAGTAAACAAGCATGCAGGTCCGTCCTTACTGTAAAAGCTACCGGTTTTCTATGGTAGCGTGTAGTAACAACACCAATCCCTAAGTATCACAGTTAATGTCGAAGATTACTGTTGTTGGAGATCATCTACATATCACCATAGAAACTATTTCTGCCGCCAAACAGTAACGTATAAATGTAATGTGTTCCGGTCTGAAGGGTTTTGCACACAAATCCCATATAAACCTGTCTTTTCCCTCTGTTATCAGGGTATGTTCTATTGCCGGAAATCTGTTTCTACTGCTAAAGAGTAATGTGCAAACGTTAAATGTTTAGGTTTAAAGGGAGCGGTAGCTAGTGAAATTACTGGGGTAGTACACTTTAAATCTTGTCTCCAAGCGAGGAGTACAGTATATTGTGATATTATCCTGACACCACATTATGTGCGTGAGGACTTCTCACTTGTTTTGTAGTATAAAGAAAAAGATTTGAAAGACTTTCTGGTAATAGCACGGAAGACTGATGCCTTAATGAAAGACGCAGTGAAATTACTAGGGTAACTAGACTTAAGATCTTGTCTTAAAGCGACAATGTGATACGGTATGAACCTGACTAAAGCCTGATTGTTATGGGAAGATCAACATCCCGCTCACCGCTTTGTATAATAAGAAAAAAAAACTATGTCAGCTTCCAGTATCACTGGATGTAATTGAAGACGCTTTGTGGATCATTCGCGAACATTGCTAACTCCCTTATTACAGTCAAGTATATAATTTGCATGACAAGCAGATGAATTTATCCGATAACGCGAAACTTCGTAACAGATCTAATTCAAAGAGGATGACGAGGCGTAGCTTCAAATCGAACCATTTACAGTCTAGCTATACTTTTGATCCAGTTTGCTCAATTCATTAACTTTTCCCTTAACTAAACGTCATCTTATTTAAAAAAAAAATCGCTAAAATAGAACTGGCTACGGGATGGTAAATAATGGAGCTGGAGAGGATATAAATAACCTTATCTCTAGAGATAAACAGTCTGTTGCTTCCAATATATTATTAACGTTACAGTGCTATTGAGATGTATCATGATAAATCCTATAAAGAGGTGTCTATTAAGAGATATATCTTTTACGCGGTACGGGGTAGTACGCGATATCTCTAATAGAAGCGTTAGTTGATTCCTCACTAAGCTTGAGCTCTGATAGAAAACATCGTGAGGAAACCGTCATGATTTAAGAAAATCCAAAACTACACTTGTATTGTGGATAAATGCTTTTCACTCTCTCAGACAAAAGAGTAGAGTGTGGAGGTAAGATTAGTAATATATAGGCAGTAGATAGTGGGTAGTGTAATAAAATAACAACAAATAAAGTTACTACTACTGCGGCTTCTATAAGGCGACTATCGGCTTATGCTAATTCTATTAACAAATCTGCTTACGTATATAAGGTGCTTGTGAGGAAACAACTTTATGGTATTCCGTTAGCGCTGAAGCTTATAAACGGTGTAATGAACTCTAGTATTGTTTTAAATACAACTTATCGATGCAATGCCAATAGACCATCACAGATAGATCCAAACACCACCATCACAATCGGCCAATAGATGTCCAATGCTGGACATAGGCCTTCCTCAAAGGTTAACACGAATCGGCTAGGGATTCATATGGGAGATTTTGGGCTGTTTCCCGCCAGGTTTAATGCGGGTTGGTGGGAACCAGAGATTCGTTTGTTGATTGGGTGCACCACGAGCAGGTGAGGTTAGTTTGGATTTCGTGAGTTATTATGCGGGGCTCCTTACACCCCTTGATTATGAACATCTCTCTAAAATATTATAATAACAGATAATATACTAAAATTATGAATATTGTTTGAAATGTAAATAACTAAAAAAATCTTTGTTTATGTGTTTATGTAACACTGTAAAAATACCTTAAAATTATATAATTGTTTGTATTGTGTTTATTATTGTTATTCTATAGTTACCAAATATTGTTGGTTTAATTGCGTTAGTATGGGCTGGAGTTTAGACAGCTGGACAAAAAATCCGGTTCTCTATGTTATCTCTGCTCATTAGTATTATTTACGTCTATATTGCCTTCTAATTGGTCGTAAAAGTTTCTGAAATTGTATATACGTTCGTTGTGAAGTTAAATTAAACAAGGTACGCCCGAAAGCCACCGCTTCGTTAACGACAACTTTGTTCGGCTTTATTAAACGACTGTTAAATACGCGTTTAATTTGACTATCCTCTAGACATAGATATTAAAATTTTAATTTAGGATACTGGTACATTTAAACATGTTTATACTCTTAAAAGGACGACAGGAAAAATATAATACTTTCCCTTTACTTGTCAGCTCATAACAATATTGCGTTTTTCTTTACAACGTGTCGTACTCGACGGGTTGAAGACAAACAGAAGATGTTAAATATCTTTACCCCTGCAATTTGACTGGCTAACAGCCCCCTTTAAACCGGAACTTATTAATGTTTGCACACTACTCTTTAGAAGTAGGTACAGGAGTTGGGGTGATAGCTATGTAAACGGTCTCCGGCAAGAGGGACCTTTTTTTTTGTGGGGGAAATCTTCAAAAGATACAGTGCTTCTGAGGGGGTAGACTGGGTTATTTGGGATTTGTACCCATTAAACCCCTATCGGTGGTCACTCCTATGGATTTGCAAGTGATCTTCTACCGAACACACCGATGCCTCGGCATTGTGCCTAAACAGGGAAGTTTTTTAACTCTTCTCGGTGTCTCCTCTTTGCTACGACAAACATGAAACTATCTCGTACCTATCGTTCACTTCGGGCTCGCTTAGTGGGTAGATGGGCCCCCACCTTCAAAGCCCACGAGCTCGAATACCCTTTCACTCTCCATCTACGACAGGCGTGGCTTATCTTTGCTTTTATTCTTAATAGCTAGAGACTACAGAGCAACCGGCAATATAGGTAAATGAATACTTAAAAGAAGGGTTCATCTAAAACTTCCGTTCCTAACAAACTTTAAAAAGACAATTATTCTAACAATTAAATTAGAAATATTATTTATTTTTAATGCATTTTTAATTTATTATCTAACGTCTTTTACAACAGACAAGGGAAATGCAGGAGGCATTAACATTGTGAAAGTAATACAAACATACTTCACAAAGAGTTTTTAAATTACACTTAAAACGATACTTATGTAAAATAAAAAACAACAAAAGTGAAAGTGGTTTTCTGAGTGGATCTATCACTCGTCAATTATTGAGACGAATTTAATAAAAAAAACATGGAGTTATGATCCGAAATAAACTTATAAATTAAAAAAAAGCAATTTGTGTGTGTGCGTTGTGTTGTCAATAAACATAAAAAAATTAAGTATTATGTATAAGTTTATTGGTGATAGAAGACCGTCTAGGTCAGCCCTGTGGTCTCGGGCTAGTAAGATTAGGACTAAAGTAAGCCCTGCCTGTCGTAGAAGGCTAAGAAGAGTCTAGGAGTTTCGCGGGTCTTGACTCTGGAGGCCCTTATCGCTCAATAAGTGAACCAGGGGTGGGGGGGTGCATGACTTCCCCTAGAAGCACGGAATCTTTTGATGATTCCCAAACCCTCTCCGAATTAAAAAAAAAAGAAATGACCGTCTAGGTAGGTACACACCGCAGCACCTACTTCTGTCCACAAGTAGTACCGTGCAAACATTACTGTGTTCCGTTTTAAAGGGCTCTGTAGCTATTGTAATTACGGAGGTAACAAGACTCAATATCTTACGTCTCATGTTACGAGCGCAATTTGGTACAGTGTTTAGCGTTCTAATTAGCGCCACGTTATGAGTGGGCGTATCACTTACCATAGGTGAATGACCCATTCGTCTCTTCGCTTAATTGAATAAAAAAAGACATGAAAGTAACTTTATTACAACTACCTTTTTTCCTTTTATTATTTAAGATAACAATAATAACAGACAGTGTTAAAAATTTTACGCTTTAGTACAAAAACTACAATATTTCTTTGTTCCGGATGTAGTTTATTTTATTAATTCATTGAGGTTAATAACATTTTCATAATAATTTTGCTGATCTAGAACAAAAACGTCGAAAAAAGGAAGTATTTAACCTAGTATTAAATAAAACGTCTGCCTATAACAGGCGCATTATCGTTTTGTGGCATCAAGATGTTACGTCTCATTACTACAGTAATTTAACTAGCTACAGGGCCCTTCATATTAGTAAAAATTCACCTACGCACATTACTTGTTGTTGGCAGAAATACTCTCTTCCGGGTTATCTTTGCCACGACGACGAGCCGATGAGACTAGCGGGATGTTCACTGGAAGGTAATTGACACGCCTGCTCATATCGATACCCTAGTAATTACCACACTAAAATAAGTATTACGCTTACTACAGCGCCCTGCAAACAGGAACATAATAATGTTTGCACACTACTGGTTAGCGGCAGAAAGCGACCTAGACGGTCTTCGGCAATGAGGACCTACCACCAGCAAATGGTGCTTAGGTAGGTTTCTAATATCTTCCGTCCCAAACCGAGGAGCCAGAATACGGCGCAATGTATACAGTCCGATGGTCTCGTAATACCTCAGATTTCAGTATTATCTCGTAACAAACAATACCCTTTATTCGCGCCGTTCAATCTGTAAATTACGTCCGCGGAGTACATTTACCGTCGGCGATAAGTCGCCGGAATTACGTCCCGGCTGTAAAACTGTTTGCCCGTTCGATTTATAGCAGCGGCCGAGCTTTAATACTCACGTCAAAACTTCGCCACACTCACCAATAATCTGAAAAAAAAAAAACATATTTTACAGGTAATCGTATGATTGTCAATAAGAATATTAACTGATATATATTCTTTACATTTCTATACATTTGAAGAAAGTAATGCAGTAGTGTAATATTAATAAAAAAGAGTCCTTCCGATTGTTCTATAGTTATTGTATTTAATATTTCACTATTATTTCAATATGCAATTTCTATTTAACATAAGTTTCTTGGGAAGTTAGCCCAGTTACTAATCCAAATAGCCCACGCGAAAACACTTATTTTTAATAGTATAGCAGCATTGTACGTATCTTATAAAAAATGAACAGTCCCCTTAATATTCCCATCGCTGAGACTCGAAGCCTTTTATCACAAAGAAAGTAAAATCTGTCTATCACGCTAGCCAAGTGGAAGTCCATGAAAATGTTAGTTTTTGGAACAAGTCAGTTTCCTCACGATGATTTCCTTCAAAAGCTCAAGCTTGAGGGATCGAATCCACGTCTCTTCAGGACGTCTGCCGCATCAAACTGAGCTGTTATGTCTTCCGTAATTATTATAATACTAATTTACTAATATTGTTAAGTTTTAAAGAGTGTTAAGGTTTCCGCACAACAACTTATAGGACCGAAGCCAACCTCACCTGCTGGTGGTGCACCCTGCTAATCAACAACCGATACTCTGTCTCCCACCAACCCGCATTGGGGCAACGTGGTGGGAAATGGCTCAAATACCCCGTATGAAACTCTATCCGATCGATGTGGGAATCTTTGGGCGAGGCCAATGTCCAGCTTTGGATGTCTATCGACTGATGATCTGTTAAGTTATAAAATCTGTTAAATTGTAGATGCTGTGATCTGTTAATTTAGAGAAATTTGACAACAATTTTCATAAAAACATAATATTCGTCCTAGTACGAAGAACGAAATAGAATTCTCCTAAAACTTGGAACAGGTTTCAAGATTTTGACTTTTAACAGATGTAATCTTGGAATCTACTCCTGAAGTGCGTATGAAATGAATTAAAGAAAGAAATTAAAAAATATATGAATATCAGAAAAAAGCTAAAAAGTTCAATTTGCAAGCTACTATGCGATAATATGAAAAAGATATATCACAATCATAGTTATTTTCTAATTACTATCTTTTGATATATGGGTAATTGAAATTAAATCCACTAAAGTTCAAAAGTTAATTTAAACTGGAATATCCAACCACAATGGCCTCCGTATAACAGAGTTTCTCAGCATCCTTTCTAATTTATTGCATACAACCAAAATTTATAACTTAAAATATATTAATAAATGTTTTGTTGCTTTTCCGGATGATTTGTTCTACATATTTTTAATGTATATAAACCAATCAATTTTCAAAAAACATTGCATATCTCTGATTTATATATATATATATATATATATATATATATTATAACGATACGATCACTGGTAGTAGGTTTCTGTTGCCGGAGGTCTAGGTAGGTACCACCGCAGCGTCTATTTTCACCACCAAATAGTAGTTTGCCAACTTTACTGTGCTATTGTTGGAAAGGCGCTGTAGTTAATGTAATTACTGGGGTAATGAAACTCAACATATTGTCTCCAGGCGAAGAGCGCAAGGTGATGTAATGTGTAATATTTTAACTACCGTCACATTGTTAAAGTCGGATGCATCATTTACCATTAAGTGAAGGTCTTAGGAAAGGTCTCGTAGCTTAGTCGTCGTGACAAAGCTAACACGGAAGGGAGTATTTCTGCCAACCAGTAATGTGCATAAGTGAATTCATGCCAATATGAACGGCGCTGTAGCTGGTAAAATTATTTTAGTAATGAGACGTAACATCTTAATGCCACAAAGCGATGATAAACCTGAGATAATTATTATTGTGAAACATTTTATTTAATAGTAAGTAAAGTATTTTTGTTTCGACGATTTCTTATAAAAATAATACTTTTCTTTAGTTGGTATTTTACACTGCTAAAGTTAAAACGTCGGCTTAAACTCATCTAAATGTTTCCTGGAGCTGGTGGATTAAACTTATCGCTTGCGACAACTCGCCTGAATTACTTACGACTATAAATATGTCCGATTGCGGATTAATCGGCGCCCGCCATTTTAGTTAAAAGTATGTGAATATCAAAATGGCGGCGCTGTGACAGTCATCTCTATGTTTTTATAACTTTATTTATACCTTTTCAGAGGACATAAATTTAACGATTGTATTTTATATGTAATTTATTTTTTATTTATATATATTAGTATCTATTATTATAAGACCATTATACAATTATGAAAAAAATACATTTAAATACTTTAACACTTGAATACTATCCCTTTTCCAGTATTATTTTGTCACTTTTAAAGATTTTTCAATCATAATCATTATAATTGTAGTATTATGGAATAAATGTCATGAATAATAATGTCTAGAATTTTGTGCATTTTGCAACTTTTTATAACCTTTATATTATTAATTAAAGCTTTATTAAAATTAGTCGAGACTGAAGTACATAATGCATCCACTCATGTCCGTTGGTATAGAACCCGCATAAGTGGCTTGTCCACAGCCTCATTATGCAAGTGGAAATTTCGAGTGTCGAAGCGGCAAGAACGAAATCGAACTATCAATACCAAATATCCGACGTTAATGTACTTATTGGAAACCGAATGGAAAATCTATAAACCTCTTTTAAAATTGAATAAAGTATTTTGTGAATAGATAATGAATTCCGAGTATATCGTTTTATATAACTTAAACGATTTTTTGTATTATTCAATATAGAAAAAGGATAATCTGCAGTTCACTAGTTATTACATAAAAAAACTTACTACTTGCTCTTAAGCCCATTTATCTAACGCGGCTTTCTGATGTTGACAACAAAATATTAGAGGTAGTATAGTTTACATATAACATATACTCTAATTTTTGTGATTAAAATTTATATTTGATACAGTTTAAGTTCATTAGTGGAAGTGGCAATAGACCAGACATATCTGCCGTGTTGCTGATGGCAGAAAGGAGACAATGGTCATGGAGTACAGGCCGTGTATGAATTACAGGAATGTAGGACCTTCTTTTCGAAAGCTGAAAGATTTGTTAAGAATGCCTGATAGCATGTAGATAAAAAGAATCACATTCTGTAGAAGATTTAAAGGAAATAGATTTTTTTAGATTTAAAATAATGTCATACCTATAATAACCTACGACTTCTCTAGTCTATATAATAATAAATTTTTAGCATATTGTTAGTCTATGTTATTAGGAAAATAGCTTGATTGTTATCTACTGGTGACGCGTATTCGCAATCTTTAAGTTCGTCGTATTTAGTGTAAAACTCATTAAAAATATAGAACCTTCGAGACCGGTTAATTAACATTTAATAACAGGAAGTAAACAAAGCTTCCGACAGCAATTTCACATCAAACGAGTTTTCACTTTTTTTTTTATCCAACATTAATCCATTTTTCGTTTTGAATAGGCAGTGCCGCAAAGTAAATATAAAATTGAATCTCACTTGTTTCGCTCTTCATGCGGAAGTAAATTCAATAAGAATAAGTGGATACCGGTCTCCACTGTTACTTGAGTGACGAAATTAAATCATTTTCAATTGACGTGGCTCATCCGCAAGCATTTTGATCGATTATTAAAAAAAAATATTGTAGAAAATTAATAAAAGATTGTATACAATAAAATCACAAGACCCGGTAAACAAATTCATGTAACAAAAAAGTGCTTTTTATCAGGTTTACACAACACATTTTGAACATCATCACCAAGTGACATGCTGCAATACTTCGTCTCCTTACCCCAGTAAATTCTATATTCTTAAACCAAACCAATCAAACAATGGGAGTCCATTTAGAAATCATATTACTCTAAGTACAACTAAGTCGAAAACTTTAACATGTGCTTTTTAAATCTTTAAATTATTTTACCTATTCTTACGAAATTATTTTTAATACTATCTAAATTTAGCACAGACCTGAATGAATGCTATCTCGGCTTTCGTTTTCTACACATTCATTCTCCAGTCATCATTAGGAGGCAGGGATAAAATTGAAACCATTAATACAGTCAAGAAAAAAAAAATAATCCTTATTTTAATTAAAGTAATACCGAGAACACAAAATAAAGAACGAATAACTTAATTCATTAGCCAACTTGAATTGCTAAAATCTTTCGATCACTTTGAAAGAGATTCATCACACCGAAGTTTGAGACAAGTTAAGCACAAAGATAGCTAATCAAATTTAACCCTTAGCCTAAGTTACACGACTTTGAACTTGACAATTTTCGATAAGTATAAACTTCAAATCAATATTCTTTGTAACTTGTACTTGGCAATTTGTTTTTCATCAAATTTAAATCGTTATTATCGATTGTCGAGAGAAATGTTTACAATAAACAACAATGGACCTAGAAATGATAATTACTTGGATATGATTAAAAAAGTTTTAAGAGGCCAAAAATCAACAAGTCCACTACTACGACAAGGAATCGAGGAAAATTGGACAAGATGATTATAGTTTAAGTTCAAACTAAGACCCAACTCGGAATCCCGTCGTCCTCTGGGATATTTCCGCTCGCGCCGCACTTGCAAATTAATAAAAGTCTTGACAGTAGCGGAAACACGTCTAATATATATTTATGACTTTGCTTACTGAAATATGTGCTGAAATAATGCTTCCTACGCAATTACAAAGCAAGATAGACACGTTATGAAACTAAGTAAAGATAAGTAAAGGACTTTCGTCACTTTTGTTTTATAGAAATTGATGTATACGTTTATAAAGAAAGAACAGATAAAAATATATTTTAACAACTTTTTATAAACAAATAATTGTGTCTTTCAAAAATTTCCTGCAAGTTTTGTAAAAACGACTTCATTTATGAATATTATTGCAATAAGTACGAATTCGTTAAAGGTTCAATTTAAATAGAAATATATTCAATACACGAAAACTCTTCGCAGGTATCTATGTACTAATACATTAAATATATTAGATTGAGGATAAAGTTTCTTCGCATTTTTTAAGAAAATTCAAAACATATTTTAATATAGTTTATTTATATTTTACTAAAGTATGTAGATACCATTTTGTTTGATAACTTTTTGCCATCATGTAGGTGGGGACATGATCCCATTGACATAGAAATTTTAGGACTTCCGATCAAAATACTGCGACAAGTGGTTTTGGCAGTCCTCTCGTGATGTTAACCTGACACTGCCTAAAGAATTCTAAAGAGACCGAAACAGGTGAAAATATGTAGGTTTAAGGTCAGGACTATACGACGGGTGCATTACCACCTCCCAGCCTAACTCTCTTAATTTTTGCTGAGTGGTTAAAGATGGGTGAGGTCTAGCGTTATCATGATGAAGAACCACACCCCTTCTGTTGATTAATTCCGGCCGTTTTCATTCAACTTCTTGCTTTAATCTCGTCACTTGTTCGCAGTAGAGTTCAGAATTGATAGTTCTACCTGGTCGTAACAGCTCATAATGAATTATGCCCTTTCAATCCCACCACACATACAGCCTTGTCGCGAGTTAACCCGGGTTTGGCCACAGTCTGTGAAGCCTGACCGGCCTTTGACCACGACTTTTTTCGCACGTACTTGTCGTGCGTGATGAACTTTCCATCACCAGTTATCAGCTTCTTCAAAAATGGTTCGATTTCATTACGTCGTAATAAAGAATCACAAACGAGTCCAAGGTTCATTATTAGGTTTCTTTCAGTGAGCCTGGATCTAGTGAGGTACCCAAATATCGAGCTTTTTTGTGTACCCAGTTTTTTTCAAATGCGCCAAAACTGTTTTGTGGCCAATTCCCAGTTCTTCAGCTACGTCATAACTACTGATATACATCTTGCTCCACTTTTTCAAAAATGGTATCCATTTTATCCGTAATAGAGCGACCAGGGTGACCACAGTGACGTGCATTTTTGACATCAAAATTTCCGGATTGAAAACGCTTAAACCAAATTTGTGCTACACAGTACTCACAGACACTGCACTGCACTAGCTCCATAAACATCGCAAATTTTTTTCGCGGCTTGCGTTGCAAATTTACCTTTTTTGTAGTAAAATTTTAAAATGTATCGAATTTCTTCATTAGATTCCCTCATCTTGACAGTACGAGAAAAAAATGAAAATCACACATTTTCCTAATTTGAATTTGGAATTATGTTCTTTAACATTTAAACTTTCAATGATACCAAAACCAGCCAGATACAAATAGTATAGCCAAAGAGATTTTATTACTAGTTCATACATACTATAATGCGAAAAGACTTTTTCCTAATATTAGAAAAGATTGGCGGGAAATTCTGCCCATTACAATTCTCCAGATATTCTTCCAGCAATTTTCCAAATGTAGTTAATCGGAGTCTTGATGATAGATATAATTTTAAAGTTTAGAGAATAACAAATTATTTCTATCTGTATTCTTATTGATAGCCAACAAATTACAACTGAAATTAAAATGTAAAAAAAACAAATAAACATATAGTAGGAATTCAACTTAACATCTACTTAAAAGATTGAAATATTCTCTTCCTATATATCAGCAAAAAGCATTGAAATTGAAGAATAGACAATACAAAGAATAACTGCAGTTCTGTTAACAATAGTTCTTCAGCTGAATATTTGTTACAAAAGCGAGGTTAAATATATAAAACAAACATAATAGACATCTTTAAAGAAATATTCCTGTGTATTTCGAATCTAGCTTTTCATATTTTTACTATATTATGTATTCTTTGCATATCATTGTTTATTTCTACTTTTTTCATGATTTTAATTTGCGTTGGTTGCGCTAAAGTCGTCGCTTATATAACATCTATGAATACTCCATTTTTTCTCTTTATCTTAATTCTTTACAAACTACTCTATAAATCTGTTATAATGAGTTGAACATAATATTGGAAGTTCTTTTGAAAAGCTGATTTTTTTTTATAGTCAGTGTGCTAGTACTCACGCAGAAGACTGTCTCATATATTCACAGCCTGAACACAGCAATACTATTATATCGGCAAATTTACACTATGGCACCAGGTTACTGATCTAGTGCAGGTTTGAGAAACGTTACCATCATCCGAACTCCACCACATGTGATCTCGTAATCGAACCATGACTGTCTGTTTTATTGGACAAAACTAATAATGTTATTTGAATATAGAATACAAATTCACCGTTAAAAGTTTTGGCCTTAATTACGACCAAGTGCTAGATAACAGCACGGAATCTAGTTCGCTAATGGACCAGCGGCGAGTGGCCACTGGTCAGATTGACGTACACTTGAGATCTATTGGATTGCCAGCTGGGTTCGCTTAAAGGTCTATTTAATATTCAGGCATGGACGGAAATTGAAATGGAGGTGGTTTTAGATTTTTAAATTGCGTTGAGGAAAACGGAGGAAGCGTAGATGGATTTAAAATTTTATGGTTTTGTTTAAAAAATATATAGACTATATTTTTTGTTATAATTATATGTTAGAACAATTTTAGAACTCTCCTGGGTATATATTTCAGATATTTTAATTTCTGTCTTTTTAAATTTCTTTATTGAAAATTAATTCAATATTCATCTCACTGAGGCCTTTACTTTGTTTATAACAAACCCTTCTAGTGAAGGCGCTGTAGAATTTCAACTTTAACGTTCGGATTATAACTATAAAAAAAAAAAATATATTTTTGCTAATCAAAGAAAACCTTTGATAAATACCCTGTCTTTTCGCGAAAGTAGAGGTTGCATAGGATCTATTCACTATAACATAATCCTCAATGTTTATTCTATTTTATGATGTTATGTAATGTGCTACTTAGGTTTTACACCCACTGTAAAAATTTTAAATATATTCGTGTAATATTTTTGTTAAATACTTACACTATAATAGTTACATGTTACAGTGCCATTTACATGAAATGAGATGGTTCACGAGTGTCTATGCTCTGTATTAAAGCCAGTGCCTGAATACATTTGTGTGACATAAAGGAAATACTCTGCTTATTGTTCTACGTGTTCTGAATGCGGATGCACAACATTCGGTATTTTATGCGGAATAGAGTATTGCGTCCCTATCACATTTCCGGGATGAAATTATTAAATTTTTTGATATTAATGTTAACTTATCCTAACTGTCCCCATGAATAACAACTACTCGAAAACTTTAGACAAATGTCACTTGTGAGACAGGTGAGGTAAAGATAAGTAACTTTATAATAGAAAACAACATAATTTTTCTTAGTTCTTAAGCATCCCTACTCAAACAAAGATAGATTATCAAAAAGTGTATTCTAGTGAGAAATCTGGTTTAATACTAACACAATTATTTCTAAACGAAAACAGAAAAAAAATTGCAAGTAGTATTGATAGTGGGAAGCGAAAAACAAGATCATATTTCCGTTACATAGTAAGTTCTACTGACATATACCGCAAAGTTAATAACAAAAGTATTACAGGATAAATAATAAAACAAGATCAGGGCTTATTGTGTGTACATCCCGAACAAAATAGCCACTTGTCTTTATCCCCATGGTTACCCGAGCAGACATAACTTGACGGCGCTAGATCGATTCAAGTGAACTTGAATTCGGACAGACCGAACTGTCGACCGGTTTATAGCCACTTGCTTCCGTCTTGTTTGTAGATGAATAGTTTGCAAGGAAATTAATCGATTCCATCGATGTCGAATATATGTCTCTCAGCGTTTTGAATTAAGTTAAGTCATGTATAAAGGCTCGATCTCCACCCACAACATATAATTCTCATCGCATCCCTCCTTTGTTACCCAGAGGCATTCTCTCACGGTTGTTGCATATTCTCAAAATCTGTTCTCGGCACAACTCGCCTTTGTCACTGTTTTTTGATCTGAACATTTCTTCTTAAATATACACTAAAATTATTTTCCTCGTTTTGATTGATGAAAAAGACATCATTCAACCCTTATACCACAATGGAAAATATTTTTTTATTTACTTCATCAGATATGTTGTGTAAGACTAAGAATTAAGACAGTTTTTTCATAGGTTAAATAGTAGTAATATTTAGCAATAATTGTAGTAATTTTTAATAATTTATCGTTAAATATGTATATTACTACACGTATTTTTTTAATTCTCTATGATATCCTTTCGAATCGAAACTGTTACACCATTGGCTTCTACATAAAAGTAAATATTTACACAACCCTGAGCAATATACCCGCGACAGCCTTTTACCTCCGGGAACTATCCCTCCGGTTCTATGTTTAAACAAAGGAGGGAAGAAACCCCTCTCCTAAAGTTCCAACCCTCATTGCGTTGAAGATGTTGCTTCTTTTTTTGTTTTAAAGTGAGGAACGAAACAATCGCCCGCTCTGTAATGGTTTCTGATTAACTTCCAGGCAGCTGTTACATGTTCCTGAATAGACTATCAGCATCTATACATCTACAGGATATATCTTAATATATTCTGTACACGTATCAAGTGTGGTTCAATATATGTAAGAAATTTTTTTACGCCTTTTAAGTGACGACAAGTAAGTCTCTTTTTATTATATCTTCCGTTTATAACTAAGTTTTTGAGAATTAACTTTTTCTTTCTGATTATAATTGTTTAAATTACGATAAGTAACAAGTGTCTGGCGATTAAGTACATACTAATTTTCACCAGTTATATAAATCTATCTTATTTTGATAAAGTTGAATTCTGTCGAATTCTGTCACAAATTACATTATGTTAGTGTATGACTTACCATAAACTAACATAATGTAATTTGTGTGAATACTTTTGATTACATTACTTACTTTTATATAAATGTTTAGTCAAAGAAATAACAATAAAAAATATTACTTTCTTTGCTCGTAAGATTTACTTATTAATTATTACTTTTACCTGCACCAATAGGCAAAATTTACTATCAGATATTTTAAAACTAAAAACCGATTCAGAGGAGATTCCTAACAAACTTATATAATTCCTTAAAATAAAATCTAGTACTTTTACTAGGTTAATAAAATAGTTCTTCTGCACCTTATTCTGGTTTCAAACAAAATACTTTATAGTCAGAGAATACATGAGTAAATATTTTTCCTTCTGTCATTTCTTCTGTAAGAAAATTTACTTAATAATAAGGTCCAAAGGAAAAAAAAAATATTTTGTCAGTTACGGGTCTTATTTAAAATTTTTGTCCCGAAAAGAGCAAAGGTAAGTATTAAAGTAATTCTCGTTCGGGTTTTATTTGTGTTATAAATCCGTTTGTTTTAATCAACCCTGTATAATATTTTTAGAACTAAAAACGGATGCTTTCAGTTTGGGTTGTTTGGTCAATTCGGATATGAATTAATTACGTACTGTTTGTTTTAGGCTAGAGTTTTGCGAGTTTACTGAAATAATCTAATTAAATAACTCCAGTTGCTAGGTCTTTGCTTGCGACAAGAGATCGTTAAATATATATATAAAAAATAATTATTTTGTTGTAATACACATAGCATAGTAGCTTTGTATATGAACAGAATAACCAAATTGAATTTGTTTGTCTAATATTCTCATTACTATCATATTAGTAAAATAAATAACATATACAGTCTGTATATGGGTTTTTCAAGTCATTTAATGCAGAAAAAAGTTGAAGGTACCAGAACACGTAGTTCATCATCTATGAAATGCACCGACCAGGTCAGAGCAGAAATGGTGATCAGTCTTCAGCGATGTGTGAAAAGATAACAGTTAGAGAAGAGTGGAGGCGCGTATTGAATATTAGTTCAGTCTTTCAAGAGTAAAACGACAGAAGAGATGTAACATAGGATAAAGATTTACTTACAATAATACGAGGAGGCATCAAAAAGTAGTGAGAACGACATATATACTCCTTGGTAAGAAATAAAATATATACTGGTATAGCTCAGATACATATTTGTAATAATAATTAAGAAAAAAATCTTCGAATCTCTTTTGTTTTTTTCTGAATGTAGTCATTTGTTTGCTTCCTGTGGGAACGTGTTCTCGAAAATGGAGAAAAACGAAGTGCGAGCCGTTATTAAATAGCTCTGTTTAAAAAAGTTAACGACGCAAGAGATTCATTACGATCCGGAGCCAACATTAGGAGACACTGCTCCCTAGTATTCCACTGTCGCAAGGTGGGCTTCTCAATTTCGAGTAGGGAGAACGAGCACGGAAGACGAACATCGTTGCGGCCGTCACGTTAGTCATCCAAGAAAATATTGCGAAAGTCGAGAAAATTGTATTGAGCGATCGAAGAGTTACCATCCGATACTTAATTCAAGAAACGGGCATTTCATATGGAAGTATTCAATCCATATTGGAACAATCTTTGAATACGAGAAAAGTCTCCGCAGGATGGCTGCCATTCAGCAAACTGGCTTCGAATTGGTTGACCACCCTTTTTATTCACAAGATCTGGCGCCTAGCAATTTTTATCTGTTTCACAAATTGAAAAAATACTTAAGGGGAAACATGTGCAAAGACGATAACGAGGTGATGGACGCCGTGGAGAGCTTTTTGCAGGGCCAAAACAAAACTTTGTTTTTTGAAAGAGATTGAAGCCTTGAAAAAGCGCTGGACTCGGTCTTTAGAGAGATTCAGAGACTATCTAGAAAAATAAATTATTAAGTTATCGATAGTCATTATATTCTATCTCATTCTCACAATTTTTTGATCCTTCCTCCTATTAATGAAACAATTAACAAAACCATTAATTTTGCAACTAAAACATAAATTCATTGTCTCCCACAGAGCCTCTTTGTTTACTTTGAATATCAATCTATTGTATACGAGTTTATTTACTGTGAGCCTTTACTTTGTGTATCATGTTACACAAAATAAACCCAGATTATATTACAGAGTATTCTAATATCCTGATAACATCGATAGATCAAAACTAAGAAAATCTACGTTGAAACTATTATAGATAATCTTTTTAATGAACTAATTATCATAGAAATATCAATAATAAGATCGTTTATTCAAAACTTTCATCTGTAACCTTGTAACGGACGAGTCTATTTACTTGACCTTGTCTCCACCTCAATTTCACATGAAATTAAAATGGCAATGAGACAGCAGATGGTGAAGAGCGTTGACCAGAATACTCTAGTTCTCATATATCAACATCCAGAACATAGCAATGCTTTTAAATACACAAATTTATAATAAGACGGTGGTGAATAGATATATAATAGATAAAACTCCAGCCACGTGTGGCTCCTGAATCGATCCAGTGATTTCCGTGTTATAAGACAACCTGAGCTGCAAGCATTCGAACAGAGCAAGACCGTGGTATGTGGGACACATTACAAGTGACCTATGTCCAGCGGTGGACGTCCATCGGTTGAAATGGTGATTATGATGATGAAGCCAACCTGAAAATACGTCGTACGCTTTTTGACAATAACGCTGTTACTTTATTGTGAAAGTAATGTCAATTCAATTTCATCATCATCATCATCATTATTAGGAGCCGACAGACGTCCACTGCTGGTCTTTCCCCAAAGATCTCCACATCGGTCTACCCAGCGCTGCCTGATTCCAGCTGCTTCCAGCAACCTTCACCACATCGTCGGACCACCACGGCGTCTTCCGGAACGCGGTCACCATTCGAGGACCTTGGTGCTCCATCAGCTCTCAACCTTTCGAGCGATGTGTCCTGCCCATTGCCACTTGGACTAGCAATCTTTTGGATTAGGTCGGTGACCTTAGTTTTCCTGCGGATCTCCTCATTTCCGATTCGATCACGCAGTGAAACCCCGAGCGTAACCCTTCCAATTGCTCAATTTAATTTTATATCAAAAGTAAATTTATTACAAGATTAATTACGAACCTTTTTTTTTATTTTGTAGAATATTTAAAAAAAAAAGGGTGTAAAGTAAATTTAAGCTCTGCGTTTATATACTAAAGAAAGGTTAATGTTATACGGAGACCTTGTTAACTTTAACTTAAAAAACGTGAAGTCTAGTTGATGTCAAATAAGTTGTGAGAATCTTATTGTTTAGACAATCATTTATTTTTAACTCTATGTCCATACAAATCATAGTTAAAAACGGTTTATCTCTTGTAAAAATGATCTTCTTTGTTTATCTTATTGTTTATGTGTGTAAGCGTTGTTTTGATCTAACAAACTTGTAAATTAACTGTTTAGATAAATCTGGTTTATTGAGAAATTGATGAATAATCCACTCCTGATTGTCGGTTTATTAAGAAAATACTAAATTTCAATAATCATAATGAACATTGAATCAATATAACATGAGATGTGTGCATAGGAGCTTTAGACACACATTCGGATGCTGGTAGAGCTTGGCGAGCCCAACCGGACCGTCACGATCGTCCCAAATAAGCGAACGCTTTGTTTGTATACGTGACTCGGATTTCGCTTACTTGAGCGGATTTATTAAAATATATTGTGAATGACTTCCTATTTAATGTTTCATTACCTAATATATCAAAATAACTTAGTATATATCTTCGTCTTGCTAGACCTTGTCCCATCTTTACTTGGAGTTAGTCATTATTCTAAATCTATCTCTATTTTGTGTCATAGCTTCTGTCAATTTGTTATTCTTTAAATCTTTATTGATCATCGTCAACCAGGAAGTCGGGGCGTCTCACAGGGCCTCTATTTTTAGTTTCAAGATCCAGCGCTACCCTAACCATATGCGTTGTTGGTCTTCGCATAACAATGGTCGTACCAGCGCAAGCCGTCTCTCCACCATTCTGTCTTGAATTAATTTACTTTAAAATAACTTGTATATTTATATCCTTTAGATATATAATATCTAGATCTTTTAGATAAAATCCTTTAGGGTAATATCACTGTTAAAATCTGTTTTCTTTTTCGAATGATGCTTATGCTGTTAGTCCCTTTGACGACATTTACAGCTTCATCGCAAATCTTTGATCTCGGAATCCGCAAGTTAAAAAATTATAAAAATAAATACATATATACGTACATAATTCTGCTATAAGAGGAGAGGAGAGAGATGAGAGGATAATTTATGAAACTAAAAGTGATAATAGTCTCTGGATACCATTTAATAAGCAATTCTCGCAGTGACAATTTCTGCTGTTAAACACTAAAGTTAAAACATCTATATTTTCCTAGATATCACGTAGCTAATGAAATTACTGCGGTAACGAGAATTTAGTCGTATATCTCAAGGCGATGAGTACAATGTGGTGAAGTGCATCATCAAAACAAGCACCGTAATGTTAAAGTTATTAATTTCCGGTACAGAGAAAACCTGCTCCTAAAATTTGCTAGCCGTTTAATATTACTTTTTACTTCACTATCACTTCAAGAAGAGGATGTTATACCACCATACCACAACTGAATGGATTTGGATCCATTTTTTTTTTGTTTAAAGTAGTCATCATATACTGAGAAAATTCGAGTATTCTGTTGTACATTCAGAGATTCATTGACTCATCACGAGATCTTCGAAACTGTTACACTCAAAATTTTGTAAAGATATTTCTATTGCCATTTAGAGGTCCTTTGCAAAGAGGGGGGTAATATAGGGGGTAAAGCGAGGGTAAATATAAAAATAAAACATTTCCAACTACTTCATTCTAAAAATTATTAACTTCTCTTACTATCATTTTTTGTATTAAATTAATTTCCTTCCTAAAATCCTTGTCATCAAAGCCTTTTAAGACAACTTATTACTGAGCTTAATACAACACAAAAACATTTTTTTTAATATTTCTTTCTTCAAAACAGACTTAATTCAAAAACAATGTAAAACTACTGTTTTACTGAAAAAAATACTTTTTTACTAATCTTAACCACAGTGGCTGACATTGTGAAGATATCATTTCCGCACATCTGTTTTCCTCATCAACTGTATCTTTAAAAAAATTTACGTTGCATTTTACCTTCAGCTCTATATTCATACAAAACACGTGTATTACATTCTTAGTTTCCGGGTCAGTGATGCTGTCGCAATCTTTCAGAGCTGAAGTGTATTTTTTTTACGAATACATTACGCGACATCCGTTTCTCATTTTGTGTTAAAAGAAATATATAATGCAACATGAACTCTTTAACATCCGGACCTTAAGTAATTGGACTATCGCACAAACCGTCTGGTCAGCCACCTTCTTCATATTCTTTTTTAATCCACGTAGACGAAATGATCGAGATATTCACCTAGTGGTAAGTGATACACCTGCCCATAACGAGGTGCTGGGTAAGAAGATACACAGCACCACATTGTGCTCGTCTTCTTGAGACCTTATGTCTCGTTACCCTAATAACATCCCTAGCTGTAACACCCTTTAAACTGGTACACAGTAATGTTTGCACACTATAGTTTAGCCGCAGAAATAAGAGCTGTGGTGGTAAACGCCTAAAGTAACCACCAGTAATATTCAATGGGGGGGTATACCATCTTAACTATAACCACATTACTATGAGCAGGGGTACTATTATATGAATTGGGTAACGTTTAGCTCGTCCTGTCATTTTAGATGACGCAAGATTTAGTCTAGTATTGAGAAGTTCATGACCGTTAAGTTGCTTCTAGGGGTAAGACAAAGTTACATAGAATTTTTACACCCTCAAACCCCCTTCGCTATTCATCTTCACTGCGTTACGAAGGGGACCGTAATCTCCTATAGAACGCAGTTCTCTGCATTGCGTCTAAGTACGTTCCGGAAAGGGCCGTAACCCTCATCGGCATCACATGAGCTCGCTTAATGAACAACGAAGGCTTCAAAGCTCACGATCTAGAACACTATCTTAGTTTCCTTCTACGACAGGCGGGGTATAACTTAGTTCTATTCTTAATAGCCCGAGACTACAGGGTAAGGCAGAGGATGCCACCCAGGCTTCAAACCCGCCCCCTGTCGCTTATACGGCGATGAAATGAAGAGAGAGTGAGTGAGAGAGTGATAAATAGCATGAATACCAATTATATTACAAACTGCCATAATTTGCTTCAAAATTGGTATGTTTTTTTTTTTCATTTACAGCTAAACGACACACTTTGCGCTCGCCTCGTGACTCGATTGAGTTTTTGAAGCTTTCCACGTTTTCATTCGCCGTTGATTACTGTTACGGATGTTCATCGTTTTATTTATGCACACAAGCGTCAATTGTATGCCAATTGCCAAACAATGGCTTAATTAACAGCCTTTTGTATGTTTAATTGTATGTAACTGGAGCATAATTGTGTAAATATTTCATTTTTTAACATCTTCATTTTTAAGGCGGTGTAAATTTGTTTTTATAAAAGGAAAAACAGGTTTAATGTATGATTGTATTTTCTAAGCAGCGAGATGATCACCTGATGGTAAATGATAACACCGTTAGTTAGGATGGTATATACAGCACCAGCAGCCCTGAGACGACAAAATATCAAGTCCTGTTACCTCAGTAATTTCACTAGTTACAACCGTCTTCAAATCGGAATACAGTAGCGTTAGTACAATACTATACTACAGGTAAATGGACAGGTGAAACCGGATGTTGAAAAATTATATAACAAAAAAATATATATTGAATCGAATGTTAAGTGCTTTACAATTTCTCTCATTTCATTCTTTCCTACTTCAATTAATAAAAGAAAATGTATCGATAGCTCTCTATCCTTGTTTACCATCCCAATATATATATATATATCTCATTCTCTTACATATTATCCATATTATATAGTTTTATATATATAGTGTAATACCAGACCTATCATTTTTTTTATAATTTTATGTTTAACTGACTCTGTTACTTCTACATTTCATATACACACAACACTTAATTCCGAAATAACATTCCCTGCTAATTAATTCTGGGGGGATAAGATAAATAGTAAACTATGCAAAGAAAAATTACCTTGGAACACGAATATAAAACAAAAAGCGTAGATTTTTTCATTTAATTAAGCGGCGAGACGAGCTGGGTGTTCACCTGGTGGTAAGTGGCACCCCTGCCCATAATAACGTGGGGCTAGTTAAGATGATATATAAAGCACTATATTGTGATCGTCGTCTGAGACACAAGATGTTGAGTCGTGTTAATTAAACTAGCTACAGCGCCGTTCAAACCGGAACACATTAATGTTTGCCGGTGGTACCACCAGTATACGAACCTCGCAATGAATTGTGGGAAATTAATTTTTACATACAGATTGCAGATTTTTTATCTCGTAATATTGTGATCGTCACCCGCACCATATTCCTTTACTAATGGCGATAAAACTGAGTCGACGTGAATATATTATATTTTGTTATTGTACTAACAACAATCTCGGCTTAAATAACTTGTTTGAAGATAATAAAAACAATGCGGAAGAGCAATTTATCTCATCATAAGCTTTTAAGTCTTAACAAAGTTTACGTGTACAAACAATTTCTAATTAACGTTTTTTATCGATAGCGCTCTTAAGAACAGCAATAAATTCATCAAACAAACCCCTAATAGCGTCATTGTTTTATTGCTTTTTTATTAAGGGTAAATAACAATAAAATGTATATTATACGTATGAAATATATATTATCATATACTGAAGATATTACAGTATTTATATATAGAAATATACAGACGTAAATCTGGAAAGGACGTCTTTAAGTTGAGATGATAATAATATCTATACATATACTTAACTCTTAATAATATACAATTATATCAAAGTATATATGGCATGAGTATAATAATATCATAGACGGAGAATTAATAAAATAATACTCTGCCTATTTTAATCTTTTTGTGGATGTTTTAAAGTTAAAGCAAACATTGTAAGACGTATGTCTTCGTAGTATATGCCCTGTGTGGGAGAAAGAGCAACTAAAGGCAAAGGATATATTTATCTTTTTTCCCCTTCGATATGTACTGCGGTGTAGTAAATACTCCATATTATTTTGTATTATACAAGCCGTGGAAACGTCTACTAAAGCAGGAATAATACTAAAGATAACAACACCTTTCCCAATAAGCGTTTCCAGGATACTGCGCTTTTCATCTCGCTTAACCCTTGAGACGCAAAAGTAAAGAATGTTTTTTGGATTTTGTCTAATAAACTTACTTATTCTTTTACTTGTAGTTTACATACCTCTTTCTATAGACCGTTTATTTAGCTACCACCACAGCGCCTACTTGTCTTCAAACATTACTGTGTTCCGGTTAGGAGGGCGCTGTAGCTAGTGTAATTACTGAGGTAAAGAGATTTACCAATTCATGTCTAAAGGCGACGAACACAAACACCAGATTATTAAGGCTTGGCCTGATAACCTTCAAGTCAATATCTATCTATCAATTCTAGACGAGCGGAACGTTCACCTGTTGGTAAGCAAACCAACTATTAACAACAACTTTGCGTTATTACGAATGTTAGACAATATACAAAACTGTGTACCTCGCCTTAAGACGTAGATGTTAAGTCTCGTTACCCCAGTAATTGCACTAGATACAACGGCCCTAAAAACCGGAGTACAATAATGTTTGCATACTAGTGTTTGTCGACAGAAACATGCGCTGCGGTAGACCTAGACGGTCTCTGCAACGGAGACTTACCCACCAGTCCACCGGTGTCGTCATTTCTTCATAAATAATATTTACAAATATGAAAACAGGCTATTGTACATTATAATTAATTAAGGGTGTATAGGAGATAAAATAAAAAATTAATTAAAGTCAATCTAAAGCAAAATTCACAATAATGAATGAACCAGTCAACAAACGCGGATTGTTTTCGCTCCGGGCGATTGTAATTAATCAATTATAAATGAGCTACCGGACAACGTTAACGGTGGTTAATTAAACCATCATTAGAATTAAATAACCGGTTAATTAAAATGTACAATTGCAATTAAAAGTTTTAGTGAAGTCCAATCGACCCATATTTACATCGAAGTAAAGCGTATTCGATCGCAACTCTTCCGCTATAATATTTTGATATCCGCTCTCTGTTTCCGGAGACCGTTCAGGTAGGTACCACCCGCTACTGTAGCCGCCGAACAGAAGTGTAGTAATTACTGAGGTAATTATTACACTACTGTTATTATATCTCGAGGCAATGAGTACAATGAGGTGATGTCTATATCATCCTTACTAACCTCACATTGTCATCAGATGAACATCCCGCTCCTCTCGTCTTTTGATTGAATAAAAAAAAAAAAAAATTACGAAATGAGGATAACAGAATAGCAGCCCATAGATTATGAGTAGCTACGTTACGCAAGCAATTAACAAAAATATTGATTATCGAGTATTCTGTCATTTCTTAAAGCGAAGAGACAAGCTAATGTGACGCTAATCAGTATGATGAGCACTGCACCACATTGTGGTTGTCGCCGTCAGACAGTACCAGAATATATTTTACGAAGGTAAAGTAGAGAAAACCTCCAGTTTCGGCAAAGAGGAAGTCAATCTACATATTCATATACGAATTGATTCGTTGAGAGAGGAAAGCTCTACTACATATATTAGTCTCAGGCACTATTCGCTAGGTAAGATTTACACACAAAACTTCCACCCAATATAAAGTGGCTTACTAGATAAAATATCACTTTTCTCCCCCTTCACAGGTACGAAGATCTCGGCCCCCAATTTTAATAAAACTCTTCGTAATCCGCGTCGAATATGGTTTTGTGTAAATTTTTCAATGTATGCGTAAGTTGTGGTACAGCGGTACAATTTGATGGTGGTAAGTCTCTATTTCTGGTCCAAGGTCCAAATCGTTTACTTCTTCCGCCAAACATGGTGTACAAATATCGTTTCGTTCTGGTTTGAACGCTGCTATAGCTAGTGAAACTGTTAAGTCACGATGATGAAGGTATTGTGGTGCAATGGTAGCATAAAACTAACGGGAGTGAAAGCATGTCTTAATTTGTAAGCAAGATGCAGGTTTGATCAGCATCGTGGAGAAACCAACCTGTTCCTAGAACAACAGCTATCATAGGACTTGTGATATCTGACAATCTTACTAGATAGATAGCCTTAACTGGGACCAGTTCAATGTTTCCATTACTGGAACTCGGCACTTCCTCTCACAAGGTCACTTCTTTGTGAGAGGAAGTGCAGAGTCCCAGTAATGGAAACTGGTTGTTATTATTAATATTGTTAACATCCACATTAGGTTATAAAGCGCCATAATCGACAAATGTGATATCCGATGACCATCCGTAGCTCAGTGAAAGAAAGCAAGTAAGATTTTGATCTTACTACTACTTTGCTAACTGACGTGTTCTCTAAAATCTCTCCATTAGATTTTCATTCCAATTTTTTTAATTTAAAAGTATGAAGAAGGATCGCTAAGCAAACGTGGAGGGGAGAATTTTTCATGTCAGCGGGATTGCAAATAATTTTTCATTTCCCAAAGTCAACTTTTAGATGTAAGCTCGGTGTAGCGATGGAGAAATATCGAGGGATGAACGTATAGCATTATAAACGAGGGGACGTTTTATGCGGGGTCCTTTATTTTTGCATAGCCTCATACATTCATTACAAAATGATTCAATTAATAATACTAGCACAAATATAATAGGAAAAATCACATTACTTTGATAACTCGACCAAATCAAAGCGTCTACGTTTGTTATAAATATATAATGTAATACTTTACGAAATAAAATTGCCGGATAATAAATAGTATAGAAACCAAAAAAAAATTAATAGATTTTTTTAAATTATGTTGTTTTAAAATTTCACATATTTTTTCATTAATTTCTTTATAAGTAATTTTATATTACCTTTTCTTTCTACCTGCAATTTTAAAATATCTGTTTTATTTGTATGGGTTAGAGAAACTATTCGTTTCTTATCTATGCTAATGCTTTCAAATATTTATTAATATAAATAGTAAATATTTCAAAGGGAAGAATAGAAAACAAAAATTGCTTTTGTTCGGAAAATTTGTATTTATTTGTTGTACACTAAAATATTGAGTTTCCCGTTTTTGCTCTCTATAGCATGGAAGCTTACTATCGGTAGATCGGAAATTTTAAATGAACTTAACTCTGGAGAAAAAAACTATTTAACAGTTCAAATATTATTAGATATTTTCCAATTTTACCTTTGTTATACATTGTATCGACATTTTTAATTTTACTTTATAACATAACTATCATATTAAGTTTTAATCAAACATAAATAAGAAAACGAGAAACGTTTCGCATAAAAATTTCCATGCGTTAAAAAAATAAATCGAATCATCGGCATTCGACATTACTGAATTGCTTTCCATTAAACATTTTCAGTTTTTCAACTGGATTCAGAAAAAAAAAACGCCGCAGCAAATAAACGACGGGTCATTTGTTTAACCGAATTACCCGCTGCAAATACGGCTGCTGCAGAAAATTGTAAATAAACGTATAATGAAAGAACTAATATAAATCATACTATATTAATAATGTACATTGCATCCCTGTATAATATAACAGTCATCATCATCATCTCAATGGATAGATGTCCACTGTTGGACACAGCTGCCTTGTAAATTCTACAAAACGACAAGATGAGCAACACGGACCGATCACCCGACAATAAATATACCCATTAAAATGTGATGCTGGTTAAAACGATATACACATATTGTGATTTAGAACATACATACATTTAGACTCGTTATCTAAGTAATTTCACTAGCCACAACGCCCTTCAAACCGCAACACAATAAAGTTTGGAGGCAGACATTAAAGCTGCGTTGGTACATACCTAAAGGGTCTAACAGAAAGATAACTCCAATAAATATAGTAGATTTTTTTTATTGATCCTTCGCTTAATTTTTATATAATAATTACTATAAAAAATTACACCTAATTTGCTATCATGAATGTATATTAACTCCTATCACCATTACAGCATCGCTGTGTTCATACTGTCAACGTATCAAGACTATTCTAGATGAATGCGCTCCACCATCACGGTCACTTAACACAGTGTTATGTTGAAGCTTAATTACAAACAAAAAAATTATTTAATAAAGGTTTATTGAGTTTTCACCGAACCCGCTGCCAGCGTAGATAAATAGCCTTGTGAGATAAGGCCTCCCATTTGGAGTAGTGGGGACGATGAATAGGTTGCTTATAGCTAATACTATTTTATAAAGTTCTCACAATTTGCCCCTGTTAATTACTTTAAACGGAAATCATTAAGAAAAGTATTTTGTAACAAGAAATTCTAAAAAATCTCAACAGATGGCGCAACCACAAACAATAGATCGCGCTATTCATGTATCATAACACAAATACATATAACGTTTGTACATTTTTGTGTAGACGGCAACAGGCCGTGGATCCAGGTCCACGTGCCCAGTGTCAGATAAGCTGTAACAGTCGCATGGCTTGCAGCGCTGACATCATTCAAGAATCTTGGTGAGTACACGGACTTAGCTCAACGAGTCATTAACGGACTATACCACTGTATCTATCAACAAGATCTCTCTGAATCCCTGTAATGCCACAACTTTGTCACTAAGTCGTTACAGAGTATACAATTGTATCCATTAACTGGATCTCTTTGGATCTTCTTAATACTGTCGCTCTTAGTAACTTGCTGTGTACTTTAAATCGTTATCATTATCAATATAGCGTTGATATTGCTGCGTGCGTTGTCACTGAAAGACCGCGCTCTCCACCACAAAACTCCTACAGTTTTTTATAAGATAAATAGACTTGCAAACCTTCAAAGCTGAAGTTGATAAAAACATGGGGAACGGCCGAAAGAACTCGTTAAGTGTACGAGGGAAAGTTGAATGCAGAGCGCAAATAATAAGGAAAAATGACGTCGTAATGAGAAACTGTTGGAAAAATGGGAAAACTTTAAAGGTTTAAAACGTTACAATTATGTTGGTTTCATTACCTTTCAGTTCTGAATTTCCAATGTATAATCGTCGTAGTTTACCAGAAAAAGTCTGCTTAGATGACGACACAACCCTTCTTCCTGTCACCGAATACCAAATATACAAATATTACTATATTACCAATTTGGCTGTAACTAAATATGTAAAAATATACACGTATATAGATATCACGAAACGTTGTCATAATATAGTAAAAAAAAAATCTTAATTGTGTAAAGTGTTTTAATACCAAAAACATAACCTATAATATATACACTGTTCCGAGAAACCACGAGATTCTATTTCTACCGTTTTCCGCTTTGAAAAGCGATATAGCTAACGACAGGCTGATCTTCCGCTCCGGAGAGCAATCCTATCCCTGACAACAATTCTCAGATATTTCGTTCGGATGTCATGATCCTCAGACAGTGCGACCCTAGAGAGAGAGACAGCTAGTGAAATTAATTTTTTTTATTAATTCGAAGAAGCGATGTGACAAGCCACATTTGACGGTGATACGCTTGCCTATAAGAATGTGGAGCTAGTTAGTATGATATACACTACACCACATTGAGCTCGTTGCTTTGAGATATGTTAAATCTCGTTACCCCTGTACAATGTGATGTAGAGTATGTCATGGTATTTAGCACCACATTGTTATGAGAGGTCGTATCTTACCAGCAGATCATAATGCTCGTTTTGTCGTTCTTGAAATCTATATAATAAGTCTAAATCTAGGCCATCAGGAGATGCTAGACGCGCGCGTTGTCCAATATGATAGGATTTGGTTGGATTGCAGTAAATTTATTCATTGAACGTCCACTATTGCATCTTCATGTAACGTCCTCGTGTCGTTAACTTCGCTTCGTCTGTCGGTGCGAATTTTCAGCTTCTGGTTTAACGTCGTGAATATTTTGAAATTTAAACTGTATTTTAGATTATCTTAACTTTAACTTGAAATTCTCAATTTTAATATTAAAGATATTCTTAAATCAATATTAAACTAAACTAGTTACATGTTTCTTCATTCAAATCAAATGTTAGAGTATACAATAACAGCTAATTTACGCCCCCACTGCTAGGACACAGGCCTACCCTCAATATGAGGGCGATGGGCCATAGTCACCACGCGGACCCTATGCGGATTGATGACTTCACACAGACCTTAGAATGGATTCTAAGTCATGTGCAGGTTTCCTCGCGATGTTTTCCTTAACCGTTTGTATTTCACTGTTGTTACTTAAGTTCACAAATGTACATAACATAAAAATTTAAGTCAATCGGTACATGCCGAGATTCGAACCAGCGACCTTCAGAATGAAGGCTGCACGCTCTAACCGTTAGGCCAGCGAGCTACTTATGAGTATGTTAGAGTATAAACTTAGCTAGTGAAATTGTTAGGACAACGATCACATGATAGCTGCATATGAAATAAGTTGTAAAAAAAGGAGATTTATGATTCAAATACTTTTCTCTTTTACAGCATCTCGTCTAGTCTGAGATATTGATCTAAAATGAAGAATTCACTAAGAGGTTACTGCTGAATATCGTATTTATAAAATGCAAATTGGATACTTGCTAAAGGGTTTCTTAAACACATTTATATTCAATATCTAAATTTCAAGTTTAGCTAGTAACTTGTAAATTCTTTGATCTACCTGCTTGTGCTATGAAAGGAGGAGATCAGGAACTAAATAAAGATATCCGTTCAAATTTTTAAAACTAACAGATATAGAGTATGTTTCTTAAAATGAGATTAAGTTCTGCGAAAAATATTTATAAGGAACAGGCCGTATTCAATTAAGATATAGTTAAGTTCTGCAATGGTTCAATTGGTTCTTCCAATAAAATATGCTATTAAAAAATAACAAGCAATCTTGACGATCTGATAAAAATCTCAAGAAATCAACCGGTGGAAGCATAATATCGGATTAATCGTCTATAGGAGAGACCTAGGTTTAGAAGAGGACAGCAAACTGCAAGGATAGTTATGAAGAGACACTTGTCACGAGATAATTCGGTGCCAAGTGTTACAGAGTTTTTATGGAACTTTATGACATCTTGATCACGTACGTTTAATATAATTGCACAATTTACCAGTTTGCACAAGTTAATTGCATAAGTTACCACCCTCACTTGGAATCTGTCCAACTATGGCAGACTTCGCGGTTTATTATTATCTCTAGACAATATTAATTGTCATAACAAAAATCAAGTGTTAGCTTAGTTCATTGCTTCTCAAACTTTCTTTGTACCCGTACCCCTTAATTAACTCTTCATTTATAAGTACCCATCCCCTGATAACACCATATCTACTCCAAACAATGTGGCTCATTTGTCTCTATCTGTTGTTAATCTTAACCTTGAAATATACTCTATCTCTCTCCCCTCTCTAGTACTTCAGTAAGTTATTAGTTCCTTTTAAACTAAATATTGTGGTCTCAATATATTGTAATAATGTTTATGTGAGTTAACTGTTTTGATGTCTCAGTAACCAAAATAATTTTCATATACCCCCAGTGGTATTCTACGTACCCCACCCCTAGGGGCACCTATCCCACAGGATGGGAATTGCTTTTCTAAAGTAGATCATTGATATAATAATATAAATAATTACAGGCGTTAATTTCCTTCACGTATACGTTATGTATTATATATATATATATATATATATCGCACTTGGTGGTAGATCTCCGTTGCCGGTGATTGTATAGGTAGGTACCATCGTAGCTCTCGTTTCTGCCATCTAACAATAGTATGTTCCAGTTTGGAAGATAACTTTAATATGTTAAAGCAACGAGCAAGTGGTGTGCTGTGTATATCATGCTAACTAGAGCCGCGTTGTTATGGACAGGCATATCACTTGCCATCAGATGAATCTCTCGCTCGCCTCGATACTTCGCAAAATAAAAAAAATCTCGTCTATTATCTGACGATTTTTGATGTTGCTAGTCGTTTCACCAATTAATACAGCTCAACGTATATAAGGGTTGCGAACGTGGAGCCCAAACGGTATCTAAATAATCAGAAGCGGCATCAATACTATAGACTCGGACTATTATGAATTACTATGGTAACATCTCCCTATATCAAAAGGCAATTAAAAGGGTCAATCAGGTCCGAGGAAGACGATGAATACGAAGTATGACTCGTCTCGTGATTAACGTAGCAATGAGGCACCTGCATGAGTAATAAGAGTCCCCAGGGCCCTTCCCAAAGTGTTGAACGTGACCACTGAGAGAGTTTTAATGAAAAGAAATCCCGCATAACACTGATATGTTTTAAGGATTTCTTATTAACTATAGAAGCGAATACAGAATTAAGTATACAAGCGGTTTCATGAACCAGAATATAAGTAGATATACATATACAATCCACAATAAGTTACCTTTGCCTGGGGACAGCCGAAACGCCTAGGAACCAACAACTGCGTTGCTGACATTAGATAATGGATATATTTTGTATAACTATATACATCATCCGTCATGCTGAAGCTGTAGTTAATTTTTATGAACACCTTTGGTATATTTCATCCTTCCATATAGCCAGAATATCAAGATTATTCGAAAAGAGTGTTACCGTAAAGGCTATCCATATTATGACCACCATAATCATAAATTACAAGGTATCAACATAATATATATTGAAGTATATCCCTTATTCGTAAGCTACCCTTAAATTGTAAATCTACCACAATAATATCGTTGCTATGTACTGCGAGCACTCTTCACCATCTTCGGCCTCTTTGTGACTTAACATCACATGAAATTGAGGTCAAGTTGGCCCAACGTCGATAAAAAAAATAACGAGCATTGAAGTACTGTACATATTTTTCAATTAACATTTTTATTTATAAGTATTTAAGTAATAACTAAAGTTAGTGAAATTAATTTTAAAAAAAATATGTTGTATAGGATTTAATATAAAGAAGCTCGACAAAAATTTATTGCAAAGAAATTTGATAGTTATTCTTAAGGTATAAAATTCAGAATAAAAAAACTAAAGTTTTAACTCGGAAGAAAAGTTCATAGTCATAATTTCCAGTTACATTTTCTTGGCGTTCTACTTTTCTTCTTTAATTATGCTAATAAAATTAAAAAGGAAATGTTTATGTTACTACATCGTTATAAAAATGTGTTATATATACTAATAATTTTCGAGAACATATACCTTACAACCTTTTTAGACGTTGTTAATTAATAATATGGTTTAAACAATATTAATTTTTAAATATACAATATACATATAAATTATTAATTAAAAACAAGCATTACTGCTCGTAGTACGATCAAGGTGAACAAGAAAGCTTTAAAACTTTTTAAAATCGATACCTTGATATAATTACAATAATTATCATGAAATTGATATAATGTTATAAACGTTGATAAAAAGTGAACTGAAAAACTAGCTTTATAGCCTCAAGTCGTTACGTTTCAGTGAAGCATCAGCGAATTATTTTCTTTGAACTACTTACAACTGGTTCGGAGCGGTGGGGTCCGCTTTATTACGCGCAACGGCTCGTATCACTCCGTTTAATTGATTACTGTCACCCTCGACACTCAGCACGGACACTGTAAGATGCTTTTTCAGTTATTCTCGTACTTTTTGCAATTATATTACACAACGTGAAGCAATAAACGCCTGACGGCTCGGCGTCGATACGCGGACTGAGCCGCCATGACAGCTCTAGCTGGGGCGGTATACGCATGCGCCCGGTGTTCCACCTTAAGGTCATTCCCCATTGTTCACCCTACGGTTGGGGTTGGAAATTGTTGCAAGACGAAACTGGAAACCTTTCAAACTCCCCAAATTCAAAGAGACTAACTTAAAAAGGCCCGTTTTCAAACACTCACCTTATAATCATAAAAGCTTTTTTTGGTGACGTTTGAGTTTACTATCTAGGCGACTACTGTGCAAACATTTCATAATATATTACGTTAATGATAAAAAGGTACCACGTTTCATGTCTACATTTTATAAATTCTTGAAAAAAAGTATTAACTAGTTAAATACATTGTCAATTAACATTTAAATTTGTTATTAAAAGTAATGTTTGAAAACACTTATAGACGTCAACAAATTATACGAAGTTCTTTGAATATCGTCAATAATTTAAACTAATAGTATATATTTAGTATTCACTTCACTTTCGGGGAAGATCTGCAGTAGAATTGAATGTTTATTACAGTTTACTATAAAAATGGTCAATTTATTTTGACCAGTGTGTATTTCGTCAGTGTAGGCGAACCTTTACCCGATTGACTTCGCCGCACGCCCGCCTAAAGCACACTGTACCCTGTTAGTACTATGGAGTTGTGGATGGATCAAATTTGGTCCCTGAATACGTTCCCGGTTGAGGATTGTTAGTGTCAGTGCGTAACTTAATTAAGTGTCGCGTTTGTGACTTGTTTGTTTAATTGAATGCGATATGAAATCCATTCACACCATTACATAAGCTATGAAACAAGATTGGGTTACTTGCTTAATATTTGTATCTTGGAACATAGAAGCTAATATTATATAATAGCTGATTAAAAAATATATATATGACAATACCCTGGGATATTCTATTATAATAATAATCTAAATCGGACCTTTTCAAAATAGTTATTCGTAGTCTATATATGGCGTGTGGTAGAGACACCAAGAAATAAGTGAAGTAGGTTATCAAAATTTTGAAGGATGCTGTTTGATAAGAAAATTAGTATGGCAAAATAGTTTTCGTAATACTTTTGAATATATCTATCATCTTCTTTATATATATAATGAAAATGGGTTTTCTTTTATTTATTTTATTTATTTATGCACACAGAAATTACAATGAGAATATAACATACGTAGAAATAAGTGCAAGGGCACTACTTATTCCAATATGAAATTTCTTCCAGTAGGCCTGTGGTTTTTTTTTTGTCTTACGTGGGGGAAATGCCTATGCATACTCGTCCTCACGGGGGCAAGGACGGGTTATGTCGGACTTGCACTGGTTAAAACCCCCACGATGTGCCGCCTCATCGCCTGATGGCAGGGTCACGGGAACGCTTTCTTTCACAACCACGACCCTGGCGGCGCTGGTCGCTTTCGCAGCCCTACCTCGGGAGGGAGGGATAAACCCCTTCCTTTCTAGGGAGTGCCGGAACATGCAGCGTACCTTCTCCTCGGCTTCCTACAGTCGCGCGGGCGACGGGTTCCCCCGAACCCGTCTTACAGAGGCCATGGGAGCTACGGAAGAAAACCTCTCCCGGCTTCCTGCGACGGAGAGATGTTGGGCCCGCCGCTACCCGTTAACGGCCGCGGAGGATAGGGATAACGGCGCATCGCAATACCGACACTCTTTTTCCCCCGCGGCCACACCGCCGCCGCATTGCTGGTGTGACACCGTTTGGTCGCAGAAGGTACTCCCTCTGCGGCCCTACCTCAGCCGCAAAGAGCAGCATAAAGCCGCTCCCTGCGACTCTCGGCCACTCCGGTGAGCTCCAGTTATCCAACGGCACAGCGGGCCCTTCGCCGCGGACCGGCCGGGTGGGTTCCACTTCGCTTGACCGTGTGTCAGCTCACGGTTAATAAGCCCCTCTGCGACGACAAGGCGGGAACCCGTTAGGGGTAGTAGGCCTGTGGTTGGGAGATTTCGCTTAAAGTGACAGTGAACCTGTTGCACTCTGTTAATACTATAGAAGAAAACTTATAAACTAAATATGATTTAGAATAGCTTATAATTAAAAAGAAAGGAGAAAAACAAAACAAATTCAAATTTATAGGTAACAGGATAGCGCAAAGTAATGTTCTTTAACGCGCTTTTTAATACTGCTACTGTCCTAACCTCGCGAATTGCCGGAGGAAGTGCATTCCAGAATCATACTGCATGTATAGCGAAAGAATGAGAATATGATTCGGAACTGTGGGACGGAAATTTGAGAAGGGTTCTTAGATGAAATCTACTTTCTACATTGGATGAGTGAACTAAGAAGAATCCAACTCGCAAATACAATGGATATGTCGGATTATGTAGGATGTTGTGGAGGAAACAAAGAAAGCGTGTGATCCTGGGAAGACGGATAGGGAAGTCCCTTGAGCTGCTTCCGAAACATAGAAATGTGGTCAAACTTTTAGAGTCCAAAAACAATAAATACACAAGTTTTGCAAGCGCTCAAGTTTGTTTAGTTGCATCCAAAAAGCAAATGTCAGCAGATTCCAGTATGGGGAGAATAAGAGATTGTACGAATAATGTTTTGGTATTTATTGATACAAAACTCTGGAGACATTTTAAAGAACGCATGCTGTAATTAATTTTTTTTTTCTTAAATTAGTAATATGCGCTGTCCATGACCATGTCCATCTTGGGATGCATAATTATGCCTAAGTTTTTAACAGTGTCGGAGTAAGAAAGGACTTTGTTGTTAATGAGCATGCTGGGAGAGAGGAAAAATCAAGTGAACTGCGAAGTTGGTTACTGCCTATAATTATTGCGATTTGTAAGGATTAAATGTTTGTTTGGCAATCACGTGAAAACTAGTGAACGTATGTACATGGGAACATGACCATTCGACGCAGAATGATTTTTAGATGGTTATAGACCTTTTATGTTTTTAATTTAGTTGATACTTAATTTTATTTCTAATTGGCTTATCATTTTGTATTATTTATGCGGTTGCTATAGTAACGGTTGCTATAGAAAGTCATTTGTGGTTACGGTTGCGGTTGCTCTCAAGTAATATTTCAGATAAATATTATATCTCATTTTATACCACGGCCAGCAAAGTGGCCGGGGAACAGCTAGTCATCCATTTTACATTGACATGCGAAAGAGATGACTAATTTACTATTTACAATTAAGGTATCTGAAAAGAAACTAGGTACAAACCATAATCTACCAAATAAGAGTAAAAGCATCATTATAATAATCTACATAAAGAAAAAGAGGGTAAATAAAAAACATGTTAGTTATAACATCAATTTGGAAAGTTTCCGTGGCAAAGCCGCTGGCTGCGAGCTGTTTGCAAATAATCAGCTCGCTTTGTTAGCTATCCGACTTTCGACGGAAATAGAATTTAACCAATCTTAATTGTTATGAGAATATTTAATATATAACACGAAGAGCTACTTTACGTACTTACTACTGAGATTCGTTGCCTTATCATATAAGGACAAAGTCAATGTCATAAATGATACGTTGGCTAAGTGTGAGTTCGTGGATGTAAACGAAATCAGTTGTTCTAAGAATATGTCGCTTTCTTAACGATGATTTTACTTAACTGGAAACCCTTACCTTTTCATACGTACCAACATCATCATCAAGTGCCTTTTTCAAACTGAGATTAAGCTTACAGATTACAAAACTTATCTAGTCTTCAGCTATTCTTTCCAAATTTATAAATACAAGAAACTTATTTTTACATAGAGACTCATCACGATATCTCTGAAACCATAAGGCCTATGGACTCGAAATTTGATAGGAATATTCATTTTTCCGAGTACATGTCAGCTAAGAACGGATTTGATGAAATGTTAGCTCCAAAAAATGTTGCAAGGGTATTACCGTCCACAAAGCTGGCGAGAAACTCCTAGTGATTCTTTAGTTTAGCGCGTACCTATAGCACTAAGCTATTAAGGCTTTGTACGTTGACAAGAAAAAAAATTATTAATATTATTACTAAGTACATGGAATCGGTTAACGATTGAGGACTTTTTAAATCTTAAAATCATCGGTGTACTATAACATCGATTGTACCTTAATTTTACCGATTAAGAAGGCATGGAAACCAACATTGTACTGCTGCAGCGTTCACTTTCAGAACGCACCCCACGATTGAAATCTAATTTCGGATTTGGAATTAGCTCTGATAACAGGCCGAGAAGAGAAGGGAAGAGCAGCGATAGTTAGAAAGACGAAGTCGGTGAGACAACGTTACAAATCGTATAGCACGAGAGATTATTAAAAGACTACGAGCTGAGAATAGTGCTTTCATTTGGATGGGACACTAGGGACGAATACAGCAGCCTCTTAACCTATCACACTTCTCTAACATCCCATAGTACTTTCAGAATAGAATTTTTCATACATGTTCTAGACTATGGAACGAGAATTCGAAACAAACTTTTTATAAAATTAATTATTTGACGTAATATCGCTTATTTAATACGGCCATTCATAGTGTAACAAAGACATGGAGTACTCGAAGTTCACAGTCTAGACTACTGCCGGATAAAAGTTTGTGAATGCGTCAGATTGTGTGGAAACAATGGGAGACTTCATCCCGGCTGGCTCGTTAAGCCCCGTCGATATCTCCAAGTCGACAACGAACGTAATAAGTCCCTTACTTAACACTACTCTATTGTGTTGACTTGGAAAAGGATATTTCTTTCATTTAATAAGTTTCACGTATTTCTTAAGAAAAGAACATAATAATAATTATTCATATGCAAAAAAATCAATCCCATTCGAGTAAGATTGTTGCCAGAAATGACCACAAGCCGGAATTTCAATGAGACATCTAACTTTTTAGGTCATGACGAAATATCTAAATGATACCCTGGTTTTGAGAGCAAATTGGAACTGTGTATTCAGTACTTAGCAAAGGTCCCAGGATCTTCTTCGAAACGCACCCGCACCCGCTAAAAGATGTTCCAGGGAGTAATGCAAGCCTCGTCATGATCTTGCGACGATATGAGAAAATGGAAAAAGAAACATGAGTCCATTATTTGTCATAGTGGCACTTGCTCAGTGGGCAAAATGGGCCACCAACTTCAATTCCGCGAGCCCAAAGACCTTTTTAGTCACCTTCTGTGACGGACAGAACTTACCTTGGTCCATTTATCAATAACTTGAGAATACAGGCCGATATTGAACTACTGGAAAAAATTCAACCATAAAACGGTAGTTTCTTTATAGAAAATAGTTAATTTAATTACTAAAATTCTTTCTTTCTGAGCGAAGATGATGGTGAAAGGTCTCAATAAATAATACGGGTCAAAATTTCCTTCGTACTCGTTCATTCTTGACGGAGTAGTCGTCATTTCATGACAGTCTTCCTATTATCAGGTCGAAGTTAATGATGATGAAATTAGTTTAATATCCGATAAGAAAGAAGGTAGAGGTAATCATTTGTTGCAGACGGGAGTTTTATAGCTACCAGATGAGACTAGTAGAATGTATTAAAGGAAGACTAATTAACAAAGTTTCTTATAAACTATAGAGGAATAGTATAGATTAGAAATAACTTTGTCCTTTCTTACGACGAAGCGGGTCAAGCAGGACATCCATCTGATAGTAGCTGAAATGCTTCTTCATAACTATCCTGCTAGTTTTATTAGACACCTGAACAAAGAGATGTTTACTACACAATACTGTTTAGCAGTAGAAATAGATGCTGCGAGAGTATCTATAAATTCTTCAATGAAGGTGACTTACCAACAGTATACAATGACAAAAAAAGCTGTTTTTACAGGGTTTACAATATAACTGCTTAAAGCAATGTGTTCCAAGCAGCTTTTGAATGGAGTGAAATTGTGAAGAAATAAGGAGTAAGAAGGGTTATCAAAAAGTGATGATAATAACTGTATTTTCTTAGTTACGTACAAAACTTTTATTTATTTTTCGACATAGTCTCCTTACAAATAAAAACACTTTGTCCATCTCTTTTTTTAACCTAAAATAACTTTAGATTTAAACATTGATCTTAGGCCTCCTAAAACTCCTTTATAGCGGCCATCACCTCGTTATCATCCTTAAATTTCTTTCCTCTTAAATGTTCTTTGAGCCGAAAAATAAAATAGGAATCGCTGGTGCTAGATCTGAGGAGTAAGGTAGGAAATGTAAAGGAGTTTTCACCCTCCACCGTCGAGTTACGGTCATTAAGCCGATTCCGGTGCAAATGATCCCGTGCTGAAGAGCTGTGACGTCACGCAGCTTCTGTCACCGGCGTCGCGTCGCGTCAAGTGCGTAAATAGCGTACTCCGTTTAAGCATCACCATACATTACCCCATTGCCATGTTACATCCCGGCTATTAACTTTATAGCTGGCACTTATGTATGAGCCGCACAATTTCGTATTATAAGTCAACGTTACACGGGTAAATTTATTAAGACATTCTAAGAGATATACACAACCATCTACATCGTACAAACTACTTAACTATTTGCATAAATTAAGTGATAAAAAAGTCTCTGTGGTGGTTTTTGGTAAGGCAGTGAATCTGTTCATTGGTTGATAATGGTGACGTAGAAGAAAAGTGATTGAAACATAAAAATAAATCATTATTCAAATTTTTTTTATTCAACGAACCGATCAGTAGAGCTGGTCGTTCACCTGATGATAAGTGATACACCCGCCAATAATAACGTCCCGCTAGTTAGGTTGATGTATACAGCTTCCTTGCTCTCATCGCTTTGATTCATAACATATTGTCTCACCCCAGTAATTATACTAGCTACAGCGCCCTTGTAACCGGAACACAGTAATGTTTGCATGTTGCTGTTTAACGACTGCAATAGGCGCAGCGATCGTACGTACCTGGACTGTCTCCGACAACAGAAACCTACCAGCAGTGGATAAAAATGCTAATGGATAATACAGTACAGTGCACAATGCTGAGGATTCAAATGTCAGTAGACGTCTGCCGAGCTGGTTAGAGGTGTGCTAATATTATTATATTTCGATTTGATGGTACTGTAGCTGCTGGAACTACGATAACTAATCTTATGTCTCAAAGCGAAGATAGCAATGTGAACTATTGGAATATCTCAATCATCACCATAGATTATAGACATAATTTACCATGAGGTGAAATCGCCGTTTGTCAAGTCGATCCAGTGTATAAAAAAAGAGTGGTAACTTATTTATCAAGGCGGAAGTGGTGTTCGATGATTACTGATCTCATTCTGATCCCTTGATAAGCGTCACATAATAATGAATAGATATTTTTCATCAGATGCATTCAACTTTCTGCTTGCCTCTTATAAAAAAATGTTTTAACTCAACTCTTATATCATCATCATCAGCTGATAGACGTCCACTGCAGACGTCCCTTATATCAAAAACAATTTATTGGTCAACATTTCAGTTTATTAATGTCCACTGTTAAGTATGGAACACTTCAAAGCGGAAGTACCTGCTGAATTTCCCACGACTTGTCGATCAGAGCACAAAATTGCGGTAACAATTACAAGGAACTCTGCTCCTCCTTCCTTGGAATTTTACTTGCTTTAAACGCCTTCTAAAGGACACAGTTGTAGTTTAAATATTCTATCTCGTCTCCCACACGAGATGATTGATATATTAGTATAGTGAGTCGGGTCTTTGTTTCCGTGCAATCAGCTCTCCCTATATAAGTTCTATCCCCTAGTAGTCTAGACTGTGAGTCGTCTAGGCCTTGATAGCATATAGAACGAGAGCTCCGTAATACAGATGCAAGATTACGGCGGCTGGCTCAATAATTACTCCGCTACGTGCACATAGCATCATGCCTTCCGCAGACATCGCTCACACAATGTGTAATATATGACGCCGTATGTACATGAACATGACTGTAAAGATTACATTTGAAGGTAGGCCAGGCCAGCGTCGAAAGATCATTTCTCCAGAAATCGATTATCGGATGTTGACGATGAAAAGGATTACTAAAATTGAGTACTAAGGAAAAACTGGATTGGTACTTACAGTAAGACTAGAGTAATGTATTCAAGTCAGGTCTCCTTTGTCGGCGATCGTCTAGGTAAGAAGAACCGCAGCTCCTATTTCCACCGACAAACATTAGTGTGTAAACATTACTGCATTCCGATTCGAAGGACGTTGTTGCTTGTGAAATTATTGAGTAACGAGAAATCACATTTTACGAGTCTCTCAAGGAGATATAAGAGATATTAATCAGGATTTGGAGCACTGTATATCATCCTAACTAATGCCTCGTTGTTATGGATAGGCACCACCTGCCACCGCAGGACACTTACCATCAGGCGAACTTTGGCTCACCTCGTCGCGAATGTCGCTTTATACCTTTTCATTTTATCACATTAGGCACCTCTCAAGGGTAAGGACATCATAGTCTACGTCATTACTTCGTGTAATGCACAGCCACTTTGCTTCATGGTGCCTACTCTACTCAGCCAAAATTTTATGCAAACATTATGGTACACGCTCGAATTTCCGGATGAAAAATTAGTTTATCTCCCGCTCCATTTATGTCATAATACCACAAAAGATTTTAATTTAGAAATTTTAATTTAGTCACAAAACTTGTTAATTAATATCTAAGCAATTGTCAATGTTACTCTAAATATATTAAATCAAAAATCACTACTCCGCTACACGCTAATATGAATAAATGAAAACATAGTTATATTGAAAACATTAATACGTTTTACCCACCATCGCCAAAAAGAGTGTACTAAAAACATCCAAAAAACTATTTTAGTTTTTTAGTAATGTCATAGCTATATGGATTGACGTATACCTTACCCCAAAATATGGTTCTGTACAAAAGTTAATATTCTATTATACTCCGTCAAATCTCAATTTTGCAGCTAGATGTAATTTATATCCTTTTCGTCTTATTTAGCTAGCTTTACTAATACTAGTGGTAATTGTGTGTAGCACCATGGTTCTAGTCTAGAAATATAGGAATAGTGGTAATTTTTTTTTTAAAACCCTCTTGGGTAACACAATCTGCCGCCATAACAGCATTACTGTATTCTTGCAGTCACAGGCTAGTTAGGCGAGCCCGTTCTATCATATAAAAAAACCAATTGCTAACTGGTCATACGTTAAGCTTTTAATAAATTGATAGCGAATTCCAGGTAGAGCAATTTACACCACATTTTCATCAAACACCCTAACCATAAAACCGTCTAACTGAAACATAACTACAGGCCTTTAAACCTTTACATGAAATTCGTTTCGTGCTTGTACGCAGTTATCACGGTCGGCGCTCCCCGTTCGCGGTAATCCTTGACCGTTCACTTCCTCCACCTTTATTATCTTTTAACGGAATTAGTTTAATGCAAACCATAAATCCACTTGCAGTAAACCTAGCGGTAAATGGAGAACGTTGAACTTCGCGTGTTGTAAGTGCAATAAACTCTGGGCCCCCTGGGATAGTCACCCTCCCTCGACAGATTACCACTTCCCTACATTGAGAACATATATGATGAGCGTAGGTTACATCGGGGGTTCCTTATTGAAAGTGAAATGAGCATTATCTTCGGCTTTATTGTTCTTTAACCGACGACAAAGGAGAAGTACTCGTTTTAATGCATATCTTGTTATATCTTAGTGTGTAACTTTATACTGAGTCGTCATATTTTTATAGACCGTTTTAATAAGAAAAGTATGACCTAATAAAGTAATAATTGATAATAATAGTAAACATTTTTTTTCAGTCTTGAAAAGGTATTATAAATACTTATATACTAATATTAGAAGTTTAGAAATGCTTCTCAATATTAATATTGAGAGCTGTAGAGTATCATCAGCCGATATACGTCCACTGCTGTAGAGTACAATACCCGTCAAATCTGCGTATCAATAAAATCCATTAAAACACAATAAATAAAATCTTACTAGAAGATGAAATCTTTTATTAACTGTAATTTTACCGTTTCGTGTGTTTTTTTATTTATTTAGTCCTTGGTTCTTTTAGTTCTGGTATACTTTTGGTTTAAAAGTTTTATAGGTGAACTCATTTCCCGGACGTCGTTTTACGTCTGCTTGAAGTAGTTTTAAACTATTCTTTAGAAATATACGTACTAGTAAAAGAAAGTTCACACGCGATTTTCATTTATAATAAAAAGATAAATTACATAGATTCTTTTCTATCATACGAAAATCTCTTAACTATAATGAGAGCACTATCTAAATAACAAGTAGTATGAGGATAGAAGAAACCATGGAAACGGTTATAGGTTACTTTTTCTCGCTAAAACATTTACAAGAATATACTTTTACAGAATTATGTACGAGTGTTTTTTTTGTGTTTTTGTAATTAAACTTGTACCTGAATGTAAGCCAACTTCACCTGCTCGTGGTGCTCCCTGCATATCAACAAACGGGGCTCTGGCTCCCATCACCCATCGCATTCATCACCAACCATCGCATTGGGCTAGCGTGGAGGGAAATGGTCCATATCCCCGCATATCACACTCACATCACAAGCACAAGCATTTCATCTATACCCGATCAATGTGGAAATCTTTGGGTGAGGCATATGTCCAAAAGTGGACGTCTATTGGCTGATGATGATGATAATGACGATGAGATTTGCTTGAAAAATTCAACATTAAGTCGAACGAAGCTGTAGGTAGAAACTAATAAACAGATAAAAGCAAAAGTTGTGAGTACTTAGTAACTATTTCTAGGTTAAAGTTTGATCAATAATTCACGGCATTGTGAACTGTGTGACGTATACGAAAGTTTTTAATATTATCCTATTAATTAACCCTTGGAAAACAATTAATCATGGGTGGGTCTGCGAAACAAAAAGTCAAACAGGCGCCTGTTTATTTTGGACATCCGTTTCAGTTCTGGAAAGTGAGTTTTATAATGTTATTTGGGAAAACGGCGGAGGTTCAGTATTTATTCAGAGTGATAGTGTTTGCTAATGTGTTTTAATTTGTTATTTACTAATATTGTCGGAGGTTTAAAAGACTGTAAAAGTTATTAATTTTTATTAATATCATTTATGTTAGAATTATGTCTCAAATTAAGGTAATCTTGAATCAAACTTTGTCTTTAAATATGTAGAAGAAACTATTTAATAACTTTAATAGTTGATTATCTAAATAACAACACTGACCCTAGTCAGTGGAAATGACACATTAAATAAACAAATCTAGAGTAGTTATTACTGAATATAATTATATTTAGTAACAACTATTCTAGATTGACGTGATTGCCTATAATAAAGGAACCAGATCAAACACATGTTATCAAGTATGTAAAAGAAAAGCTTTTATTATTTAGTACGTATAGAAGATAGAACTGCAGAAGATTATTGAATCTCTTAATATCACGTAGTATTTATTTATATTGCAGCATACGGTTAGTGTTAAGAGAAAATTATGTTATTTTAGCAGAGTTTAATTACGTGTATAATTATGGCATCGATTATTAAGCCAATAAGGCATAACTGCTACGATTTCTTGTCATATTCCCTGATAGGAAAGCGCTTTGTGAACTGATTTAAGTCTAGACCGAGACCATACAAATCTAAATTAGTTACTAAATTAGAGTTCGATGTATATCTGTAATCAGACGATAAAACTAATGTAAAATTTGTTACGTAGCTTTCAATTTTTGGAAGGTTTCATTAGTCGCTGAAGTACAAAATGATGTGATATTCATCAAGTTTCAGTTGATTATTTTATTTAAATTTTTTATTTAATATATTAAAAATAAATTCATCTATTGATTTCATGCCACGCTTTCAGTCCCGACAACGCTGCGACTTGACAGCTTCGACAGGCGTGGGTGAATTGAAAAAATTATCAGATATCGTCTATTGTGACAACGTTCACATACAAAAGTAAGTGTTTTAAGTTCCACAAGCAAGAAGTTTACATGGTGGTAGATCGTACCTCTCCTCAAATATTGGTACTAATCAGAATGTGAACGCACGAACACAGTAATGATTACATACTACTGTTTGACAGCAACAATAGTCATTACAAAGGCTAAAACTAAACGATATCCGACAACAAGAAGCCTCTATCTCTTTGTATATTTACCCCCATTTATTTATTATTTTTGTTCTTATAATTAAAGCACAGTCATATTTTTTACAATGTCTTAATTTTTCTAAAGAGCAATAGTGAATAGAGTTGAAGAGAGAGTAAACAGAATGCTACAACAAGAAGAAATGAATTTATGACAAAGACGACAAAAACTGAAACAACTTCTTGAACAAGAAGAAGAATATTTACTGGAAGAACTTGTAACGAAACAGTCAATGGTAGAATGTAGTTACTGCAAAGAAAGAGACCATAAATTACAGAAATATGAAGAAGATATCGAAAAGGACAAGCTTGTAGAATGTAAAAAGGCATTAGGAAGAGAAAAAATGTGAGTTTATTAAATTTCTATTACTGTTATTTTTTTTTTATGAAATCTGGAATAAATAAAAAGTAAATAAAGATTGACGTTCTGATCAAAACAAAAGTATGACTTGCGTATCTAATATCATTTTATCATAGTATCATAGTAAGCAATTTAATTTCCCATTGAACACCATGGATGCTATATAAGATAACGCAGGAGCTGGTCTTTTAACTTTGATGTTTTAATCTTTTTTCTGTACTAACCTGAAACAAATATGCAAAGTAACAAAAATGTTAACTAAATAAGAAAGGAAAAACTATCGCTAGTTCTGTTACATGGAAACTAACACCCTACGTAGATAAATAATTAAATAATTAAATAGAGATGTTAAGTGATCGGCAAAGAAAGACCCTGACCCAAAACACGCAGGGGTGGACGAATAAAAAAAAAAAAAAACACCCTACGTAAAACTATATACGAGTACGCTTGTGAAATTTAGATTATAAGCTTATTAACAATAAAAAAAAAATTGTTATTGATAACAATTGCAGAGCTAAAGGTATGCAGTGCACAAAATTAGACGAAATACAATTAAAAGCAATGCAGAGGTTACAAATAGAGGAAAAGAAGAAAATCGAACAGGAAGCAAGAGAAGTGGATAACATGTGGCACCAAGTCCTACTGGACGATGTCAGAAAGAAGGTCGCTCTGTCACTTTATTAATGTATTCCATTACATTATAATGGAAATAGTTGTAAATCTATTTCTAACTTGAACTAAGTATGTAGGGTGTAAATATATACAACATACAAGTTTTAGAAGACCTAATATTCTAAACAATATATTCCTTTCCATGTGTTTATATATATTATACATATATACAAGGTGGCGCAAAAATAACCTTCCGATGTTATTTGGTTGTAATTTAAAAAAAAAATGAAAAACTTTGATTCTTCTTGTGGATTATTTTTATTTGGTCTTTTAATTTTTTTACATCAAGGCAAAATTTATAGCACTTTCTGATAGGAGGATTACTTTTGCGCCACCCTGTATAACATTTAAATTTATTAATCGTTAAAACATTAAAAATATATGATTTTTTTTGTTGAAATTAATACACTGATTACTAAAGTTGATACTTAATAAAACTTAGTTAATAGAAATAGGGTTTGAGTTTATAGAGAAGGTAAGCAAGTGACTTAATATTAATTGTTAAGTTAACTATTTTATAAATTTGAAATTTGTCAATTTCGCTTCATGTGTTAAAATTAAATAGTGATGTGCTTATGCAAATTGCTCCCTTGCCACCAAGACCACTTCTCGCCAATGAATGTGCTGATATTATGCAAAATCTAAGTGGTTTAAATTTTCTAGTTAACGATACGACACGACCCCGCAGCATCGTGCATATGCAAACTTTATGGGCATAATAACCACTTGATTATGCATCTCGATAATAATATATTTACAATCTTGTTTAACATATATATTTTAACTCAACTAAGCATCGACGTATCATGACGTTCATCTTTCATCATGGTAAATGCGAAGCAAACAAAAAGGTACTATGTAGGATGTTTACATTGCACCAGGTTTATCTTGCCGCCTTGAGACAATATGTTAAATTACTTTACCCCAGTAATTTCACCAGCTATAGCGATCTTCAAAGCAAAACACAGTAATGTTTGAACACTACTGTTTGGCAGCAGGAACATGAGCTACGGTGGTACTTATGTATGTACTTAATATTCTCAGAAGTAAAACTGGGGTTCTTTTCATTACTTTGTTAGAATAATAAATTCCTAAAATTTTGATTTTATCTAAAACTAATAATTATTATGAAATAGTAATAAGTGGATTTTTGTTCCCTCTTGGGATAATTATTTAACATTTCGCTATAGAATTTTAAATATATAGTATATTCCAGGAAGAAGAAAGTGTAAGACAAGTAATGAAATTAAAAGAGGAAATGAAAGAACGAAGAAAGGCTTACGATGAACAAATTTCGAGTGCCAATAGAGAGCGCCGGGAAACTCTGAAGAAGGCAAGAGAGGAAGAAAATATAAGACTTGAAAAGATAAAACAGAAGATGGAGCAGGACTATTATAATGGTATAGTGCTTTCAAAACAGTTATCATGAAGTAAACATTACCAAATACTTTATCTGCTTACATTGGCTCAGTGACCAATTGCTTGCATTTTAACACAGATGTCACTGGTTTGATTCTGGATCCATTCATGTTCATATGGCATTAGTTCAGAAATATGAGCGGCTCCACGGAGAGAGGAACATTTCCTTTTCTATCTTTTATGTTATAAATAAAATTTTTCTTTCAGCAATAAAACATAAAAAAAATCAACAACTGGCTAATAAATTAAACTTAATAAAGGGTCATGAAATGAAATTATGTAGACTTAAAAATGAATTACACCAAGAGAGAGAATTTGATGCAAGGACAATGAAAACCGTTGCAGAGGAAATAAGAAAGGAAAAGCAGATGCAGTTAAATAAAATGGTATATTATACTATTGAATTAATCATATCTTATATACAAAGTTCACTTAGCTATAAGTAATGCGAACATAACGATGATACGACAGTTTTTTACAATGAGAAAACATTTGTTGTATTGAATGAACCCTAATACTGTTTTAGAAAGAATTGCAACAACAAAAATCTATATTCGTGCAACACTACCATAACGAAAAAATGATGACAGCAGCAATGGAAGAAGAAACGGATAAAGTGATACGTGATTGGGAAAGAACAGCTGACATGAAAGATGCAGAATTTAAAAGAGAAGTAGACATTGCTAAGAAAATTGAAAAGGAGGTAAATGTTAAAAATCATATTAAATCTAATACGGTAGAAGTTAAACGTTTAATAAATTTTCAGAAATCTCTACAAGATTATCGACAGCACTTAGAGAATGTTAAACAACACAGTAAAAGAAAACAGCAAGAGAGAAAGGAGCAGATGGAGAAAGTTAAAAAAGCTGCGTATTCCGAATTACAAAGGAGACTTAATAGCGCCAACGAGGAACTAATGAAACAAATTGCGTATAGAAACAGCCTGACGGACCAGATTAGAAGTAATAAGAAAATCAAGGTATAGTTAACTATTACTACAGCGGTCGTTGCCTTGCGACATACATACAAGAGAACGGAAGAGACAAATCTCATGCTTGTTCACGTTAATCTCTTGTTGGTGCCATGTATCTATTCGTATGTGTATATATAATGTTATCATCATCAGCCGGCACAAGTTCCTTGTCGATAATTGATCTCTGCAAAGAAATGCCTTTTAAGCAGTCCTTTATAAGTCAGCTTATATGATATCAATTTTATTTATATTGAGATAATAATATGACAATGTATCTCACAACCTATCTCAAACAGCAGACGCCAATCGCTGGAGTTGGTAACTCTTGCATGTCTGCTGGAATACATGGACGCTATTGAGTCTGTATTTTAACATAAGGGTAGTAGCTAGCCAGACAATCCACTACTTAAACCCATTAAATTTGACCAAGAACTACCGTTTTTCAATTCTAGCTAATAGATACTAATCCAGTTTATTACTAGAACTACTAATAGCTAGCAATGATAAATGATACACGATAAATACTACAGCGCACTGTGCCCGTCCTCTTGATATACAAGATGTGAAGTCTCATTACCAGTACATTCACTAACCACAGCGTCATTCAAACCGGAACACGGTAAACTTTACACATGTCTATTTGATGGTAGAAATACGTTCTGCGGTAGTAGTTACAGTATTCGGCAACGGAAATTGCCACCGGTAAAGTTTGTTATTAAATTCGATATCGTATGTTGAATGAGATATTTTTTTTAAAATTACATACTGTTTTGAATAACTACAACATAATTCCTAAATAATTTCGAAATTACTATTATATTATTATTTTTTAGGAAACAGAATTAAAGCTTACTGAATGTAAGCAACAACCTTTCACGAAGCAAGCTATTTCATTTAAAGAGGCCATGAGTAAAAAAGTGAACACGGGTTTGGATAGCGAAAGGTAATAAATAGAAACTAAACTTTTTCATCGCCATGATTTCAGGCCTCTATAATTAATTTCGAACCATGGTCACGAGCATCGAACTTTCTGTTGCGATCTTCATCAGGTCGTCGGTCCACCTTACAGACGGTCGTTCCACAATGCGCTTGCCATAACATGAACTCCATTCAAGAATATTGCTCATTATTCAACTACCTACGTTTTAGCATAAGATAAATGAAAAATCGGTGTCAAAATATTGTCGAGTAACACAGACACTATCCTAACTTCTTTATTTTATTTTTTTATTCAATTAAGTGAGGATACAAGTGGAACGCCACCAAATGACATGTCCGTCCGTAACAACTTGGTGCTAGTTAGGATTTAGCACATACGCTCATCGCCTGGTACATAAGATGTTAAGTATTGTTATTCTAGTAATTTCACTAGCCACAACGCCATTCGAACCTCAACACAGTAATGTTTGAACACTACTGTTCGACGGCAGAAGTAGGAATTGCGATTGTACTCACTAAAAAGTCTTCGCTAACCGAGACCTACCACCAGTGAAATATACCATATATCTTTAGATCCGCAGTTTATCTATAAAACTAAAGTATTATATTTCTTTGCAGTACAAATCCCGTGCATCCATTTGCAAGAGTGCTTCAAAAACGCCATAATTACAATTTCTTGTAATATTTTTTTATACTACGAAGCGACGAGACTCGCGGGACGTTTACCTGATGGTAAGCGGTATGTCCTCTCGTAACAATATGGCGGTAGGTAGAATGGTATTTATAGCACCACATTGTGCTCCTTGCCGTGAGATATAAGATTTTACGTCTACCTATCAATACCTAGCCTTTATACGGGAACACAGTAATGTTCGTATACTATTGTTTGGCGGCAGAAATTGGAGCTGCAGTGGTACCAGTCCAGACGGTCTCTGGCAACAGTCCTACCACTAGTAGGCAACTAGTAAACACAACACAAATATTTTTTATAGATGAAGTGTTTGTTTAGTGAAGTATGAACTGTGAACTGTTTATTTATATAATTATTTACATGATATTTCATCAAGAAACAACTGCTTTTATTTTATATATCTCATCGTAGATATTTTTATTATGGGTGATGTGAAAAAAAAATTAAATGGTATATAGTTGAAAGTACCATAAGCAGCATGTTTTTTGTAAAAATAATAGGTAAAAAATCAGATTTTGTTAGCGATTGTTTTAAAATAATTGCTTGGTTATCATTAGTCATATAATTTTAGGATTTCAGCAACAAAGCTAGTCATTAGACTAGCAAAAAATTATTTTTGTAGTACGAAATATGCATTTAACCAGTACGTGTTATTTTTTATTCAATAATATATTAATTTGCTTGCGAAATGTTACCAGTATTGTTTTAAGAACGGAATAGATGGCGCTAATAAGATTTATCATTGTTGCTATGTACTTATTGTTATTATTTTTTAAAATACAAAAAATTAAGCTATTTACGTACAGATAATAATTCATATTTTATAAACTAGTACTCTTTACATAATGCACGTAATGTTTAATTTATTGGTTTTATACATATATTTTATTTATTATTTTTTAAAAAAATAATTTCTAGTTTTTACTATCAATAAATAAATATTTTGCAAACACAAGTTTACTATCACACAAATAAACAAAATTTATAAAATATTTAAGACCTTTTAAATAATTCAAAATTTTAACGCCATCTATCACAAACTGCGACGTACTAAATTTAAATATTGTCAAATTTCTGTGAAGGTATTGCAAGACCGTGATTTGCGGTAAAGGATTAAAAGATTCAAAACTTTTGTACAAGATAGAGGGTAAAATTAATTAAGTGTGGGCTTGACATTAAACGTACGTCTATGATATAGTCATAATCTAATTGGTAGAAAATTTTCAAACGATCCCATGCAATTAATAAAAATGGTTGATGAAGATGAAAATATTTACTCGGAGGAAACGTTGAAACAATTTTCTTATAGATCATTACAACAACTGGCAAAATCGATGAGTTTACCGAGTAACGTAAAAGTAAGTAGGTGAACTTTTTACTTTTGCAAACTTTTATTTGTAATTTACCGTGTTAAATCGAAACATTATGTACCATAAGATCTCTTTTCAAGTAGATACATTAATAAAATACTGTACTTTTACCGAAACTTATAAAATTTCTTAAACAGCAAAAGTTATAATTAAGTCGCAAACATTTACTTCGATTATTATTTTATTGGTTGAAAACAAGAAATTTTTTGAAGGTATAATAAAATATATTTTTTTTATACTATTAAAAAAACAAAAATGAATCTAATTAGGTTCACTTCTAAAAATTTTGTAGAATATGGTTGTAATTATAAGGATTTACTTAGTTGAGCCCATCAGGTAAAGTTGTATCATTGATGATTTCCAAATTTAATATTTTGCTCAAAAATGTTATAGACAAACTAAAAAGTTTCATTATGTGTACTATGAGACATATGCACAATTTATTTATTTTTTTAATTTTAAGAACAGTTTTTATTAAAAATTTAGTGCTATTGGTTTGTAAATATTAAGATTAGCTACCCTGTGCTTTTTTATTACAGAAAAATATACAAATTTTGTTTTTAAATATGTAATAATAAAATCTTTGAGATTATGGAACATTTGTTTGTTATTTATTTTAATTTAAAGATAAATGACATAGCACTTTTATTTTTATTAAACTTTATAATATAGCTAAATTTATATGCCATAATTTTAGAAACTTTGTTTAATTGAACTAATACGGACCAAAAAGTACTGTTCAAAGAGTGAATTAGAAGATATGATACAAAAAATAAAAGCTAATCGCAAAAAATCATTAAAAGAAAAGAAGGATAACTTAGAATTTTTTGAGGTAAGTGTAAAACAAAAAATTTTATTATTTACACACCAGAGTCTATAAATACAGGAGTCACAAATCATTGAATCATTAAGTCTCTTCATCAATCCTGTGAACATCCTAAGAGGTTTGGTAAAAGAATTTATCCTATCATAATACATAAAAAAAATATCCAAAGACTATAAGCAGAACAAAACATTTTTATTCATTTATACACTAAAGTAGGTAGATGGGTAAAATAAGAGAGGTATTAATTCACACATCATTTATAATAAAAACCTTTTATTGTTGTTGAGTGAAACTAAGTCTTGACTAATATTAATAAATTAATGAGTCTTAATTCATTTTTGGGGACTATTTATGAAAAACAGGAGAATATCACACTGCTTTTGATATATGACATGGAAATTTCTACAGTAGGAATTGAAGTCTAAAATTTACTTTAGATTATCAAATTGTTTTTATACAATTTATTTTCATATTTTCCCACATGTATAAACTGTTTATGGAGGATCTTTATCGCTGGAAATTGTCAAATTAAATGCCTGTAGCAACATTTACAACATACAACATTAAACAATAAATTGTAAAAACTATGGTTTGTGATTAAAAAGTTATTGTAGACAGTGAAATCATAAATATAACAAGCTTTAACATTGTAGGTGTCAAGGCAACAAACACCAGGTTTAATTTTTCAACAAAGTAATGTTAGAGATCACATTCCATCAGGGTTAGACACACTTGATGGAATGTGATCTACTCGCCCATTACAACTTTGACACTAGTCAAGATGGTATACATAGCACCATGTTGTGCTTGTCGCCATGAGACTTATTATTGTAGTCTCATTACTCCAGTAATTTCTTAAGATACTACATGCTTTAAAATAGAACACAGTAATGTTTGAACACTACTGTTTGATGATAGAAACTGGAGCTGCAGTAGTACCTATGTAAATGCTCTCCAGCATTGACCTACCACCAGTGAATAAGTGCTATTTAAAAATCTTAGCTGGTGACATATTTTTAAAGGCTTGCATAGTACCTTCATTAAATATAAACATAATCTGGATACACTTAGAAAATAACTTGCAATGGCATTTCTGATTGGGTTATTGACCTTTTTATTATGAAGTCATAAGGTTTTTCCTTACATTTACCATTATCCCCTACAAATAGCAATGGCAAAATATTTACCAGTAATATTAATAAAAGTTGGCTTACCTCTCAAAAAGAACTTGATTAATATTAATTTTTAATTTCAGAAGACAAATTCACAATATAGAAGTCCATCCCCAATTATAACAAGTACTCCTAAACATAAAAATCTAAAAAAATGTATCAATCTTAAAAGTCATGAAACAAACAATGAGAACAAACCACAAGCTCAAACAAGTTTAAATTCAAATAAAACATTATCATCCATGATTGCAACCAATGGTAGTGATAGAAAACTGAGAAGTTTCCATTTAAAGAAAGTCAATAAGATCAATCATAGTAATGATGAATTTGCCTCTGCCAGCATTGAAAATACATTGAGTAAAAAAGGCAAACATAAAGAGATGGTGAAGACCAAAAAACCTGTCTTAAAAATTAACATGAACTCTAAAAGTTTGTTAAAGAGACCTAAACCTAACACTGTAGTCCCTAAGGATTTATACTTGCCTAACCCCATTAAGAAACAAGCACAACAGCCTGTTGTGATTGAAGTGAGTAATTTTTTTTATGATTACCTTCAAATTGTGACTCTTCTACTTTCACATACGGCAAATGGACATGAAACTTGACCGTCTACCGACACAAAGTCGCATAGCGAGCGATGGAGAGAGCTATACTCTATAAGGGTCAAGATCCGGAACGAAGAAATTAAACGAGAAATAAAGTGGTCGATATAGCTCTCAAAATCTGCAAGCTAATGCGGCAGTGGGTCGGCATTGGTTGTTGTGTCACTGACGGCTGATGGGGAGGAAAGTTTTGGAGTGGCGGCCGCGTACAAGACCCAGAGATGTAGGACGCGTCCCCCTACTAGATAGAGCGACGACATCGTAAGAGCGGTCGGAAGCGGGTGGAAGGGAATTACCTAGGATCGTATCCGGTGGAAGAGATTGGTGAACGCCTGTATTCAAAAATCGATTAATAAAGTTTGATAGTGATCGATGATTGCATTGTTATGCTCTTATGAAAAAGAATATTGATTTTAAAAATACTTGTTAGTTTTTCAACAATTCAGTATTTAGTACATAGTTTTGAATAAAAAAATAATACTGTAATGATTTATGTATCAATGCGACAAGCCTAATGTGTTGTAAGTGTAACATCCTTATAAGCACTACATTGTTATGTCCTGGTGTATCACTTATTCCTGGTGTATTGGCAGTACATAAAAATAAAATGTTTTTAAGTTATTTATTTCGGTTAAATAATGTCAAATTTTGTTACCTGTTAAAAATTTTAACTCTCGCTTGATCTATGCAAATTTTCACACAAATCTTAAGACTATTTCACCACAATTTTTTAAGGTGATGAGACTATGATGAGTCGTGGTGCTGTAGGTGCTCGTCCAATGTAGGTACGCTTAAATGTTGACAGCGTGATCACAGTGATATTTGTATGAGTATTTTTAAAGTAGCCAGCAAAGCGGATTTTAGAAACCAGTTATAGCATCAACCAAACTCCATAATATGTGGCTTTTAAAACGAACTAAACGATCTGCGGTAGTTAACTGTATGCCAACACATAGATAAAATTAAATGCATATGTACAGTTAATAAGTTCAGGGAATAAGGAATGTCAGAAAATCTATACATATAGTCGATGAAATCGTTAGATAAAGATTATTACGAAACTATAATAAAATATTGATTAAATTCATTAATTAAGAAATAATGAAACAATGTAAGCATTGAGTTATTTGTGTTAGCAGTTGAAAAGAAATCTATATGCCAAGGCAGGAAGTCATTATGCCACTGAGACAGTTAAAATTTTAAAATTAGTCACAATTAGACAAGTGTATCCTCTGTTATTAAGAAACTAATAGATATCATTTTCATTACAGAAACAAAATGCACCGCCTGTGAGAACTAAAACAATAAAATGGATATATCCTTTCGGGACTGATGTGCAACCATCCAAAAGCAATATTTTCATAAAAAACTTAAGCATTAGACAGAGTAACGGAACGATATCCAAGTTAAAGGCGCTGATACAAAGACGCGATAATATTAAGATTCAACAGATTGGTGACAGTGATCTGGACGTGAACACTGAACCGGCTATGGAAGTATTTCTACCAAATGACGATCATGGCTATATAAATGATAATCCTTTATATGATAAGGAACAAAAGAAGAATATTCAAGAAGTAACAAATGAATATCCTAAAGTGTATCAGTACTTCGATACCGATTCATTATATTATAATGATATGTATGGGGAACTTGCCTGTTGCAAGGAGCTTACTACCAGTGAATTTGAGGGTACCTGCAGATTGCCGAAAATTGATGAGGCGTTTAAGACATTTAAAAAAAATGATTTTACTCAGCCTTTATATGTCGAAACAAGTGATGACTTTCAAGTATGTGAGTATTATTAATGTTTCCTCCTATTCATATCCAGAGGTCTGCCCAGAAATAGGAGTATTAGCCGTACTCCCCACGCTCGTCTAGCGGTCATTAGGACAACTGCTGACCCATTCTAGGTTTTATTCTGACATTGCAACTGGTGGTAGTTGATACAACTGCCCTTAAATTTGTAGCACTCGTTTGGATGATGCACACAGCAACAAATTAGGCGCTTCACTTCACAAAATGTAGTCTCAATACCGCATTAGTAATTTCACTAGCTACAACTTCCGTCGAACCAGAACTCGTTTCATCATCAGCCGATAGACGTCAACTGCTGGACATAGATCTCCCCTAAAGATCTCCATATCGATCGGCGTCGCGTTGCTCGCATACAGTGGATCGCGTTTAAATGATATTAATATATAAATTCTAGATATAAACATAAATAGCTCTAGTTTTGTCTGTGACAGTGACAAATATAAAGTCAAACCCATTTATCTACCTTGCCGGCCAAATGTGAGTCGGTGGAAATTATATGTCCACGAATGCTGTTCTTGGAGTCTATTGGTTTCAATATAATGTTTTCTATCACTGGAAAAGCTCACTGTTGTTATTATTTTACAGAAATGTTTTAACCTTACTAGACAGTTAGTTAAGAAGTGTGAGCTATTACCAGACCAGCAGACTGTTATTGCACCTGTGCCACCTCGGTTTGGGTCAGATGATATTAGAAATCTCCCCAAGTACCCTTTACTGGTGGTAGATATTTGTTGCCGTCTAGGTAGGTACCACTGCAGTTCCTATTTCTGCCGCCAAATAGAAAAGCGGCAAACATTGCTGTGTTCCGGTTTGTAGGTATCTAGTGGAGTCAACGTCTTATGCCTCAAGGCGACGAGCACAATGTGGTGCAGTGTATGCCATACTATATAGCGCCACATTGTTATGGGCGTATCACTTACCATTAGGTGAAAGTCAAATCCGTCTTATCGCTTCGTCGAATAAAAAAAATTATTATCTATTTCTAGCTTACACCGCCGGAACTAATAACTCCGAGGTGGGAAATTTGGATAACGTATACTATTCAAACAGTCAGTATGGTATAAACGTACCACTATTGAAGCTTGCAAATGGAACTGACACCTTTTCCTCCTACAACACATCGGTGCTATCTCCCATGTAAGTGATGAAAAAAAAACTTGTTATATTGTTATTTTATGGCTTATTTTATTAATGTGCTATGTAATATTATGCAACAATTGGGTACTGTTTAACAAATAAACTACTTTACTATTATGTTAAGTGTAACTTTGTTTTATAAAAGTTAAAAAAAAATGGTTTAATTCTCTAAAAACTGTGTTACTAACTTATTTACTTGAGAATATTACAAGGAATTTCCAAGTACCTATAGAATAGAAAGTCTGTTATTTCTCTTATACATTACAAATAATATATTTTTCTTGATATACTATTCAGGGTGAAAGGTAATAGATTTAAAAGATCTGTAGGGGCTAAAGTATAATCTCGTATCCTATCTATCTATGTATGGAATACCCCATCCAAATACAATGGTTCTAGAGTTATTAAGTTTTTAAATATTTTTCAAAAAATTCCCGACTTTCTAAGAAAAAATTCGATGATTTTATTTCTTACTTATTTCTACTCAATTCTTAATGTAATAATTATTATTTAATCATTATTTTATTAAATGAAATTAATAGTCGTCACTTAGAGGTTAAACCTTTTAAATTACGTTCTTTGAAAGTTGTGACAGTAAAAAATAAGGTGCCATACTTACATTTTTATTTAATCTTAAAATAACATTTTATTTATGAAAAATACGTATAAAGCACATAAATAGGTACCTGACTTCAATACCTATCCGACAAGGTATAAAAAAGTATATAAAGTTTCTAAAATTTAGAAAAAAAAACACTTGTAATGAAACCAAGTACTATGAAATATCAAACTGTAGACTCGTAAAAGTAGACGCCGCGCCGGCCCTTAGTTTGACCCTTTCGTTTTTGTTGTAACACGTGCGAGCTTGTTGTTGTCGTGCGAGCTTGTTGTTGTCGTGTGAGCTTTAGATGCGTGGCCTACCTGCGTCACGTCGCCTCTGCTGAACGCTGCCAGTTTCCCTGACGCGGTGATACGCCGCAGCAAATACTATGACTTGCTAGGTGACGGTTAACGTAGCTGATATTCTCTTCATGCTTGTAAAGAATTTCCATCACTAAGTCCATAACAATAGAAAATGTCAGCGTATTCTTCATTACCGTAATCCGCCATTGAAATTAAATGTATTTGGTATGGAAAAGAAAAACTATTCGGAATTAAGAAGGCGACGATAATGTACGTCCGCCCACGGAACTAGTTAAATTTTAACTGTCGTACTGACTCATTAACGAAGATATGTTTTTTTTTTCAAAATTTTAGAAACTTTTTGTACTTATACCTTGTCGGATAGGTATTGAAGTCAGGTACTTATTTAAGTCCTTTATACGTATTTTTCATAAATAAAATGTTATTTTAAGATTAAATAAAAATGTAAGTATGACGCCTTATTTTTTACTGTCACGACTTTCAAAGAACGTAATTTAAAAGTGTTAGCCTGTAAGTGAAGACTATTAATTTAACTTAATAAAATAATGATTAAACAATAATTATAACATTAAAAATTGTGTACAAATAAGTAAGAAATAAAATCATCGATTTTTTCCTAGAAAATCGGGAATTTTTTGAAAAATATTTAAAAAATTATTAACTGCAGCACCCTTGTTTTTGGATGGGGTATTCCATACATAGATAGATAGGATACGAGCTATACTTTAGCCCCTCCAGATCTTTTCACCCATTACCTTTCACCCTGTATATTAAAAGTATATATTTTTTTGTACTTGTATATAATAAAAACTATGCATATTCACAAGGCGCACCAATATCATACATTATGGGAACTAATCAAATATTTAGGTTTTAAAAAAAAATGTAGGGTAAATTAAACTAATTGCAATTTTTCTTTGCTGAATGTTAAGTGAAGTCTAAAAAAATTTAGTTTTAAATTCAATAAATTTTTTTATATGGTTATGTTATCTTTTTGTTGTAATATGCTTTAAACTTTTGTCGTTTTAAGTTAACGCATGTATGTTACCACCGCTTCACTGCATTTGGTGTTTCTTTGCTATGCTTGGCTTTTCAGAATGGCGGATCACACATCAGACCTGGACGTCGACCAATTTTTAACCCGTGAGTTATTACGCATTTACCAATTTATAATATAAACATGCACACGTCGCAAATACGAACTACGCATGCGCTCGCTTACTTTACTACTTACTCATGCACGGAAGTGCATACGCTAACACTCTAAAACGTGTGCATTTATATACACATTTGGTCACCCTTCTGCACTTGCACTTACATGTGTGTACACGTAAATATGTGTCCGTAACCCGTGCGCATGCGCGGTCCTTATATTCCTTTGCATTTATCTTAATTTTTCGTTTATTTTACTACTATATAGCCTATCTTATAAAAGTTGAGTCTATTACAGGAAATGCTACTTGCCTTTCATGTTTATATACTTTTAATGATTTAAACAGTCTTGATGCTGCTTCTCAATTAATGAACTCGTCTACAGACTTACAGATCAGTGTTAAATTGATCAAAATTATTTGATTCACTGTTTCATTATCAAGTAATGAGTACGAACAGATTGAGATGTTATCTCTTGGCGGCATCTGGTGCCGGAGGCCGTCCAGATCATCAAAACCGCAGCGCTTGTTTCTACTGCCAAACAATGTAGTCCCAACATTACCATGTCCCGGTTTGATGGGCGTTGTATCTGATAATTTTAAAGTGGGTAACGAGACTTGACATCTTATGTGTGGAAGCGGCGAGATCAATGTGGTGCAGTGTTTATCATCCTAACTTGCGCCACGTTGCTACACTGTTGCTGTTAATTCGACGAATATAACTAAATGCCTGTAAATGAAAGACCTATGTTAGTCTAAGTAAACATTGTAGTTAGCTTTCTTGTGGTGCAGTGTGCAAACATCATCGAAATAAAAAAGGCTAATATTCAACAATGGAAATTAATACAATATTATAATATAATATATGTTTACGAGTGTAGATCAATGATACCAATTAAAAATAATTATATCTCTCAAGTATAAATTGCAACGCCGTTTATTACGAGTGTTTTTTGGTGCAGTGTAAACATTCTCTCCGTCTAATAGAACAGTAACGAATTTTACGATTTGAACAAATTTACAGATACCGATACAAATTTACCAAACGACTGTAACGGCGGTGAAGAAACGGATGACATTATAACGGAATTATTTAAGTTTTCACAGATTATGAACTCTTACGGCACACAAGACGAAGGTAAATAGACGTTATAGGTAAGGTAGGTAAGTATAGGTAAGATAGATAAATAGGCGGTATAACTACACCTATTTTATCGGGGTGGAAATCTTCAAAAGATACTCTGCTTCTGAGAAAAGTTTTTATATGCATTGTACCCACTGAAATCCCTTCGGTGGTGTTACTCACTGTATTGCAATATGCTCTGGGGTATCCTAAACTACCCTAGTGTCACCCTGCACCCTTGCTTTGATACGTCAAATACAAAACCAACTCGTCTATCCAGGGCTTGCTTAGTAGGTGATAAGGGTGTCGCGAACCCAGGCTGTTTTAGTCCCCTTCTAAGACCGGGGTTAGCTTTTAAATTGTTCTTAATAACTCGAGATTTTAAGGGTAGGTATAGCTACACCTATCTATAATTTTTTTTTATTAAAAGTTACTTAAATTGAACTGATGATAAGTAACCATCACTTAAAGCTGACATTTTTTTTATTGGTTGACTCCACGTGCGATACAAAGGCACGACAATAGAAACTTCCCTTTATTAACATGCTGAAGAATTGGTGTCTGAAAGCGATCAGCACTGTGGTGCAGTGTATATATTCCTAACGAGCACCACATTGTTAAAGGCGGGCGTATAGTATGCCATTGGGAGAACTGTTATCGTCTTCGTGAAAAAAATGTCTATATTTTAAACCAAGCCCTATTCTCCAGATCACAGCATCGACATGTCAATGGACACATCTCAAGAGTCAGCAACTAACATGACCATACATGACATGGTGGACGACGCTATAGAAATCATACGTGAAGACGGGGTAAGTACGTTTTTTTTTTACTGTGATCAAATATATCTTGTTAGCAGTACATTCACATAAAGTCAGTTTGTATCTTTATATTAGTATTATTTATTTTATATATGTTTATTATATATTATTTATATAGATGTGTAAGAGATCCCGCAGAACAACTCACGGGACTCAAGCCAACCTCACCTGCTCGTGGTGCACTCTGCTAATTAACAAACGAGGCTCTGGCTCCCACCAACCCGCATTGGGCCAGCGGGGTGGAAAATGACCCACGTCCCCCCACATCAACTCCTACCGAAGAAGGCCGCTGGATGCGGGTAGCGCAGGACCGATCGATATGGGCATCTTTGCGAGAGGCCTATATCCAGCTGTGGACGTCTATCAGTTGATGATGATGATATTTATGTATCCCACCAACCTGCATTGGGATAACATGGTGGGAAATAGCCCAAAACCCCCCATATGAATCCCTTCTCCATTGATGCGGGATTCTCCAGCAGTGGATAGTCTATCGGCTCATAATGAATGAATATTTATGTATTGTTTATATTACATGTTTATTTCTACCGCCTTCAATATTTCTACGTCCCCCAGGGTTGACTTAGAGAACTGACCTTTACTGGTGGTAGGTCTCTGTTGCCGGAGATATACATGGGTACCACCGCAGCGTCTATTTCTGCCGCCAAACAGCAGTGTGCAAACATTACTGTGTACCGGTTTGAAGGGCACTGTAGCTAATGTAATTACTGAGGTAACGAGAATATTTTATGGAGGGATGAGATGCAGTGAATCACGTTGTGCTCGTCACTTTGACAAGTAAGATGTTAAGTTTCGCTACTCCAGTAATTTCAATGGCTACAACGCCCTTCAAACCGGAACACAGTATTAGCACAGTATTGTTTTGCAACAGAAATAGCAACTGCGGTAGTAACTACTTACGCTGTACCTGGCAACAGATGTTTACGACCAGTACAGTAGCTGCAAGAATTTTTTTGTCCCTGTTAAAGTACTTCACCGGAGTAGCTTTTTATCTTCATCATTATCAGCCGGTAGACGTCCACTGCTGAACATAAGCCTCCCCCAAAGACCTTCGCATCGATCGATCCCGCGTTTCTCATTCAGTAGGTTTTTTTTTATGTACAAGCATTCCGCGACAGTCGTTGGGATGGAGCCTATGTCTTTCTATTATATATCATCTTTATTTCATTCTTTCCTAATCATAATCCTCTTTCTTCCTTTTTCTTCTAATTCCTTCTCGCATTCGTTTCCTTTAAATGAGTAATTTGCAGTGGGTTCCCGCAATTCTCACCAGATCGCCGGTCCACCTTGTACAAACCTAATGATACTTTTAATAACATCACATTATGATTCCAGGGTTTTCTGGATGATATCGGAAATGTTATCATAGTGCAGTGTATTTTTTGTGCGTGGGCTGGAACCCAGAACTTACTAGAGGATCATGTCAAGAACGTAAGTACAATCTCTCTTTAAACTCAGCACACATAATGTAATAATAACTAGTTATGTATGTCCAGTTTGAAGGACTTTGTAGCTAGTGAAATTATTGCAGTAATAAGACTTAACATCTTAAATCTCAAGGTGACCAGCACAATGTGATGCAGTGTATATTATCTTAACTAGCGATATGTTGGTATGGGCTGGCATGTCTGGTTAACGATCTGCTCGTCTCATCTCGCTTCTTGACAGGTAAAAACCAAATTAACAAATAATTCATAACATTGTAGCGCTTGTTAGGATGTTTACATCGCAACATTATATCATCGACATCTTTAAAATATATATAATAAACCCCTCTGTTTATATCTGATTATATACATTTTTTTAAGTAAATACATATAAATATATATGTGTGTGGGAGAGGGTGTGGAAATACTGTCCCATTTTTACGTTTCGTTTCAAGCTTCCATCGCTCATACTCCTAGATGCTGAAGATGTAAGCGCTTGAAAGCCATAGCGACTCTTACAGCTCATCTGGTGCTGGGCTCGTGGACCCCGGATCCACGGCCTGTTTTTAAAAGTATACTACATGGAGTGTAGTTGTCCGACAGCGGATTTTCGTATTGCATGTCATAGTTTTTGCTTTCTGGTGAATCCACTCGGTCGTTGAAGACTGGTTCGGGTCCGTTCTCCAACCACCTTCGCTTGTAAGGGAAACTCTAGGCGCTGAGAACCGCCTCTGAATCACTCATACATCCTACACACACATATATATATATGATGTTGTGATTGTCCAGTTTGTAAGATGGACGGGCGCTATATACATCTAGAAGAGTCGTGGGTTCAATTCCACATTAAACTTTCGTTTCCTACGTCATGACAAAACTCAAATATTCCAAGAACAGACTTCAAAACCATGTGATGTTCACCATGTCTCGCTTGGCAGCATGGTAGATAATAAATAAAATCGATTTTCTCCTTGTGATAAATTGCGTTGAGTCCCAGCATTGGGAACATTAGACAGGCTTTTTACTTCTACACATATCTATTAGAATGTCCTCTCATTTCCAGACGCATTCAAGCAACATCAACAAGAGCCAAGACAAGGAATGGATCATAAAATTCCACCTCGGCTACTTGGTGCAGTCTCAGCTCTGGCTCAGCGAGATCGTAGAACATGAATCTGTACTCTATGTCGTCAGTGTTAAATACCAAGATCCCGATTGCGTTATGGCTACAATAGCTGTGAGTTTTTTTATTTACCATGGGTTAACATTTGACCTCCGTTTAAGAATAATATTAGGTAACATTTGACCTCAGCTAACAATACAGCAGCAGATTTATAATAAAGTGGTGATAGCTAGACAGGCGAGAGACTGGAATCGAATCAGCGACCTCTGTGTGTGTGTCTAAACATCCACTGGGTGTAAATGAAGTAAGTGTTTGTGATGCAATTTAATAATATGTACTGCACTAGACGGCGGAAGCTTTTTTAGGCACAAGATATTAAATCTTGGTACCTTAATAGTTTAACTAGATATAACACCTTTCAAACCGGAACAGTAATGTTTGCATACCTGTCGCTACGTACGTACTTATAATTTCATCCTTTCTATTCCATTTGAGGTCCAAAGTGCATTGTGGGAGACTACACCGTCGTTCCTCTACTTTTGTCGCGAGTGTCGTAATTTCCTGCGACGTCGTGGTGCCTTAGCTCTTTAAATTTTTGCGTCAAACTAGCTCAAATGACAAGCCATTTATTTTCTAAACACCCATCCTCTCTTACACAAAAAATAGAAGAAAACTTTTTTTTTCGGAATGGAGGCCACACGTTCTAACCATTAGGCCAATGATAACTTCAGTCACCATAGCGCTCGGCGCTGTGTCCGTTAAACTTGCACACATACAGTAACTGTGTGTGTGTGACAGGAAATTCTTATTATCTCTAAGTCTTAATTATTCCGGAGACTTATCTATTACTATTCTTATGTGGTATCATCCATTTGTTTTATCTTATTACATATTCATATTAATCTGTGAGGTAGTCTTTAATTGTGATTTATAAATTATTTATAAAACAGCGTATCTTCTTTAATATTGAGTATGTTAAAAAAATTATCTATTAGTTTAACTAGTAATTCAAAAAAAAAACACCGAATCTGTAATAGTCGACTCTACCAGCACATAACAGAGCTACCGTCATCACATGATTTGGACGACGACCATCGCGTACACACAGCATTATTTTGGAAACACTGTGCTATTTATTATATTGTTTATTATTATTATATTAATTTAGACTTACATTTACTATTAATTACAGTGCCATCTCTTGATCTGTATCGAGAACTTTTAGTGTTCTAATCCAACCAATTTAAAAGGCACATTAAAGTATTTGGTGCTGTGATACTATGGATACCTATTTTTTTGTCGCGGAGAAAATCGTCTTAAAAATATCTTGCTTCAGAAGGTAAAACAATTTTTGTGGGGCTTCTACCCACTAAAACCCCCTCGGTGGTCTCCCTTAGTGCATTAGGAGGGGCTCTGGGATCTCCTACGGAGCGCACAAATGCCCCTCTGTACTCTGTCCAAAACAACCCACGGAAGGGCAAAGCCATACCACCATGCATTTGTCGTCCTGCTAAGGCTCGCTTATTGAGCTCTGAGCGCCCCACTCCCAAAGACCACGAAACCGAGAACCCTTTCAGTCACCTTGTACAACAGACAGGGAATACCTTAGTCTTATTCTAAACAGCCCGAAACTACAGGGCTGGATACTATGGTTACCTACTGAAATGAGTGGTAAAATAATTCAACCCAATGTTCTAAGTTAACAAGCCACGGCCGCGTCACTGACAATACAAAGTTGCATACTTACAAGCACAAACACACAAACAGCCACGCGCCAAGATAATTTGAACTATCTATGAATCTTTAACTGTTTTTTTTTTAATTTTCAGACTCTATCTTCAGAACCGTTGAAAGGAGAGAACGGTAAAATAGTCATTTATAACACAGTAACCGGTGAACTTCATACATGGAAAGGGCCAATACAATTTTTATCAGCCAACATGCCACACTTTAACGACCTGGATGGACTTAATATAAAATTGTCTACATTAAATCTGATACCTAACATCGCCAAAATGAATCCAGTCAATCCAGAACTAGATAACTACACACAAAATAAAGTGGTAGTGGATCAACCAGACTTGAACGGTATACATATTGAACTATTCATAAGTGTTATTTAATTTTTTTTGTCATTATATACATAGCTATTCTTTATACATTATACATAGTGTTTAGGTAAGCCTTTGTCATCAAAATATTTATCGGGAGATGTTTGACACAAATTTGTTGTTTCTTCTCCTTTTCCCGTCTTTCTCCCGTCTACCCTTCCTCTTGTCTTCTACTCCTTCCTCTTCCCTCCTACCCCATCTTCTTTCCTACACGATCCTCTTCCATCCCACTCCATTCTCTTCTCCCCCACTTCATCCTTTTCCCTCCTACTCCATCCTCTTCCCTATCCCATCTTCCACTACAATTTCCTCATTCCTCCCTCCTACCTCCGTATCCTCTTCCATACACAACCCGCACTTCACTATACGTTTTTTTTTTGTTTCAATCAAGTTGTTAAGACTAACGAGTCTTCATCGGGCACTGGTCTCGCGGATCCGGAGTCCGCGAGATTAAAACAATGTTATTATATAATTTGTAGTTTATAATCATAGTCTATATTTTTGTTACTAGTTTAGTGAGTTGCCTGTGGTTTAATCCCACGAGTGACTCAACGCGAATTACTTCGGCCAGTCAATTGATTAAACTCTTCAACCCTTAGCGCTTCCGTTGATTCCGTTACGGAACTATCTGTCGTTTGTTTCGTAACTCCGTAGGCTCCACGGCAGAGCCAAATGTTTTTAATACAATCACGCTTATGATCTTACGGAATCATCGGGGTTGACGCTCATCGTCTTTCAGTGAAGCATAATAAAAATGAAGAAGCATTGACGCATTTATAGTATCGAAAAATTCTAGCCATCCATCTTACTAGGAGGACTTCCTTCGGAAAGAACACAAGTTTCTACGACAATTTCTGAAATCATACTAAACAGCAAATTTCACGTAATGAGGGATGGTCTGCATCTCTACAAGGAAACAAATAGATAGCAGACTTAAAGCTTTTTTGTGACTCTTGCCCAAGTAACTGAAGACTGAGATGAAGAAGAAGAACTGAGATTGGTTCGAAAGATATCACACCAAAATGAAATACAAAATTTAAAATTTATCTTTCATTTACAGGAAGGTATGACGTGTATAAAATAAATAAAAACAAAAAATTCGTAAGCACACTTTCTTTTCACTTAGATAAGAATTCATCTGCACACTCATTCTTCTGTGAAAATATACCAGAGTACGTGGTAGTCAGTGGCACAAAAGGGTGCGGAGCGCTGAGGGTCAATAAAATATGATTTTTTTTCCCTTATGTAATACTTTCCCTGTAATCAAAATGAAGTACTGCTAAATAAGTTCATGAAGTATTTGGTTATTCCTCTTTTTTTCCTAATATTGTATAATCGTTTTACAAAATCGATTCTCTCGATGTGTACCTTTAACGCAATGATGGACAATAAACAATTGAAGTGAAATAATTAAAGTATGTAAAGTGATTTTATATAAAGTGTATCAATTGTGACGAAATTTCAATTTGGACATTGTATTTTTTTTTTTACTTAAAACTCCTTTTTTTGTTTCTTTTTCAAAACTTTTCGATCTCATCGCGTAATGTTATTTATTACGAAACTTTAAATATGTTATTACTTAATATTTTTTTTTATTCTGTTAGAGTTATAATAGGTGCTATAGTTTCTAGTAAATTAAGGGCACATAAGAACGTTAATTGTTTTTGATCTTGATTTTTTTTTATTCTATAAGGTTGATTAAAAAATTTTTGCAAATTAATGATCCTTTTATTTTTTTATTTAACTCATTAGCCGATAGACGTCCATTGCTGGACTTAGCCCTCTCCCAAAGATCTCCACGTCGATCGGTCCCGCTTTGCTCGCATCCAGTGATTTCTCGCTATTCTCACCAGATCGTCGGTCCATCTTGTGGGAGGCCTCCCAACGCTACGTCTACCAGTACGCGGGCACCTCGCGTGGACATTACTGCACCATGGGCCGTCGGTCCTTCGAGCAATGTGCTCCGCCCACTGCCACTTCAGCCTAGCAATCTGTTGAGCTATGTCGGCCACCTTAGTTCTTCGACGGATCTCCACATTTCTGATTCAATCACGCAGGGAAACTCCGAGCATAGTTCTCTCCATGGCCTTTTGGGTGACTTTCAGCCTTTTTATAAGGCCGATGGCATGGGGCCACGTTATCGGATCCGTATATCAACACTGGCAACACGCACGAGTGGAAGACTTTTGTCTTTATACACTGCGGTATCTGAGACGAAAAGATGCTGCGTAGCTTCCCCAATTGCTGCCCATCCGAGTTGGATTCGACGATTGACCTTTTTCTACACGGTGGACTTAGCTGGACTGTTAGTCCCAGGTAAACGTATTCGTCGACTACTTCCAGTATAGAGACCCCGACCATTATTGGCCTGGGTACATAATGGGCACTAGACATAATCTTTGTCTTCTCCGTATTCGTTTTAAGACCCACGCGTCGGGACGCTCTACCGAGGTCATCGAGCATTTTGCCAAGGTCTTCCAATGGTCTCAGCCATGACCACGGTGTCATCAGCGAATCGAAAATGGGTCATGTACTCCCCGTTCATGTTGATGCCATGTCCTCTCCAGTCCAAAAGCTTGAAGACGTCTTCCAGCGTCGCTGTGAACACGTTTGGACACCACGCTGTAACTGGATAAGATTCGAGCGATGGTCTTGGAGGCAGACTGACATAGTGCCGTTTTCATACAATGACCGAGAAACTTCCGCAGTGTGCGTTCGTTATATGTCGCCACGGCCAAGGTCGTCTGACGGGAAATCGTCGCTGTCCGGGGATTCTTAGCATCCCTGGTTCCGGCGCCCTGCCAACGTCCGTCACAGTCACCATGGCTTGTGGTACCGCTGGGCACTAGGGGCCGTCTGTTGTAGAGGTTCATTTGAGGGAATTGGGCAATTTTTATCAGCCACGACATCCATATACCTTTTTGCCCCCAAGTAGTAATGTCTCTGATATGAAAGACATTGTAGTTAGTAAAATTATACATATTTTTTGGTTTGGCACTGGCACAACAAAAAGCTTACGAAAAGGCAGTGGAAACTTGACGTATGTCACTGATATACTATTTCATATATACAATTTGATACCATTAAATTTTTAAAATGTGTAATCAGCCTGCACCTCGTCAGAGAATACCTAAAGATGGTCCAGGGCCCAGAGGAGCACCGGATTGCTATTACGTACGTTATACAAGTTGAATAATCCGTACAGCAAAGAATTTGAAATAAGCTTGCCGACCTTGCGAGTTCCGTTCAGAACAATTGTTCTTTACCAGCTAAATCCTTATCTGAACAGAAGATGAACTGACACTGTGTAACCCTCAGTTTTTTTATTATTATAAATGATTATCTGCAAGAAAATAATTTTTAAGATATTAATTTGCTTTTATATCGTTATTATAACTAACAATAAAATAATAGCCCCAGGTCATCCCCGTTCAGAAGAGTGACGAGTATACGAATGGCATTGCCGCCCTGGATGGCCAAGCTTATTCTAGTTGCCAACTCTGGGGTCTCGGGTGGTTTCCGTTAGTTTTTTTTTGTTTTTGATAGATTTCTAAAAAGTTTAAGCACATCCAGACTCCAAGCTTCCAACGTCCACAAACACCCACAAACAAATGTAATATCCTCCATGTGGATTATTCATATCTTTGTAAACTAATGGTAGACCTCTACTGCTCGAGACCGTCTTAGAAGGACCCATCACAACTCTATCGTCCGCAAAGCATTATTGGGCAAAAATTACCGTGTGCTATTATAAAGGGCGCTGTTTTTAGTCCTATGTTTTGATTGGGCGCAATACTTGCCATCAGGTGAACCCCTACCTCTTCACGTGGCATTATGGAATTAACATAAACGAATTCTTCAGAATTGTCTACGCTTTAAGAGTAAATAAAATAAATGTCATCGTCAGACATCCCGAGTGCTGAACTCGACTTTCCGTTATGTGAAATTCGTGCGGAAACTGCGCGCGGAGGAGGAGGAACAAAAAAAGGGAGCCGAAATCAAAGCCAAGGAGGCAAAGGATCACGCGATCAACGATTTCTTTCTTAAATGTGACCGCAAGTACATGTCCTAGAAACATTTCTATTTATATTTAATCAATTATATCGTAAATGTAATTAAACAATGCTCTCTTTTTAACCTATTACTGATATTCAGAGTCCCAGTAGTGGGAAAAGATTTGAATATAGAAATAAGCACTACGTTACCTACCAATATGGCCCCCAAAAACAATGACCTACTAACAGAAGATTGAATACCTAATTCGTTTTGTACAGATCACTTATCAACGATGTTGCGCGTAGAGTCGATCTCTGTCTTGCTTCATACCAGGAGGATTTGAAAATAAAGAGGGAAAGGTAACAGCTGGTGATGATATTGCTAACTTATGTAACAAAAATCTGAACTCTGTTGCCCTTGTGTTCCGACGTGGCTATTATTCCACTCGGCAGGAGAGTTTTTTTTATTCAATTAAGCAACGAGAGGATCCGGACGTTTACCTGATTGTAAGTGATACGCCTGCCCATAATAACGTGGCGCTGGTTAGGATAATATATAGTGCACCACTTTGCGCTCATCGCTCGAATTAAGAGATTTTCCTAGATTAGTGCATTTCAATAACCTAGATCACATGTTAACTTAATACAAGAGATGATGGTCACGGACTAAGTAAGCTATTTGAATATAAATAAAACTACTTGGATTATTTAACTTATTATTGTATTAATATAAGAACTACATTTATATTAAATAGAAATTTAATTAAGTATGACAGAATTTTTAAATACGTTTATTTATGTTTACAATATCCAGATTAAAAGAGATTTTAGCTCGAGAAGAAGAAGAAAATATACGTAAGTTTGTAGAGCAAGTACAGGCAGGCGCTGAAGCTGTTTGGCAGGACAAGAAGGACAGGCTCCAATATCTGCTGGCGAAGAGGAAAAAAGAACACGCCGAGAAATATAAAGATACTCCACTGTAAGCTTTTTAATGTTTATTTGATGTTAGAAAGACCTGGATAAACGTTTAAGTAATAAGATGTGAAGTTGAAGAAAGTGATAAGTGGTTGAAGCTATTGCACACCGGTAGATCTTGTCTGATAGAATCCTCTGCAGTAGCGGGAAGCCGTTCAATGGGAGCAGTTCAGGTATCAGTGGAGGAATCTTTTGAGTGAGCCCTACACATTGAAGATCTATAGGATATACTACGTCATATGTATGTATACAGGTCTAAATGTGTCCACGTGCTGCCATGCATTGTCAAGTTACGCGCCATGGAAGCTCAGGATATCCAGCTGTATCAAATGAAGGAGAAACAGGCGCGCAAAATGGCGGAAAAGGAATTCGACAAGATGTGGCACGAGGTTGCGATGAAGGAAGCTGATGCTTTGGTGAGTTCAAGAAATTGACAAACATAGAGTGCAGATGGTGGTACAGCCTTTCAAAACCGGCGTCGGCAGCATACAGCTGACTACATTTTCATAATTTTTTTTAGTATTTTTGTAGGTGATAAGAACAAGTTTGGCCACCTGCTGTTCTCTTATTGTTAAGCTGCCGCTTAGCACGCACGCTTCCACGGTATTATTGTTACTTAACACCACGTGGAAGTAGAATTAAACGTTAGCCCGTTGTAGATAAAAAAAATAATGCATTGCATATGTTTAAAGGCGGCACGAATGGAATATGACGCCATAGAGCGATTGAGAAGAGACATAGAATGCAACGAAAGTATAAACTATCAGGTTGAACAAAACCGCTTGCAACGGGAGAGAGAGAAGGAGCTGTTGAAAGAACAGACGTTAAGGTTTAAAGCTATTTGGGACGAAGAAAATAGGAAAGAGGAAGCAGGTAGGTAATCGCTTATATAAGAAATTACCACAGTGTTCAGGTGGTGGTAAGAGATATGGACACGCATATGCATATGTAGCATATATTAAAATATTTATTTTATATAACTATCGTCCCTATAAGCCATAAAATATTGTTCCGTTACGTCAGTAATCTTTAGACCTGAATACTGTAATGTTTGGATATTACTATATAGCGGTAGATACATACGATGCAGTGGAACCTGTCTGAATAGTCTCCAACATCAAACCAGCTAACATCAATTAATCTTTAAGCGTGGCCTTTCCTGCAGCGCAACTTGCTCGCAAAGAAAAGACCAGGCAAGTGGCGGAGGACAGCAAGAAATTCTTAGAAGACAAACAAGAGAGAATAAGGAAGGAGAGCGCAGAACAGAAGCTAGTCTCTGATGCTTGGGACTCGCTCGCCGGCCAAGGGCTTGCTAATGATTTAGCGAAGATAGAACTAAGGAAAAGAAAAGAGGTTGGATTCATAAGAAGATTGTTTTGTAACTGACTCGTTCTTAATCGTAAAAGCTGTAAAGCTCAGTGTCCTCCAATATCTTATCCATGTATATAAGAGAGAAAAGCTCGATTTATTTACTAAATCACACACAGGTTTGAAATATTGTTTTTAATTCTTTAATTTTTATTCTTTCTCTTTTTTCTTCTTTCATACTCTATTTTAAACATTCCATTTCCACCTGACCATTACCTCAATGCAATCATTGCTGACTCCTCGCTGTTCTTAGTATTTACAATTTTTTATTGCACTTCGTCCCTTTTATTGCATTCTTCTTCGTTCCTTTTATATTGAATTATTATATTAACAGAAGCATTATTATTTCAACACCAGCTTGTCTCATCATTATTGTATAAAAAATGGGATACAATTATAGCTGTTCATGATTTACATTTCCAGCGCGAACTGGATGAATGCAACAAGAAATTAATAGAATTAAGGAAGCAATTTGCCGACTTGGATCTGGACGATTCATTGATGCAAGAGGAGGCGCGTCGTACTCAGGAGAAGACCGATCAAATACGCTGCAGATACCAGAAATGGGCTCAGGACACCAATAAGGTATATATGAATTTGATTTGTAACAAAACCCTATCTAATCGACTAATGAAATTTAAATCGACTTTCAAAGTCAACTTGATTAATAACTATCTTTCGAGGAAAATCGATATTCACCGGATTTTTGTTTTCCAATTCGGTTTTAGTTTACCAATTCACAAGAATCTGCGTAAAACTAAACTTATCTATGAAATAGCAGATCATGTTGTCTATGTAAATATTTTCTCTGTGAACAGTTTATTGTGGCTTAATTTTTCGTTGTTTGTACTATTTTTGGCCTTTGTGAAGATCGTTTAGGATTGTTACTAGTCAAGTGGTGGGAGGTCTTCGCCTTTACGTTTCATTGTCGGCAAGTTTAACGCTGTTTTAACTTAATTGTCTTCTAAATGTTTTCAAAGTCCAACCTCTGATTTATTCACTTCTTATTTTGTCTACCAAATTGACACTCTTCAAATATCTCGACAATTTAGTACTCCAGCTCGAAAATAGAAGTGATCAATGTACAGTATTAACAATGGATTATATCATTGTAGGAAGTCCGTCAAGCAATGATAGAACAAATCAAAGACCGCGCCGAAGCAAGAGAGGAGCTCAGAAAGAAGATTGCGGAGGAGGACGAGTACAACAGACAACTGCGTGTACAATTGGACCAGTTGGTGGAGAATAAAATGATGGCCGACGCGAAAGCAAGGAAGAATCACCAAAAGAATTTGCTTCACCAGATGGAATATACCAATTTGTTAAAGGTTATTGTTTGTTTTTAATTATTGAGCTAAAATGGACCAACTACCTAATGACGATCTCAAAGCATCGTTGAATGCTGGGAGCATGGGACTGGGAATTGACTGCCAAAGCCTGTGTTCAGCAGAGGACAACAAGAAGCTGAAATGATGATGATTAAGTTGACACCCTCAAACTGATTAAACCGGTAGGCATGTGTCTAAAAACTAGATAAGGGTGGTCCTAACTAGTGCCTATTTGTTATGGGTGTTTGTATGACTTACCATCAGATGAACGTCATGCCCGTTTCATCGTTTGGTTGAGTAAAAAAAATGTGTTTAATGGCGTGTGAACATCTATGTTATTTCACTTGGTGGTAGGTCTCTGTTACCAGACCGTCTAGGTACCTACTTAGCCACCGTAGCCCCCTATTTTTGCCAACAAACATTAGTGTGCAAACAATACTGTGTTCCGGTTTGAAGGTAGTAGCAGCTAGTAAATATTACTGGGGTAACGAGACCCAACATCTTAAGTCTCAAGGCGACGAACGTAACGTGGTGCTGCGAATATCGTATTAGCTAGCACCACGTTGTCATAAGCAGGCGTATCACTTACCATCAAGTGAACGTCTCGCTGGTGTTTTCGCTTCCATAATAGTACTATAAATAAAGTATTATAATACTATAATGTACTACTAATACATTTACATTTCTTTTTTTACCTAAAATGGGATAATTCCGCATCGCGGGGCTCAGAAATCGAACCAGTTACTTCCGTATTAGGTCAGCCACTGCACTACAGTAGCAATCCGCCTCTAATATCTACGGCTACATTGTCACCTGAAGTTTCGAATCATGGTGAAGTTTTAGCCATAAGTTGGTTTTACATTATTATTAAAGTTGTCGGTATATCGGCAGGAGCGAGCGAGACAGGAGGAGCTCGACCAGTTGAAGAAGTATCAGATCGCGACGGAAGAGTACGACGAGGAGATTAAGAAAATGCTTTGCCGGTAAGGAAATGAATAACAATATTACTAACAGCATCAAAATCCTTTTGCGAGGACGATTTTTTAAACAAAATAACATAGAGACTCGAGGGTTGTTCACCTAACGAGAACTGCTACTCCAGCCTGTGAAACTGGATCACAGTATAATGTCTGCACACTACTGTCTGGCTGCAGGAATACCAGACATCCATCTGTTAAAATGATTATTATCGTCACCAGTTTTTTATATCACCAACGCTTATATGTAGATATTTAGTCTTCTTGGTGAATAAATAAATAAAAACCAACCCTATACATCACTTGGGGAACCCTTAAAAATATATATATATTTCGCTTACATTGCGGCGGATAATATCTAGCTTTTAAAGTTACAGTTATGTTGAACAATATGACCTATGTCCAGCAGTGGACGTCTATCGGCTGACGATGATGATGATGCAACAGTACTGATGTGATCTTGGAATTATAGATATATTTACTCAGAAGATTCTAGACGCTCGTATTTTAATAATGGTGGTGTATCTTCGTTGCCATATACCGTCTAAGTAGATACCACCGCAGCTGCTACGGCAGCCGATCAACAGTAGTGTGCAAACTTTACCGTGTTCCGGTTTGAATTGCGCGTGAAGTTGTGAAATTACTAGGGTAACGGGATTAACATCATGTCTCAAGGTGATGGGCACAATGTTCACAGTATGTCATCTTAATTAGCGCCACGTGCTATGGGTGAATATATTACCACCATGTGAACATCTCTCTCGTGTAATCAGTTAAATGAAGTAAAAGTTGGTGTTTGTTTGTCTATGGTGTTTGTGATGTGATTGTTAGGTTTGATATTTTTTTTTGCTCCAAATTGTGAGTCTATGTCACGGAAGATCTTTTAGATAAGAGCCGACGCACGATCGTGACCTTCTTATCTATGAATTGTTTGGAGAAGGTCGGAACTTTGAGGTCTCCATGAGGTACTATGATGAATTAAAGCTATGAATAAGATAATGTACGAGAATATTACAATTATTATAATTAAAAAATTTAAAGTAGTAAAACAAAAAAAAATGGTTAATAGTTTATCACAATCATCAGCCTATGGATGCCCAATGATGGAGAAAAGTCTACAGCAGTAAAGAGTAGTGAATAATAGATCTAGATGTGAACAGCTGCTGTGGATGGAACTTTTATTTTATACTCGCATGCCAATTATGAAGAGCTGCAGACCTTCGAGGAAGACCGTCTTCTGTTTTTAAGGAAAACTTTAGAGAATAAAAAAATTGTTAAAAGATATCTTGGCTGGGAGAATCTGTGTTATGTGGGTGTTTCACCCATTCTCACGTCACTGTGGTCACCCCCAGGGTCATCCACTGAACTCTATATATATATATAGCTATATATATATATATATAGCGTAGTAATAATGTCGTCGTTGTCGCAAACCGCTGAGGCCGGCGGGTTTGTATTGCAAACCGGAACTACTTGCTATTTTCGTAACATAACATTGAATCGGGAGATCAAAAGTTTACGGTTACTATAAATTTAAATTAAATTACCAGTAATTCACATTAAAATAACAATACTATAAATAGCGGTTGGTCTTTCTTCCATGACACTGCAAGGGCACCACCGCAGCTCCTATTTCCGCTGACAAACAGTAGTGTGCAAAGATTACTGTGTTCCGGTTTGAAAGGCGCTGTTGCTAGTGAAATTGCTAGGGTATCGAGACATAGCTGATATTAAAAGGCGACGAGAGCAATGTGGCGCAGTGTATATCATCCTAACTAACAATATGATATTATATGCAGGCGTATTACTTACCATCACGTGGACGTCTCGCTCGTATCCGGTTTGAAGGACGCTGTAGATAGCGAAGTTGCTGGAATAGCGAGACTTAACAGATGTCTCATGGCAACGAGAGTAATGTGGTGTATTGTAGATCATCCTAAATAGCGCCACGTTGTTATGGGCAGGAGTATTACTTACCATCAGGTGAACGTATCACCCGTATCGTCGCTTCGTTAAGAAAAATAATATCCAATACAGAGAACGCATTTCTCTTTCGTTGGAGAGTAAATACTCCTTTATGTTACTAGTTCTTTTTATTTCTAAGCCAGGACTTACGTATTAGTCACATGGTGTTAAGTGACAATGAGGCTGTGAACAGTAAAGGATGCTCGCCTAGAAATATCTGCTTCTCACTTTTTGGCATCAAATCCTCCGTATCAAATCTACCAACAACCACATAACGTATCTGATAGAGCCACTCTGTAATATTTTATTACATCAATTATAATTGTTTAAAACTATTTCTATAAACAAGATTTTTTTCAATTTTTTTTTCTTCTTTTGATTAACCACTAATCGGCGATATGGGTTGCCTATGAAAGAAGGGAAAACCTTTTACCTGGCAACACCATTCACCTTACTTCAAAAGGTTAAAATATTCACTTGTTTACTTAACAAGGCGAACTGCCCGTCTGCTTGTATTATAAATTGTTGAAGGTGTTTCCATTTTGTCTTGTTTTATAGTTAAATACTATTAATCTACTTAATTATACAATAAGATATAAAGATTTGACGACAAAGGAGTGGACCGGGTTTAAATACCATCAGTATAAAACAATAGCTGAGGAAGCGAATTGGTTTTCTCAATCGGATTGCGGAACTTCAATTTGAAGAGAGGCACTTCCTAATAATGTTCGCATTAATAGTCGCATTCAAATGTCATCGACAATTAAATGGAGATGCAATCAAATGGTTGCATTGCACAATATGAAAAAGTAACAATGTTTAGCGCCATTAAAAACATTTGAATATAATAAACAATAGTCCTCATTGGCTTGCCCTGCAGTCTCGGGCTATTAATAGGACTGAGGTCAGCTCTGACTGTCGTAGAAGGCGACTAAAAGGATTTTCGCGTTCGTGGGCTTTGAAGGTGGGGCTCTAATTGTCCACGACGCGAGCGCAGAGATGAACGATAAGCACGAGGTGGTCTAGTTCTTGTCGCACCAAAGGAAGATTGTCGAGGAGGGTTATAGACCGAGGACGTGCTTTAGGTCTAGGTGGTGCTGGGAGGCACCGGTGCGTTCCACAGGAAATATCCGGGGCCTTCCGCAACACTTTGAAATTTACCACCGAGGGGGTTTTAGTGGGTAAAAATCCCACGTAACCTCTTCTTCCCCCAGAAGCAGGGTATCTTTTTATCTTTCTCTCTGTCTCTCTCTCGCCCGAAGAATAAACATTAAACACTTACATATATTTCAATTGAACGTGGTACATTTCTTAATGTTTCAGGCCGTTCTTCAGCGACGAAATCCATCCATTCATGAAGCAAATGGCGAAGGGCCTCAAAATGGCGGAGAAATGTCCGTGTTCCAAAAAGGATTATTGTAAATGAATTTGAATGATTATTTTTTATTAAATATTTTGGCTTTAAAGGAGTTTCATTAATTTTTAATTAGTTAAGGGTGAAAGGAGTCCCGCACAACAATTCATGGGACCCAAGTCAACCTCACCTGCTCGTGGTACACCTTCTAATCAACAAACGAGGATCTGGCTCCCACCAATATGCATTGGGCCAGAGTAGTGGATAATGGCCCTACAAACGACGGCTCCTAGTGCCCAGCGGTACTCGAGGCCATGGCGACTGGTGAAAGTCGCGAGAAGCCGCTGCACGCGGGCAATGCAGGACTGATCGATTTGAAGATTTTTGAGGGAAGGCTATGTCCAGCTGTGGACGTCTATCGGCTGACGTTGATAATTTTTATGTTTGTGTCTACTGTTGGTAGGTCTCTGTAACCACCGCAGCCCCTATTGCAGCCGACAAACTACTATGCAAATATTACTATGTTCCGGTTTGAAAGGCTCGGTAATTAGTGAAATTACTGGCGTAACGAAACGCAACATCTTGCGTCTCAAGCGACAAGCACACCGTGGTGCAGTATATATCATCCTAACTAGCACCACGATATTATAGGCAGGCACTTATCACCAGGTGAACGACCCGCTCGTCTAACCTCTTAATTGGTTAAAAAATAATAAATAAATGAAAAAAAAAACTATTTTTGATTCCATTGTCTATTATTGTTGACTTCCCCAATAGATTTCCAACGCGAGTTAATAACAGCTATAGTTACTGCAGCATTACACAAACCAGAACAAAATAATGTTTGCATACTGCTTCCTGTTTCACGGCAGCAGTAGCCACTGCGGAAGTATTCAAAAGCAATGCAGCTACACTCAACTAGCAGACTGCGTTGCTTTTCTGGATGTTCCATCTGGTGTTACTTTAGTTTAAAACATTTCTAATTAAAAATGTTAAAATATATACATCACAAATCTATTTATAGTTTTACAAAATTTGAACAATAAGAAAAATCAAATAAATACTACTCTCAATTTTTTTTATGACCACTGTACAATTACACGCGCTCGTGACCTCCATGAAGCAAAGATTGAGTACCACTAACCTATTGCATAGGCTCTCAACCTTTTATGAACTACCGTTCTCTTTATGGGCAAAAAGATTCGATCGCTCGTCTTTTATATAATAATTTATATGACAGTTTATTATCTATTAATAATTACAGATTAAAAATTAATTCTCTGTCTCGTTAATCATGTTAAAAAAGCACTAGCCCCCACTAGGGAGCGATACCGCACCCTTTGTAACCTATGATCTAATGTAATAAATATAGACAGCCTACTTTGTTTTCCCACTGCTGAGATACAGGCCTCTTACTAGGAGAGTCAAGACCAGTATTCAACCTTTGTTTATAGAGGCAATAAAAGCTCTTTAGCCATGATATCGTGGCCACTGAACAAAATTAAATAATGATTTTTTGCTCAGATTTTCGCACTTGTTTCAGATCTTCTTGAAGAACTATGAACAGTTTTAATTTTTATGTAATTTATTACAATTTCCTAATAGGCTCAATTTTACTAATAGGCGTGAAATTCAAAATGATTTAAGATAAAGTAAGATCAGATGGTCCAAATCCCAAAGTCCGGCGCCTGGCTGAGTATAGCTGGTCGAGATGTATGAGGTTGTGCGGGGATCGAATCCCTGCCTATTCGAAATATACAGCGTGTTCAACCACCTAACAAATTGTGTTACCACCGCTTCCATAGCGATCGTCTAGGACAAGCCTCCGCAACCTGCCGCTCGCGAACCATATGCGGCTTTTTAGATGTAAAGTGGGGATTCTTTAGTTCCATATGCATATTCATATTATTTATTTTATAAAACAAAACATTTAAAAATTGATTAACGAGGACTAGGCACCATTCCTATCTAAACCACTTGCTCTCGTGGCTCCTCACCCCTGTGACGCGCGTCCTCACTGTCAATAATACCACTTAGAGATATTAACTAATTTCTATTTATTATGAATGAATAGATAATCAAAAAGCTTTATTTATGCAAGAACTAATTATTGTTGGCAAGAAAAAAAATTGTCGCTCTTTAAACACTGACATTTTGTAAATTATAATTTTTGACTATTCCGACTCAAAGGTTATCTACCGCTAGTTTAGGACATTTACTGGTGGTAGGTCATTGTTCCCGAAGACAGTCTAGCTACTGCCGACAAACAGTAGTGTGCAAACATAACTACCACGATAATGAAATTGCTGGGGTAACGAGACTAAACATCTTAAGGCGGTAGGGCGCAATGTGGTACTGTCTATACCATCATCACTAGCTCCGTTTTGTTATGGGCAGGCGTGCTACTTACCATCAGATGAACATTCCGCTCGCCTTGCCACATCCATCAATATAAAAAGAAATAGGCTCCTACTTCAGGGTATAATAATCAGTAAAAGTATTATGCTATCTTTTTGGAACGAACGGGTAGACGAATTTGCAAAGCATCACACGTACAGACGCAGCAGTTGTAATGAAAATAACTAAACTTAACAGAAACATAATTCTTTTTTAAATATTTTCCGTAGTCGAATTAAAGACAACAATCTATTAAATTTGCAGTTTTTTTTCTTTTCTTCAAACCACACGGCTACCTGTGACGCTAAATATTTTATCACCAATACATATGCTGTGACGACAAAAGCTAGAAACCCTATAGTCTAAGACAGTGGTCGACAAACTTATTAGCCAAAGAGCCAAATATGAACATTACAACAATTTAATAAAAAAATGGGAGCCAAATCTGCTTGTTTAGTAAACTTTTATAACACTGAATAAGTAGTACACTAAATTAAAGTAAATTTCATACTTAACAAATATTTATTAATGCGAACAAAGTACTTCTTGGAAAGTTTGAGTAATATATTTCTTACTAAGTTTTTTTCTTAAATGGAAGTTTTATTGCATCTACCGTGGATATTTGTGCTAGAGGCGGACTTAAGGAGTCAAAGAGACACGTGCGGCTCTGGAGCCGCACTTTGCCGACCACTGGTCTAGGAGGTCACAGACACACCACACTCATTTTTTTTTCGTTTAAAGCGACGCTGACATTGACTTTGATGTGAATCTTAAAGATTAGACTTGTTCTGAGAAACTTGCCTACGTGACTGATTCTCCAACTAATTTTAATGCCCTACGCGTGCGTTTGATTTACTTGTCGATATCTTGTTGACTGTCATCGGGGATATGTTTTGAATATTACATAACGGAATATTTTTATAACTGCCATGACGGTAAAGGCATTTATTTTTCTTTGCTTCCCTTCTAAGTCCATCTTCTGACATATTTAAGTTCACAGGTGATAGGTCTCTATTGCCGGAGACTGTCTAGATAGGTCCATCACAACGCCCGTTTCAGCCGCCAAACAGTACTGTGCAAACATTACTGTGTTCCCGTCGGAAGGACGCTGTAACTAGTGTAATTACTGGGGTAACGAGATTCATAATGTTATGTCTCAAGCGGCAAGCGCAGCGTGGTACGGTGTATAACATCTTAAATAGCGCTCGATTGTATTAGGCAGGCGTATCACTTAATATCAGGTGAATTTCCCGCTCGTCTCGCCACTTCGTTAAATAAAAAAAATATTATCAGTAAAGTTATCTAGTACTTTATCTACTATACCCTTAATTACAAAGCTTAATAATATGTAAGCATGTATCATCTTTGAATATTGTTCACACAAACATTATTTTCACTAATAATGTTTTTAAAAATAAAATAGCCCAGATGTCTAGACCATACGTGTAATCGCTCTTAACAAGATGCTGTTTCCGTTTCGTTACTAAGACCAAAAACGAGTACCATCGCACTCTGTGTACTGTTTAATGTATTAGTCATGTTTAACGTTTTATTCAATGACAGTACAACAATACCATAATTTTCCTGTAGGAAGAGGTTAATTCATGCCAATAAAAAAAACAGATTACGAAGGCAACTCATATTGTTGTGATTTCATTCTAAATATTTTCCTCAAGCTGTTTATCGTATAAAAGCTTGGATAATTTTCGAACACGACACAGTCTTGTTCGAGCATTATGGACGCTAAGATCTGGGTACTACTTGCGCTGTTGTCTATAGTCAGCTGCCGCGACTTAATCGTGGGTACTAATGACAGTGGACATAAAATTTATGAAGAAGATAAGAAAGCCAATCCGGCGATATGGCGGCAGACGGAAAATGTGACGATCACTGCAGCCAACGGTGAAGTAATTAGCAAGCTGGTAATCACTGATTTAAGAAATGAAAAAGATGGAGATGTTAAAATTGTTGAAGGTGGTGAGGGACAGCAAAATGTTACTGTGGAATTAAAAAGTCCTACAGTGCTGAGGGGTTATGAGTTTCATATCGAAGCTTTTGCCGTTTCAAACAATGGTCAGGCAGGTGGCCCAGAAAATGGTCATCCGCAAAAGCCATTGAAAAATAATGAAGAAGAAATGAACACATCGACAAGGGTATCTCTTACACCGCTAATCTTTTTAACTTCTGAAAATCCTTTAAGTTCATCAGAAAATGGCGACAGAAACGTTAAAAGACAAAATCGTGAAGTAGAAAATAAAGATAAATCAATTCAACAACCAATGCATCTACTAAGTTATGCAAGTACAACTACCAAAGTATCTCACATGCAATCTACGGTTATTCCTAGCGTCAGCGAAAATAGGGAAGACAAAGAAAGGAATTTCCCTGTAATTTCCGGAGCACGTGAACATGATAATATAAATCAACTAAGGATTAATTTACAAGAACCTAGCAAATTATCCGAATCTACAGCAAGATACATTCCATTAACAGAATTCAAAACAACGGATATAAATCATAATCATCAAGAAGGTGCTAATATTAAAAATGATATGATAAAACTTACAAGCGTTGACTATCCCAAATTTTATATTCACGAGATTAACACAGCAGCTCCAGTTATTAATAAAAACTTAAACGTAGCAGGAAACGACACAAAAAATGAGAGTTTTCGTCATAAACGCGATGTAGTCGATGTTCAACATAATCAAAAAGTAAATATTAAAGATAATAATAAATCTAAAGACGAAGATGCAACACATATTAGTGAAAAAAATGAATCAAATAATCAAAAGCAAACTCCTCTCCAAGAAAATAGCAAGATAAATTTAAAAACATCTGATCCAAAAATTATTGAAGACACTAAAAGTTTTGAACATACCCACTACCACCACGACCACCACACTGATGCGGATAAGAAATATTTAGTTGAAGGACAAAGCCGGCCACATACATTTAAAGGACGTCATATACCACGAAGATTTGGATTAAACGAAGATAATCAAGGTATTCGCAGCAGTGAATCGTCTACAGATATATCCACAACTTCCACTCTTTTACCTACAAACACGGATTCAAAGATGTTTAACGACCAAAACGAGAAAATAACGAAAAACAATGCCATCAATGTCCCTAAGATCACTACAAACGAAAAACCTTCGACTAAAGAAGAAGTCACTACAGTCAACAAACAAGTGGCTGATAATACTGACAAAATAAACGCACCTTCACCAATAAAGGAAAACGAAAGACTAAAAAGAGATGCAATAGGAAATAAAAATGACAACAAAGAAATCTCGAAACCAATAACCGAGAACTCTTCGATTTCGTCATCTACTTTACAACCTAGTATTATTAAAAATGCCGCGGCAAAGAATAGCTTTGACGCCCCTAGCAAATTGGAAATACCTGTTGAAATACCCGCCGCTGAAGACACTAACAAAAAAGACAATTTAGAAACAGTAACTGAAGAAAATAAAAAAGTTTCTTCGGCCGCAGAGGTTGCTAAAAAAAGTGATACCGAGAAGTTAGCAAAGACACCTGACGAAAAGGCAGAAAATAAATCACCAATTCCTGCTACGATCGGCATTAAAGATCAAAAACAAGGTCCCATAGCAGCCGCCAGTACCGCCGAAAGTATTCCATATTTACAAGGTGACTCAAAAAATGATACAATTAGTCCCCCTAGTGATGCCACGAATGAACCAGGAAAAGACCAGTCACCCAAATTTACGAGAGAATATAGGAAAGCGGACTCGAAGGGAACAAAAGTTGCTCTCGATTTAACTAAAGAGAACATTGCTGCATCTGCCGACTCGAGCGTTACTAAACATCTATCTGATATCAGTCTCCTCAAAAAGGCAGTATAAATATATGAAGACAGGCACAGAACACGTCGAATTAAGTGCTCATCAGAGACCAGTAAACGATAATTTCTAAAGATGACACAGTAATGTTATAATTATTTTATAGTTGTTTGTAATCAGACAGATCATGTTAACATTTTTATTTATTTACTATTAATAATAAAACAGGATCCCAAATAATTTATTATTATTAGACTATAAAATAGTGTTGATACCTACCTCTACCTTACCTTTAAATTAGCGTGCGGTAGACACCAAGAAATAAGTGAAAGAAGCTACCAAAATATGGAGAATGCCGCTTGAGAAAAAAAATTGTATAATAAAATCATCATAGTATTACTTTTGAATATATCTATCTTCAATTAACATTTCATTGTTACAATGCTGTGGATCATGATTCATCCGATCCGGAATACACCAGCTCCCATATTTTGACAGCCGGAACACTAATACTATTACGGCGGCAGATTTATGTAGTGCTACACATAAGCAAACTCTTGCACCGGAAATATCTGATCAGTATTTTTTCTACTTTGTTACTCAATCGCGTTCGAAGCGAACTTCGTTTAAGTTCGAAGTTAAATCAGTCTTGTTATCTCATTATTTAAATTTATTCACAACCCACTGCCGGGAGCCGACACGCGATCAGTTCCACCGTACTGACTTACCCCTGAACCGGGGACTTCAGTGTCACCAGGTAAGAGCTAAGCTGAACAACGTAGGTTTACAAACACTTCGCCTTTTTGGAATGTTTACTATGGTAAGCATGATTGATCAATTCTTTATACAATGAAGCGACGAAACGAGCGGACGTTCACCTGATAGTAAGTGATACTCTCGCTCATAACACCGTGACGCTAGTTGGGATGGTATACACGGCATCACATTGTGCTAGTCGCCTTGAGAAGTAAGATATTAAATCTTATTACCCCAGTAATTTCACTAACTACAACTACCTGCAATACGGAACAGTGTTGTTTGTCGGCTGTAGTAAGAGCTGCAGTCACCGACAACAGAGACCTACCACAAGAGTAAATTTATAAATTATTATAAATGAAAAATATAAAAAAAATATTAATATAGAAAGCTCATAAAAAATAGAAATCTAAGGACGATATAAATCACAGCAATATTTTAAACAGAAATTTATACACTTTATCCAATGGTCCGATCTGGTGAAGGTTACGGGAAGCAGCTGGATGCGGACAGTGCAGGATCGATCGATGTTGAGGTCTTTGGGGGAGGCGGATAACACTTTATTATTTCCTTTTTACGAAAAGACGTAAATATTTAAATTACTAAAAAAAATTATTACTACAGCTACCAATACCTGGATATCTAATGAAAAAAATTATATCTTCATACTGCAGTAGTTGTAACAAATAGATATCTGACACTTGCTGATGGAGTGTTTAAAATATCAGAGCAAAAGAGAGGTGTTGATGCGTAAACACAGCATCAGTACTGTAGACTTAGACTCCTTACACTTGGTTTTGTACGAACCAAAGTCTGGGACAGCACGAGATATTTTTGATATGTTGTAACCACATTATTAGCATCCTAAGTTTTGTTTGGTGTCGTGTCTTTTTTTGAGCCAATGGTGCTGACATATCCCTAAGGAATAACCCCCCCCTCTCCTCCAAATAAAAAAAAGTATTATTTACTAACTTTTATATAAAAAAAAATTATAATATAAAAATTTTAACAAGTCAGTATATCACAATATGAAAAGTGTTATATTCCCGATAGCCTTCATGATGAGTCTGAAGATAATAGTTAATTATGGTCTTGAACCATTATGATGATAGAAGCTGGAAAGATTTTATTTTTCGAATGATATTTGTGCTGTTAGTCTTATAAACTATTTTTACAGCTACACTGGGCTTTGGAATCTACGAGCTAAATGCAGAGTAGATAATCACCAAGAAGAGCATTGAACAGATAGTGATTGTGTTTTGATTGGAAATCAATTCCCTGTGTTCTCTAAACTCTCAGGCGGTTCACTAAGCGTAGTCGGAACATGTAAATAACTCCACATAATTCTGAATTTTCAGAAGGCCCAGTGTTACTGAACACTCCCCACCCCCAATAAAAAAAGAAGTTCATGTAATGTGTACTACCTTTCATTATATATACCAGTTAGAAATACTATACCACATAGTACTCATATTAGCTAATCATATTTTATTAAAGAACAAACGGGTATACCATCAGGTATGTTGTTACGTCCATTAAGTGATACCAACTCCATGACAACAGAGCAGCCAATAACTTCCGCACCACAACTTCTTAGTAAATTGATGGTAGCAGTTATTGAGCCACCAGTTGCTATTAAATCATCCACAATCAGACACTTCAGGCCAGGCCGGATTGCATTTTTTTGGATTTCTAGGATATCCTGAAATATATAGAGAATAAATATGCATGAACTAATAACCATGTGTATATAAAGAAAAAAAACATATTTCATGTTATTAAATATCAGACATTTTGTTGCTCATCAACATCATCCAATTGCTTCACAATCAATTTTGCTGCAAATAGCAATATTAACTGCCATAACTAATAACTTTATCTATAGGTAATAAATAAAAATTATTGCCCTTTATTTATGTTTTGATAAATTTTAAGCACAAAATCAGTTCCTATACATTTCTTAGTGTTCAATATTTATTATTTAATGAAAATACTTACTGTACCATACTCCAAGTCATATTTATATGCCTCCACATCACCAGGAAGTTTCCCTTTTTTCCTAACAGGCAGGCATCCAACTCCAAGCTCCACAGCCAAAGAAAATGAGAAAAGGAAACCCCTGGCCTCTAAACCAACCAAAGCTTCGACATCGGGAAAGTTCTTTTTAATACTTTGTATAAGTAAAGATTGCAGTAGTTTACATGTTGATCCATCTGATATCGCTGAAAAAATATCCCTACAAGAAATACATAAAAATTTAATTGATAATGTGTAGAGTTAATTTTTTTTGGAAAAATAAGCTTGATGAAAGAGACAATCCAGATTTTGACGCGGAAGCAGTTTTCTTTTAAGTTTTTACAAACAAGTACTTTTAAATTTAGTTAACTTACCAAAACAAAATTCCTGGTTTGGGAAAGTCCGGATAGCTTTTAATTTTACTTTTCAGTACCGCCACCTTATTTTCAAATTGAGAATCCATTGTTTTAAAATAGTTTCCAAAATTAGGTCTTTTAAAACAGTTTATAACAATTCAAAAGATAACAAAGTTAGGGTCTAACGTATTTACTACATAACTTATCATACCATTATATATATATATATATATCTCATGAGATATAACTCAGTATCTTGATGAAACAAAACGTTTACGATAACGACTTCACTTCAAGAAAGACATTATATTTTGTTTCAATTTAAACATTTAACCTCTTACATTGGCGCGGTTGATGACATCATAATAATTTTTTTTTTTTAAAAAAAGGTAAAGGAATTGTGGAACATTAACTGTGATTACATATTCAACATTTACGAAACACTCATTCTGAGTAAATAAATACTAAATATTTAATAATTTTTATTTATTGGTCATCTTATATATGACAAAATATTTTAAAATGTACTACCTACTTCTAATAAAAATAAAAATTAATTAATATAAATTTCATTGTTTCTTTATAAATTATTGAGGTTCAAATTGTAAAATATTCTATTTTAGATAAATTATATATTAGTTTTAATATAAAGTCTTCCCAAGTAAATGATGAACTTCGATATTTTAAACATGGACATAGATATTTAAAATATTTCACCATAACTCAGATGTCAAACGTTGTCAAATTCAAAGTGTTTTAAATCAACGGTTTTCTTTCATTACGTTTTTTGAGGAAATATAATTAAATTTTAATGATTTATTGTACAATACAATACCAAACGAATGTCGCTATTAAACAAAACAAATAGAATCAATATTTGGTATAATATTGCAGTTAAACTAATTTCCCGCCATTGTAAATCTCGCATCGGCCAACAATGTTATCGTCTGCCGATTTAGAAAAGTTAATTGCAGAGAAAAAACATGAGATTGAAAAAGAGAAATTTGCTCTAGGTTTGACACATTCATTCCTCAATGTAAGTAAATTTTTGCTTGTTGCATTTTACCCCCATATGACTCGCATCGATTTTTAGTGGAACCGCATTCTGTCACATCAGTTATCAGAGGCCGCTCTATCGATTTAGTCGCGTATTTGGTTCACAGCCGAATAGTGTCCGCATTATTGTTTATTTTTGAATGGCAAGTGAAGTTTAAACAAATAATTATACTCAAAATAACATTTTCATATTTGGCTTCTTTATAAGAGAGTGCTTTTATAGAGAAATAAAATATTTTAATACAAGGTATGTATCGTTTATTAATTTTGTAAACATATAGCCTAAACTTTTTAAAATGACCTGACTGAATCTGAAAATGACAAAGAATACATATTTAATTAAAGATGAAATGTAATATATATTAGAAATAATTAAAATTTTTATTAACATCATCTTTTGAGTTTTGAAGAGATCCATGCACTTTGCAAGTTTTATGGTTATTTGTGGATAATATTAAATAAAACATTTTGAGGAATTAGAATCTGTTACCAAACCTTGTCTTTACTATATTAATTATACACATATTCCTATAGCCTATGTTGTATCTACTGATCTTTAGTCTTGAGTTAGGGAGGGATACAGTAATTTTGTTGATGTTTTAAATATCCTTGTTTTATGAGGCAGTTATTATCCAAATATTTGTTATGTAATAGTAGAAGTAATCAGATATTATCCTCGCTGTATTTATTTTACTTCTCTAATAATGTAAACGTCACAAAACCACAGGTATTGTAAAATGTTAGAAAATTGTGAAGTTCAAATACTTGCAAGTATAACTAAGTTACACTAATTTCTGATTCTGGTTGTAATTACAATTTAATTGAGATGTTAGTATTTATGTACATCTCTAGTTATTTTTCTACAGTAGGAGCAACTTAATTATTATTACAACATTAGTTAACCTCTAGCAAGAGCCCAGCAAATGATAGCTATCATACAGACTGACAAACTGTTGGAAAATGTTTAAATGTATATAACTTAAACTATTAATTTGATTCCAATTACTTATTTAAAGTTTAAATATATATATATAAACATTACATATGGCGGCAGAAATTCACTCAGACTTGATTCCTTTCGGTCAACTTAATATATTATCTAGAACATTCTGTTGCAGTTTATCTGGATGATTAATACAGAATTGTATTATAACATTATGAAACTAAAACATAACATATTGATCCTATATCCTATTGCAGGAATTTTGTGTGAAACAAAATCTAGGGCAGCATGAGACATTTTTGATATGTACTACTTTTAGTATCATAAGTTTTATTTTATACATAACAAATTTTGTTGTTGTTTTATTTTTGAGGTAATAGTGTTGTCATATCCCTAAGAGATAAAAGCCCCAAAAGAAAGTTGTAGGAATAATTTAGATATTACATGAAAATTATACAAAAAAGAAAAAAAGGTTTCATTATTATAATTTATCCAATTTCTATTAAAAAAAATCTTTCAGGAATAAAATTGCTATTGAAAAAAAATTGATTTCATTGAATTTTTAAAAATATTTAAGCATTAATAAAGATATTTCTTTAATTCCTCAGTATATTGACTGAAAATTATAATAGGCCTAAAAATTGCATTTACGGACACTTCCAAAAACATGGTAATTGAAAGTAAGCACTACATGGTTTGTTAAGGGTTCAATCCCTCTGAACTTAGAATTTCAACATAAGGTAACATCATAAAGAAACTAAAAAGTTCAAAAGCAATTACTTCCGAGGACAAGCGATATCCGAAAATCCTCATGATAGACTAGGATTATGGATACTTCTCTCCTTACGAGAAATTGGTTCGAGTTCAATCACAATGTGTGATGAAAAATAAATACCAATATATATTGATTACTCATCAAGAGGTCGTTATTCGTTTTATCGTAAGCATAGAGAATTATGAAACACGCAAACATATACCTGCTTTGTCCTAAATAAAAAATTCTAGTCATGAGTGAAGTCTAGACTTTCAGGTATAATTTTATTGTGAACGTATTTACTACGGTCGTAAAAATTTTATTCGGGGCTTGTTTGTTTTCAATTAACCTAGATTAGTTGAGTTCAGTTGATAACTTTGGTTTAAATTGTTTTATTACAAACTCTTTCAAGTGTCCTTTGTCTCCTTCGTTCAGAATGTAGAAGAGAATAAAGAGAACCGACAAGTTGAAGACAAAAGGTTGCAAGTCCCAAATGAAAGAGTGTTGACTGAACATAATAATGTGAACACGAGTGAGAAACGGCAAGGAGACGAAGATAGAAGATTGGAGGACTCGGAACAAGAGATACCGGCTGGACTGGAGCGATACATACGGGTGAGTCAAATAGTTATTATCAAACACCAACATGGTTATGTTATATAAAGATATTGATAAGACTAAATCCTGCCATTGTGGCGATAATAAACTTATCTGCTTCCACCGCAGCTCTTATTGCTGCCACCAAACAGTAGTGTGCTAACAATACCATGTTCCGGTATGAAGGCGGTTGTAGCTAGAAGCAGAAATGAGAGATACGGTGATAACTACCGAAACCATTCTGTGCTTTTCACCTGCCTTGTTGTATCGCTACAGTATGCGTTTTCGACTGATCCACTCTTTTAATTGCAAAAATTGATTTAGGGGATGTCCTGTATATCGACGATAAGCGCCGAACACCGAGCTTCAGGTCTTGTTTTATAATACGCGACAATCCTAGCAGGAATCTTCATTTCTCACGAAAGGTTTTTTTTTTTTCTTAATGGTGTTTCGACGAATTCTGGCTTTAACAGCATTAACAGCCTTTGTAGTTCTAACAGCACGCGGCCGCTCAGATTGCTTCTGGTCTTCGATAGAGGAAGTGTTGTATCTGTTGATAGTACTATATACGAACATACGGCTGATAACAAACTTTTGAAGTGTCTGGAATATGACTGACGGCTCCATACCCACTTTATAGAAGGCAATCACTGCAATCGTATTTTCTTTAACACCCCATTCCATATTGTAATTTGACATTATAACGAAAAAATATATGAAATGGCGAAAAATCGTAACAAGTTTTTAAAATAATATACGTATTCCTAATTCAAAATAATTAAAAAGTTCCAAAAAAGAAAAGTTTTTATGTAATAGTATTTATGGCCAGACTAGTTATATATATGTATTAAGCAATAAGGGGCCCTTTGTATCAAGGCCCGCGAAACCCGTACACCCGTTTAATCTCCTACGATAGGCAGGGGTTATGTTAGTCCTATTCTTAATACCTTCAGGTTACAGAACTGAAAAACTTGTACAATCTCCGGAAACAAAGGACTTGTAAATTTATGATTAAATGGTTTTCCGTGTCGGATTTAGTATGATTATAACTTTAAAAAAAAATGATGCGGAGGCTCTCCCACGTCCGATCCGATAAGACACCAACAATGCGGGATTACGTCACGATGCTCGTAAACAGGGTACCTAATCTTCACGGCCGGCGGCACATTTAGTCGTTTGCACTAACCGCTGGTTGAACTCTTGGAGACATACATACATATTTATGGAATCTTATTTCCTATTTTTTTATTCGACCATCCGACACGACGATTGATATATTGTGATGATAAGTGATACACTGGCCCATAACAACGTGGCGCTAGTTAGTATGACATACAGTAATCCCCCGTATAACACGGTAGATTGGTTCCACGTTATAGGAAAACGCGTTGTAGGAGTATACCCGTACAACGCGTTACGTATAAATTATTCACGTTTAATTTTTCTTGCTAAAGGGGGCTTAAATCGAATATTAAGAAACAACTGTATTATAAACGAAATATGTATGTTTTATTAAACTAACAACTAAGAACATTTTAAATAAAAAAACATGCATATGAACTGTACAAATTTAATTCCCGCGTTGTATGGTGAAATGCTCGTGTTATACGGGGGATTGAATACGCATAATATGAAAATGCGTTATAAGAGTTAGTGTTATAGGGGGAATTACTGTAAACAGCATCACATTATGCCCGTGTCGCCTTCAGACATCAGATGTGAAGTGTCATTATCTTAGCAATTTCACTAGCTACAACGCGTTTCAAACCGGAACACAGCAATGGTTGCACACTACTGTTTCCTGGTAGAAATAGTAGCTCTAGTGGTCTCAGGTAACAGAGGCCTACCACCAGTAAAATCCAATCTACAATAGCTTAATATTTGAACTCAAATTAACATGGTGTTAATTAAAAGGGTCGGTTGTGTATGGTGCAGTGATTACCCAGAATACTTCAGCTCTCATATATTGTCAGTGGGAATACAGTGATTCTATTATGATGCATATACATAGGGATAATAATAAACAAGGCTAGTTTGTAAAACCCTTCCACCATCCACACTTCATAACACGTGGCTCCGAATTTGCTTGTATGTCTCTATATAGATTCTGATGATGTAAGCGCTTGCAAGCCAGTGAGCTTCACAGCTCATCTGGTGTTAAGTAGGTCTCTGTTGCCGCTTCCTGCTCCAACTACTACCTCCACACTGCCCCTATTATAGCTGCGTGTTTCGACTATCATACATATTGGGATAGGAGTATTCTGGGTGAACATTTTTGACCATCCTCAGCTTCATTTAAAGACTTAAATTTATGCTTCTGGTGGTTTCTCTTGCTGAAGACCGTCAATGTAAGTACCATCACAGCCTCTATTTCTTCTACCTCTAAACGCTAGTGTGCAAACATTACTGTGTTCTGGTTTAAAGGGCGTTGCAGCCAGTAAAACTACTGAGGCAACAAAACCTAACATTTTGATCTGAACGCAATGAACACAACGTGATGGTAGTGTATACCATTATAACTAGCTTCACTTTAGTATGGGCAGCTGTATTACTTCCCAGCAGGTGAACTTAGCCAGTCTCGTCGCTTCGTTGAATAATAAAAAAATTGTTATTTCCATATTGAACGTAAACTTAACTAAGATTGCTTCGCGAACAATTCCCCTGACTTCATGAAGAACGCAAAGCATGAAGCAATTACAGTTGGCTCGCGTGCCGGTAATCGTTCGCCGGCTGCAACAGCTTACCATCGCCGACGCGGTCTGCTGTCAGTCTAAGAGTTAAGCTGAAGACACACTGTGCACAACCACAGTAGGAAGAATATAACGTACACAATATTTCACATAGAATAATAGTGGAGACGATCTGCTAACCTCGAGAGTAATCCCTTCCTATAGCACGGTACTTTTATAAAGCATTTCCATATTACGAGATTCGCACGGGGATTTCCCGCATTACATTTCTGAAATGTGAAATTTATAATGATTTTGTACAATTTATTATTAGATAGTTAATTGAAATTAACAGTTGTTAGTTTAATTTAATATTAATAAAACGTACATATTTAGTACATAATATAGTTTTTTCTTAATGTTTGATTTAAACCCTCGTTTAAGCGAGGAAAATTAAACCTGAATAACTTGTACCATACGTAGTCGTAAAAACGCGTTGTACGGGAATACTCCTACAACACGTTTTCTTATAACGCGAAACCAATCTACCATGTTATAGGGGGATTAGTGTAATACAGTAATTACTAGTGATATTGTTTAATATCTGTGTAACAGTAGTGTGCAAACTCTGTTTAGTTCTTGTTCCGCAAAACCACGACACGAGCGAGACATTTACATAGCCTGCTTATAACAATGTGTCCTATATGTTGTTTCAAGACATAAAATACCACGTCTCGTTACCTCAGTAATTTTACTAGCCATAACACCTTGCAAACTGGTACACAGTAACGTTTGCACAGTACTGTTTGGTAGAAGAAATAGGAGCAGCGCTGATACGTACCTAGACGGTCTCCGGCAGTAGTCATCTATCAATAGTAAACCCGGTTTGACAAGAGCTGTAGCTAGTGAAATTACTGCGGTAATATTCCTCGTGATCTCAAAGCGTCGAGCGTAACATGTTGTAATTAGAGCGTTATGTTGCGTTTGTTACTTGCGCCTATGAATGTCATATTACGGAGGTCCGCTGTTCGGATCCGGGGCCATATGTTGTGGAATTAGATTGGTGGTAGGATTGTTTCTAACATGGTGTAGGTTTAGGTTATAATACAAAAGTCTGCCGCCATAACAATATTCATATCTTCTGGCACTCGGCATATGAAAGCTAGACTATTGCACGCTTCACGGTGTCATCCTAACGAGAGCTATTATGTTATGGGCACACTTACGTTACGTTACACTTACTATCAGGTGAACTTGCTCGTTTAAAAATTCTAAATCGATATAAATAGGTAAGTTCAAATTAATTCCATGATTGAGAAATTTCATGTTACGGTGCCATTACATTCCTTTCCGTACGTTCATCAATATTAAAATGTAATTAATACGAGGACGGATCAAAAAGTAGCGAGAACGACATATATACTCCTTGGCAAAAAAAAAATACTGGCATAGCTCATATCCATATTTGCAATGTTAATAAAGAAAAAAATCTTCGATTCTCTTTTGTTTTTTTTTCTGTATGTAGCCATTTGTTTGCTTCGTGTCGGAACGTGTTCTCGAAAATGGAGAAAAACGAAGTGCGAGCCGTTATTAAATAGCTCTGTTTAAAAAAGTTAACGGCGCAAGAGATTCATTGCGATCTGAAGGCAACATTAGGAGAGACTGCTCCGCCGTATTCCACTGTCGCAAGGTGGGCTTCTCAATTTCGAGTAGGGAGAACGAGCACGGAAAACGAACATCGTTGCGGCCGTCCATCGAGGTCAGTGACCCAAAAAAATATTGCAAAAGTCGAGAAAATTGTATTGAGCGATCGAAGAGTTACCATCCGATATTTAATACAAGAAACGGGCATTTCATATGGAAGTATTAAATTCATATTGGAACAATCATTGAATGTGAGAAAAGTCTCCGCAAGATGGGTGCCGAGAATGTTAACCGACACTCAGAAACAAAATCGACTTGACATTTCGAAGATATTGTTGGACAAGTTTCAAGAAGATTCTGAAAACTTTTTGTTTCGTTTCGTAACAATGGACGGAACATGGGTCATATGGGACGTCATCATGGGACGGAACATGGTGAGGCAAGACAGCAGATTTTGCAATGGAAACGCCTATCATCACCTACCCCGAAGAAGTTTCGTGCCCTTGCATCGGCTGGCAAGGTTATGGTCTGAATATTTTGGGACTCAGAAGGGATATTGTTGATTGATTACTGGAGCGTGGAACCATTATTACAAGCCAAAATTATGCAGCTTTAATTCCCAAGTGGAGTAATGCCATCAAAGAGAAATAGAAAGGAAAACTTCAAAGGGGCGTTCTGTTCATCACGACCAAGCACCCGCGCACAGGTCGGCAGTTACAATAGTTGCCATTCAGCAAGCTGACTTCGAATTGTGTTTACCACCTCTCTTATTCAACGGATCTGGCGCCTAGCTATTTTTATCTGTTCCCCAAATTGAAAGAATACTGAAGGGGCAACAGGTACGAAAACGATAATGAGGTGAATAATGCGGTGGAGAGCTTTATGCAGGACCAAAACAAAACTTTTTTTCGAAAGGAATTGAAGCCTTGGAAAAACGCTGGACTCTGTGTGCAGAGAGACTCGGAGACAATGTAGAAAAATAAATGATTAAGTTATCAATAGTCATTATATTCTATCTCATTCTCACTATTTTTTGATCCCTCGTATATATATAATATATTGGCTTTTATCAAACTACTTAGGATATAATACACAGCAACTTGTGCTCTTCAGCTCGTGACATAGGATCATTATTCTAATTGTTTCGTTATTAATAGCTTCCTTCAAACCGGAACAAAGTAATTACTATGTTACGGATTGAAAGGCGTTGTAGCTACGGAAATTACGGGGGTAACGAGACTTAACTTCTTATTGTCTCAAAGCGACGAGCACAATGTGGTGCTGTGTCCATCACAACTTGCGTCACATTGTTATGACAGGCGTATCGCTTACCATCATGTGAACATCTCGCTCGTCTCCTCGCTATGTAGATTAAAAAAAATGCCGTTTATATTATTGTATAATATCAGCGGTTGTAAGATATGATACATTGAGCAAGATCCGTATCTCAATCTAACACATCATCGTATTGCGTTGTGTTCAAAATTAAAATGTTACCAAATACAAAGAAGCTCGCATAACAAAGGTGGGATTTCCCAAACGAAATTACTCAACACCTACAATAAGTAAATTGGTTTAAATGTAAGCAGCTGAATATTATTCTCGTAAATCCTACTTACCACCACTCTGCCAAGAGTGATACCGATGAAGAAGGAAAAGAAGAAACTTTAATTATGAATTAACTAGGCGTTATAGCTTTTGTTTTCTTAACAGGGTAGAAATCTAAAAAGATACCTTGCTTCAGGGGGAAGACAAGGTTATGTAGAATTTTTACCCATTGAAACCCTGTCGGTGCTCATCTTCATCGCGTTGCGAGTGGCCCCGGGATATCCCATGAAATAAACCAGTGTTTCCCTGCAATTCTGAAAATACGTTCCAGAGAGAGCCATAATCCTCTTCGGCACTCCCTTTTTGTCACATCAACAAGCATTAATCCTGCTTGTCGATGCCCACGGACTAGGTTAGTGGGCAATGACGGTCCACATTTTCAAGGTCTACGAACCTGAAAACTGTTCTTACAGATCGAGACTAACGAAGGGAGCTGTAGCTTTAAATTACGAAGACAACCAGATTGTCTCTATTCGGTGCGCACAATACAATGCAGTGTATATCTTCCTAACCTGCGCCGCATTGCAATGGGTATTACCATCAGGTGAAGACCTGAATCGCCTCTTCGATTCGTAGTTTAAAAGATATTTCTATTTTTTATAATGTTTAAGTAAGAGAATATTTTGTTCAAGTAAACGTCCGTAATCTCGACAAGATCTCCAACAATAAAGTTTGAACTGAATTGGCTGAATTAATACAGCAGACGTGGTTCATCATTTTCAATGCTAAATCAGTTAAAGCATATGTCACGCAAAAGTCAAAATTTATTAGTTTTTTTTTTATTTATATGTACCGAAATCGACACTAAGTTATACTGTTTATTTTGATATGTTTTATAATATCTTCAAATAGGCCTGGTGTTGGACTTACCTACGCTCTCCCGCAATTAAGAATAGGACTAAGGTGAGCTCTGTCTGTCGAATTGTTTACGGTTTTGAAGCTTGGTATCACCATTGCCCTCTAAGGAAACCCTGGATGGCCAACAAATTCCAGGTGGTCAAGTGTACGGCCGTCCCTGGCACATATTTAAGCGTAGTGCGGAGAGCTACTATACTGGTCCCCTATTGCAGCCGACAAACAATAGTATGTGAATATTACTGCATCCCGGTTTGAAGGACGTTTTAGTAAGGTTACTGCGGTAAAGGGATATCTTATGTCTCAAGGTCATAAGCACAACGCGGCGTTTATATATCATTCTAACTAGCGCCACGTTATTATGGGCAAGCGTATCACTTACTATCAGGTGAACTTCTGGCTAACCTCGACGCTTCGTGTAATAAAGTCAATAAAATTATTCGTATTTACTTATTCTACAGGTCGCACGAAAATCGGATCGGATACTTTGTTTTTGTAAGCAGCAATTAAATAGTCTTATTAGATTAAATGTATGTCTTCTTTTAAGCACCTCTACTTAATTAACTTGGTGACCGATTTTTTCGGTGCTATCGTAAGTTTTCTTCCGCGTTCGCGAAACATTTAAATCCATGTATGACTTAATCGTGTACAATACGTGCGAGCGAGTGTTACGTACAATTACGCAGCCGACGGAACCGCTGTGAAGATAACTGACGTAGTTGCATTGTTCAATCTCTATTAGTCTGTAGTCTTCAGTTAAAGTATTGCTGTTCAAACCGAAACACCCGACTGGACCTGTCCAAGCAATAGTATGGATGAAGGCTCTGGCTCTGTGGTAAAGATGTTAGCAATAGTTTGATAAACTCAGTATCACATCTATTACGACCATGATCAAGCCTCAGCCTATTTCACTGGTTGTAGGTCTATTGGTGGATTGCCTGTAGTATTGAACCATTAATAATAGAATTAAAAGAAGGTAAGCCCTGCTTGTAGTAGAACGCGACCAAAAGGGTTTTCGGGTTCGTGGGTTCTGAAGTTGGGGGTCCTCATAGGCTACTAAGCGTGAACGGGGTGAACAAGTACGAGGTCGTCTCTCGCTTTGCAACGGCCTTACAAAGAAAGCTTGTATTTTTTGTCTTCTGCAATTGAGGGTCTCATTATGAGATCCCAAGGTTGATTCTGAAGTACATTTTTGGAATATGCGGCCTTTGTAGATAGCGGAAGGAGTGGACCAAGATTAAACATCATCTGTAGACATGGCTTCCCAATGTTTTGAAGAAAGCACATCATGATGATGGAAGTCTTATAATAGTTCAAACAAACATACAGCATTTGCTTGCCTTCTTGTGAATGTTGCTATAATTAAAAACAATAATTAGTATTTTTTTTTTTTTTTTAACGCGAATGGTGTTAAACTGTTTGTAACTAACATGTAACAAAAGTGGCCGACAATCAGTCACCCATTGTGCGTTTTGAGGTTGCAATCACATTCGCTGCTTTAATAATTGCATAACAATGAGCTTGGATCGGAGTAACGAGCTATTACTCAGCGGTTGGTGCAAGGACGTGTGAGTGAGAGGCTCATGACTGAAGTCACAACCTGTTTCTCTCTCTCTCTTTGTTTTTTTTTCTTATTCAATTAAGCGAGACGATCAGCATTTTCTTTTTTTTCTCTAAGTCCTCTGCCTGTGGCGGGTCCGGCCCTTCTATTTTTTCATTCTTTTGCTTTCTCTTCACAGGCCGTGGATTACCGGGTCCACGCGCCCAATGTCAGATAAGCTGTTTAAACTCGAATGGCTCGCAGCGTTGACATCATCATGAATCCAGCTTTCTCTTCATTTATATTCTTTTCTATTTTCCTTTCATCATTCATAACACACGTTCTCTCTTTCATACCATTTCTTTATTTGTCTACCTTTTATCCATCGCCTCTCGGGTCGGATATCTGTACAAATTTATTTGTTGCATCATTGTTCAACTGATCGTAACTGATACCATCATCCATAACAACGTGGCGCTAGTTAGGATGGTATACACAGCACAGCATTGCGCTCGTCGCTTGAGACTTAAGATGTTAAGTCTCGTTACTATCGTAATTACACTAGCTACATACAGCGTCGTTCAATTCGGAATATAGTAATGTTTGCGCATTACTTTTTGTCTGCTGCAATCGGCGCTGCGGTGGTACCTAGCTATTCAGTCTCCGGCGACAGAGACCTATCACCAGTTAACCTAAGTTCTGTGAGGATAGCTTAAATAATTTTATGGTCGAGATGAATGTATTGATATATATATTACAAATTTGAAAACATCCCTTTTAATAGGAAACAATCGTCTATCATAAGGTCCTTTTCGGGTCAGTTTTTTTAGTCTTTAAGAATCGTTGAATTGTGTCAATTGAGAGCTACATCCATGACCTCTGGTAACATCCTCCTTATTCATTATGCAGTTAACGTATGACTCAACTTGAATAAGTATAATGCTTAATATACTTATTGTCCTTTTTTTTCTAATGAAGCTTAGATTACTGGTGATAAGCCTCAGTTGTCGGAGGCCGTGTAAGTAGGTACCACCGCAGCGTCGATTTCTGCCGTCAAATAGTACTGTGCAAACATTACGGTGTTCAGGTTTGAAAGGCGTTGAAGGTAGTGAAATTAATTGTGTAACGAGAATTAATATCTATGTCTCAAAGGAATGACCTCAATATAGAGTAGTGTATATCATTGAAATGAAAACATCTCGTACATCTCAAAGCGTAATCGAATATTAAAAATTACAGTGCAGTGTGAACATTCTATGTTATTAATTGATTATAAGCAGGTACATGTGTGCAGGCTGATCACTAAGTGATCACCCAACTGGAACAATTGCTTACTTTTATAAAAACGTACCCCCAAATAACAATAAGTTAATAGGCCGCAGCCCATTTGTGTAATGAGATCCCCGCCTTCCTCCCCACGGCGCGCCCACCAACTTCACCACTCCCAAATGTGATGTAATAACGTTATTATAAAATTAAACGTTAACTTATGCTGTAATTAATTTTTAACCAAACTCAAAAATAACAGTTTTATAAAGTTTAACACGTTTATTTAATTACAGGCGGTAGGTCTCTTAATAGGGACCGTTTGAGTAGATACTATAATACGTAAAATACATAAAAATTAAAAATACTCCCGCAGCGCCTATTTCTACCACCATACAGTAATATGCACACATTACCTGTGTTCCGGTTTGAAAGATGTTGTTGCTAGTGAAATTACTGGAGGTAAAGAGACTTAACTTCTTATGTCATGACGACAAGCGCAATGTGATGCTGTGTATACTGTAACTATCGCCACGCTGTTAGGGGTAGCCGTATCACTTAGCATCAGGTGAACATTCAGCTCCCCTCATCGCTGTGTAGAATAAAAAAAGATACGTAAGATATTAGCTGATTACGCTAGTAATTTCATCAGCCGTAATACCTTACAAACTTGAACATGGTAATATGAGTAGCGTTGGTATTAGACGATCTCCATCATCAGAGAAAAGTTGTTGCCTATAAAAAAATATATTACTTCTAACTAATTGGTGGAAATGTTTGGGAAGCCCACGTCCAGCAGTGAGCGTCTATAAGCCGATAATGATGGAACTTAAAAGTTATCGCTATTCAAAGTATTAGCAACCTAAAAACTAGTAAATATATATATATATTGTATAAGTACTAAGAGTGGCATCTATTTCCACCTCCAAAGAGAAGTCTGCAAACTTTATGAGTGTTCCGATTTGAAGGGCGTTGTTGCTAGTGAAATTATTAGGGTAAGGAGACTTGACTTTTCTCAAGGTTACGAGCGCAATATATACCATCGTAACTAGCTCCACGTAGGCAGGCGTATCTGGTGTTAGTCGGTATGAAAGATGTTTTGGTCAATATATATCATCATCATTGATATGTCCAGCAGTGGACGTCTATCAACTGATGATGATGATGTATGTATAAATATAATAATATCTTCAATTTCGAACCCGCAGCCTATTCAAAAGCGGTTTACAACCGCCGTGCAAATAGTGCTTAATATTAACAGATTTTCTAGTTCTATTTCAGTATTAGAACACACCCTGTAGGTTATTAGAGGGTGCGGTAGGGCTGGCGTCAGTGTGCCATCAGACGTTGATAGCAAACGCCGCTGATGGTATGTCGCTGTTTTTAAATCTAAATGTTAGATATTTAAAGTAGTGAAAACATATTATACATTGGCATACAATTTGGGACTGCTTTTGACGTGTGAGTTATCCTATCTAGACTTTATTAATCAATCATACTTAATAAATTATTCATATGAGATAATCACTGATGGTAAATGATACTCATCTTAACAAAATGACGCTAGTTAGGATGATATACACAACACAATATTGTGCAGGGACCCGAGCCAACCTCCCCTGCTCGTGGTGCTCTGCTAATCAACAAATTAAGCTCTGCCTTCCACTAACCTTCATCGGGCCAACCTGGAAAATCTTCCAAATCCCCCCATATGGATCCTTATTCGATCGTGTGGGAATCTTTGGTGGAGACTAGTGTCCAGCAGTGGACTTCTACCGGCTGGTAATGGTAATGTGCTTCATCGCTTTTTGATTTTATCTCAATCGTGGAACCACAGAAGTTGACCTGATGGTATATGATGCTGCTCATAACAAATGGCGATAGTAAGATGATATACACTGCACCGTATTGTGCTCATCGATCAGATATGAGGTGTATAAAGTTGTTTGGTCTCCTATTCTTAGATATTTCTATCGTGAATCAAATCTTTAATTATCTTTAACTATCACTTTGATTTATCTTAATCTGATACGACTACAATTTCACTCCAGCGTTAACTACAGTTAAGTACTTTCTTTCTATTTATATTGTACAGTATTTTTTTTTTTTACTAGAAAATCTTTCATACTAGATACCAGTATAGTAACATATTGTCTTTGTTCCTCGCCATGAATGAAATATAGTTACTAATATATTATTAGCAAAAATTTGAACTAATATAAATTGAAATTAATACTGGAGGGGTGGACCTTGCAGAAAACTGTCTAGGTACTACTGCAGCTCCTGATGCTGAGTTGTAGGTAGTGAAATTACTGAGGTAACGAGACTTAACTGATGTGACGACGAGCATAATATGGCGCAGTGTATATCATCATAATAAGCACTACACGATGGTTAGGCACATCAGGTCCGATTGATGTGGTGATCTTTGGGAGCGGCCTATGTCCAGCAGTGGACGTCTATCGGTTGATGATGATAATATTGGATGTTAGTCAATATGAAAGATATTTTGAATATATATATATATATACCTCATATCAACTGATGGATGTCCACTGCTGGACATAGGTCTCCTATGTAATATGTTCCACAAAGCACGGTCTTGCGCTATTCGTGTCCAATGGTTCTCATCTATTTTGTTAATAGCGTCTGGCCTCTCGCTTTGGTGGATGTACCATCCCCATAACTTCTTATTGGGGTAACATTTTGTAAAATCCCACATTTGCTAACATATACTCCGGCGGAAAGAATATTCCTACCAAATTTTAAGTCTCCATGCCTTATAGTTCCAGAGATATCACGATGAGTCTCTTCTTCCCCTTCGTCGGTATCACTCTTGACAGAGTGATCGTGGTCTTTTTTAAAGTGTTGGCTAGCTTAACAACACCTCGCCATTCCTCTCTGATGGCCGCAATCCTAATACATTCACATAGTGGCAACGGTGATGAGCCATTTACTGCCGCCTTTACTTGGTCAGTCCATCTCATAGGCATTCTTCGTCGTGGCCTTAACCCTCAACCTATCCCTGGACCACAAGTCACTCAATAGCTACCTCACCTCAGTGGAATACGTGGTCAAAAAAGGTGAGGATACGAGACTGTACCAAAGATGATAAACGCGGCCTGATGCAGAGTTCTAGAAATATAGACTCGTTGGTACGAAATTCAATCCACGATACTGATGATGACATAGGTGGAAAATATCATATATATATATATATATATATATATCATCTTGCGCAACGTCGACCTCATGAACAGAGAAATCAATACAGGCAAACGTGAGCTGCGTCAGGAGTACGGTACGCCTACACTTGCCAAAGTAACATCAGCCAAGTACTTAAATGTCTGTTGGCCTTAATCTACCATTAAAGTGAACGTCAGCGCATTTCATTAAAATCTGGCAACACTGACTCCAATCTCTGCACCACATTCAATATTCACTTTACTACCACATATTAACTATTGTACAACAAAGTACATATACAAGATACTACAATATATTTATATAACGCTACTTCTAGTTTATAAAGGAAACCCCTAGTCCACCTTCTACTTCCGGTAATAATAGTAATCTAGTTGAAAAGGAAACCATAATACATCGACCTCCTACTTACAAGTTAGAAACATCTTGGTGGATATATCTGTATGTACATACATTTTACATCCTCATCATCAGCTGGTAGATAACTGCTGCCTAGACATAGTCCTCACATATCAACACCTTTCTATATTTTAAATAGGTAGTAGACAAACTACTGGTGGTAGGTCTCCGTTGCTGGAGATCATCTAGATGGGTGCCATCGCAGCGCCTATTTCTGCCGCCAAGCAAACAAGAAAGTGTCTAAACGTTACGGTGTTCCGGTTTGAAGGGTGCTGTCGCTAATGTGAGTTACTGGGGTAACGAGACTCATGTCTCAGGCGACGAGCGCAATGTAATGCAATGCATATCATCATAACTAGAGTCACGTTGTCATGGGCGAGAGTATCACTTACCATCAGGTGAACGTCCCGCTCGTCCCGTCGCTTGGTTACATAAAAAAAATAATATGTCACGATAAAGAGAGCAATAATAATTAATTGCTTGGCTGACGTAACTTAATGACTTTTTTCATAGTAACGAACCCAATATATAATTACAGTAATATCTGATACATTACTACTAACTACTATCCAGTAACGTTCACCTGATGGTAAGTGATACGCTTGCTTATAATGTGGCGCTAGTTAAGATGATACTCACTGTACCACATTGCCCTCGTCGCATCTAACATTATGAGTGTCATTACCCCTGTAATTACACTAACTACAGCACCCTTGAATCCGGAACACAGTAATGTTTGCAGAGTACTGTTTGGCGGCAGAAATAGGCGCTGCGGTGATACTTACCTAGACCGTCTCCAGCAACAAAGACCTACCACTGGTTTATATATGGACTACATATCTAGTCCGGCCATTAGTTCCATTACAAATGAAAATACATTTTTTTTTAAGTTTAATGTAATATTATTAAAATGATACATATACTAATATACATATTTATTAGTCTCAGTAAAAAATTGAAAAAAAATATTCTACTTGTAATGGCCACCTTTGGCTTTAATACAGGCCTTTAATCTGTGTGGCCACCTATAACGAATCTATGGATTTACGCTGTTTCCGAGGGAACTTTCCACCACCATTGCTTGCTCCGAAGATTATTTATGAGAGTCAATATCGCCGTGTCGTTCAGAGCAGCAGCAGCCCATTTTGTGACTCCTTGATAAGACACGCCCCACCAAACCATCACTGACGCACGATGATGATCACGTTGTGCCTTTCCGACCAGCACCACTTGAGCAGCTTCTTTAGAACAGTGAGCATACACTTTATCATTTTGCTTATTGTACTGTTCTTCAATCGTGACAATTTTTCCATGGGTAAAGAGGATATTTTTGTGCCTTTCACCTGCGTATCGTGACAGGTTTGTTCGTTTTGATCGATCCCCTCCATCCATCTTTAATTGCAAAGATTGATTTAGGGCATGTCCTGTATATCGACGATAAACATCGAGCTTCAGGTCTTGTTTTATAATACTCGATTTTGGACAGTCCTAGTGGGAATATTCATTTCTCACGATAGGATTTTTTGTTTTCTAACTGGGTTTCGACGAATTCTGGCTTTAACAGCATTAACAGACTTTGTAGTTCTAACAGCACGCGGCCGCTCCAATTTCTTCTGGTCTTCGACAGAGGAAGTGTTGTTGTATCTGTTGATAGTACTATATACGAACGTACGTCTGATAACAAACTTTTGAAGTGTCTGGAATATGAGCGAGCGGACCGGCTCCATACCCACTTTGTGCAAGGCGATCACTGCAATCTTATTTCCTTTAACACCCCATTCCATATTGTAATTTGATAATGATCACGAAAAAATATGTGAAATGGCGAAAAATCGAAACAAGTTTTTAAAATAATATACGTATCCCAAACTCAAAATAATAAAAGTTGAAAAAAAAAAAGTTTTTATGTAACAGTATTTATGGGCAGACTAAGTTATATTGGGTCTTTAGGGGAGGGGAGGAGTTCTATGTCATGGATGGAAGATATATATATGTATATTTTATTCACTAAAAAGTATAAGAAGTTGTTGATTTATTGCATAATTTTACGCGTCATTGCATTGTATTTGCTAGCAATGAATAATGAATTTACGGACTAAGGCCAACGTCACACTACACCTTTTATTTTGTTATAATAAATTTATTTAAGAAGGCAAATCAAGAGAGTAACACTAACAATAAAATATTATAGATGTTTACATAAACGGAAATTACTTGGGTGACAACATTTAACATCTCACGTGTTGAAACGATCACGGGCAGGAGTATCACTTACCATCAGGTGAACTTCCTGCTCGTCTCGTCGCTTAATTAAATAAAAAAAATCACCGTTATATTTGTACACTACTGTTACCCAGCAGACCTAAGTGTTGTGGTACTTATGTAGAGGTTCTCCGGCAACGGGGAGCTACCACCAGAGCTATTTCCTTGTTTATAAGTTTAACCATAAACAGTATACGAAGTAAGGCTAGTAACGGATATAAAGAAGTTTATGTTTTATAAATGAACGGGCACACCACGGTTGCACATGAATGACTTCCGTAACCGCTGGTTCAAAAAAAACTTCGCGTTATACATGCAAATTGCAGAGTTGCATACATTACACCTTAGTGGCGGTCACTTGGCACGCGATCGGTTCTGCTGACGTCCATTGCTTATGATGCTTCCTCTGGTGCAGCGACCCAAAGTAAGCCTTAGTATCCTACATAATAGTATTGCTTGTGTACTTCCTCCCGCTAGTCCACATCGTCAGGGTCCAGTCGAAGTTCAGAGAAACGGTTTTTTGACGCTACAATCGTTTCTCATCATCGCCAAGCAACCATCCAACCAAGTGCTTTGGCTACTCTCATGATGTTTGGTTCATATTTTTTTTCTCGAGGGGGAAATCTTCAATCTTTTTGATCGTTACCATGGACGCCAGGCCTCGAACGGAGCACTCCACTTCTTTTATATTCTACACCTAGAAGCGCAAGGTCGTCGGCGTAGGCTATGTCGATGGATGACCATGTTACATGGTGACAGCTCATCTTCTTGCCTTAGTCCAGTGATTACTTCAAATTCGTTATAATGCTTTGCGATAATTATTTATGAAGATATATTTTATTGCAGGTTGTTGTGTTTTTTCAACAGACAATTGGGGCACAGGCCCACTCTCAATATAAGGGCGAGGGTTGTTCAATGGAAATGATAAACTCAAATTATTATTATTAAATTATTATATTTATATATATATATATATATATTATATTATCACACCTTTTTTACCAGTAAGAGTAAGCAGAAGCGAATAAACACCCACTTTTCGCCAGATGTGGTCAGATGGGTCCCATGTAACAGGGGCGAGCCTGTTGCCACTTTATTGGGGTCACAAGAATATATTCCAATATTCTTATTATAATAAATAACTCTTTTTTAAAAGTGTGGTTAAATAAAAAAAGCCCCAAAGTCAAAAATTTTTATTGAACATTACAACAATTGTTCATTTGTTGAATGTTAAAAGCCTCCAAGTCATCTGTAAAAGAAATGCCTGGGACCTGAGAAGAATGGGCGCAAGGAACCTAGCTATATATATAAGGACCTTACCGTTCGTTATGTGCAAAACTTTAAAAAAAAAACATTTTAATATTCCCAGCATTGGATCTTAAGGGACTTTCATCTTACAAGGACAGTCACAGCTAAAACCATCCTGGCCAAGTGCGGGTTGGTAGATAACATATTTGAAATAATTAAAATCATGTTTAATACATGCAGCGCTGCACAGGGCTACCAGTGATGTTAAAAGCGGGGGAGTATTCGCCGAACAACCCGCTGATCAGGGGCGAGCGGTCCACGGGAGATGTGCTCCTGGGACTGGGGGAGTATGAAAGGAGGAAGAACACACTGCGGAGGCTGCGCCAGCAGCAGTACAGGGAGTATCTAGATCAGGTTTGTCCTTTTCGATTTTTGTAAATAGTCGATAACAACAATGCGACCACTGTTAATTGACCACCGTTAATTGATTGATCGTTTTGGTCGTACACTGATAACAGAGTGTTGGTGGTCATGATGACTCAGTCTTGTTAAGTAATATGTCCCTTCATATGCTGTGTTAGCCATAATTTGCTATAAATTGTGATGATTTTTTTTTATTATTGCAAACAATTCAATCTTTAGACGTAGGGGTATTCTCAAAGACTTTAAATAAGATTTATGTCGTATAGAAAATTGAATTTCTATTAATACCTTTAAACATATTATTTAAAAAAAAACCAGTTACAAGCTAAAACAATGTAAAGGCTCCATGTTATTAGTTCAGTAAATGTTGTGACGTCAGAATACTTTATACAGCAAACGTGATCTTTAAGTAACATCTCTTTACTTTACACCTACGTATATTGACTTGCAGCAAGCTAAACTGAAGCAGGAGGCGAAAGAAAAAGCGGAAAGGGAGCGTCGCGAGCGTGAAGAGCGGGAGAGAGCGAGAGAGGAAGAGGAGAGGAAACGGCTGGAAGAGGTAAACACCAGCCCGGTTAGACGCCGGGCGAGTCTGAACTACGGGCATAATGTCGCCAGCGGAAGCAACAACACTTATATTACGTAAGTATATATTAGACGTGGGTTATAACAGGACAAACATATTATCTGTTATTACTGTTACGCAATAATAACAGGTACCAATTTCTGTTAGTAAATAACAAGTGTTATTTTGTACTATTTGTATTTTTCGTGTTGTAATACTAGGTGCATCTCGTTTTAGCAATAGTATATACAATGGATGTGAGCGAGATGAATTAATCAACGAAATAATAGTTAACACGAACTAATTAAGGAGTGACGTTTCGATGATAATTATCTTCTTGTAAGATTACAATTTCTATTTTTCCGGTTATAATACTAGGTGCTTCTCGATTTAACAACAGCCTATCAATTGGGTTTAAGCGAGATAGATTAATTAACCAAATAACAAGATCTTATTAAGAATTCAATTTTCAAAGTGGATTTCTTCTTATGAAACGACTTACTATAATTTTGATTTATTTCAAATAATTACTAGGTGCATCTCGATTTAGCTTATAATAATATTATACAAAATACAAACACGAGCTATTAAATTTTTTGTCGTCTGTTCTGTTATCTCAAGCTATGTTAGTGACCGGCTGTTATCGAATACTTGTGATTTAAATATGTTATGATAAATACGCCTGACTCCTAGAATATATATATATAATGACGTGTCATTATTTCAAATTATTGATATCCACCAGCTCTACATGAGCTATCTAAATATTTGGAGTATTTACTCTACTCTGTAGAAGCTCACCATGCTTGTCATGCAGGCTCGCAAATAGTATGTCAGTCTAGGTCACAAGAAAAGCTGCTTTTCCTTAGGTTGTCTCAAATAGACGTGTATATTTTATTTGTATATAAATATATAAATATTTAAACATTATGTTTATGTGTTATTTATTTACAAATTTACAGGAAGGTGGACACCGGTGTTCAGGTGGACAATTTGGTGCGCCCGCTGTCGGTGGCAGTGCAAACTGATGACGTTGGCCTCTACGCAGTATGAATATTCATATATTTCGCACTGGTTTTTTTATTCGCCCAAGTAATATACATCTGATGATAAATGATACCAACAAAAACGTGCACCGGTTAAGATGCTGTATAGTCCACCACATTATGTCTGCCGCCTTCAGATATAAAATGTTAAGTCTCATTATCGTATTAATTTCACTAGTTACAGCGTCGTCTAAACCGGAACTCAGGAATGTTTGCACAATACTATCTGGGCGGTAGAAATATGCTATGATACCTATGTAGACACTCTCCAGCAACATTGATCTTGACAGACGATTTTAAAATATTGCCATGCCCTGATTTGATTTAATTTCCACAGATACCACAAATCTCTCACAAACTAACGCAAGCTGAGAGAGAGCTATCGCCCCGCGTGTCCGGGGAACAGAGATGGACGGAGGAGACCTGGAACCAATGGAAGATGCAGGAGAGGAGAAAGAGTTACGGCGATTTCGGCGGTAAGTTTCATAACTAGGCATTTTCCTTGGTATGCGTAGGTCCCTGGTTCGATTCTCAAGTTACTTGGTACTAAGTTTGTTTTGTAGAGTATTTTCGAACCGACCTGGCCAGATACTATCTTATGCCATAAGCTGTATTCCTGCCATCAACATACGGAATTTCCGTTATCCGTACGAGCGGGCTTCTCCATTCTATCACATGACCTCATAGTTAACACTTGTGAGGTTGAGTGGTGAGCCTGTTATAAATTTTTACATTATTTCCAGATTGTCCTGCCACGACGAAGAAAACAAATAAGGACAAGCTGACAAACGACCTGCGACATACATACATGCCGTCTATATTCGACGCCGAGGCCATTCAACTGAGGAACCTGCAAGCGGAGAAGGTACTGCTGCTTTTGTATTGGAAAACTTCTTTTCATGTCGTACATGATATACATATACCTAACTAGTCTGGCCATAAATACTGTTATATAAAAACTTTTCTTTTTTTTTTCAACTTTTTAATTATTTTGAATTTGGAACACGTATATTATTCTAAAAACTGTTTTCGATTTTGCGCCATTTCACATATTTTTTCGTGTTCATTATTAAATTACAATATGAAATGGCGTGTTAAAGAAAATAGTATTGCAGTGATCGCCTTGCACCGAGTGGGTATGGAGCCGGTCCGCTCGCTCATATTCCAGACACTTCAAAAGTTTGTTATCAGCCGTATGTTCGTATATAGTACTATCAACAGATACAACACTTCCTCTATCGAAGACCAGAAGCAATCGGAGCGGCCGCTTGCTGTTAGAACTACAAAGGCTGTTAATGCTGTTAAAGTCAGAATTCCTCGAAACACCATTAGGAAACAAATAATCCTATCGTGAGAAATGAAGATTCCTGCTAGGACTGTCGCGTATTATACAACGCGACCTGAAGCTCGGTGCTCGGCGCTTATCGTCGATATACAGGATATGCCCTAAATCAATCTTTGCAATTAAAGATAGATGGAGGGGATCGATCAAAACGAACACATCTTCTGTCGCGATACGCAGGTTAAAGGCACAGAAATATCCTCTTTACAGATGAAAGAATTTTCACAATTGAACAACACTAAAATAAGCAAAATAATAAAGTGTACGCTCACAGTTCTAAAGAAGCTGCTCAAGTGATGGTGTCGAAAAGATACAACGTGGTCATCATCTTGCGTCAGTGATGGTTTGGTGGGGCGTGTCTTATCAAGGAGTCACAAAACTACATTTTTTGAAAAAGCAGTGGCAACTTCAGCCAAAGTGTATCAAAATACACTCTTGAATCATATTGTGAAACCTCTCAGCAATACACTTTTTAAAAATATGTCGTAGACTTTCCAGCAGGACTCCGCCGGTACGAACTACCCAAGCCTGGCTTGAAACAAACGTTCCGAACTTTATAAGAGCTCAAGACTGGCCTTCATCTAGCCCAGAACACAACCTTTTTAGACTTCAAATTATGGTCAGTTTTAGAGGACGTGGGTCCTGCGGTCCTGCTGACATGACGACATCCAGTCTCTTAAAAAAATCTTTGGAACAAGCAGTGGCAGTGGTGGAAATTTTCCTTGGAAACAGCGCGTAAATCCAAAGATACGTAGCCAAACAGATTAACGGCCTATATAGAAGCGAAAGGTGGACATTTCGAATATAATTTTTTTATAATTTTTTACTGAGACTAATAAATATGTAGGTACAAATTTAAATAATATTACATTACTTCATTAAGAAAAAAATGCATTTTCATTTGTAACAGAACTTATGGCCGGTCTTTCTCGTAAATGACACGCTGACAAGTTGTTTGCGAAGTTCATCCTAGATCTAATTTCGTTTATTACTATGTTTACAGGAAGCTGCGGCGAGACGTCAGTATTATCAGCAAGAGTTGAAGAATCAAATTCAAGAGCAGCAGAGAATAAGAGAAGAGAGGAAGACAAGGGAGAAGTGAGTTTTAAGTATTACTACAGTTGGCTTAAAATTTTGTATAATTCTAGGCCATTCAGGAATAGTCTATACAGATCATAGTGAGTCTGAGCTAGTGGAGTTTGGTGGGCGAAGCCTATTTTCTTACCTGCCTGGTCAGCTACCATCCTCGTCTCGTGAATCTGTGCCTCAATAGTGTTGCTGTATTCCGGCTGTTAAGATATGAGAGCCAAAGTAGTCTGGATGAAATGAGATGCAGTATGATAGAAGAAAAGAAGTATGATAAGAAGAACAGATTATGTTAGTTAAGAGAGTAAGCAAGAGGAACATGAGTAAAATAAATGTATATAAATTATAAGTGATGGTAAATGATGGAGAGAAAAAGGCCTTGACCCACCACGTGCAGAGTAATAATAATAATAAAAAAGTAGTCTGCATGAACATGCTTCATCATCCGCTTCCTCATTGTCCTATATAAAAGTCATCATATAGTTTGTTTTGCGTTTTTGTATATACTCTTCTGTACTACACATATAACTAGTTTATTCGTTTTATTATTATAAACGTAATTATTGCTAGAATGCTGGAGGAAGCGGAAATGCGCCGCCTAGAGGAACAGCTGCGTGCGCTCAAGTCTGCTCAACAACATGAGACCCTTAGACAAATTAAAGCAGACGAGGCGGTAAGTGACAGTCCTGCTGTTAAAATATATAGATATACATGCACAAGTCCTTTTATGAGATTTAAAAAAATGAAAAGTATCTTCGAACAGTAGGACATGCCCGTTGGCACAAATAGCTATAATATGAGCAGTTTAAATGGCACTGGCATGGCACAATGTTCTATTACATTTTTAAACTACGTTCTCCAGATGAAGGAGCATTCGTTGGAGTACGAGAAGAAGCGCAATTTGCTTCAAAGAGAAATAGAGAAGGAGAAGCAAACTCTGCTTCGATCAACGTCACAGTACAAACCGCTTCCGCGTGACGTAGCCTGCACATCCCACAGCGAGAAGAATCCACCAAAGCAACCATTGTATCCCCAAAATAAGACCACTGAACAAAAACCACCATACTCCATTAATATCCCTGATAGTTCCATATTTTCTCCGAACTACGATGTGGAAAGTTATTTGAGGAGAAACCTTAACCCCAGCCGAGAGAGTCTAATTTCAAATGGCATACCAAAGGAAACCCGTTTACATACCACAGATAATGCAAAAACACAAACAAATTACACAGATAACAAAAACTCCAATGAAATAAATTACACAGATGATAAAGTATCCAATCAAATAAATTATAGAGATAATAAAAACAATAATAGGATAAGGGAAAAGGTGTTGATACAGGCTCAGCCCAAACGTAATATGAAGGAAGATTCTCTCCCCATCCCCATATTGAAACATTCCCCAATCGCTGTTGCTAAAGACGTCAACGACAACAATGAATTGAGCCAAGCGATGCAAATGGTGGACGACAAGTGGAGGGTTCCGGCTGTACAGAAGAATATATTGAAAACTTTACCGAATGAGGATGGCGGCAAAGTGAATATACTAACCCAACTGGGATCGATCAGGCGGCAGCTACAGTTGGAGCAGATGAAGCTCGACAACATGGTGCCGAAGGACGAAGACCTGTGACTATTCTGTTGTTTGGGTCATTTCGGCAGAGAAATAGGATCATAAGGACTTCGAATCTGTCTTCATTTAATCTAAAAACATAGACCAATACACTTTAGTTTTAATTAATATATATTTATTTAAACAAGTTAATTCCTGAATTGTGATATAATTTTTTAAAGCAATTAAACAAAATACAGTTTCAGTTAATTAGGAAATAATAATTAAAAGTTGCATTCAAAAATGTACAAGAAGAGTCACATTATATTCTCTGTCGAAGTGGCCCAAATGAAAAAAAAAACTAAACTTTCCTATTTAAATATGGCCTACGGAAGTGCTTTTAGTATTAGAAGCGTTTATACATTATAAATGTTGTCGTTATAAGCGATCGGATCGACGTTAGTGGCTTGATATCGTTGCCTTATTATTATAATAAAAACACTAAACCATTAAAACCGTCGTCCATTTTCATGTAGATGCAAGGTCGGTATTAATTTTAATCTGTTTCCGTCATTTATCTAAATATAAGCTTAACATGCGATTAAAAAAAAATCCATTTAAAATAATTATGAATACATCTCTTATATTACTTGCCTTCATTCGAACTGAATAATAGTTTTGTATTAATTAACATGCAGCGAAGTGAATGCCGTGAGAAGTTCTAGAATTAATTCGAAAATTCAAATACTGTCTAAAGCCGATAGCATTCCAAATTTGAAAAATGGTATAGCTACATTCTTGTACTTGTTTTCTTGATAGGATAAAAAATCAGCCAGTAATTTTACAAATTGCATTTGTCAATTCGAATGTTTTTCTTTCGAATTTGAAAATGGAACATGATTCCTATTTTGTATGTAGATTAAATATTTGATAAGAGTTTGTATATAAATAAGTAGCTGTTCCCCGCCCCTCTTTGCTGGCCGTAATATGAATCTAGGCTTGAAATATTTCTCAAGTATTCCTCGAGAGCAACAACCGTTACTATAGCAACTGCTTAAATCATACGAAATTGGAATGTTTATAAAGGTTAATTAGAAGTAAATTTATGAAGAATTACAAACTTCATAAAATATATAGCCTATAACCATCAACAAATTCCGCGTGGAAAGGTTATATTCCCATGTTGATACATTCACTAGTTTTTACGTGATTGGCTTACAAACGAAACCCATTTTCATTATATATAGGTTATTTATAGGTGTATTTGTTGTTTTTGTAACAATTTTATATGGCGCATATAAGAGAAATACTTAAAATTATGTTAATTATTATTTTTTTTATTGTTTTATTACCGATACCAAATATTACGAGCATGTTGTTTGTTTATATAAATTTTTTTATAATTTTGTGAATGTTAATTTATAGAGAATGTTTAATAATAGTGGCAATACTAAAATAAATTTTTAGTTTGATAATTATTATTAATTCCAATTTAATAATTTATTGCACATATATTACATATGATTTATATGTTTTTATTATGTGTTAATTTTTTCATTGCAGATTGTGACGTTCCGTTACACGCTCTTTAATTTCAATAAAAACCGAATGAATGTCTTTGTTAATAATTATTGCAATTTATTATTTTCATATATAATGTTAACATTAATATATTACCGAGATATTAGATAATTTATTTTTATTTTAAAATTGATGTATAATTGGACATTGTATAATGCAAGCACTAGTCAAAGCGTGGTTCGACATACTATGTAATACTTCATTTAGGATAGTTACTAGTCCTTAAAAATCTTTTTATGTAAGAGTTAGTTGATGTAAACAATTTTGTTGAGATATTTTTTTAATTACTCGGTTACTGTTTTTTTTTTAAAAAAAAGTCCACGTAGTATTTTTGTTTTTTGCGGTTGTTTTATTTTTGTTCTTTTTTTTTAATAATTCATTTTATAAGGAATCTAATACTGCAGTGCCAAAAAACTCTTCCTAAAATTTTCTAATTAAATAGTCAATTAGCTGTCAATTACAGATCTGAAGTACGTTTTTTTTTTCTTGGATCACTAACCAACGCGTCGCTGAGATTATTTGCTTATGGTGTTTGTTACTGGAGTTGTGGAAAAATGCTTCTAATCCCAATATTGAGAGACTCCGAACCCCAATAGTGTCAGAAAGCCGTGTCCCAATAGTTGGACAAAACTTCGTCTCAATATTGGGAGAGGCTGCGAGTTCCGATAGCTTGAGATGGCTGTAAGTCTCAATAGTAGAAAAAGTTACGGCACTGAATTTAATAGATTTTTGTCTATGGTTATAACAATTTTTCAACACAAAACTCCATCGCTATTAACTTATATTGTGTATATATTTTAAATGTTTATTAAGTTTGCATGTTAAGTTTTAATAAGATTTTTTTCTAAAGTTGCTATTGTATAACTTAACAGTTACTTTATAAAGTTTTATTTTTACGATGTGTTTGTTATTGATCAAAGCTTACGGACATGATCAATAACATACTGTCCCAGCGGTGCAGCGGCTGACCGTAACACGGAGAGCTCTGGTTCGAATCCGGGGATAAATCTTGTAATTTTGATGGATCTGACTAGCTACCATCGTATTGTAAAACTTCCGCCATAACAGTCTCGCTGTTCCCACTCTCAACACGAGAGCTGGAGATCATGTGCTATTATTTAACATCACGTGAAGTTGTGTGTAAGTAAAAAAAAAACTGCATGTTCTTTTGGAATGATTAAGTTTGAACTGTTTATAGTATAGAAATTACGTCTGATAATAATAATGGCGGAATTGAAGATGTGTAATGAAAAGACTGCGAGTAGGGTAAGAGAAAGCGAGCTTGGATAAAGAAAAGTGAGCATTTTTGTAATTTTTTTTTTTATATATACGATGGCAATTATATTTTTACACGCTTTGATGTTTGCCAAATTGTATACGGTAGTAGAATATAATGTTGTGTATAGATACGTAACTATCAGACCTAAGTCCAGCGGTAGACGTCTATCAGTTGAATAATGATGGAAGACCTAAAAATGGTCTTGATTAATTCATTGATTAGATAATGAAGATCATCTAATAGAAGTTCAGTACTGGACGTCGGCATCCCGCAAAGATGTCTTACATCTATTGATTACCTGCCTCCAGACCGACTAGGTAGGTACCACCGCCGGTCTTATTTTTGCCGCCGAACCATTACTGTGTTCCGGTTTGAAGGGCGCTGTAGCTAGTGAAATTACTGATATAACGAGACTTAACGTTAATGTCTCCAGGCGACGAGAACAATACGGTATATATCATCCCAACTAGCGCCACATTGTTATGGGCAGGCGTATCACGTGGCATAAGGTGAACTTTTCGCTCGACTAGTCGCTTCATAAAATAAAGATCGTCTAACAGACGTCCACTGCTGGACAAGAGCATCCCACAGATGTTTATACTTATAAATATTGTGCTGCCAACGTCCAACAATTACTATTATTTTCGAAGGCCATCCAACCTCTCGTCTCGTTTAAATGGCCGCAACTCAATTGTATTTAACATAGTATATATATATATATATTTATTTTTCGTTTAAAAACGTCATATAGTTACGTATATATATATATATAACTGAATTGCACCAAATATAATAATCAATGTTGTTTCAATATGAGGAGCCGTTCAGCGTCGTTGGTCCCCGTGTTGTATGCGAACCAATAATGTTGCTGCGGTTCATGTATATGATAAATAAAATGTATCTTGCAATGTTGTCTTTCATTTATTATACACTAGCTGTTCCACCCTCACCTACCCGCCCCAACACCGTTTGGGGATGGAATTTTATAGTCTGTTCTTAGCTGATGTTAAAATGGCAGGGTATCCCTCCCAAATTTTGAGTGGTTATATGTTAGTAGAAAGTGTGTGAATTCAGATATGGCGGCTGATAGAGGGATATTGAAGAGTACAGAAGTGCCGATCCCACATAGCTGGGGAAAGGGCAGGAGGAAGACATGTTAGTAGTTTCGGAGATTTCGTAATAAATCTCTGCATATCTCCATACTTACATATATATATATATATATAGTAAAAGCCTAACCTTTCTTAATTTAAAATGTATAAATAAAAAACAAAATAATTAAATCACTTTATTATGTATTTTTTTTTTATCAAAACTATTCTACGATTTTACGTCTCACATCCTCTCGCGATGAGATAATGTACCTTTTTTTTTTTTTTGATCAATCACAAACAATTTGTAACGCGCGTTAAGCACATGAGCAACATCATGCATCGAGAGTATTGCAAAGATAGTTTTGGGCAACAACTCGTTTTTTTTTTTCTGACGGATACAGCCTTCATGAAAATAACCAGCGCGACGTATATATCCGTCATGAAAACTACAAACATGATGGATATATCTAACAAGAAAGCTAACTTCAGTGCTATATCCATCATGAACAAAACGTGACGGCTATAGCCGTCCTGACCAACAAATTGTGGAGGCTATATCCGTCATGAACAACAAAACGTGACGGCTATATCCGTCATGAACAACAAACGTGACGGATATATGTTGTCACGTGTAGCATTCATCGCCTTTGTTATTATGGCTATGAGTGATATACAAAGAGGTAGAATAATCATTTTATGACGGCTATATCCATCACGGGCATCGAGTACTACTTCAATCATATACAGTACGTGTGGCGTTGCTGTTTTAATCTAAACTTAGAATACAAAAAAAAATTAAGTTACTAGTAAATAATTGAGGCTTGGGTAATAGAAACAAAATCTAATGAGTATTCAGTGAAAAAAAAATGGGCTGCTTATAGACCAGAGCACTTTCACTGCAGCTACATTCACCGCTTACCATCAGGCGGGAATGTAGTCAAGCGTCAATCATTATAACGAAAAAAAAAAAACTTGTAAAATTAATATAAATGTTATCAATGATGACGATCATGAAATGATCGTTACATAATTTTTTTTATATACATAATTTTGCGAATGTCATCGTTGTAGTCGGATATAGGCACGTATCAAAAAACTCTAGTGTGGCATCACCACAAAGTTCCAATACCACAATCATAAAAAAAATCACTATAAATACTGACGAGATGGAGACGCCATCAATCAACCGGAAGTGGGTTGATGCGAAAAGCTTAGACCTTGGAAGACATTAAAGAGATATATCCAGCAGTAGTTAAAATGGCTGATGATGACATAGAAAAAATATATATATTTTTTATTTTATATCCCCTCCATATGAACCCCTATAAATGACGGTCCCTGATGCCCGGGGGTACCAGCAGCCATGCTGCTGTTGGTAGGACCGACCGATGTGGAGAACTTGGAGGGAGGCCTATGTCCAACAGTGGCCATCCATCGGCTGGTAATGATGATGAGTACTTTACATATGAAGGTTTTATTTGATGATCCTTCAGCCGAAAATAATTATCCAAAAACAAATCTCAACGAGTTGTATAAATATTTTAATTTATTAATATTGTTAAATCTTTAAAAAAAAAATTTTTATCGACTACACATAATAGCCATTTTTTTTTTATATAACAACTTCTAATCGAGCTTTCAACTATTTGGTAACGTTTAATCACAACGAGGTGCCTGTTAGGATATTTACATAACACCACATTGTGTTCATCCATATGGAAATTCAATTTGGGCTGAGCTACAGCGCGCTTCAAACCGTAACACGGTAATGTTTGTACACTACAGTTACACGGCAGAAATAGACACTGCGGTGGTACCTACCTACCTGGTCACCAGCAACGGAGACCTACTAACAGTAAATGTATCTGACTTTGGAGGTAGACGACAAAACCTTCAGTGTCTCAAGAACTGTCTCAGAGTTGGTCCGTTCCTGCCTAACGGGTCTTGGGGTAGCATCAACATGTCCCCCACCCACGTGAAAGGGAGCAGCCGGTTCTCTATGACGACCCGCCATCTTGGATTTTCGCTGAGGAGGTCTCTGTAGTTGTCTGTGGTCACTATGACCCCGTCGAACTCAGCCGCGCACTGCACGATGTACCTTGAAGTAACATACATAAACTTGTAAGGAGTCGTCATAAAAAAGGGGATGTAAGGGGTACTCACGGGACCCAAGCCAAGCTCACCTGCTCGTGGTGCACCCTGCTAATCGACAGACGAGGCTCTGGTACCCGCCAACCCGCATTGGGCCAGTGTGGTGGGAAATGGCCCAAATTCCCCATATGAACCCATACATACGATAGCCCCGGTGCCCAGCGGTACTGGAGGCTATGCTGTCTGTATATTCAGATCTTTGGGGAGCCTTAAGCCCAGCAGTGGACGCAGTTTGGTCGACGACGATAATTACAGGCAAGTCCTTGTGGAGACTGTGTCGGTACTACCGCAGCTACTGCCGCCAAATAGTAGTAAAAGATACATTACTGTATTCCTGTTTGAACGGCGTTGTAGCTTTTTAGCTATTTATTATACTCTCGTTACCTCAGTAATTATAAAGAAATTACTGTAGGTATATCGCAGATGTCCAGCAGCTGATGATGAAATGACGAACATAGTGCGGAGCTGTGTATAAAATAAATACGTAATATATTATCTCAACCGATTTTAGTCCACAGCTGGACATAGGTCCGATGTATGGTATTCCACTAAAGGTGATATATATACCATCATCAGCTGCTGGACATATGCAAAGATATATATATATATACACTATATTACATATATATATATATATAACTTGGTGATGGGAACATTTTGAAATCTAACCTGTCGTCATATGAATTGATCATTCGTCCCTGTATTTCCCTGGAGGGTGTGTATATGACCAGACCCTGACACTGCAGCTTGTCCAGCAGCCGGGGATCAGTGCTCTTGCCGAATTTGCATCTGGAACATACATTTAAACGTGATCAATAAGTATAATACGTACATGGAAGTTGTTCAGAGATTGACTGGACTCGACACGAGATCTTCGAAACTGTTTGGTGTAGACACTCATGATTAGGTGAAAATTGCTTCTACCATTTAGAACTTATCTATGAATGGATTTTTAAAAAATCTATCCCCAAAGGGTGTTCCGGCGGGGAGGTGAGGGTGGAACAGCTAGTATATAATAAATGAAAGACAACATTGCAAGATATATTTTATTATCACATACATGAAGAACCGCAGCAACATTATTGGTGTCGCCATTTTTTATTTTCATCTTCGATCTTCATTCTTCTCTCGAGCTCCAGTGCGGTTGATGGATATCGAACCCATGACCCTTGAAGGCGTGTTGTACTTACGGCCGCCTTACAACCTGAGCCATCACAGCATCTTTCGTTCAATGCTTAAAAGTTGACAGCAGTAATCAATGCGGTGAATGGTTTTTACCTGAACTGCGGAACGAACGCCTTGACATTGTGACCCAGCTTCAGGAAATAATCAATGCAGATCTTCAGGCCCTTCACAGAAAACGCCCTGCCCAAGGTGTGCCTACAATTAAAATGTATTCAATTAAACACAAATTTTAAGCATGAAGCAAGCATTCACTGGACGGAACAGTTCTTGAGGCGCTGAAGGCGTTGTCATCTACCTTCAAAGTGAGATACATTTACTGGTGGCAGTTCTCTTCTGCCGGAGACCATCTAGGTAGGTACACAGCAGGTCCTATTTCTGCCGCTGAACAGCTGTGGCGCTGGTGTAATTACTGGAATAACGAGATCTAACATCTTATCGTTTTAAGGCGACGAGCACAATGTGATGCTGTGCCTCACTAGCGCAACATTGGTCTGAATCAGGCCTATCCACTTCCATTTATCATCAGGTGTACGTCCAGCTTGCCTCTGTTCGTTGAATTAAAGCATGAATACAATATTAGTGTTAGGGGTGTACTATCCAGAGTAAATATAGAATGAAGAAGTAAAATAGAGGTTTGTAAGAAGGGGGGAAATGAAACAGAAACCAACGGCACTGGCTCCATATAATCAGGAGAAACCATAAGTTATCATGGTGTTAAATTCAGCTGGTGGTAAGTTTCCGTCGTCGGAGACCATCTAAGCACGACACTACATACAGAACCTATTTCTGTACTGTGCAAACATTACTGTGTTCCAGTTTGAAGGGCGCTGTAACTAGTATAATTTTTGGCTTAATGAGAATCAACATCTTTTTTCTCTGCTGCATTTCATGAGTTACAAAAAACACAATGAGTATGCTGATGGGCTCAACCAGAATACTCAGGCCCTCATGTTGACAGCCAGAACACAGTAATGATGTTATTGCCGGCATAACTATACAGGTTGCCATCTAGGTTCAAAATCAATGTGATCTTGGAAACGAACCAGAGACAGTTAAGTAATCTTACAGCAGTGATAAATAAACCTGGTTCAGCAATTAACCAAGTCGATACTATATTAAATATTGGCCACTTCTGACATATTTACCACAATATAAGTAATATCTCACGCCAACTACAATAGTAGACTATCATTACTATGTACTTTAATATAATATTAAAATACTTTACTGGTGGTAGGTTTCGGTAGCCGGAGACCGTCTAGATACCACCGCAGCTTCTATTGCAGCCGACAATGTGAGATTACTGGGGCAACAACACTCAACATCTTATGGCCCAAGGAGATGAGCGCAATGTGGTGCAGTGTATACCATCCTAATTAGCGCCACTTGTTACAGGCGGGAGTAACACTTAACATCAGTTGATGGTCCCGTTCATCTCATAGCTTTAATAAATAAAAAAAATGTTCCATTACTTATAACAAGATAACACAAAGATCTGTTTGTTCCTCTTGATTGGATACCCGTCTGCTGTGAGGGCAACTGAATAGTTATGCCAGACTTTTACTGCCCATAATCTCATGGTTGCATACTGAATGGCAACAAGCCAGAACCATAGCTATCCTTTCACAAAGATATGGTTACATAAAGATCTAAGTATGTCTTTATGTTGCTAAACCAAGTTAGCATTTCATGGTTTAACATAAAACAGCAGGATCAATAGGATTCCATACACATACCCTTAATGTCAGCTTTGCAATGAAAGCCTTTTTGGAAACTAGATTTTGAGTTTAAATGGGATACTCACTTCATGGCTACATTACTCCCGTCAATAACAATCATTCTTAATCCGGTATTTTTTGGGGATATCATTGTTGGATTGTATATGTTACTACCAATGCTATTCCTTGATTTTGTCTGACCGATGGTAACTTCTTTGATGTTTGAACAGGACGGCTATAAAATATATAAATAACATTTTCTACATACACCCATGAAGGGGTCTATATAGAAAGTGTTACATTATCTATTACGACAATAAATATCGATTGAATTTCAATGTAAGCATTTCAATAATTGGGGTAGGTAACTAAAAAATTTTTTTGACCAAAACAATGATAACACAAAAATAAAAAAGTAAACAATTTGGGGCTAATCTCTCCATTTCCAGACATTTTTAAGACATTATTAAAATCACAGGTTCTCAAGGTGGTGGATCTTTATAATAGCATAATTAGAAAGAGACAGAATTATTTTTTAATTTGTGATTAATATATAATGTAGTTATGCCGATAGTGTAGTTAATAGGGTTTAAAAAGTATGTTATATTGTAAAGAAATAGGTTTAATTTCTTAAAAATATATACTAAATAAAAAAAGAGTAAAAGACTTACATTGATACTGAGATTATTTTTTTTTCTGTTTAGTTTACATCCATTGAATATAGTCTGGGTAATAACTTCCAATAAATCATCCTTCTCTTTAGTGTTCAGCTTTGTCAATCCCTTCACAAAATTTTGCACGTACCGACTAGGTGTAGCTTTTTTCATATTAAGTACAGTTACATCAGAATCTCCACTCAAGGAAAGACTTGTTTTACTCATTGTTACCATTTCGTTCTCATCAGTTTTGGTAACTAAATCTATAACTGTGTTCTGATCATTAACCATACTGCTGGTTTGTTGTAAGCTATCACCTGTTAAATCTATAGTTAAAAATGATTCCTCATTTATTTCATTTGTTAAATTAATTATTTCTTTGTTAAGATTCTCTTTTCTTAAATTGTTGTTGTTGAGTTGGTCACTAGATTGTTTTAATTTAACTTTAGAGTTATATTTAGGTGTTGAGCAACATATTGGAGAATTTATGTTTGAATTAACATTTTCCCATTGATTTATGTGATCTTCTTCATCATGTATTAGTACTAAATTGTTTTGATTTATATTTATGCTACATTTAACTGGAGTGTTTTCTGTTGTATCTAAATCTATTACAGTATTATTTAGAGAATTAAAAGAGCATGATGAAGGGTTTCTAGAGACATTACTATCTTTTAATCTATTAAATACTTTTAAAACATTGTTTAGTGTTTTTCTTTTGTATTTCTTCTTTCTAATACTAAACTTTTGTGCACTAATTCTACTGCTTTTGCTGTTTAAACTTGATCTGCTTGAATGTTCTGAATTTTGCTGGAATTATATAAATTTAATTAAAACAAATTCAATGAATGTACATGGCAAACTATTTTCTTGTGGCTATAAAAACATAAGTTTAAGAAAATTGCATCATAGAAATGTATGATGTTAGGTTGATTTTAAAATTGTTAATGGAAATAATTTTTTGTGTTATTTTTTTATGTCACAATTCTTACCAAGAATATATATATTATAGATCTTGTTATGAATTGTCTATAGAGATCAAATTCTACGAAAACATATATAAGAGCAGTAGAGTAGTACATAACATACATGGAAAAATATATTTTTAAGTATTATTTTCAATCTGTTATCTACATGTAACTCTTTATATTATGTACGAATGAGATATATTATATAAAAGTGTAATGGTATTGATTTTCGTTCAGACAATGGTAAATCCTTGACAATCGTAATGTTAGGGTAAGTAATGTTTTATTAATAACCCTGCCATTTAAAAGCGAAATGTTATGCAGTAAAAGCGTAATAAAAACAACCTACGATAATGCACAAACAGAACATGAAAATAAACGCGATATTTTTGTTTAAAACCTAATACATCGTTTCCAATAGAGGAGTTAAATATGTTTTAAATACTTCATGTTTAATAAAAATTATATTTTTTTAATAATTAACTAACAATTACAAGTTTTGACCGCTTCCCCATATTTGAATAGAACACACTAAAAGAAAATTTAGTTTAAATGAAAACAAAACAAACAAAACTTTGTAGTAACAATCCAATAAATCCAAAATGGCAGCTTCAACAGCTTGAACATTTTGGATAAAGTTTTGTCATCTATGATTGCAGATTATAATTGACACATTTCACAGGTTAAAAATACACTGACAAATTATTAATTAATTAAAATATGTAGATTAACGAAATGTTTATTCCTTAATTTTAATTTTTTAGTAAAAACCATATATCCGATGATTTTTTTATATACTTTTAATATTTTTTTAAAGATAGTTGAGTTACTAGTCACACATTTGCTGGAGATATCTATATCTATTCATTTACTTGAACCTGTTTTTCTTTTCAAGAAACTGCATAGTGTTATAAAAAATATTTTCATCTTTTATATGATTGTTTATAGTTTCTTGAGGAACGAATATCGGAAAATCGTTAATGGCAGTAAATAAAGAAAACATATTTTTTAAATTTTTATTGTTTTTCCTACTTTACATATCTTATGAACTAAACTTTAATGTAATGTATTGAAGTTTAGTTTATAATTAATTTATATAATTTACAATTCATTCAATGTTATATTAACACGACATGAGCTAAAATGTATTTACGAGATAAATTAAACTAACAACTAAAATATGGTCAAAGACTATATACATTTTTAAATAATTTTATATTACTGGTGGGAACTTACAAGGTGTTAATTATATATTAAACATAATTGTTGCTAGCAGTCTTTAAAAACATAGATTAATTACAATTAATTTATATAGGATCTTTTGTACGTATAGTAAAACAATAATAAAGACAAATAGGTACATTTGTGTTAGCCCTGTAGTCTCAGGCTAGTAAGAATAGGGTTAAGGTAAATTCTGCCGGTTGTAGAAGGCGGCTAAAAGGGTTTAGGAATTTGGTGGGCGTCCTTATCGCTCAACAAGTGAACCTACGTAGGATAGCATATAGCTCAGCGATGGTGCCTAGGAGGATTAGCCTCCTCCTCAGAGACGTGTAACACCAAGTGTAGGGGAACGAGCGGGCGAACCAACTGGCCAAGGATGCGGCTCTGAAGAATAAACGGAGACCGGCGTGCGAGGATTGCCCCGTTTCCTTCGTCAAGCGTCAGCTCAGGCTGAAGACGCTTAACGAATGGAACAGGAGGAGGCTTCAACAACGAGGGTATTTTTCCCAAACGTATCGTCTGCCTATAGTTCACTGCGCCGGCTGGAGCTCGACATGGTCTTGGTTCAAATGTTTACGGGGCACGGGCGATTCTCCGAGTACCTTTACAGGTTTAAGCTCAAGGGGGGCCCTCATACCTTTATGACCTTGCGGTGGACCAGACCGTGATTTCCTGTCCCTTGTACGGGAAACAGAGGATGAAATTGGAGGTGGAGCTTGGAAGACAGCTCACCAAGGAAGCTATTGCCTTCCTGATGAGTCAAGACGAAATTCGTCAAATATTTCTAAAATTCACCAAAGTAGTAATAGCTGAAACCATAAGAAGAAATAGAACAAAATATGAAAAATCAAAAATTAAAAATAAAAAACAGGATAGGCTTTAGGCTTTAGACCAAGATACAATAAAACATAAAAATAGTAAAGAAATAAAAACATAAAGTAAACTAAAATTAAAAAATAAAACACGGAAAAATGTAAAAATTATAAAAAAGAAGGTGAAGAGGAAAGAAGAAATGGAATGAAAAAATGGGATGATTTGTTCCAGGTTCGACGACGAGGCGACTGTCTTCACTTGCGGAAGGTATGGAAAAAGAAAATGCAATTTAGTATGAAAGAGAAAAGAAGTGTGCAAGATAAGTAAAGTATGGAAGATAAGAAAGGATGTAAGAAGAGAATGAAGTACAAACAATGTATAGAAATAACATTAGATATGACGGAAAATGTAATGAACTTGAAGGCCTTGACCCAAAACATGCAGGGGAACAATTTAAAAAAAAAATCACCAAGTGTAGAGGGGCACCGGTGCGTTTTATAAGAGATCTCGAACCCTCTCCAAATGCACTCCAGACCACGGAGGGGTTTTTAGTGAGTAAAACTCTCATAACCCTGACCTTTCCCCAGAAGCAGGGTATCTTTCGAAGATTTCCCTCACGGAACAAATAAAAAAGTACATTTGTGTAAGAATTACAAGGTTTCGAAATTTTTATTAAATTACTTTTAATTGTAAAGATTTAATTGCTACTAAAACATCAAAGACAAAACTCTAACGCACAATTTATTGTTTTGTATTATTGATATTTCAGGAAATGTTTAGTCCGTTTATTTAATTTAGGAATAAACAATTATTTTTTATTCAGTACCGAAAGGATGTATTATTTCTAGTGTACATTTATTTACAGGTATATATTTCAACAGATCGGACACAAGTGTTGCAGTCGACACGACAGCACCAGTGGAATTTACACTCGCAACGCTCCCTGATTACCATCTTCTTAGTGTTATATCCTCTGCCGCAACACATTAGGGAACAACCATCCATGCCTGCTGATGTTCTGTTACACTCCCTTCCCGTTGTCCCGAGAGAGCCCTACAAATTTTCAATGTCCGATTTAATATTTATTTAAATAAATGTTATTGATTATCATTAACGCCCATTACCGCTATATAATATATATATTATATTCAGATTTTTAAAATAACTGTAAGTAATATTTTCTTCTTTCTATTTTCCATAGTAGTATTTTTTTAAAAAAATAGATGTATATAGATGTAAAAAAACAAACATGTCATATTATCGCATTTCTAAATCTTTTTTTAGTTTTGTGCGTACCGTCGGTTCCACCGGGGCTCTGAAACATGATAAGCTATAAAGGGGGTGTTAATAGTTCGATATCCTATACAACTCTAACTACCTCCTCGATGGAGAAAATTATTTAAAATTTTCTTCCGGTAACGAAAAAGATCTTTGTTGAATGCGGCACAGCTAAATTTATAAAGTAGTTTTCCTTTTTTTCGATAACTTATATATGAAATAACGATATTAAAAAAAATGACTATCTGTACACTGACTGTAAAATACACAATATGTAATTAAGCTACGATTACTTATTCTTACCAGTGTATCGTTCCTAATGCAGTAGTTAGGGGATTCTTCTAAATATACCAAATCGTGAGCGGTTGGCAATGTGTAATGTGGATTTCCCAGCCTAAGTTTACCGCGCCTGGAGACCTTTACCTCTGTAGCACCCTCATACTTGTCTCTAAGATAATCACCTGAAAAGCAGAGCATTGTATTACAACAGACGAAAGCCTTTCCATGTGTTTAAGCATTTGTTTATTTTTATTTACATTTTTAAAGAATGAGATAAAGAGTGAGAAGATATCTGGAGAACCGCAGCTACAGCACCGGATTTGGCGTAAAGAATAAACTATTTTCTTGAAGGTCCACAAGTTTTAAGAAACACACGTCGGGGAATATATTTGATATCTGTCTATTATAGTGCATTTGTAAATGGGATGATCAGGTTATATAGAGATTTTTATCCACATAATTCTCACTACATGATCTACATTAGGAGAGGTTATGAGATCTCCGTTCGATACACAACCACACAATTGTGATCCAATCATTTCGCGGTCTGATGTTATTTGTTTTTCTTTCACAAAACCCTTGTACTGATATTTTAAATACCTAATACAATGCCAATTTTGCTGCACATAAAACAAAGTGATATTACTTTGTAGCAGTAACTATACGCGACCACCCAAAATATAGGAAATTTATGTCTTTAATTAAACGAAAGAAAATAAAAAGCAAATCCGATGTAAAGTTGTTACAAACAAAAAACGGTCCTGGTGCTATAGTGTTTGTCGGCGCGCCGTAAACTTTACATTGGTTCGTTATAGAAACTTCTTTAAAAGCATTTAAACGCCCATAAATATGTTTATTTATACCACAGCTTAATTAACTGAAGTATGTTGTAACTGAGAAATGCTTAACTATAAATTTTAACTCGCTATACGTTTTATCGTAAAAGTTGAATAGAAAGTTAGTTATCGCTTAAAAAAAATTCAATTGTTCCTATAATAGAAATTTTCTATCATATTCATTCATATTTGAATATAATGTGTCATTTAATATCTAGTGATAAAATATATTAAATAATAACTAGAACTTATTTATCATTTTTAGTACAATTTCAACTAGATATTGAAAATGAATGTATAAAGCCATGAACCGAATGAGCGTCATCGTTATCAGGCTGATATAGATCCACGGCTGGACATGGGCCTTACTCAATGATCTCCACACCGATTGGCCCTGCTCTTTCTTATCCAGGACTTTCCCGCAATCTTCACCAGATCGTCGGTCCACCGAACGAATACACTTAATTAAAATATGTATTTTATATAAATATGGAAATATTTTGACGTTTATGTGGCTTTGAGATCTTAGGAGTCGAGTGCCGATAGCCGAGTAATTTCACTAGTTCCGACGATCTTTAAACCGGAACACGGTATTGCTTGCACACGGTACTGTTTGGTGGCAGGAATGGCAGCTGCGGTAGTACCTTCCTAGACGGGGTCTCCAGCAATTTTAAGTGCCATTTACTAAGCAATTGTGTTTAATGTATGGGAAATAGAATAAAGTTTAAATATGAGTAGAAATATAAATAAATAATAATAACAAATGTATTGGGTATGAAATGTAAAATAGACTCAATTAATAAAAAAACGTGTTGTTTTCCTCGTTTAAGCGAGAGCGATGAAAGAAGTGAATGGGATGGAGAATAATAGAGAAAACAAGAGTTTAAAGTAAGACCGGAATGGATGAAAAATAGGAATGAAAGAAGAGCGTGAGCACAAAGAAAATAAATGGATACATAGTAAAGATAACGTCAGTAGAGGACCCTAGATCTACTATATCAAGGCCATAGGCGGACTAAGGCGTAAGCAACTTAGGTTAGACGTGTACCACTGCACCACATTGCTCTCGTCGCCTAAGACATAAGATGTTATCCGGTTATCCCAGCAATTACACTAGCTACAGCGCCCTTCAAACCGTAACACAGTAATGTGTGCACACTACTATTTGGTGGTTTGACAGAAACAGACGCTGCGGAGATACCCACCTAGATGATCTTCGGCATTAGAGATGTACCATCAATTATTAATATTTTACAACCTTTTTCTTTCGATTGATTTTATTTAATCTTGAAACTACAAATAATATTTTTGCCATCCTCTTGACAAGCAAAGAATGCTAGTTTAATATTAAATCCGCCATTTGTACCAATAGTGTAAATATAAATAAATGAAATTGTTTAAAATAAAAAAAGTGTGTAATGATATTAATTATAAGATAATTATAGTATTTACGCTAAAGTTACGCCGTACGGGTGGGCGTATAAATCAAACGCCCACAGATCCACTGCAGCCAAGAGATTTTGTGTAGAGCCACTACACAATACAAAAAATATGGATATTCCTAAAAAACTAAATTGGAATAAAAATCACAATTTCTATTAAATTTTAGACAAAATAAAACAACATATTAGTAATTGTAATAACAAGTATCTTTTTATTTTTTAGTTCTAGTTGTTTCCGGTACTAGTTTTATTTTGGAGCTAATTATTATGGAGTTTGGATTGCGAATTTACTACCACTCCCATAATGTAAATTTGCCTCCATGGAACCATTGCTGTATACCAATTATCAACATATGAAAATCATAGTATTCATCACTACAGCTTTACTGTCAACATCACTTGAAATTGAGGACAAACACGGTGTTAATTTTTACTTTATGGATAGAAAAAAAAATGTTTTTCGATGAGTTCAGCTGTAATTAAAAAAGGTTTACGCGAATTTAAAGTAATGTAGTAACAACCAACACAACAGATGGCGCCATCATGAGTAATAGATCGCGCTATCGTTTATCATAGATCCTTATATGGATCGTATATCTTTGTGTACATTGCCTTTGGTCAGCAAGACATTACGGAGTTTACAGTTGTATCAATCATCTGGACCTCTCTGGATCTTCGTAATGCATAGACTTCTACAAAATTAAATATTTTACAAATATTGTTATTTTCTATAGTCTAGTCTAGTATAGTAGATCGATGAATATAATAAACTAGTACAATTTTAACGAAATATGCATTTCTGCCAACCCACACCTGGCCAGCGCGGTGAATAACGAAACGGCCTTAATCGCTTACGCAAGAACACAAGATCGCAACAGTAGGTTCGTTAAGAATGCACTTATAATTTGATACAAAAATAACGAAAATCATGGTCTTTAACTATTTAGTGAATAGTCCGGGTAATATTGTCAGAATTACCGTTACCGTAATGGGAATAAAAGCACTATAATTAAATCACAATGATTGCTTAAGGCTCTATTTTGGGTAAATTATAAGTTATTAATAATGATTTATTATTATGACTCGTTTTATCATTTCTCGAACGTAATGTGGGAAATACAGCAAATATTCGCTTTTATACATTGAAACTATTTAAAAAAATCCCACAGCTGGGACTTGGAGGCTTTTTCGCAGGGCGTTCGTCAATACCATTCATCTATTATGCCAATCAAATACGTGTTTATGAATGTCACAAGGCCACTTAAACTGTGATTCTTGGAACATTTCGGTTTCTTCATGATGCCTTCTTTCACCAGAACCTTGAGTTCAGTGAGGATCAAACCCGAGTTTCCTCGAGACGTATAGCGCCTTGAACCACCTCACGAACTGAGCTATCAAAGCTTGAAATAAATTCACTTACACAAATATTATTACACGTGTTAATAAGGTTAGGCTAGTGAGTATAAATAGTTTACAATTAGATGCAGTAGCATACAAGTCATACTGTATACCGGTTTGAAGGTCGCTGTAGCTATTGAAATTACTTATTTGAAAGAGGCTTAACACATCTGTAGTTAGACAAATGCAAGGTACTGTGTCAACATGTTTCCAGCGTTTGTTACAAACAAAGCATATGATCACATGTTATCAAGTGAACAATTTTCTATTCGCCTCACCGCTTTTTAATTTAACAAACAAAAAAATTGTAGTATCAATTTTACATAAAATGTACTAAAACATTGATATAATTATTTCCACACTCCTTTTGTATTTAACAGTAAACATTAAATCACTAAAGTGAATCGTCGTCCATTTTGTAATGTAGCAGAATTACAAAATGGACGTCGATTCTCTTGAATAGAAAGGTCTCATTAATGGTTTAAAGGCCATCGTTAAACACACTAACCAACGAACAATAAAAGCGAATCAGTTTAATAGAGGAATTAATTCCGTTCTACCAGATCATTATGAGGCGACGGACGAATTGATTGACTACATTAACTTTCAGCCAAGTGCAGCTATCAAGCAGAGAACACAATGGGGATTCATTTAAAATATATTCCAGTTTCTTTTTCTGTTATACACTCATTAAAGATAAGAGTTATTTTGAATATTATTGTTTAATGTTTTATAATAAACACGATTTTATCTATATTATGCCAATGGAGGTAAATGATGATTAAGTGCGCTCGTTCAGGATACACTATCATATGAATCGAATATTTGAAAAGGCATCACATTTTCAAATACTACTGCCATTTAAAGTCTACATCTTGTATAATCTCGGATTCGAACTAGGGACAATGGAAGAAGAACATTTATATTTCTTTTTGAACTTAAATAATAATTATTATTACAAAACATTTACAATATGTACATTACAATTAAATTTTAATATCCAACAGATGGCTATTTAGAGAGAGTTCGTGTATCACGATAAGTGCGTGTATAGTGATGGTATACTATATGATTGGCAATCCATGTGAATAATACATAAAAGCTATAGCTATTTTAAACAACTGCCTAGTACATACCTATTACATAAGTTATTTATATATACTTACCAAATTATCATTTAGATTATATTAAGGTAAAAATCTTAAATAAAAAAATGAATTATAACTTACCAATCTCTCTAAAAGACGGCAACTGCTGCCAGCATGTGATAAGGCTGCAGGAACCGGATACACCGTGACACTTGCACGTCACCCGCGACTTCTTAATAACAGCCTAGTAAACATATTTACTTAGTTTATTCAAACTTTAAATATATACAACTTAATAAATAACCTTTTCATAGTTACATGTGAAATCGAAGACGAAAAACAAAATGTAGTGAAAAGAAGATAAGGAGGAAAACATATTAAGTAATGTAATATTTTTTTTATTCAATTAATCGTTGAGTCGAGCGGGACTTTCACCTGATGATAAGTGATACGTGTGTGCATAACAACGTTGCACTAGGATTAGGATGGTATATAGTGCTCTATATTGCGCTCGTCGCCTAAGACATCAGATGTTGAGTCTTATTACCCCAGTAATTACACTAGCTACAGCACACTTTAAATTGGAACACATTAATGTTTGCACACTACTGTTTGGCGGCAGGAATAGATGCGTACCACCAGTAAGTTATTTAATTTTTTTTTTGAAAAATTATGTGTTCATTATCCTTAATACACCTAGACTCGTTTTATCTGGATATTGTTTGCTTGAAAAAACCAATAGAGGTCCTATAAAAACATTACTCTTTTTTCTTGTTTTACATTAAAAAAATTTGGACTATGGACTTTACCCTTCTGCCCGCTTCATTGTTGTGTCTGTTCATGAGCTGACGTCCTTGCTCGTGGCTGCCTCTCTTCACTTTCCTCTCGCGCTCTCTTATATCAACGAATCCTTCAGTAAACCTAAAAAGAACCGGATATTCATTTCTGATGATTCATAATGCTTTAATATAACTGATTGTACCATAGGTATATTATAAATAACATGGGAAGAATCTGTCATTATAGAATAGCTATTCCTTTTTAATTCATTTATACCACCATAGTGAAGGAACAGTGTTTTGTATTCATTGAAGCAACGTGACGAGCGAGACGTTCACCTAATGTTAAGTGAGACGCGTGCCCGTAACAACGTGACGTCACTTATACAATGGTCCATATTGAGCTCGTCGGTTTTAGACATAAGTGAGTCTCGTTATCACGGTAGTTACACTGGCTACAGCACCTTTCAAGTCGGAACACAATAATGTTTGTATACTGCTGTTTGGCGGCAGAAAGAAGCACTGCGATGGTACCTACTTGGTCTCCGGCAACGGATACCTACCACCACATCTAATTGGGCTTCACTCCTGGTACTCGTAGAAAGAGATGGAGTGTTTTGAAAGAGATGGTTATATTTCGTAGCTTTACGTTCTACGTCCCATGTTACGTGGTCTATAGGAAATTATCGATCCGTTAGCTAAAGCATTATACGAAAATAAACCTAGTGAAGGTTAGCTAGAGTTTATATTTCAGTGTATGTAAGAGAACCTGAGAGGGAAGTTACGTAGCTCTCGTTTACGTGGACGGAATGAACCGTCTTGAAACTTGATTAAATTTTCAAAAACCTTCACAAAATATAATTCAGAACATTCCGGTTTTTCCAATATTTCTTAAAATAAATAAATTTCAATGATGCATAATGTTTAAGTAGAGATTATATTATGAAGAAAATTCACAAATAGTATAATAAAACTTAAACGTTTCGAAAAGACTCAAGATTAGTAAATCCTGATCTGGCCCTGAAATAAACATAGAATTTGCATGGATTAAGTATTCCCTTCGCTTTATGCTCGCCTAGTAGTTTCACGCGGATTGAACATGCTTAACGTTTCTCTCAATCCCGAATTAATCTCGGATTAAAATTTTTTTTATAGAAACTTTTTTTATTGCAACTCCATCGTTTACTAACCTCGTAATTGCCAACCTTCAAACTGTAACACAGCAATGTCCGGAGCCTCTCGCAACGCATTGATGATGACCACTGAGGGGGTTTTAGTGAGTAAAAATCCTTGTCTTTCCCCCAGAAGCAGGGTATCTTTTTCGAAGCTTTCTCCTCGATAACAAAAAAAGTCTCCGGTGCGTGCGACCTTTTAGATAGGTATCACCACACTGCCTACTGTAGCCGTAAAACTGTAGTGTGCAAACATTAGTGTGTTTCGGTTTGAAGTGCTTTGTAGCTAATGTACACTTGGGTAATGAGACTTATTATCAATCTTATGTCTAAGGCCAACGAACGCAATGTGTTGCAGTGTATAACATCTTATCTAGTTTCACGTTATCATTGGCAAGCATACCACCATCAGACCATCAGGGGAACATTCCGCTTATCTTGTCGCTTAGTTGAATAAAAAAAATAAAAATACTGTATGGTAACATTAAAATGTTGTTAGCCAATATAAAATAATAAATAAAAAAGTTAATTATCATCGGAATGGCCTATTTAAATCAAAAATATTACAAATTTCCTTAAAAAAAATTATTATAGATTTATAAACAAATATAGTATTAATTTATGTGAGAGACGTATAGATAATGATATAATTTCTAGAATATACCAGAAAATATATTTTTCAGACAGCAGGCAGCTCAAATATTTCAGGAATGCTTTTCAAACTCTCGGTGGTTTCTTATGCCCTAGTAAGAAAAATACTCGCTTGCGGGAAAATTCCTTTCGGAGTGAAAAAGGCCCTTTTCCCGCCATTGAGAAAATTTCTCATCTTCCCCGCTACTTTAACATTCCATTCATTTTAGGAGTTTTTCTCTGATTGAGTATCTTATAAACGAGAAACGAAACTTAAACCAACTTTAATACAGATAACTTCTAATATGAGAAAAATTGTGTGTACGTGGCGCAGTGGCCATTTGTGTTGTTTGTAACACGAAGGCTTCCTCCAGTTCGAAACCGAATCACAAGTTGTCGAGTCACCAACTCTAAATATGCCTCTATAACACAGAATTTCTGTTTTTATATTAGACCCAATGTATTACTCTACACATCTAAGTCCTCATTCACGTAACACTAAGTGAAATTGAAAAAAAAATTGTGATAGTTCATTGAAGTGGAGTGTGGATTGTTAAGCGATTAAGTTCCTTTTTGTATCACTGTGTCCAATACAATTCAATATATTTCTTCATAAATTACTTATCTCCTAGTAGTACGAGGAAGTATAAAACTTTTAGTCGCCCGTACAGTTGCTCTGATGAATTGAGAAAGAGAGATAGAGAGAGGAAGGGAGCGTCGTGGAAAAAATTGAACTAGATCTGCCAGGTATCATTTAATTATGTTTTCCTAATACTTGCATTTAAAAAATTGAAAAATTTCGTGTTTTATGGAAACGAGCAGCTCCTCTCTCTCCACCCCTCTCCTCCTTCCCTTCCCCCCCAAAATGTCACACAAAAGAACAACTTTGTTACCGTACATAATAAAAAACAATAATGATTGTATGTCGTTTACCTCAAAATCAAAAGAAACGTAGTTTTATAAAATATAGAGTATATAATAAATATGTTATATATGAGAACATATATAATAAATATATTCTCGACAATACGCCTCGGGTGGTATCGAAGAGGTAAGTGAATGTCAGCTTGTGCCATTTACCACCACCAATCACATCACTAAAGGCACTAAACCTTTTTAATTGAAAAAAGAATTTAGAAAATTCCTCCTGTCTTCCTTTTCTCCCGTTACCCCTTTGGATCAACAATTTCTGTATTTTTTTTTCCTACTTCCCCAAATCGCCCCTTCTACTACGTGAAACTATGCCAGGATTGTAGCACTTCGTAGGAGTTTATTACCTACGCTACTACGGCTTTTCACGTAGTATGAAACTCGGTACCAAAAATATGTACTATCGACACTTTCCTACATATTCTCTTATTCGTTGGGACGAGCGAGATGTTCACCTGATGGTAAGTACCTTCCCATAATAACTTGGCGCTTGTTATACATTACATCACAATGTGCTTATCGCCTTGAAAGTGGAATGTCAAGTCTTGTTGCTCTAATAATTTCTAGCTGCAACGTCGTTCAAACCTGAACCATATAGTAATGAAATCTCTTTTTTTGTAATATGATTGTTATCTATCAGATTTAGGCTTTTGACAGTACCTGGTACTAGCTGTTTGCAAGTTGGATATTATCCCTGAACTTTAAGCAAGTCAAGCTTTCTTCACGATGTTTTGCTTCGTCGAAAACTCAAGCTCGGTAGACATTGAACCCATGAGTCTTCGACCACACTCCGAATCCTCTTACAACTGAAATATCACTGTTTCATGTAAGTATTCACAATTTCATGTAAGCAATTATTATTCAAAAAACAATAATTTTTAATAGTATTATTTTATATAATTAAATAACGTATACAAAGTATATTTCAGATTCCGAGATAAAAGTTGTTAAGTTGGTACTAATCTAGAGTTTTTTTATTACGTAAAGCACTCTAATTTTGAAACAGTGTGTATTGTGAAAACAGCACTTCTGTAATTTATGTTTGCCTGGTTGTAAACCTGTCCTTTGCCATAGTTGATAGGCGTGTGATGTCACTTGACAGCTAAATAAAAAAAAGCTGTCTTTTTCTACTTAAATTGCTTTATCGTCGGAAAATTACAACGTTTTTTTTAAGTAATTAGTTTCTTAACTTTGTTACTAGTTAGTAGTTAGTTGGCGCTCTGGAAACAAAATTAAATAAAATACAGAAAAATTGATTAAAAAAAAGATTTGGATTAAAAGAAGAATTACGAATTTTGAATTAATTTCCAGGTGAAATCGCAAAGAAGAGCCGGCAGCTAAATCCACCTGTCTTACACCTTACCTGAGTACTAGGGAATAAGAGATTATAGGTGGTTCAGTTACCTTTCCGCCGTGATAACGTTACGTCACGTACTCCAGGTATACCGCACACGAACACAAGCGCGCATGACAGACCCACTGCACACACCAACAACACCTCAGTTTTATACGCGAACGGAGCCGTAGAAAAGTGTAAATGTGTGTGTACACAGGTAAACGTAACTTCGTTTAAATTTTGCGCTCCTAGTACTCAGGTACGAATTGAGCAGGTGACTGGCATTATCGTCATCATTTAGTAATGCGGGGCAACGTCACGTATTGTTTTTTTTTCTTTAATTTCAATAATTTAATTAAAACCTTTTTAATACATTATTTTATATACAGCTAACCTTTGCAACATTTTAATATGTTAAATGACAAGGCCAGTCGATAGTGGATGTCGATACATTAATTTACCAAAATATGTTGATAGTCGAAACACAGCTATTTGTTATAGCGGTGGATTTGAAGGTGATGATAGCTAATCAGGCGGGATCGAGAAATGATCCTACAACCAACCAAACTTCAAAACATGTGCTCATGGAATGGAAAATCTGCTGGTCCTTCTGTTATAATAATCATTAACTACAGAGCCGCAGAGATACTTGAATTATCCCTCAGTTTTCATGCCTGTCTCTAATGGTGTATATAATTTTTTTTCTATACAACGGAGTCACAAGACAAGCGGGTCGTCCACATATCGCTAAGTGATATTAATTATAATATTATTATTTAAAAATAATTTGTTAATAAAATGAGCCGCCGCCTCCACTGCAGTTTACGGTGGCGCTTCTCACTTAATGCATTTCATTCCCATGTACCAGGGAATCATAAAGTTAAGATTACAAATACATATTACCCCGACTACAAAGATAATGCTGTCTGTCAACGAACAATTTTACACTAAAATATTCAAAAATAGAATATATATTAAAATCGTCAATAGTAATATTCCTAATATAATTTAATTAATTGTTGACATATATATATAGTCATATGACATAGAATATAACAACATTGTAATAGATGGTTCATGTTAAGCGCCATCTTGCTTTTTACAGAGAATTGCTTAAATGGCAACGGAAATGACACAGAGCAACAGATGCCAGTACTACTTCGGGGTTCTTCGCTAGGTTTATGTAAAGAAAAATATATCGCGCCAAATGCCTAATAATAAACACCTAATAAATCTTATCCCCGTTTTATGTTTTGTTATTCCTAGCAAGTTCAAGGCAAAAAAAATATGGAAATAAAATAAATACGTTGTATATTAAGAAATAAACCTCAAAAATAAAGGAAATTTACTATGAATGATAAAAAAGCCAATTCGAAATCTAGTTAATTTGTATTAAACAATATTTTATTTATTTATATTCAGTAATCTAAAGTATATAAAACCGCCTCTCCTTCCTTGTCTTTTCTTTCTTTTTCCCTCAACGCTTACAATTTTCCTACGCCACTGAATGTAAACTACCAGGGTATAATAAACTAAAGGAGAATGAATGCTTTAAAGAACGTTAAAATACTTCTTAGCTTATTCCCCGCCCGCTTTGCTCGCCTTAAATAATATTAAAACGCAAATGATTTTCTATAGCAACCGTTACTATAGCAATCGAGTAAACAATACAAATGATTTTACTACTGCCCTGCTTTTTTTTATAGTTTTGTCAAAGTCCAAGTAATTGCGATGTTGGACTCGTCGAGCGAGCGATTTCCACCTGTCGCATACGGTTCGTAAGTACCAGGCGAGCATAAAATGAAAATGATATTTGGAATAACCTTTGTGGAAAATACACACAACCTGTGTGTGGATAGTAGATAGATGATACAAGATATAAAAAGCAATGCAAACAAGGAAAGGTGAACTCAAATTATACAAATAACACGAGACATTCTCTCCATTGTTTAAGAAATACTGTTTTTTTTTTTTCAATGAAACGACTTACAAGTGGGATGTTCACCTGATGATAAGTGACAACACTCCCACCCACAACAACATGAGGCTAGTTAAGATGGTTCACTGATATTGCGCACTGGTCGCTCTATGTTTTTTATTATTATAATTATTATTATTAAATGGGCGTTCTCTTCATTCGTTTCTCTCCTCTACCTCACATTCCGAACATTTGTACTAGGATATCATAAAATGTCGTGTATACGTTTATACAGAATTCGACTCTCGGCAAAGTTGTTTATCAACGAGGAGTCATATGACGTGGTTTCGCTCTAACACGATTAGTTTATTGCGAAAAAAAAATTAAAACTACATTGTAGTACTACAGCCGCGGAGAAGCTTGTATCTTGATATTTTACAGGTGGTAGGTCTCTGTTGCTGGTAACCGTGTAGGTAGGTAACCACTGCAGCGCCTATTGCAGCCAGTCAAACATTACTATGATTGAAGGGAGTTTCCTGTGTTATCATATTAACCAGCGCCACGTTGTTATATAACTTACCATCAGATTTACGTCTCCCTCGTGTTATTGCTTCAATGAATAATAAAAAAAATACCAATTAGAATATTTACAGGAGAATATTGGTAATGCTGTCATGTCACGGTAGATGAGTTCTTAGAAAATATTTTGTATGAGACCTAGAGTCAATACAAAAAAAGGAGATTACAATTTATTTACTTGTATCCGTATTGTAGATTGTCACCGCAACCTCCCCACACCCAGTCCTCGTGGAGGTTCTTGGGTCGAGCCGCTCGGCTGCAGCCGCAGCTCGCCAGGCGGCCGTCCCGACAGGCTCGAGAGATTGCAAGGGAGACTCCGGCTGATGTAATAGCGTTGGTGAACGCCGTCTCTCTTGACGCTGAAATTTACTTAAAGTTTATAAAATGTACAAGTTGCTTACTTAAATCTAACTTTAGTTTATTGCTGTATCAATTAAATTGTAGGGCGGAATAATTAAAACTGTTACATGTTATAAGTATCAATATGCCGAGAAACTATATGCAATGAAAAACTAGTAACTGGTGGTGACAAAAGGAATTGTGCAAACGTTACAGTGTTCTGGCTTGAAGGGGATTGTAACTAGTAAAATAGGGCAACGAGTCCAAACATTTTACGTCTAAAGGTGACGAACGCAATATGGTGCAGTGTAAATCATCCTAACCAGAATCACGTTCTAATCAGCAACTTATCTGATGAACGTCTCGCTCATATCGTCGCTTCATTGAGTAATATAAAAACAAAATATATATAGTAAATCCATGTCCTGCTGTGGACGTCCATCGATTGTGATGATGATGAAGTGGAATATTTTAATTCAAACATAACTTGAATTCTTCCATGTGAACCACTATCAATGACGGCCTATAGTGCCCGGCAGTACCGTGGCTGATGCTGACTCTATGTAGAGATGTTTGGGGCAAGCTTATGTCCAACAGTGGACGTCTATCGGCTAATGATGATGATAATAATTTGAATAGGAAACTAAGATAGCATTAGTTTTCGAGCTCGTCTTTACAAACAAGGAGAGAAGTAGAGCCATTTATGTCAAGAGTGGGTTGGCGGAAATTTGTTTTTTTTTATTAGAGAAGAAATTAAATGAACCAAGTTTGATAAAGTTTTTTAACGTAACTGTAGAAAGTTGAATTTTTCAGACACCTGAAGAGGAACCCTTTACGAATTCCCAAGGTTGATCCTGGACAGCAAAATTCCTGGAAAACATGCATATGGTAGAGAGTGGAAAAGTAATGGGTTTCAGTTAAAAAGACTAGGTGAGGATCAAACTGGTTTTCTGAACCTGATCGCTAAAGTTTAATTTGAAGAGAGGCACCTAACGATGATGATGTTTAACATGTGACTGATAGCTTGTATGATAAAATCTATTTTTCATAACTTTTCATACTTAAAATAACGATTAATTTTCAGTATGTTTGATGTAAAAGAGCAAAGTATGTTGTTTCATTGTCAAAATATAAGATGACGTCAGGGTAGTGATAAGATAAATATTTACGACAAGGATATAATAAAATTAGCAGGCTTCCATCAATTAATCAAGATCAAGTGCATGGTGTAAATAAATTTGAGTGATCAAGGTAAGTAATATGTTCCGTTGAAGAACCAGGGTCACCGATATAGCTCTAGGAATCGCGAGGCTGAAGTGGCCATGGGCGGGGCACATAGGTCATAGAACCGATGGACGTTGGGGTCTTACTTACTCATCTGGCGCAGCGACCCAAAGTGAGTCATGGCCTCCGACACAAGAGAGCGCTAGCATGTGGTGGAGCCAAAGTGCTGGAATGGCCTGGAAGCCCTCACATAAAAAGAATTGCTGGGAGCCACTGGTTTTAAACAGCGCAAGAGTGTGCTCTATGGGGCAAGAGACCTATGTCCAGCTGTGGACGTGGGTTGTAATGATGATGATGATGATGATGAGGTAAGTAGTATATAAGTAATAATGCACATATATTTTGTTACACACATATAATATTAATTAAGTATATGGTCTCATAGACTGAAGGTTGTATGAATATTTATTAGGAATTATTTCGTTGTATATTTTATTCAACCACTAGAGTAGTAGAGAGTTGCTATTAAATAAATATTATTCGTGACGTTAAACCCCACCACCTTCTTCACCACCTCAAGCCCTTTTTCATCGGAAGAAATACAAAGCAATAATGTGATGCAAGATATGTTGGAAATGAGATTTTTTTTACGGAAACATATGTTTGTATTATTATTACTTCTAAGCCCTCCCAGTTTTTATTAATACTAAATTACTATTAGGTTTACTGTCTCTTAGTTAATGCAGCTTCATAATAATGAGAGTACATCTGTTATGAGATATAGAAATTGTTTTTATCATAAAAAAAATAGGGTCTGTTAAAAAAATTACTAACTATAAAGAATTTGTTTTATATGACAATGTTTGGTTAGTTATTTTATTACGACATAATATATGAAAGGGGTGTAAGGGGTGCCATACAACAACGGGACCAAAGCCTACTTCACCTGCTCGTGGTGCATCCTGCTAAACAATAAACGAGGTTCTGGCTCCCAGCAACCTGCAATGAACCCTTACGACCGAAAGTCGCGGGAAACTTGTTGCGGGCAGCGCAAGTCCTATCGATGTGATCTTTGGAAGAGGCCTATGTCCAGCAGTGGACGTCTACTGGCTGATGATAATGATCTATTATTTAACTTTGAGTATAATTACAAACAAGAGATAATGGAAGGTGTTTTGTTATGTGGGATGTTTTTCACTTTATGTAAGTGTAAGTAAGTAAGAAGTTTTGTTTCATGCAATATTACTTAGTGATATTGTTTCCAGTTACACCTGTAAATGGATTTTCTCTTTACCTCTTCCGCAACAGGATATATATCTTTCGTAGAGAATGTATAAAAGATTTGTAGGTAAGAATGTGAAGGCGCTATAAATCTGTCAGTTGTCTTGCCCCGGGAGTTGGCTGGCGAAGATTTAGAGCGCGAAGAGTCGTTGTTACTTGAAAAATTACGCTATTGTAAAGTAAAAATGTTCTACATTAAATGATTTAACTGAAAAATTTATTTGTTATTTATTGTTTTATCTTAGTGCCATCATCATCATCATTATCAATAGGCCTCTCCCAAAAATCTCCACATCGATCGATCTCGCATTGCTCGCATCCAGTGGGTTCCCGCGATTCTGACCAGATCGTCGGTCCATCTTGGGACCTGTAGGAGGCCTCCCAACACCACGTCTACCGGTACGCGGGCGTCACTCGAGGACCTTACTGCCCCATCGGCTGTCGGTCCTTCGAACAATGTGCCCTGCCTACTGCCATTTAAGTCTAGCAATCTTTAGGGCTATGTCGGTGGCCTTAGTTCCTAGTGCCTAGTGGTAAAGTCTATGTATAGCAGAACTAGGTAACTCTATTGTCGCTGATACGTAATACTAGTCATTAAACAATAATTGGACGTAGTTTAGCAGAAAGGAGTCAACTCACGTTATAAGCAAATATTACTAGTTAACACCAAAAAGGTCCTAACTGTTAGTTCTTTTATATAGCAAAAATGATCCGTAACTTAATAAACATAAAGTACATTTTACATTACACAATATTAATACTAATTTGGCAGGACCGACATTTTTCTCATTAACTAAAACAATACCTTAGTATATGTTACAAAAATAGATAAAAGTATATTACTTCGAACATGAGAGTTACATAAAATTATTTTGAGCACATCATTACAGTGTCACCATCATCATTATCAACCAAAAGACGTCCACAGTTGGATATAGGCGTCCACCAAAGATGCCCACATCGATCGGTCCTGCGGTGCTCGCATCGTCAGGCACTAGAGGCTGTCGTTTGTAGGGGTTCATATGGGGGATTCGGGCCATTTCCCACCACGCTGGCCCAATGCGGGTTGGCGAGAGCCAGAGCATCGTTTGTTGATTAGCAGGGTGCACTACGAACAAGTGAGGTTGGCTTGGGTTACGTGAGTTATTTTTTTATAATTATATCAGATAAACAACTTCTATATTTTTCAGGTTAAGCGAGAAACATATATACAGATATATTAAATATTTTGTTCCCAAAAGAATCGCATAAGTTAAAGTTATGGTAAAGATTTTAACTCATGATTTCAAGTGAATTTGAATTTTTTCGTCTACTCTAGCACATTTGGTGTTAGTCTTACGTAATAGGTCTGTCTCGGTTTTGGTATTAGTATTCTTAATTCGGTCTTGGTCTTGCGAAAAAGACTACAAGACCAAGACCAATTATCCATTCGGAATAATTTTACTGGGCCATAGGGTCTTTGTTTCATATATAACTTGAATAATGATAGAAAGTAAGGATATCGTTATAGAAAATAACTAGAAAAAAAAATTAATAACTGTTTCCCGTCGATAAAGCAGAAGAGTAGATATATTTTCATATAATTTCGTACTAGATATTTACTAGATACTTTAAGCGAATTTATTGGGCGTTTTATGTGATATATATATCAGGTTTTATACTATATATATTATCATATCTTAGAACTTTATTATTTATGTATTTGTTCAAGTTATTCATATGACTTTTCTACTTTATCGTCATCATCTCAAACGATCGCGTTCGTACGTTCTTTGTCTTAATATAGTAGACATTAATTCCCCGGCCGCTTTGAATGAATTCTCAAATATTCCTTGAGAGCAACCGCAATTACAAATGATTCTGTAGTGACCGTTACTATAGCAACCGCATAAATAATACGAAATGAAAATGTTTCTAGCAGTTAACCTGAAATAAAATGATGACGAGTCTCTGAAATTAAAAAGATAAATAACTTGTAATGATCTTAAAAATCATTCCGCTTCGAATGGTTAAATTCCTATGTCGATATGTTCACTAGTTTTCACGTGATTGTCGAACAAATAAAACCCATATACATATATGTAGATTTTCGAGTAAAAAATTATGACTAAAACGAAAATTTATTTAAAAGACAATCGAAGTATACATTTATTAATATGTATAGTAATCTCCTACAACACGGTAGATTAGTTCCGCGTTATAGAAAACTTGTTGTATAAGTATTCACATTTAGCTTTACTAGTTAAAAGTGATTTAAATATGTATATTAAAAATAAACTATGTTACCATCGAAATATGTGCGTTTTATTAAGATCAAAGTAAGAATACAATGTGCAATTATCATCAGACGATAGACGTCGACTGTTGGACATGGGCCTCCCCTAAATATCTCCATAGAGTTCATTGAGTGGAATTGAGCCTTGGCCCACCACGCTGGCCCAGTGCGAGTTGGTGGGTGAATGTACTAAAGTACGCGAAATTAATTATGAACTTCACATATTATAAATATAACGCAGGAAGTCCCCGCGTTAAAGGGAATACCCGTGTTATACGGCGACCGAAATCGCGTAATATGTGTTATAAGAGTACCGTGTTATAAGAGGAAGTACTGTACTACATTTGATTCGATGTATACTACGTTTGTGACCTCGACGTGAAGTAGAGAATTATTTAAAGGAAATGTAACAAGTTATACATCAATATCATCATCATCAGCCGATAGATGTCCACTGCTGGACATAAGCCTCCTCTAAAGATCTCCATGTTTGTAGGGATTAATATAGAGGATTTGGGTCATTTCCCACCGCGCTGGCTTAATGCGGATTGGTGGGAGCCAGAACCTAGTTTGTTTATTAGCTGGGTGCACCATGAGCAGTTGAGGTTAGCCTGGGTCTCGTGAGTTGTTGTGCGGGACCACTTGCACCCCTAAACCCTTAAACCAATATAACGAAGGACTATCTCTATCAAATATTCATTTAATATACATTTTTTTTTGTTTCAGAAAATTTTTAACTTCACGAAGCGACAACAAGAGTTAGAAGTTCACTTGGTATTAAGTGACATACACACAAATGAAATCTCTAACAATATTGTAATATATTCAATGTTTTCACGTTAATCCAGCAGCTTCACTACCTGTCTTACTGTTCGGCTGCAGGAATAGGAACTGCCTAGACAGGGGAGACTGTCTAACAGAGACATCACTAGTAATAAACATGTTTCTAGAACGTTGATCTGTACCTACCGATCAGAGTAAGCGGGCCAAAGACGGTCTGGTCACCGGTTACTGTACAGTTCCATCTTCTACTCCTAAACTGGTACTGGCACTCGGTGATCCCCTGTTTAGCGCCCTCGCCCACCGCCGGCATGTGGTCCTTGTGGCGGCGGCATACGCGCCGCTGTCCAGGTGTCAGCCCGTGGATCTTGGAGCACACTCGCGACTTGTCAGAGAACAGGTCCGATTGGTTGGACCATTCCTCGAACTCCAGGAGACCCATGTTGCTGAAACATGAGTAAATTATTAGACGGCTACATTTGAGATATTAGAGATTTACGTCTGTTTGTAAGTCAGACGCTTGTCCCCAACGTGACCTCAGTTTGGATGTTATACACGACCCCATATTATTCTGGTCGCATTATTACATAAGTTTCATTACCCCAGTAATTTTAAACAAATTTATAACGTTAACGATATCATTAGAAATATTTACGATTAGATATTGACTTAGCTAACTGTTGTAATTAATAATAACTATGATGATGTTAATGAGGGTACAAGTATACTTTACTTACAACTTTATAATTATAATACCCTCACCATTTCTAAATAATATTTTTCACCATATATAATGCAGTGTACTAGGTCTATGTTGCCATAGCCCTGTAGCCTCGGACTTGTAAACAGAGGACTAAGGTAAGCCCTGTCTGTCGTAGAAGCAGGCAAAAAGGGTCTAAGAGTTTCGCAGGCCTTGAGGGTGGCGGCCCTTAGCGCTACACAAGCGAACCTGCGTGAGACAGCGTATGGTTCGGCGATTGTGCCTAGGAGGGTTAAGTCCCTCCTCAGAGACGTGTTAACACGAAGTGTAGAGGGGCACCGGTGTGATCTATAAGAGATCCCGGAGGCTATCCGAACGCACTGATGCAGACCACCGAGATGGTTTTAGTAAGAATCTCGCATAACCCTGACATTCTCAGAAGTATGGTATCTTTCGAAGATTTTTACGCCGAAACAAAAAAAAAAGGTCTCTGTTGCCAGTAAGATCTGGATAGATACCACCGCAGCGCCTAGATTCCGGTGTAAGGATATGAAATCTAGTGAAATTACTATCGTAACGAGACTAGTGGAAATGGGCGTTATGGTGTAGTGTCTATCTTCCTAACTAGAGCGTGATTAATTATTTACCATTACATGAACTTTCCGCTCGTCTGGTTAATTTTTCAAATAAACTTTTTCTTTTAATTAGAAAAAGACGAGAGGGCCTTTTCCTGATGATACGTGATACACCGGCTCATAACAACCTAGTGTTATTAAGGATGATACACTGCACCCACCACATTACACTCGTCACCGTGAGACAAGATATTGTCTTGATACCTCAATACTTTCACTAGCTATAACGCCCCTCAAGTACACGCGATAATGTTAGCACACTTCTGTTTGTCAGCAGAAATAGGAGCTGTGCTGGTACCAACCTAACCGGTCTCCGGTAATATTTGGCTCATCATCATCTTCAGCCGATAGACGTCCACTGCTGGACATGGGCCTCCCATCGGCCAAAGATATCCAAATCGGTGCGCTGCTCTAGTTCCAGCGTCTTACCAACGTTCTTCGCAGTCAGCACGCCGTACGGTACTGCCGGGCACCAGAGGCCGTCCTTTGTAGGAGTTCGTATGGGGGATTAGGCCCATATCCCACTACACTGGCTCATAGCATATCTGCCTACTACCATTAAACTTACACGAGTTTTGCATATACGAGTATGTATATGAAAAATAAATATTAATTCATGTTACGTTTTATCTAATTACTCGTTATATGGAAAGCAGAATAAACGTTTGTTTAACTAAACTTAATTTATAACTTAATAATAAGTCAACAGAAGTAAGAATCGCTAAGACATTGTGAATCACTGGGAATAACCATAACGAAAACATGATAACTTAATTAAACATTAAATTAATGTATAATATAAAGTAATAAAAAATATCTAATGATAAGAAGAATCTATCTATTGTCATCTACATAATATCTATATATATATTGACAATTAGTTTTCTTTGTTCGCCAATCACGTGAAAACAAGTGAACATTTTGCCAGGGGAACATGACAATTCGATACGGAATGATTAGATGGTTATAGGCCATATACTTTTTGAAATTCATAGATCCTTCATAATTTTTTTTCTAATTAACTTTGGTAAAGATTTTCATTTGCTATTATTTATGCGGTTGCTATAGTAACGATTGCTATAGAAAGCCAGGGAGGGAAAACCTAGTTTATTTATACAGTCATCTGGTGGTAGGTCTCTGTTACCGGAGGTATCATCACAGCTCTGTCAGTCTGCAAACGTTATTATTAACCGGTTTGAAAGGCGCTGCCGACGACCACAATGTGGTCTTTATGTTCAGTAGTGGACATCGTTTGAGACGATGATTGTTTTTAAAGGAGCAATAAATTACTAGACAAAATAATATGTGGGGATCAATATAGTAAAAAGTAATACAATATGAACCTAATTTTTTTTATTTTATTTAAATGACGAGATGATAGGCTTTTTCACCTGATGGTAAGTGATACGTCTGGCCATAACAACGTAGTGTTGTTTTTTTTTATTTTATTAACGGTGTAACAAAATGTTAATGGAACGCACACCCCGGTGCTAAGGGCCGGTAACGGGGTAGTGTCGGACTCCAACCGACTAAAAAGCAGCCCACTGTATTACAATCACTTCCGACAGTACGCACGAGAGTTACGGGATAACTTTGAGCAATTCTTCCGCAACCCCTGATCAGTGCCCGGATCGAACGGGCCCGCTTCGGAGAGTGATATTAAACACCTCTCCCCGCCGATAATCCCTACGTAGCGACGCGTCGGAATATGAGATGCGCCGCCAGATACACCCCGAGAACCCTCGCCAAGGGGGACGCCGGCCCGACGGCCCACGTTGGTCGCGACGTCAGGTTCCTCTACCTAAGGAGGCAATCGGCGGTCGTGCGCTCGGCCCCGCCTGTTGGCGGTTAGCTGTCTGAAACATGGCGCTAGTTAGGATTATATACATAGCACCACATTGTGCTCGTCGCCTGGATACATAAGATGTTGTGTCTCCATACCCAAGTAATTACATTAGTAACAGCGGTCTTTCTAACTGGAACACTAATGTTTAAATTCTGCTGAAATAGGAGCTGGGATGGTACTTACCTAGATGGTCTCCAACAACAGAGAGCTATCGCAGTGGACGCCGCGCTGTTTCTCGCGCTCTCCGACCGGTGTCTCGCTCTCGCCTACTTCCCCAGGAAATGGAAGGAGGCAGCGGTCGTAGTGTTGCGGAAGCCCGATAAGGACGATTACACGCACCCGAAATCCTACCGGCCCATCGGACTCTTGCCCGTCATGGGCAAGGTCCTGGAGAAGATGATGGTCCGGAGGATCCGGTGGTACACTGCGCCGTATATCAGTAGCCGCCAATACGGCTTTATGCCGCAAAGGTGTACCGAAGACTCCCTGTATGACCTGATCCAGCACATACGAGCTCGCTTGAAGGAGAAGGAGATCGTTGTGCTGGTATCATTGGACATAGAGGGAGCCTTCGATAACGCCTGGTGGCCTGCTATACGGTGCAGACTGGCGGAGACTCGCTGCCCCGTCGGCCTGCGGCGCCTTGTCGACAGCTATTTTAGCGATCGCAAGGTGGCCGTAAGGTACGCGGAACGTGTAGTGTACATTAAATCTAAGGAAATAGATGAGCTAAGTTAAGGAAAACACTAAAGAAGAAAGAAGAACAGACTACAAAGGATGCTACAGTGTATGATTGTTACAGGTTCTCCCCCTCCCTCCAGAAATACAAGGAAGAAGCAGTCTCCACTTCGGTCAGAGAGGACGTATGAAAGAAGGAATTGGAATGGAGTATGTAAGGAGAAAAATATGGTATGATAGATAAGTAGAGAATGAAAGAAAAGGAAGGACGAAAGAGGAGTAAGGAATAAGTTAATTAAATAGATGTTAAGTGAAATGGAAATTTAAAGGCCCTGACCCAAAACACGCAGGGGGAATGCTAAAAAAAAACGTAGAGCTACCACTAGTACATTATTTATTATCTGTAAGGGGTGTAACGGAACTCGCACAACAACCCACGCGACCCAAGCCAACCTTGACTGCTCGTGGTGCACCCTGCTAATCAACAATCGAGGCTCTGGCTCTCACTAACCCGCATTGGTTCAGCGTGGTGGAAAATGGCTCAAATCACCCTATAAAGTACGGCTCCTAGTGTCCAGCGGTACCGGAGGCTATACTGATTGTTGTGGAGATCTCTGTGGGAGGTTTATGTCCAGCGGTGGACGTCTGTAGACTCATGATGATCTGTATTATAATTTTATTGTTATATATGTTAATAGATGACAGGAGGAAGCGACGATCTGGTGAGAATCGTGAAAACCCATTGGATGCAAGCAACGCGGGATCGACCGCTGTGGAGATCTTTGGAGGAGGTCTATGTCCAGCAGTGGACGTTTATTGGTTGATGATGATGATGATATGTTAATAGTGAAAAGTTAGTGTTTCTTTACAATTTAAACAATCAGTTAAACACTGAATAGGCTGTTGAATTATAGAGAAACTTCCGATTCATTATTTAACTGGCAAGTGTTTAAATTTGAGAGATAATCTTTTACTTTCTTCTAATAATATCTGAAGAGTTTTGTTTTATACTATAAATACCTTTCCATGTATTTTTTTAAACCCTATCTAAGACATCTTTATGCTGTATGCTAGTGAAAGTCCAGTGAAAACTTATCCAGCTATTTCGAAGATCATCAGATATAGACAGCTTCACACAAATATTTATAAAATTAGTTCGACTGTTTTTTTTTATATCAAATACTATATCTATGTAATGGTACGAAAGGCGTCATTTACAACTTGATCTTTAATATATTTAATTCTTATGATTTTTAACCTGTTTCACTTATATTTTTTCAATATCTGAAAAGTAATAAAATCTAGGATTCATTTTTCATTATAATTATATAATTCATACACTTCACTTAAAATAAATTTCCCTAAGATTATCCACGCTAAAGTGTACTACTGTAAAGTTTGATAAAGCAAATTGCGATACGAATCGTTGTTAGAAAAAAAAACAACTAAAAACGTTAAATAAATATTCTTTTATTCAAACAAGTAATTAATAACAACAGTTAAGTTAACACTTAATACCTTCCGTATATCGTAACGGTGAAGTTTAAACCGCATCCCCTTTGGCTCTTCAGTTTGATCTTCACAAATCTCTGTCCAATACCACCAGCGGATATCGTCGGATATCCACCACATCCGTCTCTGTCGTTGTCTTTTATATAAATGGATTTTATGTACGCGTAGTTGGTCATCCCCTGTTCGGGGTACTCCAGTATACTGGTCCTCACGAACAACGGGAATCCGTATTTGACCTCGTCGGCCTTGTATATGACTACGTCGCCGTACGTCGCCTGACCCAGCAGGAGGTCGTGCCTTTGGCCATGACCGGCTGCCAGCAGGCAGAGGAGTGCGCAAATGGTGAGCAACTTCATTATCGTTTCGTTCGTTACAGTTTCCACACTGACTTGTTGACGAGGCTTCATTGTTTTATATATTAAATGTGATGGTTTATGCTGTAGTGAAGCAGTCGTCAATTTACCTTTTTTTGTTTTTTTTTTTTTATTAAAATTTAAAATCTAGTCAATTATAAATAATACTAAAAAATACTACACACATATCAGAAATATATCAAAATATTTACATAACAGATGTTTTAATTTTTTTTGTCTCATTCACTGTACAGAGTTAAATATCTCATTACTTAAAAAAAAGTAGGGTAATGGTAACCCTTTGTGATAACTGTAAAATAATTGCTGATGAAATCTACGATAAATATTCAGGATAGAGATATGAGAAGGAGGAATATCAGCCACATATATTAAGTAAAAATATGTTCTATTTAAAATTTACAACTCTCTTGATTTCCTTTTTCCACAGCTGGGACTAGGAGCCTTCTCCTACATGAATAGAGTAAAGGCCATTTAATCAGCCTACTGGCCAAGTGTGAGCTGACGGATGTTGGGACATAGTATTTAAACTTTAATCAACGTATTCAAATTACTACTGATCACAGGTTGTGATGATGATCTGTGGGATGATGTAATATCTATTTATATACGAGTTATATCATCATATGAAAAGACTTTCCAACTGTGTACATATACAGAAGGTTAATGATTATTTCATATACTTGTTTTTTTTTATTTGACTAAACGACCAGACGATAGGGACGTTCAACTTGGTGGTAAGTTATACGCCTGCCGAAAACAACGTGGTTCTAGTATGGATGGTAAACATTGTAGTTGTCGCTTGAGACTTAAGATATCGAGTCTCCTTACTCCAGTAAATACCCTACCTACAACGCCCTTCAAACTAGAACACTATTGTGTTTGCATAGTACTGTTTGTCGGCTGCAATAGGCGCTGCGGTGGTCTACCACCAGTAGGCTTACTTGTTACTTAAGTAAGTTTTGAAACAATTTTGCAGTAATTATTACATAAACCTATCCATTATTGTAAATACAAACAAAAGGTACAAAAGAATCATCCTATATCCATCACGTTCTTGACGTGTCACATGACGTCGTCGTGGCGAACAAACAAACAAGCTAATCGCTTTATATACATATATATATATATTAGAAATTTCCTTGAGGAGTTACCAAAAAGAAAAGAAAAGGAAAAAATCCTTTGTTTTTCATACTATATATATTATTGAAGGTTACCTTCAAAAAATATTTTCGTTACTTTTACTGGTGGCAGGTTTCTGGTACCGGAGATCGTTTAGCTAGTTATCACTGCAGCTCCTATATTTAAAGACAAACAGTAGTGTGCAAACATTACTGTGTGCCGGTTTGAAGGCGCTTTAGCTAGTGAAATTACCGAGGTAGTGACTTAACGTCTTATGTTTCAAACCGACGAGCACAATGTGGTGCAGTGTATATCTAGCGCCTCGTTATTATGAGCAGGCGTATCACTCAACATTGGGTGAATGTTCGGTTCGCTGTTTCTATGAAAACAAAAAAAAACCACTGCGGGTATTTAAAAAAAATACCTTCAGCGTTGCAACAGGTACCAGCTTCGATTATGGGATATTGTGAAGTTTGGATAGTAGTATTTTTTCGAATGAAGGCGGGGGTTACTTATGTACCACCCTTATGTAAATCTACTGTAAGAACCAGAGTATTCTAAACGAAACGTTTCAAGATCATCGATGAATAAATATTACAGTAATTTATTCCCCAAGAGTAAGATTCTTATATCGTCGTATTTTTACTGGTGGTAGGACTCTATTGCCAGATACCGTCTAGATAGGTACCACCGCAGCTCCCATTGCAGCCGAAAAACAGTGCTGTATTCCGGTTTGAAGGGCGCTGCAAATAGTGTAATTACTGGGATATCGAGACCAAACGTCTTAAGTCTCAGGCGACGAGCGCAATGTAGTACAGTATATATGATCCCAACTAGCGCGACGTTGCTATGGGCAGACGTCTCACTTAACATCAGGTGAATGTCCCGCTCGTCTCATCGCTTAATTGTATAAAAGAACCCATTCGTATATGAAGTTGTTTCTAACTTAGTTAATAAATAAACAAATCCAGTAATACTAAGTACTTTCCCTTAACACAATACAGATAAAAGAGTATAAAGGAGACAAACATATTATATATTCAACTATTTCAAGGTTAATATTAAACTTTTTTTTTAATTTAAATAAGCGACGAGACGAGCTGGAGGTTCACCTGATGGTAAGTGATACGCCTGCCCATAACAAAGTTGTGCTAGTTAGGATACTACACATTCCGCTCGTCGCTTGAGATGTAATATGTTGAATCTCATTACCTAACGATTACAATAGCTACAGCGCCCTTCAAACACGGACACAGTATTGTTTGCACATTACTGTTTGTCGGCTGCAATAAGCACTGCGGTGGTACCTACCTAAACGGTCTCCAGCAACAGCGACTTACCACCAGTTATTAATTAAACATTGTAGTGTGACATATATTCTGAAAATTTTACTATGAAGTAAGTTAAATACTTTACTTTTGCTGTATCTTTTTTATTGCTGGGGACATCTTAAGAGATATCTTGCTTCTGGAGGCAAGACAAGGACTATGTCTTCTATCCACTAGAACCCTCTCGGTGGTCTCCCTCAGTGCATTAGGAGGGGCTTCGGGAACTCCTACGGAACGGACTAGGAAACTTTTACTGTAGCTAGTGTAATTACTGGGCTAACGAGACTCGCCATCTTATTTCTCGAGGCGTCGAGCACAATGTGGTGAAGTGTATATCATCCTGTGCATCGTTTCTATGAGCAAGCATGTCACTTACTACCAGGTGAAGGTCCTGTTCGTCTCGTCGCTTCGCAACAAAAATAAACTTTAAAAGATGAATTAAAAAAAGACATCTTAAAGTTTTATATTTCAACTTGGCTACTTACATCTTATTACTCTTTAAGATTAATACTTATTAGTTATTTATTATATGTTTTACATTAACTTTATTGTCAGTTTGATATTAACATAAATATTTATAACGAATTTAATAAATTATCATTGATACATAGAATTATCAAATATTAAAAAAAATCACAAAATCACTTTCTTCCATGGTTACGTAGGAAGTAGCCCGTTTCGATAGCGTATACCTCCACCCAGAAGTTGTAGCCGCGGAACACAGTTGGACTGTCAAGTTCGATCTTCACAAACTTATCACCAATCCCGCCACCTTTTATGTAACATTCACCCCATTTATCCTCCCTCAGATCCACGACCTTGATGGCGCTGATAACTTCATTAGACGAACAATTCACTGTGAACGTTTCCGATCTGACCCATATCGCGGGGTTCTCCTGGTGAACTTTGCTATAAATCAATTTAGACGATCCATCCGGATATCCGAGATATAGATCGTGCGAATCGATCACTGTTAAATATATCAATATCACGAAAGTAATAATAGTCGTCATTATTTTAAAATCGATACGACTATTGCTCTGTGTGTCGAACGCAGGAATGGCGGAAGGAGAAACCATCTTCGATTACAACGTTTTGTATAATTTAACATTTAACATAAACATGTGAATATATCATGTCTATGAATGGAGTAATATAGTGTAAATATAGCATAGTAAAGTTTGTGATTTGATGATTTTGATGGGTAATACGTATCTATATAAAAATACAGGTTTTTCCGTCTGTTTGGTAAGGTAACGTTGTTGACATAACATCCACTACAATTCGGCTTCACTTTACATTCAATGTTTGATTGTTTGTTACTTAATTTCAATGTTTCTGCGAATGATACTGTGTTTAAAGTATATTTTTTTATTGATATATTATTCCAGAAATATATTCTGTATATTTATTACTTACCACCATACGAATATAACAAATTGGATAGCGTCTATTGATTTTAAGTTATCAAATATAAAATACTTGAATGTTTATAAATTTCAGTTTTAAGGTTTCGGTGGAAGAAACCAGTAAAAAAATTACATTAACACAGAAACACTATGTTTAAAGTAAAATAATAAGAAATATATAAATTATCAAAGAAAACCGCAGCTGATCAATATATACAGATGAATGATGATCAGTGTGATAAGTTTTTATTGTTGTATGTATTCTTCCAAGTGACGTAGCCATGTCAAATATATCTAACACGATATGAGTCAATACTTAGCTGTGATATGTGTTCCGTGTAAAATTAGCTAGCCTATTATAATTTAATTATAATTATACTTAAGCGTAGTACACATTATTAAGCTCTCTAAAGAAATGTATTAAATCTTAGAATTATATATGTTCAGTTGGCGGGTTGCATCTTCTTATTGTTTCCGATAGCACTCAGAGCTTTTCACAATGAGAGAATCAAGGATATTTATCCGAAGTGCTGTTTCATTAATGTTACATAACTTCGAAATCTGTTCTTGAAACGTACGTACCATCACGATGTTATCCATCATAGGGAAGCTCAACCTAAATGAGAATCGAACCCACGCCTCCACGACACATAATGCGTACGAATGCCTTATAACTTGTAGTATTTGTGAGTACTATAAATAAATGATATTATTAACGAAGCAAGATGTAATCCAGCAGTGGATTGAGAAAAGCTGATGATGACGACGCTGTAATCATAATTCGTTTGGTTTAGACAAAGTCTTGAACTGTTTGATATATTTTTATTCATTACACCAAAGAGATGAGCAGGATTTTCATCTGACGGTAAACATACATAGTACGTATATATGAAACAATGACAATATCTGATATTGTAATTCTACTTCACTTACCACTACATCTACTCCTATCCTAGGTTGTCTAGTAGAAAATGCCTATAGACATTAAGTCCTACTGTAACCTTGTTTAAAGTGTAAAATAAAGATTTTAAATAACACGCCTGCAATGGGGTGTTATTTAGGATGATATACACAGCACCACATTGCGCTCATTGTGTCAATGTGTTGTCTCTTTAGCTAGGTAAATAGTTAAAGGGCCTCTTAAACCGGAACTGAGTTATATAGTTAGTACTGTACAATATTATTGAGCGGCAGTAACAAGCAGTGGTCAACTAAGGCAGTCTCCGGCAGTAGAGGCCCACCATCAATTTGTTAATATAAAAAATGGTATAAATAAATTAGATTATGGTATAATATTCCCAAAAAATATTTCGTGTACAAATCAATTTTAATGTTATGTTTAAAATATAAATTATTTCATGTAAACTACCCTTAAAATTTGAACATAATTTTAACGTAGTGACATGAATTGTTACTTAAATGGTGGTTATGATCTCAGAGTTACATGTTCGCGTATTCGCTATATATATAAAGGCAGGTTGTGATTATCACAATCATTGTTAGAGATATACTTAAAGCAAATGTTTGTACCATGTTTCCCAAACTTTGTCAACTCGCTGTTCTGCTGTTCATCTACTTCAATAGCAATGTGAATTGTAATGATTTCCGTTTGGGATATACGTCGCCGTATTCAAAGAAGATATTCAGTGAGATAAAAGAAGCCAATCCTGCTTTGTGGACGAGGACGGATGACGTCATCGTCAACGCTCCAGCGAACGAAGTGATCTCCTCCGTCGTCGTAACCGATTTGAGGGACGAGAAGGACGGTGACGCGTACATCGAGAGTGGTGGAATCGGTGACAAGAGTGTGACGATTGGATTGAAGAGTCCCTCAATATTGCGTGGTTACAAGTTCGAAATCGAAGTGTACGCCAATGATCCTAATTCTCACTATTACAGTAAAGGCGGATCAGCTATTTACTATACCGACATGTATCCTAGAAAATTTTAAGACATAATTTTAACTTGTATCGCTTAATAAATTGACTAAGGTATATTTATAATATTTTTTTTGTGTATCTAGAAAACAAAAAAAATATTAGACTAAGCAATGAGACGTTTATCATCATCACTTCAACCGATGGACGTCCTCTGCTGGGCATAGGTCTGGTAATGATAAGCTATAACAACGTGGCGCTGGTTAGATTGATAAACACAGCATCACATTGTTGTCATCTTGAAACTTATATTTTATAACAAATAAAATGATTAAATAAGACCTTAAGAAACAAATTAGAAAATACATATTTTATAAATATTTAGTTTTTCATTACATATCGTAATACAAAATGCGAATCTTAGTGATCAATCATCAGTCGATAGACGTCCATAGCTAGACAAAGGCCTCCCCCAAAGACCTACATCTATCAGTCCTGCACTGTCTGCCTCCAGCGGTTTGCGTTACAGTCAGCATGGCCTCCGGTATCGCCAGGTTTTTAGGAGTTGATATAGGACGAACTAGGCTATTTCCTTCCTCGTTGGCCCAATGATGAATGGGAGCTAGAGCATAATTAGTCGATTTTCAGGGTGCAACACGAGCAGGTGAGACAAGCTTGAGTCAAGTGAGTTGTTGTGCGGGGCTCCTCACACCTTACGCTTCAATCGCTTGAAGATACGATTTCTATTGCTTTATCTATAGTTTATTACAATATATACTAGGAAATATTAAACTGCTGTCACACGCCGTTGTGATTCATTTACCGCATAAAAAAATCGCACAAACAGGTTTTACCTTATAGTACACTAGTTGTTGCATAATGTAGGTCTCTGGCCTAAGTAGCTCGCTGGTCTAATGGTTAGAGCGTGCGGCCTTCATTCCGAAGGTCGCGAGTCCGAATCTCGGTATGTATCGATGACTTAAATATTTAAGTTATGTACATTTGTGAACTTTAGTAACAACAGCGAAATACAAACAGGGAAAACATCCCAAGGAAACCTGCACATGAATTAGAATTCATTCTAAGGTGTATGTGAAGTCACCAATACGCATTGCGCCCATCGCCCTCATATTGAGGGTAGGCCTATGCCCCAACAGTGGGGACGTAGACTGGCTCAAATTACACTACCTGCTCCCAGGCCGCTGTGCTGACCGTAATATAGAATTAAAGTTGAAACTAGTCTAAAATATTCTTTGAGAGTAACGGCAACCGTAAATGACTTTTGATAGCAACCGTTACTATAGCAACCGCATGACCTAATACCAAATGAAAATGTTTCATCATCAGCCGTAGAACGTCCACCGCTGGACATAGGCCTCCACCAAAGATTCCTACACGATCAGGTAGGGATTCATATTTGGGCCATTCTCTACCACGCTGGCCCAATGTGGGGTGGTGGGTATCTGAGCCTCGTTTATTGATTAGCAGGGTGCACCACGAGCAGGCGAGCTTGGGAGCCTGGACAATGTTTATAAAAGTTAATTAGAAATAAGATGATGATGAATCTATAAAATTATTGCGCGTGGAATGGTCATGCTCTCATTAGATAGGTTCACTAGTTTTCACGTGATTGGCGAAAGAACAAAACCTATTTTTATTATATATTATGATAGATCTTTGTGCGTTATTGAATATAACACATAAATCAACAACTATCTGTAAAGGATAGTGATAACATTGCGAATATTACAAAGATAACAAAATGGAAGTAGAAATACACATTTGTTGATTTAATAATTTCTTTTCCTCATAAAACTAAGCAAACAAGTAAATGTATGTATGATTATCATTAATATCATTATTTCAAAAGCAAGCTATTATAGTTTACTGGTTGTAAGTAAGTCTCTGTTGCCGGAGACTGTCTAGGTAGGTACCACCGCAGCGCGTAATGCAGCCGACAAACAGTAGTGTGCTACAAACATGTTCAGGTTTGAAGGGAGTTGTTGGTAGTGAATTTACTGGGGTATAGACTTAACGTCTCGTGTCTAAAAGCGACGAGCATAATGTGGTGTTGTGTATATCATTTTAACTACCGCCACGTCGAGCAGGCGTATCACTTACCATGTGAAAGTCCCACTAGTCTCGTAGCTTGGAAAAATAAAAATAAGAGTTTATATATTATGTCTCCAAAGCACAATATAGTGTTGTGTGTGTGTCCTAACTAGCTCTAGGTTACTACGGGCAGACGTAGAACTTACCATCAGGTAATCGTCTCGCTCATCTCATCGCCTAATCGAATAAAAAACCTAAGGTCAAAGATTTGTTAGAATCTGTTTAGTTGTACGTTTATGTATTTTTTAACAATACTCTAAAACCTAAAAATCTAGGCAGGCATCTATATAGCATCTTCATCATCAGCCGATAGACATCCACAGCTGGACATAGGCCTCCCACAAAGATCCCCATATCATTTGATCTTGCTCTGTCGAGCACAAGGGACTGTCATTTATAGTGGTTATATGGGCCTCTTCCCACCGTGCTGGCATAATGCGGGTTGGTGGGAGCCAGAGCTTCGTTTGTTGATTAGCATGGACCACGAGCAGGTGAGGTTGACTTGAATCCCGTGAGTTGTTGTACGGGACCCCTTACACCCCTTTATCGCGTAGTGTCATTAAATCTGATTTAATTACTGGTGGTAAGTCTCAATCAAAAGAAACCGTCTAGTGGCGTACTGCAATACTTTTGCCGCCAAGTGGTAATGTGTAAACATTACTATGTTCCAGTTTGAAAGGCATTGCAGTGAGTGAAATGACTGGAGTAACGATACTTAATATATCATCTCCCAAAGTGTTTACAGTGTGATGCAGTGTATATAATCTCTCACATTGTTACGGGCAGCCTTTACATTGTATCCACAACACCAATAGTGATCGTCGCCTAGATGTTAAGTCTCTTTACTGCGGTAATTTCACTAGCTACAACGCCCTTCAAACCGGGACACAGTAATGTTTGCACAGTACTGTTTATCGGTAGAAATAGGAGCTGCGGTGGTACCTAGACGGTCTCCGGCAACAGAGATGCACCACGTATCACTTAACATCAGGTGAACTGCGTCAATTATAAAAGAATTAAATAAATCTTGGCAATCTTTCCAGGAATTTACATTGCTCGTAATGATTACACTGTTACTCATAAGGTAAGAGGAAAATAAAATGGAGGCGACATGACATCATCGAGTCAGATATATACGTTAACTAAATTGTTTATTATTTGATAACGTAACAATGTAAATAAAGTTAAATCTACTTGTTGTTATCATAAAAAAATACTGTTGTCTCTGTTCTTTACTTTTATATAAAACCTCATTCCTGGACTTTCACAGTTTAGATTTCTTATAGTAAAATAAGGACAGTAGTGTAAGACGAACGATATTTTGACCTTGACAATAAATTAACCCTGACGGAATCGAGGTATAAACATACATAAATATTTTTTCTTTTAACTATTATGTATATATATATATATAATAAGCATTTACGTATATGAATAAACAAAAGGTTATTATAACATCATCGTAAGCGGTAACTTCCTACATGTTTAAAGTTTATGTAAGCAGGGATTATTTGTACTTTAAAATAACTTGTACGAAATATATTGATGAAAGAACAATTTTTTTTTTCTTTTGGTATAAATTAATCTGTGTTAATACTAAGTTAAAATAGTAACGTTTCTATATAATTTTAATAAACATGAGCACACAGGAACTACGACGACAATTGTCCAAAGAAACTTGTCTATCCACGAACCACCAAAATAAGATCAAAATGAAACAAAGATGAAACTTAGCACATTTTAATTAGGAAAATTACACAACACGTAATTATGAGTTTTACATTTGTTCACGCGTATATTTCTATCAGGAATTTGTAACCGGAGCCGCGTTCACTTTTCAGTTTGATATTAACAAAGTTGAAACCCAAACCGCCGCGGTTTATGGAAGCTTCAGCGAGACCGTTCTCTAAATCTTTTATAGCGATCCCTTTAATCTTCTGATCGCCTACTGGATATTCGAAGTAGACCTCTTGTTCCCTCTTGATCAGCGGAATGCCGGACGACTCGAACACTCTGTCGTACACCTTCCTAACGATACCGTTGTGGTCGTAGATCTGTCCGACTATCACACTTTTACTGTCCACTACGTACAGCAAGGCGCATAGCGCTAGTAATATTTTACAATCCATTTGTGAGATACGTCTGTATGTTGGACCGATCAATGAACACTGAGCTGTTCCAAGACAACGAGGTCACAACATGAGGTCAGATTACTCGATTTGTAAGCAATGTGGCATCGTCTATTAGCGTTTGTTTACACAATGGCTTGCTCCTTCTCACTCTTTTCTCTTATGGTCAGTTTCTTAATAAAGATATAATAATCTTAATACTTATAAAATACAAATACTTAATTAATAGAAACTATCCGAAATTTATAAATTTTATGTAAATTTTGTAAATATTAAACATTCACATGTACAACATATAACTTACAAGTAAATTCATTTGTTATATTATATTTTGTTAGTATATGTATACGGAGTATAAGGGGTCTTGAACACCAACTTACGGGACCCAAGCCAAGGTCACTTGCTTGTGGTGCATCCGATAATCAACAAACGAGGCTCTGGCTTCCATCAACCCGCATTGGGCCAACAAGGTGAGAAATGGCCTTAATCACTTCATATAAACATCTAAAAACGTGGAGATCTTTGAGGTAGACCTAAGTCCAACAGTGCACATATCGGCTGATGATGATGATATTATTATATTAAAAAATATTTAGTACACTATTTATTAATTAGACAATCGCTATAATAATCTTTAAAATATTTAGACATATTAAGATTATTTGCTTTACAAAATATGAATACAAAGCGGTTTTTTTTGTTATCTATAAAGGTTAACTTGTTTTAAATACAGGATAACGACAAAGGTCAATATATAAACTATACAATTATTAATATTAGTTAAAATAAACAAGAACTTTATTAATAGTACAAGTAATTATTGTTACCTGATGTAATGATTTATATTTATATTGAAATCACACAAATATATCAATGGAGTAATTCAAACCGGATCCTCTTTCGCTTTTCAATTTGATATTGACGAAACTGAAACCAATCCCGCCTAGAGTTATGGACGGTTCGGCTAAGCCGTTATCCAAGTCCATTATGACAATACCTTTAATTTTACCATCTCCGTACGCTGGCGAGACTTCGTAATTTTTTTCGGTTACTCTTTTAAAAAACGGTATAGCCGACACTTGTACAGACTCCTCGATGTACTTGATCACTCTGCCGTTGGCACTGTCCGTTTGTCCGACTGTGACACTCTTGGAATTAACAACAGATATCACCGCACATAACACAGCCAAGATTTTAACAGACATACTCTCTTTTTGTTAATTTTTTTCAACTTAAACAATAAAGTGATTAACGTATGCGAAATACGTTTCACTGAATAATAACTGATGTCGATGCTTACATCCCCTTTTGACTCCTTAGGGTCAAATGTTTCCAGTGCGATGGAACAAATATTTGGATCTGTAAACAAGTAGGTACCGTTTTCTGATAAGGAGATGTTCACATGCAACCTAACTAAGAAAATAGACTAATTAATATACATATATATATATCATCAGCCCATTGCCGTTCATTGCTGGTCATAGGCCTCCCGCAAAGATCTCTACATCCCATAGTTCATATAGGAGAATCGGGCCTTAGCCCACCCCGCCAGCGCAGTGCGATTTGGTGGATGGTTAGAACCTTGTCAGTTATTTACCAGGGTGCACTACATGCAGGTATGGTTGACTTGGATTCTGTAAATATATAGTACATATATATAAATATATATATATATATATGATTTTTATGACCACCTACGAACATCCTGTAAATAACACTAATTATAAAGAAAAAACCTCAAAGTTACCTATTGTTGTAGTAATGTTTTTTTTTTCACGGTTGCATGTAAACGGGGCAAATACGTTTTAATACACTTTAACTTGCGTATCAGCGGTATCAACGAGGATAGCGGGAGGACAGAGGTCACCAGTATCGGCGCGCTGTCCATTAACATAGCTGCCACGCCATTTTCAACTCTTCCCCTTTACAATAGAGACGAACTTTGATTGTTCAGGTTTACAATTAATTAAAATAATGCTCCAATACAGTCTGAATGGTCAGCGCAAACGTTTGAGGGTCAGCATGGTAATCATTTGGTGTGATATATCGATATCATATCTATATGATGATTGATGATGATCGTAATAATGATTTGATATTTTTTGACAGTTTATGACAAATATGCAATATACAAAATGTATACCGGTTTGATTGGGGTTGAAGTGTTGTGTGTAAATTATTAGAAATTAGAGACAATATCTTTTTATCATATTCTACAAAGAGACAATACGAGCTGATATTAAAGAAAAATTAGAGAGAGAGAGAGAGAGAAGAGACAGAGACTTTTATGTAAAAGAGAGCGCTGAAGTTGTTTTTACCGTAAAAAAGGCGACAGTTCCTAAAAGGGGGAGCCTATATCCTAGATTAACAGGCAAAGAATCCTTATATGCATTAATTTCGGATGTTTTAACCACAGTTTTAGATGTCTCCATTGCTCGAAGGACCGACCGCCGATGGGGCAGTAAGGTCCTTGAGTGGCGCCCGCGTACCAGTAGACGTGGTGTTAGGAGACCTGGCACAATGTGGACCGATGATCTGGTGAGAATCGCGAGCAATGCAAGGCCGATCCATGTAGAGATCCTGGAGGGAGGCCTATGTTCAGCAGTGGACGTCTATCGGCTGATTAGATGTCTCAATAAACTATAAATAGGGACTATTTTCTACCCCACAGTATATTCTAAATCGGTGTAAACAATCTGCATATCCAACATACTCATAAATGTTTACCGGATGATGTTTAAAATGAGGATACAGAGCAGATAATGGAGCAACCATCATTTGCAAACTATCAGTAGAAAAACTACTCATATAATTGTACAACAAATAATATAATTACGAAATTAAATAATCACAATCGTAACATTTATTACAGTAGAAGATCAAGTTCAAAATTATACTAAAAAAAAATTCACACGTATACGTCAACGGAGAATTTGAACCCATGACCCCTCTCGCTCTTCAATTTCAATGTGACGCTGTTCATCCCGACACCGCCGCGCTTTATGTAACTCTCACCGTTTCCTTTAAGATCCTTCAAGAGCACCCCTTGTATGGTCTTGTTTTCCGGCGCCTTGATTTCCACTTCCACTACCCTCTTCTTCAGCGGGATTGCTTTCTTGGTGTATATCTCGTGGTGTATCTGCTGCTTGCCGTACGTGCTGCCGGTTACCAAATCTCCCTTTCCAAATACCGATGTTGCCAGGTAGATAACGAAAATTGCCCCCAAAAGGATCACCTTCGACGCCATTTTGTTATTTATGTGGATCTCATGTTGTATTTCCACTTTTATAAGTTACTAATCGGCAGTTAAGTGCGTTGCGGTTAAAAGAAACGTTTTTGTATTTAAATAATAATTAATATTTTTCGATATTGTTCCGTAATTATATTTTTATCATACTAATATATCGCATTGAAGCAAAAACCTTGTATACTGCTTTTTTACCAAGTAGAGCTGAACTTTTCGTAGGTCTCTGTTGCCGGAGACTGTGTTGGAAGGCTCTGCAGATCCTATACAGCGTTGTAGCTAATGAAATTATTGGAATAACACAATGTGTTGTAGTATACATCATTCTAACTAGCGCATAAGATGAACTGCTCTCCCATCTCATCACTTCGAACAAAAAAAGGTATAATTTTATTTTAATTTTGTAACGTGAATTGGTTTGCCGTAACCACTAATAGTATACAGTTGCTTCCACCAGCACAGGCTGTACGCGGTCGTTGGTCAAGTGCTTTGTATCACGAAAGCCCTTGGATCGATTCAGGGGCCACATGTGAAGTTTGAATGGTGGTTAGGTTTTTCTAAAGCCTAGCTATAACCTTCGTACTGTAAATCTGCCGCCAAAACCACGTTGTTGCCTTACGTCTGTCAATATATGAGAGCCAGAATATTCCCTAGTTACCTAAAATTTTACAATTAATAATACTATACACAAATTCTGTTAATTTTTCGTAATACATTATTCATACATTAAATATATTATTATCATTTTATTTTATCATCTACATCGCGGTCTCTTTATGTCAACCATTAGCAAATTACACGTTTTATCAGTTTGTATATGAGTTAAATCATATATCTCTTCGAATCTTATCAATACATTATCTTTAATATGTTAGGAAATAACCATACGTTTAACTGATTGTCCCAGTATTGCTCCATAAATTTTCTTACTAAAATTTATATTGATTTAAAATTTACTAACAATTGATTTAGTTACCGTTAACTTAAACAACGTGTGAAAATGTTAAAAAGTCGATTTCTGTTTGTTTTAACTGTTATAATTCTGATTATACAAGAAGCAATATCTGAAAGTGTGTTCGAAGGTTCTCGTTTCATTAGTGGCAGGTTAATACATTCGAGTGTTCACGTTAAAAATTCATATTACTATATAAGGAGTGAAGATGTTGCTTTCCCAAATTACAATGACGATAGAGGTAATATAATTACGGCCATTAATATAATAGACAATTTAAACGACGGCGCCTCGGCGGAAGTTGATTATGGCGGTGTGGGTTACACTTATACAAATGTGCATCTACGGAGTGCTTTATGGGGAGGATATAACTTTACCATAGAAATATATGGTTTAAAAATAGACGAATTTTTATGAATAAATATTTCAACTTAAATTCATCTTTATTTTTTGTATTAATTGTTAAAATTACTCAGGATGTCATTCAACTAAATTGGCAGCAACTGTATGCTTATAGCTGATGATCAGGCCGATGATGATTGACCTTTATATTAAGTTTCAAATCTACGAGCAGTTATTTTCAATACTATTAAATAGTGATATAATTACAAAACATTTTTAAAGGTTACAGTAGGACGCCTGAAAGAAAATAATAGCAAAGTTGTAAGATTGATTTTAGATTTTTTGTTTTTATCACAAATAGAAAACATATTTGCAATAAAAAAGCTTGTAAAAGAAGAAAAAAAATGTTTTTTTAGTGATTACACTAATTACTATAATTTTTATGCTTTTATGGAACTGTTATCTTGTATCTTTATAAACAAGAGATGTACAACTTGACACACAGACAGACACAGAAATAAAGAAATATAGATTGAAATACAATAAATAACTTTTATTCGATTACACTGCATACTAAATAAATTAATTATTATACTAGCTTTAACGTAATTACATAATTAATTCAGTATAGGGAATAAACTTGATAGTGAACAACATTAAATAAACGACAATAAAGATAAATTAATCGGTAGTGCAGGAAGAGAAATAAAAAAACTTATATTATTTATATCACTTACTTAACATACACCTTTCGACAGTTTATGGTACTCTTGAATTACCACCGATAGTTACATACATAGCGTTGATATTACCAGCGGTTTTTTTAAATTAAATAAATTAGTTTTTAACTACGATTCCACCTAATATTAAGTGTTGGTTCTGGAATCCACTAACTTATTAACAGCCTATACACCCTTTAAGACATCAATAGAAGCTCGCTTTATCACGGACGAGGAGTTAAACCTCTTTGTTCTCAAATTAGGGATGTATACAACATAAGGCAACATGGTGCTAGTAAGGATGATATATACTGCACCACATTACGCTCATCGCGTAAGTCATAAGATGTTAAGCCTCTCTATCCCAGTGATTACACTAGCTACAACGCTGTACAAACCGGAACATATTAATGTTTGCACACTAGTATTTGGCGGCAGAAATAGGATCTGCAGAGGAGGTCCTCTGCAGACGGTTTCCGGCTACCTAGACGGTTTCCGGCAGTACAGACCTACCAGAAATACATTTATAAACTTTTGCAAATATGTAACAAAACCTGTAATAGAAAGAAATAGAAGCAAAATATAGTAGTACTGTCAACTATTGTACTGAACTGATCGATAAAAATAATATAAATAGATACAATAGATATAAGCACAATATAAATATCAGCAGTAAGATGCAAATAAATGAAATGAACATTCATGACTAATTGTATATAAAGAAAATTATAAACAAGGTCTCCGAATAACTACAATATCGGAGGAAAAGATACCCACAAAAAAATATAGACCTACCATAAGTAAGTGATCCCGGTGGTCCCTCATCTTCCGGTGGTGAAATGCTTATTGGGAAATATATTACGTTTTACTCAAACATTTTTAAATTTGTTTAAAATGCTTGAAATGTTTTATTAAAAGATCTATTCCATTTTTTAAATAAAAAACTTTAAGTTATAAAGATTAACTTTGGATTAGATCTTGGTACAATCGAAATATAATAACAAACCCAAGTGCATTACTGATAGAATAACTTGTTCCTTCAACATCGTATGTAAATACTCCACTTTAGAAAAATCTTCTTTCATAAAGAGTGTCATGCTTAATGCCATATATATTATTAAATTTCTTATACATTTTTCTTTTAAGTTAGTATTAATTTGTGTTATTTAATGAATACTTCACTAATTAAGTATGGGCATTGTTATGAGCAAGGGTTTCGCTAACCACCTCGTTGCTTCATCAAACAAAAAACTAATGAATAGATTATGAGAAAATACCAATATTAAAGTTATTAGAAACTTATTTATATTTACTTCGCTTTAATAATTATTGATTATATTAAAAAATATATGTTCGTTGAACTGAAACATATATTTTTGTTTCTTATGAAATAGTGAATGAAATCCGGAGTGAAACATACATATATAAGAGATTTCCATCAATGTAGAGATCTATCACGATGTCTCTGGAAACATAAAGCAGACTTGAAATTGGATAGAAATATACCATTTGGCGAGTATTCCTTCCACAAAATGAATTGATGGGGTGTTACGGCCAGCAATGCGGGTAGGAAATAACTTGTTTATTATAAAGTAAAACTATAATAAGTAAAATGGCAATAACAACTCTTTATAATACACAGCGCCGTGCAACGGGAGGCGCGAACATAATAGCCCTGTAATAATGTTTAAGTAGGGCTAATGAGAAACCGGGGGCTGGGCTAGTGTCGAGATTCCTTTGTCCGGAACCTGTTTGGGTGCCTATTAATTATGTCCGGGCTGGCCGACTTACCCCAACTTTGTAAAACCATAAATTATTATGTTTAATAATTATTACCAGGCAACCCTGAGGAAGATTTGAGTGTTTCGAAATATCAGAAAATCCTATTCAATAGTATATTTGGTTTTTATTTCTGATATGCTATATTGAACTTAACTTCATGGTATCAAGTGATACGTGTCTTTGGAGCGGTACCTAGGAATCTGGTTAAGAAATCTATGTAATAAGAGACTGAATCGATTTTTATTTAACTATTACAATTGCTGTTTTCCATTGATTACTTATCAACAGTTTTATGCAAAGCATCTAATGTAATGATCTGTTTTATTAATAATACTTTTTCACAAGTTCAACAAATATTGAGTAAAAGAATATAATTTAAAGAATAATAAGAATAAAGGCAAATAAATGATTCTTTGAAAATGTATACAATAACTAGCTGTTCCTCGCCCTCTTTGCTGGCCTTAACACACCCGCAACACTCTTTGGGGAAGGAATTTTCTAAAATATATTCTCAGCTGACCTCTAAATGGCATAAGCAATATCTCTATCAAATTTTGAGTGTTTATGTCAAATAGTTACAGAGATCTGATGAGTTGGCGTATCTTTGGATGTTTCCTTTATATATAAATATTATAAGTAATGGTAGATAATATTCTAGCATAATTGAAAGCGTAATATGAGTAATATAAGAACAAATAAAAATTAGTAATGAATATATAAATTAAGTAAATAATAAAATAAGAAAAATAAGGCCCTGAACAACCCTTACTGGTGATAGGTCTCTGCTGCCGGAGACCGTCTAAGTATACCGGATATTGCAGTCGACAAACTGTACTCTACAAACGTTAATCTGTTCTGGTTTAAAGGTCGCTGTAGCTAGTGAAATTACTGGGGTAACGAGACTTTACATCTTATTTCTTAAAACAACGAGTGCAATGTGGTGCTGCGTGTCACTTACTCATTCAATGAAGTCGTCGCCTAGTTAAATAAAAAAAAACACAAATATTAGATAGAACCAGAGAAAAACATACTTGACTAAAAATAAAAATTCAGGAAAAAAAATTGACAAGACTTTGTAGTCAAGCGGCATTTTTACTACATTTCTATAGTAAGATCTCCATCAAAAGAAAATTGATAGAAGTAAATCGTTTCTTAGTCTCGGGGTTTCTTTCAAATTATATAGAAACTACTTCTATATTATCCCTTAGCCCTTCATCATCAGCTGTTAGAAGTAGGTCTGCTACTACTGCTAGACATAGGCCTCCCCTAAAGATCTCCACATCGATCGGTATTCCACTACAGTGAGCATGGTCTTCGGTACCGCTGGATACTAGAGGCCATCGATTGTAGGGATTTCTTCGGGAGGGATTTGGGCTATTTTCCGCCACGCTGGCCCAATGCGGGTTGGTAGGAGCCACAGCCTTGTCTGTTGATTAGCAGGATGTACCACCAGCAGGTGAGGTTGGCTTGGGTTCTGTAAGTTGCTGTGCGGGACCCTTTACACTCCCCCTTCGCCCTTAACTCCTTAAAATGAATAACCGTTGTATTGAACACCTCTTCGTTTGTAGTCGGATAAAAAGAACCAATAACAATAATAAAACATGAAATGTATTGAACAATGTATCTACACACACATTGAAATAAAAATTCACACAACACACACACTCACACGCGTGTAATAGTTTCCAATCCCCAATTCACATTACATCCCTTTATAAGGAAAATACGAATACACCTGGGGCCAGGTACTAGTCTAGACATGTCACGAAACCTACACAACCGGCAGCAATACAAAGTAACTTGCATTATAATATTAATACTTTTTGTCACACCTGAATAGTTATTTTTTTTTATATAATCGAGTGACGAGACGAGCGGGATGTTCACCTGATGGTAAGTGATACGCCTGCCTATTGCAACGTGGCTCAAGTTAGGATGTTATACACTGCACGACATTGTGCTCGTCGCCTGAGACATAAGATGTTGAATGTCGTTACCTTAGTAACCATACTAGCTACAACACCCTTCGAACCGGAACACAGTAATCTTTGCACAGTACTGTTTGTCGGCTGCATTAACCGATGCGGTGGTACCTTACCTAGAATGTCTCCAGCAAGACAGATAACCACCACCAGTAAATTAAAGTATTTTAAATGTTGTTAAAGTTCTACAGATTTTTTGACTGTTATTACAAAGAAATGAGGGATTTACTGGTGGTGGTGGTTTCTGTCGCTGAAGGCCGTCCAGTTACATTTAGGTACCACCACAGCTCCTATCGTCATCAGCCGATAGACGACCACAGCTGGATATAAGCCTCCCACAAAGATCTCCACATCGAAGAGTTCATTGAGAGGAATTGGGTCTTAACCCACAACGCTGGTGCAGTGGGTGGTCAGAGCCTCGTCTGTTATTCAGCAGGGTGCATCGCGTGCAGGTGAGGTTGACTTGGTCTCCGTAAGATGTTGGGAGGAACCTCTTACACAGCTCTATATCTGCCTCTAAATAAATGTACTAACATTACCGTCTTTGGGTTTGGAGGGTGTTGTAGTTAGTGAAATTACTAAGGTAATGAGATTTAACATCTTATATCTCAACGCGATGATAACTATGGTGCAGTGTATATCATCTCAAGCTCCACGTTATCATGCACAGGCGCTTCACTTATCACCAGATAAACAGGTCTCGTTGATTCGTAAAATAAATAAAAAAGATTTTAGTGTTACATATTTTTTTATTCTACAAAGTGACAGGTGGAACGGGACATTCACCTGATAGTAAGTGATACCAATGCACATAACAACGTGGCGCTAGTGGCCTAGGATGGTATATACAGCACCACAATGTGCTCCAAGCGTTGAGACATAAAATGTTAAGTCTCCTTACCCCAGTAATTTCACTAGCCACAACACCCTTCTAACCGGAACATAGTAATGTTTGCACACCGCTATTTCGCTGTAGAAATAACCGCTGCTGTAGTACCTATCTAGATGGTATCCAGGAACAATGACTTACCGCCAGTTTGTAATGATACTTTTACCATTACTCCTGATAAATATGATTGATGATGAAATTCTTTAGATATAATCCTTTTTTCTATTTATAAATAAAACATGAGTTTCCAATCTCTATCTAGCCCAAATGGGAATTGTGGTAGATTGTGAATTCCCAAGGTCCTAAACATTCATGAGGACGCATGTGTTTTATCAGCGAACCGAAATCAAATCAAATCAAAGTAGAGAAACTTTGTCCCGGATAATATTATATTTATATCACCGACATTCAAGTAAGGTTAGGTTCTATAAGTTTTATAAGTCATGAAAGAACTTTATTATTATCATGAATTTTACTTGAACTTGCCGTTCACCTGATGGTAAGCGATCCGCCTGCCCATAACTCAGATATAAGATGTTGAGTCTCGTTACCCCAGTAATTACACTTGCTACAGCGCCCTCCAAACCGGAACAGAGTAATGTTTGCAAACTACTCTTTGGTGGCAGAAATAAACGCTGAAGTACCTAGACGGTTTCCAACAACAGAGACCTACCACCAGTAAAATAAATAAAAGCAACCCTGTCTTCGACAACAATGTCAAGATTTGTAGACAGGAGCTTTATATAAAATTTTATTTATTTTGGGTAATATTAACTGCTAATTATTAATTTTAATATAACAAAGTATACTCACAACCAACTGCCATTAGTCCAAGGCTCTCTTCTCTTCCTCGTGTTGTTGCCTGCCTCCATCAGCCATACCAACGCCGCCAGCAGTACAAGAAAACGAAACACCGAATTCGACGCCATCTTGTTTAACGGCGTCACACACAAAATGGCGTACTATCTCACATTATAGTGCCTTTGTTTTCACACAGTAAAATTCACAATTTCTACTTTCACAAAATATGTCGACTTAGAATTTAAATGATAATCATTATTTTATATTTGTAATGGTTTAGTTTTTTAAGAACATATTTTTTTAATTACAACTGATGGTAAGTCCTAGTTGCCGGAGACTGTCTAGGTAGATACCACCGCAACTCTTATCTCTGCCGCCGGATAATAGTAGTGTACAAACATTACAGTGTTCCGGTTTGGAGGGGATTGTAGCTAGTAAAATTTCTGGGGGTAGCGATACACGTCAACTTACGTTTCAAGGCGACCAGCACAACGTGATGCAGTGTATATTTTCCCGAGTAGTGCCACGTTATTATAAACAGGCGTATCATTTACCATCAGGTAAACATCCCGCTCGCCTCGTCACTTTATTGAATAAAAAAAATTTTTTTTTGATATATTTGTAACATACTTTTTTTAAACAAATTTTGAATGATTTATATATATAAATAATTATGGCTTTATATGTACTACTCAAATATTTTTTTATGACGTCATATAAGGCGATGTTAAAGCAAGTTTAGATAGCCGGAAATGTTAATAAATATGATAGTAGATTTTATTTGTTGGAGACGTTAATTTCAAGTACTACCATAGCTGACACCTGTTTCTACCACTATGCTCTTCGTGTGATCATTACTGTCTTCCGGTGTAATAATATTCAGCTAATGAACGGTGAAAGTTTGACAGTCGTTACTTTATTGCTTTGAAAATAGTTATCATCGCTACAATGTTAGAAAAGGATCATTCACCGCTAACTCCAGATCGTGATCTCTGCAGTTTATATCATTTATAAACAGCGTAAAAATATATAACGATCTCTTTAAAAAAAGGACTATAAAGTCACGTTATCCTTACTTTATCCACTGGTACTTATAAAGCAAGTACTCGTAAAAACATAGCTCGGTTATAGTGTTTGAGATATATTAGCAATGCTCTTCTTACCTTATACAGCGGTAGGAGGATTAAATTTAAAATTATTGTTATTGACTTTTTTTTTAATAATAGAAGCGACAAGACTAGCGAGACGGTCGCTTTATGGTAAGCGATACGCCTGCCCTTAAGCAACATGGCACTAGTTAGAATGATATACACTGCACATAGCGATCGTCGCGTCAGACAGATGTTGAGTTTCGTTACCACAGTAGTTACATTAGCTACAACGCCCTTCAAACCAGAACACAGTAATGTGTGCACAGTACTTTTCAAAAAGTATACCGTGAAGTTTTAGAGTCCCATATAACTTAATAAACAGGAAAGGTTTGTCCCACTACGCACCTGAGGACTCGCTGTATTTATTAAAAGAATATATATATATATATATATATAGGATGTCTGTTTGTTTGTTTTTAATTTGTAGCAGACGTGTAAAGCGGTACTGACGGTCAGGTGACAATACTAGGAAATCATGAATAGCTGGAGGTCGGCCATGACCTATCAAGTTATCTGGATGTACATACTTTTCTTCACAACTCATGTTCTACCGGTACATAAATGTAATAATTTGACAATTCAAATTTGAAAAAAAAAACTTTACATAAATTAGGCAAAAGCTTTTTTCGTTTCTTCCTGACATCTGCATCCACAACGCCTATTGCAGCCGACAAACAGTAGTGTGTACACATTACTGTGTTCCGGTTTGAAGGGCGTGTAGCTAGTATAATTACTGGGGGTAATAACATCAGGTAAAATTAAAAATAAATAAAAAAAAATACTAGGGTAACAAAACTCAACATTTTGTCTTAGGCGATGACCGCAACAAGCGCATCCTAACTAGCGCCATCACTTATCATCAGGTGAACGTCGCACTGGTCTCGTCGCTTAATTGTATAAAAAAAATTATTTCACATAGTGTTAAGTGACAATGACACCATTTGGTGACAGCTGGAACAGAGTAATGATGTTATGATGGTATATGAAGGTGGTAGTAATCAAACCGTTCATATGACTCCTGAACATAACCAGGGACTTCGGTGTTAAGAAAATACGAGCCCAGGGGCCACGAACGCAGTCATAACGCGATTAATAATACATAAATATCAAAATACTTGTAATTAATTCTAGTTATAATTAAACGCTCGCAAGCAGCCGTCTTATTAATATGAAACAGGTTTATGGACGATCCAATTTGCGAGTTAATATAAAATACAAGTCGCTGGTGTAAACAGCCTTTATAAAAAAAAAGTAGATATAAATACGTATCACAGCTCAGTAGATAGATAATTAAAAATTAATGCCTAGGATTCAAATAATTATGATATTTATTAAAAATAAAGCAGCGTTCACTTGACATTTGTCTACCTGTAATTTAATTTAATCTATATTAATAATCTGTGGTCTGTAAATAATTTAAAAGTATACATACCAATACATTTTATTTTGTTATATTAGATTAATCACAGATAAAACATGTAATTTTTTATTTTTTATATACAATTAAATAAAAACTTTAGATCAATTTGAAAATATATTGTGTGACCATTGCTGATACGATCTAATATGTCGATTCAATACAACAATTTCTTTTTATTGTTGTTTAGCTTAGTGCTTCACTACGATCCCACCTGATGGTAAGCGGACATATAATCTAGGTGGTAAGGCGCACTAGTCTAGAAGAAGCTTATTCTCTATTCTTAAAGACTCTCATCATAGTTAGATGGGAACAGCGATTCCGGCAAACTGTTCTAATCCTTCGCTGTTCGCATTATGAAGGTCAAGGAGAAACGCTTTGTCCTGCAGCGCGGACTATAGACACCAAAGGAATGAATTTCTACCATATGTCTATTGGTCAGGTGGTAAAGGGGAGGTGCCAGAATTAAATCATGTAATTCTTGTGCACACCCTCCAGAATCTATTCGATAGAACATCGAGAGATTATCTACCTTGCGTCGGTGACCTAAGATATCCAGTTTTAAACTTATCAACTCCTGGTCATCGACTATTGCCGTTTAATGGCAGATTTATAATAAAAGGGTGTTATAATAACCTCGGAATTAAACCGTGGACCTCTATTACAACACCAGCGACTAGTACTCTTGCAAAGATGGCCGCTTTAGTAAGTTTCTTCCGAAAGAAATGATGTTAAAAAAATGTATCAAACTTTCGGTTTAGGTTAGTGTGGTAAATTATGTAGTAATTCAAATAATATCAAATCACAACCGGATTGAACTGGTTATGGTATTTATTAATTTAACACGGACACGAGCAGCTCTGGTACACAATGCGAGGTTCCCGGAGACTCCCACCGCTGAGCATCCCTTATAATTTCAATTTATTGTTCACAATGGCGAGCGCAAAAGCGTAACTAATTCCACTGTGCGATGAGTATGAACCGCTTCTTAGTACCGACGTCACGACAAACGTTATATATTATTATTTAAATAATTTTTCGTAATAATTAAACTATACTATCACAATAGGTCCTTATTAGCAGGAAAGGCTCAGATGTCAATTATGGCAGACTGGGGATGAAAAGGATACCTAACTTTGAGTACTAAGGATAAAGTGTATTCGAATTACTTATAGTACAACGAATAATGTACTGACACTTAACTTTATTTAGACAGTTTAAATAAAGTTGGTTCACAGTTCTCATTTCTACTGTCAACTAGTAGTGTTTAAAAATTACTATGATCTAGTTTGAAGGGAGCTGCAGCTAGAGAAATTACTAGATTTAATATTCCATGTCTTATGGCGAAGAGTACAATGTGGTGCAGTGTAAATCATCCTAACTAACGATTGATGTATAGGAGTATCATATACCATCAGTTGAATGTTTCCATCGTCTCTCTTATAAAAATATATCTTCTCGAATTTTGGCGGCAGCCATCTTGTTTAGCTGTCAAATCAAAAATCAATATTCCTGTTCGTAGCGAGTTATAAGGAAAAAACTACAGGTAACAGGTCTTTGTTACCGTCTAGATAGGTACCACTGCATTGTCTATTTCTGCCGCCAAACAGTAGTGTGCAAACATTACTGTGTTCCAGTTTGAAGGGTTCTGTAGTTAGTGAAATTAATGAAGTGTCGATTAACATCTAGTTTCAATGCGACGAGCAGAATATGGTGCTATTGTGCTTTGTATCATCTTAACTAGCGCCATATTATTATCATCGGGTGTATCACTTATCATCGAGTGATTGTCTCGTACGTATTTTCGCTTCGTAAAATAGAAAAAAAAACTGTTAATGTAATGTACGGAAGTTACAAAGTTTTTTCTTTAAAAACGAAAAGATATCAAATCGATTTTTGGTATATTAATTTATGACCGGTTTGGAGGGCGTTGGAGCTAGTAAAATTATTGGGGTAATGAGACCTAACATCTTACGTCTCAGGTGACGAGCGTAATGTGTAGCAGTGTATATCATCCTAAGTAGCACCACGTTGTTATAGGTTGTATAGGAGTGTCACTTAGCATTAGGTGAACGTCCCGTTCCTCTCGTGGCTTAATTAAAAAAAAATATATAATTACCATCATTTAATTTTATTATTGTACAGTACTGAACAATTTTATTTTATGTTCGATTATACGACTGTATTTAAAAGTAATAGTAAATGTCGTTACGATCACGACTCACGAGATATCGACGATTAATAACATTACAAAAATCGTATGATCTAAAAATATCGTACGCATTAACGTAGCTGAGTTATTCTTTTTTGTTATAATAATAATAACTTTGTTACTTACAATATTACTTTTTCATATTAAATGCCAAAGCGATAATAAATACTCTTACGAGATTTAATTTTTTATTATTATTCTGTTCATTGTTTCTATGTTCTATCAATAAATGTAATAACACAATATTTGTAATATATTTTAATGTAAGTTTTTTTTTATTAATTGAAGCGACGAGATGATAGGGACGATCACCTGATGGTAAGTTATACGCCTGCCCAACGTTGCGCTAGTTAGGACGGTATATTATCATCAGCCGATAGACGTCTACTGCTGGATATAAGCCTCCCCCAAAGATGGCGACATACAGTCAGTAGTCTCCGGTACTGCTGGGCACGTGGGGCTGTCATGTTTAAGGATTCATATTGAGGAATTTCAGCCATTTCTCACCACGTTGACGCAATACGGGTTGGCGGAAGCCGAAGCTTCGTTTGTTGACTAGCAGGGTGCACCACGAGCAAGTTAGGTTGGCTTGGATCCCGTGCGTTGTTGTGCGGGACCCCTTACACTCCCTGGACAGGACGGTATATACAGAACTACATTGAGCTCCTCGCATTGAAACAGGATGTTAGGTCTCTGTTGGTCGGTAGAAATAAGTCTGCGGGTGTACCTACCTAGACGGTCTCCGACAGCAGAGACCGAGAACTAGTAACTTCCTCACATAAGTGACAAGTCTTCAGTTAACAAAAAGTAATAGCAATCACGTTAGTTTTATATAAATACACAAGAAGTGCTTAAAAATGTGATCAAGTATGATTTATGAAGAGATAATTTGATCAATGATAAATCAAAGTAAATTCTTGGTAGGTGATATTTAGCTGTGTGTAAATTAACTCATAATTAATGATTATCAATGATCAGTTTATATTTATATATATATAAACATATATAATAATTTATTAAAAAAATAAATAAATAATGTTTATACTCTTTGCAATCACTCTTATAACAGAAACCTTCATGTAAATATTTATTATGAACAAATCTAACTTTATATAAACAAATACTTAGTATAGTGTTTTCTCGTAGAAATCATCTCACATGTTACTTTTACATATTACGAAACGAAAAGGGATTCTCACCTGGTTACAAGTGACACACCTATAAAAATGAGGTGCTAGTTAAGATGTTTACACAGCAGAACTATGCGAACATCGCCTTGAGACAAGTAGAATAAGTCTAGTATTTCTAAATATCTATAACGCCTACCAATCCGGAAGACAGTAATGTATTATAGTTGTTTACCTGACTGGGGTGCTGGCAGAAATAGGTTATATTTCTTACCTGGATATTCAATAAGAAATCACAACATCAATAAAAGAAGAAGAAAGACCATTACAGTAATTTTTTATATATGTTACACTACCATTTAGATTTCTGTGTCAATGAATAAACAAATGAAAATATTCTATTTTAACTGCGCATTTTGTCTAACTATTATTAATAATAATTTAAAAAATACAAGTATTATAATATAATTATGATCTTGTTCGATCTAGGTATTATAAAAAAAACCTATTTTATATCTATAACAATTGATCAATGATATGCGATGATTTCAATCAGTGAAAGTATAAAGCTGATTTAAACAATAAAGGTTAAGTAAAAAGAAAAATATTGAGACAACGATTCTGATGATTCCGTGGAAAAGCTACATCAGCACAGATAAAACCTTTTAGCGTTCAAATCACTTCATGTAATGCACTAAGTTCGATTTAAGTTACGAGTAAGTGAGCTTCAGGGGCTAAGCGCGCGACCGGTCCCCGTTGAGGTCAAAGTCGGACTGAGTCCGCGTTGAGCTACAAGTTGGATTCCTCTTTTAGAACCTGATAGAGCTGCGGAGTTGCATTTTTACTTTTTAATTTTTCGAAGCGCACTGATTTCTTTTGTGCATTCTAAATTCAAACTTTTAATTTCAACTCTTTTTACTTTTAAAATTGCTTTGACACATTCAAATAGACTCCAATGAATTTATAATTAAGAAAGAATGAAGTATTCTTTATGAAGAAATCTGAAACTATTAAAATTTAATAATAAAAATAACTACATTAAAATTAATCGAATATAATTATTCAGAAAAAAAAATAATAATTAGTTAAAGCAATGTAAAAAATATTTAAGAAAAAAATTATCTAATGAATAGATCAGCGGAACATTTTATTAGTGAAAAATCGATATCTAATATTCTCATTTTAAATAACAGAGTTTAATTTACTTCAACGATGCGACCGGAAGTGGTTGGATGCGAACAGTTCAGGACAGCAGTCGGTGGAATGTTGAAGCTTTTATATCATCAGTGGATAAATCAAGGCTGGTAATGATAACGATTATAGTGGCGTAGCGGCTAGCCGTGGACTTTATAACTTAGAGGTCTTTGTTCCGATTTTAAGGCTACGTGTGGTAGAGGACGGTCGATGGTAGAATTTCGAAGCCATGAACTCAGCTACAGCGTTTAATTGGTACGTTGGTGTTGTTAACATATTAGAGCCTGAGTATACAGAGCCAGCATGCTTAACCACCTACGACCTCATTGTCATTTAGTATCATGAGAATAGGTGGCATAAATTTGTATCTGTTCACTTCTGATGTCTTCACGTTATTCTTATATGTTCTTTTTATACTATGAAACTAAAAGACGGGCGAGACAATCACCCGATAATAAGTGATACCCCCGCGCATAATAATATGGTGCTAATTAGGATGATACAAAGCACCATATTCTACTCGTCGCTTTGAGACATAAAATGTTAATCGTCACTTCAGTAATTTCACTAGCTACAAAACCCTTCAAACTGGAACATTAATATTTGCACACTACTGTTCGGCGGCAGGAATGGAAGCTGTGATATTACTTAGACTGTCTCCAGCAACAGAGCCCTACCACCAGTGTCGATCGACTGGTCCATCTCCTTTATATATACATTCTTCAATTTTAATATCTAACTCGTATATTAGAGTACTTCAGAGTGTAAAAAGTACTGAAATTCTATAATTAATTTATGTACTATGCTGTAAAATGTTCAGACCTACACACACACTAATGTATATGTATATATATATATATATATATATATTATTGCATTATGTCACATTGCATATAAATCAAGGCGAATTACAGCTTCGAGTAATATTGTTAAATCCCACACACAGTAAGGTCGGTATCACACTGATCATAGGTTAGAATAGATATTTAATATCAAATATATGAGGCCTGTGGACGTCTATCGGCTGATGATGATGATATGTGGCGGTGTTGTGTAAACATCTTAAACACAACATTTTGATGCATCACGTGTAGAATATTAAATCATTTCCATGTCACGCCGTTTCAACTGCTTCTTGCTTAAATCAGGTTATTCAAGTTTTTTTTAAGCATTGTCTATGATTTCTTTATGATTAATGTGTATTGTGATATTGTTGCCATAAACAAAAAAATATGTACCAATTGATTTACAGAACATTACTTATTTTCTAAATATCTATTTGCTAATTGTTTTTTTTTTAATTTTATGACGTAAGAAAAAAAAAACAATGTATCACGTGATAAGAAATATATATGTTATTTTTATTGGATAAAATGAATGAGACGTTCAACTGATGGTAAATGATATGGCAGTCCATAACAACGTGGCGCTAGTTAGGATGATGTACACTACCACATGTGGTCGTCGCTTTGAGATATAAGATGTTAATCCGTTACCACAGTAATTTCACTAGCTACAACACTCTTCAATCCGGAACACTGTAATGTTTGCTCACTACTGTTACTACCTACCAACAGTTAAAATAAGATTTTTAGAAATTAGGTCATCATAGACCCTAGGATTTCTAGACTAGTGATAGGCAGACTCTGCTCGAAACTTTAATGGCGATGGACAGCAAGTCTTTGTTGCCGGAAACTGTCTAGTACGACCGCAGCGCCTATTGTAGCCATCAAACAGCAGTGTGCAAACATTACTGTTTTCTGGTTTGAAGGGCCCTGCATCTAGGGTAAAGAGACTCAAATTCATATATGCGACGAGCACAGTGCAGTGCTGTGGACACCTCATCTAGTACCACGTTGTTATGGACAGGCGTATCACTATCAATGTGCAGTGGAAGGTCATCCATAAGATGGATCGAGGATCAGGGGAAGTCATAGGGAACTTACAGTAGGCGCGTAACATTTTTTTTTAATAAATCTACAAGGTTGACGCGTTTCCACGATCCCACTTGCTGTTGAGTGGGGATGTGGTCGGCGGTGGTAAACGGCACTAGTCTATTCACTCTTCCCTTGAAGACACCCACGTGGTATTTCGACTGGAACACCGATTGCGACCGGTTGTTCCACTCCTTCGCTGTGCTGATGAAGAACGAGGAGCTGAAGCTCTTTTTTCGCAAACTGGGGATGTTCAGTACATAAAGATGATGGATTCGCCGTGCGTATGATCATCGTGTAATTCCAACGCATATTCAATATAGGATATAAAGACCGCAAGACCGGTTGTGGCCTTTGTTGATGATGACCAGCATTTACCAAAGTGAAGATGGTGATAACCAGGCCTATGTTCCGCAGTAGATGTAAGTAATACTGTCATATATATATATATAATATTTATTTGTTTGTTTGTACATTAAATAGTGTTGTTCTTTCTTTTTACTATTTTTCCCGTGATCGAAGAAGATAAAAAAAAGGCGCGCCAAGTCGGTGATTTCCTGTCGGTGCAAACTCTACCATGAAGGTACCAGGGTAACATAAACAACGAAGACATACTTTATATTAAATCGTCTTTCGTAGTTAGCCCGCGATCGGAACGCCACCGCCGTTTCCGCCGATCAATAACAGATGGTGGTGAAGTATAAAAATTGTGTGCAATAAAATATTTATTCATTTTAACTACAGTCATTAATGAAAAGCGTTTATACCCAAAATTTTAGGGGTCCGCAATAATCTTTAAAAACCCATGAAATCGTAAAACGTAAAATCTATACGAATAGTTCGCAAATTGGAGGTTATATAAATAACACTATTATTTAAATAAATGCAGTTTAACATTACTTTTTTTTATTATATAATTAAGCGATAAGACGAGCGGGACTTTCACTTGAAGTTAAGTGTTACGCCTGACCATAATAATGTGGGACTAGATGGGATTATGTCCACAGTACCACTCTGTGCTCGTCGCTTTCATACAAATAATTTGGGTCTAATTACCCCAATGATTTCACTAGCTACAACACCCTTCAAACCAGAACACAGCAATGTTTGCACAGTAATATTTGGTGGGAATAATACACGCTGCGGTGGTACCTACCTAAACGGTTCCGGCAGAATAGAATTAACTCCTCGAGTGTGTACAATACCATTTCCTTTAATTATGAACATATTGAAACCTTTGGATGTATAGATCAAGAATAGTTTCACAATGAGAACTTCTTTGTCCCCAATTGACCCATTTGACCAATTAGCCACGCTTCTATACAAAGCCGATGAACAAACGATGCGCCGGCGCACATCACTGTAGCACTGTTAGATAAAGATATATAAAAAGGAGAAACCTCTCTATTACCATATGAGAGGAAACTCATACATCCATACAAACTTTATTAAGGAAGTATGACAACTGATAAACATAATATTAATATTATTATATTATTATTATTTATAAGTTTAATTTTTACTGGTCGATGTTAGTTCTATGAAAGACAAGAGCTTTAACCTGCTGCTCGGATTTCCTGGTTGTCTCATTTGGTGTCCAAAATGTGGCCATTTAAACCATTTGAACAAAAATTGGGCTTATTAGAAATGTCAAATATTAAAAAGGGGATGAATCTTCAAATTTGTTTAAAAGAATCAATCGCGAAAATTTTAAAAATCATAACCCTGTTTTTTTTATGGCCCGCGACACTGAATAACAAGTGTTTATGGCGCCCATAAAAAACTTAAATAACATCCACGTTATCTACGTGGATGTTATTTAAGTTATTAAAGATGGGAATAGATAAAAATTATTATCTAATAATAATTTAGCAGGCAAAACCAGCATCTGAGAGGGTTGAAGACATAGTGAAAGTCTAGGTTTGTTTATTATATTATATATTAATATTAGGTATGAAAAGTAAAGGTGCAGTGTTGGCAGGTCCCCCACCAGGTAGTCCGACGATTTAGTGAAGGTTTGATGGATGTAGACGTATTTGCAGGAGGCCTATGTCTAGCAGTGGACGTCTGTCGGCTGATGATGATAATTAAAAGTAATAGATATACTGGTGGTAAGTCTCTGTTGCCTAGGACCGTCTATGTAGATACTACCACAGCGCCTGCTGCAGCCGACAGACAGTATTATGCATTGCTTGTTCCGGAAAGAAGGACGCTGGAGCTAGTGCAATTACTGGGGTATTGAGATTCAACTTCTTATGTCTCAAGTCGACGCAATGTGGTACAATGTATATCATCCTAACCTGTGCACTTTTGCCATCTCATAGGTAGTTCATTAGGGCAGGATTTGGCTGGGTCTCCAGGGTTCAGCCATTGCGACGAACGCTTCCAATTATCGAACAGTATCCACTTTTCATCACAAGTAATGATTCGATTTAAAATCCCTTTTTTATTATGTCGGATGAGCAAAGTAACACAGCAGCAGCAGTCGACGCGTGTTCGCAAGTTCGATTATCCCAATTCATGAGGTACCCATCGTTCAAGTTTATTTACTTTCCCGATTTGTTTCAAGTACATTAATGCAGTTTTACCACTTACCCCGAAGCCTGCAGCTATCTCTGAAGTGTTTTGTGAGGGATCCGCTTCCACAATAACCTTTAATTCTTCATTTTCCACTTTAGTCTCAGGCCGTCCACGGGGTTGGTTCTGAAGGTCGAAATTTCCAGAACGAAAATGCTAAAACCAAAAACGTACCGTGCTTTCTTTTGCGACACCAGCGCCGTACACATCATTAATCCTTCGAGCTGTTTCTGCAGCACTGGTACTGGTGCCACGGTAGAACTCGTACTCGTAAATATACCGATATTTCATGTTTGACATGAAAGGATGATTCATGATGAAATACAAATGAATGACTGTTTTCAAAACTCAAATGTATCAGGTAACTGAATTTATAAATTTGAATTTGGAATTCTTAACCAAAAAGGAGATATTTCAGATCAAAGTGGTCAGTACGACAAAACGCTAATTTACATTTAAAATAAATAATGGCTTTTGTTAAGAGATAAAAAATTGTTCTACTAGTAATTAAATTTTTTCTCCATTTAATCTTGTAGACGTGCAGCCAGCATAGTACAAGAGAAGAATAAAAAAGTTACCCTGGTATTCAGGAACCACCTTCACAAAACGCTATTGCAACTGCAGTTTCAGTTAATATCTAATAATTGCAGATAAGGACGGAGTAATATTTCCAGAACTTTCTTAGGCGGTATTAATTGCCTATTCTTTATTAGATATGTCGCCTTACTTTTGTTTAAAACGTTTCATCATCATCATCTGATAGACGTTCACTGCTGGACATATGCAACCCTCAAAGATCCCCAGTTTGTAAGGGTTCATATGAGGAGAACTGGGCTATTTTCTACCACACTGGCCCAATGCAAGTTGGTGGGAGCCAGAGCCTCGTTTGTTGATCAGCAGGAGACACCACAGTCAGGTGAGGTTGGCTTGCATCTCGTGAGTTGCTGTGCGGGACCTCTTACGTCCCTTAAAATGTTTACCACTAAGTATTGAATAAATAAAAATCTGTATTAGGGAACCCTTATAATAACTCGACGAAACTTCGAAATGTATATTTAAATAGGTAGTAGTTTTGTTTATAGATAGCGTTATAATAAAAATACTTTAACAATTAAAAACTTTTCTTTTAATGTTTGATTTGAAAGCAATTAAATTGTTGATTTTTGTAAATAATTACATGCCATATAGTTAACGTTATCAAATATCAAAAATTACTAAAATATCTTACGTTCCGGTTTAGAAATATTTGGTATAAGGCTATATCCAGGGATGGACGTCTATCTGTTGCTACTGATGATGATAGTAACCTTTATTCATACAAGCTTCAAATTCATCAAAGCGTCATCTAATGATTATACAGAACTATTGTGTAGAAATTGATTTTTATATTTGAAAGCTATTCGTCTCTAGATGGCGTTATAACTAACGTACTTACTCGTGTTAATGAAACAGAAATTTACTATTTCGCAGTAGATGGCAATGTGTGTATAGGTATGAATTGTTTTATTTTTACAAAGAATATGATATAAGAATTAATAAGCTTTCGTCGAGACTAATGCAATTCATCATTTGACTATTTTTCGGTTACCATCATGTGGGAATAGAGTTAAACAATAACCTCTATAAGGTTTAAAAAAGAATAATAAAATCTTGAATTTTTCTTCGCTTACTAATTGTATTACGACTTATTTTAATTTATGCTTATATTATTTAAGAGTAAATAATTTTCTTTTATAAAGACACTAATTCGTTTAAGAAATAATATTTAACCATTCCCATTTTACTTACTCAAAGGCCATGTCTCGAGTCAAGTCTGCTTTTTTCTATCACCGGGCCAACTGACAGCCGGTTGTTTGCCTTTTTGTGCATTTTTTTCCCCCCACGCCTACCTGAGACCATATGTTACGTTGCGGTCGGTATCAGACTGTACGATGTTTTGTATATTCAACTGAAGTTTTTATCCAGTATCTACATCCTGTTGAATATCAAAATTCTTTTTACAAGTTTTTTTTAAAATGCCATAAATGTATGTAAAGAAAAAAGTTTTTTGTTGGCTAACAGAAATCGCGGTGTTTAGAAAGACTAGTCGAAGTTATTGAATACCTTTATGATGATATGTCTGGTGCTGTTGCCGTTGATTCTTCAACTAAACTTCCTAACTCACGCCGTAGTTTTGTTATAGGTACTGCATTTACCACCAGATAAATATCTTACTGGTGCCGTCGCATCGTTGTATAAAAGAAACTTCAAAAATTCGAATAAACACCACAACATTGTATGATTCACGTTAATGGAACGCTTTGATGTTTTTAAGAGTACAGCTGGCTGCGACCTGGAGATCAGAGGATTAAAAACTGCATTGCTTGCTACTTTTTTATGGGGAAGAAATCTATAGAGGTAGCCTGCTTCTGTGGAGAAGACAAGGTTATGTGGAATTCTTACCCACTAAAACACTCGGTGGTGATCCTCAGTGCATTATGAGGAAACGCACTGGTGCCACCCTCACTTCCAAAGCCCCCAAACCCTATAACCCTTTTAGTCGCTTTCTACGACTGATAAGGCTTACCTTACTCCTATTCTTACTAGCTGGAGACTACAGGGCAAACGCAGCCTGCTTCTACTAAGTTTTCTTTATAACTAGCACACAAACACAGCACCTTATACTTTTTACACAACATAATCATACAAACATTCGTACTGTGTGAAATGTCTGTCCGTCCGGTTTATTCAACTCCGGTATTGTTACATTGCTGCCGTCGGACAAGTTTTTTGAATAATAAAAATGTCTCCTGTCATAAAATGCCCGCCGAAAATGTCGAATAATAAATGGTGAATTTTAAAAATGGAATTTCAAGATACGCGTTCATCGTGTACGCTTGCGTGTGTGCGTTGGTGAATGCGCGCACATAGGTAAACCGCCATATTTGCATTTGTTTTTAATATTGAATAGGACACTCGTTGGTGGGAATGACGACAGTAATATGAAAATATGTGTGATGAGTTGAATAGAATTTATATTGTTGATATTATCTATATCAACAACTATCAAATCGTTTTACAGTAATTTTTCTAATTTATTTAATTTAGGTAACAAATAGCTAATATCATCAACAAAATTACACAATTAATTAATCTAACAATCCCCTAGTATCATGTTTTATGCGACGATCTGATATAAGAACTGCTTTTTAATAAATAAAAAGAATATTTTCCTGCTTTTAGTATAATTTTTAAAAAATGTATACACCTCAGTTCATCCAGCTGTTTGTATTATTTTTTTAAGGTTTTCACAAATATTTGTGACTCCGGCCATATAACGTCAATGGCTTTTTTTTGCTACCACGTCAGATGTAAGAAAAAAAGATTTAATTTTTTTATTAAATTCGTAATTATCAAATAACTTATTTTTATGTTACGACTCAATAAATAAAACAGATTATTCTTTGAGTCTTTTATCCACCATACTTAATAGAGCATTTTAGTTTTTTTTTGTACTTTTTTGGTAAACATAAAACGAGAAAAAAACTTATAATGTTTTCAACATTCAACTTTTTTGATTTCACTTCACTTCTCGTATGAATAATTAACAATTTATGTTTTGTTGTAGAATTATTTTTATTGGCTGTTAAAAATGGGCGAAGGTAGTTTCGCGTCGTATTCAAACCGGCGGCCGAGTCGCCGCGCGATTGAATTCGAATATCATATTTGGAACGCTCGTAACCGGTTGCCCTTGTAATAGTTGGCCGATGTTATCATACGGCCAGTATAATTGACCTGTGTCACAGAACCGGGAACTCTCTATTACAATACATATAGAGGTGAAGGTTGGAGAAGCATGGTTCTTTTTAATTTGGACGCTAGCCGTCGGCAAGTGCAGCGCGAACGAAAATATACGACGCGCCGAGTTGTTTTGCTGCCTTATCACTAAATATCAAAGACTATGGTACAAATTTGTGATACTATTTTGTGCTTAATGTGATCGGTGCTCAGTGAAGATTTGGAGTAATATTATTAGGCAAAATGTAAAAGATTGTTTCATTGTAATATATGTACACATTCAAGAAAATTTAGGAGTAGAATATATCAGGCCTATTATCAATAGAATGTAGGTAGATGGTTATTATATTTTATCAGAGACAGTCTATCTAGGTACCACCGCAGCGCTGATTTGTACCGCCAAATAGTAGTGTGCAAACATTACTGCGTTCCCATTTGAAGGGCGCTAAGGGCGGCAAGTGATATGCCTGCCCATAACAATATGGCGCTAGTTAGAATGATAAATACTATACCACATTGCAGCGGCCTTTAAACTGGAACATAATAGTGTTTGGTACTAGAAATAGGCGTTGCCGTAGTACTTAGCTATACGGTCTCTGGCAACAAAGACCTACTACCATTATATCAACCATATCTAGCGCCAAATTGGTATGGGTGGGCGTATCAGTTACTATCAGGTGAAAAATATACTATCACTCGACCTAAACTTCACATAATATTTAAAAAGTCACACTGAAGTCTGCTCTCCAGAGAATTCTGTGTTACAAGGCACTTGTTTAGCTACTACGCCACGGAAGCAGCTAATCTTTTATTTACTGTTTTAACATACATTTTATTTTTTGGAATTTTCTTAAGGAAAAAGGAAAAAACTTTTCATATTTTGTTTATTAAACTTTATTATGAGTTGTAGGTTTAGACAGGAGTCGGAAGCCATATTAATAAATTATATTTTAAATTTAAATTGAAAGGCGTTGTAACTGTTTTAAATATCTGATTAAAAAATTTTCTACATTAAACAATGAACACAGAACAGAGTATTAATCTGGCAAATCTCGACAACACTACAATTCTAGATTACGGTACGATTCCTATAATGAGATTTTTGAATCGTATGGACAAATAATTAAATAAATGCTATAAAATTGTGAAATTTAGTTTTATTAAATGATATATATTTATAAAGTGTAGTTTAGTCTATGAGGTGGGTGTCGCGGTACGCGCGGGGTGTGCGGGGCGAAGGCGGGCTCTCGGGCCGCCAACTTAAAAATGCCGCCGCAGAGCCTCCGAATCGATACGGCGCGCGTCACGTGCCGGCGAGCGCGGCCAATGGGCGTGCGGCGCGGCGCGGGGCGGGCGCGGGGCCGGCGCGAGGGGGCCGCGGCCGCTCTCCCCGTCGCCAGTCCACAAGCGATCGTCGAGTGTGGTGGACGTATATCTCGCGCTCGTCGCGAACACGATTTCACCCGAAAACCGGTCCCGATGCGTTGTGTTTTAGTTCAGTGACACTATGAGTGCGTGGACCGAGGACGTTCTCTCCTGGCGGGAGGAGAGGCTAGGGCTCACCGAACTGACAGGCTCTGCACGGAGGAAACAGCGCAGCGCGCCTTACAGATTGCATCGGCCACATTTACCTGTTCCACATGTTACCGAGCTTGCACCGGAGCCCGTAGGCACTCACATATCGAGGCTGTACCCAGAGCTGCTCGCACTGATATTCGAGCGACTACCTGTCAGGGACCGGGGACGGGCAGCTCAAGTGTGTCGTGCATGGAGAGACGCCGCCGACCGAAGGTCAGTTTGGCGCGGTGTCGAAGCTGCTTTACATTTGAGACGACCTGCTTCAGTGTTGTTCGCTTCACTGACTAGGCGAGGAGTGAAAAGACTGCAAGTTCTCTCTCTCAGGCGAGGACTGCGAGACGCCGTTGCAGCATTACCAGGTCTGGAATCACTGTCGCTAAGCGGCTGTTACAGTGTCACCGATGCAGCGCTGGCCAGCGCGTTTGCAGCTGAGTTACCAGCTTTAAAACGTTTGGATCTTTCACTGTGCAAACAGGTGACCGACTCCTCTTTAGGAAGAATAGCTCAGTCATTAAAGAACTTGGAGGAGTTGGAACTCGGTGGCTGCTGTAACGTAACTGACACAGGTTTGTTGCTGATCTCGTGGGGCCTCAGAAAACTGCGCCGTCTGAACTTGAGATCGTGCTGGCACGTAAACGACCCGGGTCTTGCACATCTATGCGGAGGCGGTGAAGCGAGAGGTACTCCAGAATTAGAGCATTTAGGTTTGCAGGACTGCCAAAGGTTAACCGACGAAGCTTTGAAGCACGCTGCCACCGGTCTTCCGAAACTGAAGTCGATCAATTTGTCGTTCTGCGTCGCCGTCACCGACGCGGGGCTGAGGCATTTGGCCAGGCTGCCGCATTTGGAAGACATCAACTTGAGGGCGTGCGACGGCGTCTCCGACACAGGTGTGGCGCATCTAGCGGAGAGCGGCCGGCTCCGCGCCTTGGATGTATCGTTCTGCGACAAAGTTGGTGACGAGGCGCTGTTGCATGCGACCCTCGGCTTATCTGGACTGCGCTCGTTGTCGCTAAGCGCCTGCAGAATATCAGACGAAGGTTTGGAGAGAGTGGCGAGGCTAACGCAGCTGGAGACGTTGAACATAGGCCAGTGCCATCGCGTGACCGACAGAGGGCTGCAGGCGTTGGGGGACGGGCTGCAGAACTTGAAAGCCATCGACCTGTACGGCTGCACGTGCATCACGCCGCAGGGCTTGGACCATATCGTGAAATTACCACGTCTCAGTGTACTCAACCTCGGTCTGTGGCATGTGCGGTGACCACACACGCGCTAGTCTCTGTGTTACGACGTTTGTTTGTTTGTGTGTCCGCCGAGCTGGAAGTGGAGGAGCCGCCAAGGTTGTATACTGGACAGCGAAATAATTCAATTAACCAATTTTTAAGATATTAACTATTCGAATTATATTTAGGATACGGGGTTACTTTCTTTTTTTTTTTAATTTTTCTTTAATGATTTGATTCGTGTTGTTATGCGTTGGAGTTTGTTGATTATCCCATTCTGTGATCTTTTTGACGAGCATGAATATGAACGTGTTTTTTTTTTATTTGTTTTAAGGAAAGTCGCCCCAAAGGCCTAGTCTCTACGTTAACTCTGACCTTTTTGTTTCTTTATATATCTAATCATAAATATTAACTATTTTTACATTATAAGTAATATCGATACGATGATTATGACGGAAGGTCTGGTTTTAAACGTAATTGCTCCATTAGTTAGATATTTAGCCATCTTCTAATTGTTTTTAATTCGACCTTTCGCGTGCAGTTGTTAATGTATATTTTTGAAACTTCTTTATATGCTTATTATTGTTAAGTTGAGAGAGATTGAAGATTTGCTACAATTCATTGATTAACCTATAATCTATATTAAATATATATACTATACGTACTGCATGTACATCTTAAGTAATGTTCAAGTGATGTATACGCCGCTATAACTATTTACAATATGGATTGTTGCTAAGGGATGAAACATATTAAATTCCTATGCCTAAATACTCGCCAGACAGTAGTGTGCAAAACATTACTGTGTTCCGGTTTAAAGGGTGGTGTGGTTAATATAGTTACTGGAGTAACGAGACTTACGATAGTGCAGTGTATATCATCCTAACTAGCGTCACGTTGTTATGGACAGGAATGTTACCATCAGGTGAACGTACCACTAGTCTCGTTGTTTCCCTAAAAAAAAAAGTTTTGCCAGTTTTATAATATATGAACAATATACTTATTTAAATCCTTTTATTGAATATTACTACTTAATACTTAATATAAGTTTTCATACTAATGAATAATGATAAATATTAATGTTTATGCATAATCATATATATGAAAAGTATTGAAAGCGTAAATTTCCTTTCAAATAATTATCCAAAGCTCATATATATATTTCACGAACAAATCTATATATATATATGTATATATATAAAACTTGAATGTTGTTAACTTAAATTGCTCTTCAATCTCTCAAAATAAGCAAGATCTCTATAATACGTAATTTTTGATGTTATTTTTAGCATTTTTGTTATATTATTAATAATTAAGAAACTTTTTTTAAAAAATAACTTTACAAACCTTTGCCATGGGTCGAATTAAAAAAAAAACGTTTGCTTTGTCTGTGGAGCTGTCAATAAAACTATAGGTTGAATTTGATATTGTGTAAACTATAATCTATGATGTATTAAAGTTAAAATTAACTACTTAGTTCATTTTACTGTCTACTATGTGTTGGGACGGAAGTAGACACATTTGTTGTTCGTGTTAAACATTGTCCGGACCTCTCATTCTCCGACCTCTCCCTCTGTGGACGCATTCCAGACAGTTCCTCAGATGATTCCGAACGTACAAAACTGTATACTTCATCAATACGTTGTTTCTGTACAAAACGAATGTAATATAGGGGAAAATGTATTAAAAGTCATTGTTTAAGTTACAAATATAAATAAATGTAATTTTCATTTCAAATCCTCACCGCAAACCCGTAATAGAATCTCATTATGAAATACCTGATAACAACATTATCTTACATACAGAAAAGAATCACGAAAATAGAAAAAAAAAAACGGTAACCATAGACAATATAATTTACAGTACTTTTTTAATATCAAAACTGCAAAAGATATTTTATTAAAAAAAACAGCAAAGAAAATTTACTGCATGAAAAATAAAAAAATAATTAAAAATAATATATTTTTTTAATATTCTAAAATAAAGTTTTTCCTTAGCATATAATTTTGAGAGGAGAGTGATCTTTGACCATACACCAAGGCCCCATTTAGCTTCAAGGTGTGTATTATGTCATACAAGACAAAGTGTATGAGATGACACTAGGCTGCTGCATGTGTTACCATATTAAATAAATATAGTAAATTTAATAATCTTATAGTTATATATCAAAAAACCTATAAAAAAAAAGTTAGATAGTTATCTAAAAGTTGGATTCTAAAGCCGTTAATATTAATAAAGTAATATTTCGATAGTCGAGACAAGATGATGAAAATTAAGATTGGGGTGTTGAGGGGTTCCGCACAACCACTCACGGAACCCAAGCTTATCTCCTCACCCTGCTCATCAACAAATGAGGCTTTTGCTCCCACTAACCCAGCTTTTGGCCAGCTTGGTAGGGAATGGCCTAAGTCCTCCCATATGAACCCGAGGCCATGCTGACTGTGGACCAACCAATTTAGAGATCTTTGGAGGTCTATGTCCAGCAGTGAACGTCTCAGCTGATGATGAATGTTAATAACTTTTAATTATACCTTGACTTTATCGCATATAGTTAAACAAAACATTTAGTATATAAATATTTACTTACGGTAGGTCTCTGCCGGATACTGTCTTGGTAGGTACCACTGCAGTTCCTATTGCAGCCGGCAAACAGTAGTGTATTACTGCGTTCCGGTTTGAAAGGCGTTGTAGCTAGTGTAATCACTGGGGTAATGACACTCAACAACTTATGCCTTATCCTAATTAGCGCACGACGTTACGGGCAAGCGTATCACTTATCATTAAGTGAACCGCTCGTTTCGTTGTATAAATTTATAAAAAAAAAAATTAATGGTGTTTTTTTCTTTACAAAAGAATAAGTAATGAATTATTTATTAATTATTAGCTTTAGACAACTTAAAAATGGAGTTGTACGACAGAGGAATTACTACACATTTCTAAGAAGTAGATGATGCGATGGAAAGATGAGTCGGACTTCGTCGAAAGCAAACATAACTCTGTACATTAATTACTGGCAATAAACTAACTAACAAGTTAAACAAGATAATAATCTACGTTTAAAATTAACTAATAAACCAGTTAAGTTTAACCATCTGTCAAAATGGCAGTTTTCTTTTGTGGGTACGATAGAGCGATTGTTTAACCTAACCCGTAACAATGTGGGGTTAGGCTTAATATACACTGCGTTATATTGTCCTTATCATACTAAATCTCGTTACCCTAGTAATGTCTACTATAACGCTTTTCAAACTGAATCAAAGTAACGTTTGCAGTGTACTGTTCGGTGGCAGAAGTAGGAGTTGCTGTAGTACCTAGGTCTTCGGCGACAGATACCTACCTACCACTACTGTACAGTAATACAGTAACTTAGAGTAAACTTGAGTAATTACTTTTCTGTCTGAGAATTAACATTCATATAGTTATCTTTATTAGGTAGTGGTGGGTTTAGTAAAGGGGTAGTAGTTTATTCATTCAGTTTCCATAACAATAACTTTAAACTTTAATGACTAAGATTTATTTCTAACTATACTTAGGACATCGAATAGTATACAATATACCTATAATAAGTTTATCTGTTATCTATTGATAACATTAATTTATCATCAGCCAACAAAGACGGATTACATAATATAATCCATTCCATCCCCTTTTCACAATCGGACGATCAGAGATGCTGTGGAGTCACCATTCTTATACTGTGGTCATCCTCAGTTTGCGAACAAAGAGGTCCAGTTTGCCGGCGCCGGTGTTCCCGTAGAAATACGACGTGAGTGTCTTCAAGGAGACTGAATAGGCTGTTACTAGATTAGTGCGCCTTATCACTACAGATCATGTCACCACAGATCAGGTGGGATTGTAGTCAAACGCTGACCTTGTTGATTTAAAAAAAAATTGTTATTTTGTCTTTCAGTATTGAAAATAGGACTCCTCAATTTCTAACCCCAATTGCATGCAAACTACATTCAAGAATTCCTTGCGATCTTTCTCTTCTTCATCTTCAGTATGTCATCGGTTCACAAGGAACTTCTTGCCCCATGGTTGCTGTCTTACTAACTAGTTGTTCCCCGCCGGCTTTGATGGCCGTAACACTTCGCAATTCCTCTGGGAAAAGAATTTTGTAATATCCACTCTTAGCTGACCTCTGAAGCTTATGCTTAATCAATATCTATACTAAATTTTGAGTGTCTAGGTATAATAGTTTCAGAAATCCCGTGATGAGTCATTGAATCCTATATATATATATATATATATATACTGGCTGTTTTGCTGGTCGTAATATATAAATTGATGATTTGAAATTTGTCTGAAATATTCCTCGAGATCAACAGCGACTGTAAATGATTTTCTATACCAACCGTTGCTATAGCAACCGCATGATTAATACGAAATTAAAATATTTATAAAAGTTAATTAGGAATAAAATGATGAAGGATCTATGAAATTAATAATAAATAGTCTATAACCATCCACAAATTATTCCTCGTTCAATAGTCATGAGCTCGTGTGATACATTCACTAGTTTTTACGTGATTGGCGAACAAAGACAACCCATTGCCATTACATACAGATAGATAGGTATATAGATAAACGTAAGAGATATAACTATAACTCGAGCAAAGCTCCTGGATGCGAGCAGGACAGGACCAATCGATATGGGAGAGCGTTAAGGCCGACCTACATCCAGGCTTCTTAAGGTCTACATTATATAAGGTTTGTCGCTGTTACTAAAATTATTTACATAACATATATATTATTTAAAAAACTGCGTTTATATAATGTCTTAGAATATTATAGATAATAATACATTAAATATGCGCATGCGCAAAATTCCACTTTATCAGTTTGATATTTCGTAGTGTGGAATAAATCGCTACCGCGGCAGTAATTGCTGACAGCTGATGTCAAACTTCACCCGATTAATGGGCCTTTTGGCGGAAACCAATTATTAATATAGGTTGCAGTGTAAATATATTATATATATTTTCATCTACATCATCAGCCGATGGACGTCCACTGCTGGACATAGACCTATTGTATATTGTTTTATATATTTATATGTTTATGTTTTTTGCTTTGTCTCAACGATCGATATAGAATCTACATACTTTTACTGGTAGGTCTCTGATGCCGGAGACCGTCAAGGTAGGTACCTCCGCAGCTCCTATTGCAGCCGACAAACAGTACTGCGTAAACATTACCGTGTTCCGGTTTGAAAGCCGCTGTAACTGATTTGATTACTGAGGTAATGAGACTCAAGACTTTATGTCTTATAACATTCTAATTAACGCCACGTCGTGATGAGCGGAGGTGATCACTTACTATCAAGTGAACGTCCCGCTCGTCTTTCCGCTTAAATGTATAAAAAAAAACTAACCTATATGTTTTGGGATAGGAAGTTTTTTTATGCATTTAACCGACGAGACGAGCGGGAAGTTCACCTGATGGTAAGTGATGATATACGCAGCAGTATCCATCGGCTTGCGATGTATGATGATCAGACTTACTTCCCCAGTAATAACATTAGCTACAACGCCCTTCAAATCGGTACACAGTACTATTTGTCTGCAGAAATATACGTTGCGGTGGTATCTACATAGTGACCTACCACCAGTAGAACAGCGACCTACCACCAGTAACTTCCGTTTTGGACGGTGTGAAACGCGTAACCATTTAGTTTCCTTATCCTTCGTCTTCTCTGCGTTCCATGGTCCGCAGTGCATCATCTTCTCTACCGCCGTATGTAAATATACCATCAGTTAAATAACGCCACGTGATTAGAGTACCACCACTAGAGTTCCACTAGAACGTTCTGTCGCCTACACAATGAGGCGATACACAATACTAAACATGACTTCCGGTGTCGGGCTGCGGGCTAGCGGTCTGGTTGCGGTTTCGGCGCGGAGATAACTGCATCGAAACCGCCGGCCGCGCTCACTCCGGCTTCGAGCGGTTTGCTAAGAGTTCCACACACAAATACTAAGCATAAATACTAACCCGCCGGATGTACTGCTTGTATGCGGTTATTATATACATAGAAACACTTTAAAAATTGCTAAGCCACAACAAAATAACATAACCATGTATAAGTTACGTTTAAGTGAAATAGTGCGAATGGATTTTCATTAAAACTAGATGTTAAACTGATGGTAAGTGGTACGCTTATTCATAACGTGGTGCTGGTTAGTATGGTATACACTACATCACATTGGTCCCGTTGGTTTAAGAATATATGTTGTCTCGTTACTCCAGTAATTTCATTAGCTACAACGCTCTTTAAACCGGAACAGTAATATTTGCACATTACTGTTTGGCGACAGAAATAGGTGGCTAGACTATCTTCGGCAACAGAGATCTACCACCAGTATATAATATGGTGATATTATCATCATCATCATCATCATCAGCCGATAAACGTCCTCTGTTCAACATAAGATCTCCACATTTGTAGGGATGGGTGGATTTGGGCCATTTCTCACCACGCTGACCTAAAATGGGTTGGATATATATATAGTGTGTGTGTGTGTGTGTGTGTGTGTGTGTGTGTGTGTGTGTGTGTGTGTGTGTGTGTATGTATGGACATGGACATTTATCTAAATTATATATATACGATAAGAGGAAAATCATTATTTGTTGGTAAGTGATAAATTTGCCCATAATCGTGGCGCTAGTTGGGATGATGCACACTGGACCACTGTTGTTAAGCCTCGTTATCCCAGTAATTTCACGACCTACAGCGCCCTTAAAATTGGAAGACTGTAATGTTCGCATACTAATTCTTCTTCTACTTCTTAAAGCGCCTCTTCAACTAGTGAAGGTTGGCGATCAGCGTGGTGCAGTCCTTTCTGTCTCTGGTACGGCGGGACAATTCGTACGCCGCAGATATGCCAGACCATTCCCTGATATTCCTCTACCATGACATTTTCCTTCTAATCAGCTGCAGATCATATCGCTGATGACAGAGTACATGACTGAGGTAGGAAGTTTACGTTCTTTAACCGTAAGCATGAGGTAACGCTTTTGGCCAGTTCGTTGAAGAACACTGTCATTGATCACTCTTCGAGTCCAGCTGATTAGCCAAGTATACTAATGCTGCGATGAGTACCAGTACTACAGTTTTTAATCGTCTATTGATACATTAGATAAATCTCTTACTGTTGTTAAATTTTTATTATGACTGTAATTAAGTAAATAAGTAAACCTTTTCGTTTACTTAAAAACTTATTGAAATGTATTATTTAAAATAAACGTTTATTATATATACCGTTATCACCCCTTACTGCCTTTGTATTATTTTAAAAGGGGGCTCCAAATATTGGATGTCTTTGTTTCAAATTCTTCAAATGTATTTATTGATAGGCCTGTGTAAGCCGCTTTTAGTACACTATTGTCAAATTTCACGACCTAACGAGAACTAATGGTGGATGACTGTAAAAAAAACAATTGTCATAATAAAATCCGTTATTACTTTCTATTGTTATAAACTATTGAATAATATTATGGAATATATCTTTAGAAACGTTTTAGGGAGTATTCATGTTTTAAAGCAGTAAACGGTTCCTTTAGTGATCTTAATACTGGGACTGGAAGTCAAGGCTATATCCACCAGAAAGGGCTAATAACTTGGAACGAAACTTGGGGAATGTCTTCAACGTCGGAACTTTAAGTACAGTGGGAATCGAACCCGTGCCTTATCGAAACTATCTAACAAATTAAACTATTACATCAATCAATTTTATTAAATCTATGGTTAACTAAATATATATTTATGATGCGAAGAAACGAGAATGATGTTCACTTAATGGTAAGTGATACGCCTGTCCATAACATAGCGCTAGTTAGGGTGACATACACATCACCACATTGCACTCGTTGCTTTGATACAAGATGTTATATCTCGTTACCCCAGTAATTATACTAGTTACAACGCCCTTCGAACCGGAACACACTACTGTTTGACAGCAGAAATAGGCGCTGCAGTAGTAGCTATTGGAGAATCTACCACCAGTTAAAAAGGTACAGTATAACCGACGATATTAAATAAGTTGTGTTTCAATCACGTTAAATTTGTTTTCTATTACTATTTATTAATAATTAATTTATTTGTAGATTTATAAGAAAAAACAATAATATCAAATAAGTATAAAAAATAACTTAATATTAAAATTGACCGCCAACAAAACTTAGTTAAGTAAACAACAAAAAATCGGAAACCGTCTACGTAAGTAACAACAGCGTTTATTTCTATCGCCAAATAGTAGTCTGTAAATATTACTATGTTCCGGTTTGAATGGCGCTGTGGCGAGTGAAATTACCGGGGTAATGGATTTTAACGTTATATTTTATAGCAACGAGAACGGAATGCTGTAACATTGTAACTAGCTACCTACTTATAATGTAAGCGCATTAGTTACCATCAGTTATATATCTTACCTATTTTTGATTAATTAAATAATGTATCTTCTAGTAGATTATTAAATATTTATGTTAGTTAATAATTGACAGAAATACTGTGAGTTCTGCTCTTCATCCTCTTCTCTACTTAGTTTTCTATTTAATTCCTTAACTCCTCGAAGACTTAGGAAGTTATTCCCATATGAAGTTTTGTTTAGCGAATGCTGTATGACCACTGTGTGTTACTATGTAATATCTTTTTTCATTTCTTTTTCTAAACTCATTTCTGCTATCATTCATACGTATATATATATACTTATATTAACATATATTAGTCTCTCTTATAATATATGTAGTAATCATATGTTTGAACTATGTTTATTATGATTTATATAATATAGTATGTAGAAATAGTTTTCCAATTCAACTCTATGGCAGACTGGGTGAGAATTCCCTTTGCCACTAAATCTGCCTTTTAGTATTTTTTTTATTTATAAAAATATTTTTTATAATAAATAGTAATAAATAATAATAATAGGTATATACAGTTTTTATAAATGTATTTGCATATTTAGTATAGTTGTTAACAAGGTACCGAGGTCAGTAGACAATTACGTACATAAAGTAAGGAGGGGAGAGAGGCCAAAGCAATGTAACGCGACCTTCCAATGGACCATGGACTGTATTTCTATAGGAAAAAAGACAAAGAATTGTAACGAGCCCATAAAAAAAGTATCGTTTACTGTTTTTACCCGAGCAGTAAACTGTTGCCTGAATGCTAGTAAATAGTACAAAGAAGAGAAGATTTCGTCTGATTACTTCGTCCTTTTTTAAATTATGAGAAAATAAGATGAGAAGGACGTATACGTGTTTGTGAGATCACTCACAAACACGTATACGTTCAGTCAGGAGTATCAACTCCTGCTGATCATAATGTAGTACTGGTTACGTGATGATGATATTTTGGAAGTTGGAGAACGGCAATGGTTGTTATTGCGAAAGGTGACAGACAAGTGACTTCGAAAGTATCTTACTAAAAATTCCACATGTCCAGGAATCGAATCAGGGACCTTTGTGATGATAAGGCATGGTTGAACGAATGGACGGACGGGATGGATGGATGGAGGATGACATAAGGCTTTTAAAATTTGAAGTATAGAACCTTTTTACTGATGTTAGGTCTATGTTGCCGGAGACCTTGGGATGTTTAGGTAGTTACCATGGCAGCTCACTTCATCTGTCGTCAGTCATCTGTGTGCAAACATTACTGTGTTGTTGTTTGAAGGACGTTATAGCTAGTGAAATTACTGAAGTAACGAAGCGCCAGCCGACGAGCGCAATGCGATGCTGTGTATATTATCCTAACCAGTGCCGTGTTGTTATGGGCAGGTGTATCACTAACCATCACGTGAAGGACACGCTCGAAATCTGAGAGGCGATCCACGAAAAAAGAAAATAAGTATAAGGCAGAGATGAAACGGTATGAAAGATGGAAAGGATGGACGGAGACATTGATACGTATGAGATAGAACCAAACTACCCTGGATCCACGCAACCGGAGCAACGATTAAAAAGTTTAAGTTAAGTTTATTAAGTTTCTCTCGTCTCATTGAGTCGCCGAACAAAAAAAAAATCAGTAATCGTAGAATAAATCCACAATTTTATCATTGACTAGTACTATTTGTTTGTTTACAAATAGCTTGGTTGTGGATAAATTGCAATGAGGATATTTCCAAAGAGCAACAACTGCCGTAGGTATCCGTTCGCGAACCAACACTCAGCTGAGCTGACGTTGGTTAAAAGGCCTTGACTCGAAGGGAGAAGGTGCCGATAACCAGCTGTAGGAATATCAAACGGTCTGTTTATATTTATTAATCACTGCATTATCTAAAAGCTGGTTATGGTTACTACTCTGCAGTTTTGTTGATATATTTAATAAAAATAAATACATATATATATATATTCGCTGCTGTTGGTTTACAGAAATAGACGCTGTCATGATCTTCAGAAGACTTATCGGCTGTGCTTCTATATTCTTTTTACTCAACGCATCTCGACGAACTTGACGTTCTCCTGATGGTAAGTGAAACACCCGCCCGATAAAATGGCACGAATTTGAATGATATTCATCATCATCATCAGCCGACAGACGTTAAGTGCTAGACTGCCTCCCCCAAAGGTCTCTCTCTACATCAGCGGCTTTCAAAGACTTTCAACGGTCAGCATGGCCTCCGCTGCCGCCGGGCACTAGGAGTCGTTTCTAAAGGTTGAAACGGGGGGATTTTGGCTATTTCCTATTACGCTTGCCCAACCCGTGGTAGGAGCTAGAGCCTCGTTTGTTAATTAGCAAGGTGCATCACGAGCAGGGGAGATTGCCAGCGGAATGTGCTCATCGCCATAAGACATAAGTTGATATTATTAGTAACTTCTCTAAGCCACCAACGCCGGATCCGTGATCCTAATAGCAGATGAGCTAAGTCAAAAAAAAGACTAGCAACCGATACACATCAATAGATTATAGATCGTTAACACTACTAACTGTAACGTCCTTAAAACCGGAATACAGTTATGTTTACGCAGTACTGTTTGGCGACAGTAATAGAAGCTGCGGTGGTACCTACCTAAAAGGTCTCCAGCAACACCATTTTTTTGGTTTCGGGAGGGGGGGAGGGTAAGTCAGAGTTATGTGAGATTTTTACTCACTAAAACCTCCTCGGTGGTCTGCATCAGTGCATTCGGAGAGGCTCCGGGATCTCTTATAGACCGCACCGGTGCTTCTGTACACTTTCTGTTACACGTCTCTGAAGAGGAGCCAAACCATAAATAGGGGCTGTCACCCTCAAAGCCCGCGAAACTCTTAGACCTTTTTAGTCGCCTTCTACGACAGGCAGAGCTTACTTTAGTCGTATCCTCACTAGCCCGAGAATACAAGGCTATTTAAAGTTATAGTCTAGAAGGTTGTAGGTTATGCTAGTTGCTAATAATATTTACGTTTGTACGTAGGCGATGCATTAACTTAGTAATGAATATGATTATAAGCTTAGACAAACTTAAATGAACTTTAAGTTTTAATGAATAGAGTTTATTATTATTTTAAATTTGTTAACATCAAGGCCTGGAGTAGGTGTCAGCGACTCCGTTTGACAACCTACTTGTCTATTTACTCAATATCTTTAGGTACCACCGCAGCTTATATTCCTGACATCGAACGGTGTTGCAGCTAGGGAAATTATTGGTGCAACGACGAGACAGTGACGAGCACAATGTGGTGCAGTGTATACTATCTTAACTAACACCACATTGTTATGGACAGACGTATCTCTTACCATCGGGTGAACATCCCATTCGTCTCATCGCTTCGTTGAATAAGAAAAGAAACAGCATAACTTACCACTCGGTGAAGTCCTATGGCTTCAAATGGTTTTCTACCATATTCAGTACACATCTTATAAGTAATGTAGGTGATATTACTCCATAATGGACATTAGAACCGGACAATGGCGTTAAAGGGTCTAGGAAAAAATAAGGGTGCTGAAGAACGCTATAATTAAATTAAAGGGATGTAGGCGGTTATGATTTTCGTTATGAGGTAAAGTTAAAAAGTTAGGTTATATTATATCTTAAAGTCTGATCATTATCTATACCAGAAATTAAATACAATTATTTTGTAATATAAATATATAACGTTTCTTATTTATTTTTTTGTATTTGATATTTATAATAAAAAAACCACTGTTAAAAGTTTTTGTCTGTACGGTCTTGGTACAGTTATTGCCACTAACCTGCCTTAGGCCAGCATGGTGGGAAATAGCCCAAATCCCCTAAATTAACCCTTACAAATGAAAGCTCCTAGTGCTGGGTGGTACCAGAGGCCATGCTAAATGTGTGGAGATTTTTGTCGGAGGTCTATTTCCAGCAGTGAACGTCTATCGGCTGATGAGCAAAATTCGTAAAATGTATATCGCAGTTAAGTTAATAATGATATTAGTAATAAATACATGATTTAACTAGATAAAAATACTTGAATTGATGCTATTATTAATGTCATGTAGAACATAGGTCTCTATTGGCAGAAACTATCTAGGTCACCACGGCAGCACCTTTTTTTGCTGCCAGACAGTGCAGTACAAGCATTACTATGTTACGGTTGGAAGGGCGCTAGACCTTCAATGCAAGATGTAGATGTGGATATTATCTAGTACGTCTTATAGATATATTAAAAAACTAGGGTTCTGCATAAAAGAAAATTACTATTAAACAGAATCCAGTTCAGCTAGATAATAATAAAATTTTATGGGTTTACTGAACTACACTAACCTTTAAACGGCGTAGTGAACAGTGATGACGAAATTCTGATGGACATATATATATAGGATGTCGAACACTTGCTGATGGAGTGTCTAAAGTATCAGAGCAAAAGAGAGGTGCTGATGCGTAAACACAGCATCAATACTCTAGACTTGGGCGCCTTACACATGGGGTTGTGTGAACTAACGTCTGGGGCAGCACGAGATGTTTGATGTATTGTAACTACTGTACTAGCACCCTAGGTTTTTTTTATGTTGTGTCTTTTTTTTGAGCCAATGGGGGTGACATATCCCTGAGGGATCAAAGCTCCCCCACCCTCCAAAAAAAAAAGAATAAAAACTATTAATTATATCTAAGATAGTAATATGAAATTAATTTCATTATCAATCATTATCTTCTCATTATCTTATATATAGATGGTGATTTTTATTTACAGTTTTTTTATACATTGTTTTAGTTAAATGTACTTAATTATTAATTAATTGCATTCAGACTCTATATTTTGGTATACATACGGAACCAAATAACTTGCGTGGTTCTCATGCCGTTTATTGTCCACTTACTGCTTACAATTTATTCTATTCTATCCCCGCAGAATATATATATATATATATTATTATCCACATGGGGTGTAATGATTCTCGTACAATAACTCATACGATCCAAGCCAACATCATCTGCTCGTGGTGCACCCTGTTAATCAACAAACAAGGTTCTGGCTCCCACCAACCTGTATTGGGCCTGCGTGGTGGGAAATGGCCCAAATCCCTGTTATGAATGCCTACCCGATCGATGTGGAAATCTTTGGGGAGGCCAGTGAAAGTCTATCGGCTGATGATGATGATGACGATTATTACCCACATAACATATATAACAAAAATATGTAAACGAATTCATAACATATATAAAGGTAGTGCTTTCTAACAACGAATTTAAAGGTCTAAGGAAACAGCTGGATGTGAGCAGAGGAGGATCCGCCGAAGTAAATATTTATGGAAGCCTATCGATTGATAAATGGTTAAAATAGGTATATATATAAATTGAGAGTCTCAGGTCGTTGGCGGTCTGTATCGGGGTTCTCATTGCCTTTAAACGACCCTGAGGAAAACAATGGCTGAACGTGGTCTTCTGGATGGTTGATTATTGAAGTGGTACTTACGGGGATGGTAGGGTCTGCATAAAACAGGCCCCGGGACTGGTTATCCCAGCATAGCGTAAGAGAGACCGCGGTTGTGTTCCGAACGGAGCTCCCGTGACCTCTCCAAACGCCGAAGGTAACCATCGAAGGTTTTATTCTTTCCCCTAAAAGACAGAGTATCTTTTCGAAGATTTCGATTCGAAACCAAAAAAAGAAAAAAGAGTAGGGAGAGAAACATGGGTTTATCATGGTAACCTCATTCTTTGTAGATGTACTTCTTTGTATAACTTTAATATATTAAAGATTGACGTTTTGTCAGCAAGAGAGGAAATTCTCGACTTATCAAAGTATTAATTACAAGGTATAGTTAACATACACACGGAATAGTTGATTAGCATTAATTAATATTCCGTTTTTATCCGCCATTTACATTATACTTATGCCGTCAATATTGACATTTGAAAGTTTTTATTGTCACAACGGACTGCATACACGGTAAGCGATGCTTACGTGACTTTGATACTTTGTCAAGTTATTTATTAAGTTTATTAACGGATATTTGATTGTTTATCATTATCTAATGATACATATGCCTATAGAGTATTGTAACAGATAAAACAAAACACTATTCTACTGTGTATTTGCTAAATAATATAAAGTTAATATATATAGTATAAAGCGAATTAAATACAAATATTTAGAATTTCATTGTTTGTAATGTTTGTTTGTTATAAATGGATAAAGTGTCCACTTAAGGTGCCCACACCTGGTATAGGTTGCCTTCCGTCGCGGAGACTCAAAGCCATCTAATTATTCACGTTATTGGCCATGTATGGGTTTTTACACGTTAAGTGTTTTTCTCTGAACAAATGATATTTCTCATTACGGGCAATACTGTGGAGGTCAAACACGCGTCTTCGACAGACCGTCTGATTTTTTTTTTAGTCTACGAATCGACGAAACGATCGAAACGTTCATATGATAAGTGATACGCTTATGATTGATGACGTATAACGTGATGCTAGTAAGTATGACATACACAGCATCGTATTGTGATCGTTGCTTTAAAACATAAAATTTTATGTCTCATTATTCCAGGAACTTCACTGGTTATAACGCCCTTTACATCGGAATACGGTAGTGTATGCACACTACAGTTTGACGCCAGGAATAAGAGCTGCGGTGGTACCTACCCAGACGGTCCCCGGCAATAGACTCCTACCACTAATACTATCTAAAGTCGACTTCTTTTAATCATCAAACTCTATCTGGATCACCACTGTGAGTGAGTAATCCACAATTTTTACTAACAAATTATCGCTTAGACAGTGGATTTGATACCTAATATTCAATTATGTATTCCATAAACGTACTTCATTTAAAAGTGGGTGTATCCAACTGCAAGTCTGCATTTAACAGAGCGTCATCTGTTCAGTATGGTTGGCGTTTTTTAATCTGTAATTATTCGTGATCAGTTGCATTTCCGCGGGTGAGTGGAATAAAAGTTATTAGCAGTTCTAATTTCGACTATTAATTATTATTCAAGACTTTTAGTCCCTAGCAGTGGGAATTAGGGGGATAAATAAGTACTTTTTTGGGTATTTATAAAACATTTCAATGTTTATTATTTTAAATTATTTTTGTATTTGTTACTATCGCTAGAAATGTTACTTGACGTATTTCTAGGCGTCTGTATTTAATGGTCATTATTCCTGTTTTAATTGTGACTTACACTTATATTCTGCTTTGAATTTTACTTTATAAAATGTTATCTTGTGAAAGTATCTTATATATTAATGTCGTTTGTTGGTGTATATGAAAAATGTGATATAAAGACGGATATGAAATTTATGAAATTTGTCGGAAATCGCATCAAGTTTTTATTAAACTACGAGTAAAAAAGGAATTCCGAAAATGTCGGAATAGAGCATTATATTATAGCAGCAGATTTTTGGGTGGTACTAGCTTGCGTGTGTATTCGAAAAAACTTACCACTACCCCAATCTTCACTTTTTAGTGGCTTTAATATTAATTTGAAATCAATGCGACGAGCATAATGCAGTACAGGGTATATCATGCCAACTGGCGCCATTATTTTTTAGCGGGTCTTTACCATCAGGTGAACGTCTCGTTCTTCTCGTTGTTTCGTCGAATAAAAAAATCAATCAGGATAGCTCTTTGTTATAAGTGAAATGATTTAGATACCTCCACGGAAGCAGTTATTCTTCTTCTTTGTAGTTAAACTCTTAGCAGAGCGAAAGCGGTCATTACATTTGTGCTAGTCCTTGACATATTTGCGTACTGCCCACTCCAAGCCCACGAACCCTAAAAACCAATTTTTTTATTTAATTAAGCGATGAAATGAGCGGGACGTTCACCTGATGATAAGTGATACGACTGCTCGTAACAACTGGGCGCTAGTTAGGAAGATACATACTGCACCACATTGTCATCATCACATGGGAAGTGAGATTAGTCGTAGTTGCGTCTCGTTACCCCAGTAATTACACTAGCTACAGCACCCTCCAAACCGGAACACGGTAATGTTTGCACACTGCTGTTTAGGCGCTGCAGTGGTTGCTACCTATACGGTCTCCAGCAACGGAGACCTACCAGTGAAGTTTTAATCGCCTTCAACGACAGGCAGGGCTTACGTTAGCCCTACTCTCAATAGTTCAAGACTACAGGGCAGCCGGTAAGAAACACCTACCACCAGTAAAGTATATCAGGATCCGGTGGTACAGTCCCGAACGGTGTGTTTACAATACGTGCACGTGTAAACAGCGTTGTGACGCGTTTACACGTGCACGTATAACGCGCATATAAATGACCAGTCGCCGTTCGCTGATAACCGACGAGCACATCACAGTAAATCACACATCTGGCTTCATGTGATTTATAGCGGCGCTTATAACTATATAACCGAGTGATTAAATAAAGCGGCATGTCAATCTCCCGGTCGTAGGTTCGAATGCCGGTCGTCTATTATAATGCCGCGCTCCAATATCCGGTCATATCCCGATTTGAGAACTTGACGTTTTGATATTGCGGCGTAAGGTGATCCGCGCAACAACTCAAGGGACCTAAGTCAACGTCATCTGCTAGTGGTGCATCCTGTTAGAAAACAGACACAGCTCTGGCTATCACCAAATCCGCATTGGGCCAGTGTGGTGGTAAATGACCCAAGTCACCCCCATATGAACTCTTACAAACGACGGTCCCTAATGTCCGTCCGTACCGGAGGCCATGTTGACGGTGACCTGGTGAGGATCGCGGGAAGCCTCTAAATACGAGCACTGCAGGACCGATCGAGGTGGAGATCTTTGGGGGAGGGCTATGTCCAGCAGTGGCTGATGATGATTCATTTTGATATTTAATGTGATTGATATTAATGGCTAAAAGTATCTATTGCAAGAGAATTGCAGGTATCACAACTGCTTATATTTTACGCTAAAGTAGTGATCAAACTTAACTGGTGGTAGACCTTTGGGGCCAGTGACCATCTAGGTAGGTGCTACTGCAGCTCCTATTGTAATTTTAATAATTATTGAGAGAACTTTGTAAATAGCGAAATTACTGAAGTACCGAGATTTAATAACTTGTCTCTCACAGTGAGAGCATGGTGCTGTGAACATCATCCTAACTAGGGTCGCGTTCATATGGACAGACATATCACTTACCATCAGCTGAACACTGGTTACTGGTAGGACTCTTGCCGGAGACGTTTAGATAATTACAACAGATTTTATTTCTACCGCTAAACAGTAGTGTGAAGGCATTACTGTGTTGCGGTTTGAAGGGTGTTGTCTGTAGATAATTATTACTGGGGTAACTGGGAGATTTTATATCTTATGTCTGTGGCGACGAGCGCAATGTGATACAGTGTATATTATCTTAATTAGCGTCACATTGTTATGGGCAGGCGTATCGCTTATCATCAGATGAGCATCTAGGTCGTATCGTCGATTAATTGAATAAAAAAAAAACGTGTAACAGTATTCGGAACGAAAGCTTTTACTTGTTAGCATACTAAACTAAATATTCTTCATAAAGTTTAATGAAAACTTTTGATGCTGTATAATTTTTAAGAAATCGCTTCTGGTGTACTGTTAAAACTTTATGCATCATTCTCAATATGCAGAATGTTCGGTGAAAGTCTTATGAATAATTAAAAATCCTTTATGAACCGTTAACTTAACGACGTCACCGGTACAGTGCCAATAGTTACTGTTTTACTTTGCAAACTTAACGCGGCCAAGGTGACTTAACGAAAGTTTACTTAACGGCGCCTTTGATGCCGTCGGCGCAGGTTTAATTACAGCATGAAAACTGCGAAACTATTCGAGGACCTTCGGAATTTTACGGTATCGTGTCGAAAGGGAGGCTTTGTACTAGCCGAAACAATTCCTTTCTATTGTTGTGTTGACATAAAAAAAAAAATATCCCGATTCATTTTCATATCTGACAGCGCGGCGACATGGTTGCTACCAGTACAGTTTCACGTAACATCAAGTTGCTTTGTGTGGTTTCTTTTGGATATATACAATAACTAGCAAACTAAATACAAAAAAAAAATATATATATATATATATATCTAATGCAAATGTCTTTTCTGTGTACGGTAATCACGTGAAAATAAGTGAACCTATCGACATGGGAACGTGAGCATTTAACGCGGAATGATTTGAAGATGGCTATAGGCTACTTAATTTCATAGATCCATCATTGTTTTATTACTAATTAATCATTATAAACATTTTGATTTCTTATTAATTATGCAGTTGCTATAGCAACGGTTGGTATAGTCATTTGCGGTTGCTATCAAGGAATATTTCAGTCAAATTTCAACTGCATTAAGGCCAGAAAAGCCAGGAAGAACTAGTACCATATATATGAGAATTATATCATTGCAAGGATCCCTCATTAATTTAATTGTCCTCTACTCTTTTCTGTGGTGGATAGTATTATCATTCACCCAGAAACATGTTGGTAAGCATAATATCTTCTTTATTATTTATACAGAAAGATATAGAACTCATTTTAATGTTAGCGATGAAGGGTGGAAAAATATCGCTCCGATCCCTACTAAAATTTATTGGATCAATCGCTTCTTAAGATTATCTAAAAGTATCACAGAAATTGGTCTAGCCGTTTTGGAGTCCATAAGAGGCACACATTTTTACTTAACTTTTTCTGTTATATATATAGATTAATATCTATTTATTAGTTAATTACCAATGAAATGACCATAATGAAATTATTATGAATACCTTACTCTAATCTAAATCCTTTTCCTATGCTTTGTTACAATTAGATAAATGCATGTACCATATATATATTGTTAAACAATATTATATGTACTCAAGTCGATATAAGATTTAATATCTATGCTGGCTTATACGAGATATACGATAACTTGGTTCTATTATGATGATGACAGCTTCAAAGTCAATGTTTGTTATATATAACCAGAATGACCTCTATTTCACCTGTATTAATATTTTAGACCAGTTAGAGAAAATGTAAATGATGTGATTAGACGGCTGAACCGAATCTATAGAGATGTAGGGTAATACTTTGACGTTTTCATCTTACATACATCCTTTCATCCTAACAAAAGAGTTATGCAGGATTCTATTCGAAACCTCGCGGTGTATAACGCTTTCGACCAGAATTACGGAAGATTTCTGCTCATAACGTTACTGCCTACAGCGGAGAGCCTGGATGAGGCCACATCTCGGGAAAGAGCAGGAGCTTTCATTCCTTACTAAATATTAACAGGTAACTATTTCTAGGTCTTTAATGGCAACAGATAATTCTTGAAACCGCTACCGTTGCTTCTAATATAGAGGTTGGAGGGCATCTTCTTTAGACACCCGGGTTGTTAGAAGGATTAGTTACTCTGCAGTCTTTTAAATAACCTGCTCTTGGGAGAAAATGGGAACTATGTGAGATTTATAATATTAAAATTCTATTAGTGGTCTCCTCCAGTGTGTTAGAAGAGGCACCGGTCTAAACATCACAGCCTCTTTTTTGTATCGGCGAAAAATCTTCAAAAGACAACCGGGTTTTGGGAGAAAGTCAGCATTATGTGAGAATTATAATTTTAAAAACCTCGTGGTGGGGTCCTCCAGTGCTTTGGGATTTCCTACGGAACACGTCAGTTGAAAGTTGACAACCCTAGTCACTGGACGGGACCGGACGTTGAAAAAGGCCTCGGCGGCGCACATAAAGGCGGCCCATGGATTTATCGTCCGAACGGGTCGCCTCATGAATACTGACGTCCACCGTTACCCGGGCCCGCTCCGGGTCCACATTGTCATCCGTTCACCCGTACCGTGGTGTGACGGTTCTCGGAAACTGCCGGTTATGCTCAGGTTGCACCGTTTTCGGTTCGAACTCGGTCTCGTAAATAACAATGAGCGAGACGGAAACAAATATTACACCACGTTGAGGATCAAACTTGAAATCCTGTAATTTACATCGTGTCAATAGTCAATGTATACATATCATCAGTGTTACGTGTTAGAAATTGTTAAGGTGACTAAAGTTTGTAGTGTTTTTCTTAAAGGCGCATGCTGTGTAAACATCCTAACTAGTACGTGAATATTCTCGTAATACTGTATCACTTGCAACCAGTAAACATACTCCTCTTTTTATATTATGTATAGCTGCATTTATTTTAATTAGCAATTTTTTAATTTTCGCCGTGTCCAAATGTACCAAGAAGGTTTAGAGCAAGTATATAACTGAGCTCCTATATGTAAAGGTATTGTACAGCGTTGCTAGGCAACGACTTAATACTGCTTAACACAATACTTCTACTTGTTACAATAAGTATACATAAATAATGTTTCATTTAAAATCCTTTATATCAATACGTAAATATTTATTAGAATTCAGGGAAACTGACACGAAATCTATTGAAAATAATTTGTAGATAACCTAATATTTCTAAGAGATTTATAAAATATATTACCAGGATATTAACATATCCTTTTATACTAATAAATAACAACTTTTAATCTACTAAAAATATCCTAGATATGATAAATATTCAGTAAAATGGTAAATAAATAAATTTACTGAATATACTGGTGGAAGGTCTTCATTACCGGAGACTGTCTAGGTAGTTACCGCCACAGTGCCTATTGCGGCCGATAAAGAGTAGTGTGCAACCATTACAGTGTTCCTGATTGAAGGGCTCTGTAGCTAGTGTAATTACTCCCCAGTACGAGCGGGACGTTCACCTGAACGTAAGTGATACGCCTGCCCATAATAACGTGGCGTTAGCTAGGATGGTAGGCAGGTGTATCACTTACCATCAGGTGAACATTCCGCTCGTCTCGTCGCTTAATGGAATATAAATTGTTATTTTTATTGCTGCTTTATATATGTAGTTAAGTTATTCGTTTAAATGGCGACTACATATTTAAATTAAACGTTGCTTAGAAAGCAAGGTGATATAGTTAAAAGAAATAAAAACTGACTGTTAATTTTAACCTGAATTAGGTCAATTTTAAACGTTAGTTAACATGGCGGATCGTTGTACGTGAGACAATTTCAACTAGACAATGCACGCCCAGGCAAAAAGTCAGGTCGATAGCTTTTAAAGGGTTACATCGCAACCTTTTCGTTTGCATCCACTTAAACCTTTACGACCTACGACATAAAGTACAAAGTCCAAAAAATCGTTAAATTACTTTGTTATTAAACAAATTTATATTTACAATTAACTACAACCTTATAACTATATAACTTACGGGTTAAAATCGAATGTTAATGTTAAAGATATATTTGTATGAATCAATGGACTTAAATACTTTAAATTTAAAGACCAGTTTTGAAAATTAGGATAAACCATTGGCGCGACGACGTTTCACTGTAAATTTTGCCGTTAGTTAAATGTAAAAGTAACCTTAACTATCAAGGAATAAGGTTTATAGTAATAACATTTAATAGAAGTAGTATTTTTGTATAGTGACACGACAGCGGGAACTCGTGTGCGACGGAATGCAACGACAGGTTCGCAATAAATGAAGTTAGGAATCGCCAGATATATCTTCAAAATCCTACACAACAACAAAAGATTATTTACTGGTGGTGGGTTTCTCTAGGTGGGTACCACCGGAGCGTCCATTTCTACTGCTAAATAATAGTGTGCAAACATTGATATGGTTTCGTTTGAAGAGCGTTGTAGTTAGAGTAATTACTGGGGTATCGAGACCTTGCTCAGGTGACGAGCAGATTGTGTTAGCGTTGCTTTGTAATGGGCAGGTGTATCACTTACCATCAGGTGATCGTCCCATTTTTTATTATCGTGGATAAATCTTCTAAAAAGATATTCTCCTTTTAGGGGGAAGGCAAGGTTATGTGGGATTTTTACCCACTGAAACCATCTTCGGTGGTCATCGTCAGTACGTTGCGGAAAATCCTAGGATCTCCTACGGAACGCACTGGTTCCTCCCGTCATTACGCCTAAAGCACATCCCAGGGAATGCTGTAGCCCTCCTCGACATCTTCGCTCCGATACGTCAAGAACTTTACCGCTTCGTAAACTATGAGGCCACCTACCGTTAAAGCTCACGAACCCGAAAAACCCTTTCACTCGCCTTCTACAACAGGCAGGGCTTGATGATGATCATGAGCCGATAGACGTCCACTGCTGGACATAGGCCTCGCCAAAGATCATATATAGTCAACATGGCCTCCAGTACCGCTGGGTCCTAGGGGCTGTATGTATGGATTCATATGGGGAGATTCGGGCCATCCCCCACCACGCTGGTCCAATGCGGGTTTCCGGGAGCCAGAGCCTCGTTTGTGGATTAGGAGGGTACACCACGAGCAGGTGAGGTTGACTTGGGTCCGTGTAGTGCGGCACCCCTTACACCGCTTACCTGTGTACCAGCCGGGCTTACCTTAGTCCTAATCTTAATAGCCTAAGACTACAGGGCAATGGATGACCGTCTATATCGTCTCGTTTCTTCCTTGTATAAAAAAATATATAAATATAATACTATTGTTGTGTACCATGTGCGTCTGTCCGTCCCTCGCTTGATATGTAGCAGGCGACGTCAGTCCGGTGAGTTTTTTTTTTAAACTCGATTATCTTTTAGTTAGAAAATCTGTAATGCACGGTATTAAACTATGTGGGCAAATTTTATACAATATATACATGGAGATCCTAGATGATGATATAAAAAAAAATACGTTCAGGTACCACAAGCTGTAAAAATCTTAGTTTCTTCTTCTTCGTCATCATTATCACTCTTTACAGAATGGTAGTGTTCACCACTTCAGATGTAGCAAGCTTCACAACACGTCGTCATTATATCACGGCGACCTTCCTCATGCATATATATAGTGGTAACGATGATGTGCCATTTACTGCCGCTTTTATCTACTCAATCCACCTCATAGGCGATATTCTTCGTGGCCTGGTACCCTTAACTTTTCTCGGGATCACAAGTAGTTCCATAGCTACCTCTCCTCGGCGGCATACGTGACCAAAAAGGTGATAAACACTGCTGGATGCAGAGTTCTCGAAGTATCGACTTGTTAATGTTAAGAAACATATTATTGGTGTACCTTATTATATATGTTATATCTAATGTATTCAATTACTTTTTAACTAGACAGTTACCGGGTAACTGTGCGCATTTATAATAACTTGAACCATCATATATACGTCACTTAACAAATCAAGTTAAAAATTGAATGATTCTCAAGCAGTATGTTACTTAGAAATTAATTTAAATACGTATTTACAAATACTAGCTGTTACCTACTTGCTTTGCTGGCCGTAATAGGGAATTTGTCTTGAAATTTAGACTTGAGATTTGTCAGAAATATTCTGGCCGCCGGCAACAGGCCTCTTCCTGTTATTAACATTCCCACAACTCCCTTTGAGGAAAGAAATTCGTAAATTCCATTCTTAGCTGACCTCTAAATTGTTGAAGCAATGCCTCTACCAAATTTTGCGTCTACATCTAATATTTTCGGAGATCCGTTGATGATTCAATGTATCTCCTATATATATAGATATATAAGAAACTCTCTGCAATAGTTTCTCTCTATTCTTCTCAGGTTTAAGGCATTTTGCGCACGGACTTTGACCTCGCATTGTTGTCCGGAACTTCCTGGTCTTCTTAGAGCTAACTATTACGCCTAGCTGCTCACCTCATACTGCAAATCTGTTGCTATAACGGCATTACTGTGTTTCTTCCGTCGACATAAGAGAGGCAGAGTATTCTGGACAGCCACACTTCACTACTTACATTATGTGAAATAGAATTCACGTGTTAATACATTTTAACTTGATCTCAGTAAAATCTCTAAAAAACAGTAGTAAAAGAGAGATGAACTAGATATAAGTCGATCTCGTTCTCAGCTAATCTAATCTGTTCGGTATTGATGATGATGGCAAAATATGAACATTCTATGATTTGCCTTCTAACCTTGTTCCCATTTTTAAAAAACTATTCTCAATAGATTTGCGTATAAATGTATCAAAGTACTTAATTTATAACCAAGTACTACTTGAATAATTAGAATTATTCAAATGCCTCCATTAAAGCAACAGCAGTATAGTTCAGTAAATAGGTCGACAGCGAGGAGTTACTTTGGTAATTCATCCATTACTAACACTAAAGGCTTTCGAGATTTTTTTTTATCTAAAAAGCGACGGGACGACTAGACCGTTCATCTTATAGGTAAGTAAACGCGACTCTGATTAAGATGATATACACTGCATCTCATTGCGCTCGTCACCTGAAACGATGTTCAGTTTCATCATCCGAGTAATTATACTAGATGTAACGACCTTCAAACCGGAACATGTTATTGTTTGGCGGTAGAAATAGGCGCTGCGGTGGTACCTACATAGATGCTCTCCAGCAACAGTGACTTACCATCAATACACTTATCACCTGACGGTAAGTGATAGGATTTCCTGTATCGATATGGCGCTAGTTACAATTATGCTCATCACCTTTATTGTCTCTACAATAAATAAGAAAAATAAAATATATATACTTTTCTCCTGTTGTAACTATTACTTTGTTTACATTTTTATTTTATATATCTATAAAGAACAAAATACAAGACACCTATGTCCAGCAGTGAACGTCCATCGGTTGAAATGATGATGATGTCTTTAAAAGTTGACATACCATTAACATTGTTATAACTTTGGTAAACCGCACATCTTTCTGTTACAACCATTTTAGTTCTTTGCACTGACTTTTTACTACCTGACCAAATTAAGAAGCAACAGCAGAAGTAATATCTATAAACTGTAATGCCTGCATCATCATTTTGTACGGTAGTTTTATAAAAACATTACCCTACAATGACATTAATAGTGTGTTATATTTAGTGGTGGTAGGTCTCTCCATGAGACCGTCCAAGTAGGAGGGTAGTTTTGCTATAAATAAATAAATATTTTCTAGACTGCCCATAGATGTCCACTGCTGGACATAGGCCTCACCTAAACATCTCCTATTTCGATTGGCCTCCTCCTGGCTGCTCGCACCCAGTGGGTCCCTGCGATTATCACTAGATTCTCAATCCACCTTGTGGTCGGCCTTCCAACACTACGTCTTCTGGTAAGCAGGCACCACTCGGGGACCTTACTGCTGGGGACTTCTTCTGCGGATCTCTACATTTCTGATTCGAGATTGAGCATAGCCCTCTCCATCGCTCTTTGCTGATGATAATGATCACTGATCTGCCGGGGACCGTCTAGGTAGGTATCACCGGCGGCAAACAGTAATGTGCTAACATTACTGTATTCCGGTTTAAAGGGCGCTGTAACTAATGTAATTACTGGGGTAACGAGGCAACATATCATGTCTCAGGCCATCTCACATCCGGTGAACGTCCTGCTCGTCGCATCGCCTCGCCAGTCAAATTTGGGTTGGGAACGTATGATCCTTCACATGAGTAATACTTGTGATCCCGGGATTATAGCGACGTTCATGGTTCGATCGGACGAGTTCCGTGAACAACTTAGGTATATTCATGTTACTCACAGATATAAATAAGTTATGTAGTTACCAACATGAACGTGGCTTACATTGTGGATGCGAGCTGGCTGAGCGAGTCGCGTCCGCTGGTAGAAAGTGGGTTTTTTGCAGCGGCCTTTATAAAATTTTATAGTCAACTTACGCATAAAATACTAGAGTTTCTAACTGCGCCGATTTCCAGTTAACTATTACCATCGCTTTACTGCATTCCTTACTCACCGATAGTTATATTAATTAAGTCAAACATACAGTTGATTCCTAGACATATTTTTTCAGAAAGAAATCCATACTGATGATGAAAATAATTCGTAGCAAACAAACATTTTTCAAAATGATAATTGTTTCCTGTTCATTATATACTGTGGTTGGTTTTATCAAGTTTTTTTTTTATTCGAGGAACAGACAAGACGAGCAAGACGTTCACCCGATTCTAAGTGATACGCTTACCCATAATCATGTGACGGCTGGTTAGAGAGGTTTATACGTCACATTGTGCTCGTCGCCTTGAAACACAAGATGTTAAATCTCGTTACGCCAGTTATTACGCTAGCAACAGCGCCCTTCAAACCGGAAAACAGTAATGTTTGCACACTACTACTGTTTAGCGGAAGTAATAGGAGCCGCGGTGGTACCTAGACGGTCTCCGACAACAGAGACCAGTCATACATGATATATTTAATGGGCTACAGCATTTCAAGAGTCAAGGGCCGTCCAGCAGTGGACTTTGATTGAGATGATGATGATGACTAAGCTAGATCAGCGAAGTTTCGTAACAAATAAAAATACACTGAATTTTAATAAGCCTTGTACCCAGGATACAATACAATAATTATTCAAATTGTTCTCGCCTTGCTGATTATTAGGGTTCAGTAAAACAAATAATTTTTTTCACCAGTTATTACGTTGATAATTAAAAAAAAAAATTCTCCTATATATGTGGGAAAACTGTCATAACATAATTACAAGAAATTAAAAAATTCATTAACAAAACGAATAATTCTCAATAACCTCACTCTCTCGTGGTTCACCTTGCTATTCCACAAACAAGGTTCTGGCGCCCACCATCCCGCATTGAGCCAGCGTGGTGGGAAACGGCGATATAGGAATCTTTAGGTGAGGGCTACGTTCAACAGTGGTAGTCTATCGGCTGATGATGATGATATTTTGCGAGTCGGTCTTGACGTTGTATGTTTCTGTTTGTGTACAAATCGGAACCTCGTGTATTGTTCATAGAAGTTCGCGCGAATCGATTGTCGTATGAAGACTATCCTTTGTCGATTGTTTCCTTAGACAGAGGCGGTCTGAACAATCCCCCTTTTTATACGGGCCCCCGCACAATTGAACAATGCTATTCACTTAACCGTACCGCTTCAGTTGTATGTTGAATTGTATGTTAATGTAAGCAGCGTAGGTTCCGTACAAATGTAGCCAGCTTACTTTTTTTCATTTAATTAATATTTAATAATACCACACGTCACTGTATAATTTCGCACTATGAGAAATAAACGCTTTTTTTTTCAACAAACTTACGTCCACCTGATGGTAATGAGACGCTATTTAAGATGGTATTCGTAGCACCAAATGCACTCCTCGCTTTGACACATAAAATGTCTCGTTATCTCAGTAATTTCGCTAGCTACGACGTCCTTCAAACTGGAACACAGTAATATCTCCACAGTACTGTTTTGAGACCTACCACAGGTATTGTAAAATAAAAAATTACTTAGATTTTATTATTTAAATACCTACTGAGAGTAAGTTTATGTTAGCTAGTAGTGTGCATACATTACTGTGTTCAAGTTTAAAAGGGGTTGAAACTTAACATCTTAGGTTAGAACTTCGAGTACAATGTGGTGCAGTGTTTATCATAACTAGGGTCATGTTAGTGCGGACAGTTATAATTGTTTGCATGATCAAGACGTTCACCTGATGGTAAGTTACGTAAATAAGTAAGTTACCATCTGATGAACGTCTCGATAGTTTCCTCGCTTCGTGAAAAAAATATTTCAAATTATGTTTTCATACAAGGAGGCGACGAGCTGAGTGGGACGTTCACCTGATGGTAAGTTCTACCACCGCTCATAATAACGGGGCTGTAGTTAAGATAATATACACAGCACAATATTTTGCTCATCGCTTTCAAACAAAATGTTGTGTCATTACCCCAGTAATTTCACTAGCTACGTCTTTCAAACCGGAACACGTATGCACACTATGTAGCCTCAGAAATATGAGCTACGGTGGTGGTCTACCTAGGCGGTCTTCGACAACGAATACCTATCAGCAATACCTCGATTTTCCGTCGTCTCCATAAGAACCTTCTACAATCATCATATCCACTTTGCATTTTACTGCTGAAATGGATACCGAAGTAAGCTACCTTAGAGATTTTAGTAGCTGATGCTGTCAGTCAAATCACAAAGCCTATCTAGACAGTCTCCAGCAATAGAAAGACAAATCTATTTAATGTTGCTTAAAACTAACTTAAAATTAAAATGTTTAAATTACGGAAGCGTTCAGACCACCCAGTTGGTTAACGGGAACTGATAAAGCCTTACCTGTTCCCGTTAAGCTTAGCGCATGCGCTATAGAATATTTATTTCGTTTATATATGCTCCTGTGTTGCTGAACTAACAAGTAAATGGATTTTATAGTGCTCATTTAATTATGTACCACCTCAATAATTCGACTGCTTTACTGCAGACATGGTTAGGGGAGTACTTAGCTAAGGACTATGGTATAGGCTAGGTCCTGATGTCATAATCATCACGGAGTCTTTTTCTGTTATCGAGGAATTACGTGGGGATTGTAGCCACTAAAACCCCGTCTGTGGTCATCGTTAGTGCGTTGCGTGTGTTCTGGGAAGGACCGATGCTTCTCTGCACTACGTCTCAACACGTTTTAAGGAGGGACGTAACCCTCCTCGGCACCCTCTCAATATTTCGACATGACCGAGACTAACTCGTCTTTTACGTTTACCGCGGGCACGCTTTGTGGGCAATGAAGGCCGTCACCTCAAAGCACAAGAATCCAAAAATCCTTTTAGACACCTTCAACGGTAGCCAGGGGCTACCTTACTGCTATTTTTAATAGCCTGAGCCTGAAGAGTAGATCACAAAATATTTATGGTTTATAGTCTGATCTACGCAGAATAAGATCACCTTGTATAGAAGTTTAATGGTGGTAGCTCTCTGATGCCGGACATTAGCGTACAAAGATTACTGTGTTCCGGTTCGAAGTTCGTTGTAACTAGTATAATTACTAGATGGGCGCAATGTGGTGCAGTGTGCATCCTAACTAGCACCATGTTGTTATGAGCAGGCTTATCACTTACCATCGAGTGTAACGCCCCGCCCGTCTCGTTGCTTTAATGTATAAAAAAGGTCTTCTAGTCGTATCTTGGTGTTTGTTTTGATCCTATCAAAACTCAGATGACAAGCCGGTGGTAGTAATCAAGAATCTTCTCTGCATGATATAATACTGTGTTTTATGATTTATTATTTAGTAATATTCGCGTACTAAATAAATTTAAAATTGCTTCTTTCATTGGATTTTTACAATCTTTGAGAACTGATGAGATTCACAAGAAGTAATGGTTTAATATCGTATCGTACATATTGAAACAGGAATAACGATATTAAGCAAAACTTGAATATTTCTAAAATTACATAAAATATTTTTTTCCATCTGTTACAAACATCAATGATGTAGATTGAAACAATGGCTTCTGAACAGCTATCCATTGACGAATCACTGAAAATAATTGTAATACTATTCCGCTATGGAGGGTTATCACTGAAGAGTAATGAAAGAAGAACCATTATGCAGACCTTAAAAGTTAGACTGATTTACCTGTTTAACTTCTCCTGCCTTAATACCGATCTGATCGGTGAAACGTACTGGTTCATAAAGAGCTTGGCTGAAAGAGAAAACTTCCTTCAGCTTACATTCATCGCTCCTTGTTTAGCTATCAGCATGATGTCAAACCTGAAGTCTTTTTTGCTAATTTTCAATGAAAAGATCATAGAGGATGTGATCGAAAGCTTGAGGTCTTTAGAGATTGCGGAAAGGAAGAATAAGATAGTGGAAGAGAAGGTCGAGATAATGACAAGAGAAAAGAAATTTTTAAACAGCATCATCGTTTCTTTGATTAGTCTTAATGTGTTATTGGTTTCAACATTTTTCATCAATCCGTGTGTTATAATGTTGGTGAAGTATTTGAAGACGAAGGAAGCTGACCTCATCCTACCATTTACGACTATTTATCCATTTGATCCTTACGACGTTAAGTATTTTCCTTTCGTCTTTTTGCATCAGAATTGGTCCGGTAAGTGTTTTAAGTTCTTCCTCGACCTACAGATATAATCATCACAGGTTTACCTTGTATTAATTGAAAATAAGATGTATAGTATTACTTGTGAAAATACTTGTCATGAGTTCTTCGTGCAAGTATTGCATCGGAAGTATGCCAAGAAACAGGTCTTCGAAAAAACAATTGGTTAATTGGTATAATTTTTGGTAATGATGCGTCAAATGTAGGTACATTTCTAATATTTTGGTAAAATAAGTTAAAAATTTGATTTTAGCTTCTAAAAATATCTAGAGAGGTTAAAAGATAGTCATTGCTATATTCTACCTACGATCCTATTATTTCCAATTAAAATAGATTAGCTTAAAACAAACTTGTTATGCCTTATTCTATGCATAATCCTTGTTAATAACTTACTTTTGTTATAAATGATGTTACCCAATTAACTTGAACTACAGTGACAGAATTATATTTTCAGTTTGCGTCGTGAACTTGACCACATGCTGTGCTGACTACTTGTTGTACACTTGCTGCAGTTTTATTAGAGTTCAATTTAGATTACTGAAGTATGATCTGGAACATATTATACCAGATCTAGGCATTAGTGTTATGACTGGTGCTGGAGATAAAGAGGCTAAGGAGAAGTTCGAAGATGTAATCAAAAGGCATCAAATGTGTGTACGGTAAGATGTCATTGAAATATTTTTGGATTTCCGGACTATAAATACAAAGTATAAATATTACTACAAAAATTAATCAGTACAGCCATTTATGTATTTAAATTATTTTACAGAATTGCCAGCCTCTTAGAGACGATCTACTCGAAGGCAATCCTCTATAACTTCATGACCAGCTCCCTCCTCATCTGCCTCACCGGATTTAACGTCATGGTAATGCCTCGTTTCCAGTATCGCCTGTAAAACTTGTTTTTCATATGAAAGATATTTTCAGAACTCTTTTTTTTAACAAAATGATGTATAGAAAGTTTTAGAGATTATTTCATGGTTTCCCCAGGCCATAAAGGATATCGGATTCATAGTTACATGCCTGCTGTTCCTTTTAATGAATTTGATGCAGATTTTTTTCCTCTGCTTCTTCGGCGATATGCTGATGCGTTCTGTAAGTCTATTATGTACTTTATATTACTATAACAGCAGCATATTTATATACGATAAGCTTCATCAAATGGTAAATGGTAATTTTATAGGATGGAACCAAAACTGTTTTTGTCTGTGTGAAGTGAACTGTTACTCTTTCGTCGAGTTTCTGTTAAAAGAAGCTATCGATTATACTGAAAACTTTCTTGTAATACTTTTACTGGATCTAACAATTACCAGGTTTTTGTTCTTGGAGACGATCTACACAGGTACCACGATTTAACATCTTATATCTTAAAGCAGCAATCGTAATATGGTTATCGACAAGCGCATTAAGTGATTACTTACCATCAGGTTAATGTTTAGCTTGTCTTGTAGGCAAGAGGAATAAAAAAACTCTGTTAAACTTTGTAAGCACTTAAAGGGAGGCTTTTCAATTTCCAAAACCGTATCAGGCGTAACGAAAAATTTGTATATTTGTTGAAATTGCCTTGTGTTATCAGTCGTCTACAGTGACAGATAGTAACAGTGACATTTTTAATCTTATCACAATGTCATCGGGATAGTACAACGAAGGATGAATAAGTGTCATTAGTTTGTTATCGTGTAGAATATCCATACTTCGGAGGTGTAATGGAAGTTTGATGCGAAACTCCCACCCGCTGTGTATTTCGTAGTCTTTCTCCACTACAATAATTACCACAGTGCTTTAGTTTCTTCCGTGGTGTAGAACTCGCGTCCTTGGTCAGTAGCATGTTCCTTGGTTCTATTCCAAGTCCAGACAAATGCCGGAGTTTGCAATCTGGTAGCGGCTTTCCGGTACCAGATTGCAAACTCCACTTCCTTCACCTCTATCTATTTAATATTAGGATATAATTCTGCAGGTTTCTTCTAACATTATTATCTCACTTACACGTGGAAGCTAGAGCATGGTTTGCATAATGTTTTATCTACTGCTTCAATGTTAACTATATCACTCACTACTTGTTTGATTCCTCTATTTTCATTTATAACCGGTCCAGCAGCATCATTTACACGCCAACTAGGAATGAGAACAATGATTTTCCAAGAGAACATGAACAGGGATCAGTTTTAAAGGTAGTTGGATCATCTGTTTTAATACTTCAATATAAAGAGTTTATTTTTCACTGCCCCCTAGAGCACTGATATAAGTAACGCGGTGTACAACAGTCGCTGGTACTCCGCTGAACCGTCTATTGGAAAGAGTTTACTCATTCTCCTCACTCGGTAAGTAGTTAACTCTCTCTCTCTCTTAATACATTAGAGTTAATACTCTAATTAGTATAATTAAACGAATGTAAAATTTTATACTGCTTCAACCACTGTTTTTATAGAGGCAATAATTTTTTCTTCTAGTAATAATCTATTAATCACCATCACTTCTATGATATTCGCTGATGATCATTCTTGACATGCTGTCTTTGCCAGATCGCTGAGTAAAAATGACAGAGAGTTGTCCTATCAACACATTGTCCTATTATTAAAAAAATATATATTAATTAAACAATACTAGTTTTAACCTTTCTAGAGCCCAGAAGCCCTGCAAGTTAACGGCGATGGGTTTCGCAGACGTTAACCTCATGGCGTTTACTAGCGTGAGTTTCATTACATTTTAGTCTAAGCACTAAAGTTAAGTAAAAATAAACATTATCAAGATAATAATAATCAGCAAGTTCATTTCCAGGTTCTCAGCACTTCATGGTCATACTTCTGCCTCCTCAACACCATTTATACACCGGATAAAAGAAATTGAAGTGGATATTAGTAGCAATGCACCTAGTTGTGAAGTTCTTGCATTCATTGTGAAAGAAAAATAATAATTATTAGAATACAAAGAAGAATAAAGAGAAAACCTAGATTATAGAAATATACCAGACGTTCGTATTCCTTTATTATGCTTATTGACGTCTGTTCTATTATCTTTTATTATTGTATTATTTAACCCTGATAGTTGAACAAAAACGAGGGTCAGATGTAACATTTAGTGAATAATTTTCCTTATAATTTTCCTCTAAGCAGAAATAAAATCATGAGCTACGTTCTCAAATGTAAATATATACATTATTATATGTATATTTCTATGATGAGTTTAAAAAATAATTAATTTATTCCATCATCAGCGCTTGACTGACAGAATCTGATCACTCAATACCTCATAGATAGTTAATTAACTACAGTATCGATTTCAGCAGCAAAGCAGTAATATGCGAAAATGTTCTTATGGAGGAGATGGAAAATCGAAGTACTTGTGGTAGGTCTCTATGGTCGGAGACGGTGAAGATAGGTACCACCGCACTGCCTATTTCTGCCGCCAAACAGTACTTTGCAAACATTACTGTGTTCCAGTTTGAAAGGCGTTGTAACTACTGATGTTACTGGGGTAACGAGACTTAAGATCTTATGTCTCAGGCGACGAGTATAATGTGGTGCAGTTTATAACATCCTAACTAGCGCCTAGTCATTATGGGCAGGCGTATCACTTACTATCAGGTGAACTTGCGAATCAGGTCGCGAATATTAGTAAGTTAGGAACAATTTGAAATTTAAAACAAGTTACTTACAGACTACTTCTTCAGTATCACTCTTGACATTGAGTCTTCGTGGTGATCACTGACAGACTGCTAGGAAGCTTTAAACGAAATATTCCCTAAAAGAAAATTAATGGCTTATTTCATATAATACATATATATGTATTGGATAATTGTAGATGAACATAGGAAATAAAAAAAGGAAATAATATGAAATAACTTATGAAATGACCTCCTTTATAACACACCAAAAACGTCATTGTAGGGCAATATTTTTTATAAAACTACCCGACAAAATTATGATGCAGTCGTTTCAGTTTGTAGATATCACTCGTGTTGTTGCTTTTTTAATTTGGTAGGGTAATAATGAGCCAGTGTAAAGAACGAAAATGGTTGTAACAGAAAGATGTGCGGCGCCGGAACACGGTGTACTGGCACTGAGGAATTTGTGATCCGTCTGACTTGGCAGACAATGGACCACACACCCTTAACAGGTTCCCTCCTTCGAGAATTTCTGCAGGAGTCAGCGGACTGAGGGCTACAGCCTGCTGGCTCTTCTCCATGCAGGACCGTTCGACTCTGATGATCTATAGTGTAATCAACTAATATGTATTACTCTAAATAAGTATGATAACGTACAACCTCCCCGTACTGTAGCTTTGAGGTAACAAGGACCAGTGAGAGGGTGCAACCCCCATGCCCGTACATTCTCGCAGACCAGGTCCTTAGTCTGGCAAGCCTTGCGAATGGCTCGGTATCCAGTTTATTACGTTATACTTCTAATACCAGTATACTTACTACGATCATTATTTTATTATTGCTATCAGCTCACAAACGGATATGGAGACGATCCTTTAATGCAACCGGTTTTTAAAGATACGAAGCGCCTCACAATAAACTGTCGCTTTGATTTTTAATCTTCAAGTTATTAACTTAAAAGTAACTTATAATATATATTAATATATTTTACAGTTTGTATACACTTTATTGCTATGGCAATAGAGTATATAATTGATTGATCGCTGTGAGAATTTAATTGGTATGTGATAGTCCAACAGATGAAATATGTGACACGGCTACCCCATGGAACAGGTTCTTTTAAATTATGGCTTCTCATTTTTTTTCTCCACCGGCATTGCGCATGTGTGACGCACACTTTACGTTCGCGCTTGTGCCCGCTTGCTTGCCAAACACGGCAGGGGGTTGTGCGTTCTAGGGGTGAGATCGGTATTACACAGGGCTGTCACTGTCTCTATAAATATATTATTTACATAAAAAATTACCTTAATATTTCTTTTTGGTAAGTCTCTTACTAAGGTCTGTCTAAGCAGGTACCACCGTAGCTTCTATTTCTTCCAACAGACACTAGTGTGCAAACATTACTATGTTCCAGTTTGAAGGGCGCTGTAGCTAGTGAAGTTATTAGGGTAACGAGACAAAGCATCTTATGTCTCTAGGCGACGAGCGCAACATGGTGCAGTGTATACCATCTTAAATAGCTCTACGTTGGGCAATGAGTAAGCGTGTCACTTAACACCAAGTGAACGTCCTGCTAGTCCCGTAGCTTCGGTGAAAAAAAACTAACATTAGTATTTTTTTGTATTATCTGTCTGAATTCATTATTTATTAAATGTGGTCACTGTAAAATGCTGACGTGGGCCCATGTCCAGCAGTGGGCTAGTACAATGATACTATTATCATAATCGCGATCGAAGCTTAGTTCTATAGTTTTTGTTTAATTTTTAATTATCTAAAGAGTGTCTCATGTAAACAATCCGTTCAACCCTAAGTACCGAATAGCTATACACCGACTACCCGCACTGCAGGGGTCTGCACAGCACAATGCGACACACACATAGACAAACCCGTGTGTTATACGTATAAAAATTTTATATGTCAATGTGTGCGTAAATTCTCAGACACAGCTCATCGTACATTTGGCAATGGTGGATGTATCAGTAATTAAAATGCTTCATGAATAATGCAAACTTTGTTTCCAGTTTTACACGAAATATTTATATACATAATAATCTTTATTTTAACACCCAAAATTACGTGGTAACAGGCGGACTTGACGCTTACGGATACTCTCAGCCAGACGACCTAGGTATCGAGAAGCTGTGGTAGATAACGAGGAACATTTAACAAAAACTATACATGTATAGATATATGTTAATAAATACATATACGAGTAAATAAATGTGTTTACTATATGTATAAATATGTAAAATACATACATATATAACGAAGAATTAATCTCGTGTTTCCTGATAATACCATGTCACCAATCCTCTAAGGTACACCTAGGTAGTTCACCCTGCTAATCCGCAGCAATGGGCCAGCATGGTGCGATATGGCCCAAATCCTCTCATATGAAACCCTACATACAGATTCTAGTGGCCAGGGGTACCGGAAGTAACGCTGACTGTATGTGGAGATTTTTGTGGGAGGCCTCTGTCCAGCAGTGGACATCTATCGGCTGATGGTGAATCTCCTACACTATGTTCGGAGCTTGCCTAATACTTCGAGCAAGGATTTTAGTGGTGCTGCCTTTATATCCATTTTGATAACATTAGTATTAAACAAAACATTTTTTAGAAAAAATATTAATTAATAATCATTATTTCCTATTTACCGAAGTTATTTTAAGTTAAAAAAGTTAATAATTATATTCATGGTAACAAAGAAATATTTCATAAACGTTACGATCATGGTTCTTGGATAAGCACTGCGAATATCGGCAAAGTTTCAAATTAAGTAACTTTATATAAGGGTAAGTTGCAAAATAAAGCGACGTACATACAGAAGTCATTTAAAAATGAAGTTGATGTCATCGTCATCATCATTATCAGTCGACAGTCGACATAAGCCTCCCCCAAAGATCTCCACAGCGATCGATCCTGCGCTGCCCGCATCCAGCTGCTTCCCGCAACCTTTACCAGATCGTCGAATCACCTGGTGGCGGGCCTGCCAACACTACGTCTTCCGGTACGCGGTCGCCATTCGAGGACCTTGGTCTACCATCGGTTGTTAGTGCTTTGAGCGACGTGTCTTGCCCATTGCCACTTGAGGCTAGCAATCTTTTGGACTATGTCGGTGACCTTAGCCTGCGGACCTTCTCATTTCTGATTCGATCACGCAGCGAAACCCCTTTCGGAGTAGGTGTCCTTTTTGCTGGCCGTAATATAAATTTTGACCGCAGATGACTCTCTATAGCAACCGTTACTATAGAAACCGCATAACTAACACGAATTGAAAATTAGAAATAAAATCTATGAAATTCGAAAAATAAATAGCTTATATCGATACGTTCACTAGTTTTCACGTGATTGGTGAATAAACAAAACCCATTTTCATTACATATATATATATATTTATATATTGGTGTAGATTTCTGTCCGTAAATAAAATTCTAACAGCACGGTTATAGGGAATCTCAAATCTCTCATTCTTGGGATCGTAGCTTTAGTTTCAAACTCGTTATGTAATCATTTTTTCGAGAATTATTTCAATTGAAGTCCTATTTCGGGACACGAAGAGTTAAATGAGTTGTTACGAAGGATATTTGGATATTTTCACCATCCCCAGTATTACGTATTTTATCAGAAAAAGATAAGACGGCAGTTTATTGTTTTCGTCGCGTATAACAGTACGTTCACCCCGCAGTATGTTGATTATCATGTCAAATACAAAGACTTACTTTATTTATAAAAAAAAAACATTTCATCACAACCAAGAAAAAAAATGGAAAACCAATAGAAATAAACATGTATATAAAAAAAAATTTAAACGATCTAAGACCTCTGTTTCTGGATAGCGTCTAGGCTTCTTCCCTTCAGCTTTTATCCTAGCCGCCAGTGTGTAAACATTACCGTATCCCGGTTTGAAGGGTGCTGTAACTGGTAAAATAATTGAAGTAAAGCAACAACTATAACGTGATGCTGTGTATATAATCATAATGGTGAATGTTACGAGCAGGCGTATCACTTACCAGGTGAACATCTGGATCGTACTATTATTTTGTCGAATAAAAATACTCTTTGTTTATAAAACAGATATATATATTTATTTCTTATTATTTTATATATATTTAATAAAAAATAGTAAAGATATTACCTCTGCGTCATCAGGTATTAAAATGAAGAAGTTATAATTGTAGTTCAGAGGCTACAACAGTGATTATTGTGTAACTTAATAACTACTTATCAAGTTCACTTATTACGTTATCAGGTAACATTGGAAGGGAAACCTATTATTATGTGAATATTTAAATATTTCGTATGAAAGTTGTTTTAAGTAATTATAAAATTTTGTAATATTAATGATTATACCCTTATATAATAAATAAATGATACAAATGTAGACCTACCACCAGTTAAGGGTTAATTAGATTTTTGACTTCTTGTAGATGTATTGAGATCAAAGCGATGAGGACACTGTGGTGAGGTGCTCTTCATCATGACTATATGGTTATAAGGCAAGCACAGGGTCACCAGGTGTATAATAAAGTGAATTAATAATAATAGAGACTCGAATATATGTTAAGATTAATTATTAAAGTATGGTAGTAGTAAAAACCTCAATTAATTCAGAAAATTACATCAGTTGAAAAGAGTAGCTGAAGACAGGGTTAGTCTTCTTAGTCTGATCTCCACGTTCAGGTTGGAGTAAGCTCATGATGATGACGAATAAAATTGTGATGAGTTGAAAACACTAACGATTAAATCCACTAATAAAGTAGTTGACTGAAAAACGCTGAAAATAGAGTGTGAATTGCATACGGGCTACCAGACGCAGTCGGCTGCAGCTGTATTCTCCTTTTTGATGCTGAATAAATCGCATAAAGCCTTTCATCGCGTTACAGCGGCTGCGGAATTTGAATGTCGGGTTTGAGTTTCCTTTTTAATCTCTCTACGAAGATAAATCAGCATCAGCTCTCGTATCATTCGGGTTCCTTGCGCAATGTGAAATATTAAAACCATCTCCACGTTTTTTTTATTTAACGAAGTGAGGACGAACGGGACGTATACCTGGTGGTAAGTCATACGCCTAACAACATGGTGCTAGTCGGTTGAGGCATTGGATGTTTTGAACTTATCCGCTGGAGCCCTAAGGTCGCAGACATAGTCCAGAAGATTGCTAATCTCAAGTGTCAGTGGGCAGGATACATCGCTGGAAGGACGACCGTACCAAAAGACGCAGTGTTGGCAGGCTGATGGTGGGTCTCTGTCGCCGGAGATCGTCTACAGTACTATGCAAACGTTACTGTGTTCTAGTTTGAAGGGCGTTGGAGCTAATGTAATTACTAAGGTAAGGAACTCAACATCTTGTCTCAAGGCGACGAGCGCAATGTGGTGCAGTGTATACCATTCTAATTAGCGCTGTAACTAGTATCCTGTTACAGGCGTATCACTTACCTTCAGGTGAACTCCCGCTCGTCTCGTCACTTAATGAAGTTAAAAAAAATATATTTTCATTTTATACAATTTTTTTATTTATTTATTTCTAACTTTCCGTGACATTATTATTCCCTAATATTTACAACATTTACTTACAAAATATTCACTACTAATTGATATAATTTTTTTTTCTAATTATAATTTTTTTTACTATTATCTATACTTATGCTATCTATCTAATATACACAGAAATGGATAAAGTAACATTTTTTTGTATTTATTTCTATTGTTTATTATACTGTGCAGTACGCGGATAGACATAGCTTCCGGTTTTGGACCTCGACCTCACCTTTCCATATGGAAAATGAGGCTCCTACCTTCCCCTCAAGCTTACTGCCGTCGGTATATATGTTCACCGCCTGCACGCTGTGCTCACGGTCAGAATTTTGGTCTACCAAACATATATACTTAAGATTCATTTGCGAAGCGGGGCGAGGAGTCTCTACAAATCCTATCCCCTATACAAGCTCTACTTCCCTATTGGCCAGAAGTGTCTGGTCAGACAAGCCATCTCCTAGTCTCATACAGGTCGAACACCTCCTGAATTTTAAGATCCAGAGGCAGTATCCACGACAACAATAGAGCCGAACATAGAGAGACGGTGCGGTACGATCTGCAGAGTTTCATCGCAAACCCTCCTCTGCGGTGTTGAGATGCCTCTGGATTCCTGGTTTCTTGCCCGCTTGTGCCCATGCCCCAGCCGCGTATAGCACAATCGGCTCCACCGCAGCTATGTAGATGGATCGGGTGATTTCAAAGTCAAGACTCCAGGAGATCTTGGCCACCCGAGCGCATTGTGCCAATGCCTTTTTGCACTGATTCGCCACGTGGCTATTAAACGTTAGGCGTTCATCAATAGTTAACCCCAAAATCTTGACTTCCCTGGACATACTAATGCAGGTCCCTTCCATGCTCATGCACAATTAAGCGACGACAATAGGGGGGCATTCACCTGAAGGTTAGTGATACGCCCGCCCGTAATAACGTGGTGCCAGTTAGGATGATATATACTGCACCACATTGCCCTCGTCGACGGAGACATAAAATGTTTAGTCTCGTCAACGCTAAATTTGCGGTCTTATTTTATATTACGGCGAGCAAAGCGGGGAACAGCTAGTCTTTATTCATATGCAGCTTAAGTATGTATTAGCTTGGCGCTGATGGCTTATTGATTTGTTGCGTACCAGTGAAATACCAGCCAATGGGGTGAAGCTGGCGCAGAATTCAAATAGTCCACATACACTGACACCGTGCATGCAATTATCATTGTTACATAACAATACAATTTACATAACAATTAAACATTGATAATAATAAGATTTTCACGTAACTAGAACAGCTATTCATATACTTACAAATACATACATTTCCACAATAATTAGTAATAATTTCAATCACAATTAGTAATTAATTCAATTACACAGATATTCTTAATCACAATTCATAATATTTAAAACAATAGTCAATACTGTCGACTGCCGGGGTGTTACTAATATATAATATACAGAACCATAGAGTACAATAACAGTTTACGCTTGACAATATTTTTGGCCGTTCGGTGGTCCTACAACGTCCGACGTCCCTGTTAGGTTTTTTTTTTATTCGCTTACCTCGCAGCAACAGGTTGCAACGTTTCAGAGCCCGCTTCGAGGCCGGGACCGCAATTTTTTAGGTCTGTCGTTACGGCCGCCTGACGTTTACGACGTATTTAGTTTATAACCGACGAAAAAGATAGGGGTACTCGATGCGACGAGGAAAAATGCTTGGTTTCACACACACACTACCCTGGTGGTAGGTCTCTGTTGCTGCCTTGTAGTCTCAGGATATTAAGGATAAGATTAAGGAATTCCCTGCCTGCCAGTACAAGGCGATTAAAAGGGTCCTCAGGTTCATGGGCTTTGAGAGTGGGAGCTCTCAGAGTTCAATGAACGAGCTTTAGGAGGACGGCAAATGCATGGTGGTCTTGCATATGCCGTAGCACAGCGTGGGTGCTAAGGAGGGCTTTGCTCTTCCGAGGAATGTTTTAGCAAGAGTGCAAAGGGGCATCGGTGCATTACGTAGGAGATTTTGTAGCCCATCGTAATCCACTGACCGAAACCACCGAGATGATTTTAGTGAGTAGAAGCCCCACATAACCTTGTCTTCCTCTCAGAAACAAGGTATCTTTTAAGAAGATTTCCCCGTAATAAAAAAGGTCTCTGTTGCTGGAGACCCTCTAGGTAGATACCACCGCAGCGCCTATTGCAACCGACAGACAGTAGTGTGCAAAAATTAGTGTGTTCCAGTTTGAAGGGTGTTGTAGCTAGTATAATTGCTTGGGTAGCGATACTCATCTTATATCTCAGGCTACTAGCGCAATGTGGTGCATTTTTCATCAGCCAACAGACGTTCACAAATGGACATAAGCCTTCCCCAAAGATTCGCGCCTCGATCAGGTATAGATTTACATCGAGGGATTTGGCCATTTACCACCACATTTGTCCATTATGGGTTGGTGGGAGTTGGTAGAAATGTGGTGCACTATATCATCTTAGCTAGCGCCGTATTGTTATGGACGGGCGTATCACTTACTATCAGGTGAACGTTCCGCTCTTCTCGTGTCTTCGTATTATAAAAAAAATGTGTAAAATAATGCAATAAATGGTAATTATCTTCATTTATTTGTTTATCTATCAGATAGTAGATGAAAAACATGTTACAATTTAAAGGTCTGTGCATTTGTCTGTAAATGTGTGTGTATGAACGTATGTATGTTTGCGTGATAGAAAGGATGAGGATGAATATAAAAATAAGATGAGAAACACTAATTAGATTATACAAAAGCAGCAGCAATAGATCCTCTGTTTGTTTATAGTTCAAGAACACAGTCAGTTATTGATGTTTGCTCTTCATTGATTAATGAGAGAAATTGTTATAAAATAAATAGATTATATATAAATATTAAACAAACTGAAGGATTCCTAAATCATACCAAGATGGAAATGTTGGTACACAAGAACATACATGATACATTTATCACAAAAGTGAAAAGGAAACAAACGTGTCTCCCTTGAATGAGACGCCTGAATGGCGAATATTCGCTGAATCTCTGAATAGAAAGCTGTATGAGCAGACAGCTAGACGTGTTCCCGCCATAACAAAGAGCCACAGAGTATAACACCCCCGAGTAAGGGGAAAAACACAATGCCATTGAATATCAAAAAAATATTAAAATAATTATTATACTTAATTTTTTTTATTAATATTATAATAATAGTAACAATAAAAAGACAAACTTAAACCATAAATAACCGTTGAAGGAAAAAATCATTATGATGTTATACAGTTAACAAAATACTAGTATTTGAAATTCATCCAACCTAAATAGGCTACTCTTAAATATATAAACTTCCCACTTGATGTTCCCACAGCTGGGCCTTGAAGCATTCTCTCAAAATCAAAGTCAAAGTCATTTATCCTCTACTCGTACAAAGCGCAGACTTGTAGATGATCACACGAGCTGTTGTTCTTGAAACATGTTGGATTCCTATCGATGTTGTTCTGGTGTAATGGTGTAGAGCGTGCCTTGTAACACTATAGGTACCTGGTTCGGTTCCAGAATCAGATGTTATTAAATTATGTTGGAGGTAGCATTTTTACGAACCTACCTCTCACTATTCGTCTTCGTCTTACTTGTACCGTCATATTGAAAATCTGCCTCCATTACATTACTTGTGTGTTCCGGTTGTTAAAATATTCTGTATTATCACTTAACCTAATCTTAAATTGAGATAATATTTAGTTTATTATATACGAAAATCTCGTTTCATCATCATCAGCCGGTAGACGTTCACTGCTGGATATAGGCCTACTCCAACGATTAACACCTCGCCCGGGTTGAGATTTATATGAGGGCATTTGGACCACTTTCCACCACGCTGGCCTAATGCGGGTTGATGGGTGCCAGAGCCTCGTTTGTTGAATAGCAGGGAGCACCACGAGCAGGTGAGTTTGGCTTGGATCCCGTGAGTTGTTTTGCGGGAATCTTTACACCTCGTTTCATCAGCACAATAATTTTGTTTCATAGAAAATCATATGTGGCAGTGTAACAGCACCTTAACAATGTTGCGTTAGACGTTTCACTATGCAACAAGTGAGCTAGGACTGTGCAGGATGCTGAACTGAGGACTGCCGACTTTGACTGGAAAACAATATTTCATTTGTATATTTTCAAAAGTTGTTTATATTTTCTCATTTCTTAACTACAAGTCAAAGTATTGCAATGAACGGTGATGGCAAGTTGCAAAGTAAATTAATTTGATGGTTAAAAAGCTTTATATGTTCATGTTATTGAACATACATTTATTTATTTTGACACTTAAACACCGCAGACTAGCTTCTAACCCAGGCCGTAAGTAATATTGACAAATCGAATCTGATGTCGGTGAGGTATTTCTGGATGAAGTAACAGCCGGACGAGCTTCACGTCAAATATTTGAAAAATTATGGGAATACAGCGACCACCAATTGATATTTTTATTATACAATTCTTTTATAAAAATTTATAAAAATTATTAATATTATATTATCATCATCATCATCATTATCATCATTTTAGCCTATGGTAAATAAGCTTCTTCAATATATCGCCTCCACCTATTCAATATACATCGAGCGCTTCCTTTGATCTCAATTACATTCTCTGAGCACGAGACAGGAGATATTTCCTCTTTGCTCTTATCTTTGCCTAGTTTCAATTCTAGGACGTTATTTAGTCGAACTTGGTATGACCTAATATTGTAGCCTACAACAAAGCTATCAGATTCTTTGAATTAAAACGAAGACTTGTGTTTGTTAATTTTTTCTATACCGTTGCTGTGAATAGCGACGCTTTACTCCGTATTTTCAATTGTACAGAAATACCTGGTAATCGTAATTAATAACTAAAAAATCTGATTAATGAAGGCGCAGTAATAAAAACTAAAAAATCACCTACAATATAGTTACAAAGACCTATTATTAGGTTATCATGCAATACTTCAAATATGACTGATAATTACGTGAACGTGTGGAGTGGAGTGCTGCAGTGTCAATCACTGCATACGTACAGATGGTTCTTCTCATACTTTGTATATTTATAAAGCAATCTAAAGGGTGTTTGAATTTACAACTTAATTAATTTATTTATTTTATTTTAAAATTAAACATGAATGCATTTAACGTCAGCTTATTTAACAAGGTATTATCAAATCTAAGATTGGTAGAAATAAATGCGCAATACATTGTCAATTATAAAATAAACCTTTTTAAAATATTTACTATAAACCAATATAAGAAATGTATATATATCAAAAATATTCATCGTATCAAGAATATTCTGAAGAGAAGCCAGGGTTGGAAGAAATTCCTTGCTACTACTGCACCTGCTTATACCAAAACACCTCCAGTGCATTATGGAGTTCTAAAATTTCTTACGGAGTCCAACCTATTATCTAGGAGCATAGCCTCTGCTAGCATTTATTTCCAAGTAATTGCAGAAAATAAAGTTAGAGTGTGGCTAGAGGTTTTTGGCCGAGATAATCACTATCATCCGGGCCTTTAATTTGGCATATCTCCACCAGTCCAACTTCAGGAAATGTTCATCCCTGAGTTGTATTGAGCACATTAATAGCAGCGATCGTTTGTATTCACATTTACCAAATAACTTTTAAGGGAACTTCATTACAATTTATTTTTTAAAACACTGCTGCTATCATGTCTATGAACATATCTCATAAATTATATAACTCCTTGGAGGTGTTAACAAGCATGACAACTAGCAATACCGTACATACATTAAAGGCATGTGTTTAAAACGCGAAACATTACAAGTATATAAAGGAGACATTTTCGATTATGGCGCCAATTTAAACAAAATGGCGAAGCAGACGTTAATCGACGCGTCATTGAATCGTTTAAAATTTATATTATTTAGCACTGGTTTATTACTAGAACGTAGAAAATATGATAAATGTCGTATTATACTTGCTCGCTTCGTTTATATTATAAATTTCGTTTGGGTTAACACGGAATTGATCGGTGCCGTTTTCTTTTTCATAGATGATGTGAAAAGTGGTGAAGACATGAGACAACTTACGTACAACGCACCATGCGTTCTAGTAACTATAGTTGCTCAATTTAAAACACTCTATTTAATGTGTTACGAAAACGACGTGAACAATCTGATAGATGAATTAAGAGAACTTGAAAGTAAAGCGGCTGACTATGACATTGAAATAAAAAAAAAATTAGGAAAACCGGAATTGAAATATTTGAATTTTGCTATAACTTTGTTAAATGTTATGAATATAGGAATGGTAGTTAACTTCAGTTTTATTCCGTTAGTACTAGGTATAAAGCATATAAGGAAAGGTGAATTTCAGGTAGTTCTGCCTTTTCATACTCGATATCCATTCGATCCAATGCAACGAATGTTTTGGCCCTTCGTATACGTGAAGCAAATTGGATCAGGTAAAATTTACATTTATAATGATATCCAAACATAACTGCATTTTTAGTCCATTTGAAGATATAATTTTTTTTTTATCAAATACCAGAAAACTTTATAAATTTTCAAAGTATATACACTAACCATTTAGCAGTAGAAATAATAATAAATTAATTGAATCGGATCGGTCTCGTTTTCATCCAACGGTTTCCCGTCACCTTCACCAGATCGTCGGTCTATATTGTAGGACCATCTATTAAAATTATGTTAAGAGACAATAGGACGGAAGCTGGTTAAGCTTACTTACCCAAAATACTCTTTTATATATAAATAAACAGCGGTTGATTTACAATATGAGATTGATCGTTAAAAAGGCCCGTTGGAAAAAATCTAGAACTGTCCAAACTCCACAAAATCTTATCCTAGAAAAGAAACAAGGATTTCCTTATTACAAGAGAAAGATAGTAGTGCATCTCGAAACTAGTTTAAAGCATATCATAATCTATTTCAGCGTGCATAGTTCTCCTGGATATTTGCGCTGCGGACTATTTCTATTACATCTGTTGTACTTACATTCGTATCCAGTTTCGCTTGCTAAGTCACGGCTTTGAAAACTTAATACCAAGCAACCACTTAAAGAGAAGGAACGACCAAAGTGTCGTTAGAGACGAATCTTGTCAAATTGATCAAATGGCACCAACGTCTCATCAGGTATGCGTAAAAAATTGACCTATGACATTTCTTTTATCTATAAGGTTTCTTTTTTTGGGTTTTTCTCTAATTTCGTTTTATATTTGTAAAATATATCATTGAGAATACTTTTTTATAAGATGAAACTTTGGGAGTTTTAATCAAACAAAGAGCTTATTATTCGATTGAAGTCTTACAAACCTCCTCAAAAGGTGGTATTTGTCGTAGAAGCCAAGCAAGACATGCACAGTATTCTAGTAAAGGTTGTTTATGAAAATCCAAATATTTAAAAATCACATCGCAATATTTATTATATTCAAACTTTTGTTTAGTACATAATATTGAATTGCTTTTCAGACTTCACTAACATTAATTTTTTTTACAGCTCAACGAACACTTTAGAAATCATTTACACAAAATCTATATTATTGAATTTCTTGTCCAGTTCAGTTATTATTTGTCTCACCGCTTTTAACGTGACGGTATGTACTACCAGTATTAATAAATGTCGTATATATATACGAACTATATTATGGTAAAAACATTATATTGTTTAAATCATCTAAAATATACAGAATTACATTTATTTTAAACGAAGTGAAAAGAGTTGCTTTAAATACGTATTCAAAAATGTTTTTCGTATACGCTGTATAAAAACGTTTTTATACAGCCTATTTAACTTACTATCCATTTCACGTGATGTTGAGTGACACTGGAGCGGCGTGATGATGAAACATGTTCGCTCTAAATACTTTAACCCCTATATGAATAGCAGCTAAATTAAATTTGTTTAACACTAAGTATGCTAAGTTTTTAAACCCATTCCTAGTTACTGTCTCGTGTTTGTATTTAAATTCATATGAAATATAGAAGTTTTTTTTTGTACATAAACGCTTAAAAAAAATTTTTTTTTTTTCAGAAAATGGATGACTTAGTCTTCGCTGTTTCATTTCTATCGTGCATGTTTTTTAGTCTCCTACAAATATTCTTTCTGTGTCTCTTCGCGGACATGTTGATGACGGCGGTAAGTAGGCTAGCTATATTATCAGCCGGAAGACATCATCCATTAAGCATAAGCTTGTCTGAAGTACCTTCACATCGACAGAACCTGAATCCCGCGGTTTGCTGCGACTTTCATCAGATTTTCATCATAGAAAACTATCTCTTTATTAATCTCGGTCGAGATCAGCTATATTCATGCGTTTACCTTGCATCAATCGTTACGAGTAAAATATAATCGTTTCATTTAAATGATACTCAGTAGTTGCTTTAACCTTTGTTGCTTCTTTCGCATTAGAACAGCCAATGATGATGATGAAAGAAACTATTTACTATGGCTCAATTATGACTAATCACAAAAGTTGTGCGATTTTTGTTACCACCATATAATAACGACTGCTTTTATTTCACAGAGCATAGAGGTGAGCCATGCTGTGTACGAAAGTCTTTGGTTTGCGACTGATAGAAAAGTCGCAAAAGATTTGCTGACAGTAATAATAAGGTATCAAAATTATTGTAAATGTTTACAAATTGTTAATCTATAAGTATGTGCAAATCTATTTTTTTAACCAGCTTACCCATGTCAATGTGGAGCTAATTAAAATATTAACATACCACTACATTACCCTCATCATTATTAGCCTATAGACGTCTACTATCGGACACAGGCCTCTCTCAACGATCCCCAGATAGATCGATTAGGGATTCATATGGGGGGTATTTGGGCCATTTCCCACTACGTTCGGTTGGTGGGAGCCAAAGCGTCGCTTGTTGATTAGCAGTGTGCACCACGAGCAGGTGAGGTTGGCTTGGAACTCGTGAGTTGTTGTGCAAGAACCCCTATACCCCATATTACGCTCGACGTTACTTATTGCACCATGCTTGGAACCTACTGTTTGAAGAAATAGCAGCTGCAAGAATCTACTTAAACCAGTAATGACGATGTTTTAGAACTAAACTAAAGATATTTATTAATAATAAATTATTTTCAGAACACAAACTCCTTGTAAACTAACTGCGTATGGTTTCGCTGATGTCAATCTGGGATCGTTTTCAAAGGTCTGTATAGGAATTATTGAACTGAAATGAATCGGAATTATATATATGTATATAATTTTATCACAATAAAGCCAGTATAATTTTAATATATCGTATTTGAAATTTCAGATATTAAGCACATCGTGGTCATACTTTGCACTACTTAACACGATGTACGACGAATCAAGAGTAATGAAATAAACTAAATGAATTTATTGCTAATATACACTCTTTATACTATCTTAATTGCAGAATAATAATTAATACATTTTATATAAGCAAACAATTAAAATTAAATCAAAATTGGTGTTTACTTTTATTATGTATTTATTTATTTTCTTAATGTACGCAAGTACGACAACATACATACAAGTTATTAAAAATCTAGATCGGATTGTATGGAACAAAGGCGAGCTTAACTCTAAAAAGATTTTTCTTCCAGAACACTCTAACAAAGGAAAAAATATATAAAAATGGACAATACATATGTTTCTCGTTCTCTTTACTACTCGTAACGCCGCCACAACTGCTTTTAGGGAAGGAATTTTGTAAAATCCTTTTTTAGCTGACCGGTACTTGATTAAAGGAGTATTCCTATTCAAATCTTTTCTCTACAGACGTTGTGTGTTCAAGTTTGAAGGAAGTTGTAGCTTTTGAAATACTGCGATAAAGATACAACATATATATCTTAAAGTGACGAGCAAAACGTGTTGTAGTGTTGTAGTGTTGTATATCATAATAATTATAACCACATTGTTATGGGCAGGTGTAACACTTATCATCAAGTAAAGATCTCTATCGATTATACCTTCATCATAATAAAAAAGCATATGTTTATTTGTCTCTTTGTCTTCATATAAATTGTGTGACGATTTTATCGTCTTAGGTTTCTAGAAAATCATAGAAATATTATAGCAGTAAGTGACTGTACAGTTAAGTACTTATAATAAGTTACATTAACTATAACAGAGAGAAAACAGAGTCCGCAATGCGACGACTAAGGTAAAACTAGACTGAACCAATTTGTTCGTATTACAGTTTTTTTAATATACCAGTTTACGTCGCAGACGACGCTATATATATAGTAAAAATATTACTATTACTAGTATTAATATACAGTATAGCAATCTATATATAACTGCTAGCGCTGCAACTAATCGTTCGTCTGGTATATAGACCTTAACAAGTTTCTAGGTTCACGTGAGTATGATGATACGATCTTTTGTTATCCTATCTGTCGCTATAACAGCTTTTGATATTTTTTTTTCACCGCGCTCCTATTAAATGGGGGAGGGACTTTATATTTTCTTTTCCTATCTTTACAATTTTTGTGTTCTCGCATTCCATTCTATAATTTGATATGTTCCAAATGACGCCATATGCGAGCAAGAATATCCTGGTCTGGTATGCTTGACTGTCTTTGGTTTCATGGTTTTTTTAAATCAAGTGAAACAGTGATCAGGTTTAGTCTTATTGCCAATGCTAAAACAGAATTTAAAACTAAGGTTGTTAAATATAGTCTAATCATCATCATTAGTCCTCAGATGTCCAACGCTGAACATACGCCTCCACCAAATATATCCATTGTATAACGTCAGTAACATAGAAATTGACGTGCAGCGTCATTTGTCATAACTAAAGTGGTAATAAAAACAACAGTGTCTAACGATTAATTGAAAAAATAAGCTAGTAACTTGTTAAGCGAAGCGCTTATTAAGTTGTCATGAAACACTTAAATGTTACCGATAATTATGTGTGCGTGAAATGTTGCACCATCGATAGTTACCTGCATGCGCCTCTTTTCATATTTTGTAATATTAATCAAGTTATTTACGTGTAACATACGAGTACTAAAGTACGCAAATGGAATTTTTAGTTGAAATATTTACAAATTCCATCGACGGTGCAGATGTTTAGGGGAGGCCTATCAGCTGATGATGATTTTGATGATGATGGTAATAATAAACAACAACCAAACAGGTAAGACTTTGGCAAAGCAGAAAGGTTTTAGCAACACCAAAAGGAGATTGAGTAGAACTCTAGTCTTCCTAATCCACTTTTATAACTCCGAGGCGGAAAAAGCGACGGGTAGAAAAATATAAATGAGTTTGAGATTTGGTGTTGGCAAAGGATGCTTCGTATTCCGTAGACTGCTATAAATGAACAACTCGATTTTGATTGATATACACGTTAGCACCAGGCTCTCGATTATTTGTTACCAGAAGATTTTTGGTTATTTTGGTCATACCCTCCACGATTTCATCAATCCAAGTTACGACCTACACAAGCAAAGCTTTCTCAAGCAATCCTAAAATCTCAATGGCAACGTTACCGAGATTACACTGTCGTTTGATTTCCTCGTGATAAAAATTTTGCATATCGCGTTCTGATAAATATTACGCTGGACGTCACTATAAAAAAAATTATGTATTTTCTCCATGGATTATTAATTATCCCCTAGTGGGTGTTGACAAACAGCAACTTGCATTAATTTACACATTAAAAACACATGATAATGACGCATACCGCGGGTATAAATAGTCGCCATTTTGAATTATAGCATCATTTTAAATTAAAATGGCGGATCACACGTTATTCAATAAGACATTGTATCGTTTAAAATTTATCTTTTCAACTTTAGGTTTAGTTTTAGAAGCAAGGAAATGCGATCGGCGGGAAATTATCAAGAAACGGTGTATATATATTTTTAACTTCATTTGGCTGAATACAGAGGTTATTGGAACTATATCATTTTTCGTAGATGGCGTGAAAAGTGGAAAAGATATAACTCTTCTCACTTATATCGCTCCTTGCTCTATTTTGAGTTTAATTGCCAACTTCAAATCGTTTTTTCTGATTTATTACGAACACCATGTCAACGATCTAATCGACGAATTGAGAGAACTAGATGAAAATACGAACGATTATGACCTTGAAGTAAAGAATAAAATCGAAAAAAAGCAATTGAAATTTTTAAACATTGTTATAAATTTACTAAATGTTATCAACGCCGGCTTGGTTATCAATTTTAGTTTCATACCTTTGATAATAATAGCTTTGAAGTACATAAAAACCCGTGAGCTAATACTGATTCTGCCGTTTCCGATCATTTATCCATTTGATGTGCTCAACATTAAGTATTGGCCCTACGTATATCTAAAACAAATTTGGTCAGGTAATAAAAACCATAATATTGCGAGTCATAGAAGCTATAATCATCTCATTCTCTTTATCCAATTTCAGAATGTTTAGTACTCCTAAACATCATCTCCGCTGAATATTTCTACTATATTTGTTGCACGTACATGCGAATACAATTTTGTTTGCTTAGTAACGAATTTGACAATTTAATTCCAAATAAAAACGCCCATAGTGTAAGAAATGAAAATTACGTTGAAGAAAAACTAAGACAATTGATAAAATGGCACCAGCGTCTCATCAGGTATTTTTTAAGTGCATAAAGTTTTTAATTGAATAATATGAAAATATATAATTTTTTATTTCAGTGCAACAAACACTTTAGAGTTAATCTATACAAAATCGACATTATTTAATTTTGTATCAAGTTCAGTGATTCTATGTCTCGTCGGTTTTAATGTGAGGGTAAGCATAAATGTTGTTAAATCTGCGTTTACTACCGCATGAGATTTTGGGGATTGCCCAGGTATGTATCGCCCAGCCCTATAGTCTCGGGCTAGCAAGAATAGGACTAAGGTAGACCCTACCTGTCGTAGAGGGCGACTAAAAGGGTTTTAGAGTCTCGCGAGCTCTGACATTGGGGATCCGTATCGCTCAACAAGCGAACCTGCGTAGGACAGCGTATGGCTCAGCGATGGTGTCTAGCAAGGCAAGGTTCTTCCTCAAAGACGTGTAACACAAAGTGTAGAGAGGCATCGGTGCCTTCTATAAGAGATCCCGGGGCCTCTACGAATACACGAATGCAGACCACCGAGGAAGTTTTAGTGAGTAAGAATCACATATAACCGTGACTTCTCCCCAAAAGTAGGGTGATTTTCGAAGATTTCTCCCGCGAACAAAAAAATAGGTATGTATAACTGTGCTAATATCATCCATCTATTTTTGCTGCCAAATAAGCATACGTGAATGTGTTATCTCATATTTAGGCGATAAAAAGTTTGTGATGTATTTACAACGAACTAAGTAACCACAATTTGGACCCTATTGGAAAATCTTGGTTTGGAGATCACCCGAATAAAGATGGAACATTTATTAAAATTAATCCGGAATGGATAAAACGGCGACCAGTCTCTGAACGAATATGTGATCCGAAAATGCCTCTTAAATTTAAGCATAAGCCAACTATACAATAAATAAGCAAATATATAAGAAATGTTGTTAACATTTTTATGTAACAACACATAACACAATTCATCATCCTCATCCTCAAAATTCAAATACCTCTTCTCATTTCAGACCATAGAAGACAAAGTGTTCGCTTGTTCGTTCCTCACGTTCCTGTCATTTAGTTTACTTCAAGTATATTTTCTGTGCATGTTTGGTGACATGTTAATGGTGGCCGTAAGTGTGATAGTTTAATGCAATAAGCATCCAGTTAGTGGATAGTGGATCTAGTTAGAAGGTGATTTCCTTCGTTTCGATTTCACAGAGCCTGGAAGTTAGCGATTCTGTGTATAACAGTCTGTGGTATTTAGCAGATAAAAAGATGGCGAAAGATTTACTGACCGTACTAATCAGGTGCGTAAATTGATTTAATAGTATGCTATACTCATATCAAATTGCTCTATTTAACAACTAAGGCAAAATGGAAATTTATAGATTTAACGAGCATTTACCTCTTGTATATCTATTTTTCATTTTGTGTCTCCCAAGCGATTGGATCGAGTCGATTATTTTTTTATTTTTATGGTGACTAGATCAAGAGACGTGGTCAGCTTAATGTGTCTATGATCACACCTGATGTTTAGTAAAGATGCTCTTCTCATTTTTCTAGTTTTACCATAGGATCAAAAATTTTGTGTGTCAAAAATCTTATATGGACTCGATAGTGTTACAAGTCTTTGTATTTAACCCATTGTTTTTACTTCTTATACAAATTTTCTCCAGAAATCGTGACACTTTCTCCTTCCTTCCTTCCTCTTGTCCTTTTCCCAGCTATGTCGGGTCAGCACAGTGTGTACTCCTCTTCCATATCCCTCTATCAGCTGTCATATCTGAATTTACACTCTTCTTACACATGTCGTCTTCACACAATCCATCCACACTTTCTTCAGTCTTCCTCTACTCTTATAACCATCCACGTTCGTTAGTCGTAAGACTTTCTCCAACTAATAAATTTTCTCTCTTCCTCTTAAGATCTTCTACACTATTTATCAATCATTTATTTTAGTGATCACCTAGGTTTTCGTTTGATGAGACATTTACTTTATTTTATTAACAATTAAATAACAATATTTTTCAGAGCACAAACTCCTTGTAAACTGACAGCGTTCGGTTTTGGTGATGTGAACCTGAAATCCTTTTCTAAGGTTAGTACAGGATAAATATCATTTATTAAGAAAGAAGTTACAATAATTTTACAATATTAAAAATTTTCAGATAATCAGCACATCGTGGTCATATTTTGCGTTACTTAATACAATTTATGCCGAAAATCAAGAGCAATGAGATACCAGCAAAATTAAGTTATCTTTAAATTTGTATTAAGTTATAATTAAATTGTTATTTAATATTTTTTTTTCATTAAATGAATACACAATCAAGTTAAGTTGTCTTAGTTAATTCTCACTTTATAAGCTTCAAACACTCGATTCAATAATTTATGCTCTATTGGAAAGCACCAGTATTCAATCAAAATATTTTGGATATACTACACGTATACTGCCTTTATACGATTTCTAATCATTATATGGCTGAACATGAAATGAACAGGAAGTTTACCTAATGGTAATATGCCTGCCCATAACAATATGGCGATAGTTAAGTTAGTAAACACTGCGACTTATGGTGCTCGATACATTAAGATAGAAAATGTAAAATCAGGTAACTAAAGTAATTTGATTAATCCAACAACCTTCAAACTTTTTTTTTATAGGAAGAGTAAGCAAACGGGAGAACAGTTCACTTGGTGGGAAATAATCACTGACGCCATGAACAATCGCAAGACTAGAGTCGCAGTTGCATTGCCGACCTTTGCATTAGTGCTTGCTTATGTTGCAGTGGTACATAACTACATGTTTTCTTGCAACAGAGACCCATAATCAGAAAAGTCATAGTTATATCGTTATTGTGCATGCAAAAGGCGCAAAATCTTTATTTCGCGTCTAGTGGCCCTTAGCGCTGATTGACTATTATTACTCTTTTAAACAATATAAATTGGCCCGTGGGGAAGCTCAGATTTCAATGAAATGAGAGGTGCAACACTTGTGTTTAAAGTTGGCTTAGTCCACATATTTATAGGACTCGTGAACCAGTTGGAACACAATAAGTGAGCGCTCTACAACCAAAAATATATCATTGCTATATTTAGATCCTATCATTCAAACAAAACCACAATTCTATCGCTTATATGTAAACCACTAAGAAGGTATTTGAAGAGGTCTTATCCGAAGAGAACATAGGTATACATCAACCAAAGAAAAGAGCATGCTACCAGTGCGGCACTCATAAAACAGGTATCAGATGAGCAGTACACCAAAATAATGAACTAAATGATTTAGCTAGAACTGAACCAATCATTGACAAAGAAGCAACTTAGAAAGTAACGATACAAGTAAATTATATAATAAATAACGCCCTTTATTTTAAACCTGTGTATCTGCTGAAGTTGTAATAGTTTTAAGTAATCTACTGATATCAAACCATGTCAGTGACTTGACACAAAATCTTAACAAACTCTTAGTAAATTTACGTTCAACATCAGATAGACGTCTATTGCTGGACAACCTCCCCCAAAGATCCCCACATCGATCGGTCCCGCGCTATCCGCATCTAGCGACATCCCGCTAACAGGTCATGGATCCTCAACAGGCCGTGGATCCAGGTCCACGTGCCCAGTGTCCGATAAGCTGTAACAGTCGAATGACTTGCAGCGCTGACATCAATCAAGAATCCTAATGACATCTCGCAATCTTCTTTGTAGCAGTTCATTTGGGGTGATGTGGGCCATTTGCCACCACGCTGGCCCAATGCGGGTTGGTAGGAGCCAAAGCCTTGTTTGTTAAATAGCAGGGTGCACCATGAGCAGGCGAGGTTGGCATGGATCTCTTGAGTTGTTGTGGGGACCCCTTACACCCCATACATTAAATTTCTATAAATATTTTTCTTCTTGTAAAATTCTAAATATAGATATACGCAATAAACTGGTCTTCACTGGTTGTAACGTACGAGGATATTAAGGTATGGCCCGTGTCATAATTATGACATGTTTGAAAAATAAACATTGAAATTTAAGTGTGGCTTTGAAACAGTACTAAATATAGGTCATGCGCAACCGCAGCCCCCACGCCGCTTGGGTTATGCAGTCGAATTGTGATGTCACGATGCACGTCGGTGCAATCGTAAAGAACACTCATAATTCATAATTGTGTCATGTAAAGATTCTAAATTAAAAAAAATTTAGAAAAATTTCTAAACTTAAATTTTTTTCTCATTTACAAAATTCTAGATGTACCCTTCTTCATTATGACAGTAGTGTAATATTAAGTTAAAGCACTTCCTCTATTTTATAATATTTTCGATGAAAGTATAATTAAAGTACACGACTGTCATCCTTCAAAAATTGCTAACGGCATATAAGGGAGTAATTAGTAAACGTGGACACTTTATTATGCTAGTACTAAAACACTTGTTACCTGTAATTATATACCTTAAAACACTGTAGCATCAACAGCGTAAACGTCAGTTCTATAACACCATACACAATACTAATTCCAAACTAGTTATATAAGGGTGTTGAAAATTATTAAAAATTTCATATACTTTTTTTTTTTAAACAAAACGATGAGACGAGCGGTACGTTGACCTTACGGTAAGTGATACGCCTGCTCGTAATAACGTGGCGTTAGTTGTGATGGTATTCATAACACCACATTGCGCTCATCGCCCTGATGACATAACATGTTAAGTGTTGTTACGCCAATAATTTCACACCACCAGTAAAATGACAGGATTTAAATTTTTCTAATTATGCTATCATTGATTTTTTTATCTTTTCTCTAAATGTATTATCACTTAGAAAATTCTAAAACTTATGTTATCTACCGTCCTTTTTACGACCAATGAATCAATTGCTAGTACTTTAAAGTTTTCTTCAACTGCGTCCTTAATTACAATTGCAATTTCGTTAAAATTACTATTTTACAGCTAATTGATTCTCCCTGATCTTCACGAGGTGATAGACACTCCTGTAACTATTGTAGCCTACTTTAACTCTTGTCAAATATTCTCAGAGCTCTCTAACGCATCTTTCATCTCTGCAACATTTACACAGATATACCGATGATACAGCGTTATTAAGAAAAACTTATATACTCCATTTATAAATGCTCTTGCTTTTTGTCTTTAATTTTGAAAAAAAAATTATAAGTCTCGCGTAAATTTCAAATTCTATTATAGATCTCGCAATTTTCCATCTATTCAATTAATTTTAGTTAGTGAAATTACTGGAGTAACGACTCTTCTTACATCTCAAGGCAACGCGTATAATGTGGTGCTGTGTATAAGATGAACGTTTCTCTCGTCTCATCGCTTAGTGACAAAGAAAGAGACTAGCACCATGTATACAGGAATTAAAGTAATTAAGTATGTACATGTTAAACCCCTTGAAGGTGTAAACAAACGTAACAACTGCTTTAAATGTTAGACTACTAAGTTATTAACGCTGCTGCAATGCGAAGCAATATAAGTAGCGTCTTTCGGTAACATCCCATTATTTCCGGCAGAATGGCGGAACAGACCTTATTCGACAAATCATTGGAGCGTTTAAAAATTATATTTTTCTCCTTAGGTTTAATATTAGAACCGAGAAAATGTAACCGTCTTCAGATAATAAAGAAACGTTGTATTTATATCATTAATTCGGTTTGGTTGAACAGTGATATAGCCGGAGCAATATTTTGGTTCCTAGATGGTGCCAAAACTGGTAAAGATATGACGGAGCTCACGTATATTGCTCCGTGTGCTATGTTGAGTGCTGTTTCTAACTTGAAAACACTTCACTTGATTAATTATGAATACTTTGTCAACGATCTGGTGGACGAATTGAGGCAATTAAATAATGTCTCATATGATTACAGTACCGAAGTGAAAGATAAAATAGAAAAAGAAGAAAGAAGGTTTTTGAACTTCGTTATAAATTCTCTTAATATTATAAATATTGGTTTAGTTATTAATTTCAGTTTTATTCCATTGATCTTAATTGCTGTAAAGTACATAGGGACGGGCGAGGTGGAGCTGGTGCTACCCTTCCTTGTCGTGTATCCGTTCGACGCTCTGAATATGAAGTATTGGCCTTACGTATATATGAAACAAATTTGGTCAGGTAAAGTTACTATACTAATATGTAATTTTGAATTTATAATCAATACCCTCATTTGAAGACTTCAAGCCGATTTGGGTACTTCCTCCTGGTTCTGTTTCAGAATGCATAGTTCTCCTGGATATTTGCGCTGCGGACTATTTCTATTACATCTGTTGCACTTACATTCGTATCCAGTTTCGCTTGCTAAGTCACGGCTTTGAAAACTTAATACCAAGCAACCACTTGAAGAGAGGGAACGATCAAAGTGAAGTTAAGAAGAAGCTTATCAAATTAATCAATTGGCATCAACGACTCATCAGGTATGTGATATGTTGCATTTGTCGTTTTTTTGCTTTCACTATGAAATAATGAAATGATGTGATTGTATTTAAGAATGAAAAAAAAATAATAATGGAGCCATTCAATGTGATAACAATGAAGCGTTCATTAGGATGTATACACAGCACCACTAGCAATATCTTGTGGGGGAATTGGTCACTTTGACGTAATAGTCTAGCGTTGTAGTGGTACTCAATAATACAATCCATACAAATATTTTTCAAATTCTTTTCAGCTCTACAAATACTTTAGAATTGATATATTCAAAATCGACGTTATTAAACTTTGTTTCAAGTTCAGTTATTATTTGTCTCACCGGTTTTAATGTGACGGTGAGTACTATTATTTATAATGAAATTGTATATTATTCGATCAAAAACAATACATGACAGAAGGAGAAGGGTGTACCAGAATCGAAGACGAGGGCATTTAGTTTTGCCACTAGCGTAGGATACGCTCTCTTTGTTCAACACAGGTTATAATACAGGTAGGTATACCTGACGTGGCTGTTGACAAAAAGTGACTAAAACTAGAATTATTATATAAAAATAGTATCGCTCTCACCAGCTTAATATAAATTAGCTTGAGGAATCCAGGTCCGCCCTGATTTTGATGCAAGCTGTGAAAGTCTTCAATAAGACTAAGGGTAAAACAGTTAGACTTATTTTTATGACAGTCATGTAAAGTCGATACCGCTTTCGGATTTACCGAATAATGAACTCTGTTGTCTCTTATCTGAACATCATAAAGGTTTTATTATTTTTAATTAATAGAAGTAAGAGATATCTTTTTTTTATTCCAGACTCTTGATGACATGGTGTTCGCTAGTTCTTTCCTAACGTTTTTATCTATGAGCCTGCTACAAATATTTTTTCTATGCCTTTTTGGCGACATGTTAATGAGGGCGGTAAGTGGCGCCATGTTTATAAATACCAGTTTATTGATATCATCCAAACGATAGCAAGCAGTGCTAACGGAAATCGAGCTCGCGGGGAACCGGTATTATATTTTAATTCTAGAGTCTGGAGGTAAGCGATGCCGTGTATAGCAGCCTTTGGTATGTAGCCGATCGAAGGGTCGCGAAGGTTCTGTTGTTAATACAAATAAGGTGAGAAATCGTCCAACTATTATGTTATGTAATATATACGTATGTATTAGTGAATACATTACATATGATTATATTAACATTATATGAAGTAATAGTTGTAGGTACGATGTAGAAACGTCTTTGTATTTATAACAATTAGTTTTTCTGTTTTAAGATCTCACCATCAGTGTTATGTTTGCAGTTTACATAAGACGAGTTAGGGGATTAGATGTCTAAAAAATATATATATCAAAAAAATTTACACTTGCATAATATATCATTTCTATATACTATTAGTGTGAAAATTGTACATGTATCTTTGACCGTCTTTACTGGGGTGACTTATCAACTGATATTTGATAACGAATGCAATCTGTAACTGTTCAAACTTTACTTTAAATTGCCATATCACTCACCACTCATCACTCACTATCAATTGAGAGTATTGATCATATATTTATAATATATGTATGTACAACAAATTACTTACAGAGCACAAACTCCTTGTAAGTTAACTGCGTTTGGATTCGGTGACGTTAATCTCAAGTCATTCACCAAGGTTAGTGTATCTATGTAAGTATCACAATTCTTTTAATTAAAAATATTAACATAATTTATAACGAATTTTAATTTTGCAGATAATTAGTACATCGTGGTCGTATTTCGCATTACTTAACACCGTGTACACGGAAAATCAAGTATAACAATTATTCTATGAAAAACATAACATTTGAATATTATACCAAGTTTTATCTAGTCCTTTCTTCTAAATAATTCTCATTAAAAAGTGTTTTTAACTCTAACTAAAAATATCTGTTATAGTGTTACAATTCCACCCTAATTTCATACAGGAGTAATTTTGTTTACGTCGTATAACTTAAATTTTAATCATCCATAATTATAACACTTTAAAATACAAATTCATATAGCAAGAAGTTTGTAATAGTCTTTATATCAGTTAAACAGTTAAAAATAACTTTTTATGCAAATAAAATCTTTAAAAAAATAAAGATTTGGTTTCTTTTTAACTAAAGATTTTTATTCGCTAGTGAAGCTATAATTGTAGAATTCTGATTAGATATTTTTGAAACTAACCTTAAAATATTCCACCAACAAAAACAGCCCCAGGTAGCCCGAAGAAATTCACATAGGCCAGTTGGGGAAAAAAAATGATCGACATTTCTAAGAATTTTGCTTCTACAGACCTTCATGAGATTTTTTGCTCTCGTTGTGTTACTTTCCCTTCAATAATCGAAGACAAGTAATTTCAAACCTTAAGTTCATATTGATAAATACTAAAATATCTTGTAAGTTGTAAAAAAAATATATTTCTTTAAATGCTTTACCTCGATACGTCTTAATAATAGAGTATAGTTTCCTTTTCGATCGAATCACCATCCCTTCATATAGGTTTAAGAAACAAAAATTCTTTAAATAAAAATGCGTAAACGGTTATTCTATAAATATATTTCATGACATAAGCCTTTTTGAATAAATATTATTAGAGGTAAGAAAGGCAAAGATAAAATAGTAAAATATAAACAACGTAACAACTCTTATAGCATTATAGTTAAAAATTGTTCATCATAAAGTTTTAGTTTTTAATTATTTCGCATTTTGATCATGTGTAAAATTCATGAGATATCAGATTTTATTTTTATTTAAAATCATTATCGTAAATATGATTATTTGTAAATTACATGAACCGGTAACTACATGACACAAAAAATAAGCCTCGTCACCCAGCGCGGCAAAACTATTAGCTTTTCAGCCCTCTGACGGACGGGGATAACCTAGGGCTTTTCTTTTATTGTTACTATACATAAAATTAATTTTATTTAGTGTTAGTTTCTTTTTATTTTAAACGTAAACTAATGTTATATATATATATGATCTCATAAAAAGTCTAATACTTAGAAAAAGCGACAATAGATAAATTAAACACAAAATGTTCCTATGTCAACAAGGAACATTCAAAAATGAATGACGTATACATCTCAATTGTCAGTTTAAAATGTATATCTTGGATGACGAAGAAGTAATATAATGAAGGACTAAACAGATTTTTTCACAAAAGATACCATGACAGCTATTGAATAAGTTTATATTAATCCAGTACAACACAAACCTCTATGTAGAAAAAAGCTACGCTGAGCATACCAAAGTATCCTTCTATGCGCGAAACATTCTTATACGCATGCTCAAGTCGTTATGAAAAATATTATATAAACTTCTATCAAACTTAAGCAAAAACAATTTCATATCTATGTCAAGTATTTAATCGAGTTATTATAAATTTAATTTACTGTGACACGCATTCTTAACTTAAGGAAATATATCGTTATCGATAACCGTAGAAACGCAACAATAACAAAATTATTACTTTAATAATATTATTTATTACACCGATGTAATATGAATAAAAGAAAAAGCGTGGTACTCTAGACGTCGTCCTGTAAAAGTTGATTTATATTATCTTTACATATTTATTAATCATCAGAACACCTCAATTACCGTTTGTGTAAATAATGAATATATTACATATATTCATTGTATACACAAACATTTCTTTTTATCATCTTGTAATGTACACGACTCAGAAAGGAATCGTAGTATAACTTGTAAGTAATGAAGATAACTTCATATCTAAGACTTTTGTTACTATTACTTATTTATAAAATAAATACAATATTAGTGTATTTAAATTACAAATACGACAATAAAGAAGTTAAAAAGTTTGTTAATGGCTTTTTATAATTTATCTGTGGTGATGTCGGTAAAGCAGCACATTATCGAGTGGCGCTCGTGCTTTTTTATCTATGCGGCACTGGCGAGCTGTCATGGCGTATTGTGGTGTACATTTCTGTGCACAGTAAAACATAAATAATGATTCTTAAACGGAAAATATGTTTTAAGTGCGTTAAAAATTATTGTGGATGTTCGAAAATATCATGATTAATGTGTGTTAGTTCAAATACTCGTGACAATGGACAAGAAAAACGCTATTCGAAGGGCAAAGAGGCCTTCGAAGGCGTTAGAAGAAAATTATTGGGATTGTAGTGTTTGCACATATAGAAACAACGCAGAGGCCTTTAAATGTTCAATGTGCGACGTTAGAAAAGGTAATTATGAACACTGTGATATATTTTATGCCTAAATGCCAACCATATATATAAGAGACATTGACCGAAAGTCCTTCAAAAATTTAGGTCGTTCCAAGGGCTAAGAAGCCAGTTTTTGTTTATGCAAATGGTAAATGTATGTTCAATATATCAGAAAACCTCACGTAATAATAAACAATTATTCTTATTATTTGAATGAATGCTGTAAGTATTGTTTAGTGTATATTTGTTTATGTGCATACTATCTTTAGCATTTTGTCTATATCGTATATAATCCTTTAACGAAAGAAACGAGTGGGTATTTTAAAATAGACATACGATTTGCTAGTAGACATGAATACTTTCACCTGATGCATAAATTCCAGACATACTTGCCAGTAAACAAATTACACTAATAAAAGTAGCTCGTAAAGTTCACTTACGAGCGCTAGTGATGCCTATAACGCGACCAGTTTGAATGGCTCCATTCGGACGCGGTCTATTGAAGCGTTTGCTACTTTTTAAATTACAGTCGTTATAGTCATTCACCTCTGTCTCTGACGTTTGTATAGATATAACGTTTATATTTATCGTCAGATATATATTTTGTTATATTTTAAATCTGTTTCGTTTAAAGTCAGTCCGTATAACGATAAGAATCTAATCTGACATATAAAATCTGTCTACAAAAAGAAAAAAAAACAAATAATTACAACACTAGTAGCATTAAAATGTCGTTTATTATTTTAATTAGGTCATTAACGTACCACAGAAATGACAAGTATGTATAGAGTTGTTTTTTTAAATATTTTATATTCATCCACTTTGTTGTGTTTAGGCATCATATGGCACTGTAAGTTATCAAATTTAATTATCTTTGTGAGATCTTTATGATAGCTTATACGAAGACAAGACGTACATTACCTACATGCGATGCCTGACTATGAACTACTAAGAAGCTCGAATATAAATTTTATCCCCTCCCATTAACCACATATTAAAACTTGCTAGGCTCACCTACGTACGGCAAGTCCATCTATCTGTTGGAAATCACTTCAACATTACTATCAAACAAAATGACGAAAAATGTGGATCTCTTGTCGGAGACTGTCCAGGTGTTGGTAAACTAATATTAGGTTACTAGGGAGGACTATGTCTGTATAGGGTACCAAAGAAAGTGTCTAAGTATTTTATAAAAAGGCACGATAAGTTCTGCAGCAGATCGCAGTGCTCCTTATGATTATAGATAACACTCATAACTGTGTCAATTCTCTATAAAGAATATTTCGAAAATGTTCTTCCAATACAACTTAAAAGTAGCATATAAACATGTCTAAACATCTAGTACTTATAGGCAGGCGTATCACTTATCAACAGGTGAACGCCCTGTTCGTCACGTCGCTTTAAGATAAAATAAGCACACGCAACTTAAACTTGCTATACAGTTTAATTTTTAATCACATGCGTCATATATTTATATATATTCAGAAGTAAATCATATCTTTATTCATAATATTCTAGTTGATATCTTCATAGTGTATTTAATGTGTTAATTGCTGTTTACCACATACCATCATCATGATAAACATGCATGTATATAGCACCACTTTATGCTCGTAGCCTTGATATGAGATGTTAGGTCTTAAACCCTAGCTACAGCGCCATTCAAACCGGAACACTGATGTTTGGCATAAATAGTCGCTGCGGAGGTATCTACTTAGACGGCTTCTGCCAAGACCAGAAAATTTCTTTATATCATCATATTTTATGAATTTACAGCTAAGAGTACGTTGCGAGTGAAAACTTTGGGAGATGTATTATATATATATTTCCACACAGGCACGTCAACCCGCAAACCTCGCATCAATCCCGCACTGGTGGCAGCCCAAGCGGCTGGTACAGCGCCGACTAGCTCACAGAAGCGTCCAAGGTCCGCCAACTCTCTGAAGAAGAAGCGACGCCATCCGCCCCGGCTCAGCAACGTTGATAGAAGTTCTGCTCAAACTAGAGAGGTATAAACTTCTAATTAAATGTGAGATAGGGTCCTATAGGTCCATTTTACCCATTGGTAATCTAATTTGAAGTCAAATCTGTTTTATGTGGGTAGTTCACTAACACCAAATTAAAAAAAAAAAACATATTTTTATTTAATGAGACAAGCAGGACAATTCCACTGGAGACCGTCTAGGTATCCATCATCGTATGTCGTATTTCTACCGCTAAACGGTAGTGTGCAATTGTTAGTGTGGTCCGGTTTAAAGGACGTAGTTAATAAAATTGCTCGGGTAAAGAGTCATATCATCTTATATCAAGGTGATGACATACAACTGAATGCTGTGTGTGTATATCATCCTAACTAGTGCCACGATGAATCCATCAGGTGAACTCTCATATTTTTTAGATTCGGCGAATTAAACAAAAATTATACACAACAATGAAATATATACATTACTCCTTTTCATAAATATTTCGTTAGGTAACAGTGAGCGGTGTGACTGTTGTGATCACAGAGTATAAGCCGAAGAAATCGGTTTCCAGTAGCTCCAGCGACGTGGAGTCTTCGAACGACGCAAGACCCTGATCTCCTGAAACCAGTTAGTCCTCATCAACAACGTGTACTCGAATTGGTGATTGTCCAACGTATTTCAATTGCAGTATTTTCGGCCATATGATCGCCATACTTAACGATGATCATGAGTCTGAAATGGATGTTAGACTGGTTAAATTTTGAAAAAAAAAAAAGTATTATCTAGGATACCTTTACAAGGATATATGATAAGTACTGGTGTAAATATCCGCGAGGTTATTATGGATTCTGCGAATAATTAGCGTTAGCGATAATCGCGCAGTGTTTGCAGTTAAATCGTCTAGTCGCATCATATATCAACAATTTATTATCGAGAGCCACAATTTTTTTTTTACTTTAAACATAATTTTTACTATATACAAACATTTACTAAACAATAACATGTATAATACGATTTTTTTTTTACATAAATCAAGCCCACTTTAAATAGGCGAATATTCCTAATTTAACTTTAACTTAATAAGCTCGCTATGAAAACTATTTTATATACAACTCTATAGATATTACCACTTAGAGCAGCGAAACGAGAAAAAACTGATGGTAAGTGAAGATAATAAACACTACACAGCATTGAACTACTCTCTTTAAGGCGTATAATAATCTCGTTACCTCGGTAACTCCATTAGCTAAAGCCCCCTACAAACCGGAACTGTAATCTGTTCGCAGGCAGGAGGTACTGCGGTAATACCAAATCTAGACGTTCTCAGACAACTAATGCCTACAATGATACTTATTATTAGAACTATCGAATCATAGTTAAATACAAAATTTTTGTTGCTGACTGTACTTCTAATTAAATATACAAATTAATATGCGCGATTAATATTATTGGCGAAGTAAATGATTTAATAGCTGTTACACAGTCTTTATATAATTTATGTCTAAGAACACGATAAATCATTTTTTTTTTTTAAATCGGAAACAAGCAAATGAAACAACCTCTCGAGCTAATGGCATAACACAATGTAATGCAATAAATTATAAAAAAAAACCATTTACACGCGTTAGCACCAGTCTTATGTATAATAATGTTATTATTAATAGTAATAACAACATTATTCTTGTCTATGGACGTTTTATAGGAAACTTATTGTCAACAAATTAAACGCGTGTTTAGTTTTTTTTTAATGTAAATGCGTAAACGGCAAACGGAAAAAAGTTATAGGTCCACTAAGATACAATTGAACTCACGATTGATCGGTTTGTAGATGACGTGTTCGTAATTTGAAATTTGAATAACGAACGTCGCTTGTTGGGTATGTGGTATTGTTTTTTTTTTTATTTTTATTTATTGTCACATTGGATTTTTGTATATATATATATATATATTTATTTTGGTGTCAAATCAATGTAAATTATTTATTTATGTTGCCTTGTAATTATTTTCTTTTTGTTATTTTTAAGTAATTTAAGGGTGATGTATATAAATGAAGGAAGGGCCAGCCCGCCACTGCCAAGTAGAGAAATAAGAGATAGAAATGTTTGAATATTATTAAATAAAAGATATTGGAAGGTAATGCATTAAAATTGTATAAAGTGTTACGTGATGATAAAGTAAGCGGTATGCCTATATGTAGGAGGTCTTAAAAAAATTACTGGTAATTGATACTCATGCTTGCGATTCATAGTAAGTTGATAAAGTTCGTCGATAAAAAATACTAGATAAACCAATAAAAAAGCATAGCTAAAATTGTAACTTTTTATTTTTGTAATCGTAGAAGAACAGTCTCATTGTGAACTTCTTCCAAATAAATTCTTTAAAATGGTAAAAAAAAAAAAATATTAACTAAAAAAAAACTTTAATGTAATACTTAAAAAAATCGTAATAATTAAACAGTGGGAATGAGAACTAGGTTAGAGGTACAGTATTTGTTTTTTGTTGCTTAGCAAGTTTTGATCATGTGATTGTATTTTATTGATTCAAAATTGCGCCGCGGATGATTTGAAGCCATAAATATGACATTTTTGAAACGCACGTCCGGCATTTACAGTTGTTGATAGGAGCTTCCGGTATCGGAACCCGTCGTATATTTTGCACATTCGTTTACGAACAGCGATAATGTTCAAACATCTATTAAAGCCGTAATCCATTAATGTGGCGTCTAAATGTAATATTAGAAAGGTAAAGATATTTGTATGTAGAATTATAAAATTTACAAGTTTTTTTTTTTCTTTATTCAATTTTGGGAGTTTTAATTAAAAATCTTGACAGTCCCGTTGTAACATAAGAAAGTTACATTTATGAAATGTCGTTGTCCCCAAGACAATAAAATTTTAGGACAAAAGCAAACACTGCTCTAGCCTTCTCCGAGGAAATTTAATCAGATAAAATGAAAAAAAAAATTTAATCCTTTCTTTTGAATCATAGAACATTCGAGTTTATTTCTGAAGACAATTACAATGGCGCGAAATTTGAATTTAGAATAATCGATAATGAAAAAGCGCGCCATGTTCTCGTATCGCTGAAGCTACTGACGGAGATTTTCAAACTGTACCATAATAATTTTTAATTAATCGCATGGTTAATTATTATAAATTTATAACTGTTACAATAATAACCGAATTCAGATAAACCGAACGCACAAATATTAAATAATATTTCGAGGAGCAAACGACGTGGTTTTTTTTTTATAAAAATCAAACAGATTAAACAAGCAAATATATTGCAACCACTGACAATATCGAATTTTATACAATAGATATAAATTCCTTAACATTATTATAAAAGTACTATGTTATGTACTTATAATGATGTAAGAGTTAAGCACTCTAAAAAATATAACTTTGAACTTTACGTTTACTATTATTTATACAAATTTAGGAAAATTCATAGACAAAAGAGGCAAGTGAAAGCGTTAGGATGTTATATTTTATAAGAACTGAACGCATGTGCTATTTTTTCTAAATTTTAAAACTTTACAAAAAACAATTTATTATATATCTATATATTTTTATTGTATGTCAAAATTTTTTAAATAATATAATTTATATGTGTCGATTAGAATCAAAGTTGGTCAAATCGAACTACCGCGTGCGCCATTTTCTTACGGCGTATTATGTATGCTTAAAAATCGATTCGAAAATACTGTTGCTCGATTCTGAAAAATAATCGATTTGCATTTGACCATTTTAGTTCCTAATGTACTCATATACGCAACGACCAGGCAAATGTGCGTGTGGCCGGTGTAACCGATGTATTACGATTTAATTTTAACAGTTTCTCGAAACTTCCTTAGCTGTTCGACACAGTTAAGTTTGAGGTCACATAACCGTTGCGTGGCGGACCCTAGATTTTTTTTATAATTCATTAATATGTAAACAACTTGTTCAAGTTACCAAAAAGAAAAAACTACGGCGGTTCTGGCTTTGTGTTCCATGCGGTAAATAAGTATTTATTCTAGTTTTAAGTTATTTATCACATGTGTTATTTAAGTAGATAATAATGTGTGATCATTTTTTTTTACGATTTAATTCTAAAAATAATTTCAGTCCTTTTATTTATTAGAGAGGGACCAATTTAATTTTTACATCTACCCTCGTAAATATGAAATAGGGTTTTGCGCTATTAATGACAACATTAAATTATTTGAATTACTTGAACGAGCCAAGCGTTTTTATATCTTAGTTACACAACAATTTTTTTTATATACATTTATTTGAAATCTGTCTTTAGATTGTTTATACATTACATTCGTTCCTCTTACACTCCTATGGATGTTGTAAAAATTTCCCGAAACAAAACAAAAAATATATTTTTGTATATAAATCCTAAGGTAAAGCTTCACCATGAATTAAGCAATGCTGATAGTAAAACTACATGCCTTTATAATGTAAGATAGTAACTTAATGTATTGTTGTTTGTACATGAATTATTACTTTTATAGAAGGATCACATTAGGCAAAAAGGATTGTGTAGTTTTAAAACAACGTATGCTAAAGTAGTGATGGTTTTGTACTACCCCCTCCCCCATATATATAAATATGAAATACATTCAAGTTAAGATTTTGATAGAAATTTACTGTTAAAGAGGCAGACATAATCTTCATCATGAGATGGTCATAACATATACATGCAACCTTTTTACATAAACGCTCTTTTTCTTTGTATATATGTATTAGATATGGTGACGGAAATATTATTTATTAAACAATTGAAAATAAAGACATAATTGTTAATTAACAAATGGATAATGACTTCCGTTCTAGATTTTTTTATATATCTGCTTTATAATTCCTACGCATCGTATATATACACCTGCTGATAATAATGAATCGCTAATAAGGATGTTTACACAACAGCACCTCGCTGGCCTAATGGTTAGAGCGTGCGACCTTCATTCCGAAGGTCGCGGGTTCGAATCTCGGCATGTACCGATGACTTTAATATTTAAGTTGTGTACATTTGTGAACTTTAGTAACAACAGCGAAATGCAAACGGTGAAGGAAAACATCGTGAGGAAACGTGCACATGAATTGGAATTTATTCTAAGATCTGTGTGAAGTCACCAATCCGGATTGCGCCGGCGTGGTGACTATGGCCCATCACCTTCATATTAAAGGTAGACTTGTGCCCTAACAGTGAGGACGTAACTTGCCGTTGAAAAAAACAACATCACATCGCGCTCGACTCTTATACAAGGTGTAAGTCTGATTACCCCAGTAATTTCATTACCTATAAATCTCTATGAAAGGATGATACCTATCTAAACAGTCTGCCAACAGAGACCTACTATCAGTGAATATATATATTTCGTCCCCGAGCTAATCCAATCCAGGTATGGTCAGTCGGGCTTACCTGGCTCCAGGTAGACAGATACCAACCGTATCTCCCAAGCCTCTATCCCCCGCCTGGCGACAGCATGATGACCATCGCGGTTAGACCTTTCAGATTCAACTGCTCAACATTTTACTGATGATGCCCGGTCTCGATATTGCGGTGAGCCCCCGGGGCTTCATTCGCAATGCGGCAAAGCTACAGAGACCTGGGATACGGCGTCCCACCTTTTTCGTCAAGGCATTCCTCGTCGAACGCTTCGTGGTCCCACCGATCTGCCTTCGCATTACAGCAGTTCCGGCAGGTGAGAGTTTTCCCGGCTGGCCAGTCCGGGCACTCGTCTCTTAGGTATTGACCACCGCAGTGATTGCATCGATACTCACGTTCGGCGCATAACGGATGCTGTGGCCGTATCCCAAGCGGCCCGTGCACTGCACCAGTGGAGACCGGTCCCGCACCTGGAACCGCTGCGGGACTACGTGCACATCCCCCGGCGTCAGTTAAACATCCCCAGAGTTTCGACGAAACTCGCGAAACATGGGACATAAGCGGGTTCCGCGTTTTCCTCTTGAACCGGAGGTCCCTCTCAGGGATGCCTCTCGTTAGATGTTTATTCTGGGTTCGTAAAGCTTTTAAAATGTCTTCGTCCTTGTTATAAGACATCCGGTGAATATATTTTCATGTAGAGGTAAGCTAAGAATGGTCTTTACAAAATTCCTTCGCGAAAGGGAGTTGCGGGTGTTACTAATGGGAAAGGCGCCGGGGGTGGAGGTGGGAATATTTCAAATCTAATATTATACTACCAGCAAAGCGGTTGGGGAAGAGCTAGTATATCTGTATGTATACTCTTAGGACGAACAATTTAAACTAGCTCATTAAATGATAATTCTTTTTACATCGCCATCACGAAACGTCATTATTATTTGCGTATATATACATCATTTAATGTTAACTATATCTAAATCTATACTGACTTTAGAAGTTAGTATTCTTATCAATACTTTAATACCTAATATCCACGTCTCGTCTGCTTCATTGATCATCAGCCCGCGGCGGTAAACTGCTGGACAAAGGCCTCTCATCGAATTCCATTGATTTCTGTTTACTCTTTGCTTTATAGTAATTTTTGCCGATTTACTTGAAATTATCTCCAATTTTTAAACCCCTAATTTGTTTTTAATAAAATCTATGAAAATTTATAGTCTAAAATTTTTTTATATGGCAATTCTTGATAACTAATAAACATATTTATAGAGGAAAATAAAAAAAAAACTTTATTTTTCCTTTTTAAAGACAAATTTTATTCCGTCAAGTTATTACTAGAATCATTGATTTATTCTTCTCCCAATTTTAAGTAGAGGGTCCTTTCTATTGCTTCTTCAATATAAAATATTATGCTGTGTTTGAGGAAACTACTCGATTTTTTTTATGACCACGTCCGCCATCTTTCTTTTGATATTCTCCAATTTTGTCAGGCATATATACAAAGACTTGATTGTATTTCAAAGTATGTTAACTTATTGTAATTGTATGGCTAAATGTTAATTATTTTTAAGTCTTACTTCAATATACTGTATATAAAGGACGTGAAAAAAAGTTTGTTGTGTTTATTTCACCTTTATAAATATCATAATCATATCAACTATATTTATATGCAAATCTGGACAAATTTGTCTCGATCATAGAGCTCAATGCAATGCTGTGGATATCATCCTAATTAGCGCCAATTTATGGACAGACGTATCACTTGTCCTTAGATGAAGGCCTCGCTCGTCTCTTCTAATATATATATGTAACCTTCATATCGACCTTCATCTAATGGTAAGTGAAACGCCTATCCATAAAATACCTGTAATCGGATACACTGTACCATGTTAGAGTTAGTTTTTTTGAGACGATGTTAAATGTCATTTCCACCAGTGAATCCACTGGCTACAACATCCTTCAAACCAGCAACAGAAGCCGCGGTGATGACTACGACAAATACCCACCATAGTTTTTTAGATACAAAGATTTAAAAAATAATCATAATCCTCTTCTACCACAGCGTCTCCCCACTTCTTAGGTTGACTGTTAGAGATTGTCGATAGGTATCAAGTTGGATTAATGTGATCTTATTTTAGGTTTTAAATAAATATATGTTTTATTAGCGATAGTTTAGATATAACAGAGTGCAAGAAACGCGGCTCCTTTTGATGTTAATATATTACTTACCTGCCACCGTTGAGGCTGAAGATTGCAAGATATATTAAGTAACAATCGCATTTCGTTTGTACGAGCCGTGCGCAAGCGACTTGCGTGATTACAACCTGTTATGTGGGTTAGAGCAAAGTAATTGGTTTGGTACCTCAAGTATTCTGGGAGTGAGCGTTTTCATTTATAAACTTACTCTCGAACAGTGTTTATTATATAAAAACTTATTTACAAATACTGAAGTATCGAGAATTGTTTACTGTTACGGAGCTGTTCGCAAGACTTACCAGGCTGAGGCCCTGGCTTGCGAGAACACCCGAGCCTGTCACTCAGCGAGCCACGCTCATTGATCATTATCCGCCTTCAAGTGGTTTAATATTGTTTATAATTCAATGAAGCGACGAGACTGCTGATGTGGCTGTGCTGAAGGCCGACTGGGTACTTAGCATCGCAGGTCCTATTTCCTCATCCAAACAGTGTACAAACATGAACGAGGTCCGTAATTAGTGAAATTACTTAGGTATCATGACATCTCCTAATACGACTAGCACAGTGATGCAGTATCTTATCAACTATTTAATAACAATATTAAGTTGTGTCATAGGCCTCCCCCAAAGATCTCATCGATCGATCCTGCGCTGCCCGCTACCTTCACCAGATCGTCGGACCACCTAGTGTGGGGCCTGCCAACACTATGTCTACCGGTACGTGGTCGCCATTCGAGGACCTTAGTGCGCCATCGGCTGTCAGTCCTTTGAGCGACGTGTCCTGCCCATTGTCACTTGAGGCTAGCAATCTTTTGGCCTATGTCCATCAGTGGACGTCTATCGGCTGATAATGATGATGATGGTTAAGTTGTGTATTCATTCTCACCAAAACTTCAACCCACCTAAATCGTGACCGAGAAAGTGTACGCGCCACCTAAATTAACGGGGTGTAAAAACACAATTTCAGTTTAGGGCCAGCTCGTTAAATGCAGGTAAGTTCATAAATAAATTTATCGCTTTACCACACGAGTACAGTTGAAGCGGAGTTAATTTTACAAGGAGAAGAAAATGGTAGACATGGCAAGTGTTTTGTTAAAATACTGTAAGAAATTAGAAAAACACAAATTTGAAATGCTCACTAACTTGTTCTATATATTTACTATACAAAAGCTCAAGATAGCATATTTTAAAGGACTGCTCGCTACGACAGCTCAATAAGGAATGACAAACTGGTCGCTACTCTATGATTCATAAAGTCCCATAATCAATGTTGCCAACATATACAATTATTACTATTGTACTATACTAAAATTCTTACTAAATTGTAAATATGATTTATACAATTAAAAACTTAAATACCAATCCCTACTATTTCTGAAAAGATCAAGAAATAAAACAAGGTTGTTATAGAATAATCACAATATTATTTATAAATTATTTTATTCACTATAGTGTACACAGGCAAGTTTCATTTACCTACAATATGATTTATTACTTAAAGTTACGCTCTATTGCTGCTTAAATTTACTTAACTAGTCGATTCCTGATAGCGATAACACTTGAATTTAATTTCACATAAATTTAAGTGATTATCATACCAAAGATGGTGAAACACAGTTAAATTAAAATCAACGATGCTTGTGCCCTGAAATAACTTTTAAGGGCCGAAATATACAGACATTAAATTTTTTTTAATGAAAAATATATTTTTTATTAGACACTGTAAAAAAAAACTGTGGATATGTCGCGCTCACTCAATTTGAAGCATCAGGTCAGATTTTTTCGGAATATTCACATTACGACCTGCCTACGTCATAAAAGTTTCACGAGACCGCTCGCCCGCTGTTCCGTCACTGGGGTCACCATGTTGTTGTACAAAACGTGAAAAACCTATTTATTAAAAAAATAATAGCAGTGTAAGAATCTTGAGTGACTAATATTTAATCTATTAGAAGAATTTAATTTTGACTCACTAGATTGTTGTTTTTATTCCACGAAATCTCCAAACGAGCGAGACCTTCGCCTGAAAGTAAATTAATACGCTAACTTATAACAAGAATGAGTCACAAATTAAGATGACATACACTGCACCATACTATGCTCGTTGCCTTGAGATATAACATGTAAATCTCGTTACCACAGTAATTTCACTAAATACAACGCCGTTCAAATCGGAACACAGAAGTTTGGGGACAGAAGTAGGATCTGCAGTGGTACTTACGTAGACGGTCTCTGACGACAGCGGTCTTCTCCGACAACAGCGACATTGGGTTATTCAAGAAAAGAGCATATTCTTACCTGAAGGGTAGGGCAACGCACTGGCGTCGCTAGTGACGTGGGCGGCGGTGAATCACTTACCATCAGGTAACCCGTCTTGCTCGTTTGCCTTATCTATGCTATAAAAAAAACGACAGAGATCTACTACCCCTATATTTCGTTGAACCCGTTAATTCAGAATAAATTTAAACATTTCCTAAAAATTTCATCGGTACTTGATTCAGATCTAATTTTGGTTTGTATTGCAGAGCAAAACTTTCATTCTCTGTTTATAGATTGAAAAAATGGGTTAAATAGAATTCTTGTATAAATCTACATTGTATCGCTGCTGCTATATTTTATATAACAGATAAAAGGTCCGCATCCAATATCTTCTCACCATTCTACTCTCCCTTTTATATATTATTTTAGCTCGCGGATGCCAGATCCGCGAGCCCTGAGTTCGATGAAGCCGCTATAGTTGTCAATAAAACTGCGGCGAGAACATCACCATAAAAAAAAGATAAAAGGTAAACAGTAACTCTTTTTAACTTCAATAGTTTAACCTTAGCCTTTAAATCATTTAATTTACAATGAGATCATCAATGGTAAAGTATTCACCAACAGAATTCTCCAGCTATTTTATGTTGACTAGTGCAACACAGTAATGCTGTTATGAATGAGGTGACGAAACTTAACATCCCAAGCCACGATGCGACGAGCACAATGTGGTGCTGTGTATACCATCCTAACTAGCGCCACGTTGTCATGGGCAGGCGTATCAGTGACCATTACATAAACGTATCCCTGGCCTAGTCGCTTGATTGAATAAAAAAAAACAAAAAGTATGATCTATTCTTGAGTTTTATCCCAAAATATAAGATAAAATACATGGTCACTGAGCAGGTCGCGTCATTCCGCGTATTTTTAGTGACCACTTTACACCCGGTAGTTTATTATGTACGAAATATGACACCGCGCCAACATTACTTTTACATTTTTCCAACATTATACAAGTGGAAATATCCCATATGGCAGCTGGCGGATATAAAGAAAAAAACATTATCCACCCTTACAGACGAACGAAATAGATAAAATTGTAAAGGAAAATTAAAGATAATGTTTAATTTCGTCGCTTTACCGAAGTTTATTTTTTACTTAGATGCCAACTTATAAATAACTCAGGACGAGTGTTAACGAGAGGAGTTTAAATTGTTTTGGCGTTTTCTATTCCTGATTCTAACCTGATCTCATAACATTGCTGCACCGGACTTTTCATCAGATATGAGCCTGAATTCGGTAATGATACTGGGCGAGCACGCTTTACTTTTTTCAGTCTCACTGTCACTTAATATACAAGATCATTTTTGAAGCCCTTATAATAAAATTCATGTGAAATAACTACTTTTAGCATAATAACTACATCAGTTAGAATATGCCCAGTCCTAGGCATACGTCACCTTGTAAGAGCTCCAACTAAAAAGGGCCAGCGCTATTCTGATGCAGTTCTCATGGAAATAGATCAAAATATCAAAAACTCGAAAAACAACTCTGATGAAAACTATAACACTCACATTATAATAAAATATTGCGAGAAAAATGTAATTCCGTTTCATTCAACGTAAATATATTGCCGCGTTTCAATGTATGTTTCGCGGAGCAACGCAATAAATTTGTATTTCTTAATAATTTCACATCTTTTATCCACCATTACGCCCCCGAACTATTTATCATTGACGTAAAATACACCGACCACCTACTGTTTTGGCGCGAAAGGGATTATTTATGATCCGAAAGCTTTTTTTTTATTTGTATCGCAATACTACGAAACGCTATTCAGCCTAAAATAAAAAATAAACTTATTAGTAAAAATATTTATTAGCTATTTTTGCGGTTTAAATAGTAAAAATAATTATAATATTAATTATTGATTAATTATATATATATAAAAAAATATTAGTTTACTTCTCAAAATTTTAGGACTAAGATTACAATGCACAAGACTGTTTTGAATGACGAAATATATTACAAGAGACTTGTCCAGTTGTGAATGTAATTGATTGGGATGATGATGATGATGATAAAGTAAAAATAATAATAATAAAATTAATTATTAAACTATTAATTTAAATTACGATTTATGGGAAAATATTTCATCAGTATCATCAATACGTCGACGTTGTGTCGGCTAAATCTTACGTCATATATATATATATCAAAATAACGGCTTGTCCTGAATTTCATTTGACAGTTGCCGCATTTAATGTGAAAGAAACAGACATTTGTCTATCCGTGTGATATTTGTATATCAACGCATAGTTCTGTGTGGGTGTACAACAATAACTACTAAAATGTAAAGTTACTGCTGTGCTATTCTTACACTGCAAAATTCCAACCTTTAAATTTTGCTGATGGTAGGACTCTGTTGCCGGAGGACGTCTAGATAGATACCACCGCAGCCCCCGTTGTAGCCGACAAACATTAGTGTGTAAACATTGTCATGTTCCGGTTTGAAAAGCGTTATAGCTAATGTAATTACTGGGATAAGGGGACTCTACATCTTATGTCTCAAGGTGACAAGCGCAATGTAGTGCTGTGTACATCATCCTAACTAGTGCGTCGTTGTTCTGGACAGGCGTATCTCTTACCATCACATGAAAGTCCCGATCGTCCCGTCGCTTAATTGTATAAAAAAATATACGATCAGTACGAGGTGGTCTGGTGTTTTTCGTGCTAAAGGGAAGGTGCCGAGGAGGTTCACAGTCCAGTGCCCGTCCGGCATCTCCCTTACCCTTAGTTGGATGATAGTATTAAAAAAATGATTAAAAATAAAAATCGAAATACAAAGCGGATCCCTGTGATGACAATAAAGATAAATACAGGTTAATACGGAATCGTTGCAACAATGTGTGTAGAAATGCACAACGAAGCCACATTCATGAATCCGTGTAAGATCCAGATCGTTCCAAAATTTGAAAATTTCCTAAGTTATTGGAAGTTGGAAAATCAAACTCGCACCTACCATTAAATATCGATTCCAATCTGTTAAATGATTATTTCTCTCCTTCTCCTTGCACTGATGAGCAAGTTAAGCAAACAACGCTAAAAATCTTTCAGCAAAACCTATTTCCGACACATCCTTTTTTTAATTTTAGTCAACTGAGCAACTATGATGTTAGGAGGGCAATTTTTTCTATCCACTCGAACGCCGTCGGTGTGGATTGCATTAGTCGTAAAATAATAATTCCCATCCTCGATATCATTTGTCCCGTCATTACTTCTATCTTTGACAAATCTATTAATACATCATCCTTTCCTTCCCATTGGAAAAAAGCCAACATAATTCCTTTCTTGAAAAAGAAAACACTTACTTGATTGTCTGATTATAGCCCTATTTCTTTACTCCCGTTTCTGTCCAAGGTTCATAAAAGATTATTATCTAACCAACCTAATCCATATCTTTAAAAAAAGCAACCTCTTCAAACCCTTACAATCCGGTTTTCGTCCTGGCCATAGTACTACCACTGCATTACTGAAAATCACCGAGGACATACGTCATGGAATGGGAAATCAAAAATTAACGGTTAACTTAAGTTGCTTGATTTTAGTAATGCCTTTAACACTGTCCACTTTGATATCATGTTAAGTATTCTGCGCACTAACATATTTCCGGTTGTTATTGACTGGTTCCATAGTTACTTGTTTGGCCGTTACCAGCGCGTCCAAGTGCAAAATAATTTCTCCACTTGGTTAAACACCGATGCTGTCTTGCCTCAAGGTGGCAGTTGTCTCCAATCCTGTTTGCAATTTTTATCAATTTTATAACTCGCTACTTATTTTCTTCTTACCACTTGTATGCTGACGATCTCCAAATTTACACTCAAGCTTCTCTTGGTGATCTTTATCAGGCCGTCCACTGCATTAACTCTGATCTTGCCTGTTCGCGTCCCCATGCATCTCTCTTCATTTTTCCAAAACTTCTTTGCTGTCGCGGCGGTTCGTTTATGTAACTCTTCACCGAACCATATCCGTACCGCCAAATGCCTATTTTCTTTCAAAAAACACTTAAGTTACTAATATCATAAAGTTTAAATTATAAATTCTGTCTAAATGTGCTATTGCTTGCATCTGTCATCAAGTGTTATAGTTTTTAATCATTTAATGCACCACTATCTTATCTTTGCTTTTAGTTCACGTCTTCCTTTCCACTGGGTTGTCTGGATCAAAACGCTTTTTGAGCAAAAAGACCACCCATTGTACATTTATGTATATATATAATGTATTCCATATCTTGTAACTGGTGTATAAGAGAGGATAAATAAATAAAGATAATAAGATTAACCACAAAGAGCTGATTTTTTTAATTAAGTCAGAGTCGCCTCCATTACAAGTGATATTTTATCTGTAAGGTATAAACATCGCGGGTTATGTTGGCAGCACTGATAATAGTTGCAATGTGCAGGTTCCGTATATTAGCAGCGGGCGGGTGGATTTAATCAAGCTGGAATGAAAAATGCCTGCGGGACCTTACCGCGACGGGGTGAGAGTACTGCCAGCAAAAAAGTACACCTCAACGTTTTGTTTTATTTAAAACTATTGAAAGTGACCTCGAGTATCTTCTTATGCCCCTCCAACTAATGAAGATCCCCTCCCTCTTTAGAAGGCGTCTTCACTCCAAGAGGATGGATAAAAGAAGGAAATGTAATGAGAATGACCGAGAAATGAAGTTAGTGAAAGATAAGTATAGAATGAAAGATGGAGTAATGATAGAGGATTAAGGAAATAAGATAGATCAAAAATGATGATAAGAGATGAAAGTACAAGGCCCTGACCCAAAACACGCAGGAGAACGATTAAAAAAAAAAAAAAGGAAAAAAAACTAATGAAGATAGACACCAGCTCTGCAATTCGAATACTGTCGATCGCTAGATGGATCAGCTGCGCAGCGCTCTAAATCTTGGTCCACCTTGATGTTGTCCAGCCATGCCTTGTTTCCGCGACCGATCTTTCACTTTCCACCTACTTTTCCCGTTATTAATATCTCTGACAGCCTGTATTTAGCATTTCTAACTACATGTTCTGAATATACTGTCTTCCGCTTTTTATGGGTAATGAAAGCTGCGATTTCGTTTCACTAGCCGCAGAATTTCCTTATTAGTCACCTTCTGTACCCAGCCGATTTTAAGCATGCAGCGATATGGCCACATTTCGAAGGTTTCAATAGGCTTTCGAAGATCTTCTTTAACTGTTCCCGCCTCGTAGTCGTAAAGGATAACTCAAAATGAATATATTTTTCTTATCACATAAATTATAAACGTAGGCTGATGATAACCGTCATGCAAAGAAAGGTTGCATTTTCTCGGACACCTTCATAGAGGAGCCCTTTATTAGTTCCCAAGGTTGATCCTGGAGAGCGAAACTCCTGGGAAACTTGCACCTGGTAGGCAGCGGAAGAAATGGTGATAGAGGAGTGGACCGAGTTTAAATATTATCAGTTAAAAAGAATAGCTGAGGATCGAATTGGTTTTCTCAATCTGATCGACAAACTTCAGTTTGAAGAGGGTACTTAATGATGATATACTTTTAAAAATACATAACCTTAATATATTAACTTTCCCTATGAATTATCTTACTGCCTATAGTATAAAAATAAGCCAAAAATGCTCGTGCTACATTTATACTTAAGCTAAGCTTGATAATGCTGTCTTATAATCGTAATGACGACAAACATAGAGTAGTCTCTTGGTTACTGTTGCATAGACAATGTGCCAAGGTCTCCCCTCCTAAGGCTATGACGCAAACAGTAACTATTCCTTACTATAAGACGTGCTTAAATATAATTAGTAATATAGAGGGATGACAGTCGGTTCTGTATGAGACTCCAGATTTCGTGGTCTTTCTTTACCAAGGATAGAAGTGGTTCGTGAACTTGACTTTCTGAACCATAAAGAAGTCTGTATTCGAAAACGGTCCCATATGTAGAAGAAACAAGGGTAAGGTATATATATAATCAAAAGGGTTGCATTATGTTTTGCTAACGTTAGTGGGGGTGAGATCGTAAAGGGTTGTGCGTAATAAGCAAAATGAAAAATGGCCGAGTGCCTCCACAAGGGAAAGTATTAAAACTAGACCCGACGTACGGGAGGGATGACTCGTGCTACTTATGCCTTATGGGTTACAGGCATATAATTAAAAAAAAATTGTTTTGAACATGTGGTCTGTAACCAGTTTTTTGGATGAATGTCACTTTCCTGAAGTCGTCTGGATAGGTTTATTCATTGATTATGTGGTAGTCACAACAGTTTACTGTCAAAATGAGGATACAGGCATTACTAACATTATGTTAACTGTAATTATGAACAAAAACCTACAGGTCATTTATCACGCTGTCTAAATTAAAGTCTTAATGTGTAAATCAGCTGATAGACTTCCACTGCTGAACATAAGCGTCTCCCAAAGATCTCCACATCAATTTGTCCTGTGCTGCCCGCATCCAACGGTACTTATGGCAGTTCATATAGTGGGATTTGGGCCCTTGCGCATTGCGCTGGCCCTATGCGGATTGAAAGGAGCCAGAGCCTCGTTAGTAGATTAGCAGGGTGCACCACGAGCAGGTGAGGCTGGTTTGGGTTCCGTGATTGTTGGGACTCCTTACCCTCAGTATATAAGTCTTAATGTCTGTTAACTAAAAACTTTTTTAACGACAAGATTAGCTCTTGACCACGATCCCATCTGATGTTAAGTGGTGATATGGTGGTAAAGCGCACTAACCTAGTTAAAGCCTATTCACACTTTTCTTGAAGAAGAGAATATTTGGTACTACAACCAAGTCATACGAAAGGTGTCCTCTAAAAGTGTAAAATTAATAAAAAAAAAAAAAAAGAGGTAAACGTACCGAACCGAACCCTTTCCGTGAATGTAATTACCTCGACAACTCGTAGTCAGGTATCGCTTAAAATCGGCATTATAATGACTATAGTTTGGTAGCACGCCACCATTAAACCTAGACACTTCAAGCGTCCATAGCCGCTTACTTCACGTCGAACGGTCGTAGAACCCCGATGGGTCTTATTAAAGTGGCCATCGAATAGCGTGTTAAGATCGCGCGATAGGGACATATTATAAATTGCCCTGTCCGTCTGTCTGTCTGTCACACAGCACGCGATGCAAAAAAGTCGGTTCGTTGCGGAAACAAAAATGTTTGATGCGTTTGATATTTGAATAATGGAGAAGGCGTTATCCATTATTAAAACTATTTGTAATGTACCTGCTTTATTGTAATGCTTCCGTTACAGAATCATCAGTCGATTGACGACCATTCTAGGCCTAAACCATATCCTTCCCCAAAATACCTCCATACCAATTGTTCTAGAGCTGTCCACTCCGATTTCCTATATCTAAAATTATGGCGCCTACATAGGCCTTGCTAATCTTCACAACGTTAAATCCTGAGGGACTGATCAGAACAAAGCTTATGTAAGCTTATGTCACTTGGGGACCATTCCCCCATTGAGTATAAAAGAATTATTGTAAAGTTTTAAAAATTTATATTTCTTTATTAAAACACATTTTAGATATGTAACTTTATCTTTTGTTCCTGCTTCTCTTACCTATCACTGCATCTCTCTTCGACTTAGGCAGAATGCCCGTCTGTCGTAACAACAGTTTTTGGATTTGTATCATCATCAACAGTCTGCGGCAGTCCACTTCTAGACACCGACCTCTCCTATGGAACCTCACTTATCCCTGTCTTCAGCTATACGCATCCAGTTGCTGCCGTCTTGCTCAGATCTCCGCTCCATCTGATTAGTGGGCGTCTCGTGCACCGTTTGCCTGAACGCGGTCTCCACTCTAGGACGTATGTACTCTAACAGTGGTCATTACTGCGACAGATCTGACCAGGTCATTGGCACATCAGTGTTCACATGCACTTGGTAGACAGCGGAAGAAATGGTTTGACGACATAAAGAGTGGACCGGACTCAAATACCATCAGTTAAAAAGAATAGCTGAGGTTCGAATTGGTTTTATCACACTGATCGCCAAGCTTCAGTTCGAAGAGAGCATATAATGATGATGATGAATTTTTAATTAAAAATATATCATTTAATTTTGATCTTCTGAGATAAGAGCGTTGTAATGAATGGATTGGTAGAGTTGTTCACGAGATTTCTCCATTTCTCTGTATTGGTGCATTTGTTATTATTAAAAAAAAAAAACTATGATATCATAATTGCCGCATCTAGTGTTAAAGCTGGACCGTTCGTACGTACCTAACGTTCATGTAACCGATAATTTTAATTTGCATCCGATGAGCGAGGGAAACCCGTACTATCGCTGGATACGTAATGCTTCAACATAACACGGAAAGATAAAGCAAAATGAAAACCAACTTTCCTACGCTTTTATCCGTAGATTTACTGATAATCATTATCACAGCAGCTGATGATATATACCATAATCGACCTTATTTTCATTTAACATACATCATTATCGTTTCTATCTCTCTTGTAATGTTCCAGAAAGCACGGTCTTGCTTGAATGATGTTGCTCCAATGATTCTCTTAATGTCCTCTGTCCACCCAGTGGGTCTACCAGCGCTATGCTTTCCGGTCCAGGGTCGCCAATCCAGCACTTTAAGCTCCTAGAGTCTATCCACTTAACATTATTTGAAATCAAATACAACCTTTGATATATTGTAGATACACGAAATATGTATTATAGATATAAATCGTGTGTACAGCATCTTTCTTTCAAGTCTCCCAACTAACCATATACTTAAGGAAGATAAGAGAAAATGCACTGCGGTATTAGGTTTTTTCTTTTTTTTTTTTATTAGTTATTGTGCGAAAAAATTATAAATTAATCTTTTTTTATTTCGACGCAGCGACGAGACGAACAAGCCGTTCATCTGATGGTAAGTGAAACGCTTGTCCATGCACCCACGCACCCTACTGTTACCCCAGTAATTACACCAGATACAGCGCCTTTCATACCGGAACACAATAATGTAGTAATATTGTTGGCTGCAACAGGCCCTGCAGTGGTACTTACCTAGACAGTCTTCGGCAACAGAGATCTACCACCAGTAGTGAATCCATCTCTTGATTGGAGACTTGAAAATAATATTTTACTATAGAATACGTATGAAGTATTTTCGTTATTTAATTAAAACAAATGACATGTATATATGTTTATATGTTAATGCAGATGGTCAGTAAGCTATATATAGAAATGCCTGTGCTTGTACGGAGGGCTACGTCCAGCCCCGGGCGTGTTTGCTTAACACAGCGGGTGTAGTTGCGTACGATATAAACTGTAGACATACACATATACATACCCACTAATGTACAGTTACGAAGAAAAGAATTATGATTGGAATAATTTGGTAGTAAAGTTTCTATAAGCAAATCTGTAGAGCTAGTCCACAAGGTCTTGTAGAGGATACGCCACGATATCTATTGAGACGGTGACGGTGTCGGATCTTTTGCCACCTCTTGAAGTTCTGACGGTAATGATGCTACGGAAGTTGGCATCATCCGGCAGAGTGGTAGTAATAATAATATTCCGATAAAATACTACGCAGTACGTTAAGCTCTCAGAAGAGAAGTATGCATGGAAAGGCGTCTGCTCAGTCAGCTCTTCGAAGTCTGGATGCAAGGACGAGTAAGAAGAATTACACAAATAGTTGCCGGGTTAAATTACGGCGATTGTTCTACTAAATGAAGAGAAATCAGCATTCTGATTCGCACACTTCAGTCTGTCTAGCACAGGAAGTGGAAGCTGAAGAACCTCAGAATCTGTCTTAGTGATGCTGACAGGAGAATAAATATGGAGGACCATAACTTCTATATTATAAGACCGTTTAGTTAGCTGCCACCTACAGACAATTTGTCGCTATAATAGCTATGTTACGGCAATCGTCATATCTTTCGCGGTATCCTGTACTAGCTGCACTGTTGTCACTTCAAATCGAGTGAAGATTAGTCCATTACAGTGGGAATGCAATGTTTATTCATTTGCCTTTAACATTATAATTTTTCAACTCAACTGTTCACCAACGTTTATGTAAACAGAATGTTTGCCCGTCCGACCGTTTGGTACTGTACTCGGATTCTGCTTCGCAATATTTTATACATCAACTCTTTAATTAATTCACAAACGTGGAGACCACATCCGGAGCTGAGGGTGTGGTATAAAATGCCTTCTGTTACTGACGATAGAATATGTATTAATAAATTACATACTACAAGATTTTGACCACAATATAAAATGTAAAAAATGATAATGACGCTGTAGACGATGGACCTTCCTCGTCCAGAGTGCTATGGCTCTCATGTTAACAGTCGAAACTTGAAAATCCTGTAATTGCGACGGATTCCAAAAAATCCTTTCCGCTATTCATACTCCATCTTATTTGACCTCAGTCCAAGGACTAAGAAAAGAAAAAACTAACGACTACTACTTATATGGTAATTAGTTAAGCATTGCTCCATAGAGGCATAAAATATACAAAAGTTGTCCTTTAAGTAACACTTTCATAACGAGCAACTTAAAGTACGATGTCTTCACGCTGTAGGTTTCGGCACGAAACACATCTATCTGAGGTCTTCGAAAAGACCTGCCGCCATATATCAGTGATAAGAAGTGTGATAGCTAACACTGATAACGTATAAACTCCGCTCGCATTGATAAATCTAGTTAAGGGTAAAGGGCGCGAAAGCTTCGTAACTGTGCTGTGTCCTCGGGTAACCGGTTTTTATGTACACCGGTTTTCCGGTTCTTTGTTCGCGTCGTAAATAGCAGCTACGGTTGAACGGGCAACAGCTATTAGCATAAGCTATAATTTTTATATTGCTAAATGAGGACAGTCTGATGCCGGAGTAATGGTCAATGCACTTTGTTTTATGTAAATAATTAAATCGATCTTATAATCCGAGTGGATCCTCAGTGGCGGTACACGAAAGATCTTCGACAACGAGAGCATCGGATGAAGAATCAGCAATGCTTGGAAGTGTTTTATCGGATATGGCACATCAGATCGCCACGCTTACGAGGCAGGTGAAATCTTTAAGTGGTCAAGTGAATCGCGACGGATCTAGAGCCATGATGACTGCAGGAGAAGCTGCAACCGTCCGCGATCAACAAATCGCGACAATTGTATTTTCATATGTTTATGTTTAAAATACAATTGATGAGCACATGTCAATGATACGCCGGTTGGAATGTTTACACAACATTACAAAGCCCACATAGCTTCGACATGTAAGATTGTACATTTCATATTCTTAGCAATTTAAATATGAAAAACTGTAATGTTTGTACACAACTACTTAACTACAAAAAATGGACGCTTAAAAAGTAGCTATACTTTAATGTAAAAAGCGACGAGACAAGTTGTTCACTTGATGGTAAGTAATACGCCTGCCCGTATTAAAATCAATAATATACAGTTATAATCATATATATAATAACATAAACTCCTAATTATTTATAGTTATAAATATAAGTAATAAATAATTAAGATTATATACACTACATTTAATTGACGATTTGAAACACTGTGTTAAATCTTTACTTCAATAACTTGGCTAGCTACAACTCTTCAACTCGGAAGATAGTAATATTTGCACAGTAATGTTTGGCGGCAGAAATAGTGCAGTTCCCTCGTACGTGGACGGTTTTTTGGAACGAAGGTCTACCACCATGTTTTTAGTCATATTGTTTAGTTGACAATTTAAATGTTTCTGTAACACGGGGCTGCTCAATGCCTCTCACCTCAGGAAGGCTTTTATAACAATACTACCGCATGGCTTCGTAGACCTATTGGCCTACTTATTATAAAATAATCTAACTTATATACGAAATTCCATGAGGTGCGATATTGTATATGATAGCCTGGCACTTATAAGACAGGAGAAAGGTTATAAGACAAAAATCCATACAGAATGGAGGTGGAGAGTTTAAATCAAGGTGGGTATGATTGTAAGCAAAAAGTCATGAACAGAAACCCGTAGGAACTCATGGAAATCTACTCAAAAGAAAAGATCAACCGATAGACGTCCACTGCTGGACACAGGCCACCCTCAAAGATCTCCACATCGAATGGCCCTGCCCCTGTCAGCATGGTCTCCGAAACTGCCAGGCATTAGGGGCCGTCGTTTGTAAAGGTTCATTTGGGGGACTTGGGCCATTTAGCACTACGCGTGCCCAATGTGGGTTGGTGAAAGTAAGAGCTTCGTTTGTTGATTAGCAGGGTGCGCCACGAACAGGTGAGGTTAGCTTAGGACCCGTGAATTGTTGTTCGAAACCCCCTTAAACCCCTTAGAGAGAGGATATTTGTAAAATACTATTAAAAAAATATACTTTGTACTGTGTTTATTTCTACACGAAGGACAAAAAAAATGCCTTCACCTGATGGTAAATGATACTCGCACTGTGACACTAGTTAGTGTAATATACTGCATCACACTGTGGTCTTCGTCTCGAGGTTCATGATGTTTACTTACGCCAGTAATTTCACAAGCTACTTCAGACCGGAACAGAGATGTTTGCACACTACTGTTTGGGGATAGGCATTGGCGTTTCGGTAGTACCGACCTAGACAGTCTCTGACAAGGGTGACACAACAGTAATAGTAAAAATAAAGGTTATGTTATTATTTTAACTATTAAATAGATTACAAAAACAAACACTTTATTTCCGCCATTATTTTCACACGATATTTATTTCTACCTGATTAGTACCTTTCCAATGTCACCTTGATTTATATACGCAATGCTACATCCGTAGATGTTCCCATAGATATTTTTGACTTGATAAAAATAGAGACGAACTTGTTACCAGTAACTAAATCTACATCGACGACGGCACGAATACCGTTAATAATAGTTACTCAGGAAAATCATAATAAATGTATTGAAAAAATAGCGATAAGGAAAGCTTCTTTTTCTTCTTGTGCCCCTCCAAATATTGAAGATTAGATACCAGTTCTGCGAATCCCATTCTGTTGCACGCTAGGTGGATCAGCTGATTACGATCTTGATATTTGTCCACTTCTTGATATTGTATAGCTATGATTTGTTTCTGCGATCGATCTTTCTTCTTCCCACGGAACGTCCTCATTAGTCACCTTCTGTACTTAGTTGATTTGAGCATGCGGTGATATGCCCACATTTCGAAGGTCTCTGACTGTCCACGCTCGCAGCTGTAGAGGAGTGTGGGTCATATGTAGTAGCGTAAGAGACGAGTGCGCAAAGAGATGCTCAAGTTGTTGCTGCATAATATCTAACGAGGAAATAGATTCTATCAATTGTTAATTGCTTAAAGTATGGTCACATTGAACAAATGATGTGGCCAAATTTTTAAAATCAATATATCTCTACATAAAGTATAATTTATTGGTGGTAGATTTCTATTACCGGAAACTGTCTAGATAGGTATCGCCACCGGGCTCAAGGGAGTAATAGCTAATGCAATTACTGGGGGTAATGAGACTGAATGTCCTGTCTCAAGATGACGAGCGCAATATGGTGCAGTGTATAACATCCTAACTAGTCACGTTGCTATGGGCGGAAGTGTCACTTAACATCGGGTGAACGTCCCGCCCATCTCGTCGCTTCATTGAATAAAAAAAAACTATAGTTTGCTAGTAGTTAAGAGTATGACAGACCTGGCATAACTATCGCTAAAAGGTCCTTAAAAAATAAAAAAAACGCATCAACACTTCATATACGGCCGTTGTATTATATCTTAAAAAAAATTACAATGTCTATTAAACAGGCTCTACGATCAAGTTTCTGTTGCCACACACGATGTGCTACAGTTTTTTGCCGCCCATTCTTTGAATTCTCGCAGTACAGTGTGACAGTTGACATTCAGTACCAAATGGCGAAAGCGCGCGAAAACTGCGAACGATACAAAAACAATAACCGGAACGATGGATGGAGTTGCGACATGCAAAAATTTTGACGAAAATAAAAATACAGATATAAAAGGAAATAAATAAAATAATAAAAAAATAAATCCAGTCTTTTTGTTTTCCGCTCCTCGGATGGGCTCTGGATATAAAAAAAAAGCGCCCGCTTCTAGACAGCCCGTCAGTCGCTTGTACGAGAGGCGAGTAACTGAAATATTTTAAGAAATTTTATTTTTATACTGTCTTTTAATTGTTCATTATTGTATATCTTGCAATTATTAAAAACTTTCCATTTGTAATATATTCTATATATTTTGTTGCAACCCCGTTTGTATTTTTAAACCTTATGTTAACCCGTGAAAAATGATGTATATTTTCCTATATTCATTCATCATAAATTTATTTTGTGTAAATAATATAATAATAATACAATTGTTTGTTTTCTCTTATAAATAAAATAAATAATTGAATAATAATTATATTAACAGCGAAAACATAGTTGTTAATTTTTACAGTTTTTTTTTTTTTAAACAATAAGATGCGTCGAATTATCATAATATCAACATTTGAAAACAAAGTCAATATGGCTTTGTGACATTTTTTTAAAGCAAATCTAACTTATAGTACTATAAAATAACTTATAGTTTATGGCATTCGTTGATACTGGGCTCGCAGACTCAATTCAACTGAGTCTAAGTCTACCTGGGTGTAGACTAAATGACATCTCAACTAGGCTAAGTCAAAAATGACTAGCAAGCGATATACATCTACAGAAAATAGAACTTGGTATTACGTGTAGCTAGACACTGAGAAACCATTTAAAACATGAAAGAGAAAAGCTACAGCATCGTTCAAGTTTGAACACAATATATTTGTACACTATTATCTGGATGCATATGTAGGTGCTACGGAAGTAGAAAGAGACTCTCTGGTAACAGATAGTTCTAGAAAATGGCAATGTGCAGAAGTCCAGTATGTTTTGCTGTCAAGAGCGAAGCCCCAAAATCATTCAAAAGATTCTACGTGTATGAAAATATTTGTACAAATGATATTAGCTGTTCCTGGCCGCTATGCTGGCCGTAATATAAAATGATCCTTCAGAGTAGCCGCAATCGCAAATGACTTTCTATAGCAACCGTTACTATATAATAGCAACCGCATAAATAATACGAATTGTAAAAGTTTATAAAAGTTATTTAGAAATAAAACAATGAAGGATCTGGGAAATTTAAAAAACAAATATCTTATAACCGTCTACAAATCAATCTGCATCGAATGAGTATTACTTTCACTAGTATTCACGTGATTGGCGAACAAACAATAACTATTTTCATTACATATCTATAGGTATATTCACATATATATTACAGTGTTGTTTTTTTGCTGTTTCTTTGGCTGGAGATGGAAGGCCCATGTCAGTTACTACCTTCTGCCGGACGAGCGCGATATTTCAAAGTGGGCAAAAGTACATTCGCGCTATAACTACGTAGGCGCGCGGCAGCGGGACGGCGCGGGCTTATAGATTTTGCCACACTCAAAGATATATACGACTAATAAATAAAAATATATATATATATATGTATAATCGTTATAATACGCCAATAATTTCATATGATGTTATCTGACAATGTTTTGTCCATTGTCACTCTCATACGTTGAATACGAAAATGATGCAATGCCGACAAATTGACAAATTACACGCTGATTCAAAAAAATCTCCATCACCAACTAAAGCTCATAAAAGTGGCTAATATATGATAAATTTTTAGTTAACCACATAGAACAAGGTATTGGTGAAGTAAAACCTTCCTTCCCCCTGCGCTTTTCCCAGCTATGTGGGGTTGGCACAGCATGTACTTCTCTTCCATATTCCTATACCAGACTATCTGAATTCACACTCTTCGTACACATGTCATCTTTCACACAGTCCATTCATACTTTCTTCGGTCTTCCTTTACCCTTATAACCATCCATATTGGTTGGTCCCTAATACCATCATACTGGTGAAGTAAAACATCGTGAGACAACCGATCTGTTCCAAGAAAAATTACTTCCGTGGAAATGTAAATCTGTCAACCCATACTTGGTCAGAGTGGTGGATAAATGGGCTTTGTTACTCTCTTTTTGTGAGAGGAGGCCCTAAGTTTCAATAGTGAAAACGTTAAGACAACTGTTTCTTATTAAACTTGACATTTTCTTGGAAAGGAAAAGTTTGTGCAACCTGTCCTTTCCTGTTTCTATAATTTATGCTTAATCTTAATATAAATACTATAATACATGGATTTTTTAACTTCACATCAAGAGTAAAAAGGTTTTTATCTAATTTACATAATATATAAAAAAAAAAACTTTTTTTGCTCTAACGCGCAGAATTGCAGATTTGTCATATATATCAGAAACATAAGTGAAACATTTTAAATATATTTCATAGTATTAAATAGATGAGTCCTAAAGTATAGCTATATTTGTAACACAAGCTTAAAACAGAGGAGTGCAGCCAACCATCGCGTAAGACAGGGATGGAGAATAAGACGAAGGGTTGCTCTGAGACCTGGAAAGTATGGAGTTTATTCTCGTCCCTCTCGCTCTCCGCAAACGCAATCCAACATGGACGTGCACGCCTATAAAGTACCGCAACTAAAATACGCGCCAGAGAGATAAGGTATTTATTTAAGAGATCAGTTTTATACAATTTTAACGCATTTATTCAAAACGAATTATGTATCAAAAAATTCGCAATTTTTTACTTGCTTTGTATATCAAAAAATTATCCCAGTATATTGTTATATATTGAAGTTATAGCTTATTGAAGTCGATGCCAGAGATGGAATAATTTTCTATCTCTAATATGGAACTTTATGGGAACTTCGTAACAATAGCAGTAAGGGGGGAGCGGCGCGCCCATCAAGTACGGAATACCGTTGTTCGGGTTCCGTGAGATAATAAATCCGGTACATTATAGACATTTCGCCTAGAGAGGATATGCCAAGATAACAGTAACTTTCGTACGGCCCCGTATATATATATATACATAAACAGCTAAGTAGGTATATGCTTTTTCGGCTGTCCGTCTTGGACCTAGTCTGGTTTGTTTTAAAAGGTAACGTTCCAATGTTGATTTTGAAAATGGAACGTACGCACAAAAAAGAAATCGTTGACGTAATCGCGTTCACTTTTTAGAAAAGAACTGCAGACGAGAATCCAAAAATCGAATGATTGGAACGTCTCCATCATTGTCGTATTCGTTATTTGAAAATACGATTTTTGTTTTTGTGCTTTTTTTAGTAGCGGTACGTCCTTCTTGCTTGCGATATATTTCAGCAACCAAATAACAGTGTACAAACATTGTTGTGTTCCGGTTTCATGGGTGCCGTAGCTAGTGAAATTACTGAGGTAACGAGACTTAATATCTAATGTCTCATGGCGACGAGCACAATGTGGTGTTGTATATATCATTCGAACTGGCTCCACGCTGTGATGGGCAAACGTATCACTTACTACCAAGTGAACGTCTAGTCACGTCATGGAATAAAAAAGAATAAAAGAATAATATTTCGTACAATTAAAATTTTAAGGTTATGTTACAGTGAACTTTTAATTTTAACGTTTGATTTGAATTATGGAAATTTTTCTTGAGCATTAATAGTGAATTTAAGTAGCAGACGTCTGGTCCCCTGCTGTTCAAGGTCACTAAAAGGGCATTGTAGTTTCGTCGCATGGCTTTGGCCTCTCTTTGGTTCTCTTTTTATTTAAATTTTCTTTCTCCCTCTCGAGTTTCTAACATTACGTTGATGATGCAGCGTAGTTGTGCTGCTAGACAGCGGCGGGTATCTTAGCCACTTGTACCTATCGCGTTAGTGAATTGTTTTTGTAAGTAAGAATTATCGAATGACTCGACACGTAATCGAGAGTGGTACTAAGATTCTGGATGATGTCAGCGCTGCAAGCCATTCGACTATTACAGCTTATCTGACACTGGGCACGTGGACCTGGATCAACGGCCTGTTCGAGAGTGGTAATTGGAAGTAGTAATTTTATAGAAATTCTTGTTGTAATGATGACATTAGAATAAAAACTACATGGGTAGTCAGTCAGAAAGCATTAAGCCTTTACCTATTTTGATTACTGATAAATATATTCAAGTTATAAATAACCTAGTCCTTGTTGAATATATCAAACTAATAACTTTTTTACTTGACTCATATGATGTTTTATGTAATACTGATCAGAAAAATCTTTTTTTTTTATTTTATTATAGTACAAGACGAGCGGGTCGATCACCTGTTGGTAAGTAATACCCTTGCACATAACCACGTGGAGCTATTTATAACAGTATACACTACACCATATTACGCTCGTCGCTTTTAGACATAAGATTTTGAGTCTCGTTATCCCAATAATTACACTAGTTACAACGCCCTTCAAACCGGAATACAGATATGTTTGCACACTACTGTTTAGCGGCAGTTTCACCTGTCTGCTTGTTTCTTTCGGATATTTGCTGAAACAACTGGACTGATTGTGAGATTGCTTCCATTGGCATTTAGCTGAAGATTTAAGGCATAATGCAGACTCATTTAATTTTATAAAACTATTGCAGACTCCGCCCACAACAAATATCGATTTATTTTGTACAATTTTAGTTGAAAGTATTAAAATTTTTGGTAACACAACAGATTTCTTTTTGTAGAATGACCTAATACTTGGCTTGTTTTCATACGTTGTCTGCCGTAATGCTGTTAAAGTGACAGAAATACATAATTTGGGTGGCATTTAGCCAGGCGGAATAGAAGAAACACTACCACATGACAAATTCCCTTACACATGACCTCACAGTATGCGATTGCTATGTAACCGTATTATATCTTTTATTTAGATCTCTGCTTAAAATAACTTCGCTATCGATATGTTTAAATCGCCTGAAGAAAGCAATCTCAACACTCTCGAGAGCTGAAGAACACAATGCTAAAAGATCCGATTGTCACTGAGAAGTAACTGCTTCTGTTGATAACACAGGGTTAGGAGGGATTTCCACCCACGAAAACCTCCTTTGCGGTCACTCCTGATGCGTAGCAATGAGCCCCAGGGTTTTCAGTGAAGCGGACCGCTGTACTCATTCACCACGCTTAAGTATCTCTGTGCCATAGCTTTCCCTAGCAGACTTATTTTTAACTGGAAACTGTTACCAATTATTATCTCAAATGTAATTCGAATACTTCATATATATATACTAATATATTTACAAATATATATATACAGAGTGAAAGGTAATAGATGTAAAAGATCTGTAGGGGCTAAAGTATAGCTCGTATCCTATCTATCTATGTATGGAATGCCCCATACAAATACAATGTTTCTAGAGTTATTAATTTTGTAAATATTTTTTAAGAAATTCCCGATTTTCTTGGAAAAAATTCGATGATTTTATTTGTTACTTATTTCTACACAAATTTTAATGTAATAATTACTGTTTAACCATTGTTTTATTAAATTAAATTACTAGTTATCAGTTAGAGGCTAAAACTTTAAAATTAGGTTCTTCGAAAGTCGTGATAGTAAAAAAATAAGGCGTCATACAGACATTTTTATTTAATAATTAAGATAATTTTTTTAAAAAAAATACGTATAAAGCTCATAAATAAGTATCTGACATTAATACCTATCCGATAAGGTATAAAAAAGTACATAAAGTTTCTAAAATTTAGAAGAAAAACAGTTGTAATAAAACCAAGTTCTATGAAGTATCAAACTGTAGACTCATAAAGGTATACGCCGCGCCGGCCCTTAACTTGATCGTTTTGTTTTTGTTGTAACACGTGCGAGCTTGTTGTTGTCGTTTTAGATATTGAGTTAAGAGTAAAAGCTTAAAGTAACAATTAACTTAAATTTTGCTCAATCTGACGGCCACGGTTCCTGATACAAGCACGAAGCCTTTTTCCTAAGTCAGATCGAGTGTCTCGCCCTGTCAGCTGTTCTCTTATTTTGACAGCAGCGACGACTTTAAATTTTCTAACAAGTTCATTGGTGTTGTGTACATTAAATATTTCATGTGACCCCATAAGTAATAATCGCAAGGTGTTAAATCAGGACACCTTGCAGGACACGATGTTGGTCCGCGTCAGCCAATCCATCGCTGAGGGAAAATAGTGTCTCACGACTGTCTTACACCGAGACAAAAATGGGCGGTACAACCGTCATGCTGGAACACCATTTCTGTTCTGGTTTCCAATGGTATATCCTTCAGATAATTAAAAAAATGATTTCTAAGAAAATCATCATACGTCCCCCCATTTAAATTGTTGGACAAGAAGACTGGGTCATAGATAGATAGGATACTTTAGTCCCTCCAGATCTTTACATCTATCACCTTTCACTCTGTATATAATTTGTTTTTATCCATTATCTGGTTTACACCGCATTGCGTAATGAGAATATCAATTTAACTCAACACACTACTGTGAAATAATTTTATAATAATCATCGTTCAGTTTTCAACCTTATCTTGTAAGAAATAAGATGCATTATAGTTTGAGCACTCTTCCTGTGGTCTACTATCGAATAATTTACATACGCGTGTGCTTACGAGCCGGGAAGAGTATTCACGCATTGGTATAGTACGGGTAACTAGATCCACGGGTGTGTCTTGATACTAGTTTATAAAAAAAAATTAAATGCATTTAAGTATTATCATCTAAAATAATTTTAGTTTGATGATTATATATAACTATATATATATATACTGACGGGGGTGTAAAGGGTCTCGCACAAAAACTCACAAGACCCAATCCAACCTCGACTGTTGGTGCGCCCTACTAATTAACAACTGTGGCTCCCATCAACCCGCATTGGACCAGCGTGGTGGGAAATGGCCCAAATGCCTCCATCTCAACCCCTGCAAACGACGGCCCCTAAGTCCTGGCAATGCCGGAGGCTATACTCACTGTCGATGTGGAGATATTTGTGGGAGGTCTATATCCAGCAGTGTACATCTATCGGCTGGTGATGTGATTATACATAAGTAACTATTCCCCGACCGCTTTGCTAGCCGTAACATAGAATTAGATTAAAATATATCCGAAATATTCTCGCTCGGTGGCAATCCACTGCCCCACGGCCCCCTTCCCGTTATAGTAACCCCTTCAACTACCTTTGGGTAAAGCATTTTGTAAAACCCATTCTTAGCTGGCCTCGAAATGGCAGAAGCAATATTTCTACCATATTATTAGTGTTTATGTCTAATATTATCGGAAAACTCGTGATGAATGAGTAATTAATAAATATATATATACATACATACATCATCATTATCATCAGCCGATAGACGCCGACTGTTGGACATACGCCTCTCCCAAAGCGGATGCTTATATATATATATATACATACATATATTATACATACATATATTATACTAATATATATTTATTTACTAGTTCATCTATCACATAATAGATAAAAAAGTTGTTACAGTAAATATAATCACTTATCATATTTATAGTTTTGCTCTAGATATGACGAAATCTTTAAGAGACGAGTGAATATAAAACGATATGAATCCATCTGAGCATCGCTCACCATCAAGTGGAACCAGAGGCTTACACTGAGATTTCCGATAGGTCTGGTAGGTAGAAACCTTACCTAAATTCTTAGTGCTTATCTATGGTTAAAAATAAACTTACCGATTTAAATTCATCATGGTAGCGTTATTTTCTATTTTTTTTTTGTTACTCTCTTAATTTCTCTAAACTTACCTAAATGATAGTTTATTTAGATTGGTTTGGGGCACCAGGGTATGCAGTGCTCTGGGCGGAATCATAGTGAAGCGCTAATCTGTATAATTCAAAGATAATATCGGCGTCATCAACCTGCGGCAGTCCACTACTAGACGTAATTTTGCCTCAAGGACTCTTAGCCAGTTCTTCAGCTAAGTATTTATCGTTAATAACTATTACATAAGTATAACTTAAGAAGTCCTGCTTGCTGCTGAGCTCTAATTTTGTAATAAACACAAAATACACTACGTGAAATTTAGGTTGTGTTAGCTTAATGCAGATAAAAAATAACTAACAGAGTTAATTAATTTTTTAGTGCCAGGATGGTGTCGGCAAACTGTAGCTCCTAGGGAAAGTTTTGACAGATAACTCGTTCCACAAGTTGAATGTTCTTGGAAGAAAACATCTAGGGCATGGGTCCGTACCTGACCACTGCGGTTGAAGTATGTGAGGATAAATCTCCTGCCGATGGTGAGCAGTGCGATGGTGAAATATGGCCATGGACATCATTTCAAATAGTACATCAGAACACATATAGAGACGATAGATCGCATTAAATATCACCTAATTCCAATATTTATAAGTTCCATAAGATTACTTCCTGGAGAAAACTATGTACAGCGGTGTTGGCTACATTGTGCTATGTTGTTGTCTACATTGGTATGGAGGTTTGTGGAGGAAACCCATGTCCAGCAGTGGACGTCTATCGACTGATGATGATGAATAACAATTTTTCATGATTATTAAAAAACAAAGTTTCATTATACAACAATACTATTTAGCATCAGGTGTGATCGTGATCAAGCACTAGGTAATATAAACTTTTCACTGATGGTAGGTTTCTGTTGCCGAAGACCGTCTAGATAGGTATTACTGTAGCTCCTATTTCTACCGGCAAACGATAGCGTGCAAACGTTACTGTGTTCCGGTTGAAAGGACGTTGTAGCTAAGGTAGTAAAAGGGCTAGAGATTTAACATCTTATGTCTCAAGGCGATGAGAACAACATGTTGTGAATACCATCTTAACTAGCAACGCATTGTTATGGGAAGGCCTATCACTTACCATCAGGTGAAAGTCTCGCTCGTCTCGACACGTTGCAAAATAAAAAAAAATGTAAAGCATCAAGAAGTATCAAGGGCAATATAATAATACCGTCCGTAGTCCACTCTACATTATGATGTGGTCAGCGCAGGGATGAACGTAAATTATAAAAATGCTCAAACAAATATCGCCTTTACTTTGACGGCGTAAGGAACACAATGGCGTGCACTACCTACGGATAAAATGACATACTTTTTCGGCCGGTTATAACCAGTGTATGCTTTTCACATATCGGCCATCTCCGCTGCAGTTACACACACAAACACACACACGCACATACATGCGGCATAGATCGGTGTGCGCGTGTGATATACCGAGTTGATTAAATATTCCTATATGTTCCCGCATATATGTTGCGGCTAAAGTAGGCGATGATGTCAACCGCTACGCTCCTAGCCGAGGGGACAGTGAACTGTAACTTGACTACACTTGACCACAATAGAATGTTATACTTTGTTTATTATTAACCAAGTAATCTTCGGCTACTCGAATGAAGTTAGTGCTGTTAGTTTTATTGACAACTTTGGCAGCTTCATCGGACTCGGGACTGGCGGATATCCGCGATATCGATATCTCTGGACCCTGGGTCTATAGACTTGAAATTTGGTAGGAATATTCCTCTTCCGAGTACAGGTCACGGATTTAACGAAATGTTACCCCATATCGACTTGTGAGGGTGTTACGGCCAGCAAAGCGGGCGGGGAACAGCTAGTCTATCTATCTATATGTCTTATCTAGTCTGGCAGATTCAAATACTGTTCCGGTATCCATTTCTATATAAAAGTATATTATTATAGCAGTGAAGGGGATTATTTACAGTAATCACTGGTCTAGGACCACGTTTGGTTGGCCACGTAGTTTAGTTGACGGTAAAGTTTTTTCATAGTCCATTGGTTAGCTTAAGTTATAAAATGTCCCACGAGGAGTGTTCCGAGGAGTGTTTTGGAATTATTCCTGCCGCTACTTTCCATCCGGGTCACCTGAATGACTGGTGAATCTCCACAGTGCGATTCAAGAGCAAGTTTTTACCACGCACTTTGTGGAATCAGTTGTCGCCAGCAGTATTTCCGAACCAATACGACATGAGGGCCTTCAAGGAAAGGAGAGGTTTTTCTCTTAAAGGTCGGCGCCGCAGCCGCGACTCCTCTGGTGTAGCAACTGTCTATGGGCGTCAGTGATCACTTTTCACCAGGGTAACTGTTCGTTCATTTACCCATCCTTCCTATAAAAAAAGCTACAGACTTCATACTTTAAATCTATCTCCAATGCTGGTATATCCATTGCTGTCATCAACCTATAAAGACCAGAGTAGTCTAAGCAAGCACGCCTCCTCTACTCCCACCTTCAGTTTGATTTTTACTTTAGAATATGCCCAGATAAATCTTGGAAGTATATTGGGTAACTAGATATAATCAAATAGATGACCTCGGTGACCTGCGAATCATAGACTGCCGATAGTTGATATAATAAATATTGAATCCTTGATTTAAAAAGCAGTCCTTTGATATATAGTTTCTTGTGAGCTTGGATGTTTGGAGGGTAGGACCCTTTGATGTACTGAGGTAAATGTTGAGAGGCATCGCATTCTTTAAGTGATTCACATGACCTAAAAGGGACCACTGAGAGGATTTTAATAGAAGTACTACATAATGCTCAGTAGGGAATCTTTTGAAGATTCCTCACTCCAATAAAAAAAGGGGTTTATTCTTTTCTTTTTTAAACTATAACTTGTATTTTAAACGTCTTCTGTATAATTCTCCGTCGCAACGTGTCTGCGGTCAGAATAATTGGAGCGATATCGCCTGGGGCCGGCTGAATCCCAAGGACTGACCAAATACTCTTGATAAGCACTTCACATTTGTTCTATCGACTGATGGTAGTCTTCTACTAGAGAAGGTAATTGGATACGGCAGACAAATTCATCATTTCTTTATTAATATATTTAAGTGTAAATCTGATACAAATCTCCGTAGAGTTTATTAAAGAATCTTTATAGTAAAAACATCTACCACCACTAAGAAGTATCTTTTTAGAAGATTTGGCACCTTCTAGTTTCTGCGGCCAAACTGCAATGTTTGATCAGTATTTTGTTCCGATTTAAAGGACGTTGTAGTTGGTGAAATTACTGGTCTAGAGTAATTCTGGTATTAACATCGTCGAGCGATACCTATATCTGAGCTCTAAAATCTGTCACCACGGTAAATATGTCTTTGACATAAAAATATTTATCAGGGTGGCAAAAGATGCTATGACCCGTTTAAACAACTGGAAGAAGAGAAAAATAAGAGTAAACTAATACCAGATTAGTAAGAACTCTGGTATTCCCTAGCGTGGACAATTCCAGCCAGAGAGAGACAAAGGATTAATGCGTTCGAGATGTGGTGCTGGAGTATGATATGGAAACTTCGGACGGAGAAATGCACTAATGCATCAATTCTGATCCAGTTGCGAATAAGAACTCGTTTGTCCACCATATATATATATGCGCAGAGGAGATTGTAGTTTGAAAAAACTGATTGTCATTGGGAAAACCGAAGGCAAAAGATCATCCTGTCGTTCCACCAACTAGATGGACCGACCAAGCAGGTTAAAAATTCGTCATCCTCTAATTTTCACACGGTCGTAAGAGATGCGCTGGATAAGAACGGGTGGAGGCAGATCGTCCGCTCCAGACAGCACTTTTAATACTGACTCACGATCCTCAGTCATGAGGGAACGACCCATACAGAGAGAAAAGTAGCACGAGATGTAGCAAGGTATATTTAAATTATCTGTTTCGCAATTCCCTTTGGGGAAGGAATTTTGTAAAATCCATTCTTAGCTGAATTCTAAACGGCAAAAGCAATCATCATCTTCATCAGCCGATAGACGTCCACTGCTGAACATAGGCCTCCCCCAAATACCTCCACATCGATCGGTCCCGCTTTGCTCGCATCCAGTGGGTTCTCCCGATTCCCACCAGATCGTCAATATGGAGATGCAATATCTCAACCAAATTTTGAGCTTTATTATCCAATAGTTTTGAAGATCTCGTGATGAGGCAATGGACTTCTGGATATCTATATATATAGATTAATACAAATGCTGGAAATATGCAAAAACTAATACTGCAAATATTACTAATTTGGTTATGTATAAAGATAACATTTTAATTAAAATATATTAATTTATTATACTAAAGTAAAATTTTAAAAATATGGTATCATCTGCGGTGACCGCACCGGGAGTTCTCGAACGGCCGAAAGTCGGCGGATTAAAAAGCGATTATAGAATTTCTTAGTTTGTTATTTGTGTACACATCCGAGGCTTCGTTAATTCGAACGGATCCCATAATTGGGGGTCCGTGGCTCCGCGAGCGAATCTTGTGACGTATTATTATATATTTTTTTCTTGCACCCAATAAACCTTTTTATTGCAATGGTTAATCTATATCGGGTACTGGTGGTAGGTCTCTGTTGCCGGAGACCGTCAGAGTGGGTACCACCGCACCGACTATTTCTACTGTCAAACAGTTGTATGCAAACAATACTTCCGTTTTGTAGGGCGCTGTGGTTCGTGAAATTACTTGGGGAATGAGCCTTAACATCTTGTCTTAAGGCGAGCATAATGTGGTGCCATGTATGGCGTTCCAACTACTAGCCATGTTGTTATGGTACCATCAGGTCAGTGATGCGGACCGCACTCACAGGAACTCGCTTGTCTCGTATAAAGAATTAAAAGATGCTGTTATAATAGCAGAATGACAATAAGATGAGGGTAACTAACTATTATTATTATATAAACTTCATTACGTGACCTAGGAATAGATCTATGGACCTTAAAAAAGAAGGGAGAAACGCTGCTATCTTTTTGTTGAAGTTTCTCCTTTCTATTCACCTTTAATGATAATATTAAAAAAAAACTTCCAAGCGGCAAAAATACTTAAATTTGAGTGATAATGTTCACTTTTTTTATGCAGATTTATTATTAGATTTACTATTTATCAATAGTTAATATAATATTAATTCTTTTATTGAATTAATATAATTTTTTTATATTATTATTTGAGTATTGAGTAAAGTTAGCTTAGCCCTATCTAAATATATATTAAGTGTGTAAGTTTGTCCGTGTGTACGCGCACCTCGCAGGAAGTCGCACGCACCTGCTTCCGCTCGCGTAACTCGCTTCCGTCGCTCGACGATAACGCAGCGAGCACTGTGACAAGCGGAAGCGAATCTGGTAACTTTTAATATTAATTAACACATCAATTATTAATTATTATAATATCAAAAATTATTTTTGTCGAATTCTATTTAAAAAAATTTTTTCGTTATATTTGTGGTAGAGATTTGTTTAATTATGTTACACAGCAGCGGCTATTTCTATCGCCAAGTAGCAGTGTACAAATCCTACTATATTTAATTTGGATAAAAGATTAACTTCCAAAATTATCTATTGAGAGTCATCACTATATTTTATAACACGGTTTGGAGAAAAATACCCTTTTTTTTAACTACGTGGAGACTTTAGAGCACTATTTGTATCTAAACTCTAACCAGAAATATGTTAATTCTCGTTACACTAGTAATTTTATTAACTATACAAGGTTTTACACAAAATTACTATTGATTACCAGATGCTGTGCGGTTAGAAAAGCCGATAAACTGTAAAATAAAAAGTGATATGCGTATTGTGTTAGTGACTAACGTAACGGTGAACATTAATAAAAAGGCTCCAGGGAATTTTACCGCACACGTAAAGGGCTACTCGCTATATCCTATGCACTGTGCCTCAACGCATGTGACAGGGCGACTTGTCAGTTACCAGCAACTACAATATCGCCCGCCATCGCGAAATGTTCCCAAAATGGTAATTTTAACATAACTGCCACCGTGGCTCAGTGGCTAATCGCTTGCATTGTAATACGGAGGCCCCCCCAATTTTATTCAAAGGCTATATCTAGACTTTAATGTTGATAGGGATTTTTCGAACCCGTATGTCTAGCTACCACCACCACATCGTTATTCCGCCCCCATAAAGAGTTGCTGTCTTCCAGTTGGAAATATAAAAGAGCAAGAATATTCTGCGCTAGCCACATTCATTACCTCATTAACACTTGAACCATTAAATGTGGTTAAATATATGTATATTGATCAAAAAGCTTTATAATCAGGCACGCCTAGGCATTTAAATATGTCCGGGATGAAAGCCAAGTACGAGGTGGTCTAGTGCCTGTCGTACCAAATTGAGGCTGCCGAGCAGGTCTATAGCTTTAAGCGTAGTGCCGGGAGGCACTGGTACGTTCCGTAAAATATCCCGGGACCTCCAGCAATGCACTGAGGATGAACACCGAAGGGGTTTTAGTGGGCAAAAATCCCATATAACCTTCTTTTTCCCCCAGTAGCCGGGTATCTTTTTTGAACATTTCCCCTCCAATAACGAAAAAGGCACATCAATATATACTTACTCAATAAAAGTTATACGATGTAGTTGTAACCCGTTTTAAATTTTGAGGAATCTGTGTGCAATATTTGTGATGTCATCACTTTCCTCTAATAGATAAATATTTTTTATTTATGTAATGTCCATTACATGTTTTAAATGTTGTTCATATGTCAATTATAACTGTTCTTATTTTTTAATTAGTGTTTGATAAAAAAAAACATTTATTAAGTACATCGCTCTCGTCTTAAAATGTTCACTCCTGCCATCTAGCAGCGAAAAGCAAAACTATTTTATGTATAAATTTTGTTTCATAAAAATATTCCTACTGCGTAACATGGTTAAATCATAAGTAAATATATAAAAATTTTTGTAAAATACTTAATTATTCTTTAAAATTATTGGTTTTGTTAAAATTCAGTACCATCTAGTAGTAAGTAGAACAAATAAAAAGTACAAATATTTAAAACTGTTTTTGTCGATTTTCCCTCTTAGATGGCGCTTTAATTAAAAATATTTTTCAATAAATTTACGTTACTATAGATTACTTAAACATAATTACAATTAACATTTATACATCTATTCCTTGCAGAGGTTGAGAACTAATTCTAACATTTTACCGTCACAAGAGTACTGTCGCGACGCCGCTCTGGACAGACGTTTCTTATTCCGTCATCGTCCTCTCACCTAGCACTCGAAGACTAAGCGATTAAATCTGTTACTTATATTTGTAACAAATGCTGAGTTATACAATATATTATAATTGTAATTTGTTTATTTATACAATGCGTTAAACAAAATAAGAGCGCGGTGTTGAGTCGCGCTTTCAAATAGTCAATTAAGTATAAAAGACTGGGCGTCTTGCAGTAGAATAGATTCCTGCGACAACGGAGTTAACTGTACGTACTAATGTTTACTTTCTTTTACAATTGTAAAATGAATTTAAGAAATACATCGGTACTGTTTGCACCACTCGATTTATTTACAAGAAACAAACTACACAATTCCCATATTGGTACCCGACTCCAGCTCCAAACAAGACAATAATTCCTTTGCGGAAGATCAATTATTTTTTATGAAGTTTTGCGCTGAATATTACTTCAAAAAATTAGAAGGTTTTATTTATTAACATCATTTTAACAAAGTACAGGATAGATTATAGATAATATATGATAGTAAAATTCATGAGACGTTTACAAACAATAATTTTCGTTAGATATTTTTGATAAATTCTACAAAGGTTTTCCACTTTTATCGGTCGAGAAATGCGAAGGTTTTTAAAGAGTTCGGAGAATTTTTTATTGCTTAACTAGTTTTTGCACCTACACTAGTTATTACTAGATTCTTTATAATGTAAGCGCTGCAAGCCAAAGCGACTCTTACAGCTCATCTGATACTGGGCTCGTGGACCCGGATCCACAGCTTGTTAGTAGTTATAACATGAAAGTTATTACAAAATGGCCATTAATATATCAGTCGAGGATTGGAATAAAGAAGATTTAAAGAAAAACACCAAATCGTATATGAAGATATTATATTTTTCAAAGAACAATTATTTTTTATTATCAGCATAATTTCGGTCAATACAACGTGTGAAACAATAAGACCCACCACTTTATATACCGTTTTATTATATAACAAGTAACTAATATTGATTCACATTATACCATTATAATTATTGTGACATAATACAATTAGCTACATTTGAGTCGATACAAAAATTTAGCTGCAACGCTTAGTCAAACGTAGATTATGAAATACGAAACGCAAATATTTAGTCAACGATCGAAGTGGGTGATATAAAAATAAAAAAAGGACAACTTTTTTCAACAAAACATTGCAGCCGCTCTATACATTCCACCTACCATAAGAATACATTCTACATGCGACATGTGTATAAAAAGCCTTTTTTTTATCAACACATACTATTAAACTTCGTTAAGTATTTGAGACAAATTAGGTACCTGTTAAAGAGAATAGGAATAAAAGCTACGAAGGACAATGGCCATTTTGGACCCAAAACAGATTGAAAATATTTTCATTGGTTACTGTTATCTATTCTTGAATGTACTGACAACCTCTTAAAAAGATATATTTGCGGGTACACTACGCTATATCAATAAAAACTAACCATTGTCCTAATTCCGAAAGGCAGTTTACAGAAAATAGTAATAATTTCGATGTTATATTTTAATTTGCTGATGATCCAATTTCTGAAACAAATTTAAAGATGTAACTAATATTAACAACAATAAAATCTGATATAACTTAACTCAATATATATCTCAATAATTAGGAGGTAGTGACTATTTTAATTTTTTGGGTTTTTTTTTCAAAAATTGGATATCGCTTTAAATCGTAATGTTTATCACATATCTTGTAAAGATCTTATAAAAAGCTCGCGATTTATATCCACAAAATATTTTATTGGGTGTGGGTATTTATAAAATAGCTGCCACTAAATAAGTTAGTCTTTTCACTTTGGCGCGAGTTGTCGAACAGAGCGGACGTCTCATCGCAACGCGCAAAGCTTGATGAAGACTCGAAAAAAATAATATAAATGTACTTAGTATGTAAGGCAGTGCTTCATTAACTTTACTCAAGCATAATTCCTCAATTGTTCTTAACATCAATAACATTTGCTCTGTAAGCTAAGTTAAATATAGTAACAGAATGATATGAAAACTGTACGCAATATATAACTTTGCGCCGTGCATGATATGTATTCAAACAACAAAGGACCTGTGAATAACTTAGGATCAAGAATATGCGAATTAATTACACGTCCTTACATTTCATACCATTGCAAACGTATTATTTAGAATTAATCTAAAGTCATTTTATTTGTCGGAAAAATCAGTCGTTTGACAGAATGGAAATGTACGCTAAGATTCAAATTCCACTACTTTACAGTACACGTTTGAAGTGTCCACTAAACCAATGTAAACTTCACTACAATTTCGACAGTTAAAATAGACATCAATTGTGAACATTCCTATAAGTTTACACGAATATTATTGCTTATAATAGGTATACAGGTTTTATAACAATTGTAATACTAGAAGTACTCAGAACAACGCTGAAAGCAACTATTGAAATGCAATTAAGTGTCATTTGTAAACTAAAACAATCAAACCGTCACCACCCATCGGATTTACATTAAAATTTCTTTATAGGTTTTCACAGTATTTATACATAGAAATAAATAACAGGTTAGAATAGTTAAACTATCGAGTAATATATATGCTAAACGTTATTCAATTTCGAAAGCCTAAGCAGTTTCGTACTCATTGCGTTAGTATAGAAGTCGTTACATTATTAAATTTACGTAAAATGAATTCCACCACATTTTAATTAAAATCATTTTATGTTCACGTAAATAAAAAAACATTACTTTTTAATTTATTAACATAAAAAAAAATAAAACGAAAATTTTCAAATGAAACCTTTATTTATAAATAAAGAAAAAGTTTAAAACAAAAACCTCTTTGGTATAAATATGACAGTTCATAGAAACGCGTTCGGATATTTTAAACGAACGCTTCGACACCAAGTTTTGGGCGATATAGAATGCTGGTGAAAAGCAGATAATGATTGGTAAGGTAGCGGGTGATGGTGACAAATGCAGTGATGGGGCTAAGGCCACAACATAATTACGTCAAGACTTAGCTTTCTGTTGGTCATAGCACTGTCGCCGGGATGTCCTCCTCCTGCAATTACGTCATGTTTAAAATACTAAAACTTAGTTTGTGGATCAATCGTTTTATTATTACGATATTATTCCTTCTGAGTGAAGGCTCCAGCACTAGAAAAGGATGCTTATATATTGTTATATTATATCGCTGTTCGATAGAGCCAATATACACTGGAGGGATAATAGTTCGATTACTAAATAGCATGAAGCTGTTTACATAGATAAAATCTAATCATCTATATTTAAACATCTCAGAATTCTACCATTTTTTTTTGTTGTTTTATCCCACACTTGTACACATACAAAACCTATTATTGTTAAAACTTTTAAATACTTTGTTGAAATGGTAGAAATAGATAACATTGACCTCTATATGTAAAAATTGCAGCAAATTTGATTATTTAAAATAGACCTCAGAAAATCCAACTAGATGTATGAGTGTATAGCTAAAGTTAACTGAACACTAACTTGATTGTATAATTATTTTATATTTATTGAACACTTTGTGTTACTTTACACATACTCAAAATTATAAAAAACAGTAAATTGTTTTATACTTAAATTTTTGGCAGGTTGATCTAGATAGGGAACCAATAGCAATTAGTAATTAAGGTTAAATAAAATTTATATTGTTGTTTGTTTTACATTAACTTATAAAGAAAGATTCTAATAGATATTTTCCAAGAAGTATAAAACAATAATGTAGAAACTATAATATGAAATAAAATCAGTCATTTAGTGTTTAGTACAAATGTATAAAAAAAAATTAGAAATCCGCTAGCAACATTTGTAAATTGATTAAATATAGTTTTGTATTAGTTAAGTTAGTATAAATTATAAAAATATCTCACAACAAACCATTTTCCATCACACATTCTAAATTATTGAACTCATGGAATGTAGTTTAAAGTAATGTTTTGTAGGTTAGAATTTCACTTTTTTTAAACTATTAAGTTAATTTAGTTTATATATTTTATTTTTAGGCCGCCCAATATTAGATTCTTTAAATAAATAAAGATAATAAAAATGGACTGAGGAATATAATTAAAAAAACTTTTAAAGAGATATAAGAATCAGTTATAAATAGAAAAAGGAGTAAAGTCTGCTAATTTGAGTAGTAATCCTATTTATTAAACGATATCAAAAATTTTAAACAACATAAATAAATAACAATCCTTATCATAGAGAAAGAGTTATCAAGATTACAATAAAATTAAGAAATACATCTAAAACAATCAAAGTTAATAGATATCAACGTCTATGCGTCTTTCTTTTCTCTTGTCTTTCTAAGGGAAAAACATGAAATTTTTTAATAGTTTTTACTACTAAATAACGTTAATTAATTTCCATTGTCTGCATTTTATTGTAAGTTATTACTAAGAAAGTTGTTTTTCGCAATGTGTAAACGGAAAAAGAGCAGAAACGGAAAATAAAACAGTAACATATCACAAAATTATTGCTTTTGCATAGTTCTCAAATTAAAGATTTAGAATTGGTGATTTGAATTTGCCGGCGAAATAAATACGTTTTTGCCTAATGTTTTATTAAATGGCAACACAAAAAAAAATCACCCGCATTCTCAATATGTCCTCCATTTACGATACCCAGACGATTACATTGTCGTCGCTGACGGCAATAAGGCCGTCTGCTAAGGTCAGGTCCACCGGCAGAGAGACGCTATCCTTTAACGGGGCTTCCTCAGACCTTTCCCGCTGGGAGTCCACTATCCATTCGTTCTGAAAATGTATACATAACACATTCAAAATTCAGAACACTACCAAAATTAAAATTGATGTGAATTTTTTTACATTTCATTCGTACTTAAAAACATCTCAAACAGAAAATTAAATATAAAACTATACTGTTGATAGGTGTCTGTTGGCAGAGACCATCTGCCTTGGTGTACTACCGCAGTTCCCATTTTTGTTTTCAAATTGAAGTGTGCAAATATTATTGTTTCTATATAAAGGATGCTGCAGCTGCAGCTAGTGAAATTACCAAGGTAACTAATGATACATCTTGTATCTCAAAATGATACGTACAATGTGGTGGAATATTTATAATTATAACTAGGGCTACATTTCTATGGCCGGGTTTATCATTTATCATCAGGCTACGTCCTGCTCGATTTCGGAAAATTTTAAAAAAATGCTTTATTATTTGGCCTCGAGATTGAAGCAAAGAAACTCCATGTTATAATTTAATCGGTTTGACTTTAACAATTTTATAAAATTTACCTCAATTTTGAGCCTGTGCAGCAATCGGTCTCGCTCGGTCTTTAGCGTGCTGCAAGCATTTGTCTCACTCTCATCTAGAACACCCTTCATCTCGAGCTCAGCTATCCTAGAATCCTTTTCGCTGATCGCCTCTTCTAATATGTTTTGACTAAAATTTGTATATGTATTTATAAAATAATAGTAAAATAATTTATTTTGTATAAAATTACATATGTAATGTTTTTTAGGACATTAAAGTGAAAAAGGTCAAATTACTCAAAAACATCTTTAAAGACAAGGCAAAAGTATCTTTAAACAAGTAAGGTCATTTATGGGAGCAAATTTTCGAAACGCTATAGTTGTAGATATACAAAAATACAAGAAGGAACCTACTTAATGTTTTCACGGTTAGCCCCGGGGTCCTCGTTCACAAGTAGATATTAATTAAGCTGAACAAGTATGAGTAGTTTTATCAAAAAAAAATTGTTAATTGTTAAGCCACTCACATCACACCCGATGAGTGCTGCAGTATCGCCTGCTTTTTCGTTTGGCAACACTGGAGAGCATCTTCCAACATCTTTAAGCGCTTTAACACCGATGAACAAGTTTCGCAACTGAGTGCTGACGCGTTCTGCAGGGATCTTATGCGCTGCTCCATTTTTTTCATCTTTAATCATAATTTTGTTTCAAAAATTTACTATTGAACAAATAAAACAAAACTAATCTCAAAATTATCATCAAATTATAAGTTCCTCATTAAAAACAAAACAGGTAGCTAGCCAGACTCCACAATATGTGTTACAAGACATGTTAATCACTGCACCACGGAAACAGAAACATGGTGTGGCTAAATACATCCCTGTAGTTTTTCTGATACTTCAAAACATTTAAACAACACTAGAACAAACTATAATATAGAGCTCACCTTCTGTAATGTTTCAATTCTTCTCTGTTCTTCTTCATCAAATACCCTTTCTCGTTCTGCTGCTATCATGAATGATTCTTTTAGCGCATTTTCCAGCTCTAATATTCTATTATCTTTGTAATCAGAGGATATCGTGACAGCTTTTTTATTTACCATCAGTTCTAGTTCATTAATTCTTTCATCTTTACTTCGCACAACCGCCAACAGTTGTTCGAATTCAGTTATATTGTTGTTTTCTCTTAACGCTTCCTCTAGTATTGATATGCACCTTTGTTGTTCGATAATTTTAGAATTTTTTATTCCGATTTCCCTTGAAAGGTCTGAAATTTTTCGTGTTAACTTGTGCACATTGGGTGGCGGTGATTTTTTTTCTATTTTACGTATGACATTTAATTCGTTTGCACTCTGACTAAATTTACATTTGTCAAGCCTATCCACTACCTTACCACTTTTCTGAAGTTCAAGGAAACTTTTGCTTTTCTTTATATTGCCCAACTGTCCGTCCGATATTTTCAGAACTTCGGACAGTATGATCGATGACTGATTCAGTTCTATCTCTAAGTCGATTATCTTCATCCTGCTATCTTCTAATTTAGATTTAAGACGGTCTCTCTCATTCAGAGCATTAGTTAGGTCACCTAAAACCCCTAACTGGTCTTGTTTCGCTCGCGACAGTTCCTAATTTAAAGGTGGACAGATGAAAGGAAAAGAAAAACGAAAAATAAATAAATAAAGACTAGTAATTATTATAATTTCCGTCAACAAATATTTAACAATAAAAAATCAATAAAAAAAAGATTCGAGAGAAGTCAACGTTTACTTTAAAGTCAATTGATATTTTGCATAACAAGATTGTAAGCTGATGAACATCGACTAATGGACAACTTACTTCTTCTATCTAGATACATGAGTACTTAACAGTTTTACAATATTGTTATATATATTTTTTTATTAATACTTAAAAAATAATTCCCGCTGAACACGATTATTCAATTGTTAATTTTTTTCCCATTAAACATCACTTAGAAATTATGGCTAAACTAACAATTATATTAATTGTGTGCTGATTACAAACGATATTATTGAGAAATCGAAACCTGTATACACGGTTACCGGATTATATCAACAAGAGATGAAACTTTATTATTATCTGAACACTTTGTTACATATTCAATACAATTATATATCAATAACATTAATTAATTAAGAATTGCGACTGTAAAGTTTGATCGTGATGTTAAGATTGAAAGACATGGAGAGATGGCGATGCCGCTCACATAAACCATTAATGCGACAGGCGGAGTAAAGGAAAGTGAAAACATATAAACAGACAAAATAAACGAACGACAGTCTTGGTATGGAGGATTAACTTAGAAAAAGCTTTTGAGGAAGCCTGCGGGTCCGGCCTGCAGCGTGCAAGAGAAACAAGTTAGTCGGTTAGTAACAGATTTTATATTTATGCCACAACGATAAAGCAGATCAAAGAAATTTACAATTAATTTAACATGCAAAGTAATATGGCTTTTAGCCTTTTAGTTATATTGCCGTTTAGTCTATGACTGCTACTATCGATGTCATTACGTTTTATTCGTCTTATTCGAGACCGGTAAAGATCACCACCAGAAACATTTGTCTCGATGACATTCACTGTTGACTTTGACAATTTATTTTATATTTTTAGAATTTTAAAGGCTTGTGGTTTAACCATATCGCCTGTACTTTATTAATTTGTCGATTAAAATTACTATGTTTTTAAATTTCAGATTTTCACCATTATCATCAGTATCATCTTCATCGCTAGTTATAACTCCATCTTAAAGCTGCTGCTTCTCACAATCATTGATTATTCAAAGTATAACATAAAATTATTAATAATATTAATCATTTCAATAGCGGCATACTTTTGTGACAAAGATATCAGTTGTTTTTTACGGTGGGATAACAGTTGACCTCAAATTAACCTAAATTCCCAGTCTGTGGTGCCAAAACAGAACCTAGACAGTCCGTGTTCAAAGGAAGCGGTTAAATAAAGACGAAAACGATTAATTGTAAAATATTCTTTTGTAATAAATGTCTTTGATCTGCTTGAATTAAACAATGTTAAAAAAATAAAAACATTATTAATTTGTATAGTTATTGTTACTGCTAAATTAAGTTAACAATCGCAAAACTTGATTATTCACATTGATCAAAAAATATTTTGTAATGAAGTAAACAAATATCCAAAGAATAAGATTATGTTATCTTTTGAGCTCTAATTGGATGAAATATTGATGTTTCTGTAGTTGTAAAATTCATGGAGTTATAATAAAAATCTTAAATGTTGTAAAAAATCAGTTATAGTATTAGTACGGATATGATGTGATAATATATGATTAAATTGTATAAAACGTACCTCTTCTCTTTGTGCTTGTGCTTGTTGCTGACTTTTCAGTTTGGCTTGAAGGTTTCTTATTGATCTGAAATATTAAGTTAAATTTATTTATTAGCTGCAAAACATTTGTTATAAGTTAATTTCGTTGAAATGCATGATATTTTCTCATTTTGTATTTAAGAATCTGTAAAGAGTTAAAAAAACTGTACGTTCGTACGTCTACAAGTCTACGCTGAACGTCTTATTAAGCCCAGCGTTCGTTTCGCATTGATCTTGAATTTCTCGTGAAGCAAAACATCATTCAGACACCGACATGTTCCGTGACTAACAGCGTTTGTATACCCTTGACTGCCAACAACCCATATGACCAACGTGGAGGATAAATGGCCTTGACTTCTTTCTTGTGTGGGATGTATCGAGTAAGAGTAGTAGGAATGAAAAGTCGGCTGTTCATTCTTTATCACATTCATTAAGAAAGACTTACTGCTGCAAATCCATTATCTGCTTTTCCTTTTGGGCCTGCTCTTCTTGTGACATTTGTACCAGCTGCAGAAGCCTCTCAGTTTCGGTAGTGAGACGCTTAGACTCTTCCTCGCTCTGTTTTAGTTGTTGCTTTAGTTGATCCGCTTCCTTCTGCGTGTCTGTTAACTTGCGATTCATTTCTGTCACTGCAGCCGCACTTCCGCCAGCCTTGCACATGATATTGAGAATGATTAGTTAAATGGTTCTTAGAGATCAAACACCGAAAAAAAAAGTTTATTAATCGACAGCAGAAACAAAAATTACCTTCCTCAAAGATGCTTCCATTTGGTCCATTTGTTCTTTTCTCTTCTTCAACTGTCGATCGAGTTCTGTTAGCGATTTCTCCTTTTCCTCCACATCTTTTCTCTTGTTCTCAACCGCTCTCCTCTGTTCATCGAACTGTCTCTTCATGTCTTCCAACTTCTTCATTTCTTCTTGTAGTTGCTTCCTAGCTTGCGCTGAATCTTCCCCAGCTTTGGCGTTCTGAGCGCCAACCGTTTGTAATTTCTTGTTCGCTTCGCGGAGATCGAGCTGTTATCGAAAAAGAATAATTAAAGTACACAACAAGAACAAAAACAAATATATAGAGCGAAAGATTCACATAATATTACTATTTTATATTTAAACACATTCAAGCTCCAACATAACTTCACATTCTGAAGCGAAATGCAATAAAACAGTAAATAGTGAATATATTGCTCTATACTTCAACAGTTTTCTTATTGAGTAGCAAAAATATTACTACTTTGAAAAGCTTGACACTTTGCAAGTACAATTCAAGTATAAAATTTTTCAAGCCCAATATAAGCACAACTTTATACACGTAACGGCAAACTATATTTGTTCAGCAAACAATTCAATGACAAAAATAATATTTCAGTTTCAAAAATCTTTAATTCGCACGATGAACATCGCATATACACTGTAAAACATAGCATTAACGGCTGAAAGAGACAAGTTAAATTAAAATAACCGTTTGAAATTCAAGCCCCCTTGCAATGCACTGAACAATTTACTCGACTCCAGTCAACAGGTTTGGATCAGTGCGCTGTGATGTGAAATGCCTGGTGCAACGTCTTTTGAAGAAATCTTAACATGATAACGTCCAATAGTTTTGGCAATGATGAAACTAATAAAATAAATACGAATAATTATAATGAGGGGTTGGAGGATGCCCAGCGGGCTGTGGGTGGCATGCTTCTATACAACAATGTACATGACAACCGGCCGTGATGATGCTCCAAACCAAAAAGTATGTATGAACATCGAAACCAAAATCTACTCGAGATAACACCGGTGCAATGATTTAAGCAGACAGCGCTCGCGACTCGGAAGCAGTTCAATCGAGGTTGAATTTTTTTTATTACTTGACCAATTGATATATTACGAAAATTTCGTTAAGCAAGCTCGATTCAACCACGCAATGCCGTCCCTACAGCCGCTCGTCGCGGGGCGATCCTCCAACTGACCTGGCTCTTCTCCAATTCTTGAACGAGCATCTCCAACTGCGACTGGCAACGCTCCCTTTCCACAGCGAGCGAGCGCGCCTCCGCTTGCGCCGCTTCAAGCTGCTTTTGCACTTCTCGCACGTCGGACGGTCCCCGCGCTTGGAGTTGCTGTAATTGATGCTGTTGCGCCTGGAACTGTTTCTCCAAGGATTGTAACCTTTGGTGGCATTCTGAATATGCTTTCTCGGCTGCGATTGCTTTTGTCTTTTCAGCTTCGACAGCTGCTCGCCATTTCTCAATCTCGCCCACTTTCTGAGCCTCTTTTTCTGCTCTCTCAGCTCTTTGCTTGAACGCTTCCTTTTCTTTACTAACTGATTGCATCTGTTGTTGTAGTTTCGCAATTTCTCTATCACGGCTTTCAAGGACGGTTTTAGTACCACGTTCGGAATCTTGGACAGCCTTTCTTTGCTCTTCCTTCATCCTCCGAACTTCTTCCCGCTGTTTTTGCAGTTCCACTTCCGATGCGTTCAATTCCCTTTGGAAATTGACTAGCATATCTTGTGATTTCTCTAGTTGCGCCACTAACTGATCTCTTTCGATTGTCAATTGCTTGGTGTCAGCTTCTAATTTTACAATTTGTTTTTCAATTGCATCCGCCTGCTTGTCTCTTTGCTCTAATATGGATGCCATTTTTTCCCTATCTCGGACAGACTGCGCTAGTTCTTGTTGTAACTTAACTAAGGTTTCTTGAGTTCTGTGATCCAAGGTCCTCTGCTGTTGTTCAATATTACGCCTTGTGTTTTGTATCTCTGCCCTGAGTGCATCTCTCTCTTGTTCAATCTGGCGCATTTCGAGGATCGTACGTTCGAGCCGTTCATGCATACGGCCTAACTCGTTTGTCATTCTGTCATATTCCACACGTGTAGTTTCGTTCGTTTCTTGATACTTAGCAAGATGCATCTGTGATTTCTCAAGTTCCTTCGCTAAGCGACCTGCCTCCATTTCTGTGGCATCTCTTGCTTGAATAGCTTTTTCTAATTTATCCCTGAGTCGTTCAATTTCGAGTCTGTCTTCAGTTCTCGCTTTGTCACCAGCGACAGCCTGTAACTTCATACGTTCTATTTGCTGTAATTCACCTTTAAGTCTCTCATTTTCTTTGTCCAACTGCTCTGAACGCAATTTCAATTTCTCACACCGGTCCCTAAACTTCTCGCACTCAATATGAGCACGCTCTAGGTCGGTTCTTTGCTTCTCTAACGCCACACTGAGCTTCGAAACTTCACTCTTAGAAAGCTCCAACTGTATGTTAGATTCGTGTAGTTTGGTCTCCGCTTGTTCCTTTTCAGCTTGAAGACGTTGTACTTCAGCTTGCGACGAGTCGTAGCGCTCACGATGTTTGTCCAGTTCAGCCTGCATTCTATTTATTTCATTATTCCATTTATCCTGTTCGAATTGGTATTTACCTCGGACGCCTTCGACGCGTTCGAGCTCCGAGCGCAGACGGGTCACCTCTTCCTCAGCTTTGCGTGCCCGCTCCAACTCTAATGTTGTCTTCTCTAGCCGCGTGCGCAGACGTTCCACCTCCAGTTTTGTCCTTTCGTGTTCTTCTTTACTGTCATGGTATTTACCGTAGCGGGATGCATATCTTTCGGCTTCTTCTCTTGCGCCACTGGCGTCTTGTTTCACTTTATCCAACTCGGCTTGGACTCTTCTCAATTCCGCTGATACTTTATCGTTTTTGTCATACATTTTTTCGAGTTCTATTTGCACCCTTGCCATTTCTTCTTGAGTTTTTTCATTTGATGCCTGTGCTTTACCACACTGTGTCATTGCACGATCGTATTCGAACTGAAGCCTTTCATTATCCGCTACTAATTTTTCTTTTTCTGCCTGAAGTCTTCGTAACTCGATTTGTCCTTTCTCGTATCGCTCTCGTACCATTTCAATGTCGACACTCATTCTATCCATGTCTTCCTTTGCCTTTTCTTCTAGTTCCTTTGTCCTGCCAAGCTGTAAAGATGCTCTATCGTACATTTCCTGTAATCTAGCCAACTCGTCTTGTAACTTTCTTTGCTCTTCCCGAGATTTTGTTGCTAAATGTACTTGTTTCTCCAGTTCGAGCTCTATACGATCTTTGTCAGCCTCCAAAATATCTATCTTGTTTTGTAGTCTGTAAATTTCATTCTGCGACCTGAAAAAGGAATAACAATTTGTAGTAATCAAATTTTAGTTAAAAGATTGCAGTAGATAAAAACAAAAAAACAGTGTACCTATCATATTTTTCGAGCATTTTTTCATATTCTTTGTGCGCTGTCTCCTTTTCTTCTATTGTTTTTTGTGTGGAATATAAAGCTTTATCAAGTTTTTCTTTCAAAATTTCAAGTTCTGTTAGTGCATCATCACGCTCCATCTGCAATTAGAGAATATGAAAATAATATTTTTTTACTGATATTTAAATATTACAAGTAAGTTATATTTTACGACTATATATACACATGTATATTAGAGAAGAGTTCAGCGATTTTGAAGAATAGACGAAACCGAAAGATTGTTTTTATAAATACTGTGTAACCAAAAAAAATTTTAAAACAAAATTTTATTATTTTGATATCACAACCTTAACTTCAATTTTATTTAATAATTTAAAAATTACGTACCGTTAACTTCTGGTGTTGTTGATGTGCCTTCTCCCATCTTTCTCGGAGTACGTCCAACTCGGTAGCGGCACTGTCCCGATCGCGGGCTGCTCTATTGGCTGCTGCTGCGGCAGCTTCTGCCCGCTCTCGGCAGCTCGCGGCCTCCGCCAGCGCACTGTCCCTCTCCTTTTGTATACGCGCTACCAAAGCCTGGAAACGACCAGTAATATATAAAATCTGTTATGTCTTCAATATAAACTATTTTATAAAATATTGTGTATATCATCGCTATGTTGTCCATCACAGATAGAAACTAAATTATTACTTCAATTTAATTATTCTATATTTTTGTTATATGTAATTAATTGAAAAATAATTTCGAGAAGACCAAAAATCTTAACATTTACATGCGAAAGATAGGTTTTCACTGTGTTCGTATCCTTTCATGCCTATGATGATTAGTAAAATCTAATCTGTTAAACACGAAAATACTTCATGCAATGTGCCCTGGCCATTGATACTTATATCTAGCAATCCCTTGGGCTTTTTCCATATTTCCTCTGCGGATCTCCTCATTTCTGATTAGATCGCGTAGAGAAACTCCGAGCATAATCTTGATAGGTAAGTAGTAAAAGGAATACTTAATTTTAATTAAAAATTTAAACACATTTTAAGAAATGTTTCCGAGCTTAATTGCTCTTACTCGTTAAGTAAGATGTTTTAAGCTGAATGCGCAATCTATTTGATGTTGTTTTTGACCGTTCTTAACTTAAGTTTATTTTCTACTTTCAATATGTCTGTAGTACAATATTCAAACTAATTACAAATTATATTTTATAAAGTCATTTATTTACAAATACGTTAATTTTAACAATAATTGGTTACTTTAAATAATAATAATTGGCTACTAAGTTATTAGAACGTCTATTTATATGCAGTAAGAGTTTTAAGACAAATATCTATTTTATTTACTTGTCTACCTCCACAAGCTTTATGTTACTTACATAAATATTTCAATTGTCTCACTAATATTTTGTTTGTACTAGATAATTGGTAGTATCAATATAACTATTTTATTTTATTTATTCGACGAAGTGAGTAACAGAAAGTTTACCTGATGATAAATGATGGACCTCCCCATAACGATGTGTTGAGATGTCATAAATAATTATTTAATATTCAGTCTGGTTACCCCAGTCACTAGCTACAACCTTTACAAACCGGAACAAGGTAATGCTATATAATAACTAGCACTATGTTTTGATTCCTTTTTCATCATGGTTTTTAGATAAATGAAACAAAATAAAACATGTGACTTCACTCGCCGTAGATGTGAAACTTTATGTTTTGGTTATTTTATAATAGAATGAGATGAGTACACTATTTTACAATTCCCCATATGAACCCCTGTGTAGGACCCCTCTTTTGGCGACGCCATATCCAGCAGTAGACGTCTATCGGCTGATGATGCTGATGGTACAATTTTACCCTATTAGACTTCATTTGTACATGTAAATGTAAATACATTTATAGTTTTTCTTTATCTTTTTCGATCCATAAAATCCAATTCACAAGGTGCCAAAAGAAGTTTTATTTAAGAAAAACTGCTTTAAAATATATAAATAAAGAATAAAAATATCTTAGAAAAATCTAAAATGTTGTCTATTTATTTTACGGGCAGCCATTTTGTATATTTAAAGCATTGACACAAAATGGCTCGCTCCGGGAAACAGTTTTCGATAAGTTTTGGCAACGCTGAGATGTGATATAAAATGTAAAGAAGATTTAACGAGGATACTCAGTTGAGAGTATTCGCTCACGTTTTATCTATTGAGAGGCGACAAATCATCTGGACTTTAAATTTGTTTCAGATAAGTAAGTTGGGTTACTCGTTAATAATCTAAGAACAAAACAACGGTTATTTCTTACGATTAATAAGTTATGACTATAGCTAGTAATAAAACCGTCTGCGACGTTATTTTTATGATATCATAATTTTGTCTAGGGATATCGCTTGCTGTGAACTATTATAAGAAGTTATTGGCTTCACAAAAATATCATAAAATTGGAATCATGTTATCGGAAAAACATCTCTTTTATAATATGCCGTGTATCCGGGTCCACGAGCCCGTTTTCAGATGATCTGTAAGAGTCAATATGACTTTCAAGCGCTTAACATCGTCAGAAAACAGAGATCATATTTATGCGTCACACGGTCAACGAGAATCTAACAATATCTATACGGTTTCGTGATATCAAGAAAAGGTTTAACTTAACAATGGTAGATATATTGATACAAAATAATAGAAGTAATTTTCTAAGCTATGGCCTACGTTTATTCACATATTGTAGGATTCGTCCACGTCCGTTCCAAATTACAAGCAGTTTTATGATGCCCAACAGCATTTCTACAATAATAAATTGTGATTTGAACTGATAATGAGTTTTGTTTAAGAGATCATTACAATTAAAAATATATATGAAATACAATATACTTTGCAGTATATTTGAGACGCATGACGATAAATCTGTCTCGAAATTATTACTCGTGGTTAGATATCCAAATTCATTCTCACCTGCGCTTTCTCATGTTTATCGTGGAATCGATCAGCATCCAATTGAGCGGTGTCCCTTTCTTTTTGCAACCTCGCAGCCTGTCCTAATGCCTTGTCAAGTTGCGATTGTATGGACTCGAAATCATATGCCTGTTTTTCCCGATCTACTTGAAGCTGTAAAATAAGTCTTGACTTAATAAAATATACTAGAAATATAATCACCCCAATTGATCAAATAAAAAGATTCGGTCTTTCGCTTATTCCACGATCAGCAAATGAGTGGAACAATGTACTAGTAATAGTGTTTACATACTTGTATGACATATTTTCAAGAGACGTGGTACTAACCAAGAATAATACATGATTTTGACCTCCTTTAAAAAGGCAGGGTACTAAAAAAGGCTAGTTCAACAAATTACATCACCAAATACCATCTGATGGGACCGTGATTAATCATTAATATAACCTATTGAAAATATTTCTTTAATTCCGGGGCCACATGTTGCAAAATTTAGTTGTGTTAAAAATAGAGCGAAAGGCTTCATCACACACTGCCCCATTATCATATAACGTGATGGGAAATTGATGTCAAGCAAAGACCTCGGTAAATAGAAAAAAGAATTTTTGTTGATAAAATTTTCCTATTGTTTTGTTAATACCGTGAAATAAAATACAATTGCATAATACACTTCTTTTTCACTCACCTTACGAACTTCAACAGACGCCTTGTCTAATTTCTCCTGTAGCTTATCGATTTCAGAATGTGCGGAATCCAGTGACGCTTGTAACTTGTCCTGTTGCAATTGTGCTTTACCGAGAGTTGCTTGAGTCCTTTCTAGTTCTTCCCTCGCTTTCTCTAACTCTGCTATTGCTTTGTCTCTCTCCGAATGTAGGCGACTTATTGAAGATTGAACCCTGATTTCAAGAAAATCACACATAAAGATAAACTTCCTAATTTGTTTGTTGTAATATGTTTTAAACTTGTCGTATATAGATATAAAAGTAATAGTTTCATAACTTTATACATATATGAACTTACCGATCATACTCCTCTTTCAGACTATCTTGTTCTGTTTGTGCATTTTCTAATTTTGCTTTGAGACGATAAACTTCTCCTTGCGATTTTTCCAGCTTATCTTGTAACGCGCTCGCTTCTGATCTAGCTCTCTCGGCATCGGCCTGAGTCACTCTCAACTCAGCTTGAGTCCGTCTCAATTCTGCGGCAGACTTATCAGCCTTTTCTTGTACTCTATCCAGTTCTTGAGATGTGGTCAAAGTGCTTCTGCCGAAAGTGGTTTGTGATCGTTCTAATTCATGTTTGAGCCTTTCATTTTCTAATTCGAGCCTTGCTAAGCGTTGTTTCGCGGCTTCCCAATCAGCGCCCGATCTGCCTACCTCACTTGCAGCTTTGTCGAGTTCAGCTTTTGATTTTCCTAACTCAGACTGGGAACTTTCGAGTTTTGCTTCAAGGCGATCTTTTTCAGCTTGCGCTCTTTCCAATCTGGCACCAAGTTTCTCAACTTCACTTTCTAATGCGTGAAGTTTCATTTTGTATTCGGCTATTTCTCTTTCATGTAGCTCTCTTTCTTCGTTCTTCTCGTGCTCAGCTCTGTCTCTTTGTTCTCTTAGTTGTTGTATTTGTTTTTCTTTATCACCGATAACCTCTTCTAGAGATGATAAAGCACCTTCAGAAGAACAGTGGTGCGCCTGCATTGCATTTAATCTAGCTCTAGCCATGTCTACTTGATTATCTTTTTCTTTCAATAGATCTTCCAAATTCTCAATCTGTAAATAATTTTATATTTTAATACCGCAATCGCTGATAAAATTTAAAGAATAATAAAACATAAAAGCTTTTAATAACAAAGCAACAAAATAAACTACATACCTTGAAATAAAAAATAGCATTGAATGTTTAACACAAAGAACAACACAACTAGGTACAAACATCACTGGGGAAATTATACGGGCGAAATAAAAAAAACGTAAAATATGCGAATCGAACAAAATAAAAAAATATTGAATAACCCTGATATACAAAATAATATGTGGCAAATAATGAAATATATATAATTTTAACCCTTTCATGTAAATAAACTTAAATGTTTTTTTACAACTATTAACAATAAATTAGTTTGTTAACGTGAATGAAATCTAGATATATCTTTTACATAACCTATACACATATAAGAAATCTCCAAAAACACTCAAAATTTCGTAAAGATATTTCTTCTGCCATTTAGAGGTGAGCTAAAATTTATTTTAATAAAATCCTTTCTCAATGGTAGTTGCGGGGGTGTTACGACCAGCAAAGCGGGCGAGGAACATCTAGTATCATATAATGACTGACTATATCTTCTCTTGATGGTGAGCGGAGATGAAGTCTCGGTGGTAAAGCTCTGTAGTCTACAAGAAGCCTATTTACTCTAGACTTCCACATATGTAGACGACTCTCTGATAATAGCCTAAATTCTAGGTTATAAGAGATTTATAACGGGGTTAACGAACTTCTTGGCGTAAGTATCAAGGAAACATTCACTCCAAGAAAAAGTATTTTGTTATTACAAACAAATTCATAAATTTTATTAATTTGAGCAGATATTAGTAAAGTAATATATTTCTATGTAGATTCTCGGGAAATGGAATAGATTTTTTATTTTGTAATATTTTTGTATTATATACAAAAAGTTCTTTACAATGTCTTAAAACTAGATTCTTGTATTTTCAGTGGATAAACATACAGCATCAATATATTTATTATTATTCTTGTTAATCTTAGAGGATTACAACTAAACTTACGTAACCGATTGGTATAAGAAGATTAGGATTAAGTTATTTTATATATATGTTGTATATGTTAATACCTATAATAATAGTATATATCGGTTATGACAGAGGATTTTTTTGTACCTTATTTAGGAGTTTTGATCCTTACAAGACGTATCAATCCTGTTGTTTCTTTTATGTTTGACTAACAAGGTAATTATAAAAATAATAATAAATATTATTTTTACATTAAATACATAATAAAGTTTTAAACAAATTGCAAAAAAATTTTACATAATTTTATACCAAAGAGAAGTGGTAAGATAATAAAATTGGTCTTCTTATGAGAATTTATATTTATATAAAATATAGCTATAGTTTTTTTTATAAACATATCGTATACTATCTAAAGGAAGACATAAAAAAGGATATACCTAAAAACTGAAGCATTCTAAAATATACTTTAATAATTTTTTTTAAATCATCATCACCGGAAATCCGTTAAAAGCGGTAAAGAATTCGAAGTTTATACAATGGAAGGACATTGATCCAAATAACTATTAAAATTGTTAAGAAATAAAATGTAGTATCATTAAGATTATCATTTAATGAATTTAATGGTAGTCTAAGTTCTTCAGAAAATATTTTAGTAACTTTAAGGACTTCAATAAAAATAAATGGCCTATTAGCTTGTAGATAGGATCCATTAGGGATTCCTTCATCTCTCATCATAAATTCTATTTGTTCTTTGGAATATATAATGGTTATAGCGCATTGACTTCAATTTACTTGTATAGTATATAATCTCACTTGGTTAATATTATTATTTTAGTACTTTATAAGACCTAATACTATGATATATTGTTTGATTTATGCAGTCGTTCTTGACGCAATACTTGAAATCCAAAGGACCCTTACAATGCAAAAAAAGCTTATGTAATTACCTAACTTCCTTTTAACATATCCATTTTAGTCTAAATAAATAGAAATTATTTTAATTTTTTTCTTAAATGGCGCTTGAATTACGTACGTTTACTTTAAAGATAAAAACATATGTAAAAAGGCAAATTTAATGCGTTAGATCTAGCAAATAAAAATATCCATAAAAAAACTTAACTAAACAAAATAAACATAAAATTAAATCAAAATGAAACAGAAGTACTAAGACTTGATAACAAAATACTGTGCACGTTAAAAAATAACCACTAGCAACATAGTTTCAATATTGATTTCCTCTTTACCTTCCTCTGTAGCACATTGATCTTCCGGTCCTTAATCTCCGAATGATCTCGGAGTTCAGCGAGCTCATGAGCGGCTGCGAGCGCGGCAGCTGTCTTCTTCTCGACCAATCTGCTTTTCTCTTCTAGACGTGCTTTTAGCTCTTCAACCTAATCGATAATGTAATGTAGTAGGATATTGTATCTATATTTATTTCATTCTTGCCTAGATACATGTTTAGTGTAATTCTAAGATTTTACATTTTAAAATCGCGGAAATATAATAAATTAGAGATTTTGTTTGAAATTGCTACTGAGAATTTCGTCAGACAATTCGGAAACTATCCCAGGATATTTACACAGTGTAGCATCCATTCTTAGGCCAACATGTAATGTCTAACTATGGAACACATTTATGGACTATCGGTTTTTTACACTAACAATGTACCAAATTGAACTTACATCTGTTTGCAACATGCTGTAGTGTTCTTCTTTAGCGCATAGCGATTCCTTAAGAACCGCAATATGTCGTTGATAGTCTTGATGCTGCTCTTCAAGTGCCTTCATTTTCGCGGCCATCGCCAATATCTCCTGGTCCCTTCTCTGAATCTCCAACCGGAACTCATCCAGCTGCTCATCATTCCACCATCCAACCGAAAGTCGGTGTAGAATTAAATAAACCCAAAAATTCGATTAGTGAATGCTGATTAGCTGACATTTGGCATTATATAAATACTATCTACTAAGGCAATAGTGATGGCGGAAATGATATTGATGTCAGAAATATTAATCTACATATTACTGTTATAATCACCAAATATAAAAGACAGATCGGTGATGTCAATTCGATGTATGAAAAGCGGAGCAAGCTTTATAACTATATTTTTTATAATAGAAACGCTTCCAGCACTTAATATAATAAATTAGTAGTCAATGACGTGGCCTGGAAGACATTTCGACATTATTCCATTAAACGTTCAACGACATGCATTTCATCCTCCACGCAACAATAAATATCAAAACAGTCGTCATAGAATAATCAAGATAAATCCAACAATAGAAAAATGGACATTTATAGCTGGAAAACTTTCTATGCTAACTAACGATGAAAACGATGATGAGAAATTTGTCAGAACGGCGGTAGAAAGCTTTCCAGACTCGTATATCTAAAGTACGAAAGTATCGACACACATCTTTATGCACGGGCGCCTACGTTGTGATACATTTATCTACCGTTACTGTGAGAGAGATTGATGGAACATGACCACTACATGAGAGGCCGGGTCTGGTGAACTATTCTATTGATGGCGGGTGACGCGGGAGCTGTACTGAACAATGATCGAAACACCGAAAGCTAGTCGTGATTGAATCAAGGATTTAAATCAAAAAACGCACTCGAAAGATTCATTCGATGCATTCGACCTCAGCAGTCTTTATTCGAAACGGTCTAACTCTAAAAGTTTTGGTGTCAACCTAATCAATCTCACATATTTCGTCTAACTTTACAATATACAATCTACATATATGTATATCAACGCTCTGCCTAAAGCCCTAATTAACAAAAATATAATCATTCGACAAGTTATTCAAGAATATAAATTTCTCTTATATTTATTAAAAATAGCTATAACAATGAACAAGTTTCACATAAAAATATTTCGAATTAACACAGTCGGCGTCTAAGTTCGGACTTAAAGCGAGAAATTGACACGGTACCCCGGCGGTCAGTCACAGAGTGGTGGCGCTATAGTAGGGCGGGTTGGCGCGCAGGGCGGGGCGCAGCGCGCGCGGCGGCGGCGCGGTCGCGCGCCCGTCCTTCGTCACGCGCACGTCGTTCAGCAGAAAACTTACTTGTCTCTTGAAGGGAGGGTCGGCCTTATCGTAAAGCGAGGCGTGGGACGGCGCGAGCGAGGGCGGCGGCGGCGACACGAGCGCGGCCAGCTCGCTCTCTAGCAACGCAACCTGCCGCTCGAGCGTCGCGATGCGCGCTTCCTTGGTCTCGAGCACGGCGGTGAGAGTGGCGCCCGCGCTGCCGCCGGGCAACCCGGCCGCGGCCAGCGCTCGCTCCAGCTGGGTCTGCAGCGCCCGCAGTGTGTCCGCCGTCGCCTTGAGCTCCTGCAGGACGGACTCGGTCAGCCGCCGCCGCCTCGCGTCCTCCCTGGGGCTGCGTTCCATCGCGAATGAGGCGACGTCCTCGATCCGACGCAGCCCCAGTCGTAGGCGTTTACACATTACTTTGCTAAACAATGATTGCTGTACGCCCAATGACAGTACGAGACGGTCTTCGCTAAGGCTCGTGACGGGGGATGAGGTCGCTAAACATGCAATGTCGTGATCGTGTACGTGTCGCTTTTGCAGGAATTTCTGTCGTGTTCAGTTCGAATTTGCCTCAGAGCTTTAATTTTGTATTGTGATGTGGATGGTGAAGGAAAATAGTAAATAAAATGGGTAACTAGTGCTGGGGGAAGCTCGAAGTGTCACATAAAGGATCGAGACCGCGGGTGTGAAGAGTAAAGCGAGAGTTGAATAGAGTTTAATGAAGCCAAACGGAGAGAACGAAGGAGAGAGAACGTTTGATTTTAGACAAACAGGCGACGCGACAATCACATTCGGCTGACAGATAACAAATGAATAAAATGAAACTATCAAGAGCAACTCTAACAGAAACAGTGAATCTGATAAAGGTATCACAAAATAAAACGCCCATGTGGTTCTTAACTATTCATTCATAAATATGAGGAAGCCGAGTAACATGCAGTATATACGACTAGTTTACATATAAGTAGGAAATAAAACTAGTTGCAGCAAACTTTCCACACTGTTAACGCTCTGTAATAAAAATAGAAACCTTGCTGCACACAACATGCAACACCAGACAGCTAAACGTATACTGATAATTACCTGCTTTTGTGCCATTGCCTGCATCTGTTGGAACATTTGTCTCTCTTCTTCTTTACCTGAAATCGTTCCAAATTGTACTTCGTCATACAGTTGATTCAATTTACCCTCATCTTCATATTCTTCTTTATCTATCTTAACATTAAGAACGTACCCATTCCTTTATTCTGCAGCATTTCAAGTAATTTTTTAATACTCTCATCTCGCGCTTGCAATGTTTGCTTCTGCGTCTCGATACGTAGCTCTAGCTCCTAATGAAAAAATTAAATGCTTAATTTTTATTTAAGTTTTAATTAAAAAAATATATATAATATGAACAACCGATCCTTTCTGACCAAGTTAATGACCGTCTGTAAGAAATTGGGTTTATGAAAAAACATTATTTTACTTCATAATTGGTACAAGTATTTCGTGTGAACATGCATTGTTAATTTGCTATAACAATAACTTCATTAAATTTGAAATCAAAGATAATTTTTATTAAGATGTTATAACTTAGGAACACCCGTATGTCTGTAATAATTTCGAAGTAATAAAAATCGTAAGGCTTTAACGGGACAATTGAAACATGACTTCCAGTACCTCACTTGTATTTTTTGAGAATGAAAGCTACATAACTTTACAAAAACATGGAACTTAGTATTCAGTAGCTCTTATTAAAAAACAAACATGGAACTTTGTTCGTCACGTAGGATGTTGACATTAACAGATGAATTTCCCGAGTATGTACCAATAGTAGAAATGATTTGAGTTTTTTTCTGTTTTTTTTATCATAATGAAAATTTCAAAGACACATTTCCATCATGTGACATTTGTCTAAACTATCTATCAATTTTGTCTCAACAATACTAGAATCATATTTATCTAAGTTGTTCTGATGTTTAGAATTGGATAGAAAAGTTTTCGCTATAAACTCATTTATTAACTTATTTAATTTTTATATATATATATATGTAATTGTGTATGAATTTGATATCAGTGAAAAGAAATTATGGCGGTGAGAAACAATAACATTAAAATTTCAGAGATTATTATAAATGTATTCAACATAAAATTTAAAGATTCATCTTGATAATATTGATTATATTTCAATTTCTATGTCATTTCTTGTGAGTACAATAATCAGATACGATTAGTACTAGTTACACAACCAGTTCAGATGATGTTGAGAAGAAATATTTCATGTCGGTGTTTACATTTACTTCCTTATCTCCGAGTGTTGTAACTTAAATTTTTTCAGTAATAAAATCAACAAAACAAAATTATGTGTCTTGTAGTGATTTTGTTGTTTTGCGATTCTGTTTTTCAAAGTTATACCGGTCTCTTTATTTACTTACTTTGATGGTGTCCCTCAATATTGCTATTTCTCTCTGTAGATGTTCATTTTCTGCGTACAGTGCTTCTAGCTGCTGTTGTAGTTCAGGAGCGGGTTGTCGCATGCGCAGTCTTAATTCTTCTTCCAATTGCCTCACAAGCATCGCTTGTTTCTATAAATAATGAAAATAATTGTTAAACTTTTAACATATTAAACTATCAAATTATATTTCTGGCAACATTGAGACCGTAATAACACAAATCAACGAACAAATTTAGAGTTTAGCATTCTTCAGTGCTATTCTAATAATAAAAAAATATAATATGTTCGCAACGTATTATAAGATCACAAAAATAGATACGATGACATCAGACAATCTCAAATAGGAGACACTTAATACTGAGTGTAAGGACACCTATAATAAAAAGTTGTCGTAATTCATATAAAATCTGTGACAAGAACAAGATTGATAGTCACACAAGATGGCTGCCATCCACCGGTTCGCGTTCCTAATGTGATCTAAACGACACAATAACGGCTTCGGTATAGCAATAACTTACAAAAAATATCGGCTAAAATTCGACAAATATACGCAATATTATTATCATCCATTTTAATTATGCCCGAAAATAAAGTGTCTGTATAAACAGTCAATTTAATGTGGTCCAGCTGTAGGAAACACATAAGGAGAGAGTTGAAATCGACATCGACCATACATAGCAAGTTGCTACTAGAAATTTTTGTTTTTGAATAAACGCTCAGGTCAGATCAAATCATGCTTATTTTTACTACCGTAATAAAATTACGATTTATATGAGATAGGCAAATAATATATGTTATAACAATTATTCGAAACATAACAGTTAAGTGATCATTCTCAAGATTTTCAGAAAGGTCGTGTTATAACTAAATAGAAACGACTATAGAAAGGACGATCGACTGTAGGCACAATCGATGACTATACTAAACATTTTTATTCCAAAACTCATATTTGTCTTGGAATACTGATACTTAACAGAATCATAAATAGTCTAAACAGCATAATAAAATGTTGTTACATAAGAAATAAAGTTATCGCATGTATTCCTATGGTTTTTCGCAAATAGCAAGTTTTTACGATAAGGTTGATCCATAAAGACGACCGTCGGAATAGTTCGGATTTAGTTTTTTTGATTTATGGCTAGCGTTTCTAACTGCAGGTTTACGTAAAAGAGCTGGAATCCACGATCTTATCCCAATTTATTAGAGTAGTTTATATCATCGAACGAAAAGGTTTTCTTAAGTGATAAAGCCAGCGACAGAATAGAGTGAAAGCTTGTACACTACACAGGAAAGTTAAGTTTTGTGGACTTAAAATTACAAAAATTTTTATTATATAATTGTTAATAATAATCACAAATATAAGTTATCGAAGATATAGAAGAAAAGAACTCGTCTCTTCTATAATATGTCTCCACTGCTATTACTAACCGCTTTTCTAGTAACACATCTGTGTCTGGTTGGTGGTAAGATTTTTTAGCCCTGCCTAGTTGGCTGTTACCCTCATATTGTAAATCTGCCGTCATAACACCACAGTCATATTTCGGCTGTTAAAATATGAGAGCTACAGTATTCTAAGCAAACACTTCAACATCCTTAGCTTCATCGCTACTTAACACGGTGAAATGAAATCAAGTAATAACTCATTGTAGATTACAAAGACATAAGTAAGACTAATAATATAACAAATAAAACATTAAGCGCTTGTTTTTAAAGTCTCATCTCTTGAAAGATTAACAATATATTGAGAAAAGGTTTTTGCAAGTTTACTGCAAAATATTCGACAATGCAGCAAACAGAACATTTCATAAGAAATAACCAATTGGTTAAATCAAATTTATTTTATTTGAATCTAAACATATTGTGCTTACTTTATACTAAATTTACTTGAAATATAAAACATGTAAGGGCAGTTACGATAAATATATGTATACTATATACACTTCTATTGATGAAATAGTAATTTTGGAAGTACAATAACATTTGTGTTGAAGTGCAATTGTATTTTTGTTCATGTATCTTTAATTCTCTATCGTGACATCACAGTAGAAAAATTCTTGGTATTTCGTTTTTACGAATGCTATTGAACGAAATCGATTCTGATAATTCATTATTTTAGAAAGTAATAAGAAAATTTTTAAGTTAGGTTACGTTCTCAAAAAAAATTTGAAAAGTATATAAATTTATCCTAATGATGAAGATGCACAAAACCTGATTGATATTTGGTTTTTTATCCTTTTTATCTGTAGTCATTTTGATTTTTTTCGAAACAATGCATAAAGAACATCTAGGTTTAAAATAGTTATCGAATGTATATGAAAGTTATTAATTGGAAAAGTTCCCAGGGCAGGCGTTCAGCTTCGACCTGATAAAGAAAATCGATGTCAAGTAAGTGGAAGCAGAAATGGCTGCGTATAAATAGATTGTCTAATCAAATATTTAAAACGTGGCGTCATTTTGTTCTGAATCATTTTTACTTACGACATAAACATTTATTATTGTTTTTCCTGTCTCATATTTTATTAATGAAATTTTCAACCCTTACAGTTTGTTTTATAGACGATAATTAACCTCCGATTCAACAGTTTGTTTTCCAGCATATTGTATATGTATAATTATTATTCGATTGAAATTAGGGTATTTATAACATCTTATTTTACTAACGCCCCACCTAACTTTCCCACCGCTGCGCTGCTACATGGACCTTTCTTCACTAGGCCTTTATATCAACCACCCTGGCTCATATATTTGTATTTAACTTCTATATATATATTTAGTATTAATGGTGATATATATACATCCAGTATTAATTGATTTCACTATGCAATATTTTTTTTTATGCGAGGAAGCAACGGGACGAGCGAGACATACACATATCCATAACAACGTGGCGCTTGTTAGGATGATATAAACAGCACTACATTGTGCTTGCCGATTTGATACATAAAATGTTGTCTCGTTACCCCAGTAATTTCACTAGGTACTTCGCAGTTCAAAGCGGAACACAGGAATATTTGCACATAACTATGTGACAGCAAAAGTAGGAACTGCGCTGGCAGTTACCTAGACGGTCTCCGGCAACGATATATTTTAGATTCAACAAATCCACAGAAAACGGTTAATTTTATAATTAAATATAAAATAACCTTAACTTAATAAATTAATATCATTCAAAGAGTAAAATTCTAAAGAGATTTCTGTTCATTCATTGGTATAAGAGTGACTATAAATACAACAATAATCATTTATATGCAAATTAAATGTGTTCGTAAAGCACACAAAAGAGAATAGTTTTTATACGTTAAAGGTTCGTTCCTTGAAATATTCATATCTTGCCTCGTTCCACATTCTGTTGGGAATGCAAGTTACAATAGAACTGGATTCAGACAAATTGGTGGACAATAAAACGTGAAACGTGAACAATAAGAAAAAAATGTTGTACTAGAAATTAAAACTGAATAAAACAAAAGGAACGCATCTAGACAGTTCTGGTGCTTTCCAACAGTATGGTTAGGAAGCTGAGGGGGAAAAAAACTGCTTAATGATTTTCATTTCAGAATAAAACTAAAAAATATAATACTATAGCATTTCTTTTGGTTTTCAACAATCAAATTATATTGGGTGTTGGGAGGCTGGTTCAGAAAACGAAGACAGATGATAGTACTAATGACACCTTTGATGATGGAACGGAAAAAATATCGATCCTGATTTAAAAAAAAAAAATTATTTTATTAGCGTTATTTACGCTCCGTCGTATTAGTACAGATAAATGAAACGATAGTTTCATAAAAATACATTACTTTACTAAAAAAACCAGCAATGAAACACAAAATCAAAAACAGCTGATGCTCGGATCAACAAGACAACAGCACTCCTAACAGAGAGGTCGTCATTGATCTTTTGGTGGGTCGTTGGTGATTTTGCAAGAATTCTCCATCTCTCTCTCTCTATTCATAGGACCGCAGATTCAATAAGGAAGTGACTCTAATCTTTCACACTACATGAAAAACAATAGTTCAATATTATAATAACGAAAACTTGCTTCAGGTTGTACTACTTTTGGCTTCTTTATTAAAAAAAAAAACTGTAAGCCCCTTAATCTAACCTAAAAAGTATATTACGAACAGACGGCTACTTGTCGGCTGGTTTTTTTTTTTTAAATCCGGTTCGTTGAAACTGCACTTGATTCATACACGGTTGCGTGCTCTGGTGCACGCGGTATGAGTTTTTCTCATAATGATTGCTTTTGACGGTAGATTTGAATTTTGAAAAAAAAAAACACGCAAAATGGGAATTAATACTGATTCTTGGAGACATGTATAAAAGGATTTTAAATTGCAACGAATCTTAACACGCCATTTTACATTACATTATTACAGTATCAATCCGATAACGTCCATTGCTGAGTATAGGCCTCGCTCAAGGATCTCCACTCCAATCGGTCCTGTGCTGCCCGCAGCCAGCGGCTTCTCCGGTTCTTTATCAGGTCGTTGGTCACGGTTGAAAGTGATAAGTAATAAGTTTATAAAATGATAGGTAAGCAGTTTATAGCAATTACTTAATTTGCATCGACAGTCACAACTGGAACTGGTGGTAGGTCCCCATTACCACAGAATGTCTAAGTAGGTAGCACCACAGCGCCTATTTTTACTGCCAAACAGTACTATGCTAATACTATCGTATTCTGGTTTGAAGTACGCTGCTGCTAGTGTGATTACTGGGGTAACGAGACTCAACATCTTGTCTCAAGTGATGAGCGCAATGTGGTGCAATATATATCATCCTAACTAGCGCCACGTTGCTATGGGCGGGCATATCACTTACCATCGTGATCGGTTAAGATCCAGCTTGTCTCATCGCTTAATAGAATAAAAAAAATATTTAGCAAGCATTTATATGATTTTATAATTAAAGACAAGAAAAAGGATATTATTATAATAAATCGCATTATTTTATTTAGGTTATAGTTTTAATAGGATTTGAGAGGTCCCGCAGAACATCTCACGGCACCCAAGGCAACTTACCTGCTCGTGGTAAACCTTGTTAACCAACAAACGAGGCCCTGGCTCCCACCAACCCGCATTGGGCTAGCGTGGTGGGAAATGGCTCAAATCTCCCCATATCAGCCCCTAAAAACGACGACCCCTGATGCTCGGCGGTACCGGAGACCATGCTGACTAGTGATACATTGCCAAGGCGCCGGAATGATCGATCGATGTGGAGATCTTTGGGGAAGGCCAGTATTGATATTAAAGAAATAGGAAACTAATATAAAAAAAATTGTATATTTACTTATTGGCAATCAAATATAGAGTTGCATAATTTTCTTGTTGCGAAAATTAGGCCTAACTTGAAGCACGTTATTAAAGTTTAATGATGTAACTTTAGCACTTCGACTTGTTTCCACTTGTTTGAGAGTCGGACATGGATGGTTGAGCTTGTTAATGAGGAAAATGGTTGTAAGAAACGAGTCGTTATTAGCTAAACTTCATCTGCGTCCGATTTACAGCCGCACTAGGTTTTTTTTTAATAAATATATTGAGTCTAAGATCACTTGTAGTTGAATGAGATTTTAGATCTTAACACAATAACTGTCGCCGGCACGTCTGGTGGCTATAAAAATGAAAATTATGGTCTTCGATCTTAAAATGAGCTTGCAAGGAAAGTCGATATGCAAACGACGTTTTATGAAATTTAAAAAAAAATTGCAGCGAAAAGATGAAGAAAATTTTCATACTTTGCCGGACCTTAAAGGATAACGGAGTACAGTCAATTTCAAGTTTAATTTATGTTTAGTGTTCATTCACCTTAGGCATTTTAAATATTTTTACTCCATCACCAATCGATGTGGAGATCTTTGAGTGAAGACCTTTGTCCAGCAGTGGATGTCTGTCGGCTGGTGATGATGACGACTACACCAATAAGCGTGATAACTTTACTAATAGTTTGTATAAACTCTGATGTCCTTCGACTTGATTCGACTTGTGACTCGACATGCCGTGTACAATGAGATATAGTGTAAATGTCCTAACTGGTGTATTAATATTACGGGTTGGCATATTACATACCACCCGGTGAGCGTCCTGTTCGACTGACTTTATATGTTATTTTTGTCTAAGTTTATATTTCATGTATAAATATTATAATAAAATACTTTAGTAGTGGTGCCGGAGACAGTCTAGGTAGATACCTCCGTAGTGACAAACACTAGGGTGCAAACATTACTATGTTCCGGTTTGAAGCGCATTGTAGCTGGTGTAATTACTGATGTAACGAGACTGAATATCTTATTTCTATTAGGCAATGACTTACCATCAGGTGAAAGTCCTGCTCGTCTCGTCGCTTAATTGTACAAAAGAAATAGTACAAATTAGACTAAAAGCTTGTACACAACATCACTAATACAGCAAACACAATGCTTATGCGAAACAATAGCAGGTTTTTAGCGCACTAAAACGTCATAGCCTACATCGAACGCGAAACGTTATAAATCAAAAACGCATGTTTCACTTCCTGCAATAACACAAATGGCGGCTCGACACTCGAATAACAGTGTTACCCCATTACAAAACATTACAAAGCCATGGGTATTTTTAAACAAACCCCTAATGACAAAAATGTTTTGTTCATATTCATTACTTTTGTAGTTAATCTTTCTACATACATTTTTGTTGTAATGTTATGGTTACTTTAAGTTTTTTTTAATACCTAATATTACTAATATAACACTAGAAGTCATTTCCGTTTCCCACTAGAAGTTCCCAAGTTTCAATATCTAATTTCTATATTATATTGATGATATAATATTTCTTATATGAATCAGTTCCAACAAGAAATCAAATTATAAACAGTTGCTTAATATTGGTTATTAATTAGCTCAAACAAATAATATCTAATAAGTATCAATAAATATCTAATAAGTATTTCTTCAGTTTTTAAATGTTCTTAAAATTTCCCTCATTGTTATTCCCACAGCTGAACTAAGATCTTGTCTATCAAAAAATTTTTGCTGTATTCATCAGTTCTGACTTTCTAAATAAACAAGCCCAGTATTTTAGTGATGGTCACCAAACAGCTGTCCCTTTTATGTAATTATTTTTTGTTAATCCCCTTTTACGACACGCTAAGGGGTAGATAGCTCAAATAGATCTCTCTCAATTCCCCATCTCAATCTATATTAAAACTGCTTCAGCGGGTCAGACATGAAAACGTAACAGACGATGAAACCATGATTTACAATATTTCTTACATTATACGAAAGTAAGTTTGGACTAATATCATAACTACAAGATAATACAATTTAGACGAAACATCGACTAAATTAAACTATTAGTATTTTAGTGCACTTAGTCCTCCGCGTTGATATCACATAAGTAATGATTAAAGCACCCTAAAAATACCCTGAAGATGTGTTTTTTCCCAATGATATTCTTCTTCATTTGTATGATGTTAGTTTTTTAAAACAGATCTAAATTAATAATTATGGTTGATCACATTAATAAAAAACACGATACCTCTATGATCCACTAATGCACCTATATATTAACTTTATAGAATCTAGAATAACTTATATTATTCTAGTTTCCTTGATGGAAGAGTAATCACCGGTGACAATCGTGGAATCTTGATCGATATTGCGATAGAACTTCTATAGTATAATTTAACTTTATATACTTCAACATTAAGGAAGGGAAATTTTCTCTTCAATAAAACAATCATGATACATTAAGACCCCGACACGGAGTGGATGAGGAAGGTCATCGAGGGGCATACGTATTAATCAACAGTGTTAGTAGACCTAACACTAAGAGGACTGACTATGCCAGTGAATTCTACAGGGCAGGATTGATTGATTAAGAGATCCTGGAATAGAGATCTATAACAATAGCAGTCTTCTTATTAATGGAGATGCATACTTATAAAAATAAACATAAATAATTAATTATACTTATTAATAACTAATAAACAATAATATACTGTTATTGCAATAATAACCTCACACTTCAGTCTATATACGAATACTTATATATATATTTACAACGCATTGAGAACAAATTTAAAATAATATTATTATTAATACTAATATTAATATTAGCTTCATACAAATGTTTATAATATTTCTTACTACTGATTATTAATTGTACTGATTTTAAAGGATTTCACATTTATAATAAACTGTATCATGACGATTTCTTAAAAGAAACATTTATGAAGTTTTCTTATTAAATATTGAAAAAGCAACAAAGTGGGTCGATAATAATAGAAAAAAAAACACTACGTCAATTTCTTTATAAAGACCCAATTAATTTTGAACCAAACGCAGTACTAATAATAGCAGCAGAATTAGTAGGTCCTTCAGGGTCAAAAAACATAAACTGAGCTGTCTAAGAAAACCTAACCTGACAGGTGGTATTTAGGAATTTATAAAATTGTTTGTTTAGAAATTTATATACTATAGTTCCACAGACGTACCGGTAAATCTATGGTACCCGTAATTTCTTACTATTTCCCTTGAAATACATTTCCTACTGAATAGCAGAAATCAAACATAAAAGGGGAGAACAGGAAAAACAAACTACGCTGACATTTTCATTTATTTACATTTGTTTTCCGCTACGCATGCTACTTGGGCCGTACCCTACACGACCCTTTCGGAATCCCTTCTGCCCTATTTTCTTCTTTAATTTCGACAAAATCGATATTCCGAAGGTCCGACGCCATTTATCCGTATTAAACATTAACGCTGTAGTCCTTTCGATAGATTGAACGTTTAAATAACTTATTTAACATAATTGGAGCTTTGGAAATTTAAATGGAAATGAGGTAATTATGAATTGAAATAATTTACTTTACCACATTTATGATCTATGAAAGAATCGAAGGCTTTCTTCATAAACAATAGACTGACACTTAACCTCAAATTCACATCATGTTAAGTATTAATATAAAATAATTGACTCCAATCATTTCTATTGTATCTGATGTTTTATTTTGTTACCTTTTACTGTCAGTTTTTTGATGAAAACATATTATTTTCTTGATTATATCTAGGTTCATTCGTTCCAAAAAAAAAACAAAAAAAAAACCCAAAAGGAGGGTTGATGTCAGGCAGGCGGCCGGTCGTAAAAAGTTTAGCCAAAACTATTTACATGTTCGGTAATGAAGAACATGTTGTGCCGACTCTACATAAAGGGGGACCGGGGCAGGAGAAAGAAGAAGATATATAGGTTCCTTAAAGAAGTATCACTGACCATTAGGTCTTTGTTACTTTCAATCAGAAAAAAAAAGGCAATTAAAATTATTAACGAGAAATTTCTTAAACATGTATATATAGAGATGACAACTTTCCGTAAAAATCTATTCACAAATTGAATCAATCTTTATAGTTTTGAGACCTACTAATAAAAATTTGATACGGTATTCAGATGTTGGTCCATAATTTTGGATCAAAGTCGAATTTAATAGACCTGAAGGAACGAATAAAAGATTATAAATAGCTCATGTTCCCACAGCAAGGATTCGAAGCTTTCTTTATCATGAAACACTTTGCTGAATACTAAATATTACGTGATATGATTATTCAATTTGTAATTTCGCAAAATAACTGTACAATAATTCAGTTGTATATCACAGACATTATTATACGCGAAAAGCTTTTAAAACCACTGTTTTTTTTTATTAAAAATATAACAAACTGTATGTTAGATATATAATGTTATCTTCATATGTATTGAATATATATCTAGCTTAAAAAACTATAAATTTTTTTCGTAAAGAAACTTCAGATAATTGTTATAACGAACTCTTGGTTTTTAGAGAGCACTGTTAATTTTTATTTAATATAAATCGGATATCTTAATATATAACTGACGTACTTGGAGAAAGTGACCCTATTGGAGAATATTGTGGAAAATATTCGTGTTTATCAGTCCTCAAGAAGGTATTATCACCGTCATTATCATTTCAGCATATCTCTATCTAGCAGACGAACTATTTTCTATTAATTGTTCTATATATATTATTCTTCCTATATTTTGATTATATGTTCTTCATATGAGATTATTGATGTCCATTGCTGATTATGCGCCTCTGCTATTGATTTCCACAACGACAGGTCCAATGCCATCATCAGATAAATTTGCATGCGTATCTCTCCTGTTTTTATAATATATTCTACGTTCGAGGAACTGTCAATTGGTTGTTCAAAAGACCAATTACTAAGTTAGATCACTGCCAATTTTAGGGTACAATATCTTGATTTTGGACTATCTATATTTGTAATAAAATAATTTCTCGTCTCTCTCCGTCCTTCACATGGTGCCTTATCACGTAAATTGGCATGTATATGCACAATCAGTAAAGCGGGCATGTTCGAATGTTTGGCTGCCGTCAAGGCAGCGGAATATTTAACGTTATTTATTTCCTCTTGCCGGAATATTACGTGTACCAAATACCACACAGTATAATATAAAAGCTTCTTGTTACAACAAAGTGAAGAGAGCATCATGTTAACCTGTAGTAAGTTATACGCCGTCCTATACAAAATGGGGTTCGTTTGCGCAGCATTACTTTAAGCATGTGATTTGAAACGTTTTTATTATTTATACAAAGCCAACACTTGCCTTGGGAACACGTATGAATGAACATCATTTCATGAAAGATTTTACTTAATAACATATAACATACAAATATGATATCATCAATAATTTCATGGGAAACAATGAGATCAATAATTACGAGCATCGTCGCTTATAGTCTATCGGTTTTCATGTACCAATGCTGTTGAAGCGGCAGGTTAATAGTATAAGGTGGATGGTAGACAGCAGTTGCAATGTAGTTCTAGAGACAAAAAAAATATCGGGGAGAGAAGGTTAATATCCTATCAGTAAAGAAAGAAAGAGAAATGTGTAGGATATCTCGCATGTCCTCTAGTATAAGCTAGGAAGGACAAAAGACTCAATCTTTTAACTGGAAATAACCAGTTATATGTTGGAGATATATACGAAAGAATATATAGAAATTGCTGCTGATAGATCGGATCTTTAAATTGTGTAGATATGTTAGTAGAACAGCAAGGCGATAGTAGAATGTGGACACCAAATATCATTCCAAATAATTCTTCTTTCCTATATATGTAATTGTTGTTAATTCTCTATTCTTTAGTCATATTATACATAACCAAGAAATCGTCTTTCTTATATTTCAGTCCACTTTCTTCGTTTCCAAATCTATTGTTATTTCGGTACATAATAAGACGTTTTTTTGTTTGGATTTGGTAAAGCGTTTCGTGTTACCAACTCGTTAGTTGGACTTGTAAATATATTTAAACGTAACCGTTTTATTGAAAGTTTTCATTAAAAATAACTTAAGCTCTGAAGTTTAAGCTTGTTAATATACTCCGCTCCTTTACATTCTTTTGTGTAATTACATGTCACATTATAAAAAAAATATATTAACTACCATCTTTCATCTCGGCGTATATGAGCTCGACTCGGAATCTACTATTCGGGACCTGGGTGTGATTCTAGACAACGAAGGAAACCCTCGATAAGCATATCGATCAAATTTTAAAGAAATCCTACAGAATGTTGGGTTTTATCACTCGTATAACGAAATCTTTTAAATGTAAAGATACTTTCATTATTCTACATAAATAGTAAGATCAGAATTACAATACTCAAGATCCATCTCGAATATCATTCAATATACACTTCTAAGATCGAAGGCGTGGAAAATCAATTTTTAAATGTAATGTATCGAATGCCTTGTATTCGCGATTCCTACGAAAACTTATTAATAAAACATATAATGCTCTCGCTCCAAAATAGACGATCTTCGTCTGACGCATACACTCGCAGGACTATGTGTTGGAGATGTGAACAGTCCTGCTTTGTTGTCCGAAGTGAAGTTTCTAATACAGTCTAAGGAAACGCGATCTAAATATCTATTTCATGTTTCGATAACCCGAACCGATACAGATAAACGCGACCCTCTATACAAAATGTGTGACTTCTATAATTTTTCAGTAACTTAGATTTCATGCTTCCGCACTGCATATAAAGACAAAATAGAAAAAAATACTTGTTTCCAAAGATCCGAACTGTTTTTAAATTATTTTAAGTACAATATGTATATAGTTGTAATTCAATGAATTTATCTACTCGAAATCGATTAAAAAAGGCTATTACAGAATTAATTTATCTTAACTACAAAAGCATAACCTCTAGTAAGATTATAACTACAGAATAAGTTAACTGTACGTACGTCCATTATCCTTATAGTATTCGTAAGTTTTCATTTTTAGAGATTACACTTTGTATCTTAACAGGTTTATCTTAAAAAAATATAATTTCATTTACAGAAATTGTCCTCATGTTGAAAAGTTTCAACCTTCAGTCAATTTCCTTAAAAAGGAGGTTTTCAGACACGGTGCTGGTTACAAGTGGTCTCTTAAGGCCGCTTTGTTAATTGGAAGTAAAAACGGCGCGTGTCTGAAGACGCTACAGGACGTATTTCTGTACCAAAGAGATGAAACGACTTAAGTCAACAAATGAGAGAAAAATATAGTAATAGTATTCGCCATTTATTAATATTATTAGTTTACAATTATTTCTGGAAACACGTAGACTACTTTGACTTCCTTAGCGCGTACCTAAATACACGAAAGTCCTTGGATCGATTCCGGAGCCACATGTTTGTATGATGATACGGTTTTATTTGTATCCGTCTGACTACCAGCTATCCTCTTCACAGCTAAAGGATTCAGGGCGTATTGTAAATAAAAAAACTTTAACTATGTTGAAGATTTTAAAGGTAGATTCGTAAACCTTACCCAATTAAAGGTTGAATATAAAAACTTTTACCTCTTCACCATCTCGTGGGATGAATTCCCAAATCTCTATTGTTAAGGCTCACTTATTTGAAAGAAACTTTTGAACAGAAATCCTGAGTAAAATCAGGACGATTTTCATAGAAAATTTTGATAAGGAAGCATTGATATATCGGTTCATAAGCGCGATGGTATACGATTCGATAAAGTGCGGATTCTACACCCTTGATGTGTTTCAAGAACAACAGCTTCCGCAACAATGGGTAATCCGTCGACCTGCACTTGGTCTGCTTGGCGAACAAATTGCTTTGACTGTTTCCTCGTGATAGAAGGTCCAGTATCCCGGTGGTCCGACCATGAAGAGAGATACATATATTCATCTTAACTAAAGCCATTATTATAGCCGCTAAAACATCGTTTAGTAGTAAATCAGTGCTAATATATATAAATGAATAATCTCAAAAAGAGAAATATTATAATATAATAAATATTATAATATTCTACTTTACAGTAACAATGTCTTCATTAATAATATTTATTAAAAATTAACGAATATTTATTACTATATGCTTTATTACGAATTAAGATGCAGTTAGATCCACAGCAGCAAAAAAAACTTATATAAAATACTATTTTTATAATATACTAAATATAAAATACAATTTTTTTTTAATTAAGAGGCGAGACGAAAGGGACTTTCACCTGAAAATAAGTGATACGCCGAATACGATAACAACGAAGCGTTAGTTAGGAAAAAATACACTGCATAAAATTGTGCTTGTCGCCTGAAAAAGAATGTTCCAGTCTCATTATCCCAGTAATTACACTAGCTACAGCGCCCTTAAAACCCGAACACAGTGTTTGTACACTACTCTTAGGCGGAAGAAATACTCCGGCAATAAAGACCTAACGCTAGTGTATATATTTCTATATAAACGAAAAATCTGACATTAATATTTCTTTTAAATCTTAATTGAACAGATAATAATCTGACGAGATTCAAATTATTTAAAATGATAAAAGATTACTGTGCAGTCAAGGGAGTGGACCTGGAGAGTGCGGGGTGGGACAATCTACCTCCTCTACCCTCCCTCGTGCCGTCCCACTCAGATGGTTATCGATTCTACGACGCGTATAGTAACGTACCTATATATTATATCTGAAGTTGTACACCTTATCTAGACGTCACCGGCGCTGGACTATTTCTAGATCGTATTCTAGATTTTCGTTTTCGCATTTCTCGTCTTAAGCAACAATGTCTATTTCTAATTTTCCTTTCGTACATGGAAGCTGCAGAAGATAGATCGCTGCTTTGAGTCAGGATATATTTAAGTTTTATGTCAAACTTAAAATATAGATGTTATTTCCCTGTTCCACACACAGGTGACATCATCATCATCATCAGCCGATAGACGTCCACTGCTGCACATAGACCTCCCCCTTAGATCTCCACATAGATCGGTCCCGCGTTGCTCGCATCCAGTGGGTTCCAGCGATTCTCACCAGATCGTCCGTCCACTTCGTGGGAAGGTCCCAACACTACGTCTACCAGTACACGAGCGCCACTCGAAGACCTTACTGCCCCATAGGTGACAGAAATGAGGTCATTATAGATGATTGTCCTTTTAATTTAGATACTTGATGATAGCTATGGAGCTATTGAATCTTCAATAAAGTATCCTTTTTGTCTCTAATCATGTTAGTGCCAATAAATTCTGTTAATTAATGATCTTTACCTTTGCGTAAAAAATAACGTGGTTTATTATAACCTCAGAAGAATGTATATATAAACAGAAGGTACATGGAAAGAGATTCATTAAAATTCTAGACTGAACTGTCTATCGATCCATCCATCAATCGTGATCAACCGACAGACGTCCACTTCTGGACATAGGCCTTCTCCAAACATTCCCTCGCGATTGCGTAGGGATTCATATGGGGAGTTTATGAGCCATTTCTCATCATGCTACCCCAATGCGAGTCGGTAGAAGCCAGAGCCTCGTTTGTTGATTGGTTAATATCGTCAATACCATGAAAGAACCCACAATGTAATAAATTGATTGTTCTGATAAACAATCATCCATTTAGATAATAAAATACTGGTGGTAAGTCAGTGTTGCTGGAGACCGTCCAGGTAGGTACCACCGCAGCGCCTATTGCAGCCGACAGACAGTTTTTTTTTTTTTTTTGTTTAACGTGGGGGAAATGCCTACGCATACTCGACCTCGCGGGGGCAAGGACGAGTTATATCGGACTTGCACCGACTAAAACCCCCACGATATTCCTCCTCATCGCCATGATGGCAGGGTCACGGGAACGCGAGTGCGCACTCATCCGCGACCCTGCCGGAGCCGACAGACAGTAGTGTTCCCATTTGAAGGGCGCTGCAGCTACAGTAATTACTAGGGTAACGAGACTCAACATCTGTCTCAAAGCAACGTCATTATGGGCAAGCGTATCACTTATCATGACGTGAACGTCCCACTCGAGTCGTCGCTTAATTCAATTTAAAAAGCTTTCTAATATCTTTTGCAATCTAATTAAATTCTAATTGTCACTTGAAATTACTTAATATTCAACTATGCAATTGGCAACTCGGCAATTTTTAATACACTGCCGCCATGTTGTCTGAGGAACGTGGATTGCGTGCTTGAGGATCTCCGCCAGGACGCAAGATGGCGTCGAGAGACTGGAACATTTTACAGCGAAAATACTTTCTCTTAGAAAAAATTTAAATGAATAAAATTATATGGATAATTTTCCTTTGATCTTGTTTTTACTAGAAAATTTTCTGAATTCTGAATTATTGCACTGGCGGTAGGTCTCTGTTGCTGGCGACCATCTTATTAGGTATCACCGCAGCCATGTACTTGTACTTATTTTAAATGACTAACAAGCCTTCATGAAAGAATTCTTCGTGACACTAATTAACATAAAAACGTTATTTGCGGCACTTATCACGCATAGTGATCAGAACTTGAAACCAGTATTTTTTATAAATAAATTGAATATTACGATAATAAAATTATGTAATTTTTTATACAAAAAGGTAACATTACTGTTTGGCGGCAGTAATAGGCGCTGTGGTGGTACTTACCTAGACGGTCTCTGGCAAGAGATCTACAACCAGTAAAAGAATTAACAGGCCGTGGATCCGGGTCCACGCGCCCAATGTCAGATAAGCTGTTTAAAGTCGAATGGCTCGCAGCGTTATCATCATCAGGAATCTAGCTAGTAAAAGAATTACAATCCTAAAAACACGCTGGTGAAGTCGTATGTGACCAAAATGAAGATAATTAAAACAAAAAATATTTGGCTATAAAACTATCAAAACAATACGAACCAGTCGTAAAAATTATTGTATTAATTAACTGGATAGGGACCTAACAATTTAATTAACCAGTGTATGAATCATTACAAATTGTTATAAATTTATGGTTTGACTATAGTATACCCAATTACTATTTAATCTATTATCACTATGGTGTGCGCCGTAAGTACTTGGTTTAGATTTCGCTGGAAATAAAATTAAAGAAGAATTGGATGGAAAATTGCATTGAATAGAGTTTCATAATTTTTCAGTCTATTCAATTCGTATCCCTTTGTGGAAGTTCTTTGCTTTCATCCGTCTCGAAGCTTTATATCTTTTTATATTATATAAGACATCTCAATATATTACTTTGAAATATAAATTCCATTGTATTTCCCGGTAGTAGTCCCGAAATATTTTTAACATCACGAAATAACTACTTGAATTTATCTTTAGGTAAGTTACCAACGTTTAACAGTATTGCTCTGTGGTATTGTTTAATATAATTATAAAACATTCATTGTATTTTACTTCCGGCGCCCACGGAAAGAAAAATATGCTTACATTAAGACAAAGTGAATGTAGCTCTACAGTTTTCAAGGAAGCCCATTTAAAGAATGGGGTAGCTATATTATGCTTTTCTATGGTTTTTTTCCCTCTTAGCCTACTGACACTTGGCTTACGGGAGTCTATTTTAGTAGAATGCGCTCTAAAGCCTACTGCCTGTACCACTGTCAAAGTTCTTTGACAGCGTACGGCGGCCTTAGGCTGTAGCCTAGTGAGTGGGGTCACGAGCGCCCCATTCCATACAGTTGCGTTTCCTGCTTCCGCCGCTAGATGGCGCTGTACCGCGACGTCATTGATCCGTTCACATTTCGCTCGCTGAAAATAGTACAACGCCGTTACGCAATCACGCCATTCAGACGGTGTACATTTTTTTTTATTACGCTTACGTAGTGAACATGAATTATGAAAACGTTTATCATCATTATAACAATCATCTTTTATGGGATTTAAACGTTATGGTTGAATTACAAGAACGATCATCATTATATTCATCCCGTAGACCCCCATTGTTTGATATACGCTTGCCCTCAAAGCTCTCATGCGTCTCATTCAACGGTTTCACTAGTGTGAATTCATTCTCTCCTTCATCAGATCATCAGTCCTCCTTTTCTTGCAATGCATCTCCCTAAATGTTACGTCCCCATCGGCTATCAATCCTTCGAGCAACACGCCCTACTCATTATTATTTAAGTCTGGCAATCATTTTGCAGTGGCCAAAGATAAAATAATAGAGAACAATATTTTCAATTATTATAATCTAAATAATAATACTGTATATATAATAAGTAATAACAAGTAGCCATGTGTTTTAAAGGTTTTCGGTTTAGGCAACCCGTTGATAGGTTAAACATAATGCAATTAGCGCATTCCAAGTATTAAACATTTGAGCTAGGTTTTTGTTTCCACTGGACCCTGAGGAGGACAATGGCTGGACGTGGTCTTCCGGTATTGAGGTAGTACTCGCGAGGATGATCAGGACTGCGTGATAAAGGCACTGGGTCGGGCTATCCTAGCATAGTGTTAGATAGGCAGCGGTTGAGTTCCAAGTGGAGATCCCAAGACCACCGAGGCGGTTTTAGTGGGTAAAAATCTCCACATAACTCCAGACTTCCCCCAGAAGACAAAGTATCTTTTCGGCGACTTCACTCCGGAACAAAAAAAAAAGGCTGAACCACTAATATAACGCACGCAAGGACTAATATAATGCACGCAAGGACTAATATAACCCAAGACCATGTTACATTGGATACATTACTAGAGACCTATATACAGCTTTGGATGTCCATCGGTTGAGATCATGATGAAGTGCTTAAGAATATGCTGTTAAAAAAAAATAATATAATGGAAGCGGTAAAACTTTGGTTGTGAATTTCGCCAGAATTGCCGAGGATAAAACACAATTGTGTTTCGCCCCTTTCGTATTTCCCGGCTGAATGCAAATGTAGCCAATGTCAGCACGGTTATTGCGGATTTGTATTCAGCTGACGGTCGAGGATCCCGCCTCGTGTATCTTCGTTATATCCGCGTGCGCGTACATCCGCTGAGGGCGCTTCAAAGAACGCCGTTTCATCTCCACACGCGGAAGCTCTCATACGGATTTATGCAAATAGATACGCGAAGTGCTCTCGATGCTTAGATTTTATTTGTAACTGTATTCGAACGGGAGAAATCATTTGATATAATTTAAACGTGTATCCAAGGATTGAAGATAGTGATTACTTTGGATTGCACATCACCATATCCAACTCATCGCCTTAACACAAACGTAATTTTGGATAACCCATTACACCATGTACAGCATCAATTAAACCAGAAATTTGTATTATTTGCCTACTATTTACTAGTAGAAATAGGTGCATAAAGATCTACCTAGATGATCTACTGCTAGTGAATATTAGTACGAAGCAAGCTGTAGTTAGTGATGTTACTGGTATACCAAAACTTTTCCTGCTAACATCCGAACTAACGCGTTATTGGTGACGAGGATGTTTTTCCCAAACGTCGTGTCGGCCTACCGGACCCTTCGCCAACTGGAGCTCGATACGGTCTTGGTCCAAGCGTTCACTGGGCACGGGGGATTCTCCGAGTACCTTCACAGGTTCAAGCTCAAGGAGAGTCCCGCGTGCCTTTGTGACCCGTCGGTGGACCAGACCGTCGCACACGTGATCACTTCCTGTCCTATGTATGGAAGGGAAAGAGATGCATGTGAGCAGGAAATTGGAATGCGGATAAGGAGTGGAGTCATCGCCTCTCTGATGAGTGACGACGGAAGTCGCGAAGCGTTCCTGGGATTCTGCCGGAAGGTTGTGGGGAATGTAGTGAAAATAAATAAAAATGTAAATAGAATAAATAGATAGATAAGAAAAATTGTTAGATGTAAGGAAAAATTGTAAAGAAAATAGAGATAAGCATAAGGAAAGGACATTGGAAAAGAAGACAATGCTACAGGGGGTGCTTTTTTCCAGGGTGTCCCCCCCCCACATACTTTCCCCCCCGGAGCGCCGAGCAGCAGTCTCCGAGTCCGAGGAGAGGATGTATGAGAGAAGGAAATGGGATGGAGAATGGTAAGAAGAAAAGGATGAAAGATAAGTTGAGAGCAAAAGTTGGAAGAGTGAGAGAGGAGAACGATGGAAAACAAAGTAAGAATGATGGTAAATGATAGATAGGATGACTAAAGACCCTGACCCAAAACACGCAGGGGAAATGCTTAAAAAAAAAAAAAAAAAAAAAACGCGTTATTGGTCCGTACGAATTCAGCTGGAATTGCTTATCTCATCGCTTTGTGGTGACAATATATAACCTTACATAATCTATATTTTTTGGAGTTTATGGCCTGCTAAAAAACCTTTACTCTTTAGTATACTATAAGGTAGTGTTGTCATAATAACATTTATCACAACAGTACAGCCAGATTCGGGTTGCGTCTTCACAGAAGAGGAAATAACTGTATCACTTAAAACGTTACGACAAATATTCAATGGAGAATTATTCGCTCTTGTCAAAGGATAATAAGCATCGATTTTCTTATTTTCGTTTCTAAGTTATAAGTAACTGTAACAAATTTTATGCTTTCTAAGCTAAAAAGTTCAAATTTCATGAAGTCGAAAATATGGTCTATTGTCGTACGAGCTCTAAAAAATTTCGAGCTGCATCAAATTCGCCCGGATACTGTCACCTACCTCTCACTCTTAACCTATATGCAAGGAAGTGAAAAACTTTCAGCTCACTGCGACTCACTGCACACTGAGACTTCCTCGGTGACCTCGTTTCCGTTTATTAAGACAGGAAACAGAATGAAAATTCTAGATCTTTTATTATTAAAGACAAAGGATTGATGTAGATTAAATTAGATGTAACGGACGACTAGAAAGTGATCTTTTTGTTTTATCTTAGGTATGCTTATGTTTTTACAGTTAAGTAAAGTTAAATATAACATAAACCATTGATCATCAAAAAATCTGTGAACATGAACATAATGTAGTATAGTAAGTAAATAACTCTTCGTTCTAATAAGGACTAGTAAGGTCGTGCTTAAATAAAATTATACTGATAGTAATTATATATATATATACTTACCTCTGTTGCCGGAAACCGTCTAAGTATTTACATCCACAGCACCTATTGCAGCCGACGACTGTCCAAAACATTACTGTGTTTCGATTTGTAACGCGCTGTAGTTAGTTTAATTACTGGGATAACGAGATTCAACATCTTATGTCTCTGACGGCGAGCTTAATGTTGTGCTGTGTATACAATCCTAATTATCTCCTCGCTGTTATGGGCAGGCGTATCACTTACCATCAAGTGAACGTACCGTTCGTCTCGTTGCTTAATTTTATAACATATTTTTACGTATTTAAAAAAATACTATATCCTTTTTCAAGGATTGATTTTTCAATACAAAAAAAACAATCTTTCAAATCCAGCCGCTATCTTGTGATATTACTGCGTTCTAACAAATATTTATAATAAGGATAAACAATGTAGTTAGGCTTTACTCGATCTGCATAACTAGATAGTTATCTACTGCTGGTCATTGACCTTACCCAAAAACCTTCAGATCGAATAGTCTCGGGCTTGTCTTTTTCTTTATTCTACGAGGCGACGGGACGAGCGGTTTTCGTAAAGTGATACGCCAGCCCATAACAACGTGGCGCTAGTTAGGATGGTATACACTGCAGCACATTGCACTCGTTGCCTTGTGACATATTATGTCTCGTTACCCCGGTTATTTTAATGGTTACAGCGCTTTTCAGCTCAGAACACAGTAATGTTGGCAAGGTATTGTTTGGATTTAGAAATAGTCGCTGCGGTGGTATCTACCTAGATAGTCGCCGGTAATAGATTCTGATGTCCAGTTCGTTACGTGGTAGCTATACGAAGGTATACGTTGAAGATTGGGTGGCTAAGGCACAGTCGGTAGCGGTAGCGTTGCACGAAACTATTCAATTTTTTTTTATTAACTTGAGGGAAATGCCTGCGCATAATCATTTTCGCGGGGACAAGGACAGGTTATGTTGAACTTGCACCAACTAAAACCGCCACTATGTACCATCTCATCGCGGGATTACGGGAACACTTTCGCACCATCCGCTACCCAGTCGGCGCTGACCGCTTAAGCAGCCCCATCTCGGCAGAGAGAGAAGGACCTTCCCTTTCCACCTCCGTAGGGGCAGGCTGGAACATGCAGCGCGCCCTCCCCTCGGCCTCTTGCAGTCGCGCGGGCAACGGATTCCCCCGAACCCGTCTGCGACTCCACCTCGACTGCAAGAGGCAGCATAAACCTGCCCCTGCAGCCTGGCCGCATAGAGCAGCATAAAGCTACCACTGCAGCCCATCGGCCTCATCACGTGATGAGCTCGCGGCTTAAAACCGATGCTCTAAGCTGGAGCGGTCACTTCGGGCCGGCCGGGTAGGTTCCTCTTCGCTTCATCGTGGGCGACCCAGCCACGGTTACTAAGCCCCTCCGATCACGACAAGGCGGGAATTTATTGGGAGGACGAAACTATTCAATTAACACAAGAGCCGTTAAGCGCCGACCGGGTAATGTGTAAATACGTACTTGTGTCCCAAGCGAGAAGCGTAAGCGTTTTAAAAATGCTACAATTTTAAGTACTGAGAGATATTAGCCAATAGTGATATAATTTTTTTGTTGTATTTAACAATTGAGGCATTGTAGCATAGCTTAGGGTGGCGGTCTATCAGGATTAATGAAACCTAGCAAAATTTGCAGGAAATCATTAGAAGGTAACATCAAAAGCACTAGTGGTAGATATCTGTTGTCGGAGACCGTCTAGGTAAGTACCACTGCAACTCTTATTTCAGCCGCACCACAGTAGTGAGCAAAATTTACTGTGTTCCGGTTTGAAAGCTAGTAAAATTACTGTGGATTTAATATCTCGTGTCTCAAGGCGACGGACGCCATGTGGTGTCGAGTATAAAATCCTTAAAAGCGCCACATTGTTATGGGTACATCATATATATATATATATGTATGTAGTTAGAGAAGTACTGGAGTAATAACGTTTTTTTACTGTGGCAAATAAAAAAAAATTAACGCTTTACGCTTTACGCCTACTCCATGAACGAGGAAAGCTCTTATTCATTCGCATATAAAACTATTGGAGCGAAGAGTCTTTACAGCATTGCGCCGTTATCCTGAAGTGGTGATGCTTGGCACGAACCCTGGCATTTCAAACACTACGTACTTATTTACGACCGACAACAAATGGCTCGTACAATAAAACCTTGTTTCACACAACTACAACTCTTTATAAACTAACCTTTTACTATAGCTTACAGTGGAAACTTTTTACCCCGTAAGATATTTACAGGAACTTTCATTTAACACAAACGAGGATAACTGAAATAAATTTTATTACATATAAATATTCTATATATATTTTTTTTTCATTTAGGAAGCGACGAGAGGAGCAGCACGTTCACCTGGTGGGAACTAATACCCCTGCCTATAACAACACGGCGCTAGTTAAGATGGTATGGACAGCACTACATTAAAAGCTAGTCGTCTTGAGATATAACATATTACGTCTCGTTACTCCAGTAATTTCAGTAGCTATGCCCCTTCAAACCGGAATACAATATTGTTGGCATGTTACTGTCAAGCGGCAGAAATAAGGGCTGCGGTGGTACATACTCAGACGGTAACAGAGACCTCCCAGCTGATGATAAGTAATAGGCTTGCTCATAACCATTTGAGGCTGGTTGGGATGATGTATACAGAATCTCAGCGTGTAAGGGTTCCCGTACAATAACTCACAGCATCCAAGCCAACCTCACCTGCTCGTGGTGCACGCTGCGCATCAACAAACGAAGCTATGTCTAGCAGTGGACGTCTATCGGCTGATGATCATGATGGCTCAGAATCTCCATTATATATGACCTTTTAAGATGAAGTGTTGTATCTCTTGATCTCAGTAATTTAACTAGGTACCAAGCTCTTATCTCTCTAAATGGTCTAATAATGGTCTCCGTTAAAAGTACTAGCTCCAATAAAGAGATTTAATACAATAAGAACTTACAATATAACCTCAACAGCAATTATAGTCCGCAATTCATATTCCTCTAATTAAATATTAAGTTAACCGCTTGAAATTTTCAGAAATCACTTAAATAGCTTGAAGTAATTACTGAAGTGGTAAAATTCTCAAGATTATAATGTACTACAAAGAAATTCACGGTATGCAGCAAAGAAGTAAATGAAACTAAACGATGGAAAGAAGTAAAAAAAAGGAGGAAACCTGAGAGAAGATAAATTGCATACGTTTGGAGCTGAGCTGAACTTTTCAATATCTATTGTAAATATTTGTATTTTTTATATATCATCATCATCAGCCGGTAGACGTCCACTGCAGGACTCAAACCTCTCCAATAGATCTCCCACGTTTGTAGGGGTGCATATAGTGGGATATGGGCAAATTCCCACTACGCTTGCCCAATACGGATTGATTGGAGCCAGAGCCTCTTTTGTTGATTAGCAGGTTGCACCACGAACAGGTGAGGTTTTTTCTTCGTTTTTTTTTTGTTTAACGTGTGGGAAATGCCTACGCATACCCGTCCTTGCAGGGTCACGAGAACGCTTTCGCTCATCTCCGCGACCCCGCCAGCACCGGTTGCACCATGCAGCCCCGCCTCGGGACGGAGGGGAGAACCCCCGCATTCCACTTCTACCGAGATTCGAACCCGCGAACTTTGGAATGAAGGCCGCACGCTCCAACCATTAGGCCAGCGAGCTACTACTACTAACGGTTTATTGTATAAATATCTAGATAATAGTAGAATAATATAGTAATATAATAATTTAGTACAATATAAATATAGATATTTTAATTATATGTGACTACAAAAGCTCTTCAAAACTGATTGTCCAATAACTACCCTTATTAAAGATACTTTTGTTTCAGTTAAGTCATTAAAATTTTAACGATTGGAAACCAAAACCACTTCGTACCCAATAAAGTTAATTACAGGTTTTTTTTATACATTCATGCTTTCGACTATAATAACGAACTTGGTAGTATCTTCCACGTACCAATTTATCAATAAAAAAAACCAATTAATGCCATGTTCAAATATTATTGTATTGGTCCTAATTTGTATATAACAGTTAAAGTATTTTTCCTATTATATTATTATAAATGGCAACACAGTACATGTAGCAACACTAATGTTTTAGTGTTATCTATGTAGTAGACATATAATATCTAGATTAAGTTTTGTCTAAAAGAATAGGATGTTTTTATTGTTTCACAACTTTTTATCGAAATCTTTACTGAGTAAAACTCATTAGAATAAACCCACCGTGACCTTCGCATGTCACAAACAGCAGCTAAGGGGTGGAAACTCCAGGAAAATGGCACCAGAGTATGCTATGGTCTTTAACTCCATAATATGCTTATAACCCCAGTTGGGAGGCTAAGAATTTTCAGAATTTCAGCAGGCTGGAAGGAGAATGAATCATGGCTCATTCCACATTCACTAAGAAGTTCCTAATATTTTATTTAAGCTATAAACCTTTTCCAAGAATTACTTAAAACCATGTGATGAATTTTCTGATTTATCAGGTATTTCAAATAACTTCCAACATTAAATTTACTAAGCAATAGTTACTTTTAGACATTAGTAGTAATATTTTCTTTCTTTACTGCAAATTGAGGTCATATTTATTCCGAGGGTGTGATATTATTACATCTTTACCAGCTTACTTCCCATTTAGCGACTGACAACGCTCAGGAAATTCATCCGGGATCTTTGTCGAGGACACTAACGTAACGGACTCTGTCACATCCATCAAAAAAATTGCGACGTACGCCAGTATACGTACGTAATAGCCTTAATGTCTTACTTTATCTTTATCTACAGTGTACACATATATAGAGTCTTAACTTTATGTTGGTCGCTTTGCTGGCCGTGACACCCCATTCCCCCGCAACTCCCTTTGGGGGAAGAACTTTGTAAAATCTATTCTTAGATGATCTCTAAATGGCAAAAACAATATCTCTACCAAATTGTGAATGTTTACTTCTAATAGATTAGAAAATCTGGTGATGACTCAATGAATCTCTGAATATCTCCTTTGTATATACAGATTTAAAAGAAATAATAATAAAGAAAATCTCTTGTTTAAGAATGGGGGTGGGATTAAGCAGGAGAGGTTGGTGATCACAATCTTGATTTTACGGAGTCCATACGATATGTGACGCTGGAATCCAACCATGGTCCTCAATGTAACGGCAAACGTGGCAGTGCTTTGCTCCACGGAGACAGTTTTCGCCTTCACCCCGTGTAGAGAGTGACTTGATGATGAACCAGTGCTTCTATGATAATTTAGAACACCTATTTCTTCTTGATGGAATTCATTTAAATGGATCCACTACTTTTATTAGTTATAGGACTCTGTTGCCGGAGACCGTCCGTGTAGGCAACACCGCAGCGCCTTTTGCTGCCGACAAACAGTAGTTTGCAAACATTATTGTTCGGGTTTGAAGGGCGCTGTAGCAAGAGTAATTACTTAAGTAATGAGACTCAAAGTTTTATGTCAATACGAACGCAGCATGGTGCAGTATATATCATCCTACTTGTTATAGGTAGGCGTATCACTTACCTTCAGATGTACGTCCCGCTTGTGTTGTAGCTAAATTGAATAAAAAAGTAGTAATTTTAGACACAGTCAAGAAGTAGTGTATATACTTTCTATTCTGTTCGATTTCAACAGAAGTTTATATTTAACACTGAACAGTCATTGCTGTTAAGTGACTTAAGTTATAGTTTAGTTATAGCATTATTGCACATTGGTTAACAAATACACCTAACACAGATACCTTGTACGAATTTGTCACTTAACACTATTATGCGATTTTTTATTGATATTTCTTAGTACACAAATAATACCACCCTTAAGTCTTTAATGTTGTATTAACATCTTATGTAGTCATATTGTTACAGGTAATAAAGACAATATTTTAAATAGGAAGTGGGTTTAAATTGATTATGGCCGTAAATTCTCATATAATCTGTATCCACATATAAATTAGTACATTAACTATTTTGTATTCCACGAAGGTCGGAGTAACCCAAGGTCATAGTGGTGTCATGAGGACAATGTTATTTATTACGTGTTAATAATATTTATATTCGTGCCTAATGAGCGATGAAATTATTCAACAATATCCTTCAGGGATGGTCCTGAGTTGAATACTCAGCCATTACTCATATTAATGGACCCCTCACTTGTAAAATTAGTTATAATTTATTTTTCACCTTTGTTTATATCGTTATAAACATTTAAGAGATCAACTGGTTGTTTACCTTATTTAGAATATAACTAATTCCGGTCACAGAAGTCTACTAAAAGCTCTTGATACTTGCGAAGAAGAAAGCTTTATAGCCTAATAATCAAGTTTGCTGCAGCAGTGATCACAAAGACCGGTATTCTGTATGACGTACTCAAATACAAAGCTTAAGAATTTTAAAGATCTTGAGGTCCGTCGAAAGATGATGATGATGGTTCTAAAGATGGAGTGACACGTAAATAGATATACCTAGATTATCTGTTAGAAAGATGGATATCACTCTACACTCCTAAAACTAATGTTCACCCAAAGTTTAATAAAATAGATAACCTAGGCAATGTTTTACTGTATGTTGACACTACATTCCTTGTTTTAGACTAGTAAATTGCAGTACCTAGCATGATTATAATGTAACATTTACGAACAATCCAATAATTTATAATCAAATACCTAATACTGAAAAGAAATTAATCAAACATAACATTAAAGTAGGAAAAGCCAGCCTGCGAACAATTAAGAGGGCGAAGCCGACCCACATCCAAATCCCGCTCCACCCTAACGGTAACGTTATATTAAAAATCGCCGCATGAAAGGTTATGATCTCCGAAAAATCTTTCCCATCCAATGGGTCGGATCGATTGGTCTGATATCCAAAGGTTCATAAGGTCCGATAGATTATTAGCATCATGTCATAATTTAAACATTTTCATGAATATTGGAGGTGGATAAGCGATAAGCTGTTCACGACGTAAATATTCGTTGTAGAGAAAATGGATCCTCGTACGAGGAATATAATAATGACATTTTTCTGTCATGTAGCTGGCTGGCCTAATGGTTAGAGCGTGCGGCCTTTATTCCGAAGGTCGTGGGTTCGAATTCGGCATGTACCAATGATGATTTTAATATTTAAGTTATGTATATTTGTGAACTTTAGTAACAATAGCGAAATACCAACAGTGAAGGAAAACATCGCGAGGAAACCCGCACATGACTTAGAATTTATTCTAAGGTCTGTGTGAAGTTACCAATCCGCATTGGGCCCGCGTGGTGACTATGGCCTATCGCCCTCATATTAAGGGTAGGCCTGTGCCCCAGCAGTGGGGACGTAAATTGGCTGTTATGGACATGTGACATAAATTTGTATTACGATTACAACAAGATGAAGTGTTTAATATCTGCATAAACACTGTGTATGTATACACCTTTCTCTAGAGTCGTTCCCTCATAACGGAGGATCATGGTCACTGTTAAGATTGTTGTTTGAAGCCGACGATCTACTTCCACCGGTTCCTAGCCAGCACAGTCTTTCGACCATGAATATTTAAAGGATGACGTCTTTATTCATTTATATCTATATAAGATCAAAGTATATGTATATATATATGCTGCAAATAGCGTTCATTGTATATTTCTAAACACCTTTATTTCCGGGACAACATATCGTGAATTTTGGTTTATAGCAGGCTTTACCGGAACCCGGCCATCTAACAGCTACAAACGCATGTAAATGCATTATAATGAATAATTATTAATTCGTGCGACAAGCCCTTTTGATCTATATACGATTAATTAAGGTAGTCTTTTTAACTAAGCATTAGCTTCAAAGACTACTCATTAGAGATTCAAGACATTAAGCGATGGAGTAGTCAACAGGTGATACTACAATCGCACTACGGAACGTGTAACGGAACGCCGCGAAGCTGGCTTCGCGCCAAAATTGACAGCCGTCATGGCGCCAACTCAAGGCTTAACTGGGCTTTCAATTATTACTTACATATTTCAATTATAAACAACTCACTTTTTTTCTATTAATAATCGAAGTCTTTTTTTATAAGGCGAGAGTCAAAGTCAAATCGCTGGTCAAGCGGGGATGACATCAGACGTCCAAAAAGGCTTTAGTTTTTAGAACATGTTGAATTCCTCATTTACGAAGTAAACCATCATCACTACCCTCGTCTTTCATAAAATAATAGTTGAACTAACTTTAAAGTGAGTTGAAAGTTGAACTTTATAACACATAGTTTAATTGGCGATAGGTCTCTAGGTAGTAATTACTAGATTAACGAGACTCATCTTGAGACGTCTGAAGCAACGAGTGCAACTGTAGTGCAGTATATGCTATCCTTATTAGCGCCGCGTTATGTGCAGGCGTATCACTTACTATCAGGTGAACGTCCCGCTCGCCTCACCGCTTAATTGAATAAAAAAAAACTTTTAAACAGATGAACAGTTTTTTTTTCTGTTATTAATTATACTATAATTTATATTTTCCAAAATTTTTGTTATGTCCTTAGTGTTTTATATATTCTGCTTTTTATTTATAAATATTGTATATGTAATAAAACATCAACTTGCAAATAAACTTCTTAAAAGGAAACTTAACTTGAAAAATAAAGTTAAGTTGTCTTTAAAGTAAATAAACAATAATATTTAATAATGTAATACTATATTTATAACTTTTCCTTTAAATAAAAATTTGTATAACTTTCTTCATATACATTGAAACTGTTGACTGCTATCTGATATATCTAATTGAAAATACCTTTTAAGGATTTAAAAATAGCTAATAGTAATATATACAAAGTAATTCGTAGCGGAGGTGTATTTAAAATTCAAATTGATTTCACTCGAAATGTGGTGAAGAGAGGTACGAAAGTATTCAATTACTTCACTCGGTGAATTCGTTAATTGCGCACAATATGAGATTCATTCGACTTTATTAATTGCATTATTGTTCTCATTCATACTTTTTTGTCGATGATTGTTCACAATTGTTAATCGATGACAATCGAGTATAATTATATTCATACTTTCTTTTTTTTAATAACTTTAACTAATTAAAAAGTAATAGAAAAATAAAACAAAGAACTGAAGGCTTTGGAAAAGTAAGGATATAATAATGTACTTTTTTTTTCTAAAGCTTTACGTTACGTTTTAAAAAAACGTTATGGAATGGAGAAGAGAAGCAGAGGAAGACCATGTAAAAGTTATGTCAAACAAAGAATGAAATGGTAGGTGTCGTAATATTAAGGTTGTAGAATAAAGTTGTAAAGGAAAAACTAATGTGACGATTGCTTCATAAAACATTACTGTGTTCCGGTTTAAAAGATATTGTTGGTCGTGCAATTACTTTAGTAACGAGACTTAACATTTTGTATCTTAAATAAACGGGCAATGGTGTAGGGTTTATCATCCTAACTAGTGCCTCATTGTTACCGGCAGATGTAACTTTGGTTAATGTCTTCTCGTCCAATTGCTTCATGTAAATTTAACATCGAAGTCCTGTCTTTCGTCATCATATTTATCACCCAAATGATGTCCATTGAAAGGCTAAATCTTTTTGTCATCATCAGCAGGCTGACGTCCGCTATTGGACATACGCCTGCCCCAAAGATTCCCACTCGATTGGATAGGAATTCATATAGGAGATTTACGCTAGCCCAACACGGAGGGACCCAGAGCCTTGTTTATTGATTAGCTGGTACACCACGAGCAGGTGTGGTTGGCTTGGATCCCATGAGTTGCTGTGCGGTATCCCTACACCTTAGACCTAAATCTTTTGCATTAATTTAATTCTTTACTTTGCTTATATTGTTCATTAAATATGGATAAGCAATGGTAAGTTCTTTTTTTAAAATTAAAAATGAAGTCGAATAAAACACTTAAGAAATACCTCGATAACAAACTAATAATTTATAATAATACTATTATTTTTGTAGTTTTTGTTTAGTTTTTTACGAATTCATTGGAAATATCTAGAATAAAAACAAACGACACATTAAAGTTCTTACCATCCTCATAAAGTCTAACAAGAGTCGAAGAAATTAGCTATGAAGTTAATTATTTATTTTATTTATTAGTAATAAAATTGTCTCTACATTTCTTCATCAGCAATTGTCAGATTTTTTTTCCTAAATATTTTTTTTATTCACCGCAGTTTTTTAGGAAATTAAACACATATTATCTTTTGTAAAAGCTAGAGATTGTATACGAAAAAAAAAAAGATTTAAATGCACATAAAAGTAGTTCAGAGGCTAACAATGTACCACAGAGCTCTCCTCCGCCTCTCCATCTTTAATGAGGTGTTTCCTGCTCGTTGGTTTGCGTCCCACAAAATTAACGAAGTTGAACTTGTGGCCAAGATTTAAGCTTCAATAAATTCTATATAGACACTTCATTGTAGATTTTTAATGAAATACTCATAAACCACTTTTTGTACTTTTATTTTCATTTACAATGGGATTTTACATGGTCCATGGATAGTGAAGCTTGTCTAGAATATCCTAATTCTCATAAATGTCGGCAGATTTATAAAATAAATGTGGACACGATGGCGTAAAGACAAAATGCTGGCATAAGAACGTCTTAGCCAGATTGTAAGTATAAAGTTTCGACCTTCATCATTCGAGAAATTATTTAAAGACTATACCATAAGGATCTACCAGTTAGTCGTCTGGTTTCAGGAACCGCATAAAGTGATTATTTAGAATGTGATTTTACAATGCCTAGAATGAGTGTATTCATTTACTTACAAAGGAAAAAAAATATCTCTTACTTAAAGCAAAGTCAAGAGACATTTGTGATTTATCAATCGCAGGTTTGCTATAAAGCATCGAAATCTAGGCTGTCATATAATTTCAGTCATTTCTAGCAGCCAACGAGTTCAGCGCCAATAAAAGCCTCATAGATAAATGGCAGTACACAATAAAAACCAGTCAAACTCTGTCAAGACAGACACACCAGAATTCATTTTATTTATCAGGTAAATCTTAGAAAAGAAATATATTGCAGATCTATAATAAATTCTCAACTCATTATCGATTAAAGCATAACCCAATTCTGCGGAATTGGGGCTCATGGCCGCAATCAAGTCAGACGGGGAGCCCGAGGGACGTCGCCGTAGAGTCTGCCCCGTCTACTTCATCTCCCTTAACTATTTATTAAGGATCCCTGCCAAATAAGGAACGGGGTCGCACGTTACTGAGGATGTTTTAAGGCTTACACTGACACGATGCCAAATGAAGTTGGCAAAGATATGTGGGTCGTCCTGGCGATATATGATCAATGATCACAAGTCGGCAGTGAAGAGATGAGCGACAGGCATAAGAATTACTGGTATATTCAATGACCGGGATTATATTTTATAAATCTATGTATCACAGCCTCAGCTAAACCGTTTTCAAATCAGTTTTATCTGTTTAAATAAAGTGGTAATATCTCTTTAATTTAAAGTCAGTACGGCTGTTCGAGATTTATATCTTCTATTTTTACTCTCTTAAGATTTTTGTTACAGACAAAAAGCCTTAATAATTGATTATTTGACGTACATTCTAATAGATCACCTTATTGTCTAGCCTTCTCTTGAATGTGAGGACTATCCATCTTTTAGATACCTTAATATACTTAGGGATATAAGAATACTATCAGAACATTTTTAAATTTCATAATCATCATCATCAGCAGATAGACGTTTAGTTTGCTTAATATAAAATAATATATTTATATAATATACGAATATTCTTTGGCCTAAATGATTATGCTTTGATTTTATCAATTGTAAAGCGTCTACTCAGCATACGTATGTCCCTATTTCCTTTTGCGCCCACCATTTGCTCGTTACGCAATCGATGGCGAACAAAGAATCCAGGTTTATTCATCCAAATCATTATAATCGCTGCATTATTAATCTAATATTCCGTGTCATTGCTCCTAGTGATCAAGTTTGATACAGTTCCGACCGTACCTTGGATATAGTGGAGGATAAATAGCCTTTTTACATATCGGTACATGATTAGTATATTGTAGTCGGCTCTCCAAGCCAATCGACGATTTATTGAAGAGTGCAAGGAATCGTTGGATCTAGATAGCATCAGACCAGTCGCGATGGATGTGTGCTGAATATGTTCAACAGGAAAAATGAGTAATCAATAATGTTAATGAGTCTATTAAGAATCAATGTTGTTCATATAATATCTTTAGAACATTTAATAGGAGTCCAGTATTAACGAATTTTTTTTCACCTAGGCATTGTTTGAAAGTACTTAAATTTTTTAAACGACAGTTGCCTAATACTTGACCCCAATCATGTGATGTTAATTGATCGCGAGGCATACATGGTGAATAAAGCTTGCCAATGTTACTCTGTTTCTTCTATGTTGCTAACCAAAACACAGCGATAATGTTAAAGTTGTAGATCTACAATATGAAATAGTTTTTTAGTCGAGCGGGTTCAAACAAACCCTACTACTATCTAAACTGGTGACTTTAGAACCAAAGTACCGACTTCTGTATGAATAGGCAGGTGGAATTATTTAGATTTTTTTTTGGTTCCTAAAAAAAAAAATTCGACTGTCTTATTAACAATAGTAATTGTTTCCTTTGCAAACACTGTTAGATCATCTAATAGTCTGACCTCTTGAATGTGACGACTGGCAATCGTTTGAATAACTTCATTTTCAGCAGTAGACTAATGGACAGAAAAATAACATGTATTTAAAAATATCATCAAACTTTTTATAAGATCGCATCAGAGATGAGGAGTTGCAGAGAGCCGATGAGGTAGGAAGATCTTCGAATGGAGACGTCGTATTGTCAAGGTACCATTGACATTACTGCCTATAGGCTAGACCGATGATTTGGTGAAGATCGTAGGGAATAGTGCGATGCTGATAACATCGGGCCAGTCGCGCTGGAAATCGATTGGGAAGGCCTATTTTCAGCTTTAGACGACAATAGGCGGAAGTTATGATGATAATGAATTATCTGATGTGAATTAGAAGAGCATAATTGTTTAATTCCATTGTAACTATCAACCGGGTTACGTAATTTAAACGCTTTATTTGATACTCCCAGATGATGTCATTTCATCTCGTTGCGGAAAACGTAATGTGAAACTGGAATCCTTTATCATTTTTATTGATTCCAACTTTGACTACTATTTTATCTGATAGTACGCCGACTGCCATTTACCCTCAGGGAAAATGGTTGGAATCCTTAATACATAAGCACAATATTCTAAAAGTAGTCTATTAATTCTTCTCATAAAGCCGCTTTCAGAGAAATTCTCTAACAATATAACTCAATTTCTAAGAATTTTAATATTAAGCATCGATTTCGATGTTGCCATTAAAAGATTTTTTTTTATTACCAATATGTTGAATAGTTAGCGGAATGAGTTGTTTAATGTCGTTTCATTGATCTGCGAACGTTAGTAGAGTAGATGTCAAGCATGCGTAGGCGGCAGACCTACTACAACGGGTTCATTAAACGATAATAACTTGAAAAGTTTTTTTTTGTTTAATTTTTGTTTATCTATCGAATTAGTTACAAGTACAGATTTTATTATTTAAAAAAAAATATATTTATTTGCGTGGTTCCTTTATCTGAAAAAGAAATAGGTGGATACTACTGGTTAGAGATATGAGTCTGAAAATATTAATGGTAAAAGTAAAAACATACGAAAGATTAAAGAATAGAATACTTATTTCATAAAACGAGTAATATAAATAAACGAGTAATAAAAGTTTAAAGATGGAGGCTATAAAAAGGTACCTACTTGATTTTCCTGATTGAGCAGCTTAAGTTGGTCATTTATCAAGCTGTACTTCGCGCTCTCCTCTTTCCTCAACGCCCGCTCCTTTTTGAGCTCCGGGCTCCAGAAGGTCTTTATGCTGTGCATACTGGAGCCCAGTTTCTGGTTGGTCAGTTCCAGCTCTTTCTTAAGATTACCGAGTTCCCGCTGCAGGTCCGAATTCTGTGATTGGAGCTCGCCGAGGAAAAGCGGCGGCGGTTCCCGGCGGTAGTAATCGTCCTCGGGGGGCGGTGGTGGAGCATAGGAGCGGTCATACTCGCGCTCCAAGGACTGGTAGCGGAGAGGCCGCGGGCGGGCGCGGTGGTGGGCGCCGGCGGAAGCGGAGCGCCCGCGCTCGTCGGGCGCCGGCGAGGGCTCGTCATCGCGCGCGAGGTACGGGCTCCGGCGGGAGGGGCTGCGGTCCACCTGCGGCAGGCGGCTCCGCGTCCCGGACCACTCCTGCCGGCGCCAGTCCTCACGGCACGGCGGCCGCTCGTCCTCCCCGGCGTACTCGCGGAGATACAGCTTGACGTGTTTCCCCCCGCGTCAGTGGGAGCGCATTGTGCACTGTGTGACGGCTGCGCGAACACTGAGCGGGACGCCTCGCGAATCGATCGGGATACGTTCGCGCATGCGCCGCGAGACCATCCAGCCGCTGAAGCGACGCCTGTAGCTGAAGGATACGGTTGCGGTTAATTGAATAAATCCTAAATAGGTACACCCCGGGGTACTGACACTCTTTACATTAATCAATGCGTTAGTATACAAACGACCGTAAAAAATAATTAAACATATAGTCAAAATGACGTTAGAACGATATTATTGTACATCATGCACTAAAACCGTTTAAATTTATTAAAAGTTACAAATAGCTGTTCCGATGGATAGAATGAAAAAGCACCCTTTAAATAGAACCTTAAATGAAACTGACATTTACTATAATAAAAGAAAATAATTATTTTATAAAGAAAACAAATATATATTTTTTAATAGTAAACTCCAAGATTTCTGTAATATACGTTGCTTATTTATATTAAGTAAAACACAATTCATAATAATTGTATATAATTAAGAGGCTTCTACTCCTTACGGCAAGTGTCTATTTATAGATCACAGATTCAGCTTCCCATTTCAGAAAATTTCCAGCGATGTAGCGCTTAAATCTAAGAATGTCACTTCAAGACGCTTTTTATCCCGTGACCTACTTACGTTGTCTGCTCTCTTCGCACGCGTAGTTAGATATATTTACCTCCCTGTCTATAGTAAGGTCGGAGTTATGTCGGTCATAGGCGGGTTGCAATCGGGAAGAGCCGAGTGTTGTGAGTTGACGCTTTTATCGATATTACTGGGGGTAGGTCTCTGCTGCCGGATACCGTCTAGGTAGGTACCACCGCAGCTCCTATTGCAACAGACAAACAGTAATGAGCATACATTACTGCCTTCTCGTTTGAAGGATAGTTGTAATCCACAATTGCGATTTGGTGTTGTGTCCGTACTAGCGCTATAATGTTACGAGCGAGCAAATAGTTTATCATCAGGTAAACGTCTACTCGTCTCGTAGCTGATTGAATAAAAATAAGTATCATTCTAATGAATTATGATTTTATAGTATCGTCAATTAAACTAAAGGCTTACACGATGTTATTACTATAACAAGTCTATATAACAACAAGTTTATTACATTAAAGATATAATAATTAGAGGAGAGTAATATAGATACTCTGTTTTAAATTTACATAAAATATTTTATAATTAACAAAAATTGCCTGCAGATAAGTAGAACCTGTACACAAGCAAAAATTAACAAGTACTAAATAAACAAAAGTATTTTTAAGCCATTAACAACAACGAATAAAATACACACATACACACGATGAATGAAAACCTCTTTATTATCATCAATTTAAATTAATAATTTTGTCCTGTTGATAACTTTTTTTCAGAAAACTATATTTAAAATTGCTATATCGATTTTTGTTCAACATGTTGAAGTTACGATCGTCGAATTTTATTGAAGAGTCCGTATCAGATGATCATAAGATAATATTTAAAAAGAAAAACAGTTCAAACAAAAATATGTATATGTATTTATATTTAAATAGATATAAATTGTATTCGTACGAGTCATACAATTTGTCAAGAAAATAATATTTTTATGTTTTATTTAAAGAGACGACAAATTATTTGCAACACCATTACTCAACACGGACAGATATAAAATATTATTTCATTACAGTAATCCTGGGCTATGTTTATTTCTAGAATTTGTAATTTAGATATTGGTAATATATCATCAATTCGATTTAATCGAAGCTGTGATAGCTCAGTTAAAGTCGCGCATGTTCGATCCTTAATGCTTGTGCTTCGGGAAAACTTCGTGGCGAGTGATAGGACCAAGAACAACAGTTTTATTGGACCGTGATAATCTTCACTTGGTCTTCATGGTGGATTCAGCAGGATCATTCAGAGGGTTGTTTATTTTAAATTATTGTGATGATGAATGTATACATACATAAATAATATATATAGTATGGGTCATTTGTCCTGAAATAAATGTTTCTTATTATTATAGTCACGACATAAAATAACGACAAAATTGTTTTAAACCCCACATTTTAGAATGATTACAAAGTTCAACAACCATACCGTTTAATTTTATCATAACTTTATAGTCACCTTTACTTAGATAAAAAATTGCTAGTATGAGGCGAAAAGAACGTTCTCCTGTTGGTAAGTATAAGTTCCTTAGAACCAGATAGTGCACAACCTTTGAGGCACTATATGTGAAGTCTCGCCACTCTAGTAATTTCACTAGTAACAACTGTTTTCAAAACAGAACACAAACGCTTTCATACTTGTTTGACAGCAAAAATAGGAGCTGAAGTAGCCTAACTGTGACGTCGTTTTAGAAACAGACCTATTATTCACCACCGTGTTAAAGTTCTACTCGTCTTTAATTCGTCAGATAAAAAAAATTTACAATTCATGAATTTTTTTTATTATCTCTTTCTACGTCGCTTCACTATTGTTATAATATTGTAACTCTGCTACTACAATAAGGACCTAATTTTCTTGGAAACCTTTACTCAGTCCGTTTCATGTTGATTTCGGTAATTTGTCCCTGTCATTCAACGCTTCTGAGATTCTCGTAATCTGTCCTGAAATATAAATTAGATTGATAAAGCAATTTCAGACAAATTTATTACATCAAGATTAATTAATAGTTATAATTATTGTACACTGGCATTCATGTCTGCAGGAAGTGTATAGAAATCTCAAAAAGTTTTTTCATAAGGATTTTTTTAAGGTTATATGTTATAGCAATATTTTGAATTTTTTTTCAAATGTCCCAATACAACTACTTTAATTTTATTTTTATGAAAAGTTTATTGTTTCAATGATAAATCTAGTACTTAAAAATAATTTTTTGGCTAAGATAAATAAAAGTAAAGTAGGGTAAATAAATTTACAGCAGAGAGTCGAGATGTCGAGACCGTAAACACTAACACTATTCAAACGGTCGGCATTAATTTTTTACAAAATTGATAACTTTGTTATAACTTAACACCAAATGACAACTGTAGTAAAAACTTGGTATAAAAGATATATGAGTATCTAAGCTAGTAAAAAATATTCTAATACAATTTAGCATTTTAATTTGTTATCATAAACCGATATAGTGTAAACAATTGATCAATCATTCATGAGATTGATTGATTAGTATTAGTCATCCTTTTTTTTAGTACAAAAGAAAAAACAATATTTATTACACAATTCGGCATTTTCATAAACTACGAGATCTAGATAAATTTCTGAACGCAGGTTTTTTTAGGTTATGTTGTCAAAGCTGTGTCATATTCGTAATAATAACTTATAAACGCTAAATTGTATTATTCTCTTATTAGATTAATATAACAATGCCTCTACCTCCGGCTAGTGGGACAGGCAAATATTTTATAAGAGCAGCAAAATCAATTCGCCTTATTCGTCAAGGATGTACTAATAGACCATTCTATCATATATCTGTTACACACGTAAGTTTTTGTTTCAATAATAATCCTAAATATCCCTGTTCACAAGCTGGCTTATCTTTTTAGAGGAGAAATGGAGACACGTGTGAAGGTTGCTCATGTGCGGATACGATAATGTTTGATTCGTTTGTTTCTAATACAATTTCTCTATTATTTTACGTGTCATTTGTTATTCTTAAAAATTTATTTAATGTTTCTAACAAAAAAGCGAGCCTTTCAAGTTTATTTATTGCTACTAGCTTTTCATACAATCTGTAGATCTATTCTGAAGCCAATAAAAGCTATTGATACAGAGAAATCATATTAATATCTCGACTCACATGAAACACGTAATAATTATTTAACATTTTTAATATTCCTCTCGACAGTGAATATCTGAAAAATAATAATCATAAAGGTCTTTTCTTATGTTTGATATATGGAATGATTTTCTTACTACTAGTGGAATACTGTGTATTTTTATCATCCTAATGAGTTGAATGAGTTTTCAATAATCAATCTAAATATAGTATACACCTATCAAGATGTTTATAGATAAAATGTCTGTATGATCTTAAGTAATAATGCTTATAATTTCCAGCGCAGAAGATTAAACAGTCAGCCTGTAATAGAACAACTTGGCTCATATGACCCTATGCCGAACTTCAACAATGAGAAACTAGTAGCACTCAATTTAGAAAGAATTAAGTTCTGGCTTGGTCATGGTGCCCATGTCACTACCCCTGTAGCTGAATTGCTTGGTGAGAGAAATGTCAATTTTCAAATAGCTTTGCGACCAGAATACAAGCTGCATGGTACGGAGAAATACATTCCAAGTTAGTTGTTACAATAAAATCTCAGGTCTCAGGAGTATTTTTACACAGACCTGTCTTGCCGGAGATACCTAGGAACTGATAGTGAAATTAATAAAACTAAAATATTTCTTTAATTCTAAATAAACAGTTTTCATCTGCTTGGAAAATTATTTCCGACAGTATTTTCTTTAGATTGCTATTTGTACAAAATTGAATTTACAGGTTTATCTGGCTTCTTTCCCATTCATCCCCGCTCTTATATGACCGCATGGAGAAACAGACGAAAAGAAAGGGAAATATTAGGGAAAGAGAAAGAAGCGGAAGCTACTGCTAAAGTTGCTGAAACACCATAATTTTATGTCATCATAATCACATAGTAAAGTATAGTTAAAGTTTTAAAAATGTTTTATTTAATAACTAGTCGTCTCGAAGAATTACACCTTGCGTCTTCACAAGCTTGAGTTTCTGATGAAGTTGAAGATTTGGATTAATTATTAGGAAAATGATAAACAATCAAGAAAACACACTTTGTGAAAGTTATAAATGAAAACACTAAGGATACAATGAATTCGTCTTTATTTCGTGAAAAAATGGCAACACGTAACAATTTGTTGAGTGAATATAAAAAGTGTACTAATATACCAAAGGCATACTAAAACGCAAGCGCTACGCAAACACCTCTTAGTTTTTATTATACCTTCAACATTTTATACCAACACAAAGCAATGATTCCAAATATTAGAGAAATGCATTTTTCATTATAATAATTAGCAACGTCCAAAGCGCGGCTTTAAAAGGCAAACACGGCTCAAAATAACGAAATACGTCTTTTCGAAGAAAAAAAAAAACTATTTAACAGAAGTATACAAACGAACCCTGAACAGTACAACGGAAGTAAGAAACACGAAATTCATTGTTCCACAAGGCAAATATAGACAACGAGCCTAACCACAATCCTCTTAACAATCTAAACAATTTCATTTAAACTAAACTAAGAAATTATTGGAGAAAAAAATTAAAAAGAAATACTTAGAATTTTTTTATCAAGCGTCATTCATACAAATACACGTAAATAAAGCAAACTACAGCTTAGAAACAATTACCTAGACGTAAAAGTAAATTTCTAATAATTATAACTTCAGTGTATACAACTAATTAGAATACGAATAATCAATTTTGTGGAGCTGAAAAGTCGTTGCAAAGTTTCCTAAAGTGAGTGTTTAGAACCAATTAGTTCATTTGTCGCATAGGAAAAATTTCCAAAGTCAACCCTTTCAGTGTAGACCGTAACCTTAGACAATAATTTGTGAAAAGATACATAGTAAATTTTAAACATCAATTGTAGAATCATAAAAAACGATAATTCGATTTTTTTTTTAATTTACTGATTAGTCACATATTTTTTTAAGTTATATAAAAATATATAAAGCCGTTCCGTGATTTATATATAACGGTGCTAAAGCGCACATACAAATGATTGCAGGTTAAACGATTTTTTGTACTTTTCCTTCCGGTTATTCCAAAATGTTTTTATTTATTTTTTCCGATAACAGCTTGAGTTATGAGGTGGCTTGCTGAAAATTTAAAAATATAACATTAGACAAAATATTTTTTTGTTTTTCTATTAATGGATAAAAACCTATGCGCTTTACTATCACACTATATCACTTGGAATCGGGTGGGACCGTAGTCAAGCGCCAGTTTATAATCATAGGAAAAGCTAAGCAATAAACAAGCAAGCATTTTTATAGCTGAATGTGTAAACTATCGAGGTTATTACGTACATACAATGAACAATAATCGCGTACTTGATACTCCATTAATCGCTTTGATCGAAAAAAAATCGATTTTACTAAATTATTTATTATTAAACATTTGCATGGAAAATTTCATTTTATATAACAACATTTGAAAAAAGAATTACTTAGCAGTATTTTTGTTAGTCATCATACCTTACAATGTGAATTACTCATTTAAGGGAGAATATTTTACGATTTTTGCTTACCGCTTGCATGATACGTAATGACCCCGTAGGTATCAAATCATGCGTATCGTATTTCGTTAGATTATCATTATTAAACTTAAGTAGAGTTTTTAACTATACAAGTACAAAGAATACTGTACCATTCAAATGATTACAATAAATTATCTCAAGTTAAATATTACTACTTTTTATCATCAGTAACATGACTCATTCTACGAAATAGCTCGACGAATAAAAAAAGTATGAGGGCGAGCAGGACGTTCATCTGATGATAATTGATACGCCTGCCAATGATGTGGCGCTGATTAGGATGGTGTACACTGCACCATATTGCGCTCGTCGCCTGAGACGTATGTTAAATCTCGTTTACCCTAACAATTTCATTAGATAAAACGCCCTTCAAATCGGAGCAGTCGTGTTTGGACACTGTCTGGTGGCAGAAACAGAAGCTGCGGTGTTAACTAAACAAAAATACTAAACACAAGTGGTCACTATTTGTTTTTAATCAAAATTTTACAAGCTTTAATATTTATACAGCATGAAGGGTCCAATATCCATTTAAAAAAAAGGAACAATTTTGTTTTTAGAAAATATGACTTTGCATCAGACCTTTTAGCCACAAACTTTTAGGTTAGAATTATTATATTACTTCATAATTTTTTTTTCAAAATTAAAGTTAAGAAACTGGATAATGTTACTTCATGCTGTACTGTTGCGAAGGCAGAAGCACACAATCAAACTACCGGTTTTTTTTTATTATTATTGTTGAAGCATTAACTAGTTACAAAAATTCAAAACGCGGCTCAATTTTTGTAACATTAACAATGCAATTTAAAAAAAAAAGAAGAATTATAAATTCGTGTTGAACTTGTGGCAGGAAACATTTAAAAATGCAATTAAAAGTAACTCCATATTGTTAGTGCAATTAGATGAAATAGAGCCCGAGGTTAATAATCAAAATGGTCTAATGTTAGTTATACGATGAATTGCATTATTATATTAATAACATTTGTGGTATATATATATAAATGTTGAAAATATGAAACTACAATGAAGTTAATATAAATGACGGTCAAGGATAACGTCGTAAGTTGATGATGTTTCTAGAAACAGAGCTATCATATTACATCTGCCAACCCGCGCTTGGTAGATAACTGGCCTTGATTCTCTCCTTGTGAAGGAATGCCGCCCCAACGGTGGAAACGTTAAGTGGACTATTTATGCATTATATGACGTAATATTTGAAAAAAAAAAATAGTAATACATCTTTTTCCTTAATTTTATATCAATTTTAAATTTATGATTCTAAGTATTATTATGAATGTTATTTTATATCTTTTATCAAATGTCTCTAATGATCATAGTAATAATTGTAAACGTTATTAAAATAACATTTGTTCAGTTATAATGAATAAATGCTTTAAACGTCAAAAATAGTTATAAGAAAAACAAGATGGCGGCGACATCATTAAACTTTAATGTCGAAGAACGCCAGCGGCCGCCATTAGGTTTGTCTATTTAGATAATATAAAAATTATTAAAATAAAAAAAAGTTAACTGTAACAACTTGATTATCAATTATATATATTTTAATAAGTTTAAATGACATTAATTATTTTTTATAATTTTTAATAAAATTTTAAAATATTTTTATTGAAGTGGCACCGGGACGACCGTGACGTTCACCTACCTGCTCAAAAGAATGTGGCCCTAGTTCCGACATTTACTGCATCATTTTGCAATTATCGAGTTACGATAAAAAATGACTAGTTCCCAAGTAATTTCTCTAGTTATCAACTCCTTTCAAACTGGAACATAGTAATGTTTACACACTACTGTTTGGGCGGCGGAAATAGCGAGTTTCCTATGGTACCAGTTCTAATTTTTGAATTTCAATTATTACCATTATTATACAATCGGTGATTATTTCTAATAGTTATGGTTAAAACTCGTGCGCATTAATGGTTAATGATTCTCTATTAGACACATCATTATGTTTGCATTGTTAATAATACAAAATTTGTCCCTCCATTGGCTTTTACTTACTTATCGGTGGAAGCTATTTTATGTGTACATGTGCTTTTAATCTTGTTTACCTAAAAAAGGTGACCCAGTGTTAGAAATAATAAAAAGGACAAAAACATAAACTACTTATGTTACTTTACAATTAAAAATGGTTATTTTATAAAGGACAAGACATACTAAATTATAAATAATGAAATGAGATATACTCTTACTTTACTTCCAAATGGTCAATGGTTTTATTTTAAGCAAATATTTAATTATAAAAACTAACCAAGCTAAAAATAATATGAAGTCTCTAGAAAAAATTAAAAGAAAACGTACAAGATTATGAGCTCAACTTCCTCATGGAAGAATTTAATCTTTTATTAACATCATGCACAAACATTTGGACATTTGCTACCTGAAATTGCGATTTTCCTGTCCAGGTGGAAAAAAAAAACCAAGAAAGTAGAAAACTTATTGCAATTGAATGAATGCAACTTTTATTTATTTAATATGTAAAAACATACAGGGGAACATTTTTAAAATTTATTATTAAGATGTTCGAGAGGATCGATCAATTATCATCAGGTAAATTGTATGCTTCTTAGCCATCATATTCAAAAAGAATAATAATATAAAAAATATTAATGTTACGATAAGTATAGATATGACATACACATAATTTTCTTAATTTTATACATTGTCGAAAATTCATTACTAAGATTAATAACTCAATACATGACTGGGCGGGCAGGAAGGATGTACTGTCTTTTTAAATTCAATAATGTCATGATTTAAGGTTAAGTGAATAAATATTAATAATTTATGAAACTCATTTTATACATAAAGGGAAACACAATAGTTGAACAATATTAATAGAAATAATAATATTTTGTGATGAATTGTGTATTTTTAATTGTACTCTATGTTATAACAAAATTGTGTGCACAATCATCAGAAAAAGACAAAACACCTTCAGTTTTATCTCAGTCGGACACAATAACAATGTTGTGGCAGATTTACTATGTGCCGGAAGGTTAAAAAACCTTAACAAGCAACTAAACTCCACATGTGGCACTGAATCGGTTCATACATTTTACTCAGCTAATAATAAACCATTGGCATGCAGACAGTATAAGTTGATAATTCTAAATTATATGTTCATTATAAATTTTAACGTACCAAAAAATTCAGTACAAACTCTTCATTAAAATTAAAGGAGCCGAATAAGAGAACTACTTAAAAAGATATATAGTTTCATTCAGAAATAATGTAATTGGAAAGATTTAGGTGATGGTGCTCAGTGATAACACAGCAAAGCCCATAACAATAAGCAATCCCAGATAGTTGATAACAGTAGAAAAAGAAAAATTTTTAATTAAAAAAACACTGATGATTATAGTTAAATTTAATTGCAACAAATTATGATAAGGTTTATATTCTTTTTCTACAGTTAATTCATGCTGAATCAAGGAACCTTTAGCAACCAAAGCTTCAATATAGTCTAACTCAATACCTTTGATTTAATTTGCTGCAAAAATCTAATCATTATGCAACTCATCAAGCTTTTTGCTGAAGGCTTTGAGATTTTTATCCATATGTTTGTTTAAATCCTTGATTATCCCTTTTAGAGGGTCTAGAAATAGGCAAATGCAATCTTGTGATGAGTTACCAAAGAACCTTAGACCATAGTACAAACTTTATTTGTATTATATTACATAAATACAGATTGTCATATCTACATTTATCAAACAATTTATTTGGACAATGAATGGCATGTCCATGTTTTAAATAAATAGATTTTTTTGATAATGAAGTTCTATCACACTATATCCAATACCAAATTTATTATAACACCCTTATCTAGTAATTTATAAAAAAAACAGTTCACCATCAAAAATTTTATTTAAAAAGTTGTCATGCATATTGGTGTATTTTTAAAGTTTTATGTCTATAGAACATAAGACCTCAACAAGGTAGGTGGTACTATGCCATAGTGGATGATGGTTTATATATATTGTAGTTAGATTTAAATATTATAGAACAATTAGAGAGAGAGAATTAATATTCGATTTGTAATTATTAATAGAAAATAGACACAGTTATCTAGTATATAAAAAGAGGCATTGGATTTTTTTTTAATCTTGCAAAGGTGGTGGTAATTCATAAATGATTGGGAACCTATGCAAAAGGTCCAGCAAGTTATTTATTTTAATATATCTCTTTTATTTTACATATGACATGATTAACAATGTCTAATACTAATAATTCATCAAAATCTGGATTGAGTAGAATGAAATGAAAACTTTATCTGCTTCTATATTGCAATGGTTGCTTGGTTTGTAACATGGAGAGTCCTGGTTTCGATTCCAGAGCCACAAATTGTGGAGTTTTGTTGATGACAGGATTTTTTGAACTAGCCCTCTTAATAACTTCATGTGACAACCAGAGTATTTTGGGTGCAGTATTTTAAGCCCCGTGTTGAGGTTAAGTATTATAGTCCCAGTAAGATATAAAAAAAATAATTAGTATAGTTGTGGTAAAATAAAGTGTACATTTAAAAATACACCACACTTATAGTAATATAAGATATGCCAATTAGAAAATCTATGTCCAATAAACAATACACTAAAAAAAAAATTTACATACCAGAGGTGGCCAGATTGTCAATTTGATTATGGTGCTTCATGTAATACGGGCGGATGATACGGTGGTAAATAATCAATGAGCCATTGTATTCAGTAGGCAAGTAGCACCAAATGATGAAGATACACTGTAACCAATATAATACTCATAAATAAAGCTAAAGTATTGTTGTATATCTCTATTGCCAGAGAAAGTCTAGATAGGCACTGCACAAGCTTCATTTTCCACATCTAAACAGTAATGTGTCCCAGGTTAAAGGGAATTTAAAATAGGAAAATTACTGGAATAACGAGACAATGAAAATGAGTCAAGGCAACATGTACAATGTTACATAGTGTTTATTATGCTAATTAGTGCTACATTGTTATGGCCAGGGTATCTCTTAGCATCAGGTGATTTTGCTTGTTTCATTGTATTGTGGAATAAAAATCACAATATTGTTTATTACAACATTAAGAGGGTAAAAAATTATATCTTCATTTTCACTTTTATTTATACTACCTACATTTAATCAGAAATTATTTGCTTGTCATTTGTTTACTAAATATTGATTTGATTTGCTTGTGTAGTGTAATTTACATATTTGTTTTGTAAACCATTTAATCTTAATGTGTTGTGTTTATAAAAACTTTGTAATGCTATAACGATATAAATATCTGTTCCTCAACTTCTTTGTAATGCTATAACGATATAAACATCTGTTCCAAATACTACCATACTAGTTAAAGTGTGCAGAAGTAGCGTTAATAATCTACAGGTTAATGAAATATATAACACTGTCTCTGTGACAAGCTATAAAACCACCATAATAGAAATTAGGAAGTGCTCCATTATTTTATTGGGCTACATGGCAAAATACATAATTATGTATTCTACAATAACATGTAATGTTACAATGGACTTAACAAAATATTCGATAATAAAAACAAACACATTAGTAGGTTGTAATTAAAAATAGATTAACACTAATGGACAAAGAACAAGGTACTGTGTAATATAATACTTCTAGGTACACATGTGTGAGTTTCCATTGTAATAATGTTCAAGGAGGCCCTTAACCTTTACATACAAAATTACTCATGCACCCAGTAAACTTTTAAGGGCCTCAAATATAATACTACAAGCAAGACAAATTAGATGATATATTTTTAATTGAAGGAAAAGTAATAATAATTATAATTGACAAAAAGAAAAGAAATTAATTCAATGTGAAGACCTTGCTCCAGTTCAAACCTGTTTTCATATTTTCTTTTCTTTATTAGGAATCAGAAAAATGCAATACTTTAAAACAAGTTATTATTTTACAATCTTTGATAGATTCGAATTTAGATGTCTTTATTCTTTACCACAATGAAAATATATAGACATTGTGTAATAGTTCTGAGAATTTATATCTGAAGTCTTCAGAAAGAAATCTTTAGAGATAAGGAATAATAGAGTTAGTAATACAAGTGATAACATGTTACAGAGATAAGTTAAGTACATATATTGTTTAAACTAAAAAAAATTAACTGGTTTAGCTTTAGATTTCATGTGTATGTTAATTAATTCAAAGGTAATTACCAAAAATTTTAATAAATCTAGAGAGCCCTGCATCTCATTAACTTTTTTTTAAAATAATAAAGATATTGTACAATTGTGTCAAAGACTGTCAGTAATGTAATACAATAATACCTTTCATACTTTCACCTAAGTAAAAAACACACGTTAAGCAGTAAAATGGCGAACATATGGAACAATTGTAGTACTGACCTTTATCAACCAGTAAAGTGGAAACCATCCCACGATAAAGTCCGAAAAGTATTCAACGATCGAGAAACACGCGTAAACCACCCAATACGTCAGCCATTTGGTGTCGTCTTCTTTCTGAGACGATTCCAGAGCTTTCATAGACATGTACGCCGGATAGACGAATCCAATAGAATTGCATATCAACTCAGCTCCGAATCCAAATACTAAATATAAACCGGTAAATGCGACGGCTCCTGTCGGCACAAAACAAACGTCAAATCAACTGCTAAAGATATAAATAAACGCAAAATTTAAAACCGTACTCACCTACGAACAAATATACCCTGCTAACGCCGGTTCTTTGTTCCGCCTTGTCGAAGTATTTCGTCCATGGTTTGCTTTTGTCTCTGAGGCTTTTTTCAATTGCCTCCTTATATTCTTGTATTTTGTTACTCATTTTTATGAATTATTACTGTTGGATTTTATAGATTTTGATAGGTACAACTACCGCCAACGTCACACAACTAATATACAGCGATTGACAGCAACGAAGTAAAAGTGACCATAGATATTAATCTCAAAGGTACTAAAGAACTAAAGAAAAGAGATTTAAAATGGTGACAATGGTTTACCGCTGAAGATAGATTTTGTTAGGGTTGCTATATAAAAAAACAGTTTTTTAACGTTTTAAATAACACTAGGTTTAATTTTAGGTCCCCTTCAATAATGTTACGTACATTTAAATCTTTAACAATTAGTACATCAATACCTATTTTTAAATAATAAATAGATAATTTATTTGACCCGTCCGTGTTGATACAAAATAACAATTGTTAAAAAGGCAGAAAAATGTATTGTGTGGTTTGTAGCCACCATTGCAGTATGCACAGCATTCACATATTTCAACGCAAAGTTCTACACATGTTAAAAAAAATATTGAAGTTAAAATAATTATTATATTAGAAAATAATTAAGAAGACTTTAAACGAAATTTACGAATCCTGATAAGAAATATTTATTAAACTTATGAGAAATATTCATTATTCGCGTTTAGTAATTGACACAGATTTTAAAATATGTTGTAAGCAGATACCCCACATGTTGATTATCAATAAATAATTAGTAAATTTTAGTATTGTCTGTGCAAAATCCAATAAAGAAATGGAAATATATTTAATATTTCATCTGCTGCATTAAAATAAATATTTTTTATGTAGGTGGAAATGTTAATACTATGTTTTTATATAAATTGAAGAGAAATACTACCTGTATATTCATAAAAATTTAAATAAATTATACTTTTATAAAGAGATGGCTACGTAGCACTATTTGTGATGATTTTTGGTATATCAATAAGGGATGAAGTAATGAATTTCTTGAATTACAGCTTCATTACAAATACAATCGCATTATCGCTATTTATTGCACTTTAATCCTTTTATCGCATCTATGTCGTGGCATTTTATTGAACATTATATTGTGCCAACATGATATAATACCTTCTTTTACAATAATATATTTCCTTTTTATTATACGAGAGAATTATGCTTTGGCCAATACAGGGCATATAAAGAATATCAAATCACTCAGTTAAGCGTGCTGTTTAGAATCTTTCAAATCACACTACGGAATATTATCAATATTAAATAATATATTAGCTACATACTATTTACCTTCCCGGTGCAATAATTTGCATTAAGTTGTTACCATCTTACAATAATAACCTACTATTACACATACTCTAAAGTACTGTGTTGCAGTTACACAAATTTTAGTACGATATCACATAATCTGGATTTCTACACCGTCGAAATTCATAACGATTATAGTAAATGGTACAAAGCATAAAATTTCGATGAAATAAATAATAAAATACTTTTTTTCAAATTATTAAAATGTATTTCTTAAACAACGTTATGGTTTAAAATAAATATGAAATCTTTACATTAGTTTAAATAGTTAAATGTGCAGTGTAATATAGTGCTTTAATACATAAGTGAAAAAAATCGAATTTTAAGTTTTATCGATTTAAAAATACATAAATTGCCAGGTAACTTTTTATAAAACATCGATTTATATTTAAAATCAAAATACTTAATGTTAAATAAACTATGTTAAGAAGTTTTTATTTATAATTTTAATTTTTCATCATTTTGTAAAAAAAAATTATTAAAAATAATCATTTTTAATCATAAATTTATATTTACGATAGGAAGAACAGTCACAGAAATATTTCTTTTCATAACATTATTTGTAAGATTAAATTTTAAAACTGAAAACAATTCTATAATGGAAGTATTTTACAATAATATACTTTAAAAAAAATGTTTAATATTAATCATAAATAATATTTTTCATTATTAACAAGTAAGTTGTTTTTTTGTGTATGATTAAATGATTTTTCAGTCTTATACTATCGTGGTTATCGTGAAACAAAATTAATATTTGATGCATAAAAAATTTATTCGAATGAAAGTGCTTGCATAACAAACTTATTTATGAAATATAAAAATCCTATCTATAATTTTTTCTTCGGAAATAAATGCAATGATATTTATATTTTATATTAATAACAATATATAAAGTACCGCAAGCTTTCAACAAAGGTAATTCATATAAACTTTAGCTAATTTATATATTTTAATCTTAACTGCTAATTTTACTTCGCACAATATACGATAAATTAATGGAAGAAAAATTTCTTTAAATTTATTAGGTTTTTTATTAAAATAAAATTTCGTAGTATAAATAGAAACCTTTTGACGTAACTTCTTTTAGCGCGTCAAGGAGGACTTAAAAAAATAGAAAAGATAACGTTTTTTAGTCTGACGGCGCGATGTGCATGTGGTATGATTTTTTAATGCACCCTTGTCCAGCTGAAACATCATCAAATTAATTATTAAATGAATTAAATTTATGCTCTATTAGGGGAAATGAATATTGTTTTCATAAAATCTTTATCCTTCCAAAGTAGTGTAATTTATTTCGATAAATATTTTTTCTTATCATTCCATATTATTAATGACTAAATTGTTCTTTTTTACTAATAATACGGTGATTATAAAATAGATTATATGCCGCTATTCTTATGAATGGTACAAAATTATTAATAAATTATTATGAATCTCTATGAAAAATGAGTTGATAATATTAGTGTGGATTTTAATCAAACGTTACAAAGATTTCAAAATCGTGTTTGAAGCAAGTAGACTTGTGTTTATAAATACCATAACAGCATACAATAGTTGAAAATTTTTAATAAATATTTAACATATACAATACACAGTTTAGAAAGATTTATAAACAATATATTCTATACCTACTATGAAACGCTTGTCTCATAGATAATTAGCAACAATAAAACATGATTTTTAATGAAAGTTTATATTTATATTCTTGGTTCAAAAATTTTTTACTGGAATTTAAAAAAAATTAATATTATTTACTGTTTATTAATGATCTTCATAAATGGGTTAATTTTACATAAATAACAAATGGTAATTTGCAATTAATATAGATTAAATATAAACTGCTGTTGTGCCTTCATATATCAAATCGACTTTATATTTACACGATCTAAAAAGAAAAACAAACATTTTGGTGCTTGTATTTATATCTAATACATAAGTAATGCTATGTTTGTTCTTTCGTGTTTTTTCCACCATAATACATAAATTTCAGTTTTCAGTTTGTGATGTAAATTATAACTATATATTAGAAAAGAAACTTCGACAACACTTCTCTGTTCAATATTTCTGCTGTCTACGAATGTCGTAAAAGAATTCATAGTACTTGGTACTTCTTTTAATTTTTTTCTTTTCATTTCTAATTCTTTATGTTAAATCTTGTCTTTGGTCATTTTGTGGATTCAATATATTCTGTTACGCTGCTTTGTGCTTTTTTCTTGCCTCTCTTCGTGCTTCATTTGGCGGATGTGGTTTGATCTCTCTGCAGTCAAGCTAGAATAAGACATCGTAAATTTATAACATTGTTTATAATACAACTGTTCCGGATTTTTTTTTGATAGATTTACGTTGTTTATATATTTTTTAAACCAATTACTACAAAAATGGACTACAAAAAGAAAAATTTAATTGAAAAATGTTGATAATACAATCTACCTTTGGTTTTAACATTTTGTATTATATATTAAAAAACTTATGTAATACGGTAAATAATATTATATAATGTGTAATGTTTACCAGTATCTCATCATCCGGTACTCGGGACAGCAAGTCTAATACCTCGTTATTGGGTATCGTGTGTGGTCGAAGTATTTTCCTTGTGAATTTATTAACACCTGGCGATCATGAAAATGAAGATGTTATAAAAATAAATATTATTTAGAAAATATGTATCACCACAAAATAAGTCTTTTACTTATATACGTTTGTTGAAAAGAATAATAACAGTTTTTTTTTAAATTCGGGATTTCCGTCACATGAAACTATGGACCAGCTGTGTTTGTGTGTGTGTACGCTAACATTATATTAGTTAAATTACTTGCCAAATTTTAAGAAACTATTAAAAATCAATCGTAATAGGAGATGATAGCAACTGCATGGGACAGCGTATGGCTCGGCGATGGTGCCTAGGAGGGTTAGGCTCCTCCTCAGAGATGTGTAACACAAAGTATAGAACGGCACAGGTGCTTGCGAGGGGGTTTTAGTTAGTAAGAATCTCGTGTACTCCTGACTTCCCCCCAGAAGCAGGGTATCTTTTGAAGATTTCTCACCCAAAACAAAAAAAAAGATAATAGCAAAGTATCAATAAATCAACGTAGCTATTGAAAGGAGACAATTTTCAAAGAGAGAAAACAAGCAAGGGGCCTTCGTTTAAATAATCACTGCAGCCTATAGACTGCAGCAAATCTAAATAAATTTGTAGTTCCGTTGTCAACATTTATTATCTATATTGTACGTTTTTAACGCAGCATCTTGAATGTTCTTTTTAAATGAAATCTAGAAAGTCTAAAATAAATGATAAATAACAACGACGATACAATAATTGTACTCACCCCATGCCATTAGGAGGTATCGCAGCGGTATAACATACAAAACCACCATCGCCCCGAACAGCATTAGTATAGCTAAATAACTAAGATATGGCACAGTGAAGTTCATTAGGCTAGAACAATGAGAGTAAAATGAGTTTGTTGTGTTGGAACTTTACATAAATTAGTAGCAAGTAGTTTCCGGATCCGCGAGCCCTGAGCTTGACGACGCTGCAATATCTCTCTATTTTCTGTTGATATATATCGCTCGGTGGTCTTATTTTACTCATCGAAAGGCTGATCTGATACTAGGCTCGCGGAACCGGGGTCCAGTCTAATGACAGCTGCTTTGTCATCAATGTGATTAGGTAAAATGATTGTCTGAAAAAGGACATGACCATAAGCAGCCTCTTAATATTCCCACATTTGCGACGGAGAAAAAGCGCCATTTATCCACCACGCTGGATATATGTGGTGAAGTATAAGTATTTTGTAGTAATAGAAAAGAGTTTATTGGGTTTGAAGGACGTTGTACATAGTGAAACCAATGGCGTAACAAAACTTAACTGTGTCTCAAGGCGACGATCTCAATATGGTGCAGTGTATAGCATTCTATCTTGCATCACGTTATCATCAGGTTAACATCTCGGTCGTTTTGTCGCTTCGTCGAATAAAAAAAAACAATAACATTTTAACCTACTTTTTGACAGCCTCCCCTACGGATGCCACGTAGCCGATAGCGTTCTGCACAGTCTGCGTCACTTCTTGTATCGCCTGCAATCTCTCTTTCAACGATTTCTTTTCTTCCTGTGATTAAAAGAAAATTAAATGCTACTAGTGGTTGAACTATATTGATGAAGATTAGTAGATTTCCCAGCAGCATCTATATCTGCCACAAAATAGCACTACGCAAATTACTGGGGTAATAAGGTTTAACATTGTGTGTTTAGGTCATAAGCACAATGTGTTGCTGTGTATCCATATTAACCATCGCCACATTTTTCGGTACAGGTGTAATATCTGAACACTGGGTAAAGGTTTTCATCGTCTCGATAATTCGTCGCATCATTAAATAACTTTAATCAAGATATTAATGTTTACACACTACTGCTTGGCGCCAGAAACAGCTGCACCAATCAAGCGAAAACATTCAATGGAAATAAATTTATAAACAGGTTACATAATTACCTTATCTACCTCTTCTTCATCATCCTCCTCTGCCAGAAGATCATCGTCGTTGACTGGCGTTAACAGTGGGTTACCTCCTGTAAAGTTAAGTATATTATCAACTTATTGACAAAGCGTCAATATCTTTTTTTTACTATCTGGATTAGGGTTGACACACAGCTATTATTGCACAATTTTATTTTTAATTTAGTACCTACAGTTATTGCTTAGTGAAATGATTCTAACAATTTGGCGCTGGTTAAGAAGATGTACACTGAATCTAATATATAACATAAATAACATCTCATGATATATGTTTTATGAATAAAGTCAGGTGCAAAAGATAGTTAACAACACACACCATGCCATTAATGTATACATACAACACATTCGCAACTTACTACTAAAGAGTTTTTTTGTTTGCTCCCAAGGACTACCTCGGAAATTCTTTATTCCCACTATAAACGAAGAAAAATGTGTTCATGAGCAAAAACTATTCTATAACAAATATTAAACAAAAAATAAGAATATTGTGTATGAAAAAACGTATATAATAGCGGTTGATATTATTTTTCTATTCAAGACAAAGTTTAAAACTAGATTACCCCTCTGCTCATCGTCAGGTGGGATCGTGGTCAGGCAGTAGTCTATAATACAAGTGTTAATGTACTTCTATATAATTTCACCTGGTGTTAAGTGGAAATGAGTTCGTAAATGATGAAGTGTCCTCGCTAAGAATACTCCGGTTTTCATGACCACAGCCGGAACACTACAATACCATTATGGCAGTAGATTTACATGGTAGCTAACCAAGTGGGTTTAAAACCCCACTACAAACATGTCGCCTCCTAATCGAACTAGGGACCACTGCGCTACTGATGACCGGTAAGACACTTCACGGAGGCAGTTGAACATTAAAGACGCAAGAGAAATGTTGGAACTTACCAGTAAGCCTATAAATGAGCCAGTTCCGCGAAAAGAACACTAGTAGTAAGAATGGTAGCATCCACATCTGGTAGTAATAGCAGAACGCCAGCCAAGCCAGGAGACCTATAAACGATCGCAGTCTAGACTCCCATTCGAAGCAGTCTCTGGAACAGTTAATATCATGATTATATAGCGTATCTTATTGCACGTATTTGGTATATATATATATTTACTTAAATATTGAATAGTCTTTTTCTTCTATAATTCCTACACACTTAACTGCCTACTTCTTGCGGCGGTTAAGCGGTTGCCTTGTACCACGAAGGTCGCTGATTCGATTCGCATGGTGGCAGGTTTTTTGAACCCGCCTGTCTAGTTACTATCCTCATGATGTAAAGCTACCGCTATAAAAGCATTGCTGGGTGCCGGCTGTCAATATATGTGCCAGAGAATTCTGAGCGAGCACGTTTAGTTTATCACCGGCTTATCGTCACTTACCACCGTGTGAAAAAGAGTTCATGTGTAACCCTATGACAGAAAAAATATATATGCGTGGAATAACAATGTCTTTGGTCTTTGCTTGTCTCGAGTAAAACAACAAAATTAAAAAAAAATTACTCACTGTAAAATTTTGCCGACTTCAATGAACCACATTATAATCGCTTTCAACCTCATCACATTGCGTATAAATAGCTGCCTCTTGAACTTCGATTCCTGATGCATGTACTTCGGTTCCTTTGGATTTATCACTCTGATGGCCGCTTTCAGCTTTAAGAAGGAATAAGAATGATTAAACACTAACACAGTATTTTTAGTTGTCATCATCTTCAGCGGCTCGATATGTCCACTGCTGGAAATAAGGCTTCCATAGATTTAAAAGTACGTAGCAAAGTATTAACTAACCGGATTCCATATGACCATCATCTCTAGTAATATCTGTGGGTAGTTTCCTTTTGCTCGCGCCCGCATCTTCTTGTCCTTTAGCGCAAACCACCTCTTCTCCCCATTTCTTATATTCAACAGCGGCACCGCCAATTTGCCCAGGAACTCTACTTTATGATCGTGATCCTCGTCGTACACAGTTATTTCTAATATCGACGAGATATCCTTTACGGTACTAGAAATGATAAACGTCTAATTATTTTTTTAATTTTAATGAGCTATCATTATACTCCTACATTAATTTTACATAATTTTAAGTGAGATAATGCTGAAGATGGTGGATCATACGTGATCTTGGAATTAAACCCCTGTCTTACATGATACTCGACTCCAAATTTGGACTAATTTTCACTAATACTAAAACACACTCAGCTAGCTTGTAATAATCGATGTGACTCTCTCCTTGTAGCAAAAGGCTCCGAGTATCATTATCATCATCATCCAATGTTGGACATAGGCCTCCCCCAAAGATTTCCACATTGATCGGTTCCGCATTGCTGAGTATCAGTAGTGGGAATAATGAGAGGGCTGTTTAACCTAAACACTATACAGCGATACCGGGTCGCTAAGAGCTATGACCAGTTTGTCTAACCATTGTTAATATTTATCATCATTCTTCTTCTTATAGCACCTCTTCATTACTGAAGGTTAACCGTCAGATTTGTAAATTTATGATTGACTTGAGCCATTTGGAACAGTTGCCCAACACCTGCGATACACCGGTCCACTTCCTTATGTTTCGCAGCTAGAATTTTTTTCTGCGTTCAACGTGTTTTTTGCCTTTTTAAATAATCATCAATAACTAATAATCATTATAATAATGTTATGCGGACGGATGAAGGGCATGTAACAAAGAAGGTAATGAGAATGAATGTGGATGAATGTGGATGGTTATAAGGGTAGAGGAAGACCGAAGAAAGTGTGATTAGATTGTGTGAAAGATGACATGTGTAAGAAGAGTGTGAATTTAGACATGGCGGCTAATAGAGGGATGTGGAAGTAAAGTATATACTGTGCCGACACCACTTAGCTGGGAAAAGGGCAGGAGGAAGGAGGAGAACTAATAATCATCATAATTACATTAACATAAATTTACAATATGTTAGCATAAACTATCTATATTTATATCATTAACTTCTTAGGATATAATATTATATAAATTTAAAACTATTGTTTAAGTCGACAGTATTAGTTCTTACAATGTAAATATCTTCATCCAATTTGGAGTTAGAGTCTTGTACTCGGTGTGGGTCTGCAGCCTAGCATTGCCCAGCTCTAGTACACAGAAGGGGTCAGATTTTCCACCCAGGTCTGCTGCGGCGAGACCCTTGGCGCCGTACACCTTCACACAGAGCCAACCGACACCGCTCGAGTGCTCGTTGAGTCGGTACCACGCCTACAAAGTTAAAAAATTACTTCTCAGTTAAATATTAACCACGCTCTGCACTTTTAACCATACCATAAACAGAGTTTTATTAACTTTAGCACAATCGTCTCCTTATTTATGTGAGTCTATGTATGTACTCTTAGTATGGGCTATACGTCGAGAAGAGGCGGAGGTTCATTTCCCACTAAACTTGAACTTCTGGAGAAGGAAACAGCTTTTATTCAAATGTGACATTTTCCAACTTGCACTTGGCAAGCGTGGTGAATAATCTTGACTCATCTTGTAAGAAAAGGCTCTAGGTCCCAGTTGTAGGAAAATTTTATATTGTGTTTATTGTACTGTGAAAGATATTTATTTAAAATTTAAACACAAAAGTACTACTTAAGGGTGTACTATTGGCTGTAAGGTGTCCTGCATATCAATTCACGAGACCCAAGCCAACCTCACCTGCTCGTGGTGCACCCTGCTAATCAACAAACGAGGCTCGGGCTCCGACCAACCCGCATTGGGCCTGCGTGGTGGAGAATGGCTAAAGACCCCCATGTAAATCCCTACAAACGACGGCCTCTATTGTCCGGCGATGGGGATCTTTGGAGGAGGCCTATGTCCACAAGTGGATGTCTATCGGCTGATGATGATGATGAAAAATACTACTTACATATCTTCTTTCTATGATCTCCAGGTCCCGCGGGTTCTCTCTGTAACTAGTCAAGTCCGTAATAGTTTCCGATTGCGTAGTACCGCTGATTGTAAGCAATACAAATATCTGCCCATTGCCATCTTCGAGCTCCTGCCATATGTTGTGTGTCTTCTCTCTTTCCAATTTTGATAAATCTATTGTGCATCTGAAAATTAATGACTATATATAACGACATAGTATATAAAGCGAATTAGGTAATGTTTATAAATATCTCATCTTCATCGTCATCGTGATTCTCTTTCGATATTCTCAACACCCACGTTTCTAAACTGAGCCTCTATATGTTGTGTACTGTATGAGGAGATCAAGGTAGTTCAATATAGTGTGGCTATGGTAGACAACTGGGGTAATAATAAAGAAATCTCAATATTCCTTTTATTAATAAAAAAATAGGTTTTTTTTAAGTTTTCTATGTGTTTTGTTTATGTTATTATATTTTAAGGCCCCATGATTTGTAAGGGCTATTTTGTTACTATGCTATATTGGACTGAGTATACTTATTTAATTTAAATAAAAAAATGTATTATGAAAAAATATTTATAGGGATTTTAAATTGTACCATTTTACAATAAAACGAAACATACCTACCTTCCTAAAAAGTCATCTTTCGTTTGTTTGTCCTTATCCCACACGGTTACTTCCAGTATCTGCTCTTGATCGTCGTATAGATGAAGATCGAACTGCTCCAACCACGATGGATGTAGGGATTTCCATACCACTTTACTCTTGTATTTCTCATTACCTAACCTGAAAATGAAAGACAAAGTAAGGATGGATATCTACTATGATCCTAAATTTCTTTTTAAATGTCATCAGGTGATAGATATCCACTACTAGACAAAATCCTAACGTTTTTGATAAACGTATCACAAAGATATTCTTCAAATTATCTTAACTCTAACATCAACTTTATGTTTCTAAACCTTTTATATACTGCCCTAAGTTAAACGAATCTGAACTTTAATCTGTCCGATATTCGTAAACTTCAACAACTTTTTAGTGAAAAACAAGTTTTCTGTAGACACTTAATTCTAGTTATTACAAAACTAGTTCACATTGATTTTTATTCCTGCTAATCTAAACTCATAATTTGTGTAGTTTTTTTTATAAATAGTTACGGTTTTACCTAAATTTGCAATACGGATCACTCGATCTAGTGTCCACGTCCATAGCCGGTAGATTCTTTGCCTCGACTAGAACTATCGTCACCACGGAGCTCCATATTTGCGCCTTCAGCCTCTTATTCACGTCACTCAACCTCGTGTTCTTCAATAGATACTGAAATTAAATTCACTACAGTTTCATTATTTATTACGGTGTGCTAATTTCACAATCTTTGTGCAATAATTTGAATTAGTCATACACAAACCTATGTTAAATTGGTATAGACAGTAACAATTGTTAATAAAGTAAAAACTATTGAAATAATGAAAGAGCACAATTTCCACTATACACACATTTACTATAACATTATTGATTTATAAAAAGGTTTGGTCTTTAAAGGGTAGTAATGACACCAACTTTAACATTGACATTTCTATCTCATGCATCCTTCATTTATTATCTTTCAAAGGACTTCGATCCACGAGTACATCGCACGACAACTTTTAAAGTTGCCTGACAAACTTTCATCACAACCTTTAAATGCATTTCTGAGGCGCATATGATCCTGCACTCTTGAAGCCACTTCATCGTCTTTATTACTACTTACATCCATTTACTACATGCTTGTTCTTTTCATGCCAATGTCACCTTAATTTTGGATCAATCAGATACATCAAAACTGCAAATGTGCAGTTGGTACTTTGGTGTTATATATTTGTGATACAATGGATTGTAGTAGACTTCCACTATTTCTTTTACCCAATTAAACATTTTAGTGACCAGATATTTTTTAGGATATGAGACTATATTCTAGTTCTTTCATTACTTCATTTACTATTTAAATATTATATAACGATGACATTTTAAATATTATATTAAGATTTATTTTTAGGAATCGCTCATAATGGGAGATATAAAGCTTGCCACATTAAGGCATCTCATAATTCTCTGATGATTAATATTAATTAGACTTAGTGGCGTCTTGTAATATGCAGATCTTGTCTTAGTTTGAATCATAGGCCATAAGTTGTGAGGGTTATGGGTGGGGTTTTTCGAACACAACGAGCATACTTTCCTCACATTAATCTGTCACTATAATATCTTCTCTGTGTTTCAGCCATTAGCTGCATCATTGATACTTTCATTATCACTTAAAACGATGCGACATTTAGGTCAAGTTAACTTTTGTAAACATATAAAGAAGTGAAATTTTTAATCGTAATACCATTCATTGAATTATAATTTATTTAAAAATACCGGTTTTAAGATGAGATACTACATCAAATGAGTAGTATTTAGTCATTTTTTCTGATTGTAAATTAGATGAATAAAAATTGTTACAATGTACATTTAACAATATATGAAGTATATACCTAGAATGATTCGATTCATCATTGTTGACTAATATATTAGTGACCAAGTCATAAGTTTGTCCAATAGGCAATAGGTAGTCCGTTTGTCATTGTTAACTGGCCTGGGTATTCAGCAGATTTTTGCAAAAGGTTCATAATTTACGTCACAATATTATGATTTTCCTTATGACGTTGTTACTCCATTTATTGACAATGAGGTAATATTAATAAAATAAATAGTAACATCATTGAAGACAAACAACAAACACAAAATGTTATAGTTCAAACAAAAATTATTTCTATTACAAACTGAATGACTATTTTACAGGAAAAAAGTTTTTATTTTTACCTATTATTTGTTTGTATATAATCATGTAAGTCCTTTAGATTATTTCAAGTAAAAATAAACTAGTAAATATCTGTAATGATTTATATATAAATATATTTCCTCAATCAATAATCTTTAATAACATCGCTATACCTTTATGTACCAGTTAGCCTAAAACGTTAGTATATCTATTTGATATATTGGAGCTGATGAATTATATGATGGAGTAGTGTTTGTTATTTAAAGAAGTTGTATGATTTTCAAAACAAAATGTGTTAAATGAAACCGAAGAACAGAGAATTTACAAAACACAACTCAACGTAGAAACACATCATGCAAAGCCACCACCGAAATTGCAAAACGCTTTCAAATCATAATACCCTATGTATCCTTTCACCCTTACTCTTGAGCTTTGGGAACCGATTCCCAATCTTCTCTATGAGTTCACTGTAGCTGTTAATGCCAGCAGGAACGTAGAGTCTCTGGCCAGGCGGGAGACTGCCAGCTCTTGGTCTTATCTCGCCATTGCTGTTCGTGTGAATGGAAATTCATATAACAATGTTCGTGAGCTTTTTGTGATATTAATAGAAACGTTAAATTTGCTAGTTTAGATAATATACAAATTATGAAAAAGTAAATGCCGTAGACTTTCTTAAATTTTTTGTATTTAATAAGCCTTTCCCAAAAATTATATTAAGTCTTATACCAATGTTAGTTTGTTACGAATGTTACAACAAAAGAAAATACTAAAGTAATCATTCAAAATTGCTGTATTATTTTGTGTATTGAGTAGAAATATCTATTACCATAACAGTTTGAAAATAGTATTATAGTTAATATCGAAAATTACATGTGTATATAATAAAAGTGTAAAAGACTTCAGTTTTTAGAAAAAAAAAAATTATTTAAAAACCCATATTTTATTTATATTTGATTGTAATTAGGATTAAAATATATCTTTCACTATTTAAATAATGAATACCTTTCATCGGAGGAAGATAAGTAGGACAGACAGGAGTCGTTGAAACTATCAAAGTAGGTGTCGTTGTCAAAAGCTAAATCTGAATCAGATAAACTTCTGTGAATTGCTCCATTGCTCTCAATCCTTAGAAAATTCCTGCAAATCTCCTTTGCATCATTATCCTCACCTTCTGGTTCGTTAATAATCACAGCCGGTATGATATTCGGTGTAAGTTTCTTATTCAGCTTATTATTACCGGCATCCTTTGATACATTGGGATCTGCAGAGTTCTCTTCGATATAATTTTTCTCTTCTGACAAATGCGAAATGAAACTCGAAAGTTTCGACTTCTCTATCTTAATTTGTACTTGATCCTGAAAATCTTCCACTGTATCTTGGATCCTACCGTGTATTTTTATCAATCGATTCTTGAGCCTTTCCATTTTGTTTTCAAATTCTGTCATATTTGTTTCGTTTATTCTAAACTTCACTTGAACCACGATCTCCACTTTAATATTATGAGGCACTTCTTGTTAATACTGTATCACTATTATTCAATTTAATTTATATTATTATCGTGAGTATTAAATAATTCAGAAAATAAAATCTAGGTGTTCACTCGACCGGGGAATGAGTCCTACTGTTTCGTAGTAATTACTTCAACGGATATTCTCTACTAGGAAACGTCCGTACGCTCTATTAATTTGCGTAAATGAATATTCTTTCATATCTTACAAATACATTTTTGTACGTACCAAGAAATCTTTATATTACAAGAATCTCCTAACTAATCAGTATGATATGCTGTAATGCTGTATCATCAAGAGATCATAAGACTCATCAAGAGATCTCCGAAACTATTTGAAGTAAACACTCAAAATTTAATAGAGACATAGCTTCTTCTATTTAAAGATTTACAAAGTTACTTCCGCAAAGGGAATTTCGGGGTTGTTACAGCCATAAAAGTCGGGACAGCTAGTATTATACGGCGGATGATATATTTTAAAGCGCTATTGCATAATATAAGAATTTATAATATATTCCTAGACTATATTAACTATATTATAACTTAAAGAATATAAAACATAAGCTAACCCAAGTCGTTAATGTAACTAGATAATTGAAGCTAGGGCAAAGTTCTTGATTTACCATCTATCTCTATTTTAAAATGCTGCAATTTAGAGATTGTAAGGAAAGTAGGGAGGCAGATGTTATATTTTAATAATTTTTTGTCTTAATTCAGCTTTTATGTAGTTACATGACTTGACCTAATTCATTATACTGCATACGACGAGACAAGGACCACAAACGTAACACAGAAATAATATGGACATATCGTGCTGTATTTACGCTTAACCTTCTTACGATATTTTTACATACAAAATTATTTCTGGAGCGCCAATAGCGCCAGACTAGAGGCAATGTGTTTCTCTTCTACATCAATATAGGAAACTGCATTGTTTGTTTGAAATGATGGTACTAAGAAACATACTATTTTTAATTTTAGCTACAATGCGGATAGAAAAATAACTAGCTGTTCCATTTTTTTTATTCAACGAAGCGAGGAGACAAGCGGGACGCTCATTTGATGGTAAATACGCTTGCCCATAACAAAGAAGTGCTAGTCAGGATGATACACTGCACCACATTCAAATTGGTACACGGTAATATTTGCACACTATTATTTGGCGGCAGACATAGAAGTTGCGGTGGTACCTACTCAGACGGTCCTTTTGCAAATGAGACTTACCTTCATTCAGATAATCTTATCTTTAATCTTGAACACAACAAGATGAGATATTAAAAAATAGGGTGTTAGATGTATTACAATCATACAGAAGCTCATAACTATTATATTTTATAGGATGAAGTGGTTCAAAACATCATCAGCCGATAGACGTCCTCTGCTGGACATAGACCTCCTCCAAAGATTTCCACATCGATCGGTTACACGTAGTTCGCATCCAGTGGGATGCCGCGATTCTCACCAGATCATCGGTCCATCTTGTCGGAGGTCCCCTAACACTACGTCTACTCATACGTGGGCGGCACTCGAGGACCATACTGCCCCATCGGTCGTTGGTACTTCGAGCTATGTGGCTCTGTAAATCTAGCAACTTAAGTCTAGCAATCAATCAAACATATTAATGTTAAATTTGATTCTTCGTTAACAGTTGATACACGACCGGTTATTATTATCATCTCATTTTAGATTTAGTTGAATATATTAATACATATAATTTTTTTTTAAAAAATATGTCTGAATAAAGGAATAAATTTATTATTTGTTTGAAATAAATCGAGTAACATAATACGTTGCGCAATCATTTTCAACATGTACAAGTCCAGTCATGAAGTTTAGCGAATATGCGAATATGCTAATACTGTTACGTATAGATAAATTAACATTCGTTACGTCGGGTAGATCTTCCAAAGATATGCTTCGGATGGAAGGTATGGTTATGTGGAATTTGTACCCTCTAAAATCTATCTCCTCGGTGGTCATCCTTAGTTCTTTGCGAGGGGCTTTGCGATCTTCTACGGAACGCACCGTTGCCTCCTTGCACTACGATTAAGCACGTCCAAAAAAGTGTCGTGACCCTCCCCAGGACCCTCAATATGTTATGACAAATACGATAGGATATACAGTTAAGATAATGGCACTATTTAAAAAGCGCATTAAAGAACATTACTTTGCGCAATCCAAGGTAACGAGACTTAACATCTTATGTCTCAGGCGACGAGAGTAACGTGATGCTGTACAAACCATTTTAACTAGCGCCATGTTGTTATGGGCGGACATATCACATACCATCAGGTGAATGTCCCGCTGGTGTTCTCACTTTGTAGTATAAATAAAATGGAGAACGCATAATGTTGGTAAAAGGTTGCAGAAAATGATGCTTCTCTTTTCGTGAAGTTGTTTCCTCTTAGTCATCTTCTACGTCAAGCCTATGGTGGCGTGTTGTGTAAGCCGTTTTCCACATATAATAACGTTTGTTATTTGTAGCCGACGGTATCCAGTTTAATTACATGTAATTAATGGTCATAAATACCGATACGTAATGACTGGGCTTCAACTGGTGGTAGGTTCCAGTCGCTAAAGACCGTCTACTTAGGAAATACCTGTATATGACTACAGAAAGCATCAAATGAAAGTTACTGGCGTACATCATTAAGAACAGGCTATCGATAAGGAGTCATGACCCTCAGCATCAAGGAACCGACTTAAAGAGAGATTTGTATGTTATACCAATCAGATTAAGGTAATAATACTTAATCTTGTCCCACAGCAAGTACTTTTTGATAATACGTATATCGTCCTATCTACTACCACGGTATATGGAGATATATTACTTACCATCAAGTCAACGTCCCGTAACACAGATATTAAATAGGATAGGATATATACAGAGGCATTAGGTTTTTATCGTTATCATCATACAGCAACATAAAAAACCTTTTATATCTTTACTAATATGAAGAGATAAAGGTAGGACGATGTGTCAATGATTTGCAAACATTTAACTTACAGTAAACATTAGAACCCTTAAAACGGAAATTAGGGGTTGTAAAATTTCTTCTGGACTGTTCTTAAAATGCTAAAAAGCCGGAAGAATTAGTAATTTCAAATAGAAATATAGTTAAATATTTTAGTGTCCACTACATTATGTTTATATACTCTTGCATCTTATGAATTGCACTGGTAGGTCTCTGTTGCCGCCAGCCCTGTAGTGTCGGGTTAGCGAGAATAGAATTAAGGTAAGCCCTACCCCTCGTAAAAGGCGACTAAAGCAGTCTAGGCGTTTCACGGGCCTTGAGGGTGGGGCCGAAGCGAATCTCCGTCGGACAACGTATGGCTCAGCGATGATGCCTAGGAGGGTTAAGCTCCTCCTCAGAGACATGTTAACACAAAGTGCAGAGGGGCACCGTTGCATTCTATAAGAGATCTCGAAGTCTCTCCGAATGATGCGGATCACCAAGGCGGTTTTAGTGCGTAAGAATTTTACATAACCCTGACTTCCTCCCAGATGCAGGGTATCTTTCAAAAATTTCCCCCTGAAACAAAAAAAATGGTTTCTGTTGCCGGTGACCGTCTAGGTAAGTACCACAGCAACTCTTATTTCCGCCGGCAAACAGTAGTGTGTAAACATTACTGTGTTCATGATTGAAAAAAGTTGTAGCTTGTTTAATTACAGGGGTAACAAGACTTAACATCTTATGTCTCATGACGACGAGCGCAATGTGGTGCAGAGGTGGGTATACTATCCTAACTATGGGCAGGCGTATCATTAAGTGGCCTTCCCGCTCGTCTTTCTGGTCGTATTGTTGAATAAAAAAAAACATGTAACTTGCACGTAGATTTAAATTCTAAGGATGGGAATTGTTATATATTTGAAAACATTGAAACGTATAAAGAAGGGACTGTATATGGCAGTTTATAAGTACGAAATAGTTTCGAACCCGCTATACGCATCAAAGAGGCACGGGTTCAATCCTCACTGACTATGAGATTCAACACAAACCCTGAGGAAACCTAAAAGATGCAAGAATACGACTTTCTCGGATGTGTGACATCCTTCAACCCGTACGTCAGTAGTGATAGCCTTGATGTTCTCTTTGTGAACTGAACCTCCGAAACCCACCTGTGGGAATTTGAAATGGGCTGTCAATTATTAGCAACAGGTAATTAAAGTAATTATCCAGCGATGGCCATGAGGAAACATAATTGGAATTAGTTTGCTGCTTTTAGCGACGACCTTGGAGCTATGGTGTTAGATTGAAGATAAAATGCATGTGACATCATGTGGGGCCCACGTAAGGTTGCAGTGCGGTAGAAACGCATTGGATATTTACTGCAGAAGTATTTACGTGGTCATCAAACGTACATACGTTTTAGATCGTTAATACAACTACTATGTAGTATAGTATTAATTTGTTTACTAGAGAAATGTAATGCTTATGTTTAATAAATCATTTGCAGTGTGAATACAATTACATTAGGACAGAGGATAAAATATCAACAAACCTGTTATGACTGAATTGAATTTCCTACCTTAACCTAAATTACTGGGGTGATGAGACATAATATCGTACCCTTCAAGGCGAAGAGCACAATGTGGCGTAGTGTATGTCATCCTAACGAGCACTACATTGTCATGGACAGGCGTAACATTGCCGATCAGGTTAACGTCTCGTTCGTCTTGTCGCTTTGTTAAATAAAAAGAAAATTAACATTTCATCTCTCAAGGCGATGAGTATAATGTGATGCAGTGTATGTCATCCTAACTAGCGCCACATTGTTATGGACAGGCGTATCCTTTCCCATCAGGTTAATTATTGCTCATGTAGTCATATAAAAAAAATCTGTACTCGACGAATTGATGACTAATATTAGGCTAGGTAATATATTGTATATAAATCTATATATACGTAGGATATATCCAAAAGTTCATTGACATCAACATCTTCGAAACTTTTAGATGTAAACACTCAAAATTTGGTAGAGAAGTTGCTTCTGCCATTTAGATGTCAGCTAAACATGGATTTTACAACATTCCTCCCCCAAAGAGAGTTGCGGGGGTGTTAATAAATGGGAAAGGGTCTGAGAGAAATATTTCTAAGGAATTTTATATCTATTTCTATATTACAGATCAGCCAAGCGGGGGACAGCTAGTACATATATAAACACTTACGCATATACATATATATATATATATTATATATGCATATACATATATATATATATTATATATGCATGGGTGTTGTATTCAGTAGAAAATGATTAATAGGTATAATTAAAAGATAACGTCTAGGTCTATGCTAGATCGCTAATTAGGTCTAATTGCGTGAATTCTATAAGGAGTATAGACTAGGTTGTAAATAGGAAAATTTTCGTTCTAAATTCACTTTGTAATTTATGATATTTCTATATAAAAAAATCACTAAATTCTGAGAGAAGAGAATTGTTTAACATCTTATATCATTATCATCACGAGGTGCTTTCTTCAAACTGAAGTTTTAAGAAAACTAATCCAGTCTTCAGCAAATCATTTCCACTGAAAATATTTAAGCTTGTTGCTACACTATTCAAGTGAGTTAATATCAAATAAAAAAATTAAGAGACAAGTTTCTTGGGTTCTGAACTTCGAAGGTCATAAACTAAAATAAATAATGTATAACAAATAGATAAATGTCTTAGTAAATAAATAAACCTAGTGAGTATAATACAAGTAAATTGTTAGTATAAATACGCAATTTTAAAACAAAACTATGTCAGAATTAGGAGGTGAAAAGATTCCCGCACAACAATTCACCGGATCCAAGCCAACCTGACCTGGTCGTGGTGTACCCTGCTAATCAACAAACAATGCCACTGTGGTGGGAAACAGCCTAAATTCCCTTATATGAGCCCCTACCCATTTGATGTGGAAATCTTAGCCGTAGACGTAGGTCCAGCAGTAAACGTCTATCGGCTGATGATGATGTAAGAATAAGAAAATAAGGAGTAAGGAAAATTTTATACATTGGAAGAACAAAAATTAGAAAACAATACTACAATATTAAAAAAGATTATTAAACGAATGATTAGAACAAGAAATAGCAATAGAACAACGAAGCCCTCGAGTTATCTACGTCAAAAGATGTTTTAAGCAAAAACAGGTGATTCTATTCCTGGTTTATATCCTGATCCTGGAAGGAAAAATTTACGGAAAACGTGGTCCTTGTAGAAAGTTGAAGAAATGGTTTGAGCACATAAAGTGAACATATATTTTTTTGAATAGTTACCATTTCACAAACGGGAAATAACACAAACCGCGTTTTAGTTATCAGAAGACTGCGCCTCCTTCACGGTTGTTGGAAATAAGGGACCGGAAATGACGCTGCTCATTGTCAATATTAGGTAGGCGGTGAACATTAAATTGAACATCAATATATTCGGCGTAGGGCAAAAAATAAAAAAAAATACTTTGTAATTAAATCAATCTTGTAAGTGTTAGGAATGGATTTACAAGTACAATACATACAAATGAAGAAATAGTTTACAGTAACTGGTGGTAGGTCTCTGTTGCCGTAGACTCTCTAGGTGGATACCACCGCTCCTGTCTACCGCTAAACAGGAGTGTGCGAATATTACCGTGTTCCGGTTTGAAGACCGCTGAAGCTAGTCCAATTACGGCAACGAGAGTACTTATGTCTCAATGCGACGAGCACAATGTGGTGCTGTGTACATAATTTTAACTAGTGTCGCATTACTAGGAACAAGAGTATCAGTTACCATCCGGTGAATGTTTCGCTCATCTCATCGCTTGGTAAAATAAAAAAAAGTTTCACTTTGATTTTGTTTTGGCTCTATGAAAAACTGTACACTTCCTAATGTACTTCTAAAGAAATAACTTAAACGAAACTAAAAGGCTGTGTAAACATATAGCACATAATATGTAAACAAAAATTTATATAGTTTTTTTTTATTCAACGAAGCGATGCAACGAGCAGGATGTTCACCTGATGGTAAGTACGCCCGCCTTTAACAATGTGACGTTCGATGGGTTACACAGCACCACATTATGCTCGTCACCTTGAGACATATGATTTTAGGTTTATCTAAACCAGTAATTTCACTAGCTACAACGCATTTCAAACCGGAACAGAAAGGTGACCTATGAATGTGAAATGAAACCTCGTTGCTTCTGGACCAATGGAATACCTAACATTGCAGCAGGAGCAGACTATAGTAGATAAATCAATTGACCGCTATCATTATGAAAAGTTATGATTCTAGTACATAAATTTAAATAACTAGAAATGAGTTAGTATATTAATCTAATTAGATAATATTAATTAAAACATTAAAAACGTTACAGTAGTTAATCTAGTAAAATAGCAATGGAATAGTTTGGAATTGAATTAGGAATTTTATTATTGAAGCGTGAAGTGATCTACGACAGGATACGTCCGGGATATTATTGATGAGCTCGAAATGTAACAAACGATAATAGACACTTCAAATGTGACCCTAATTGAGCTGGTGAAAAGGAAAATTGGTTTGGAATTGTTGTGACAGCATTCACTGAAGCGGAGGCACAAAAGAAACGAAGCGAATACGTTCTCATAATACATACATATATATCACGCCTTGTTCCCAATGGGGTAGGCTGAGACCACCTCTCCACTTGCCACAATCCTGGTACAACTCTCTCGCTTCCTCCACTTTTATGAGCGTCTTCATGCATGCTCGTCGGTTGCGAGTACTCTTGACCCGGCCTTTCTTTAAGACATCTTCAATTTGATCTGAATGTGTCTGCCTAGGTCGACCTGCACCGATTTGTCCAATCATTCTTACCTTGTATACCACTTTCGTTAATCTTCTTTCATTCTTTCAACACGGCCGAATCATCTAAGCAACCCTTTCTCTATCTTTGTCACTACATCTTCAACCACGCCACACCGCTCCCTTATCACACTGTTCCTCACTTTGTCCATCAGCTTCACTTCAGTTATACTTCTTAAGCTTCTCATCTCCACAGCATTAATCCTTTCTTCTGCCATACCCAACGGTCTCATAATAAGATTTCAATTACCCAAAATGTATAATTTTTCGCTTTCTCTGGCAAAAAAATATGATAAGAGAACGTACAATAAAAAAATAGCAACAATACAACTGTTCTTCTAAAAAAGTTAAAGTAGCTTTTAAAGTCTTCAGAGGGATCAATCGTACTAACCTCATCTTTCAAGTCTTACCTATATCGGTTCAAACCTGCCATTGGACCCATTCAGTGTCTGCAACAATACTGATGAAGAAACCACTGAACGCTCGCTGTTATCATGCCCTAAATTGGCTCTGGAGAAAAACGACAGCCAAAGCAGAATGGACCAATTTCTCGATGGGATGAATAATGCGAACGATGCAGGACGACTTCTTAAGAAGAATGAATACAAAGTATAGTTTAAAAATTATGAAAAAAATTACTAAATCATATAGTTCGATTGTCGCATAGAAAACCCTGAGTTGAATTTATCTTTCAAAGAATCAAATAGTTTGGAACCCATCGTTGCTGCAACAATAACAGCACCATAACTAGCAAGATTCTCCTCAAGGTGATAAAAAAAAGATTAAAGTATATCAGTACCTTTATTTTGTATTCAACGAAACATCCAAACTAGCGAGATGTTCACTTGATGGTAGATGTTGGGAGCCCATAATTACGTGGCGCTGATTTGATGCGACATTCTATGTGAAGTCAAGTTATCCCAATGATTTCACTAGCTACAACGCCTTTCAAGCCGGAAGATAGTAATGTTTGCACACTACTTTTCAGCGGCAGAAATCGAAGCTGCGGTAGTAACTACCAAGACGGTCTATGACAACTGACATCTACTACCAACGACTCGGAACTTTATTATATTATAACAATTTTCTGAGGTTACCTCTTTAAAAAATAACTAGTTGTTCTTCGCCTATTTTCTGAACGTAACACCCCCACAATTCCCTTCGGGGAAGTAATTTGGTAAAACCCGTTTTTTGCTGACCTCTAAATGGCAGAAGCAATATCCCTATCATATTTTGAGTGTGTACGTTTAATAGTTTCGAAGAACCCGTGATGGGTCAAAAAATTTTTGAATATCTTTTATATACATATAGATATATAAAAAAATTGTATATGTTCTGTGCTGTCATAAAATGTAACTAACTATTATTTTTGTCTTATCAGATTCTAGAACGCAATATAAATTTGAGGAGCAGGAGTCAAAACTATGATGCTTGTGCTACCGATGTGCAGGTATGTTTTATAGCGTGGGAGTATGAATGAGACGGCAATACTTATTCTTGATTTAGGATTAACAATTTATGACAATATATATCCTAATTAATTGGACTATAATTCTCAATAATGTACAGATTTAACTTTTCATTGTTGCATTAAAATTTTTAGTACTAAATCTTGTTTACTGGTGGTAGATCTATAATGCTGGAAACCGTTCAGATAAGCTCTGTTTGGAAAATACTCTGCAAACTTTACTATATTCCAGATTGAAAGGCGTAGTTACTAGTATCTACTTATTGAAATTACTGTAGTAACAGACTTAACTAATATCTCAAGGCGAACACAATATAGTGTGTGTTATCCTAACTACTGCTATGTTTGAGGTGGGCCAGTTCGATCCGGGCGCCGATCGAGAGTAGCGGAAGAACTGGACGATGTTATCCTGTGACTCTCGTGCATACTTTCGGAAGTGATTGGAGTACCGTGTGAAGCTTTTTAGTCGATTGGAGTCCGACACTACCTCGTTACCGGCCATTTGGTTCCGGGGTGTGCGTACCGTTAGCATTTTGTTACACACGTTAGTAAAAAAAAAACTACTGCTATGTTTTATGGATGATATACCATTTGAACGTTCCGATCGTTTCGTCGCTTTGTTGATGAAAAAACACTAATTGAATTGTTAATAATAATACAGATTATCTCGCAAGTTTATAAAGAAGACAAGTAATTAATAGCTGATGACCTAGTCCATGTATTCGATAATCTGTTTTTGACCTAATTGCCATATTTATAAATCCAAACATTCTTAATCAAGCAAAACATAAGCAAAACTCGGTGAAGGAATCCGGATCGTTGAGTTATTGTTTATTTGTTATCAGTTAAAGCAAGCAATTTTAACCCGAATGTAAACATTATTAGGGTTACAAGCATCTTTCAACATGCAAATACCTGCAGTCCTATAGAGTTCATTGATCTATTTCAATGATTAATTAACGACCAACTTAATGTATCCACTACTGAGACTTAGGCATTATCTAATAAAAAAAGATATTTATTGATATTTCCACCAACGACAGTCAAGAGCAGGTTGGTGGATATCATATATAAAGCTGTTGTTTTTATACATCAATGTACTGGTCACCGGCTCTTATTTGAATAAGTGCTTAAAGTTAAGGACAATGAAGACAGAAATGTTTTCGATATTAGTCATTCCAGCGAAATATAAAGTTTAAAGTTTTTAAAGCTTCAATCAGCACACAAAAGGAGCAAAACTAGCGAACCGCACCAAAGAATGTAATTATTTTAACAATAATGGTTTCTTTTGATTGTTTTTAATTTATCATCATTCGCAAACACCTTGGTGATATATTCACGTGAAACTGACGCCATATACACTGTATCACTCGTTCTTGTTTATTTTGTTATCGCGATGGAGGCTGTATATATAGAACGCGTGCGCGCCGTGCCGCTCGCAGCCGCTCACTGGCTCGATTGCAATGAGCAATAACTACAGCAATGTGTCACAGTGTAATGAGAGCGTAGAGAGAAACGGCTTTTCTTGTCTGGCAACACAAACATAAATTAAATAGTTTTATTTTTTTTCTTATATGTTACGTGTTTGTATGTTTATATGTTTTTTTTTTCAATTAAGCGACGAGACGAGCCGGACGTTAACCTGATGGTAAATGATACGTCTGCCCATAATTATGAGGCGTTATTTAGAATGATATACACTGCACCGCATTGCGTTCGTTGTCTGTGACATAAGATGTCGTGTCTCGTTATCCCAGTAATTAGACTAGCTGCAACGCCCGTTAAACCGGAACACTACTATTTGAGTGATAGAAATAGGCGCTTTGGTGGTACCTACTTAGATTGTCTCCGGAAATAAAAACCTACTATCAGTGAATCGAGATAGGTCTCTATTGCAAGAGATAGTCTAGGTGGGTACCACCGCAGCTCCTGTTTCAGCTGCCAAACAGTAATGTGCAAATATTGGTGTGTTCCGGTTTCAAGGGTGTTACAACTAGTGAAATTACCAGGTTACCTTGTTATTAATTTTTTTGGTGCAGTGTACGAGTACATCATCGTAATTAGCAAGCGTATTATTCACCATCTGATGAACGTCTCGCTTCATCAAATAAAAATGCAAGATGTTTTTTTATTATATGTTATCCGAAAAGTATACAGTTTATATATGTTTACATATACTTAAAAGTGTTAAAATATGCAGATTTTATATATTGCGTAAAAAAGTATATTGTTTTGTATTGGTACTGTAATTTTTTTAATCGCATTTTTTTTTTACCAGATAAACTAATAAATTGATTGGAAAAGTATGTCTATAAGCACTTTTTAAATCTGTCTATATCTATTTATATATTAGTCTTCAGAGCGATCGGAAGTGGGTGAATGCGAAATGCTGAGGATCGCATCTGGTGGAAGATATTGGGGAAGGCTTATATCCAGCGGTGGATTAACAAAAGCTGATGATGATGATGATGATGATGATATATTAGAGTTAATTTAATTCTATATCAAAAGGAATTGTATATATGAGTAAAAGTAATAGTCATGTATACAATTGCTTTTAATGGCATTTGAGCGTTAAATGAAGTATCTATTGATAGTTAATACAAAGTGTTGTTTGAATTAATAATATTGATAAAGTAAAGTTTAATCAAAAAAGTGTTTACAACACTAGTCTGTGCATTTGAAAAAAGAATGATTACCCTCATGTGTTAACAGTACAATAAAACGTATTAGTTCTGTATACGATCGTACATTACTACTACGATCACACATTTGTTATAATTTCGACATTCTATGTTACTTTTAAGTTAATTACTCAGAATTTTTCGAGAAAAAAAAATTACATATAAAGTAACTCTCTAGGGTCATTTCCTCATGTCTGAGGATCGTGGTCGTTGCTGTCTGGAGTGGTCGTTCTGCTTCGTCCGGTTCCTGTCCAGCGCATCTCTTACGACTGTGTGTAATTTAGAGGACGACGTATAACCTGATCAGTCCATCTGGATGGTGCACGACCGAATAACCATAGAATTAGATTTGAAAATGTCACTAATATTCCCGCCCGGCGGCAATCCACCGCCACCCTGGCCCCGGTCGTTATTATCACCCCTTAAATTTATTTTCGGGACAGAATATTGTAAAATCCATTCTAAGCTAACCTTTAAATGGCTGAAGCAATATAATTTATATTTTCCAAATTTTGATTAATTACTTGTAATAGTTTCGGAGATCTCGTACATATATATATATATATATATATATATACAGATATATGTATATATATATATATACACACATGTAATGACAGTGATCGATTTATTTATAACTGTTTTCATCCTAACCCACGTTTAACCAGAGTGGAGGACAAGTGGCCTTGACTTTATTCTTGTGTGAGCCCAGGGCAGTTTATTATTTTTTTATTGATATAATAATATAAATAAAAATAAAGTAAAATAATTTTATAACGTTAAGATTAAAATAATAAGTTAATTACTAATTAATAATACAACAAAAAAAAATCAGACATTAATCGCATTTGTTACATTTATCTCTATGGTAGATGTTTGAAGGTATATTCAAAGTTTTGGTATTCAATCACCTTTTTTAATTATCAAATTAAATAAGACGAAGGAGATGTTCACCTGATGGTGAGTCATATGCCTACCATTAACGATTTGGAGCTGGTTAGAATGATATACACTGCACCACATTGCGCTCGTCCCCTGAGACATAAGACGCCGAGTCTCGTTACCCCAGTAATTTCATTAGTTACAACGCTCTTAAAACCGAAATACAGCAATGTTAGTGCGCTACTGTTTGATGGCAGAAATTAAAGCTGAGATGGTACCTACCTAGGCGGTCTTCGGCAACAAGGATCTTTTTTTGGCTTTCAGGGGACAAATCTTCGAAAGATACCATACTTCTGGGGCAGTCTGGGTTATGTGAGATTTTTACTTACTAAAACCCCCTCGGTGCTCTGCATCAGTGCATACGGAGAGGCTCCGGGATCTCTTATAGAACGCACCGGTGCCCCTCTACATTTTGTGTGAACACGTCTCTGAGGAAGGGCTTAACTCTCCTAGGCACCATCGCTGAGCCATACGCTGTTCCACACAGATTCGCTCCCTCAAGGCCCGCGAAAGTCCTAGATCCTTTTATTCGCTTCCTACGACAGGCAGGGCTTACCTTAGTCCTATTCTTACTAGCCCGAGACTACAGGGCTGCGACAACAGAGACCTTCTATCACTAGTATAGATTAATTCAATAGTTCGAGAAGATGAATTATACTACGAATAATACTTTCGATAAGTATAGATTATCTTTGTACTGCGTTGAGTTTAAGCTACATTTTTACAAAAGACCGAAAAAAATTGTAGCAAATATTTGTAGTGTAAATTGTAGTTAATCAAACTATTTACACTACATTTCACGTTCGGAACGAAACAATTTCATTAAATAAATAAATAAATTGTTTTCCCTACAAAACACAAAGGAGTTACATTTCAATTCAATTTTCTCTTCAATGTTTTGGCATTATGTTCTTTAGATCTCATTGGCTGTCATAATTTGAATAAATTCAAGGAGCTTTATTTCATACCCCATTTGCGAACAAAGAGGTTTACCCCCCGTCTTTTAGATTGAAACAAAAAAATGGAACAACTTGCTGGCGTCAGAGCAAATATCACTTGGGTGCTTTCTGTGCTATGCTGATAATAGGTTGGTGTGCATTACCACCGAAGACCACTTCACCACTTAAGAGAAAGAGCGAACGAGACGAACGGGTCGGCTTGCTCGTAACAACGTGGCGCTGGTTAGGATGATGTACACAGCACCACATTGCGCTCATCGCCTGAGACTTAAATGTTGAGTATTGTTACCCCAGTAATTAAAATAGCTATGGCGTCATTCGAATACAGTAATGTGTTTCGTCACTACTGTTTGGTGGTAGAAATAGGCGCTGTGGTGGGACCTACCTAGATTGTCTTCGGAAGTAAAGACCTACTATCAGTGAAACGGGATAGGTCTATATTGCAAGGGATAGTCTAGGTAGGTACCACCGCAGATCTAGTTTCAGCTGCCAAATAATAATGTACAAACATTGGTGTTCCGGTTTGAATGGTGCTGTAACCAGCAGTCGCTTATAGATTTAAAGTAAAAAATCTATGATAATCAAAAACATTGACAACTCTTTGTCTAGATGGAGTCGCAGGCAAAAACTAGCAAATAACAGAACAGTAAATAACCCTTCAAGTATTCATGTCGCTTGAATTGTATCAAAATCGATAGCCGCAGTCGTAATCGATTTGTCATTCGGATGACGGTGACGTAATTGACATTATGGATAAAGTAGAAATTTGGTCTCATATTTATCTGACGACTATGACTTGCTTTACTGGCACCAATGCAGAGGGTCCTTGCTAAGTATTTAGAGTGACCACTGAGGGTATAGATATCACAATTAATCCTGAGGATCGCACCCGAAATCGGACATCTTTTGATCCTATCAATATTAAAAAAAAAATCGTTTTTTGTTACAAAGAGTATATTTCGAAGTAAATTCTAATAAAGTAATCCGAAATATGATTGAATTGTGGAATGGTAGTTTGACTCGAATCGGTAACGAGATTGGTTGAGACTTGAACCTTGACCAATATATAATAGTTTTCCTAACCAGTGGACTGTTGGTGTTAAATACCTATTATACACAAATATTCCAAGAGGTAAAATTACCATGTTAACGTTTGGGGGCTTACGAGTCGGGACTTTGCATGCAAAAAGACCTCAGTACCGAATATTATTATCGCAATACCAAATTTGGATTCATATATGATAATAAATACATATATAAAACGTCTTTATGTGGATTCATTCTTATGTAACTAAATATATAAACTTCAAATGTCTACTTCAATTATATTTATACATTAGTTACATCGTAATAACAATCCTGAAAGTTTCAGTATTTTTTTCTAGTTATGCACTATAAAATTCGATTTTGATAAAACATTCACTGGCATGTAGCTGAAGATGTTAAGCAATCATCATCATCATAATCAGCCGACAGACGTCCACTGCTGAACATAGGCCTCCCCTAAAGATCTCCACATTTTTTGTTGGAGTTCATCAAGGGAATTGGGCCGTAACCCACCACGCTGGCATATTGCAGATTGGTGGGTGGTCGGAGCCTCGTCTGTTATTCAGCAGGGTGCACCGTGTGCGGGTGTGGTTAACATGAGCTCCGTAAGATGTTGGACGGAACTCTTTTCCTTTGTTGATTCGGAAATAACTCTGACGTTAGTAATTCCACATGTGCGTGGTAAAGAGGTACGTTTAAAACGCAGTGCAAGATCTCCTGTGATCCAGGCGGTGAAAACATTTCTACTGTTAAGTGTTTGGATATGCAATAAAATACTATCTTTCGTTTAGCATCGATAATAATATAATGTGGCTATATTAATACCTGATGACAAATGAGAAAAGGTGAACATGGAATTTGCGAAAGTTCGAAAGAGATCAACGAATTATAAAACATTAACCATACCTGTTCCTTATCTTCCTGGGACTTCGGCCACAGAGTGACGTTAAGCACAATCTCCCCCATGTCCAGGTTCGGCTTATTTGGGTCGTGAAGACAGAGGACTAGATCCTGCGTGCGGCCAAGTTCCAAAGCCGTGAGGTCGATGTAACACGAGCCCATGAAATCATCTTGCAATCCCCAATCGTAGTCGAAAACCTGTAAATAATATTAAACGTAAGAGGAGCCTTCTCTTTCTTGAGCATAGTTCTTTGTAATCTGTGCGTTCCTTAACCCCACAGGAGCAGTGCTTCTTATGAATACCAAGGTCTCTAGATCAGGGATATGCAAACGGCAGCTCGTCGGACTTTTGCAATTAGATTTCCTATTGTTACTTTATTATAAATAATGTTTAATGTCGCGGCAAATTTGTAGAAATTGCAGAAACTTCAAAAATCATTACCCAACTTCTTTTAGTTGGTGACGCCACCATGAATGAGACGATTTTCTAGCCCTTGTGAAAAAAGATCGAGTAATACTGATAAATCTGATAAGGAAAGGAGAGGCATTGCTAAACGGTAATATCCATAAATATTATTGTCAGATGATATATAAATAATCCGAATTGAATAACCTACAGGGTATAAGATTACCACCAATAACCAAGTGTTGTTTTAATGGAAGAAATTTAATGCCATATATCACAATTCACCATTTAATATATCATTTATCTATAATGTTTTCACGAACATATTACCGTTGTTTTTAACTGTCTCTTGCAACATTTATGTATAAACGTTGACGGAGTCGTTTTAACGATTAACCCTGACCCAGTCAGTCCCCAGGCAAAATTTAAGGGCGTAAACTTAACCACATAACAACTGTTGTTTTAGACGGTTGCCGCGGGCGCCCGTCGTGTCTTTTGCTTAAATTGTTTGGAAGGATAAAAACAACACGACATACATTAATATATCATGTTCCCACTGCTGGGTTTAGAAGCATTCTACTTTAAAGTAAAAATATAGGAACGTTATTCAAACGCTTACTAAATTGAAACTTTCTGAAAGATTACTAACTGATGACGACACGGATATGGTTACACATCGCGGACCTATTTTCATCTTAATTCTTTAAGTGCAACCCTCGGAGAGTTCAGAATTTATCAGATTTTTAAAGTTTTTTTTTGTTGGAAAGCTTGTAAACCGAACCGAACCGAAACCGAACTAGATTTTATAAAAAATTTAAAAAATCATAACAGGTAAACCTTAATTTTGAATTAATATGATAATTTCTGTTTTACGTTATTTGCTTATAATAGTCAGTAGTTAGTAGTAAAAATGTTGATGTTCGTAATAATTTCAAATAAGTAACTGAAACTTAAAAATGTATCGATGGGAGGTCTCTGTTGCCGAAGATCACTTAAGTAGGTAGTAATGTGCAAACATTACTGTGTTCTGATTCCACGTCCTATGTCCGAAAGCCAGGAGGATAAAGCGGTGCTGTGTATATCATCTTAACCTGCACCACATTATTATGTGCAGGCCATTACTATTAGCTGAACATTTTGTTGAATAAAAAAAGTTCGCTTTTAGGCTTTTTTTTTGTAAAAATTAATATTATTTTCAGATTTCTATGTTACACATATAAGTTATAAGAAACAGAAGGAATAAATAAACAAATTTCGCTGCTGAAATTGGGGACGATGTTATGAGGCGACGACATTAAGATTCCTTTAGCGATATGTTTTGTGACAAAACATACGAACAATGGCATCACACGGGACCATTGTTTGGTGATATATTAGATGTATGTATACTTATACACAAAGCAAATGATTACTGCATAGCAATTGCTTGACAATTTTAAGACGCGACAAGCAGAACGTTCAACTGATGATAAACGATACCCCAGCCAATGACAACAAAATTCCATCATAAGCACAATATGTACACTTATCGGTCTGAAAGACATAGTGTTGTTACTCCAGTAATTTTTCTTTACAGTACTAAAATGACCGGACAGGAACGTTTCTCGTTAATTGAATTACACGTTGTAGTAATTCATGTCATCTTCCCGATTGGAAGATTTATTTTTACGGCCTTCGGCAATGGAGACCAATAAAATATACCTTGTTATCAGTCCATATGTTACGTGTATATTTATATTTCTATTTCGTTATAGCAGTTTGTCTGTAATGCTCAAGTTCTAGAGGAAGCTAACTAAAAACATAGGTTGATGACAACGAAAATGCCAAGAAAGACTTCATTTTTCGGACATTTGCAAAGAAGAGCCCTTTAAAATTTTCCAAGGATGATTCTCAAGAACAAAATTTTCTAAGGTGCTTTTGATTGAAAGTGGAAGACATGGGTTGACGCTGCAGAAGAGTGAACCAAGCTTAAATACCATCAGTTGAAAAGAATAGCTGAAGACCGAATTTACTTTCTCAATCTGACCGCCAAACTTTAGTTTGAAGAACATTCTATATAATATATAATAAATAATATAAATATATATATATATACGGTTAAATTAACTAACGAATGGGATAAAATTTTCACTTAGACTAATAATAATTTTAAATTACTATTTTATTGGTTGTTAAAGAACCCAATGGATGAGTAATACCATATGAAAAAATTAAAATCTGTATACCTTCAGTTGCACCGGTACAAATGGATCTTCTATGGGTACCGTAAAGCACTCGTCCCACACCGGGTTCAAGTCCCGGTACACGATCCTCGACTTGTGCAGGAGTCTGCCCCCGGCCTTGAATTTCACGTAGGGGTCACTGGTGCCTGATAACAAACCTGGTTTTCGACCCCACAAAATGTGTAATTAGATGAAAAAGCCAAAATAAACTGACAAAATTAAGCTCTATTACCATAAAAAAATTATTCTACAGTACAAAATGAGATGAGGATTAAGTACTATATATTTATGTAAATCATGACAATTATTGGTTTATCAAAATTGTTAAAGATAAAAAATTATATAATTATGATATTAAAACACTTATATAAAAGTAGTTATTGATTTATATTTAAAGTACTTCGTTATATTTGTTATATATATTTACTGGTGATAGCTTTCTGTTGCCGGAGACTGTATAGGTTAGTACCACTGCAGCGCCTACTTCTGACACCAATCAGTAGTAGGCGACATGATCTTGTTCCGGTTTTAAGTGCAATTACTGGGATAATGAAACTTATCATCTTATGTCTTAAGAAGACGAGCAAAAGCCACATTGTTACGAGCAGGCGTGTCACTTATCATCACGTGAACGTCTTGCTTATTTCCTCGTTTCAAGTAAAAAATATCACAATTTAATTTTATTTAATTACTTTTTTATTATTTTTTTATTATTAATATATGTGAAATATTATTCAAAAGTAGTTGCTAAGTTATAACTAAGTTCTACAAAAGCAAAAGCACTAACTAGACGCAATAAAAATTGTAAGGTGCAAAGAAAAATATAACATTATATATAACAATAATAATATGTAAAGTTGTTATGTATGTGTTGGATATGTGATAATTATTTTGTCTAATTTACGTTAATTATAAAAAAAATTGTGAGAATTATATAAAATGTAACTTTTAGGCAGAATCTTATAAAATGTATAATAAAAAAATTTATTAATAAAAAAATTGTGTGTGAATTCACACACGCGGTAGAAGTGGAACTTCGTATTGTGGTTAACTTGTGAGAGAATGAGATAGGTTTGTAATACTTTTGTCGATTGAAGTTGGAAAGAGCGAATAAGAGATAGAAAAGTAAAATACTATACCTACTGCACTATATTAACATATACCAATGAAGTAAAGAAACAGACGGAGAGGGAGAAAGAGAGAGACACACAGACATATCGATGTTTTATTTATGTTATATACCTATAGATTGCACTTTCTACTTCTTTATGTATTTCGAATATATACAGATTGTGGTATAGATAGCAAGATCGGTCTTCATAGTTACGCAGAGTCCATTTGCGAGCCCTTTTTAAGGTAGTGGTGGGCACGATGCGGACCACAGCCCAGAGTGTTCCGATACAGGTGAAGGTAGTCTGAGAACGGACCCGAGCCCATCTTCGACGACCGACTACGTTCTTCAGAAGGCAAAAATTCAGACCATATGAAAATCCACCGTCAGACACTTGAAGTAGTATACTTTTTTAAAAAACAGACTGTGGACCCAGGTCCTCGCGAAAGTAGCTCGCTGGCTCAATGGTTAGAACGTGAGGTGTTAATTACGAAGGTCGCGGGTTCGAATCTCGGCATGTACTAATGACTTTAATATTTAAGTTATGTACATTTGTTGTTGAACTTTAGTTACAACAGCGAAATGCAAACGGTGAAGGAAAACATCGTGAGGAAACCCTCACATGACTTGGAATTTATTCTAAGGTGTGTGAAGTCACCAATCCGCATTGGGCCCGCGTGGTGACTATGGCCCCATCGCCCTCATATTGAGGGTAGGCCTGTGTCCTCAGCAGTGGGGACGTAATTTAGCTGTTTTGGACCCAGGTCCACGAGCCCAGTATCAGGTGAGCTGTAAGGGTCAATATGATTTTGAATATAATCAGGAAACAGAAGATGCGAACCATAGCACAAAGAGGTGACGAAGGATAAGAGGAAACTATAAAAACACGTTTTATTTAATTCTCTCGCACCCCAAACCTTATAAATAAATACGTTTATAGTCGACTCTAGCGTTACACTTTTTCGTTTCATAAATACCAATTCACACCGCCTCAAGTTAAGTTTCACTTAAAAAGATTACATGAATGAAATTTAAGATTGCGATTTTTTTTATCATGTGTCTCTACGTAACGATAACAAATTTTAATTCAGTAGCTGTGCAATAGGAAGCAAAACTGTTGGTTTATACAAAAAATTAATTCCGTGTTATATTTCCTTGAGTGCTGCGATAGAGCCTTCGTGTCTGATATAGTGTTGTGTTCAGTGATTGCGCAACCGTCAATTTACCGTTTTTATCCATAGCAACTAGATTTTGGCCTCTCTTTAAATGTATCCTAAGTTGGAAAAACGCAAATTGCCTCAACTGTTGTTCCCTTAATTTTTGACCCTCGTCTGGTTCCTGAAAATTAAAGGTACATTTAGTAAACTCTAAAACTGTTAGGAATTTTAATTTAATTAAATGTTGATTATGTTATTTAAATTAAAAAAAATCTTATAGTTAGTATTATTTGTATTAGTATGTACTAGTGTGTACAGCTTGAGTTATGGACGAAGAAAATATTCTATATAAAATTTCTAAATGAAATACGTCCTGTAATATCTAGGATTTTTTTTTAATAATAGTTATTTGTATTAAAAGAATATTAGATATTTCATTTCCACTCCTGATGGTAAGAGATACCCATAACGACGTGGTGCTAATTAGGATGATATAAACACCACCGTTCGTCGCCTTGGGACAAAGGATGTTAAATCTCATTACCGCATTAATTTCGCTAGTTACAATATCATTCAAACTGGAACATAGCAATTTTTGCAGAGAATTGTTTGTTGGTAGGAATAGGTGCTGCGGTTACAATTTTTTTTTTTTTACGTGGAGGAAATGCCTTCGCATATCTGTTATCTTTCGTCGCTTTATGGCGGGGCCACGAGAATGCTTTTGTAGATGTCCGCGACCCGCGCACAACATACAGCGCGCCCTCCTCTCAACCTCTTATAGTCATCTGGGCAACGGATTCCCCCAAATCTCTGAACTCTCCAAACTCCCTGCGGCGGATCTGGGTCTCGTGTTCCGCCATCAGGCGTTATACGGCCGCGGAGGATAGGGAAAGCGGCGAATCGCAATACCGAAACTTCTCTCCCTCCGCAACTCTACCTTGGCTGCAAAGGGCAGTATAAACCTGCCGCTGCAGCCCACCGGCAAACATCCGAGGTGAGCTCACGGAGCTCACCTGGAGCGGCCACCTAGGGCGGGCCGGGTATGTTCCTCTTAGCTTCACCGTGGGTGACCAAGGCACGGCTCCCGAGTCCCACCGCCACGACAAGGCGGAAACCAGTTCGGAGAGAAAGAACAACGACCTAGGTGATATCAAATGATGATAAAAAAATGATGTTAAAAGAGTCATGTTATTTTAAGCAATACTTTACCTAGAGTCGTACAAAAAAATGTGTTAAATGATTTATAAATAAATTGAGTTACAATGTTACTGAATATTGGCAGGAATGTATTTTGGCACATCACCTCAACCTTGAGATTGAAATTTCCTTAACTTTTTCTTCTCTTTTTTATATTTGTTTTGAATTTGAAAGTTTTGAATTCTATTTTAATGATCTAAGTACTGTCGAATATTATATCTGGATATATGGAAACGGAATCATACGTAGTTCATCCAATAGTGGGAGATATCTGGGGAATATCTGCTGTTGGTAATTGTTGAAGTGTACTTTTGAGGCTTTTAACCTTTAGTGGATATGTCAGGTATTTACATAAAAGGTTATCCTAAAATTTATTTATATAAAAAATAAATTAAAAAAATATATAATAACAATAATGGAGGCGTCTTCAAAGTGTACACATATTAAAAATATCGTGCTCTTTACTAGACTTCGGTTAACTCAAGACCAAGTGTAGTGACTCGGTCTAGTACATTGATGTTAACTACCTTCTATTCTGATGTTTTACATTCTGTCAGCAAGTGTTGGACACCTTCCCTTGTTTACTCACCAATTGTAATTCTGTGGGTACCGGCCGAGGTATATGCGCTGGAGTACCAGACGTCGATGGCGCTTGGTCGATAGAGAGTTGACGCGTCGCTGACAAATCTGTCAACAGACGTAACAATAACATCGTTAAGTAATCTTCTTTATGGTGAGGATGTGGTAGAATTATATTATGTACGTGAACAATGCCATTGATTAATTTCGATAACGATTAATGTCTCACGGTGAGACGGGCGAGACGTTCTCCTAATAGAAGGTTATACACCAGCTCATAATGGATTATTTTACTCGTCCGAGTTTCGAACCCCCTAGATTTTAAAAGTACTCTACGTTCTTTCATACTAAAATCAAAGACATTGAAAATTTAAAGTTTCTGTTACTGTTTAAATATCTCTCTAGAAGAATGTAAAAAAATTACACCTGTATGTTGTTATATATCAAAATACATTTATTATCTACTACTTTGATTAACAAACTGTTATACTTTGTGTAAAAATTATCACCATCAGCCAGTAGAGGTACACTGCTGGGCATTAAGTTCTCTCAATGATTCTCACATCAATTGGGTGGGAATTCATGGGGAGGAATTTAGGTTACAACCCATCGTGCTGATCCAATGCGAGTTGGTGGTAGAAATAATTGATAAAATTTTCAATCTGCTCTCTCACATTGTTTCATTACTTTTCCTCTTACTTTTGTAGTAACTTACCATCTCTCTTCCGGAAGAGGCGCATACTTCGCCACTTCCTTACAGCGGTTTTAAGTTTCTTCATAAGTACACAGTTCAGAAACGCGCTCGATATTCTGCGACGCCATTTTGAACACATCTACACTTTACAGTTTGTTGTTGCATTAACATGTGTATTCTCCATTGCTAAATATTAATCATTATTTACACCACATCGTGTTTAAAAATTCGTTTACTATGAACATAAGATATACACACATGTATCTATAGTATAATAGTAGTAAGATCTAAGTATAGCGCATACTTAGATCTTTTTTATATATTCAACAAGGCCTTGAGGCAAATAGAAAGATATGCTGTTAGGAAGAGATACACCTGTCCATAACATTCAGGAGTTATTTAGAATTCACGTTATGCTCGTCGTTTTGAGACATACGACGTTAAGCCTCGTTACCTAAGTAATATAAGCCGTTTGTCAGTAGTAGAAATAAGAGCTTCCGTTGTACATTTCTAGATCAATTCTGAGAGTAAAGATTATTACTACCATCAGTATTAAAACGCTCTTTAGAAGCAAAGAGATGACATTATTTATTTTAAAAAGATATTTAAAACATCAGTTTGCTTTCATTTATATCTAGATTCATGATTTATCTTTAATAATAAAAAAGATTTATTTAATGTTCAATTTGTATAAAACAAAAATATCACATAAAACAAGAGATACAACATCGGCAATATAAAAGTTATTATACGCCCGTCATGGGTACCGACGAAATTGATTTCAACGATAGCAATAAAAAATTTATTGCAAAACTATCCATTTACTGTCTGTAATAAAAAAAATGTTGTTTTATATACGAACATAAACAAAAACCACTAATTACTAGGGGTAGATCTCTGTTGCCTGAGACTGTTTTAGTAGGTAATACCGCAGTTTCTATTTTCGCCGCCAAACAATAATATGCATACATTACTATACTTATAAATCTTGTCTCAAAGTGGTGAGCACAATGTAAAGCAGTGTACATGATCTATTGCTAGCTTTTTATGGGCAGACGTATCAGTTACCATCAGGTGCACACATCGCTCATCTCATTGCTTCGACGAATAAAAGTAAAGTCAGTGAAAACAGAAAATTCCTTTACTGGAAACGTAAATAAAATGTTATCGTTGACAATATGGGAACGCAGCCAAAAGTGTCAAGGACGATTACGTTGCGAAATTTTTGGCGAAAAAAAAAAAGGATTAATTATATGTCAAGATTGAAATTGGATTTGTTGTGAACACGAGGTTATTTTATATTTAACTTAAAATAATCTTTATTAAGATAAAATAATTAAAAACACTTTTGGTAGGATTTTGCAAAAACGCCGGGCCAGCTTTTACATTAAGGGTTTACTTTACTACCCTTTTCCTCAGCCAATAATGATTTGCCATGCAACATAATGACCCGTCTTCCGATTCCAGGGACCGCACATGATCGATTTCAAATGCCGGTAGTGCTTTTTGAACATGTTTGTCTACCTACTACCCTTATATTTAAAATTAGCCCTTATAACAACGTTACGGTGTTCAGACCGATAACATAATTCGCGAGCTTAATTATACTCGAAGACTATGTTTCAGCATCCACGGTCTCATTGTTGCATATATCAAAATTGGAGATATATAAATAGACTTTGTGAAAATGGAAATTTGTAGTACATAAAGATATTTACTTTAGGCAACTAATTCATCATTATTCATTCAAAATTATTTTCGAACTAAGCAACTTTTTTAAAAAAAATACGCATATATATCAAAGTATATAGAAATAACAACTGCCGGTAACTTATGTTGAATTTGGCTGGACTTTAAGTTTCTAGTTTATTTTTATTCGAGAAAGCGATGATATGAGCGAGATGTTTATCTAACGGTGACAAGTATGCCAATAACAATATAACGCTATTTAGGATGATATACACAACACATTGTACTCGTCACTTACTACAACGTAATTTCACTAGCTACAACGCCCTTCAAACCGTTACACAGTAACTAAATTTTATCTTGGCTTGTGGCGATGTAAATCAAGTAACTTCAAAATGCTTTTTGGTTAGTTTGGTAACTACAGTCTTAACTTAAAAGAATGAGGTTAAGTTGGTAAAAATATGATTTAGTATAATCCAGAATCCTTCTAGTTATAACTGGAGGGGATGATTGTAGTGAACCGTAAGTTCTACGATGAAACTAACCGTATAATCTGAATGTGGGGAATCGAAACAAATGGATAAAGATCTGCGTTTAGAAGTCCAATGCTGGATTTATATCGCTTTGACCTTTATATTGCTTGGTTTATTATTACCATCATCAGCCGATAGACGTCCACAGCTGACCATAGGCCATATATGATGCTGGTTTATTATAACAAATAAATATGTAATACCTATATTCGTTTTTTATTACACAAGGTCCACAGCTTAAATCTAGAACACATAAAACTTATTTTGGATTTATACAATTACTTATAAAAATGAAAAATTTTAAATGTTTGGTTTTGGTTAAACCAAACATTTTAAAGAAAAAAAGAACTTATTATCTCTTAAGTCAATAATTTCATTACCAGACCACAAGATACACTAATAGATAGTTAACCATTACTATAATATATTTATTTATACTTTATTTTGGTACAGGTGGGTCACCTTAATAATTTTAATCAGCGATAGGCAAAATTTATTTCTACCGTCAAACAATACTATGCAATGTTAAAGTATGAAGGGCGTTGTAGTGTTGTTGGGGTTATAAGACATAATATCTAGGGCCTCGAGTCCACGAACACTATCATCACACATATCATTCTAACAATCTTCATATTGTTATAACTGTTCACTAACGTTTCACTTTTCATCATGAACGCTTTGCTCGCCTCGCCGCCTTCGAAGAATGAAAAATTCATTACAATTGTAATATCAACTGTGAAGCAAGTAATATTTAACTTTAACAAGCATTTTAACTGTATACTTTCTATATATGCGTAGTTTTTTAATTACTTAAAACACTACAAACGGCTAAACAGCAAATTGCGTGACCAGACCGTTTGAAATGTTTTATGAAGTTGTTTGTACAATTAATTTATTTTATAGATAATATATACCGATGCTATGAATTTACCTGGTGATAATGGTGACAATGGTGATGAGTTTTCTAATGGTGATATGGTTTAGTGATGATAGATCTTTTATTTATCGACAACTTATGAAGGTGGCGGACCATACAGTACAGCAATGCTGCTATGGCGACAAATTTACAATACTAGAGTGGTAGTTAGCTTCTTAGGTTTGAAAAGCACCCTGCCGTCATCCACTTTAGAACATGTGGGCTTAGAGTCGGACTAGGGGCCTTCGTGTTACAAGACAAGATCTCGGCCACTACACGGACGAGTCAGTTTAGAGTATGCTTTTTACATGTCCGTGTGGAAAAAAGTACCTTTTATAAACCAACAAAAATAAGGTAAACCTATCATAAAAATCATCATCAATAATCTGTATCAGTTTTGTGATAAAGTATTTTATATTTTAGACGTTAACCTTATTAAAAACTTGTTCATAACAAAAATAATAAAGTTTGATTCCATAATGAACGATGAGCTTGTTTTTCTCCAGTATACTGAAGAATAAACAGACTAAGAAAATACTTGGTTTGCTATCTAGAGGAATTCTAATAAGAGACAAAACTTTTGCGTCAATCATTTTGTTTTTCTTTTTGTCTTCTCTATAATAACTTTTTTTTATTCGACAAAGCGACGAAACTTTCGAGCCTCACACCTCATGATAAATGATATGACTATTACGGTTCAATGACATAAAGAGTATATTTGTTAAATTATAAAATATATAACTGTAGTTGATGTATATTCTTGATATTAGTATTAAATTTATTTCATATCAAAACATTTAAATCAAAATTATTACTGTGATACGATTTTAACTGTATACCAAAATTTTAATTAGAAAAGCCATTTCATTAACGCAATACTGACCTCAAGTAATTTATATGTATACAACGAAAACGTGTTTCCTTTGTTAGTCAATCACGTGAAAACTAGTGAACGTATCGACATGGGTACATGAACATTCTACGCGGAATGATTTGTAAATGATTATAGGCTGTTTTTTAAATTGTTTACATCATTCTAATTAAAATTGTGGTTGGGGTTACTTTAAAGGAATATTTCAGACAAATTTCAGGTCTCATTTTGATATTACGGGCGGCAAAGCTAGTAAAGTTATAATTAAAACTGACCGTAAGTTCATTTCATTTAAAAACATAGGCATTGCCCATAAAAATAAATTAAAGATACTTTAACAACATCTATTTGTATTATATATAACCAAAGTACATTGACCGAATTATAGGTAAACCATATAGATTGCGTCTACAACATAAAGTAGTCTAGACTGGTGACTACATTGTTTCCCCTTTCTGTGCAAATTCAAAACAGCGTGCACGAACTTAAGATAATGGAACACTTTAACTTTAAGCGGTAATCCATAAGAAAAATGGGTACACTTAAAATTGACATGTTAGGGGAACTAAAAAAGAGAAGTAAAGTGTTACTGCGTTTTGAGCCGTGTTAAATTTGGTTAAACCTGCAGAAAGCAATATGTAATCTTTTAACGAAAGTAATCAAACACGATACAGCATTGACTACATTCTGCATTAAAAAGCTAATTTGTATGATATTAGCTTACTTTGCATGTATGCTTGCAATGTTTTGTCCAATTTATAGCAAATGGTAAAAACTGATACAAAATGAAAATTCACGTAAAATGTATCAAGAATTTCGATTTACATAAATTCGTTTTCACTATGTTTTATGTTTCATAGAAAATGAAATATTTGATAGATAGTTTATTGCAGTACTCACACAAATAAATAAAAAAAAACAAAAAGCATGAAGACGTAACTTAGACAATAATTATTAAAAAAAAATTGTGTATAGTGCAGCACTGCAAAGGGCCCAGGCTCAGTGCAGATGTCCCCATAGGGACAACACTGATTTTAAGCTTCCACCCTTACTGTATATTGAATATAATAAATATATATATTGAATATAACCTCAAAATATATATTTATAAAATTTGCTAGGAACTAGTTCTTTAAAAACCTAATATCAGAATGGGTGACATGACATACACCTGGCTTCTATTTGCCGCAGAACCTCTCGATGTAGGTCGCGTTGGATACCAATTCAATTTACATTTTAAATGGAATTTCTTCATAGGTTCACATTTGTGAAAAACCCTGCTTTAAATTTTACCCTCTCTGAACCGTTGTTTATATTTATAACTACAATACGAGTAGATAATACACGCTGTATCATTAAATTATGGCTTATGGGGGAGGCTTTATTGTTGTAACAAAAACAATTGTGATGTAGGTGATAACATTCATAACTTAAAATTTCAAGTTAATAATTGTTTTGTGACATTATTTAAACAGCAGATGAGGTCACTTCTCGTCTCCACCCTCCTTCAATATTATAATATTTTTACAAAAAGCTCATTGCTCCCAAGACTAACAGCTGTTGCAGCGATAAGGTCCTCGATTGGCGGCTACTCTTGAATCTAGGACATGTGTAATCGTGGACATCTATTGATGATTAAACTTACTTTTATATTAGAATTAATGTAATGACAAAACGACTTCCATATTATAATATGTAATCGATCCATAGATGCACAATAGTAAATAAATAAGATGATAATACCCGATTGATTATAATCAATCATGTATCCGTAATCCGTATCCGTTTGATTAAGTTTGATTGTATTTTCCTGTTTACTCGGAGCAACGAGAAAACCGTGGAAGAACTGGGTAATCTAATTAAGCTCCTTCCGATGGATTCTCAGATAGAATTGCTCTAAGGAAACGAATCTATCGATTCAACTAATAACGTTTGTACATTTTGGTTCCCTGTTGTGCTCAATAAATACAAAGTTGCAGTATATATATATTAAAAAAAAAATAATAATAAATTTTCAATAGTTCCTATTTAAATAATAATCAATAAATATAGAGCCATTTAAAACAAAAAACATTAAAATAAAAAAAAATCTAGTATTAAAAACGATCTGATTCATTAGTTTCAAGGGTTCGATGTCTTGGCATTCATGGGTTTTGGTTTAGAGTTATCTGTCATACAGATTAAAGATAAAAGGTAAGAAGAGGCGGGGTAGGAACACAGACAGCTGTACGAGTATGTGCCAGCGTGCTTTACTAAAGGACGAATGTAAAGGAGAACGTCCGGAGAAAAGCGTTCCCGTATTGTTGGAGTAAAGTTTCAAGGATAGTACAGCGTCGTAGTTTTAATGCACTACGAATATACCATGTCCTTGAGAGAATAAATATACGAAAGCATTACGTAGAACAAAATACATCCGGCATCTACCCTTTTTATAAGTTTTTATTTGACTATGTTATTTCCTTAATTGCTACTTATGTTCAGTAATATCGAATTATTTGTCGTAGTAATTCATTTGTATCTCGATTTAGTGTCTCTTATAAACGTATCGGAAATACAAATTATTATATAGGCATAAAACATATGCAATATCATAACGCCTACATTTATTTATAGCGTAATAATAACGTTGATATTTCATATATATCTAATCGGCTGTATTAATAGGAAATCCGCGTCTGGCGGAAAACAGATAACAGCGGTCTACTTAGCATAACAAAAGCTTCGATTTTTTATTCTATAAAGCGATGATATACACAGGATGTTCACCTGATGGTAAATGATACGCCTGCCCATTACAGCGAGGCGCAAGTTAGACTGAAACACACTGCGCTCGTCGCCTTGAGAAAAAAGATTTTCAGTCTAGTTACGACAGTAACTACACTAGCTACAGCACCCTTCCAACCGGAACATAATGTTTGCACAGTAATGCTTGTCGGCAGAAATAGACCCTGCGGTGGTACTTTTTTTTATCGCGGCGGAAATCTTCTGGTACCTACCTGAACGGTGTCCATTAACAGAGACCTGTCACCAGTATATAAAAAAATAATACGCTTTATCATACATGAAATTAAGATAATTTATACATATACAATAAAGAACCAATTATTACTAGTAGTTAACGGTGGTAGTTAGTAGGTTGTAGCTGTATATTACTCGGGTAACGAGACTTCACGTGCTCCAAGCAACGAATGCAATTTAGTGCAGTGTTTAACATCCTAACTAACGTCACATTGTTATGGGTAGGAATATCACTTACCATCAGGTGAATGTCCAGATACTTTCGTCACTTCGTTGAATAAAAAAAAATACTTTATTCAAGTAAATTATTAAAATCATTTCCATAAAAATTTTCGTTGTTTAAATTGTGAATAGAAGTCTTTTCATTATATAAAATTTTCTCCGAGGGAATTCATTTAACGGAACTTTTGTGGTCTACCAAGAGTAGTACAGTACAGTTTCATTCTTTTCAATATAAAGATTGCATTATGCTGGTAAGGTATTTTTTTTTAACATCTTTAGTCTCGTAGACGAGCATACATTATGAGCACCCGTTTCGCTCGCAATTAGATGAGATTGCTTGGCTCGCCGAATTACTCTCCTGTAGCTTCGGACTAATAAAAATAGCACTAAAGCTCTGGCTGTCATTGAAGGTGACTAGAACTGTTTTTGGGTTTGTGGGCTTTGAAAGTGGTTGCTTTGGTTTCACAAAAAAAAAAACTGCTTTGTAGGATAACGTTTCACGTCAAAAGTCGCCAAAAGGCTATCTGGAATGGGGTAATCATCGTACCAGTATTTCTCCCATCATTTTATTTCCGCCCTCCTAAAACCGAGGTCGCCGAAAATAAATCGAAAATGTGATGTATTTCATACATTAAATAAAAATCTAAAATTGGACATTGATAACACAAATATACATAAAATTGAATCGCAATAAGATTTTAAGATTTGCAGCTGTTGTCTCTAAACAGTTCACACATTTGCTTTAAAAGGCTTTTTCAGAAAAGACATAGAGAGTAGAAGACAAAAATGGCCCACATTTAGAAATTCATGGCCTTTGTTTAAAAAAGAAAAATTCAGGGCTTCAACTGTGTTGTTATTAAAATTTATTTCTTAATGTTAAGGCAATTGTGTTTATTTTTGAATGGCATTCAAAAAACAGATGTAACAAAGGAATTACTTGTTAAATTATTCCAGCGGACCCACGTCGGAGCATCATAACGTCCGATGGGAGTTTCAATTGAATTGCAATTCCACTATTAAATTATTCAAGTTAAAAAATTTCTTATATTATATTATTCAGAGCTTTTCATCCATTTTTATATTTCCAATGTATTATATACTTTATTTTAAATAATTTTAAAGGGCCTTAAAACATATACTGTTTGTCTTAAACTGCTTCACATTTCTTAAATCATAATTCTACCTTAAAAATATTATTTAATATTAAAGACTTGTGTATATACCATTGACTGTAAATTTAATAATGAATTGTTAGTATTCAGTAGGTAATATTTATTTAATAGGTTAGTTAATTTCATATTAATGTTGGAGTGCATTTAATCTATATATGAAATTTATCACAGCGTTATACGAGAAAAACAATAATTATTGAAGTAAGCTAAAATTACTGTAATGTTATATAATAAACAATAGACATATCATAATAACAACTACAACGATCAAAGGAAGGAAATGTGGCAGGAAATTAATTAAATATCGGATGAGGAAGTTGTATGTATGTAATTCAATAATATAATATTATTGATTAAAAATGTTGCGGTGATCATACTGAAATATACGTTCACGTTAGTGACCCACTTTGTGTAAGGTTATGTAATTTAACGGAACAGAGAGCTAACGCTACGTTAAGCTTTACCACTGGGTTACACACCTCGACGAATAAATTGTGCGTATCTATTATAATAAATAATAGTTTTATATATCTACTAGCTGTTCCCTACCCGCTTTACATCCCTACAATCCCTTTTTGAGAAAAACTTGGCTCATTTCGCTGCTGTACCAAGACTCTGTAAGCATTAGTGTTAGTAAAAGCCTAAAAATGTTGGATATTGTGAAGTGTAATGTGCAACATCGTTATTGAAGAACTGCTAACGTATCTACAGAATAAAATATCTGTTGTAGACGAAGAGACGTTAATATGGCTATGTACGTCTTCATTCACGGAGGAGGATATTAAAAATCTAAGGCTCTATTATACAGTACTTTGCCTGCGGATAAACGAAAAAGAAGAGGAAAGGAGAATTGTGATATGGATGATATAATAAGTCTAATTAAACAAACGGATCCGGATATGTTACCGGTTTACGTAGCTAAACAGTTAGAAAAAGTGCCACTGATAACATTCGATCATTTGGACTGCACGAGCTTATTAAAGGATCTAATCAGGCTTAAAAGTGACATCCATGGATAGTATCGATGCAACGTATGCTGCAAATGAATACACAGATGAACTTAAAACGGAGTTCAATAATTTTAAATATGCCTCAATTCTGCCTACTCCCCTTTGCAACATTAACACAAAGCGTGGCGCTTGGAATATCGATAGTGGGCCTATAGGGCTATCGCATGTACACGACTCGGTGCTATCGGATAATAATAAAGAACAGTCGCCAATGAAACAAATAACAACAATAGCTGTTGCTGCGAGTACCGAAACGTAGTGATATGCTAACAAATAAGTGTAGTAATCCCATGCAACAAACACAAAGTCAACGCGTTAAAAGTAATACCGAGCAAAATCAGTGAGACATCTGAGTAATGTTGGCAAAGAGCGTGCCGCCGCCGGTATCAAATCAGCTGCGCCATAAGTGTGCAGCGGCCGGCTGAAGAATCTTCAGAGTACCCTCAAAATGAAAATAATATTATCGAGAGTGAGTGATCAACGGAAAAACGGTCCAAGAAAATATACCAGTTTGCGGGCAAAACGGGCGTTGCAAATGATGCCGAACGGATGTTTAAAGCAGCAGCTTTGTTAGCAGTTAAAAATGACACAAAAGATGAAATTATAAATTACATTAAATTAAATACAAATGAATCGGTGACTCCGGAGAAAATTTATATCACAAAGCACGATAGCTACAAAGCATATAAATTTTTTGCTTCCATAAAGGAAATTTGAAATATTTCTGAATGAAACTATTTGCCCTACGGTCATACTTTTTAGACGTTTTTTCAATATGAAATATGTAGGACGAAAAGTAATAGGTGAAAAAAATCTGGAAGGGCTAGAGTATAGCTCATATCCTGTCTATGTATATGGAGTCCTATGGATGGCTTCCATCCAAAAACAATGGTTCTGGAGCAACTAGTTTTTTAAATATTTTTCAAAAACATTCCAGATTTTGTAGGAAAAATTCCCGATTTTGTAGGAAAAAATTCGATGCTTTTATTTCTTACTTATTTCTATACAAATTTTAATGTAATAATTATTGTTTTATTAAATTATTAAAAAAGAAAACCTCTCCTGCCTTGTTTAACCTGTACGTCAACGACCTGATCGTTGCGCTCAGCAGTCAGCATTTCGGCTGCCATGTTGATCAAGTAAGATGTAAATAACATTAGTTACGCGGACGACATGGTGCTGTTGAGCGCTTTAGTCTGTGGCCTGAGAAAATTGCTCGCGATTTGTGAAAATTATGCGAATAGCCACGGTTTAATCTATAATGTAAAGAAAAGTGAGTAAATGATATTTGAGAGAGGTGGTAAAAATAGGAACAATGATCCTGTTCCTGACATTAAACTTTGTCGCTCGACTTTGTGTTGGGTATACCAATTTATGTACTTAAGGCATATCATTACCATTGATCTCAAAGACGACGGTTACATAGAGAGGGAGCGAAGGGCGTTGTCGGTGAGAGCTAAGATGATCGCTCGTAGGTTTTCTCGCTGCTCGAAAGAAGATTAACTCACTCTATTCAGAGCTTACTATACGAGTTTCTTTGCGAGCAGCCCGTGGGCGAAGTACAAGCAAAAGTCCTACTAACAACGCATTCAGAGTGCTGTTAGGATTGCCTCGATTCTGTAGCGCATCAGGGATGTTTTCTGAAGCACACGTCGATTGCTTTTATTCCACAATGCGGAAAAGATGCGCATCCCTGGTGCGCAGCGTGCGAGCCAGCCTCAATCTCCATTCTGAAGATGATTGCCTGTACACTATAGATTGTAAGTATATCAATTACTGCCTAAGGCATGTGGCAAGGGATAATTGTATGTAGCATTTTAGGAACGAAAATGCTTATCCATATGTATTGTTACTAACATAGTTATTGTCTTACTAACAAAATTATGAGCTTAATTTGAGCTTGAAATAAAGTTATTATTATTATTACAATGCTCTTGTTACAACGTTTGACGGACATTTCATTTATCATCATCATTATCACTAAATTATATAATAATGTTCCATTTATTCGGTTTATCTATTCCCTGTTTGTTGAGATTTGTGACTGTATTTCATTAGTTTGTTAAAAATTACTGTAAATTACTAAAATACCAAAATTATTAATTCGTGTCGTCTTATAAACATTTTAATTTGCACCCTGTGGTCGTCTCCTGTAAGTGAAGAACGTCGCTATGTACTTTATAAAAATGTTACATAATGGTTTTCGTTATGTCGTGTACCCTTCGCTGAAGGTCCTTAAATTAATAAGATAAAAAACATGTTTTTTTTCGTAAAATCCATTTTTTGCTGACGTATATTCAACAAAAGATCTTGCCGAATTTCAAGGCCGAAGCCTTATGGTTCCAGAGATATAGCGATGAGTCTCTAAAGAGGTAGAAATATACATTACATATATAGATAAGCTAAAATTTAACTTGAATTTAACAAATTGTTAAACGACACTGAGGCCATCATTGATGAAAATACTAACTCATAATAATCTGGTTCTCAAATGCCACTAGTCGCTGCGGAGATGTCCGCTTTAACTCATACATTCCGTCGAGTTATCATATTAGTGGCTTTGGATACCCTAAAATACCTTCGTATGGTTCAATTTACACGAATCCGGGAAAATGGAGCAATCTAAATGTAACTAGGTCGCGCAGCATCCATGTCTGGGTTTCTACTTTGCGTTGTTCGGATATGATAAATTTCGAAAGCAACTTTCTAACTACAAAGACTGCGTCTGACATTTCTTCTTAAAAGATTCTACTCTCATAAATTTCACTTCATTCATTGTTTACCTACAAATTTTTAGATATTTATATACTAGTGAAATAACCTTTAAATACTTAGTGCATATTTGTTGAAAAAAATATAGAATATTGTACTTTTTTAGTACCAAACAAAAGTGGTTATATGGACAAAAATCTCTGCAGTAGACTTTTACGAAGCGTACGAAGCTAAAGACATTTATCTTGCGTAAGGTCTTCAGGATGATGTTAATTACAATGATCCTTGTCATTCTTAATCAAAGATGGTGTACGCGGAAGCCTATATCGATTTTATGTCTTAAATGATGTGGAAGTCATTAATGATAATTTGCATCCCTAGATTGATGATGATAACTATGTTATAAATAACATTTGTGAGGCCATTTAAAGGCGTAATTCACATCCGGTTCCATTTAAGTAAATTATAGTATTGACACAGTCTTGATATTTCAATAAAAATATCCAAACAATTGAAAAATGTGGAGTTCTAGAAATTCGTCTTAACTTGAAATTACTTTCTTAGCTTGTCTCAATTTGTGGGTTACGTGATCGCATAGAATTGAGACATAGCTGCTAGGTGCAGAATTGCCTGTTGGTTTCATACCACGTTGGTCTTAAACAATATGAATTTAAGTTAAAGTCGAAACCATTGTTATCTGTCTGCCTATAAGAGAATAAAGAAAGAAAAATGAAGAAATTGCTTATTTGTGCTATAAAAAGTAGAAGGTAAATATTAATCTGTGCCGATAGTTAGGATGAGATACAAGGCAGTAAACAGTGGTAGTCACCTTGTAATAAAAGATGTCTCGTTACTTCTTATTATTGCCTTACGAGATTTAACATCTTAGGTCTTAAGGTGAGGCACGCAATATGGTGCAGTGCATATCATCCTAACAAGCATCACGTTGGTATTGGAAAGCTGACTTACAATTAAGTAAACATCTTGCTTGTCTTGTCGCTTCTTGGAATTGAAAAACAATTATAGCTAATGTCACTTCACGAGGTGCTTTGTTTTGATACCAATTATTACAATAAAATAATATATTGGTATACCAAATTTATAAACAATTATTGAAATCGCAAAAAATCCTGTTACGGTAACAGATTAAATAAAACCTATTGTCTATATTTTATGGTAATCACTACCACGAAAATCGCTTTGTTGTTTGCCTAAAATAAGTACGCGTCTTCTATAGACAACTGTAAGTTAATATTTCTATATGTTAGAGGGCGATGAAGGTCACAAGAACTATAAAGCTTGAACATAACTGCTTCTGAATTATTTTTATGAAATATTACAATGATTGTGTCAAAATAATGTTCTAGTTATTTTTGTGCCATCACTATTATCATCAGCCGACATACGTTCATAGATGGACATAGGCCTTACTCAAAGATCTTCACGCCCATCGTCCATCCTGTGGCATTGGCCCTTGACCGATCCAACTTCCGTTCACCGGTACCTCGCCACCATTCGATCATTGCCATTGTTATAAGAAAAAACAGCGCTTTTAAAGATCCCAAAATTTAAAGTCAAAGCCATTCATGCATCATGCTGACAACGTGCGGTTTCTTCACCGTTTTACTTTACCGGAAGCTGAATCTCTGTCATGATTGATCCGGTGTCGTTTCGAAATATATACTATGTAAAACCGTACAAACTGAACCTATCATGGTTTATTAATATTATAAGAAAAAATATTAATATATAAGTAGAATACTGCAAGTTTAAAAGATATTTTATTACTCTCAATTGTGAAGTCCGATGTATGCAATATCCTCTAGTCATAAGTTATCCGTTCATTTATCAATGTCCCTCGCACGCTCCAGTGTCGCTGTACTCGTAATGTTTGGACGTACACGGAGAATCTAATAATAAAAGTTTCCATTAATGACGTAATTTTCCTCATCACTAAAATGGCATAAGTTTTCACAAGAGCCCATCGAAAACGGTTCTCGAGTGGGGAAAGAATAAAAAAACCGGTCCATCTTTATTATGTTAGGTGATATATTGTTAGCTACCTTAGCTACATGCCCGCCCGCTTTGCTGGTCGTAACACCTTCGCACCTCCCTTTGGGAAAGAAATTTTGTAATATCCGTTTTGAGCTCAACTATACAGATCTACGCCGACAGTCGAAAAGAATATTCCTACCAAACATCAAATTCTAGACCTCATAGTTCCAGAAATATGATAATTAGTTTCTATGTAGGTGAAAATCTTCTCTATATTTAGTAAGTAATAATTACTAATGTATCATACGAAACGAAGAAGCGCATGTACAATCCTGGTCGAATTTGAGGTTTGGGTGAAGAAAAAGATGGTGGGGAAACCAGATTGTCTTAGAAATCGCAGGTTTTGAAGTCACGTGACATGCGCTAACTCTCACCTGGTTTTGATTCACTTTTTTACCAGTAATGGGAAATTTAGGGAGTTATTTATTTTAAAGACCATACCTTGTAATACTTTTTAAAAACAAGAAAAACAGTCCAAATTAGGTCCAATTACTCACATGCATACATCTGCTGAACTAGAATGTGTGATGCACAGCAAATTTATCTACCTCTTCAAGTAATTTTCTTTAAAAGTTCCCTTTGATAATTCCAAAATTTTTGTTCGATTATTTCTGATTATTGCCGCGGTACCCCTGGTGTATCCCCTCCAACGGGTTCTCGCCTTGTCGTGGCGGAGGGACTTAGTAACCGTGGTCCGGTACACGGTGAAGTCAAGTGGAACCCATCCGGCCGGCCCGCGGCGAAGGGCTAGCCGAAGCGGCCGCTTCCGGTTCGAGCACCGGTTGGGATAATTGGAACTCACCGGAGCGGCCGGGGGCTGCAGGGGCGGCTGTGTGCTGCCCCAGCGGCCGGCTGCAGGGGCGGTTTCATACCGCCCCTCGCCGCCGAGGTGGGGTCGCGTAGGGAGTACCCTCTGCGGCCAACCGGTGTGGCACCGGCGATGCGGCGGCGGTGGAGCCGCGGGGGAAGAGGAGTTTCGGTATTGCGATGCGCCGTTCTCCCTATCCTCCGCGGCCGTTAACAGGTAGCGGCGGGCCTAACATCTCTCCGCCGCGGGGAGCCGGGAGAGGTTTTCTGCCGTGGCTCCGATGGCCTCTGGGCGACGGGTTCGGGGGAACCGGTCGCCCGCACACGCATGAGGCCGAGGAGGGGGCGCGCTGCATGTTCCGGCGCGCCCTGGGAGGGTTCATCCCTCCCCCCGAGGTGGAGCCGCGCAAGCGGCCAGCGCCGGCAGGGTACCGCGGTTGAGTGCTTGCGTTCCCATGACCCTGCCATCACGGCGATGAGGAGGAACATCGTGGGGGTTTTAGTCGGTGCAAGTCCGACATAACTCGTCCTTGTCCCCGCGAGAACGAGTATGCGTAGGCATTTCGCCCACGTAAAAAAAAAAAAAAACCCTGGTGTATGCTCGCGGCACCCAGTTTGGGGATTTAGGTAATAGGCAACTGCAATGGGTAGAGAATCGGTAGTGTCCTTGGTTATTGACAAGTAAACGGTTACATTTTTTAGGCTATTCGGAAACTTTCAAATCATGTCTCTATTTGTTCGGGTTAGAAACACTAAAGTTAATTTGTATGCGATTCAGGTAGGTAGGCAATGTCGTGGATGGAATACTAAATTTTAAAGTACAACACATTCATTTCAATGCTAAAGGTTAGATTCAGTGTTCATACAGACACACATTTACAGAGTAAAACTTCTGAATTCAAAACGTCTAATATCGTAAATATTTTACTGTCTTTCGTGATGTTCAGAAAACAGTTATCTTTGCACACTACAGTTTGGCGGCAGAAATAGGCGCTGCGCTGGTACCTACCTAGACGGTCTCCGGCAAAAGAACTTTTTTTTTATTTTATCGTGGGGAAAATCTTCTAAAAGATACCCTACTTCTGGGGGAAAACCAAGTTATGTGGGGGTTTCTACCCACTAAAACCCCCTCGGTGGTCTCCCTCAGTGCATTAAGAGGTGCTCCGGAATCTCCTACGGAATGCACCTGTTTTCCTCTACGCTCTGGCTAAAACATCCCACGGAAGAGCAAAACGTTCCTTAATACCCACGCTGTATTATGGCAAATACAAGACCACCATGCATTTGCCGTCTTCCTAAGGCTCGCTTATTGAGCTTTGAGGGCCCCTACCTTCAAGCCTCACGAACCCGCAGCAAAACAGACCAACAACCAGTAAATGCTAACATAGTTATTAGAGAGATTTATTCGTTCCATGTAAAACCACTGACGAAATTATTATAAAATGGATAGAAATTTTACATAAGCTGTCTCGAAAAGTCAGGGTTTTTTTAAAGATAACCCCTTTAATACTAAAAATTGACCCATTAAAGTAACATCAATGCCATAAATTATGATTCTTATTACAATTTGGCGCTATGGAAAACGATAAACAAGACCACATTAGAATTGCCAGTGCCAGTTGATATTCTGGGCCAAAATATTAAAGCCTCGTTACACAAATAATTTCACTAGCTACAGCGTAGTTCAAATCGGAAGGCGATAGTTTCTGCACACTGTTGCTCATCGAAAAAATTTCGTGGTTTCTTCCTAAACAGTCTCTGGAAACAGACTTACCCCTATTATTTCAGAAAGTACTGTGAGAAGCGTGCCAAAGCTCACAAAGTCAGCTCACAATGTGATGCTGTATAAAGCATCCTAACAAGCGCCACGTTATTATGGAGAGGTGTATTTCTTACCACCAAGTGAACATTTGTTTTTCCTGTAGCTTGATCAAATAATAAAAAACGCATATAAACCTTATTTAAATTGCAATTATGATCAATTTAGTTTCATGAAGTGAACAATTATTATTAAAACATTTGTGTAAAATGAAATAAATATTTAGTATTTTAATTCAAATAAATAAATAAAATCAGGTCTTAGTCTTTAAAGCTTGTTAATATATAAAGCTCTGTGTCACCCCTCGGCACTGAGCGTAATATCCCGGCTATAAAACTTTACTAGTTAATGAAGAAAGGCAATTTAATTCAAATGTTTATAACGTTTTATATCAAAATATATTATGGAAAATTTCTTAAGGTATTCAATTAACTACCCATCATCATGATTAACGACCAAGACTGCAATCTTTGTTAAAAGACTATCAAGTATCTATAACAGGGAGTAATCATCTATAACCTCGTAATCAGTAAGTGGCTGATTACGAGGTTACTACTGGTTTTTTTGACATACATGTTGTTTACCTGATATTAAGCAATACGTCTAACTATATAACACTATTTAGATTTATAAACAGGAGTACGAAGTGATGCAGTGTCCTGCATCACATACCTAGAGAGACGCTTCAATCATTTCACTGACTACAAGGCCCTTCAAGTGTTTACACACTGCTATAGCATTTGGCGGTAGAAATAGCCGCTATCTAGACTGTCTCTGGTTAAACGTATATTGCTCATGAATAAGAATTATTATTATTTACGATTGTTAGTTTGATTTAAATCACCAGAGACTTACTACATTTAAGTATAGCCATAGAAAATTCCTAAAATTAATAAAAGAATTATTTGGTAAGTTGCTTAAGTTTATCTCGTTACAGGTTACTATAATTCTGTTCCTTATAATATACAAAATAAAAACCATATAAATTACAATTCTATGATTTAGTATTTCTAAAAAAATATGTTTCTCGATACGATTTATTTGTAATACTTTTTATCGTACCATTCAATTTCATATCGATGAAATTTTTTTGAAATAATTTCTTAAAATAATTATAGTACATTTCCATAGTATAGTACTTTAAATAATGTTTGATAAAAGAATTCGTTATAAGTATAATATTGAATAATATAATTATACAAATGCATTGTTATGCTTTATACGTACGCCGCTAACAGCTTTTAATGGTTTATTTAGGTTAAATTGTAAGGTTCATCGTTAAATGTACTAAATATATAAAAAACCACCAATCAACGTAATACATAATGAATTTTATCACTTCACTCTATTAAAATCACAGTTTGAATATCACTTAACATATTTACTTTATACACAAAAACCCACACGAATTATAACCGAAAATTCAATTATACAGTAAGAGACAAGACAAAAAGCCGGCAATCAAAAATAAGGCGGGAAATTAGAGCGCACAGACACAACCTACTCACACGCGGACTTGAGGCTTACTGTTAGTGAGTGTTGCCAGGCGTTAGAACTAATGTTCCAATAATTATTCCTAATATTTACGCGAATTTTACTTATTAAAATTATATTATCATTGCTCGTTTAATAGGTCTAAGTTTGGGTAGTAGAGAGTAGTGTAGTGTTAGGTACAAAGTTTGAGAAACAGGTTATGCAATTAACTTTTTTGCCGACAAATATACATGTATTTATTACTAATTATACGTTAAAAAGTAACCTATTATAAGGAATAAAATTTAGAATTAAATTTTATTGTAAACTGTTTGTTACAATAAAGTAATAGTTAATCTGTGGGTTTGTTTGTTTCGTTTCGGATAATCTCCGGAATGGTCGTAACGTTGTTTATGGGCTTTCACAGGTATATTTACTGAGATTCGAACCAAAAAATATATATGTAAATTATTGATGTAATACTATTAATTTTCTTTAATTTCATCGATAAATGGATTCTGTTAAATATAGGGAATAATGATTTCGAATATTTGATTTCTTGGCTAATTGCTTCAACAGTTGATCAGTCTCTTAACTCAGTAAATCTTCATACTCTTCATACGATTCATATGTACCGTACTGTATTCATAAACTACTCAATTTTATTTCTTTACAGCATCTCAGTAATAACATAATTTTTTTTTCACACAAAGTTTATTTAAAGGGTATCTATTATATAATTAATATTTTATTACATTTGTTCCATAACTATTAAATTTCAATAATAATTGTTTACTGGTGGTAGTCTCCGTTTCCGAAGAGCGTTTAGGTGAGTACCACCTCGACGTATAATTTTGCCGCCATACAGTAGTGTGCAAATATTACTGTGATCCAGTTTGATGGGCGTTGTAACTAGTGTAATTACTGAGCTAACGAGACAACATATTAACACAGGCGACGAGCGTAATGTGGTGCATTGCATAACATTTTAACTAGCACCACGTTGCTATTTGCGGGCGTATCATTTACCATCAGGTGAATGTTCTGCTCGTCTCGTCGCTTTATTTTATAAAAAATAAATAAGAAAAATAATTTAAAAGGAAATATTTTTTGACCGGTTAGTTATTATTAAGCAGATAACTAGATAATTTAAAATTAACATATTCCTAACGGATAATAGAATATTGTTTTCTGCAATGTAACTTTGAAAATAAGGGTGTAATTGGACACAACAATGTAAATTATGTAACAGTATTGTAAAGCCTTAACAAACTTTATGCAAAATGTTACTAAGTAAATACAATGAGATAGAAGTTCTAAGCACTCAACGAGTCAGCGTTCTATTGTGGTATTAAATTAGGATAACTTATCTTAGCTTGTTATTGTGAAAAGAGCTAAAATTTATTTTTGGATATAGGTGAAGATAATTTTACGCTAACCTATAAAGCTTATTTTATTGAAAGAAAAAACAAAAGCTTATAATTGCCTGAAATATATCGGATGATAGATATTATTAAAATTAAGTGAATGATATTTGTTATTTGATTTCACACCTTATAATAAAAGTTTTCTTAGACATTTAAATTGTATTTTAATTATTACTCTATAAAGTTTTCAATAAAAATACTATGAGCTGTATTTTCTATATCTGGTGTGACCTTTCACGCATTAATATATATGTTTAGTGCTTATAACTGATAGTTTTAAATTTATAGGTAATAATTTTACATAAATTTAATAAATAAAAGTACATTGTACTTTGATCATATCCTAGTAGTTTACTAGTGGTAGGTTTCTGTGGCCGGGGCCCGTCTGGTACCATTGCAGGTCCTATTTTTACCGCCAAACAGTAGTGTGCAAATATTACAAAGTTCTGTCATCACTTACCGTCGTGACTAGACTAGTGCGCTTTACCACCAAAGACTACATCGCCGCTTACCATCAGGTGGGAGCGTAATCAAGCGCTGGTATATACAAAAAAAGAACGTCGAGTTCGTCTCTTCGCTTAGTTAAATAAAAAAAAGTACTATTTTTCAGCTACGGTTCGTAGCACATGCGCTACACATATTTGTAGCACTCCCGCACTATTACTGATTCGTGGAAAACTAGCACATGGTAGACAGCGGAAGAAACAGTTTGATGACGTAAAGGAGTCGACCGGGTTTAAATACCACCAGTTAAAAAGAACAGCTGGAGATCAAATTGGTTATCTCAATCTGATATCCAAAGTTCAGTTTGAAGAGGGCGCCTAATGATTGTCTATTACTGATTAATGAACTTAAAAATTACAATAGAAGTTTTATTTATTGTTTAGTGATGGTAACACCGTTGAAGTGTGTACCGCCGCATCGCCTATTTTTGCCGCCAAACAATAGTATGCAAACATTACTGTGTTTCGGTTTGAAAGGAGTTTTAACTAGTGAAATTACTGCGGAAACGAGACTTAATATCTTATGTCTCAAGGCGGCGAACGCAATGTGGTCCTGCGTATAACATCCTAACTAGTTCCACGTTGTTATCGTGCGTATCACTTACCATCAAGTGATCGCCCCGCTCGTTTTGTCGCTCTATAGTATAAAAAAATACCGTGTTCCGGTTTGATGGGCGTTGTTGCTATTTTAATTACTGTGGTAATATCTGAGTCTTTTTGTCGCTTCTTGAAATGATAAAATAATGAAATTACGTATTATACAAAATGTTTTGAATAAAAAAAGCACAAGTTAGACGTTAGCCATGTTTAGCCAAAAACATAGATTCATGTTTGAAACCTATAATTTGTTTCTCATTGAATTCTAGATTTAAGTAAGGGAAAAAAATTATTACGATAATTGTGATCTTTATTTATTATTTAACATTTGAGGAAGTTACTTAATTTTGCAATATCTTATTTCGTTAAGAGGAGACACCTGTATATAGGCACACTGAGAACAGCTTGGTGTCAGAAGTACAAACTTCTTTTAACTTGAACGAAATAGTCAAGTTGACTATGAATGGTGAATAGAGATCCAATATGAATAACAGTTTTCTGCCTTACAGACGAAAGAAATTTAAATTATTTTCGTCTTTATGTTTGTAGAGACACAGTTGAATATTAAATGCGATTAATGTTTAATTATAAACTTAGACCTTATTAATGTTAAATTGTATGATTTTGTTACCAAGTAACTTCATTGAAACTCGTTACTCATTATTTTTCGTAATTGACGTTTCTAAAACTTTTACCAGCTTCTGATAACAAAATTTTCCTTGTAAAAGACTTAATTTATTAACTTTACTTTGATCGTTAAATATGAAACTTATGTACTCGAAGTTCATAGTAATAATATCTTCATTTTACTTAAATTTAGTGAAGTAATAGTATCTCGGCTTAGCTATGTATCACACTGAGGTATATACATATCTTACCGAAGTATAAGCCTTCTAGTACAATAAAAAAAGACTAAGGGTGGTTATATTTCTCGAAATTACAGTGACTGTGTTTGTTAACTATTGAGTTAACAATTGAATAAAATATTTGAATGTGTTATTAAAACATTTTTAACTTTCCTTATATATTGAGATCTGGCTATTTTTTAAATGCGCAGACTTTTCTATATTAAATGCATTGTAGACACTGCAGAATGAGGGTTCAGCCTGGGTAATAAAATTACCTAATAATATCAATACGTTTAAGAGATTGTGCTACTAGTAGATCTGCCAGAGTCCGTCTACCAGTAGGTATCACCGCAGCGTCTATTTCTGAAGCCAAACAGTACTGTGCAAACATTACTGTTCCGATTTGAAGGGTGCTGTAGCTAGAGAAATTACTGAGGTAATGAGACCTAATATCTTGTCTCAAGGCGACGAGCGCAATGTGAGTACCGTCTTAACTAGTGCCATGTTATTATGAGCAGACATTTTTCTTACCATCAGGTGAACGGCCCGATCGTCTTATCGCTTCGTTTAATAAAAGAATAGATCTTTCTCTTTAGATTCCTTATATATAGATATATATTTTGGAATATAGTACAGATGTTTAATAGAAAATACATATTCTTTATCTCTCAGCTAGTCAGAGGACAGAATGTATAAAAGCAGTATATAACTAATATATTATACTTTACCTGCTATGTCGCTTAGAACAGCAAATATATCCATGAACATTTTAACTATTGTTGCTTACTTTTTTATTTTCACGTGAGGAAAACTTTATGCTCATAAAGCTATAAGCATAAGTTATATTAATAACTTACTAACAAATATCGCTAGTGTTATAATGAAATACGGCACACACACATTAGTTATAAAGTCTATTTCCCACAACTGTTCTAAGCGTTTGCAGCTAAATTACTGATTATTATAACCTTGGCACTAAGTAAACACTCAGCTACCTCTTTCAATTACCGAGACGCGAACGCTAATAGTATGTTATGTCATCTGCTGTAATTTCTACCTCAATGATATACTGCAAAAAACAAATCAAAAGCTGTAACTTTACCATAATTAATAGTTACAGTAACAATGCTGCTTACAATACTGGTGGTAGATTCTGTTGTAGCAGACCGTTTAGATAGACACAAACGTGGCGCCTATTTCTACCGTCTAACAGTAGAATGCAGACATTACTGTGTTCCAGTTTGAATGGCGCCGTATCTAGTGAAATTACTGGAGTAACGAGACTTAACGTCTTATGTATTAAGTCGACGTGAGCAATGTGGTGCTGCGTTATCCTAACTAGCACCACGTTGTTATAGCAAGCGTATCATTTCCCATCAGGTATACGTCTTGCTGGTCTCATCGCTTTGTCAAATAAAAAAAATAACTCATCTCAGATCTATCAAAAATGATTTAATGGACGTCATATGTACTTAAAAGATAGGTACTTCCATTTGATATTGTATTACGATAGCGATGAATGCCTAAAATCTATCTAATCTAGGTATTTCATTTTCGCTGAAATCACTATTGATCTAGGATGACGACTAACGTTTGCTTTGTGAGATGAACTATTGCATGAAAAACATATAACTTTACTACAATGAGTTGAGAAAGTTCAGCTTAGTTTTGAATTTACATTAAAGATATAAGAAATATACAGTATACTTATTTGTGGCTTCGGAAAACCGTAGCATAAAAACTAACTAACTAACTCCACCGATAATTTGGCCCTGGAATCAAACTGAACAAACTGAAGACTTGTGTATTATATATCATATGTAATTATACATACCTAATTCTTAGCTAGAAACTAACAGTAGTCTAATTTAGTTTTATTTAATATTAGCGACTCGCCCCGGCTTCGCACGGGTCCAATGCTGATAGTAAATATACTAGCAGAATGTCTTTATATACTACGTTCACAGCTTTTTTGTAATTAGATAATACAAACATGTTTTCTTTAGTACTAAGTTACTCTTGAAAGAGCGACATATAATTGGCCACGTGAAGAAATACTCAACGCTCAAATCTAAGCCTGTAACATTGAAACTTTGATCCTGCGATTTATGAATGGTATCAAAAGACAAAAGATATCTTTACCGGAAATTTTAGACGTTTCAATCGGAACGATAAATCCGATGTTGTCAGAGGAATTAGGAGAATCAATAAATCTTCTCCGGTACCACATCCGGTGAGTACTGTGCAATCTGTTATGAAAGTTTTTAATGATTTTCCTTCCTTCTTAAAGTATATAATACTGTAGTACATTATTTTGATTTATCTCGTGAGGTTCAGCCAGCGTTTACAATGTAAATGCAAAAAATATGTTTATTTACGCCTTTACATTAGAAACCTTCAAAATTATCAGTATTTTTTCACCATATAGATATAAACCTTTCTCTTAAATCACTCTATCTATTAAAAGAAACTGTATCAAAATCCGTTGCATAGTTTTAAAGATCTAAGCATACATAGGGACACAGAATAGAAACATACAGAATAGAAATATACTATGTAGTGATAAAACAAACATAATTCATTCCAAACAAAGTGGTAAGAGTTTCTTCTGTGACAATACGAGATTAATCTAAGCAACAACGATTTAGGGGAATAAGAGAATTAATGTTATTACTCTTGTCTGTCAAGTTTACTCCAAACATCTCCTTGGAGAAACAAAACTTTCGTGCATAAAAATTAACCGGTAGGTAGTCGTCTCCAGAATAGTCTTTTTTAGTATAACAAGTCAAAAGTATTTTACTCCTGCCCATAATAACGTGGCGTAATTTAGATAGTATACACAACACCACACTGTCCTCGTCGCTTTGATATTTGAGATATTAAGTCTCATTACCCCAGTAATGACACTAGCGACGCACTTCAAACCGGAACACGGTAATGTTGGCACAGTACTGTTTGGCGGTAAAAAGAGGTATTGCGGTGGGTCCTACCTAGACGGTCTCCGGCAACAGAAACTTATCACCAACAAAGTTAAATATGTGTAGATATTAAAACAATTTAAGTGTATTTAGTATAAAATAATGGATATAAAATTCAAAGCATCTTCTATAGTATTATCTGATTTTTTTTCATATTATAACTTTAACCCATAGACATTGTAAAGCCGTTATATATATCTCATATATGTAAAAATAGAAGTACAGTACGAGTACATACAAATAGCGTCATTGTAGAGTTGCAGTACAAGAATTGAAATTCTGCTGTGCCATCAAATAGCAAATTCTAACACAATAGGTGATAAAAAAACTATATTTATTCAATTAAACGAGACGAGCAGGAACTTCACTCGATGATAAGTGATACGTTTGCCATAACAACGTGGCGCCAATGTCCTAATTTTCATCCTTGATATGTACTGCACCATATTGCGCTTGACGCTTTAGACTCAATATATTGAGTCTCATTACCCTAGTAATTACACATCCTACAGCGCCCTTCGAACCGGAACACCGTAATGTTTGTACCTAACTAGACAGTCTCCGGCTACGGACATCTGCCATCGATAAAGTTAAAAAATAAACATACATATAGGATTTGATTAAAATTGAATTAATGCTGAGGGAGAGGGTTGAAAGGGACGAACGAGTGAAGAAAGACATACATAGAATAAAGACGCATAAGATTATAATTGCTTATGGTTATACACTATAATTATAATTACCTATAAAAGATTTTCATAGTAACTGTTTGTTTTATCAACAAGCCTCCCCTTCCTCACATACAGGTATATTAGTTTATATGGTGATCAGTCATAATTTCAGTAATAGAATTTAAGGATATTTGATGCCTTTCATCTTTTATATAATTTACAATAAGATTGTATGTATTTGTCATAATCTATTACATCAATATCATCCGCTTTTACTGGACCGTTTATAAAATCAATTTTATTTAAGTCATCCTATACGTAGCTATGCTTAAATATGTGCACTTTTGGTAAACTTTAAATGAAGACTTTAATCAACTAAACCTACCTGCAAATTACTGGGGTCACAGTACATATCTCCAAACATCGAGGTCAGTAGTGCTCGGAACGAGAATACTCTTCAACGCTCTGCTAATATTGATAGTTTCCCCACAGCAGCCCCGGCGCCCCAGGGAGTACTAATGATGTGGATTATTTTTTCTTTATTTTATGTTGGAGAAAATAACTTCATATATCCTCTCTCTCTGGGAGCAATGACAAGTTCTGTCGGTAATTAAGTGGTCTATATCAAATTGACCCTATGATGTATGAATGATCTATTAAAATATAAATTGCAGCAGCGACCTCATGATTGCCACCTATTAAGAGACATACAATGATTATTTCATCTTTTAATTTGTTGTGGTGGAGGTCTTTGTCCCCACGACGACAGGTATGCGAAGGTCCACCCACGTAAAAAGAAGATGTCTGTTGCTCAAGACCGTTTAGGTGTGTACCGCCGAAGCTCATATTTTTGCTACCAAACAGCAGTGTGCAAACATTACTGTGTTCCAGATTGAAGGGCACTGTAGCTGATATAACTGCTGGGGTAGCGAGACTCAACCTCTTATTTGTTAGGCGACGAGCGCATTGTGGTGCTGTGTGTGTCATCCCAACTAGCGCCACGTTTTTATGGGCAGGCGTATCACTTACCAATGTTACCAGAACAATAAAATAAGCGAGAGGTTCCGTATCGCTGTAACAGTAAGAAATCCTAACTATAACAATCATCTCATTGACATTACCATATGAAATATAGCTTATATGTTAGCTTATTGAAGATATGGTAAAAAAAAATTAAAATATAAATGCTTTAATAGAATTTCTCAATAAAAAAACTTAAAAGAAGCTTCTACTTGAAGAACTTATTTATTCTATTTTTCTAGGATACGTAGGACCTTCGTTGTGATTTTTAAACTTTTATGTCGTCGTCTCTTGATATAGAGTTCGTTTATTGTTAGTCACTTAAAACTTTATTAACTTAGAAAATACTTAATTTTACTTAATACTTAATACTTTATTTTTAGTAGTGTTACAAGTCTTTGTTGGTAGAAACATTGGTGGTCAATATCAGTTGTTTGGAAACCGTCTAGAAAGATACGACTGCAGTTCCTATTTATGCAACGAAGCAAGCAGTAATGTACGAGTATGTATTTAATCTCCTTCTTCTTTCTGCTCCTGCCCTTTTCCCAGCTATGTGGGGTGCGCGCAGTGTGTACTTCTCTTCCACACCCCTCTATCAGCCGTCATATCTGAATTCACACTCTTCTTATACATGTCATCTTTCACACAATCCATCTACACTTTCTTCGGTCTTCCTCCACTCTTATAACCATCCACATTCTTTCTCATTGCTTTCTTTAATATGTAATGTATTTAATATGTTTCGGCTTGAAGGATGTTGTTGCTAGAGAAATTACTGTGCTAGTTAATGTGACATACTATCTACCTAGTACGGCCACAAGTTGTGTGTCAAATGAAAATGCATTTTTTTTTTAATGAAGTAATGTAATTTTATTAAAACGTTTACCTACATATTCATTAGTCTCAGCAAAAAATAAAAAGCAATATTCTATTCAAAATGGTCACCTTTGGCATACAGGACTTTAATCTGTTTGGCCTCGGTATCACGAATCAATGGATTTACGTGCTGTTTGCAAGGGAAATTTCCACCACCACCACTGCTTGCTCCAAAGATTTTTTAAGAGACTCAATTACGCCGTGTCGTTTAGATCAGGCCATGTCCTCTAAAATTGACCATAATTTGGAGGCTAAAGGGTTGAGGTCTGGACTAGATGAGAGCCAGTCTTCAGCTCTTGTAAACGTAGCACTAGTTAGGATGACATACACAGCATTACATTGTATTCGTCAACTTGAAATATAGGATGTTAAGTCCCGTTACCCCAGTAATTTCACTAGCTACGGCGTCCTTGAGACTGGAATACAGTAGTGTTTGCACTTTACTGTTTAGCGGCATATATAGGTACTTACGTTGCTAGTGGTAGGTCTTTATCGCCGAAGAACCGTCTAGGTAAGTACCATTGCAGAGTATTACTGCAGCCAAGCAGTAATGTGCAAACATTACTGTGTTGCGGTTTGAAGGGCCCTATAGCTAGTGTAATTATTGGGGTAACGAGACTCAACATTTTATGTCTTAGGCGATGAGCGCAATGTGGTGCAGTATATATAATTCAAATTGGCGCCATGTTATGGACACGCGTATCACTTATCATCAAGTGAATGTTCCGCTTGTATCCTCGCTTAGTTGTATAAAAAAACCTAGACGGTCGCCAGCATTAGAGACCAACAGTAAAGTTATTGAATCGAGTGCAACGTGGTGCAGTGTTTATTATCCGAACTAGCGCCACATTGCTATAGGCGTACTAATAGTGTACTAGTGTTTGATGTAATATAGTTTCAAACTGATTTTCATTGGTGTCGTTTTACACTGCCATCTAGTGTGCCATAAAGATTTAGGTGGTCCATGAAATCTTAAACGCTGCAGTCTTTCAAGTACTTTTAGCAGTAATGATAGCTTTCATCAATAGATGGCGAGGTTAGTCGCTTTATTTAAAGGAAGTTACACAGATGGCACTAAGTTTAATAAAATAAACCATCTAGTATAATATTGATTAAAACTAATTTTCGTGTTCTATAGCATTTATTTTATTATTGTTTTTTTTTTAAACCTCTCAAAAAGTCTCAGCTAAAATGCGGTTAGATTTACTCATTCACGGGGTTTCCCCAAAGTAAATGAGTCATTTGTAAAAATTTACGAACAACCCTACACATATTTAAAATCGCTGCTATGCTATTATCCGGAAGACCTAAGAATTTCAGGGCATTGAACAACTGTTTAATAACCACTCTTGAAGTAGATATTGTAACAGGTATTAAGTATATTATTAAGTTTAGTAGCTAAATGTCCGGATAATAAAAATAATAAAAATAAAGTAATCTGTAAATTTGTTTAAATTAAATGTTAGTTTTTTTTTATTTTACGAAGCGACGGATCGAGCGGGACGTTGCCCTGAAGGGAAGTGATACGCCCGCCCATAACAACGTGACGCTAGTTAGAATGATATTCACAGCACACATTGCGCTCGTCGCCTTGAGAAATAAGATGTTAACGTTCGTTACCCCAGTAATGTCTCTAGCTATGGCGCCCTTCAAATCAGAACACCTTAGTGTTCGCACACTACTGTTTGGCTGCAGAAATAGAATAAGCGGTGATACTTATCTAGACAGCAACGGAGACATTTTTTTTGGTTTCCGGGGGAAATCTTCGAAAGGTACCCTGCTTACGGGAGGAAGCCAAGGTTATGTGAGATTCTTACTCACTAAAATCCCCTCCCGTCGGTGCTCTGCATCAGTGCATTCGAAGAAGCTCCGGGATCTCTTATAGAACGCACCGGTGCCCCTCTACACTTTCTGTTACACGTCTTTGAGGAGGAGCCTTATCCTCCTAGGTACCACCGCTGAGTCTAACGCTGTCTCAAACAGATTCGCTTATTGAGCGACAAGAGCCTCCACCCCTAAGCCCGCGAAACTCCTAGACCATTTTACGACTTCTACGACTGGCAGGGCTTACATTAATCCTATTCTTACTAGCCCGCGACTACAGGGCTGAGCAACGGTGATCTACCACCAGTAAAAAATCAGTTAATCATTCACATACGCTTTGTAGCTCTGGATCTGATGACCAGCTATATTACGGTGATGAGGTACAACCACATACAGTAAATGTATAAAAAATTGTTACATTATTTTTCTACGCGAAGCCGTTAAAGACTACATCAGTACTCCATTTGCCTCCCTTCTGCTTCACGACGGGAGATAAATTATGTTTTTCTAAAAATATACACAAAGGATAGCGATTTATTATATGTTGGTCACAATTTTTTTTTTACTATACGCGCTAGTGCTGCGAATCTCTTTTATGTATATACTAATTATTATTCTATAAACACAATAGGCTCCGGAACTGGTTCAGGCCAATTTACTGGTGGTTGGTCCGAGTTGCCGGAAACTTAACAAGCAAATATCACAGCAGCCCCTGTTTCTTCCATGTATAACCTCGTAAATAGCTCCTCGTTCTTAACAGGAGTATCACTTACAATTAGGTGATTGTTTCACTCGTCCCGTAGCTTTCAAATAGACATACATTATCGATCCAGTAGCTTATCAAGTTGTTTCTTTGTCTTTTTTATTTGTGTCTTTTTATTACTCCAAGCGAACCTTTGAAGCAGTTACCTGGTGGTAAGACAGATTCTCTCACTCATAAGAACACCATGCTAGTTAAGATTTAACTAGCTACAGCGTTCTTCGAACTGGGACGTAGTGATGTTTATATTCTACTGTTTCGCGACAGAAACAAACTCTTTGACAGCAGTACCTTCATGTACGATCCCTGGTAAAAGACCAACCTCCAGAAGAAGTTCTGTAGTGAGTTTTAATTTCTTTAACTATGTTATTATTACCTTTCTTAAGTCGATGCCTGGGGGAGTTCGCGGGGGTGCTGTGCTCGGAGCTCTGGTCCGCGGCGTACTCTGTACCGCTGCTGTCGGGTCCTGGTGCAAGGGAGAAAACGGTACCGGCTGGACATCTCTCCCGACTTCTACTCCTTTGCCAACGACTCTGTAGAGCAAATGTATTTATATCTCCTATTCTACAGCTACACAATTTTATAATGTGAACATTTATAAATTTTTTTTTTCATACGAAGGAACGAGACGAGCGAGACGTTCACCTGATGGTAAGTGATACGCCTACCTGTAACAACGGATGTAGACTGACACTAGTTAGGTTGTTATATACTGCATTACGTTGTGCTTGTCGCCTTGAGACTGTTGTTGTGTCTCGTTACCCCAGTAATTACACTAGCTTCAGCGGCCTTCAAATCGGAACACAATTATTGCACACCTAATATTTGAAGACAGAAGTAAAAGCTGCGGAATTACCTAACCAGACGGTGTCCTGCAACAGAAACCACCACCAGTAATAGTATTTGTACCGCATTAAAATTTTGAACTGTGTGATGCTGTAGTTTCGCTAACATCAGAGGAGTAGTCGCCACTGGCATATTCATAAGAGATAACTTATGTATGACATGAAGCGCTTGGAGTAGATTAATGACTAGCTTATGTTCATGACAGAGCTGTCATATAACAAACGACATTGTCCTTTAATGAGCAGTTACGTTAGCCACTTATTAATAACGCACTATATTTTTTAATGTTCCTAATATTTAAATGAGAACGAAGTCTGATGGTAAATGATGAGTAAAATCAAGACTAACTTTACTCGAGCAAAATCTATTATCCAAGATCAAGACTGAATAAATAAGACAAAGGCCAATACAAAGATTGTCCAAGCCTTAGTCTTTTTTTTGCTTTGCTCATCACTGCTTTATAACAAGGTATCATATCTCGTTTCTCCAATAGTTTCATTAGCTACAGGTTTTTTGGAGAGTAAGATTTACTGCTAGTTACTCGTTGTGTACGTAGGAGGGTGTAAGGGTTCCCACACATCAACTCACAGGACCCAAGCTAACCACACCTACTCGTTATGTATCCTGTTAGTCAACAAAAGAGGTTCTGGCTCCCACCAACCCATTATGCTGGCGTGTTGGGAAATTGCCCAAATCCCCCATATGAATGTCACCCGATCGATGTCAGAATCTTTGATGAAGGCCTGGCTCCAGAAGTGGATGTGTATCGGCTGATTATGATGATGATTCCTAGAGTTGGAGATAGAGCGGTGACAGTGCATTCATGTGCAGTTGAATAACACGTTACTAGCTTGTATAAATCTATTAAACATTTTTTCATATACCAATACTATAAATTTAAATAAGAATCTACATTATGTAATGTTATATCTTTAAGGCTTTCTGTCTTTGTCGTCATCTGAAGACGCTGAGATGATATCTCGTGACAGTGAGACAATAAACAGTATACTTTATACATGGTAGTTACTAAAATTTCACTGATTGTAGTGTTTATGACATTACAAAGGTTACATTAAAAACAACAAACCAATTGGAAAAGTGCTCCGACTATTTTTTTTATTTGTTTTTGAAATTGAGAGCAAGCTGCCGGAATTGATGGATGGAGAGCACCATCAAATTTCTCCCTGTATCGGTCTGTATAGATTTCTTTAGGCAGTGAGTTTTCGTATGAAATACTAAAAAACTTGTCCCTACTTAATATGTACGTATGATGTTGTATGATGATTATTAATATATGTATCGCTTTAGGGTATGCCGACTCGTGTGGAGATACCGCCACTAATATACCTTTAGGTTGGTGAAGAAATGCTGTGTCCTGTGCACTACAGACAGTGGCGTGTGATGATGAGCGGAGCGCGCGCGCGGCGGCGGGGCGGCAGGAGCTGGTGATGAGCAGGACAGCTCCGACGCGGACTTCGATAGTCGGCCGCTGAGCGTCTCTGACCGCTCTGTCGACAAATGAAAGAGATTATGCAATATAAATTTAAAACTATAACTTAAATTTAGTTCATTATTCATTGACCTGGTGCAACATTAACATTTATGCGATCGCGCGTATGTGCAACGTGACGTCATCGTTCGATTCCTTTACAGGTCCGCGACGCTGCTGCAACGTCTCTGGTGTTGCGACTGTCCATGGGCGTAAGGGATCACATTCCATCAGGTGAACTGTTCTCCCGATTCTCTTACCCTTCATATATAGAAAAAAATTTATAAGCCTGAAGAGGTAGGAACGGACGGAGTGCCGGAGATGATACCGCAGAGTATTTAATTGAACTAATATAATCAAATTTACGTATTGCTGATAAATAATTAAGAATCGTATCCCCTCCAACCGCGCATCATTTCTAGGTTAGATCGCTATATGTAAAGTAATGAAATAATAACAGAACAAAAAAGTTTTATTTAAATCTAATATGAAATAATGTTATGCGATTGGATTTCCGCTTACATCTTCGTTTGCATAAAATCCAATTGTAGACAATCCGGAAAAGATTTACAGAGATCTAATTCTTTCTAAAGCTTAACGTAAAGCTTCATGTAATCTTTACGTTATTTCACGCATCACTGTTAAATATTCATTACTCTTTTCTTTTTTAGGTATTTATTTCTATAACATAGTTAGGTATTGCTGACTTATATAAAGTTAATAATCTTCTCATTCCTCCTGCCCTTTTCCCATTCTATGTGAGGTCGGCACAGTATGTACTTCTCTTCCACCTCTCTCTATCAGCCGCCATATTTAAATTCACACTCTTACACATGTCATCTTTCACACAATCTATCCACACTTTCTTCGGTCTTCCTCTACTCTTATAACCATCCACCTTCATTCTCATTACTTTCTTTGTTATATGTCCTTCATCCCTCCGCATAACATGCCCGTACCATGCTAACCTCTTGCTCCTCACCTTCTCTGTCACTGGCGCAACTTTCAGGCTTCCTCTAATATACTCATTCTTAATTTTATCCATCCTCGTCACACCACACATCCATTTTAACATTGGCATCTCGGCCACAAGTAATTTCCTTTCATCTAAACCCTTGGTGGCCCAACACTCAGATCCATGCAATACGACAGGTCTAACGACCCCCACTTGTAGATCTGTCCCTTAAGTTTGAGGGGCATTCGTGGATCACAAGTCGTTCCAGTGACCTGTCGCCATTTCATCCAACCTGCATAAAGTTAATAATCACAAGTATAAAAAACACTAAACCACTTCATAGGAAAGTAATTTAGTTCTACGAAAAGGATTTTTTTATATTTTTATTCCGATTTTTATTTTCGTTTGAAGTAAGCTAAAAAAACCGTTTCCGAGCCGTGAACAAATGGAGGGTTAAATTTTAAAGTTACTTTAGATGAAACGCAATTAATCTCGGCTTACAAGAGTACTCAAATTTGCATAATTATCTTTTAATAAAGGTTGTGAAGAGATTGTTTCCAGTGAAATTGTTTTATATAACTGAAATATAATTATGATAATTTTTCAGAATAATGAAAAATTTATTTACGGGGGCAATATATTTTTAAAATTAACCGTAAAGACGTTGCCACTCTACATCCTCATAATTAACTCAAAACTTATTTCGTGCTCATCAATCCCCTATCTTTCCATCATTGCATATGAAGATATTTCTATATTGTTGTGGTATATTATTTCTTATATTGTCAGTTATTTCTAAAATTATAATAAATTTGAGTGATTTCTCAACAATTGTTTACGATTTCTTCATCTTTCCATATCGGTCGAAACTTCTGACTCCATCAAAGGCAAAGGTCTTCATTATTTGTAGAATAATTCTTTACCTTAAGGATATTTTTCAATATTATATATCTTCACGCGATAGAGAGCACCACGATTCCGTTATTTGTATAATTTTTTAAACGCAATAATCTTGACTATACTAACAAATATATGTTGTCTACTGGTGGTATGTCTCTGTAACCGGAAACCGTCTAAGTGCCACCTCAGTTCCTATTTCAGCCGCCAAACATTAGTGTACAAACATCACTTTGTTCCGGTTTGAATGGAGATGTAGCTATTGAAATTACTGGGGCAATAAGACAAGATCTATGTCTAAAGACGAAGAGATGTGGTGCGTACATCATTCTGACTGGCGCTATATTACGGACATGTCACTTATCAGCTGAAGGCCTAGCTCGGTTTGTCTTCTGGTTGAATATAAAATTATACTAGTACATATAATATTTTGTATAAAATAAGGAGTCAGTAAAACTTCTAATTATATTATACAAGTTTGTTAATTAACACAACGCTGTAACAATTCAAATTCAACGACTGGACCGCTACGGATTTGTAATCAAATTATCTTTACAAAGGATGATGTGACTTAGATAAAATCCGTCCCGAAACCTACTCGTTCGGAATTCTTATTGGATCAATTGACTCTGGAGTAGGAAGAACGGAGTCCTAGTCTGAAACGATCTAATTAGATGTAAATTTATATTACTTAATAATTATTAAATTAAAGCTATTGTAAACTATATAAGTTTAATTATAGTTTTGTTTTTTGTACTTAAAATTCTAATTCAAAAGTTGCTCCTATGAAAGGTGATAGGTCTCTGTTCTCGAGACCTTCTGAGTAGTTAGGTATTACGGTTTGAAGGTCGTTTTAGGTAGTGAAAATAGTGGGGTACCTAGACAAAATATCTTCTATATAAAAGCGATGAGCAGAATCTGGTGCTGTGTATATCTTCCTAACTGCCGCCACAATGTGATGTATATGTATGTATATATTTACCATCAAGTGAACTTTCGCTTGTCTTGCCGTTTCGGAGAGTAAAAAAAATTACATTATTGAGAAAGAAAGGGCATGGTCTGCGTGATAGAAAGAAGAAGAAGATAGAAAGAAACAACTCCGAATATCTCTAGTGGTAATATTGAACGAAATTTTTATTTTATATAAAACTTTCAATATTTTAAAGCCTAAATATTAAAACAGTGAGTATTATATGTTTAGTTTCCCTCTGTAGCTTTCAAACGACAAAACCAGCTTTATTCTTAGCTTTTAAAAAAATATTTTATTAAATCTGTTCTTAACCTATTTAATTCCATTGAGCCAAGATTTTAGAAACCCTTAAGATTTTTAATCTAACATTATATATATGACAAATGTAGGTCGAAATCGTTCCTGTTTTTATGTTTTAATAAGAGATACCCAGAGATTCATTGACTTATCACGAGATCTAGAAACTGTTAGACGTCAACACTTAAAATATGGTACGAGATACTGTTTCTGCCATTTAACGGTGAGTTAAAAACGAGTTTAACAAAATTGCTCTTTCGAAGGAAGGTGTTACGACCAGCAAAGCGAAAAATGAACATATAGTCATAAATATAAATTGAATTATCATATACTTAAAAGTTATATAAAAAGAATTTAGGGTATTCGAAGCACAGTAAGCAGAATGATAAAAACAACAGTAACAAAGCTCTTAAGCTCATTACACTGCGAACATGCGTTAAAAACTCCCGCCACATTTGTATTCTCTGTAAATCTTCTTGTTAATACATTACACAACTTATTATCCTTTTTGTTTGGGTTTTTAAAAGTTTTTATTTCTAAAAGCCTTTATCAGAAAAAGCTACATTTGTAGCAAAAGATATGTAATCTCTCTCTATCACCTTAATCTACACAATTACGATCTGCTATGGTATAACACTTCAAGCACTTAGTTGTTTCAAAGACTTTTTTTTCACAAAGCGAGGAGGCGAGTGAGATGTTTACCAGATGGTACCTGCCCATAACAAGGTACCACTAGTTATGATGGTATACACAACTACACATTATGCTCGTCGCTTTGAGATTTAAGATGTTAAGTATCGTTAGCCCGGTACTTTCAATGGTTAGAACGCCTTTCAAACCCGAACATGTTTGCGCAGTATTATTTGATGGCAGAAACAAGAACTGTCATGGTACCTTTACAGACGGTAACCGGCAACGGAGACTTACCACCACCAATAGTAAACAGCTTTGGACTTAGTAGCTAGCACAATTAATCTTGTACTGAATCTTGATATCAATTTCACATGGGATTAAGAGACGAAGACGCTGGAGATGATGAAGCATGTTCAGCCTTAATACATTAGGATCAAAGCAGTTATGGCGGCAGATATAAAAATCTGAATTATAAGAAAACCTCAATTTATCTAAACTTACCATCTTGTTGCCACGGAATCAAACCAAAGATATCACTGTAATGAGACACTTTACTGGCGGTAACACTCTGTTACCGGAGACCGTCTAGGTGGGTACCACCGCAGCGTCTATTGCAGCCGATAAACAGCAGAGTGTAAACATTACTGTGTTCCAGTATTAAAAGCGCTGCAGCTAGTGTAATTACTGGGATGACGATAGCCAGCGTCTTGTCTCAAGGCGACGAGCGTAATATGGTGTACAACATCATCAACATGTGTTATGGGTAGACGTATCACTTACCATCGGGTAAACGACCCAAATTTTCATCTTTCTAATAATTCACATTTCAATTCATCCTCCTTAATAATTAATGTATGCTCTCCATTAATATTATTACAGCGTTTCTCATAAATTTTCAACGAGCTTAATAATATCAATTGGCACTTGAAATTTAAATAATTCTGAGTTGAATTGGACAAAATTTACATTATATTTGACTGAGACTGTCAGAGGAATGGTATCGGAAACAACCCACTTTAGACTTCGACTACTGAAAAGCTCAATGTATTGAATATTAATACGACTTGGGTTCTGAGGGTTTCCGCACAACTCACGGGACTCAAGCCAACCTCACATGCTCGCGGTGCACCCTGCTAAACATCAAACGAAGCTCTGGACCAGCGTGGTGAGAAATAGCTCAAATCTCTCCATATATGATGAGGCTTATGTTCAGCAGTGGACATCTATCGGCTGCCGATGATTAATATATTACAAAATTCATAATGGAGACTTCACCTGAAAAATTTATTGATAGGTTGACTATAATTTTAATTATTAAATACACTACAACTACTGGTGGTTTGTCTCTGTTGCCGGAGACCGTCTGTATAAGTACCACTGCAGCTCATATATCTGCCACCAAACAGTACTGTGCGAACATTACTCTATTCCGGTTTGAAAGGTGCTGTAGCTAGTGTAATGATTGGGGTATCGAAACTTAACATCTTATGTCTCAAGGCGACGAGCGCAATGTGGTGCTGTGTATAACATACTAACTGGCGTCACGTTGTTATGGGCAAAATTATCACTTACCACCAGGTGAACATCCCGCTCGCCTTGTCGCTGTGTGAAATAAAAAAAATATATTTATCGTTAAATAGAAATGAAATTGTCTTCAACAACATTATCTTGTTAGTGTTCACTAATGATCATAAGCTTTCTCAAAATTAAGGCTATTCGGTGATATGAAAACATACAGACAAAACGCTGGTGATAAGAATTTGTTGCAAATTACCAATCAGGTAAATCATCACCACAATGCCCATTTCAAACGCCAAACAGTTCCAATTTGAAAGAAGCTGTAGCTAGACACAAGAATTTATATTTCTGCTTCTTGATAGATCTCTATTGATAATTACTGATATAACAAATAATATATGTTTCAAAACGATGAGGACAATGTGATGCTGTATATATCATCTAAGTAATGTTACATTGTTGACATCTCTCTTTTTGGTGGGATGTTATATCTTTGCGACGTTTACAGTTAGCTCATTTACCACCTTGAAAGTAGCATTAACTCTTTACTTTGTTTTTACGACTGTCGTAAATATAATGCGGCCATTACATTTATCACGAACAATCCTTCGTTACCTACTAAGGTAATAGATTTTACAGGCGCGATCTTATTAAGGTCATGTACCTACTGTGAACTGTCACCAATCCGCATTGGGCCATCGTGGTGGGAAATGGCTCGAAACTCCCAATATGCCCTACGCGGTCGATGTAGGAATCTTTGAGGGAGGTATATGTCTAGAAGTGGATGTCTATCGGCTGATGATGACGATGACCTGCCGTGAAATCTATGACAAGCATTGGAACGATACGCGTTTTCTAATCAATAAAATAAACTCAGTTTGTTTGTATTGAACTACAGGATATACCACATTATCATCAAAATCAAATCTGCAGAACAATCCTAATTTCTCTCTAAATAACGAAATCTCTAAGGTAGGAAAGTTTTAATTACTTCATGTTATGAATTATTACAACTTGCAAATATTACTATACATGTAAATATTTTGTTACTATTCGGCATGTATTTAAAATGGCTGCTTTTTGTAACATTTTATACGTATTTTTTGGTAGATTGAGAGATTTGATCGAATCGTGACGTTGTTTAGGTGTAACACCGGTTGTGGAAATAACGATGGGAACTATTGTTACTTTTTTAAGACGCCAATATCTGGTGATTTCTTTAAGTTCAGTGTACTTTGAAAGTTTTTCAGCTGTTGTTGATTGCAAATTATGTGTGTTTGGAACAGCTGCATCAATTAGGTAACCGGTGTCGTTAGGTTTATCTATCAACATGATGTCTGATCTATTATAGTAGATTTTTCGGTCAGTAAGAATTGCTCGATCGTAGTATAACTTTATCTTGGTATTCTCTAGAACTGTTTCATGTTCATATTTATAATATGGTTGTGTGGATGGGATGAAGTCATACAGATGTGCAGGTTTTTGATGGATTATGTTTACTATCTGGTCATGCCTATGCTTGTAATCAGTTTGGGTTATTGTTTTACATGCTCCTGTAATATGCTGGATGTTTTCAGGGATACTATTACATTTTCTCCACATGTCGGAGGAGTTTTTATTATATATTTTTGATAGTTCATCGTTTCCATTGCTTGGCTTGAATAGTCATTACAAAAGCTTCCGTCTCCGGGGCGAGTTCGCCATGATTGGTCCAAGCGTTCAACGCCTCACTGTCGACAGTTGATTGGCATAAGTCATGGCGGTGTCTTCCATGCAGTGACTTCCCGACCCATTCGACTAGTTTCGTTTTGTCGTCTGTCAGTTGTTCGTTGTTTGTGTGGTGTAGTCTTGAAGGTTTGATGGAGTTGGTTTGTGATCGTTCAGTACTATTTCTTTATGGAAAGTAGATGATTCTGTTTTCTTATGATAGTAGTTACGAAGATTTGTTATTTGTTTGTTATGTAAATTTGTAATGCCTATAAGTCCCCTGCCACCTTCTTTTCTAGGGAGTGTCAGTCTTCGTAGGCAAGATCTAGGGTGATGCTTACGGAATTTTGTTATTGTAGTATTTAATTTGCGCTTAATAGATTTAAGGTCAGATTTTGTCTATTGTATAATTCCAAACGAATATGTTAGTGCTGGGATGGCGAATGTATTAATGGCTTTTACTGTGTTTCGGGAATTAAGTTGAGTTTTAAGGATAATTTTGAGTTGATGTAGAAATTGTTGTTTTAGCTTATATTGTTTTAGCTAATTGTTGTTTTGGATCTATTATATCTGTAGTGACTGATGATGCCCTAAATACTTATATGTTTCATATTCGTGTAATGGGAGAATCTTTTCTCCCGTCTCTAAGGTGTAGTGATGTTGATATTTATTTCCTGCTTTAATCAAGTTTATTTTGCTATTTATCTAAACCAAACTGCATCTTTATATGTTTTGAAAATTGTTCTGTCAAGTTAACCAAATGGTTTAAATTATTTTCAGTCTCGGAATAAAGTTTTATATCATCCATATAAAGTAAGTGAGTTACGCTTTACAAAAGGGGCTGGTTGTTGCATGACTTAATTTGTAAAAATTTCCTCACTATTATTATTATTAACTGATACGGGTACTAACACACAAGCTGCTGTAATTATTTTAATAGCATTAGCTCAATTTGTATGACATCAGCAGGGTTGGGCAACTGGTATTGGATTTACCAGAAATCTAATATTGTAATTACATTTAATTTGCAGGGACACCCTTGTGGTCATTGTGGTAGATAAATGACCTTGGTTCTCTCCTTGTGGATTGTGTCGCCGAGTCTTATTAGTGCCATAATTAAATTGTCTGTTATCTCTCATATACTGACAGACGGAAAAACGTTACCAGGAATGGAACTCCGCAACTTGTAGCTCCAATATGGAACCGGGGATCGAAAGTTACAAGTCAAGCATTTAGCCATTGCATCATTGTCAATTGCAAAAAACCACAGTACAAAATAAACGTAAATATCTCATTGGACAAGGACAGTTTTACAGTTTCGATGCAATAAATAGATATAACATATATTTTATTGGTGGTAGTTCTCAGTTGCCGGAAACCGTCTAGGTAGGTACAACCGCAGTGCCTATTTCTGCTGACAAGCAGTACTGTGCAAACATTACTGTGTTACAGTTTAAAGGATGCTGTAGCTACTAAAGTTACTGTTCTAATCTTATATCTCAAGGCAACTAGCTCAATGTGGCCCAATGTATATGATTTGATTTCGCCATCGCCCTTCCACCACCGGACGTATAGACACCAAGCAGGCATTCATCCCTACGTTGTCGAGATCCCACAGATTATGTCGAAGCGTATCGTTTCGGACTTCTTGCGAACAGCGAAGAATAAGAACAGTCTGCCGGCACCAGTGTTTCTGTTCAATTGTGACGTGGGGATCTTTAAGAGAAGAGTGAATAAGCTACTTCTAGACTAGTGCGCTTTACCACCAATACTATATCGTCGCTTACCATGATGTGGGATCGTAGTCAAGCGTTAGTCTATACAATAATAAAAAAAAACTAGTGCCACATTGTTATTATATGCAGGTTTTGTTGTTATGGGCAGGCATATTATCTACCATCAGATGAACGTCTTGCTCGTTTCACTGCTTCATCGTAAAATAAAACGTTAAAACAAAGATAAGTTATCACACCTCTCTATTTTTGATGGTGTTAACATGTAACATTATTAAAAAAATTCGCGTCACACATTCCAGAGCTGCGTATAAAATATATTACTCGAGCTTTGATATGTTTTCGTTTTGTTCCTTTTTAGACTTGGAGGAAGGGATTTGGAAAGTCCCGTGAAGTACCCGGCTATAAAACAACTGAATCCAACTTTATTGAGTCTCTTTATAAAGAGAACAAATCTTGTTGTTCTGTTACGGGGTGGGATGAGAAAGACTTTTTAAAAATTATTATTTATTAAGATTTAGTAATTCATAACAAGAAAAACTTATGTCCACATCCAAGTCTAACCCCGAACTGTCTTTTTTTATGCATTCAAATATATTGAATCGTCGGGGGTCAATAGTTGGCGGAATGTAATCCAAGAACGATGTCATCAGTGTTCTCGAATTACAAGGAAACGTTCCGATGTGAAGGAAACAACTATTGACACGTTAGCAGTTTAATTTATTTAATTCAGGGGAATGATATGTTATAACAGTTCTTTAGATTTTTGTCAAATAATATTAAAGTATAGTTATCGCAAAAACCGTGTCAAACCGCTTGTCCTTAATGCAAAGGTCTTTAATTTTAGTTATCTATTATCTAGCTTTTACTATCCCAGTTAATGTAAATGTTAGTTTCTATACCTAGTTAACATTAACAAAATATTTACATAATTAATATTAACTTATTGTGTTGCTATATTTAAAAAATAGTTTTAAGTGTCTATATCACTTTACACTTATTTCTAATTTTCAAATTTACTCAAATAAATGTTTGTGAAAAAGGTTTCAGATATCACCATTATTTCAAACGATGGACGTCCACAGCTGGACTTAGGTCTAAGATATCAATACACAATAAAAACATTAACAAAACCTATAGGTATATCGTCAGCACTTTGTGATCTACATGAACAATAAGAAGCGACGACAAAGCTCGCCCTATAAATTATGTAGATTATAAAACGGAAGGAACTAGTCATAGAACGTTGTAGTAGAAGTCTGGTCAAAGCCTTATCGTGTCGGCTTAACTTCCTTTGTGACTTGACGTATAGATACCACTAGCGACTTATTTCCCGAGGCTAACGATAGCGTCTTCTTAGAGTTTCACATGAAATTTTATCTTTCACACTTATAATACTTTTACACGATTTTTAAATACAAAAAGCAAACTTTAAATATCAAATTTAAAGGATACACTTTAAAGTTTAAATTAAGTTTTCAAATAACTATTAGATCCACCTTTATTTTATGTCTAATCTTTAAAAAAAAATAAGAATGATTAAAATCAGACAAAAAAAGTTTTGTACAAGTTAATGACGGAAATGTCCTACAGTTATGATTAAACTTTAAATTTATTATCAAGAAATCTTTTATATAAAACAATTTTTAATAAAATCATTGTAAATCACTGGTGGTAGGTCTCCGTTGCTGGAGACCGGTTAGGTAAGACCATCGCAGAGCCTATTTTTCCTGTCAAACGATAATGTGCTACTGTGTTCCAGTTGGAAGGGCATTGTTGCTAGTGAAATTACTAGGGCATCGAGACTTAATGTCTTATGTCTCAAAAAGACTAGCGCAGTGTGAACATATGAACAGGCTTGCTACGAAATGAACGTAAATGTGAGGTAGAACAAAAAATAATCTAAGTTAGCTCAACTTTTATTACAGAGATTCGGTTCAGAAAAATTTAGTTAGAGTAATTTTTTAAGATACACTAGACATCTAGTAATTACTCGTACTACGTAGAGTTTATTGGTTGGTTAAATCTCTGAAGCTCCCGGTCCACCCGAGAGGCTCGTTACTGTGAGATTCAGTAAATATTTGCTGGATACTTTGTGCTTGAATAACCCAGAGACGTTATTAAGGTAAAGTTATTAAGTAATAAAGCAACGCAATATGTACACGTACAAATAACATGTTATATAAGCGGCGAAACACTTCCGGTTGAAATGACGCGATATTCACTTGACGCAGCCGAGCATTAATATTAAGTATGTTTCTAATAAACTATTAACCACCCTCTGTTTATATATCTAAATGATTTTTTAAAATTTATTTTTAACATAATAAAAGTTAACAAAGTTAACTTTGACTTATAGTTAATTGTTGTGAATTTAAAACCTACAAAAAAAGGTGGATTTAAATTGGATGCGTAGTTTTTTTTTATTATTTGTGTATAACCATCTATAGAGAACCAATGCAGTATTGACGTCGATTGGCTGAGATGATGATGATCACATAAGTAACGTTTTAAAAATTCGCCCGATATTTTGTATATATAATAATACACTTCAGTCTCACCCATTAAAATTGAATCATCCACCAGATTGTACATGTTTATTTAATAATAATAACTTATCAAAGTTTATGACAATTTATAATATATGTATATACTACTAGAGTATACTTAGAATTGTTTTTTATAAATTGGAATAAACATCCAATCCTTGAGGAAGGAATAACTTTGCACGTGTTAAGTCTTCTCTTTCATTTCCCATATCTAGCTCGTTTTTATGAAGAAGTTCAGTCTAAGTTATTTTCCATTATAATTATTCAATTATTTTATTACTATATTAGATAAAAATAATGGATACACTCAACAGGTGGTTTGTTAGCAGTTTTAATATGACAATACGATAAGGGGCGTGACGGACGCCGGCTACGTATCTGCCGCTTCCTGAAGTAATCAGATAAGCAAACAAACCACACTTTCAATTTAAACTGTATTATGAAAACATTTATAAAGCATATACAGATATAAATTCTTAAAACGTTATTAAACTTTTATTATAACCTATATGGTTTAATTTAAACCATAATAAATATACAAGAGCAATAATTGATTTTAGATAGCTGGGGATATAACATTTAAGTAATAAACTTTACTTATATATGTTTAGTTATACGGATTAAGAATATTTATATAGTATATCACCGTAAATAGAAATGTAATATTACTCTTATATATATGTTTTTTTACTATAAATATATTATCTAATATATACAAAAATATAACACTTGAGTACAGTTAAAAAATTTCTTAGACAGATACATTTTATTTGGAAAAACCAAAAGTGGTCAAATTTCACTTTACTTCCGGAGGACGAGACTAGTACTTATTATGTTGGTAACGATCACAACGAAGCTGCCGCTTTTAGATTTGTTCTCTTCCGTTTCCTACGTGGCCGGTCTCTTACACTAAAATAAAATCCAATAAATTACTGTATTTTATTTCTGTTAGTTTCTCGTTATATTTGGGAAAAGGCTTTTACGAACACGTTAGCTATTTGTTCGCTTGGGAATTTACTTTTCGATACAGAAACACATTTAAGAATATGAACGATACGTATTTCCGTTATATCTGTTATATTTTAATCGTATTGCTCACGGAACCCAAACAATTGCTCTCCGCGATTCACGATATCGTAGTGCTGAAGTAAACTTATTCAATTGTCTGAAAAGGCGAAGTATTATGAATTTTGTTTTACATAATGCTTAGGTTTCATGATTGTTGATATATAACGTAATGATGCTGAACAACGATATAACAGAAATCTGAAATAAGTTGGAAGTTAATGTGCTTGAAATAATAACGACTTTTTTACCCATTGACGGAATAGAGGGATGTGACGTGAGTGGTTTGTGTTAGAGGCCAGCCAGAATTTTGGACTTCGAGGCTGGTGGAACAGACAACAACAGTCAACAAGTCTCCAACAAGATGTTAAGAGAATGTCGTGCTGTCACTTAATATTATATTTATTTCTATGTTAATACTCTCATAAGCTTGGACTATTTCATCAAAGGGGATTTATTAAAAATTTTCTACTATAAGCTATAATTACAAAAGATTTCTTTTAATATAAATATTTAATGTTTCCGTTTCCAGTCTCTGTAGCTAGATATTTCAAATAAAAGTAGCAAATCGCAGAGGCCTGGACTCTCTTCTTAAGAGAAAGAAGCCTGAGTCCCAGTAGTAGCTAATCGGTTCTTAGCTGACCTATACTCGGTAAAAAGAATATTTCCACCATATTTCAAGTCTCCAGGCCTTATAGTTCCAGAAAAATCGTGACGAATCTTTACATAGGCGGATATATTTTATATGTTTATATATATACATAATATTTTTATGTGTTTACAAAAAACTAACTGATAACGGCGCCTCAAACAAGTTAAGTAACAAATTGGCAGCTGTTGCAGCATTCGACTGTATTGGCATTACTCCAGCTTTCGCAGCTAAAATTATATAATTTTCCATGTCATTTTAGTACACTAATTAAAATACCGTCACGTTTGCTTGTTACTTTAATTAGCAAATAAAAAGATATGTATAATAGACGCAATAAAACTATCCTACAATTTCCTCTGGTGTTTTCCCAGCGTATAAAGAGTACGCAGCCAAGCAAGCTTCGTTAACATTTTGCTTTCAGAGCACCGCGTTAGTCTGTAATCAAGTCTATAATGTTACTAGGTGATATTATTTATAGAAACTGTAGCTCCCCGGCTGTAAGCTTTTATAACGGAACTACCGATCTATAAGAGAATATTTTACAACATAACTAGTTAGTTTATTTAGTGTTATTAGCTCCAATTTTCATATCACAAACCTAGTATTTCTAAATGTATATTTTGAGCACACAATACTTAAACTAAACACACACTACTTAAACACACAATACTTAAATAACTTTAAACTATTGCTTTATTAATCATTAAAGTACATCATTTCGGTACTGTATTGATATACAGTGAACTTTGCTACTCTTACAATTTACTTGGTTAAGGGACCTCAATTAGCCAAGTGGTCGAAAAGCTAGGACGGCTTCATGAACAACTTAACGGTGCATAGGACAAAAGGTTTCTGGTAATATCTGCACTCAACTCCTGCTGCAACTACTCGGAAGCTAACATCTTGTAAACCATTATTTTACGCCAGGCATATGCTGGTGAGTACAAATCGGTCGTGAGCTTTGTGGTTTCCATGTAACACAATTTAGTACTACAACGCTCATCTTTTCTCCTTCATACTCTACCGCCATAAACAACTATGAACTTTCTGTTCAGGTGTTTTCAAGGGAGTGCAGAATAAGGTTCTTCAAAAAGATTATCTCCAGGTTCGGCGAGGCGCTTGTGAATAACGTCCACTGGATAACACCTTATCATCATTATCGCACTCTTATCGGCCACCTTAGTAGTACAAAGTGTAATAACCCAAAGCAGTCGACGGCCGGTGTATTTTTCAATTATTAAAACATAACGAAAGCTCCACTTACACGCCGCGATCACGTGGGGATCATTCGAGTCACGCCACTTTACGTGTTTACTTGTGGTAAAACACAGTAGCTAGTTGGAGTTTCATTTTTAGTTTTGTTTAAAACAGTGAAAATTTTAATTTACGTTATATTATTGCCGTGTTGTCGTTGACCCGGTTTCCATGTATATTTTGAGTTTGCATATTATACTTAAATCAATATTTGTTACTATGAAAAGAATACTAAAATACAATATTTCCGTCCAAAGGTAAATTTTGATGAAAATTTAATTATTATTTATTTATTTAATAAAGCAACATGACGAGTAAGACCTGTTAATGTGTGTTAGTGGTTACATAGTTTACTACCAAGAATACTTATCATACTGACTTATTTATACGTCTTTGAGAGAACAATGCTCTCCAAAAACAACAAGTGTTACTGGTCTTAGGTCCTTGTCGCCGGAAACCGAATGAATTGCTCTTAAAATTTGTACTTAATGAAGTTTTCTACGCACAATTGGCAATTTTTAGGCAGGAATGTTAAAAAAGCCAGTGAAGAGATTACGAAATTTGCTCTCCCAGTTGACTTACTCGTCTGCGGCGAGTGTTTCTTGGTGGACATGACGTCATCCAGCCCGTGTCAGCTGCCGCAGCGTACGCATGTGATCATGAGTTGAGCGAGGGGTTGCCGTGGCCGATGCCAGCGCCATGTACCTTCGGCGCCGGACTATTGATCAAGCTTAATGCCTGAAAACAAAGAATTTATCTATTAATATATTTGAAAATACTGATGATAGGTCTCTGTTGCCGGCGACCATCTAGGTAGGTACCACCACAGTATCTATTTCTGCCGCCAAATATCAGTGTGCAAACATAACTGTGATCCGGTTTGAGGGAAATACGGCTAGTGAAATTACTGGGGTAACGAGACTTAAAATCTTATTTCTCAAAGCGAAGAGCACAATGTGGTGCAATATGTACCGTCCTAGCTCCATATTGTTATGAGCAGACGTATTAACCATCAAATGGACCTTCAGGTAATCTCGTCGATTCTTTTTTATAAAGAATATTTTTTTATAATAATAAATCTGAAAACAATTCTAAACAAATTGTTTTCAGTTTTTTACAATATATCCGAAACAGAGTTAAATAATTCATCGACGACAGGTACAATTGAAATGTATGATAGACAATGTTCGAACTTGTTCCGCCCCGAGGGCATATGAAACGATTTATCTTGTTATTAAGATTTAAAACAACAGCACAAGAAACCAACAATTATGCACTTAAATACGAGCGACAATTTATCAATCCATATTCAACCGATGGACGTCCACTGCTGGACAAAGCACAGTAATTATATTTTACATTAAACTTGAATAACACACAACATTCTTCAAGTATAAGCCATGAAAATCTTCTATATATATATATACAAAATGAAAGTGGTTTTTTTTGTTCGTTAATAACGTGAAAACTAGTGAACGTATCACCGTGGAAACATGACCATTCGACTCGGAATGGTCTGTAAAAGGTTGGAAGCCATTTATTTTTTGAATTTCGGAGAACCTTCATTTTATTTCTAAGTAACTTTTTTAAACATTTTCATTTAATATTATTTAACCGGTTGCTATAGTAACGGTTGTTATAGAAAGTCATTTGCAGTTGCAGTAGCTCTCAGGCTATATTCCTGACAAACTTCAAGCCTAATTATATATTACGGCCAGCTAAGCAGCCGAGAGACAGCTAGTAATATATATATATATATATATACATATGTGTATATATGGTTATGGGTAACTCTTCATTACTTGTCTTGAATAATCCCTGACCTCATGCAAACTTAACGAGTGTAATTAAGCTGAAGGGTTAGCATATTGAAAAATAGAAAACACACTCATTTACTTCCTTTTTGTTATCATTAAATTTTGGCTCTTGTCTTGACTTGAGCTTGAGTCATATCTTAACTTCCGGCGTCTTCTAGACTAGACGAGCATATTATCATCGTAATGGTATCTTATTAAGTTCTATTGCTTCATAAATAAGTTTCTTTTCTATCAATGTTATTTATTAGTCAACTGCTTATCTTTTATGAGAACTTTTAGCGTACTATAATAAAAGTCTTTCATACTTTATAACAGAGGAAAATAAATTCGAAACAAAGATGAACAATATCGTTTCAAGTCTTTGTTTCTTTGAATCGACAAAAAGAAATTATGTTTCTTATATGTATTAACTTAATAGTAACATTGAAACATATATACTTCCATTTGACTCCTCATAAAAACATAGATTTAATAGACTAAAAATTATTAAACAATATGTTAAGTTTAATCATGGACATAAGTAATATTTAGTTGCAACTTATGCTAGGTGGAATATGCAAAGGTTTTTTTGGTAGTGATAATAACGAAGATCTGGTGGTATACGTGAAGCATTTTCAGTTATGAAAGCTCGATACTGTCTGATCGATGTGGAGATTTTATGGGGGATGTTTAGGTCCAGTAGTCGACGTCTATCGGCTGCTGATGATGATGATATAATGAACTATAATATTTCTAATATAGCATACAAATTTACAAAGGCTATACGACGTTTTCTATAATATAATAATTGTCTTAATAAAAAAATTTTTCATCAGAAGGCTAGTGTATAAAAACGATTGTCGGTTGACTTGCCTCCCTTTTGCTATATTAAATATTCCTCTCGGGGGACAGAACCTGAAACCGTGCCAAGATATTGAGAGCAATGACCGCACATGTAAGAGGAAGGAGTCGAATCTTCTTATTTCTGAAGGAACTAAATCATTAAAAAACTCGTATAACTCATGCAATTAATATAATTAAAAGAAGAATGTTACGAGTAGATCTTGCTTCTGCAACAGATATTAAAGCTTTCAAGCAGTCATTTGCAGACATTTTATTTCGGTATGAAGAGCACTGTAGCCTCAAATTACTGAGGTAACGAGAGATAAATAGAAGGCTAACGTGGTACTGTGTTGACAAACATAGCAAAAGATCTTGTTACTTTTCCGTGTAAAAAGAAGGGCTTATGAACGAATTGTATATATTCTACGAGTACTCTATATTCATAGAGTTTCGTCAGATTGCTCGCTTTTTAATTTTTTATCTTCATTCGACGGTTTTATCATTTGCTTTCTCTTCTTCCAGATCTATTTTCTCCTCAGACTTTAGTGCAGACATATCTAGATACGTGAGATGTATGATTTGTCGATCCTTTTGGTGATTCGCTACGAATCGCTGTACCCTTTCCAATCGATAATAGCCTATTCATGGATATAATCTGTTACTGAGATTGGTAAAAGCCTTAACTTTTTCTACATTTCGATCTTTAACTACTTTCACGTATTACGGAAGTCCGTTTCAATTCCGAGAGGTGATAGATCAATTCAATTCTGGAAGAATAAGTTTCATCTTCTTCATCCTTATTATTATTCATGATCGTCATCCGATAGTCGTCTTAAGCTGGATATAGGCCACCTCCAAAGATTTCCACACCAATTGGTTCTGCGCTGCTCGCATGCAGCGACTTCCTGCATACTATTATTATTAAAAATGTTAAACTAACAGACATATGACATGTTAGCATATTGGACTTGGAAAAATATGAATTTACTTTGTAAAATGGCGGCACATAAAAAAATTACTGGAAAAGGCTGGAGATCTTTGATAGAAACTGCCTTTATCGCGTTAAAAGCTTTATTGTGTAATTATATAAGTTATCTGAGCCTTTGACAAATAATGAAGGAGTAAGCGAGCCGTAATGTTATTATTGTGATGGAGTTATTTAATGGCGTATCACAAAGGAGGTAGAAACATACGCCACTGTGTTATAAACACAGTGGCGTATGTTTCTATCTCCTTTCATTATATAGTTCAACCCACTTGAATAAATATACATTGAAACGATAGACGTCCACTGCGGGACATAGGCCTCCACAAAGATCTCCACGTACAGTCAGCATGGCCTCCAGTACCGCTGGGCACTAGAGGCTGTCGTGTGTGTCATATGGGGGGATTTCGGTCATATCCCATCACGCTGGCCCAATGCGGGTTGGCGGTAGCCAGAGCCTCGTTTGTTGATCAGCAGGGTGCACCACGAGAAGGTGAGATTGGATTAGGACTCGTGAGTTGTAGTGCGGGACTCCTTACACTTTTATATTCATATAAATATAAATATATATATATATATATATATATATATATGTATATATAAGCAGTGTAAGGGGAGTAATATTACCCCTTATGTAAACTCCTGAAAAATAAATAGCCTTGTCATTGTTAGAGTTATTAATAAAATTACGCTATCCATTAATGTTCTTATTGTATAATATAAATATCATCACATGTAAAATCTGGGGATGCTGCTGTTTCATGTTTAAATCCCAAAGATAAACTGGACTCCTCATTATAGACCGTCTCTGTCTTAATGAAATCCTTACTTTAATATTGATATTAAAAACATAGTTTTGTCTTTTGATGTAATAAACTGTATTGTTATAAGGGTAGAGGAAGACCGAAGAAAGTGTAGATGGATTGTGTGAAAGATGACATGTGTGAGAAGAGTGTGAATTCAGATATGACGGCTGATATAAAGATGTGGAAGAGAAGTACATACTGTGCCGACCCCACATAGCTGGGAAAAGGGCAGGAGGAAAAAGAAGAAGAAACCGCATTATTATTAAAAGTTTTTTAGTTTATAGTGCAATATAGACTACACTATAAACAAATAGAGAGTACTGTGAAACTTTACTGGTGGTAGGTCTCTTGCCGGAAACCGTCTACGTAGGTACCAACGCAGCGTCTGTTGCAGCTGACAAACAGTAGTGTGCAAACTTTACTTTGTTACGGTTTGAAGGGCGTAAGGAAATATAATTATTACTGGGTTAAAGAGACTGAACATCTTATCCGTCCGTCGCCGGACGCAATGCGGTGCAGTGTTTGTCAATCTAACTAGCGCTACGTTGTTATGGACAAGCGTAACACTTATCATCAGGTGTACGCCCGGCTCGTCGCTTCATTCAAATGAATAAAAAAAAAAAGAAAATTTCTCTTTTTTTAGTAAAACGAAATGGCAACGTTCAAAGCGCAAAGCGTCAACTGTAATATAAATTTGATTTCGGTGAAGTTGAAATATTTTTATGAAATGAAAACGAGTTTTGATAACAATTCATTGTAACGTTGGCGTGGGGTTTTTTTTTATTACAATAGTAAATTTTCGATAAGCAAAATCGGTAATATTTACGCTTTCCAAAGTTGTTTTAAATCATCATTTTCCCCGTCTATTCCTTTTCATCTTCTATATTACAATTATATGTTATATACACTTAATAAGTAAATAAGTAGTTTTCAAATGTTTTTGTCTTTGTAATACTGCTTATAATTAAAAAGTCCTTTAAAAACGTTTTATACTATTTATATATTTTGTCAAAATATTTAACTATTAATGCATTTGCACAGATTAAAGGGTCTTGTACAACAGGTCACGGGACCCAAGTCAACCTCACCTGCTTGTCGTGCAGCTTGTTAATCAACATACGAGGGTCAGAATCGCTACCAAACTGCTTTGGATTAATGTGGTGGGAGATCATCAAAATCCCCCCATATGAATCCTCTACTAGCGACGGCCCCTAGTGCCCAGCGATGCAGGTAACGCAGGACTGATCAACGTGGGGATCTTTGGGGAAGTTCTGTGTCTAGCAGTGGCCGTCTATCGGTTGATGGATGAATTTGCACCAGTATGCCTGTCAGATTGAAGTATATTCTTACACAGTAATGCTTAGGTCATCTAATATATAACTATATTCATTTATAACAGCTTTTCATAAATTTTAATACTAGTATTAAATAAGGTTACTGACAAAAAACACAGCAACAATAAGCCTGTGTTATGTACAAAATGTGTGGATTAAACTAAGCGTAGTAGTTTATTTTTCTATAAAAAAAAATTCAAGTATTTTAGCTACAAGTTAATTTCTATATAGATTCGTAATGAGACGTGCTAGTTCACTTATTTCCAGTAACCACTTCCGTAATCGTGTGCGGCCGCAAACCCGGAAGCGCTGTTCAGCAAGGTTTTAATTAAAACGTCGAATAATCGATTAACTTACAAATTAACTTCGCGTGGCCATGCAACAGGCCCTACGTTTGGGAAATGGCCAAGTTATTTGGCATTGAATATATTTAGACCAATAACTTAGTCATATCAACCACGCTTGACGTATATTGCTGAAAACAAAACTGTACTCAAGAAAATTCCATAATGTTTATACTCTGCCAACGTAAAACCATTAAAAAAGCAATAAAATACTTTATAGTCTATTAATATATTCATTAATTATGAATTAATTATACATTTAAAATACTAAGCTGCTCTTTCTGTTATGATCTGCTTAATTGGCCTACTAGGGATATATAACAAAAACCTGTCAATAATAAATACCAATTATAGCATAAGTAACAAAAAAATATTAATAACTGTTAACATAGATTATTTTAAATTAGTAGTTAAAGTAGAAGCTCGTATCTCTTTTATATTAATAAAAAAATATTAAATAGAAAAAAGTAAGCGAGCTATATAATTATTAATTCGCTTTCATCATTTGTATGTAGCAATTGAACTACGAGCGTTAAATAGTCTCAATAACATTCAAACCCGACCTTAAAAGTATGTAAATCTGAAATAAATAAATTATTTACAATGCTTAGGTCTCTAGTGTAGAGTTTTATAGCTATTGGCATTTTTAATGTAGAGACACCCAGCGATTCTTTTAATCATCTGAAAAACCGATGTCAATTGCTAGAGCAATGGACGTCTATCGAATGAGATTAAGATGACTCGTCTATATTGTTTATTATTTATCTATTTACTATTATAAATATGTTAGTATAAGAATTTCTAAATTTTATTAATTTAATGTTAAAGAGCTAACGCAAATGATTTTGTTGTTTGTCAGAAAATTACTGAAAGAATTAAGTCTGCCTTTAAGTAGGTTAAAGCACTTAGTTTTAAGTGGATAAACAAAAAAATACTTTTTACGGTAGCATAATTTAATAATTCCCTATCCAGTTTTGAAAGTCCTCTGGCGATCTTTTATCATTCTCAACGTGAACTAAAAATATTTACCTTATGGCACAAGTTCTTGTTTGTATCATTATAATTGTGTTTTCTTTTCTCAATCTTCGCCTCCGGCTGCAGAGCTTTCATGAGTCCTCAATGTCTGGAGATAAGAGATGAATAGAATGAGTCTCGCTACATTTTGCTTCACCACAATTACAACCTCTTCTATCTTTAACTGCCGTCTACTTTATCGGATTTGTTTACCATTTTCATTATATGATCTTCACTACAATAAAGTTACAAAACTAATTTACCATGTGAATATAATATGTTGTATATCTTAGGAAAACATTTTCGATTAACATGATAACTTTTCATGAATAAGTTTGGCGGTAAACACAAAGTAAAGAAGTCAAACTATACACTAATCAAATATCTCATAACTAACCAAATATGTTAACAAATAAGACTAACACTTGTTTAATATGCATTATATAAATATTATTAACAAATATTAAAAGAACAAAACCAATTTAAATACTTCTTAACAAACTACTACCAAGAAGAAACACAAAAAGTATAATTCTATCTCCGCAAAGTTTGTGATGCGAAAAAAATGGCATCAACCAAAACTTGTTACTTCAGATCCGGACGAAATCTTTGAGGCGTGGTCTGTGAGCTGTTTCATATTTATTAACCTCGAATTTGTTCATCTCTTTTCTAGAAGAAAATACTTTTTTTCATTCATCACTTGCCTGTATCCATGAAGCGCCTGAAGAAACCTATGACATGAGTTTTTAATCTTAAAACATATCACGTTTAACTACTTATTTAATATATTGAACTAGCTGTACCCTGGCCGCTTTACTGTCCGTAACATATAACTAGACTTGAAATTAGTCTTAAATATTCCTTGAGAGCAAAATAATATGAAATAAAAATGTCTAGAAAAGTTAATTACAAGTAAAATGATTAAGTATCTCAGAAAATCAAAAATCAATAGCCTATAAACATCTACAAATACACAGTTTCCCATATCGATACGTTAACTAGTTTTCACGTGATAGATGATAGGAAACCCATATTTATTATATAAATATACATTAATTTGACTCGTAGATTAAAAAAAAATCTTTTTATGACAATGATATATTAATTGTTAACTAAGACACAGTCTAAACACTACAAAACCTATTGAAATTTGGACAGTTCAACAACAATTTTCGTTGCAATAAAATTATTCTATGTACATCGACATACGTCGAACGTTTGTCGTAACAATTAATGGTACAAACAGTACAATGGTACAAGGTAACACTATACAGGACGTTAGTAATCATTGTACGACAATATCTATGGCGAATGTGTTAATATAAACATTGATATTTATATAACACGTTTGTTTGTACGTTTCATGTATCTAACAGTTCATGTGTTTATTGTTCATCTATAATATTTCAATCTTAAGGACATCTTCTAAGATATACTTATAATAGTGAGCTTTTGTATGTCTGTAAATGAATTTGGTAGGAGAATGAGTTGTCATCATCCAAATGTTCTTCATTTCAACATCATCAGCCGATATACGTCCACTGCTAAACATAAACCTCCCGTAAAGATTCCCACATCGGGGGGCACATATGGGCCAGTTTCCTTATATTATCTTTCCTAATATGGGTGCTGGTCCAGTATAGATTAGTTATAGCTAGAGCCTCCTTTGTTCATTAGCAGGGTGCATATTGAGCAGGTAAGTTGTTTTTGAGCTTGTTGTGTTACAAGTTTAACCTTTACACCCCGTTTTTCTTTATTTACTCCTCATTGTTTATGTCTATTGATGTTCATTAATGAGCATAGGCCTACTCAAGTAGGGAGGAAATGCCTTAATCGTCAGTCTTAACATGTAAGTTAAGAAACGTAGTGTATTGCTAAAGATCGCAGGAAATCTAGTCTTTGTCATAGAGTTGGTCCACTTAGTTGGGTTTTACGAACGAAAACGAAAGAACATAAGGTTGATGAAAACTACAAAACTACAGTAATTGATGTAACATTAGATTCATATTAAAAAGTAATAAAATGTACAGTTCGAGGAAACGTTTTAGAAAGAAAAACTCAATATTAAAGATATAAAAAAAAACACAAAAAGTTGGTTAATAGGATAAAAGTTTCAGTCCACAGCTGAAAAGGAATTCATCAATGTTAAATTTCAAAAGGAAAGTTTTGCTGAAGACAATCGTAGGAAATTTAGAGAGTGTATTGAATTCTTTAACATTGTAAACCACGAATCTTAGACACGAAAGTGAATAGTCTTCTAAAATTGTTGTTGTTCTTTGATCATTCATATATTCAACTATATCAGATAATTAGAAATATGAAAATGAGAAGAAAGTACATTCAGAACCTTTGTAATTGGCGAGTTAAAGATAGCTGCTACATAGCACTCGTAACCACGAATACCGGCGTATTCATCAAAAATTCAATTAACTAATTACTTCATTCATTAATTATCCATAATGTTTTACCCTTGACACTTATTACAAAGTAAAAGTGGGGTAATTACGCTGTATTAAACGAAACATTTCGACTAACGAAATTAACATTACCTAGTAATTTCTCTTTTACTAGCACGCTAGTATACGCATGTTAAAAATATTTCGACCTAATGGCATTGTTGTGCTTGGACTCAACATATAAGTGTATATATAAATACACGTGATCGTGAATTTTTCATCATCTTCTGCATCTGTGTCACTTAACGTCATATAAAATTCAGGTCTAGATTAAAGCTGTCGCCAATAATAAAAACTAATACTAAAATACTATAATAACGCATAGAAGGCGTAACTAGTGCAATCATTGATCACACAGTCCCTCCAATATATGTTGTTTTGGCAGGTTTTTTTTGGACTGAAAGACAAGATGTTAAGAGTCATTACCTCTGTAAGTTCACTAGCTACAACGCTCTTCAAACCGGAACACAGTTTGCACACTGTTCGACGGTTGAAATAGGAGCTACGTTGGTACCCACCTAGACTGTCTGATTGCAACAGTAAACTACGAGTATCAAATTTTTGTTCAGTATGATAAGGATAAACACATTTAACATTAAATTCGCGATACACTTATAAAAAACAATTAATAAACAACAGCCAATTAACTTCACTCGATTCATTAATTCCGAATGGAGAGCATTTTCATTGTGCATCCGTACACAAAGGACTGAATACGGGCAAATAGCTTCATTGTCAACTACACTTTTGAATAAAAAAAAATAATAAATTGCTTTAAGGACTTCATTCATTACTACGTGAAGCAATAACGTCATTATTCGAAAGGGATATTTATATTTTTATTGATTTATTTACTATATCCTCATTGCCACAAACAACAATACACTTTGCTCTCTCGCAAAAAATTATTGACAACAAATGATATCCAACTTCTTTAGTGGTAGTATCTCTTGATGGAGACCTAGGTAGATACCATCGCAGGTTTTATTTCTACCGCTAAAGAGTACTGTGTTCCAGTTCGAAGGGCATCTACGTCTCATGGTGACGAGATCATTGTGGTGCTGCGTACATCATTCTAATTAGCGCTGCATTGTTATGGGCGGTCATATCATTTACCAACAGGTTAAATAAAAAATTTAGACAATCGGGAGTTTTTCCTGTAACCATTACTATCATACCAGCACTAGCTACCTCGCATGTCAAGCTTGACGAGTACTTCCGATTGGGCAAGCCTATCTCCAGTAGTAACAATAAATAGTATATAACAATTTATAATCAACGAATCCCAACAACCTCTAATAACTTCTTTTGCCGGTAATGATCTCATATCAGTCGCCATGTGGTAGTGTGGACATTACTTCCGTTTTTAAAGACGTAGAAGCCAATGTAATAAATATATAATGAAATATCTTATTTTATGTCCTCAACTTAGTACGCTCTATTTATTGTGTAGAAATTTCAGTTTCATTCATCTTCAAATCGTTTACTAGTAATCTCGAATAGATAAGAAATAGTCGTAGTTAAAACACAAGTTTAATTTTATGTTAGTTAAAGTTTAACCAAAGCTTTATAAGATTCTTATTGCAACACCGCTAGTAACCTTTTAATTACATTGGATATTTACATGAGTTTAGGGCTCATGCAGGGGATCTCTGTGCCCGATAAATAATTTTATCGACCATCAAAAATCCGCATTGGCCATTGGACTACAAACCCTATAATTGGGTAGTTTTCAAGGCATGGATTTATTAGGCTATTGACCATCTTAAAGGTCTCTCTTGGGCCCATTCATACAACATCCGCTTTTAGAGTCGAGAGCGGCGAATGTTTGATCAAACGGTTTGAACAAATGTTTGAACGGATGATCAGATTGACTCGAGCGGAAGCTGTGTCAGATCTAGTTATCGGATCGCTCCGTTTTCATTTCATTATACCCTATAAAACACACAATTAGTATGACGTAGATTCTGAATTGGCAATGCTGAGTCTATGTACCTAAATTATGAGAATTTATGGTTTTTTTTTCAGGAGATTTTAATAATTCAGACAACTTACACAACATCACGAAAGAGTTACTAAGTCAACATTCTTAGAGCTTTAATGTAGTATAAAAACTCAGGCAATGCTAAAAGGCATTTTTTCTAACATTTTGGCTTGTGTAGAGAAAAATTATATTACATACATAATTAACATATATAACTATTAAAGTTAAGTAATATACTTTTGGGTTGTAATAGTTATTATAAACTTATTGTTACCAATATTATAAGAAATAATAAATAAATTTTTATTTGATTAGTTATATATAAAATTAAATACAATATTTTATATAATAATACACCAATAGTATAGGAAATAGATTTTGTCACATTAGAGACAAAGTTTTTCGCTAGTATATTAATTGTGTACCAAAATTTTTTTTTTATCTACGTCATCGATGCCTTCATCAGAATATAGTCCTCATACAAACTCTTAAGAGAAGATATTTAAGTGCGAACATTTAACATATATTGTATGCATATTCTAGATAACTTAACACATGACACATTGATCTTTATTATCTGCATTGCGGATACACTATACACAGCGGAACGTGGACATTTTTTTTTAATATTTAAATGCTATTATGTAGATGTTAATTTTAGACAAGTAACTAAGAATATAAAGCAAAAGGTTATTGAAGTTAAATAATTGCGGCCACTAATGGCAGAGACGGTTTTTTTTATTCAAATAAATATGAGACGAGAGGGACATTCATAATATGATAAGTGATACACTTGCCCATAACAACGTAGCGTTAGTTAGGATGATATATATTGCACCGCATTGCACTCGCCGTCTGAGACATAAGATGATGAGTTCTCAATACCTCAGTAATTACACTAGCTACAGTACCCTTCAAACCGGAACACAGTGGTGTTCCCACACTTCTGTTTTGCGGTGGAAACCGGCGCTGCGGTAATATTAATACCCTGATTACCTGCGGTTTCAAATATCAGTGACTTATCAACACTAAATTTTAAGTATAAATAGTTTTCCTATCAGTATTCGATTATAATTGTTTTTAATGTCAAGCGTAATCTATGTATATACGAGATATCCAGAGATTAATTAACTCATCACGAGATCTCCGAAACTATTAAACGTAAACACTCAAAGTTTGGTAGAGATGTTGCTTCCGTCTTTTAGAGGTTAGCTAAGAATGGATTTTACAAAACTCCTTCCCCAAAGGGAGATGCTGCGACCATGAAAGCGGGCGGAGAACAAATAGTGTTCATGTATATAACAAACGACATTATTTCTGTACGTAATGGAGATGCGAGTTAATCGACGACTGAAAAGCTATTCTCGTATTTAACTTAAAAATCAGTGTCGTAATTTTGTTTACTTACGTTTACCTCCCTCCACGATGTGAGTTAAAAAAAGATTTCATTAAAATATTTTCCGGTTCAAGCAGGTGTTAATTTACTATCACCACACGATCCGAGGATTATTTTCGATTAGCCTTGTTTTCTTTTATCATTTTTCCTAACTTTTTCCTAGTTAGTACCAAATATTTATTTATTTAGCATGCAGATCCTTACTTATAGATTTCACCAAGTCGGACTGGGACAGTATGAGTTTAACCTAAGCACCTTCTCATATATAAAACGGTGGTGAGAAACCATAACCATGTCACTAATAGTGCTGTACACTGGACTCATTCGAAGCAGGATATTTCAGTAATTTTCCAAACTACTAACTAGACCCAATTTTATACCCTTGCTACCGCTCAATCTTCTTACACTCTGTTGTATACACAACGGGCTTCCACTTTATCTAAATTTCACATCTTCAAGTAACAGTGACGCCGTGGATGCGCTAGTCTAGAAAATTCTGGCTTTCAAATATTAACAGTGAGCACATGGCAGTGCCGTTATGACAACAGACACAATATAAGGATAGTACCTAGGCAGGCGGTTTAAAATAACCTTCTCACTAACCAACTACGACAACCAAAAACGCTGGTTAACCATGTTCTGCAGAATACATTGAAAGAGAACTATATATTTAGTCCAGCGGTGGACGTTGCTCAGTTTAGATAATGAATGGACTAAGTAGTTGTGTCATTAGATTGAAACATTTATAAAGTGTATTTAAGGAACTCCTCACGAGGACTTATAATGGTTGCCCTTTAACGACGTATCCAATTAAGCTCCCGACCCTCCTCACGGCGCCGTTTACTACAGTTTGCAGCTTTACCTCCAACGTCTTTACATCTTCAAATTTGTTTTCAAATTTAAACCTTATGTCTTCAACAAACAAAGTGTATAATGGTGAAGTGAAGGATAACATTACAATTGGTTGGTAAGACTGTGTGAGCTTTAATCACATTTCTAATTATTTATAGAAACTTTGTCGAGGTAACAATTGTATATTTCAAAATACATATTCACCCAATTATAGGAATATGTTAATATAACAAAAAGACAATGAGCAGAATGTTCACTTGATGGTGAAAATTAAACAACTATCCATAACATAGACACTGGGAAGGATGCAACACAATGCACCAAATTCTGCTCATTGTCTTGAGCCATATAACATTTTCTTCTTATCCCTGTAATTTAATTAGCTACAACATCCTCCAAACTGAAACACAGTCATGTTTGCATACTACTGTATGGAGCAGAATTACGAGTTGCAGTTGTACATAAGTAGTCTAAGTAACTTAACTATTTTGTAAGTTACCTTAATTTTTACTGTTATTTCATATCTGACTAAGAATACGAACAAAAACTAATTTTTTGTAAGTAGTGATATGACTATCTATAGTAAAAGATACTAGTTATTAGACTACTTGTTATTAAACACCCTACCCACTTTTTTGCTATTCGTATGAAGAACGAAGAACCACATAACGCATTAACGTGAAACTTCAAATGTAATTTAAGCTGTATCCAAGTTATAAATCCTCTTCTGTAGCGTTATAATATAATACGCTACGTCGACTTTTATCGCGAAATCAAGTGAATGAAGAATTTCATAAAAACTGTTGTTGCTTTAATATTGCGGAAGCCGCAGAAAATATACATTAAATTTCGCTTAGACTCACAGCAAAATTATATGCTATTCATCATTTGATCAAGTAAAAACAGCAATACCTTATGTTGCTTTGAAAAAATGTCGCTTGCCTATATAAAATCATAAATTTCTAATTACTTTTGCATACATTTTTCTATAAAATCATCCCATTTAACATACGAAATAAGAATACATTTCACATCCCTCTCTGTATAGAGAAATTATATAACAAAATCCCTGTTTCGTCGTTTCTACATTCAAATTAACAAATTATTTGCAAACGTTAACATAGTTTTAAAAACTTACAATCTTATGAAAAAATGCATTAGTGAACTTTGTACTACATGTATTAACTATTGAAGTTATACATCATGTTTTGTTCAAACATTTTGTTATACTTAATTCTTTTCTTTTGTAGACAAAATACAGTATTCAATTTGTGTTAAGTTTTGTCCACACTTATCCTAAGCTACTTTATTAATGTGTATAAATGGTACTTAAGCCCTATTAGTTTTCCATTTTGTTATTATATTTATGTACTGTTTATTTATATAAATAGTATTAGATAGTTTAAATATATAAATAATAAATGAATAGATATAGTCACCATGAAATAGTTAAAAGGCGGTGTAATGATTAAACAATAAGAAAAATATTAAATATAATAAAGAAAATTAATAACAAAGCAAAACAGATAATTGAGGATAAAGGTTAGAAATCTTAAGTAAGACAGAAATTGAATTTAAGGGTATAAGGATTGGGCTATTTTATCTAAACCCATAGAGCTAGTCTGGAGAGCAAAGATCGTTCGCAGATAGTACTTATCGGTAATGAGTGTGAGGTGTCGCGAGGATTTTAGATACTAGATTCGCACAATAAACCTTACTTCTCTCACTTCTACACTATACTTACCACCCATTTGTCTAATATTCCAATTTATCCAATAAACGATTTTTCTTTTACTATCTGTCGGTAATGAAGCTTGATCGGTTCATTTTATCTTATTTAATACAGTGGACTAAGTCTAAGCGATCCAATTAAGGACGATTACACACATCTACGGAAGCCAGTCAGATGGTATAAGCCTTAACTTATATCTCTTTTACTGAAGCTATCTCTTATCGGTATAGTTTCTTATCATAACTAGATATTCTACTTAAGTTAGTTACCAACGTCTCGAAAATGATTTATACTTGTAACACAAAGAATATGTTATAATACATTTTTTTTTATTCAATCAAGGGACCAGACAAACGCGACGTTCACCTGATAGTGAGTGATAACAACGTAGCACTAGTTAGAACAGTATACACAGTGCACCACATTGCACTCATCCCTAGATTCATAAGATTGGTGAGTTTCATTACCCCAGTAATTACACACAACTGTTTAGCAGCAGAAATAGAAGCTGCAGTCGTACCTACTCAGACGATCTCCAGCAACAGAGACCTATCAGTAAAATAACCAGTATCCACTGGTAATTAAGAAATATTGGTAAAACAATATAAACCAAAACTGAAACACAAATTAATAATATCAAAATCCGAGAATATCTATTGAATCTAGCGCTGTAATAGTAATTTATGAGGGATTTCAGATAAACTTCGAACTACGACCGTCCGCACTTGCTGAGTCGGTCGAAATTTATTACCACTTAAATCTATTTATTATACATATATATCTTATAATACCTGGTCCTTCAACCTGTGAAATAAATTTCTTACTATGTCAAAAATTTATCCTATTTCATAACTGAAATATTTTCAGTTATTTTTAGATGATTGTACTACCTATAATTCTCATTTCCTTAAGTGAGTTGAGAGGTAGAGCATCCTTAGGGCATTGTCTATAATTTCACTTAGAATACCTCATTTCAAAGGCTGACAAATTAAAGTTAATAATGATTTAATTAGAATTATTAATTTTTCAAATTAACCTACGGGATAATGATAGACGAGCCGTAAGTCAATTAAGTATGCTATTGAAACAAAAATCAAACTCGATGACATTAAGTTTAACGAACCATTAAAGTATGGATAAAAAAGGCAAAGAAAATCCCAGGCAAGGGGACAAAGAGAAGGGTTAACTAACAAAGCGTTTCCTTTAAATCTTTTACGCCACTGCGAGCTTTGCAGTATTCTTATAAAAAATTACGTGCATTAACTCATTTATACTATATTTGTTAAATACAAAAAAAATATATTTATTTAATCTCCAACAAAACTATATCACAAAAATATTGATATTATATGTATGGACCACAGAATTGTCTAATTATCAAGACGATATAACGTTAATATTGAGTCTATACGTAAATAATGAACGTTAAATATCTTACAAACAATTTTAAAGTCATACAAAAATAAATAGTGTTCTTAATATCAATAGATATATCTAAAAATCGTCTACCTTTTTTATAGTAACTTAAGGTTTATTTTAATATCAATAATAATAATAAAATAAACATATAATGACAGAACAGCTTTTACCTAGCTCAACTAGCCTCTAATATAGCTTTATATCTGGTATAAAATGTAGGTAGGCTAACACGTATATACAAAATGAAGGTCATAAAGGTAATGGTTTCAGAACGCTAAACTTTGAAACCATTGGACTAATCACTAGAAAAATGTACTTCATTCAAACCTACAAGTATTTTCATGGTTTAATTTTTCGAATCTTACCAGGAGAAAACACGGCGGATGTTACACTACTATACCGTGCTACACATTTTTATTATGATAGCGGATTTAAAATTTAATATACACTAGCATTAGACAATTTTAATATTCTGTCACAGAACAATAAATGTTAACTCGTTTCATTTCCCTGAAATAGCAAGCTTTCAGCTTGAACGCTGGAAACCACGGCACTACCGCAACTATGAAACTAGCGTCTCTACACTAACTTTACATCTAGTTGATTATTTGCTGCCAAATATATTTCAGTTTTTAATATAACAAACAACATTGTTATCATTCAGTTTACCGTTACAGTATTTTTATCTAATTGGGTCAACGTATCATCATCATTCTCAGTCAATAGACATCCACTGCTGGACATAGGCCTCCCCCAAAGATCCCCACGTCGATCAGTCCTGCGCTGCCCACATCGCTGGGCACTAGGGGTTGTCGTTTGAAGTGGTTCATATAGGGGGATTTGCGTCATTTCCCACTACGCTGGCCTAATGCGGGTTGGAGGGAGCCAGAACCTGGTTTGTTGATTAGCAGGGTGCACCACGAGCAGGTGAGGTTGGGTTGGATGCCGTGAGTTGTACGGGAACACTTACATATATACTCAATTTTACTTTTGTGATTGTAGTCTTACATAATTACTGGATATTCTGGGACCTCTTTGTTTTTCTCCCTATGCTACGAAGATAATTGATGCAAAACAAAATTACCAATTACTGTATAACGTGACTAATAAAGTATTAAAATCTTAATTCATTACTTCTTTGTTTAAATTCATATCTTTGTTGTCTTTAACGCTTAACAAAATAACAAAATTGTCGGAGCAACATAAAACGATTTTATTAATTTGCGGCAAATTTTTGGTAGGCACCTACTTACAAAAGAAATTCTCTCGCAACTCAAATCAAGATCTTAAATCATTCGTGTTAATTTATTGATCTTGATACTATTATTGTTGCTAAACGATACCTTAAAACTATTGAAAAGTTCAAACACTTGGCAGCATAAGGTGATACGGAATTTGTTTACAATTATATAACAAAACCTTTATAAAATTACGCCACAAATCTGGATCGATGCTACAGTTACTTACAAGTTTATATATTCCAAACCTTTTGCGTGTAAAAACTAACGGAAATTGCGTGTTGGAAAATACTAGAACTTTTTTTCTGAAGTGGAACATGAAATTAAACTTTTCGTGCTTTTCACGCAATAATAAATTTAAGTAGCGTCGTAAATAATAATGAAAGTATATTAAAAATTCAAACCACGAGTGTAAACCGGTATCGTGCCCCAAATAATAATTTTCCATTCGTTTTATCGTTTTACTCTCCTTATTTTTCTTCATTCGTAACATAAGTCTAAATTAATGTTTAATTTAATTTACGAAAAAAGAAAAGTTACAAACTGTTAACTACATAAATCGAATAAAAATCGTTATAGTAATGATAACATCGTGTATAGTTTAAATTATTCTCCCAACAGTAGTGTGCAAACTTTACTGTATTTCGGTTTGTAGAGTTGTAGCTAGTGAATGTGAGTGGGCTAACGAGAGTTACCATCTTATGTCTCAAGGCGATAAGGACAATATGGTGCAGTGTATACCATTTCAAGTAACGTCTCGTCGCTTTGTAAAATAAAAAGAAAACAAAATGGAGAGGAGGCTTATATCTGCCATCGGACTCTGTAGGGCTGAAATAGATATATGGTCAAACAGGAAAAGTGCCACAAATGTTTCTGTGGCATTCACTGGGTTCACTAGCCCGCAAGCCGTAGCAGTTACCCTCAATTATGAAGGCCTATAAATGCTCAGCAATCACCAGTATGCTGATGATCATAATTTTATCCAATTTACTATAAATTCTTGCAATTGAAGAACATTCGGCATATTTCATACTTAATTACGATTTAAAGATTATTTTTGATAATCCTATAAGTTTCATATTTATTTGGATAACATAAAAAATTTCAATATGATTTTACGAATTTTTTCATTACTCTATTACTGAGACAGATGTCCTGGTCTCATAATTATCACGGAGTATTTTTGTTTTCATTATTATTTCTTTTCATTTCGAACTATTCATGATGAACTTACTGTGCCGTGAAATTTTGTCAATTATTATTAACAATACATTAATTTTAATAAACAAAAAAATCTAAAACCAAACGAAGAAATGATCTGCTCTCTTACCAAATTCATCTCATGTAACTCGTGATCTGCAAAATGTTAACGGCTGGTGAAAATAATTATAAAATACGTACACTTCATTGTAATTAGCGCGACCACCCGCTGACACCATACTACACCATACAAAAATATTGTAAAAACACACAAAAGAAAAACACGTAAAATTAGAGCTAATCACACGCGACGGTTAGCAAAATGAACCCACTTGCATTGTATATTACCACGCACAGTATCAATCTGTATTAATTCGCACAGAACATGTATGTTATGTAAAAAATCATAAACACAAGATACGAATATTGTTTATGGAGTTTTAATAAAGAAAATTATTTATTTCATAACAATAAGGAGGCTCTGTAAGGGCGTAGATAACCACCCTCAATGAAACCCCGCTACGGACTGACGTAAACGTGTATTTGGAGGGAAATGTTTTTGCGCATAATGCCGGACCCCGGGACGAAATTGTGTGAACTTGTCTGTACGGATATAAAATCTAATACTAATAATATTTATTTAGTAATTTATATTTTCTAATTTTACTCTTCAGCTACCACTACATTAATTTTCACTAAATAATTTTCTTTCTCTCCTTGCCACCACCTCTCATGTTTCTTCTATAATTATTTATAAGTTATTTATGTGTGTATATATTTGCCTTTATTTAAAATCTGCTAGTAATTACGAGTCCGGAGATTGCTGAAGCTAATAAACACAAAAATTCGTCAATATACACCAACTTCATTAAAAAAAAAAACTTATTCCAATTAATGATTGGTTAATTAATCACTATACATTATTGACTCAAACATATAACTATTCATTCATAATACTTAAAGATGTAAAGACGATAAAAATAAAAACACGTTTATGTATAGTCGCATTTAAAGATAAAAGTAAAAAAAATATTCTATATTTTTTTAATTTTATTAAAATACCAAATATTATAATACACTGGTAGTAGAACTCCGTTGCCGAATACAAACATAACTATGGTCCGATTTGAAGGGCGCTGTAGCTAGTGAAATTACTGGGGTAAAGAGACAACATCCTATATGTCGAGGCGACGAGCACAATATGATGTTGTGTGTATCATTCTAACTAGCACACGTTATGGGGAGGCGTTACACTTACCATCAGGTGAACAGTCCTCTCGACTAATCACTTCGCAGGAAAAAAAAAACAAATTTAAAATAGACAATGCATAATCTAGGTTTAATAGATTCTTTTAAGAGTTTACAATACAATTACATGAATATTGTAGTATATTGTAAACTAATCTAGAGATTTTCTAACTAATCACAAGATCTCACAAGCTATTAGACGTAAACACTCAAAATTTGGTAGAGACATTGCTTCTGCCATTTAGAGGTCAGCTGAGAACAGATTTTACAAAATTCTTTTCCAAAAGGCAGTTGCGGGATTGTTAATAACAGAAAGGGGCCCGCCCGGCAGCAGATTGCCGTCGAGCGAGAATAATTGTAACAAAATTTCAAATATGATTCTTTATTTCTAAATATTGCTGTGTGTAACATTCTAATATACGCCACGTTGTTACAGGTAGGAGCAGCAATTAACGTCAGATGATCGTCCCGCTGGTCTCGTCGCTTCGTTGATTAAAAAAATTTAGTACGGCCAAAGCGGGCGGAGTATTGGTAGTGACGAATAAATCCTTTTAATGATTTGCTTTTAAACCTTCGCAATACTTGGCGATATATCTTCCGACAATCATCATGGGACGTTCTTGCCACTTTAATAGTAAAGCTTTATCTGTTGTAACCTGAAAACAAAAACCACAGTACTCTTAAATTACAACGTTATTTACTTTAAATCGTAAGGTGACAAGTTTCATTAGACCTATTCAATTTATGGCTGGGTTGCCGAAGACCGTCTAGGTAGATACCACCGCAGCTCCTATTTCTGTCGAAAACAGAAGTATGGAAACATTACTGTGGTCCGATTTAAAGGGTGCTATAGTTAATGGAATTATTGAGTTAATACGACTTAACATCTTATGTCTCAAGGCGGCGACCACAATGTGGTGCAGCGAATATCATCCTAATCAGCGCTGATGAATATCTTTTCTATCTAATAGGCAGGTAATAAATTATTAGTCTATCATTTTCTATTTAAAGGTATATAACATTTTTTTCATTCTCTTGCCTAATAATTAACCTCAACTTCACATGAACTTAAGTGTCAGTGAGACCGTCAATAGTGAAGTTTGCTTTTCTCGAATACACTGACTCTTATTCGTGACAGCAAGAAGACTGCAAATACTAAAATGGTAATATTACAATATGCGGATAATAACCAGTCAGGCTGGTTTTAAGGAATGCTACCACCGGCCAGACAATTGGCCCCGGAATCAAACTGGGGCTCAATTTATCAAGCGGTTTGCCACTAAACAGCAGAGGGAAGAACACGCCTTATATATAATTTATCCCTTTGTAACAGATGTTTGAAATTTATTGCCGTTTCTGATATCGACAAACGTTCCATGGATTTTGTATCTAGACACAAACTTGACAGATGATGCCATATTAAACTAATATTTATATCATATACAAACTGTATTAAATATATATTACAGGATAAAAAATTTAAACCGGTTAACCGAAGAAGGCACCATCATGTAATTTAGTAAAACCAATTTTAACTTTATTGCATCCCAGAACGAAGATCACGGGCTTTTGAAAGATCTATGACAAGATGTAATTGTTAGTACAGAATAGATATATTCTAACCTGGTCTCCCATCAGCCGATCCAAGAATGTTATACAGAGATCAGCTGCACGAATACCCGCCTCATGGGTGAAAGCAGCGAACGCAGTGGCCTCCATCTCTAAATTCTTCACACCCATCTCTGACAGCTTGTTTAAGAAGTTTATTTTATCTTCCTCCGTATGATCGCAGAACGGACCGTCCAATCTCGCCTGACCTTTAAATATACATTTACAGGTGGTCTTTCTTGTCGGAGAAGTAGGTACCACCGAAGCGCCTATTTCTGTCACCAAACAGTAGTGCGCAAATATTACTGTGTTCTGGTTTGAAGCTAGCATAATTACTGGGATAACGATACTCAATACCTAATGTTTCAGGCGACGAGCGTAATGTGGTGTAGTATATATCATAATAAGTAGCGCGACGTTATTATGGGACGTTATCACTCACCATCAGGTAAAGGTTCCACTCATCTCGTCACTTATTTGAATAAAAAAAAATTATAATCATAAACATTCCGCTTAACATTCCCCTTGCTTGGGCCTTTTCTCGTAAAGGACGCCTCAAGACTTTTTGGGCTTGTGCGGGTTGCGTGGTGTTACTTAAATTAAGTGTAAGGAGTCCCGCACACAGACCTCACGGGACTCAGGTCAACCTCACCTGCTCGTGGTGCACCCTGCTAATCAACAAACGAGGCTCTGGTTCCCGCCAACCCGCATTAGGCCATCGTGGTAGGAAATGACCAAAATCCCCCATACGAACCCCTACAAACGTGGAGATCTTCGGGCTAAGCCTATGTCCAGAATTGGACATCTATCGACTGATGATTATGATGATGACTTAACTTATTATACTTTCTTCATCAGAACAAAGGATAAGCTTTAAATCGAAACTGTGCCTCCGATTGGTACAGCGAATGATCCCACCACTGACATAAAGCAGTAAATACCATAATAGAAACACTACGAGAATTGTATTATATTATATTATATTTAAATACAATGCATTAGGTTGCTCTCATCGCTTTAATACATGAGATATTATGTCTCGTTACCTTGGTGTTGCCACCAGCAACTTTGCATTTGCATACTACTGTTTGAAGGTAAAAATAAGTGTTGTCAATCACCAGGAACATGCAGTAAATGCTCTTTATTATATGTTCCATAAATATGCCGCGAATACAGAAACAGTGAATCAGGGGTATACTTTTTTTATTAGTCCCTTTGAATACATTTACAAAGGATATTGGATTGGATACCTATTGGAACCTTTCATTATTATGTATGCACTTATTAGATCCGCGAATAAAGACATTTTAACAGCAAACATATGAATTGAGTCACATTTTTTTAAATCAGTATATAGGGAAAACGCGAATAAGTAGCTTTTACTGTATATAACAAATTGCAGTTTTTTTATTATTTTAAATCTCTATAGCGAGCTATACAAAAGACAGGCTTAATTTTTATTGGAATTCTCTACCAGACAACCTTCGATGAGGTAAAACATTGTTGCAAGTGGTAATTTAAACATTAATCAAAACGAAATCATTAATAATAGCTATACAAATATATATATATATATATATAGTTTATTGCAGTCATACAAATATAAAGCATATACCCAAATATAAACATATATATTAATAAATGCTAAGATTTCTGTGTCTGCTTTAACATTCAGAATCTCTTCAAGTATGGAGTTTCAGAGTGAAGTCTGAATTGTAAATGAGTTCCTATAGAAATCAGAGACATGACGAAAAGTACATCTATCATAGGAGAAAAAGAGATGTTGAGTTTGGATTTTGCAACCGTTTGCGCACAAAAAAAAAACATAATTGTCGATTAAAGTAGCTCAAGTTTAAGCTGAATTTGCAAGAAAATATTAGATAAATTTGTTACTTGCATACCTCTATAAAAGTCATCAGCTACAAAAGTTCCTCCGATGAAGGTGCCGAAACCATCAGCGTCGGTCACAAGCGACTGCAGCTCCTGCGTCAGACGTTTGTCGAATATGGCCGGTATTTTCCGAACTTCACCCAAAATAGGCTGAAAATCATATAAAACATTTAACTTCTTTTAATATTACATTAATACAGCATAAGAATGCATGTGGATGGTTATAAGAGTAGAAGAAAACCGAAGAAAGTGTGGATGGATTGTGTGAAAGATGACATATGTAGAAAGAGTGTGAATATAGATATGGCGGCTGATAGAGTGATGTGGAAGAGAAGTACATACTGTGCCGACCCCACATAGCTAGGAAAAGGGCAGGAGGAAGAGAAGATTTATTATTAAAGCACATAGGGTATGTAGAAGTATTAAATAAACAGCTAAACAAACCTCCGAGCAATGGAATGTCACACGGAATGAAAACGTACAACTTCAGAAACAGTCATTCGCTTGAATATTTAGAGATCAGTATATATAACTGATTGAAATATAGATTAATTTACTATGTATACATATTTAATTACTATCATGTATATAATACAAACAAATCTATGTTGTTTTAAGATTTTAACGACTGCCAAAGTCAAAGCTGATAAAATACGCAACCGATATTTATTTTTTATTATAAGTCATTTCTATTATATAATTTTTTATGGATCAAAATTACTATACTTTGGTTCATACTACATTTAAAAACTCGTATAAATGAAAAGCTATTTCTAGGCCTCAGTTCGTCGTTCCTCCTTTTTCTGACTTCTTTCGTTTGCAAAATACTGGCTCCGCTCTGTTGTTTATTAGGGTACGTAGTTCGATCCTAAAACTACACTGGGTAGCAGCTATATATATCATATTGCAGATTTGCCTTCAAATAAAATTGATAGGAAGAGTTAGCTTATTATCGATTAAAAAGTACTTCATTAAATAGAAAAAGCTTTACAATATAACTAGCTGTTCTCCGCCCGCCTTACTTTACTGGCTGTAATATAGGGTGTCCCGTGGCAGATTTAGCATTTCTTCAATAAAATAAAGGATGTTATTATTTTAGAATATACATATATTTGTCATAAAAAGAAAGAGGAGACACGCGGATTTTATTTTTTATAGATCACTCTGTCCAAATGTTTTTCATCGCGACGTACACACTCGCGGAATCTTTCGAGAGTATTCTGAGTGTATCTTGCGGAGGCTCATAGTGGCTCTTGCTGTATGAGGCGTGGCGCCATCTTGTTGAAATCACGTGTGAGAGCTGTTCGATGGATGTTCTCTTAGTTTCAGATAGACATCACCATCAACAGTTACGGTTGCTCCACGAGAATTTTCAAAGAAAAACGGTCCAATTATTCCATTGACAGAAAGAGCACCAGTCCACTGCGACATCGTGACTGACCAATCCGCACAAATGCTACGGCAAACTGTAACCTTCTCGGTCCCTCGCACAACCGTTAGAAAAATATTCGAATTTCAAATCCTAAATCTGCCACGGGACAACCTATATATGATAAGATTTGAAATTTCTCGGAAATATTCCCGTCTGGCGGCAACGCGTCGACCCTGGCCCCTTTTCGTTATTAATACCCCCGCAACTCTGTTTGGGGAAGAGACTTTAAAAGAGACGTAAAATCTATTTTTAGCTGGCCTCTGAATGGCAGAAGCAATATCTTTACCAAATTTTTAGTGTTTATGTATAATAGTTTCGGAAATCTCATGGTGAGTCAATGCATCTCTAAATTTCTCCTCTATATATAAATAGATAAGTATAGTTTCTTACAATGTCATAGGTCTTCTCTAATGTACCGCTGCAGCTCCAGGACGAAATCACAACGGATCCCGGAGGTATTTTCAAACCGCCGGAGGTGCCTATTCTGAACATTACAGGATCCTTCGCTTTTGCGTAGTAAAGCAGTTTTATAACCTCTTGAAGCACTACTGTCATTGACGGTACTCCTATACCATGCTGTACAAGAAAAACATTCACTTCTATATATATAGAGAAAAAAAAACGAAACTTTTAAATAAAAAAATTTAAACATTTATATATATTTTATTTTAAGAAACTACTGTTAAAATAGTAAACATATATTTAAAATTACTTTAATATTATAGACTATATATATACAACTTTTAAGGCTATGTTAATTACATAGCCTTAAAAGTTGTGTATATATAGTCCAGAATATTAACGTAACGGTAACTTATACATCTCCCAAAACAATGAAGCGCTAGTTAGTATGATGTATACTGCACCACATTGGGCTTGTCGCCTTGAAACAAGATGTTAATTCTCGTTACCCCTCTAATTACACTAACAATAGCGTCCTTCAATCCGGAACACGGTAATGTTTGCACATTACTGTTTTGCGGCAGAAATAAGAGCTGCGGTGGTATCTACCTAGACGGTCCCCGGCAACAGAGACCTACCACCAGATACATGTGGCAGTTGACTACACAATATATTTGAAAAGTCTACATCATCTATATACTTTATGTTCATACAAAAGAAATTCAATAACATACATTCACTGCAATCACCGGACCCACTTTATATAGAGCGTACCTATGGGAGTGTTTGGTTAAGTTAATCAGATGGACGTTCGTGATTTTGAGCACATCCGCTATGTACTTAGCGAATTCTTTCATTCTTTGTTTAGTGCCGCCCATACAAACAAACTGAAAAACAAACATGCAACATTAATTTGATAGTTTTAAAAGCTCTATATATGGAGACACTGCTTTCGCTCTATAACTAGCGAAAAGGGGCTAGAAAAGCTGCCCCAAGAAGTGCCCACCCCATTAATAATGGATTGTAGAAACCACAGCTGTTTATGCATCTTATATACGTAGTCGACGTTACACAGTTTCACTATTCAATTATATATAGCTGATATTTTATAAGTGTCAATAACTACCTGCATATATATGAAGTAATTGTTCTTCACACGCTTCCCTGGCCGTAACATCACCTGAACTCACTTTGAAGAAGGAATTTTATATATTCCATTGTTAGCAGACTTAAACTCGTTAAAAGGAGTATTCCTAATAAATTTCAAGTCTCTATGCCTTACAGTATCAGAGAAATTGTGATGAGTGTCACAAAGCCAATGATATTAATATAGAAACAGCTAAAACATTTACACTCACATTGCTAAACTTGTTATTAAATATGTGCGGCAGGTGTTTCTCGCCTTATACTGTCCAGGTTGGTGACCACCGCCGCTTATGTTTGCGCTGACAAACAGTATTGTGCAAACCCTACTGTTTCGGTTTGAAGTGCGCTATAATTAGTAAAATTACTGGAGTAACGAGATTTAACATTTTGTTTCACGGCGACGAGTACAATGTGGCAGCTGTGTATACCATCGTATTTAGCGCCACGTTATTATGGGCGGGGATGTCACTTACTATTAGGTGAGGGTCCCGTTGGTCTCGTCGCTTCGTAAAATAAAACAGAGAAACACGGACTTGCGTTTTTTTTCAATATACATCTGTTTACCTAATTTAGTTTGCATACGTTGCGCTTTTTAAATAAATTAAGAAATAGATGCCTGATAAACAAATAAAGAAGACGCTTAGCTCACAATTGAATTATGATAATAAATAACGTACTTTGACGTCACCAAACATTGCTGGTAAATCATAGTCGACTGTGTCAAGGCCGAGATGATAAATAACGTCTCGATCTAACTTCGCGAGGTTCTTATTGGGAAGACGCAGCGAACCGTCTTTATTTCTGTAAATTAAACAAAGAAAATGAAAAAATTAAACAGACATCAAACAACAAAGAACTCATTTAATTAATAATTGAGTCACACATAAATATAAAGTGGAAACACTAATGCAGTATCTAGTTCCGGTTTGTAAGGTTTTTGTTTATCAGTGTGTGATGTTTAAGCTTACTTGTAGCACAGAAGTGCCGATCAAGGCCATACGATTGATAAATTTTGGAGGGATTAACAGTTATGTGAAACCGCTTGGATAGTTACCGTCGTCATTGTCAATCAGCCGCCATTTTAATTTCGTTTTTTTCCATTAGTAATATTTTTAAAATTAGTATATATTTTCTCTAATAACAGTTACCGATGGATTAGGTTGATGACATTATAACTGTAGTAAGTTAAAAAGCAATATTTATTATTAAATTTATTCAAAAAATGTAAATAATATTTAGATGATAATATATTGTCACCCCCAATGTGTAAGAAGAGTGTGAATTCAGATATGGCGGCTGATAGAGGGATATGGAAGAGAAGTACATATTGCGCTGACCCCACATAGCTGTGAAAAGGCCAAGAGGAAGAAGAAGAATATATTATCATCCCTGTGTTATGCTTTACAAATTAGACGGGAATAAAGACCAGTTCTGATTAGCTTTGCTCTGCCTCCATCCATCACCATCTTCCTTCCATCGCGAGAGAGTTTGACTTTCTTGCTGTTTAAATAAGTTCATCATATATAATAATAAAAATTATAATAGTTTTTAAAATATTTAATAAACATTTCTACGTATTATCACGTGCTCGCTTCACTAGCCGTAACACTCGTGCAACTCTCTTTGGAGAAGGAATTTTGTGAAATCTATTCTTAGCTGACCTCTAAACGACAGAAGCACAATATCTCTTCCAAATTTTGAATGTTTACGTCGAATAGTTTCGGAGGTCTCGTGATTAAGCAGTGATCTTAAGGATAAATATATAATAGAAAAGGGTCTGAATTTTTCGCCAATCACACGAAAACTAGTGAATGTATCCACATGAAACATGACCATTCGACGCGGATGATGCGAATGAATTGTTGATGGCTCATCATCATCAGCCAACAGAGGTCCACTATTGGATATAGACCTCCTCCAAAGATTTCCACATCGATCGATCCTGCATCCAGCTGCTTCACGCAATCTTCACCAGATCATCGTAGATGTTTATAAGGTATTAATTATTAAAATTTCATATATTCATTTTGTTTTCAATTAACTTTCATTTCGTATTACTTATGCGGCTGCTATAGTAACGGATGCTATAGAGTCATTTGTGCCTGCAGTCGCTCTCAAGGAATATTTCAAACTAATTTCAAGTGTAATTTTATATTACTTTCAGCAAAGCTGCAGGGAACAGTTAGTCTCAGAACATAAAGCATATATATTTAGATTTAATATATTTATAAATATACGGAGCTACTAAATAATTAAAGAAAATGAACATCTTAAAAATATTCCGTTTATAAAATAAACTGGAATGTGTGTGACTTAGAAATGCAAGTAGATAATAACAGTTCTAATATCCGAGCCTTGCGATATTGCAACACTATTATTACTAACTGCGCATTGCGGAAATTGTAAACGACATGTAATTGTACTCTAATACCTACTCACTATTCATGCCGATGTAACCAGTTCACGTTTCTAAGTCATTTCAACATACAACATTGCAAACTTTAAAACTAGATTTCAAGAGAGACTTATCTTAATGTCCTTCTCTATCAGAGAACTTAGGTGCGATAAGCATTGTTCATCGAAGATTGTACCGCAACACTTAACAGTATTTTGTTATCGTTTGAAGAGAGCAAGGAAATAAATATTTCATGTTTCACATCTCACTATATATTAATATTGATGTTTTTTTTTTAATTTGTACGAACCGGTTCAAAACCCATAAATACATCTAAAAAGAAATTATCTATGTCTCATGAGATTGTATGTATTTAAACCTAAGTCGCAGTGTATTGTTATGAGTTAAGTACACTACTAACCATCATGAAAGCAACTTAAAAATTAGATTCTGTGAGACCCAAAAACTTACTTTGGAATTGGTGCATCTGAACGTTTAGTCCACATCAGTGAACAGTTATCATAATGCTGCTCCCATTCTTGATTGTTTGGCAATAAGAAATCACAGTCGCACTCCGCCATTTTGTCTTCACCTAAAAAAAGTACAGTTTATAACAAAATTTTTATTATCGTTTAATCAGATTTCTTATACTATATGTATAAAATTAATCGCTTTTATGATTACCATGAAATAAACTCTTTTGATTACGCCGTACTATTAGTATATTAATATTACATCTGTTCTCGTGAAGACTTGTGGCAATAACACTTTAACAATGGGTTTTGTTGACCAATACGGGGAGGTGCCAATAAAACGCACTTTATCACAGTGGAAAGAGCTCAAAGGGCCCTTCTCAACGTTATGTATTTTAAAAATCGGAAGTACTACAGAAGGCCTCTATGAGCTTGCTGGTGTACTATCTGTTCGTAAACTGTATATATTATATTCCACTTTAAAACTCAAGAAAACCGTAGCATATGACGTCAACACTAACCAGAGGAGAAGGAATTATATAGTTATACCCACTCCACTCCACTGCACTCCATCGATAAAAACTACTTTGGCAAGTATCTAGCATAATATCAGATTAGTATATATGTATAATAAAATAAATAAACAGTTAAACATATGTAGCAAAAACTATCGTGACTGCAAGATAATAATAACGAAATGGTTAAAAACGCAATCTTATGACGAAATTGAATTGTTTATGCAATCACATGCATCATATATCACGTAAGTGTAAAACCACCACTTATAAATATAAAATACCACTCATAAACTTATTAAGACAACCAACTCAAATCATGCATGATAAGGAAGGGCGGTATCTCCTGGCACAGGCGTTGTTATGCCTAAAAGGAGACACCAATAAACCTGTCATCACTATGTAATGTACGATGTCAAATAAATGATTTTTGATTTGATGGGTCGCGTCACTGACGCGTGCGCTCGCACCGATGACGTCACGCCGTAGTCATGTCCTAAACACTTTTGTTACTCTTATTTACGATTCTCTCGAATATTTGAATTGATCACAAATGAACTACATATATATAATAAACAATCATTTTCAAGACAACGTAAAACATTTAATGAAAGATGGTAAAAAGACAACGTAATACAACTATAAATTTAAAAATAGAATATGATAAAAGGAGGTTATAACATTCCCCCCCATCTACATCTCGTTGATCAGACGGCGGGGTGCCTGTCTACGTCGATTACTTCGACGAGGAGCAAATGGCACAGGAGTGGAAACCAGAGCAGGTGAGTTTAACGTCGAGTGCTGCGAAGGTGAATTTGGAGAAATTTGCATCTTTGTAGGCGAATGTGATGTAGGTAATGTTACTGCTGCCGAATTCTGGCTATTAGTTAGTCTTTCGCTAATTGCCATTCCAATGTCTGGAGAATCAGTAGCCGGCAACATAGAATAATGCACCCTTTTATTCCTCGGGTTTTCTGATGTGGAGGATACGCGTGGCCTGATGTGATCAGCGTGTCTTCGTTTTTCTAGTCCTCCTGGTGTTGAAACAATATATGAATATTTATGTTTTCGGGATGTTATTTCTGCTGGTTCCCATCTTTTATCATTCCGTGTTTTAATATATACTTGGTCACCTGAGCGGTAGTTCGGTGATGTCGTGCAAATATTTTCTTTTACTTGTAAATACTGCATTAATCTTCTTTTGTCTGGCCGAATGTTGGAAAGTATACAATTCAATTGTCGTCCAAACATCATCTCAGCTGGAGATTTACCGGTGGACGAGTGCGGAGTGTTTCTGTATGTAAACAAAAATTCCAACAGTCGGCGCTCAATGTTTGTGTTGTCTACCGATGCCATTCTGGTTTTGAATGTTCTGACTAAACTTTCTGCCAATCCATTTGTCCGAGGATGATATGGAGATGATGTGACATGTAAAATACTCTGTTTTGCGCAATATTCTTTAAATTCATATGATGTAAATTGAGGTCCATTATGGGATATAATCATTTTTGGTAAACCAAATGTACAAAATATGTTATCTAAGGTAAGACAAAGTGATCTAGTGTTGATTTGTTTCATCGGTCGTATTTCCATCCATTTGGACAGAGCGTCGCACAATACCAACCAATAAGATCCTTCGAACGGTCCAGCAAAGTCGATATGGATTCTCTCCCATACTTCTTCTGGTATGGACCAGGAAAATACAGGAAGTTCAGGGTTACAGGGACGGTTCTGTTGGCATCTGGTACATTTTTTGACAAATATTTCTATGTCTTCGTCAAGGTTAGGCCACCTGACATAGTAACGTGAAAGTGCTTTCATAGCAGATATGCCAGGATGTCCTCGATGAAGATATGTAAGAATGGGTTTTCGAAGTGCAGTAGGTATAACGATGCGTCCTTGCCTCATAAGTATCTTATTCTCGACGGATAATTCAGTCCGGTTTCTGTAGAATGGTTTCATTTCTGGATTGTATTCTGATTCTCTCCAGCCAGTTTTTAAATTTTGACAAACTTTTGTAAGTATATGATTTTTTGACGTTGTTTCCATAAGTAACTATTCTGATAGGTTTTTTTTTTTTTTTTTTTTTTGTTTAACGTGGGGGAAATGCCTACGCATACTCGTCCTTGCGGGGGCAAAGACGAGTTATGTCGGACTTGCACCGACTAAAACCCCCACGATGTTCCTCCTCATCGCCATGATTGCAGGGTCACGGGAACGCGGGTACGCACACAACCGCGACCCTGCCGGCGCTGGCCGCTTGCGCGGCCCCACCTCGGGGGGAGGGATGAACCCTCCCAGGGCGCGCCGGAACATGCAGCGCGCCCCCTCCTCGACCTCATGCGTGTGCGGGCGACCGGTTCCCCCGAACCTGTCGCCCAGAGGCCATGGGAGCCACGGGAGAAAACCTCTCCCGGCTCCCCGCGGCGGAGAGATGTTAGGCTCGCCGCTACCTGTTAACGGCCGCGGAGGATAGGGAGAACGGCGCATCGCAATACCGAAACTCCTCTTCCCCCGCGGCCCCACCGCCGCCGCATCGCCGGTGTGACACCGGTTGGCCGCAGAGGGTACTCCCTCCGCGACCCCACCTCGGCTGCGAGGGGCGGTATGAAACCGCCCCTGCAGCCGGCCGCTGGGGCAGCACATAGCCGCCCCTGCTGCCTCCGGCCGCTCCGGTGAGCTCCAGTTATCCCAACCGGTGCTCGAACCGGGAGCGGCCGCTTCGGCCAGCCCTTCGCCGCGGGCCGGCCGGATGGGTTCCACTTGGCTTCACCGTGTTGGGCGCCACGGTTACTAAGCCCCTCCGCCACGACAAGGCGAGAACCCGTTGGAGGGGAACTGTAAGAAATTACATTTCTTTAAGTTAACTTTCAGGCCGGCATTTTGTAAGCGATCGAATACAATAGATAAAGTTTGTAAATGTTCTGAAAGATTTTTCCCTGATATAGCCATGTCGTCAAAATATACAGCTACATTGGTGATATCGCCTAGCAGTTGATCTAGAAAATGTTGGAAAATGGAAGGAGCAGTTGATATTCCAAAAGGCATTCTATTGTATTGGAAATAGCCTTTATGTGTTGACAACGTCATGTACTTCTTTGAATCCGGTGCTATTTCAAATTGTAAGTATGCGTCTTTAAGGTCTATTTTTGAAAATAATTTACCGTTTGCGAGATTTTGGCGTAGTTGATCGAAAATTGGAACTGGGTGTAAATGTTTGATAAGTACTGGATTAAGTGTAGTTCTGTAGTCTCAACATATTCTAACTTCCCCTGTAGATTTCAGAAATGTAATGGTACGTTTTTTATTTTGCTCCTATTTATTCTTTTAATACTTGTTTGTGGTGTGTCTTGTTCAGCCTGTTCTCTGGATTGAGCGATTGCAAAAATTTGTTGGAAGGTTACTTCTTTTGGTATTCCGTCTACCATTTGAATTAAGTCAGGCCATTTTTGTTTCAAATCGGTTTCTAAATCTTGATGATTTAATCCAGTGGCAAAGCGGTCACGTAATTGTCGTTCCAGGAAGTCATTATTGTAGCCACAATTCCTACTAAGACTTTTTAATCTGTTTGCATAGTGTTCTATCGTTTCACTTTATTCTCTAGTGCAATTCCAAAATTCTGTTAAGGCTCGATACCTCGTCTTCTTTATGCGATAGAGATCTGATAATTTGTTACAAATTTCGCTGTATGTGGCTATATCGAAATCAGGTGTTAAAGCTACTTTTAATTCGTGGAATATTTCTCGTGTTAATAAATTCAGAAGCAAATCTTTCTGTATGTCGCTGTTATTGATATCAAGAATTTTGCATTTGTTTTCGAAAAAATCAATGTAATCGTCAATTCTGAATGTATCTAGGTTGTATTTATCCATATTAAAATTTTTGATTATACTTATCTTGTTATCCGTATCATGTTTTGTAATAGAGTCATTCGTCACGCTCTTGGCTGCTGTATTGCAAGCTGCTGGTATCAACAATTTCAAGATTTGTAAAATCTGCTCTTACTGATTTTGTTGTGCATGTAAAAATAATGCGAACTGTTCATCGTTCATCTTAATTTTTTTTTAAAACTCGTCGCCAATGTAATAAACTATCATTTTCAAGACAACGTAAAACATTTTTAATGAAAGATGGTAAAAAGACAATGTAATAGAACTATAAATTTAAAACTAGAATATGAAAAAAGGAGGTTATAACATTATTAGTAATTAAAATTAAAACAAATAATAAATAAAATAAAATAAAATATATGTAAAATTTATATATTTTTAATAATAAGTAATCAATTTACATTTGTAAAGAATGTAACACGAAGGGACATTTTGAGAGTTGTTGCATTAAGTCTGGACGGGCATACATTGACTACGCTAAAGGAAGCCAAAAATCAGTTGACGTTGTCAACACATAAAGGCTATTTCCAATACAATAGAATGCCTTTTGGAATATCAACTGCTCCTTCCATTTTCCAACATTTTCTAGATCAACTGCTAGGCGATATCACCAATGTAGCTGTATATTTTGACGACATGGCTATATCAGGGAAAAATCTTTCAGAACGTTTACAAACTTTATCTATTGTATTCGATCGCTTACAAAATGCCGGCCTGGTAGCTCGCTGGCCTAATGGTTAGAGCGTGCGGCCTTCAATCCGAAGGTCGCGGGTTCGAATCTCGGCATGTACCAATGACTTTAATATTTAAGTTATGTACATTTGTGAATTTTAGTAACAACAGCGAAATACAAATGGGGAAGAGAAAAAAAAAAAAAAAAAAAAAAAAAGTCCCCAAAGATTCCAAAAAAGAGGGTTGATGTCAGGCAGGCGGCCGGTCTTAAAAAACTTTAGCCAAAACTATTTACAACATGTTCGGTAATGAAGAACATGTTGTGCCGACCCTACATAAAGTGGGACCAGGGCAGGAGAAAGAAGAAGAAGACAAAATGCCGGCCTGAAAGTTAACTTAAAGAAATGTAATTTCTTACAGAATCAAATTGAATACCTTGGTCACATAATAGATGAACATGGCATTCACCCAACCAAATCCAAAATTGACGCCATAACCAAGGCTGCAACACCGTGTAATGCAAAAGAACTACGGTCATTTTTAGGACTAGTTAACTTTTACGAGCAATTTGTACCACATCTTCACGGGATTTGTTCGGATCTTTATAATCTAACTAGTGGAAAAAATAGATGGCGTTGGACTGATCACGAAAATAGAATATTTGAAGATACAAAGAAATGCATAGCTTCTTCACAACCATTAATCGCATTTGACGAGAAACGTCCTCTTCATTTAGCATGTGACGCTTCCGAAAAGGGATTAGGTGCAGTATTATTCCACATGGACTCAGACATAGAACAACCAGTTGCTTTTGCTTCAAGGAAACTACGACCAGCGGAAATGAAATATTCCGTTATTGATCGTGAGGCTTTAGCAATAGTATTTGGTATAAAAAAATTTGATCAGTACTTGAGAGGAACGAAATTTAATCTAGTTACGGATCATAAACCTCTTATACATATTATGGGAGCACGCCGCAACCTTCCTAAACTAGCCAACAACCGATTGGTAAGATGGGCCCTAGTAGTGGGAAGTTATCAATATGACATTTACTATAGGAAAGGTGAAAATAACACGTTAGCTGATTGCCTTTCCAGATTACCAAACCCTGAAACGAAACCCTCCGAGACAGAAGTGCGTGTGCATAAAATAGAACTACGTCTTCTGAGCACTCGAATGACAGACCTTAACCTATCAGAATAGTTACTTATGGAAACAACGTCAAAAGATCATATACTTACAAAAGTTTGTCAAAATTTAAAAACTGGCTGGAGAGAATCAGAATACAATCCAGAAATGAAACCATTCTACAGAAACCGGACTGAATTATCCGTCGAGAATAAGATACTTATGAGGCAAGGACGCATCGTTATAACTACTGCACTTCGAAAAGCCATTCTTACATATCTTCATCGAGGACATCCTGGCATATCTGCTATGAAAGCACTTTCACGTTACTATGTCAGGTGGCCTAACCTTGACGAAGACATAGAATTATTTGTCAAAAAATGTACCAGATGCCAACAGAGCCGTCCCTGTGACCCTGAACTTCCTGTATTTTCCTGGTCCATACCAGAAGAAGTATGGGAGAGAATCCATATCGACTTTGCTGGACCGTTCGAAGGATCTTATTGGTTGGTATTGTCCGACGCTCTGTCCAAATGGGTGGAAATACGACCAATGAAACAAATCAACACTAGATCACTTTGTCTTACCTTAGATAACATATTTTGTACATTTGGTTTACCAAAAATGATTATATCCGATAATGGACCTCAATTTACATCATATGAATTTAAAGAATATTGCGCAAAACAGAGTATTTTACATGTCACATCATCTCCATATCATCCTCGGACAAATGGATTGGCAGAACGTTTAGTCAGAACATTCAAAACCAGAATGGCATCGGTAGACAACACAAACATTGAGCGCCGACTGTTGGAATTTTTGTTTACATACAGAAACACTCCGCACTCGTCCACCGGTAAATCTCCAGCTGAGATGATGTTTGGACGACAATTGAATTGTATACTTTCCAACATTCGGCCAGACAAAAGAAGATTAATGCAGTATTTACAAGTAAAAGAAAATATTTGCACGACATCACCGAACTACCGCTCAGGTGACCAAGTATATATTAAAACACGGAATGATAAAAGATGGGAACCAGCAGAAATAACATCCCGAAAACATAAATATTCATATATTGTTTCAACACCAGGAGGACTAGAAAAACGAAGACACGCTGATCACATCAGGCCACGCGTATCCTCCACCTCAGAAAACCCGAGGAATAAAAGGGTGCATTATTCTATGTTGCCGGCTACTGATTCTCCAGACATTGGAATGGCAATTAGCGAAAGACTAACTAATAGCCAGAATTCGGCAGCAGTAACATTACCTACATCACATTCGCCTACAAAGATGCAAATTTCTCCAAATTCACCTTCGCAGCACTCGACGTTAAACTCACCTGCTCTGGTTTCCACTCCTGTGCCATTTGCTCCTCGTCGAAGTAATCGACGTAGACAGGCACCCCGCCGTCTGATCAACGAGATGTAGATGGGGGGGAATGTTATAACCTCCTTTTATCATATTCTATTTTTAAATTTATAGTTCTATTACATTGTCTTTTTACCATCTTTCATTAAATGACAACGTTTCTGTACAACCACACGCAACATGAACATGAACATTGCAAAACTGACCAATAACTATTTGCGAATAAGACTAATGCCAACAGCTACAGATGTACTGGGACAAACTATGAACAGAAATAAAGAAAAGCTGTCCAAATTTATTTTAGAGAAATCCCATCCTTGTCGCCAATATAATAAACAATCATTTTCAAGACAACGTAAAACATTTAATGAAAGATGGTAAAAAGACAATGTAATAGAACTATAAATTTAAAAATAGAATATGATAAAAGGAGGTTATAACAATATACAACTTTAAATACTAATATTTTATAAGACAAAGTTTTTTTAATAAATTAATTTTTCACGTGACCCTCATTTTTGAGATTTTTTTTATGTATTTTAATAATGGTACGGAAGATAATCTGATCCAATACAGTTTTATGGAATAATATGAGATGGATCAAACGTCAAAAAGGTTTAACGAAGCAGGAATTTTTGCAGGACGTGATGCAGAAAGTTTCCTTTCTGACCTAGCCGCGGACTGTGTTAGTCTTCAGCCCTGTCAAGACAATGTCAAATGACAATGACAATGACAAATGACAAGACCCAGCCAAGTCAAATCTAGTAATGCATCGATTCACATTATCTGAGCTAAATGCAGTTCTTAAAGAAAAAGATACATCCGCAGGCTTAGATACTATAGTATACTCTATGATTTTTAACTTACCAACAGAAGTCAAAGTTGTACTGTTGCATGTGTACTCATGATCTCATATATTTATACGGGTCAATTCCACATCAATAGCGTAAAATAAAAATCATTGCTATGCCTAAACAAAATAATAACGGTCATAAATTTCGCCCAATATCTCTTTTAAATGATATTTGCAAAGTTTTTAATTTCATGGTTACAAAATGACTTGAGTTCTTTTTTGAAAGTAAAGAATTATTTAATGATAACCCTGGGTTTTCGATGTGGTTTCTCAAGTATTGATAACCTATCCCGCGTACGTAATTGACGCTGAAATAGCACTAACTAATAAAGAATACATGCTCTGTAGTTTTTGTGATATAACTAATGCCTATAACAATATTTCGATTGTATGTCTTTATGACTGTTTAATTAACTTCGGTTTTGACTCATATTTGGGTGTATATATTTATGAATTTCTGAGAGAGCGCCACCTGTCTTTATTCCTTCAATTGGGTGAGTGTTTATCAAGAGTATATAGGCAAGGTCTTTGTCAGGGGGACCCCATGTCTCCAATATTATTTAATACTATAACAATAAATAAACAGATTACCGTTAATCAGAATATCGCAATATGCTGATGATTTTGCTTTCTATTACACAAATAAAGATATTAGTTATTGTGTAAATGTTATGCAAAAAGCTCTTAACGACTTTTATCAAATTTTACAACAGATAGGTTTAGAGCTGTCTTATAGTAAAACTAAGGTTTGCATTATTACTCGTAAATATTGGATTATGTCCCTATATATTAAGGTAAATAACATAACATTAGATAGTGTAAAGTGTATAAAATTTCTTGTAATGTGGATAGACAGACAATTCAATTGGCCTAAACATTAATGAGTTAAATAGCAAATGTGTATCAAATATAAATATATTCAAATATTTAAGCAATTCTGGCATTCATTCGATTCAATTGAGACGATTATATCCTGCTTTGATCCAAAGTAGAAACGGCAGTTTTCTTTATGAAAATGCAAGTATAGGTCTCTCAAGAAAGATAGATCTTATTCAAAATCAAGGATTACTTATTTATGGTGGTTTTATAAGATCTACTCCTATACATGTGATACAATCCAGATCACAGTTTACATGTAATGACAGCAAAAGAATCTTAGGTTTTCTTGTTTATAGCTTCTCTAAAGTTAATGATTAATTATGTAGTAGCCGGCTTAACCTATAAGGTGTATGGCTTAAAAGAGAATAAAAAAAATACTTATTAACAAAATGATATATATATATATATATATATATATATTAATCTACAATAGACAGACAATAATTACAACATCAAATTGTTTTTATTAACAATGAATAAATCTATCCATAATACATTTCTACATTTCTCTTCACAACAAGTTGACCCAGACAAGCAATTAGGAAAGCCGAAGGTTCCAACGAAAAAGAGAAGTATTAAGCTCATGTGGACCTTTAAATAAAAGACTTCCGGCAACGGTTAAATATACAGTAAGTCGACAGAAGACAATAAAACATATTATTCAATTGACTCTTTATTCGTGCAATTGAGCGAATTATTCAGACCAATGAGCTCATATAGCTTCACGATCAATGGGTACAATGAACTTGAAAGTATGTTCGCTAACTATACAAAAGCGGATGCCGTTATTATATTTATAGTGTAAGGTTTAAAATAAAAAGCATATAAATTTGATAAAGATGTTTATAAATTATTATTAAATTGTAACAACTATTTTATAAACTAATACCCTGATCGTTATGTTCACGTTATAACTATTAATTATAATTAACTTCTTTGACTGGCAACACGGGGAAGGAAAATAACGGTCGGCGTGGGGTCGAGTGTGAAGAGAAAAAAGGGATAGGGAGAACAAAGAGTGGCGTCGTCGGTGAATCGTATTTCGGGAGCCGTGTAGGAAGATTGAGTAATGTAAAAGTGCCAGAGAGATTGTAATAAAGTATTTGTAAACGCATTGATGCAGCTTTATATTTGAAACCCTCTCCCCCCTTTGGAGAACGTGTATCACAGTACCAATCGTAGATCTTTTGTCGGACGCAGTCTAGGTATATAGGTGCCACTGCAGCGACTATTTCTGCCGCGAACTAGTATTGTGCAAACGATGCTTGTATTCCGATTTGAAGTGTTTTAACTGGTAAAAATATTTTAATATAAGGTTTTAAACAGGGGCGGTTCTCACCGCGTCCACGAGCCCAGTGTCAGATAAGCTGTAAAAGTCGCATGGCTTGCAGCGCTAACATCGATCGAAATTACCTCGTGTCTCACTTGAGGGTCGCATTGTGGTAGTGTTTATCATACTAATAAGCGCCATGTTGTTATCATCAACTGAACATCCGGTTCGTCTCGTCGCTTAATTGAATTAAATAAAATATATCTGAATTAAACTTATATAATATAAATAAAAAAAAACTTGTTACATATAGATAAACAATAGTAACGCAAGTTTATCTGATAACAATATCATTATTAATAAAATTTTACCCAATTTCAATTACGAAATAAAATGTATATAAATAAATAAACAAATTCATGTTAAGACACTGTTGTTAAGATTTATAAAGAATTTTAATTACCTTTTTATAAAAGTCAACTTAAACAGGTTTTTTTTAACAAATTATTTTTATTAAATATCGCACTGAACTGTGACTACACAAACGCCGCACGAAGGCCACTACACGATAAGTATTTGATAATTTGCACTTGTGTAATTATTCTAAATAATAGCCTGTGTTATATCGATTGAGATTATCTCGCGCAGGACCTTTTGACTTCTAACTTTATTAAAAGGTCACAATATAATTTAATTTACTTTGTGATTTTAGACCGCACCGACACACGTTTGTCCTGTCCAACAATTAGACCGGAATGAACAGATCTGTGTGAAAGAGTACGTGGCGACCGTGGATTATATTTTTACATACAACTTAAAGTATACTTAATAATAATTAGAAATATATGAAAAAAGAAAGTTAAAAATCATTTTGGCGTACAAACACATTAATTCCTACTATTTGAGAAAGGAAGCCAAAAGTTGCATACCAAAAGAGAAATTACTCTGGTTTCTGGTCTCCAAAATATCCGAAAATGTAAGATACATAATTTTCGTTTAAAATCTTATAAAGTATATTTATATTATTGATTCGCTGTTCCCCGCCAGCTTTGCTGGCGGTAATATAAAATTAGACTTGAAATTTGTCTGAAATAGGAGAATTAGGTCGCACTTACGAGACGCACGTCTGATCGAGCTCCAGCCAGTTCTCATTGGCTGCTACCATCCGTTATCCTAACCGTTCTTAACAAGGTTCAAACCGACAGTCACGTGGTGATCTACCGGAGAAATTCGCGCATCTCCAGCTTATGTTGTCGCTATCAGTCGCTGTCGTATCGCAGGTCACAAGGCGACCATCCGCGCGCCTCGCGTCACTTCGCCGTGTCCTATTGCATCATCGTTACGTCATCCCAACCGTCGTCCGTCGACCGTTAGAGCACGCGTCAGAGTCCCTACGCGTTGTTAAGCGCGCGATTAATACACAGAACCGACAGATACGATATACTTCTCAGCGACTTCGAGCCTTCCAAGGACGCTTTCTGGCATCTGGCTCGGGGGCTCAAGTTAGAGAACCCCGGACTCATGCTACCCCTCGTTGGAGCCGTCGATGCGTCGTCGTTGGCCTTCGAGGACGATGAAAAGGCCGAATGCACAATCGACAATCTGGAGAACCAGTGCTCACCGTCATCTTCTCCAGCCGGCCCCACTCACCTAAAACTGGTGAAGAACGATATCACGCGGCCGACAAACAGTAGTGTGCAAACTTTACTTTGCTCCGGTTTGAAGGGCAGCTAGTGTATTTACTGGGGTAACGAGACTCAACATCCTACCTCAGGCCTATCTCCTGTAATGGACATCTATCGGTTGATGTGGTTTGGTTTTCTCAATCTGATCGTCTAAGTTCAGTTTGAAGAGGGCACCTAATGATGATGATGATCTGCTGATGATAATGATAAAATATGACTTCACGTATACTTTATAATAATTGCTCTTATTATTTTCTCGTGCGAACTTTTTAGTTTATTTGTAACTCTTCTATCGACGCGACAGCCGACTGGAATTATGAAAAAAAAAGTTATTTTATTATTAACAAAAGAGCAAGTTTTCAGTGTCATTTTATTTTAATCATTTTTAGATAGTATGCTTTTTTAAAATTTTATACCGTTTACTATTTACTTTTAGGTTTTGGGTTTATTTATTTTTTTCTTTTATATATTTCGGTAAAGGACTAACTGGGAAATTATGCCTGAGTGAGTTGAATTCAGTATATTTTGTATTATTTTTCAGCTAATAAATCTCATTCCGTGTGTGGCCATGATATAATTTATACTAGTTATTTGCGTAAGAGTATTTTTCTAATACTTAGTAAAAGTCATTATTTTAGTCTCACGCATAAGTACACGCTCACGCGTCAGCATTTAAACTATATCTCTGCGTCTCTGTATATGGAATTAAATATTACATACTATATGTTTACTTTAACGTAAACAGGCTGTTGACCTTGGTTTAAACAATGACTTCGCATTCATAACATTACTGATCGATGCAGAGATCCTTGAGTGCAGCCTATGCTCAGTAGTGGGCGTCTTCCGGCTGATAATGTATTTATATATATATTTATCCATAATATTGCAATACCATTTTAAATTCTGCTCAGGGTCTAATGACGGAGGATGGTACAACGCCATCCTAACCGGAAATTAGTGATTTCTTATGTAATGTATCTTCGAGGTAGTAACGGAATATTCATGGTGGCAGTACAGAATGTTGTGATATGCCTGTTCGTAACAATGAGGTTTTAGTACTAATGTTTACACAACACACCATTGCGCTCTCCGTATTGGTTCGTGGATTCTATTTCGATATACAGTAATGTTGATAGTTTCTAGCTTCCAATCCAAACACAATAATATTTGAAGTAGACCGAAAAAGACCCTGCTATTGTTCCTGTTTGTATTTCCAAGAAAGGGATCCACTACAAAAATTAAATGGTAGATTACTGTTAATGTGCTTGAGGATATGTATTTGACAATATTTTTATTATAGGAAAGTTTACGTTTTATTTTCAGGTGTGTGCCTTGCCCAGCGGCAGCGCCTTGCGCTCCTTCTGCCGGCATCAAGTCGGGTCCACGCGATGGGCAAACTATCGATGGCAAACAGGAGCGGCCGTGCCCATGCCGCTCCTGCTGCTGTGGGAAACCAGCTATTGTTAATCCAGTAAATGTCGATGATTTCCTTTGCAATCTGGCTACGGTTATATACATTATTATATATAGATGATGCGTATAACATTCATTTAAAGGATTTGGAAGGAACGATTCTTTATTTTTATTTCAATTCAATGTCTAAATAGAAAGAGACTCCCTTCTTCACAAAACTTCTTACTTGTCTATACAAGTACATGTCTTTACATGACCTATGTTATTTTCTTGTCAGATAACGATTTGTATGCGATAGAAGAATCATGTGATCGTTATGATCGTGGGTGAACGATCATAATAAATGATTCTTCTATCTCATTTATAAATTGTTAGCGTTCAGTGTCTGAGGTAAATAGCAGGAAGAAATAATTTTTTTGTACAAATGGGCAAACAAATAATTACTCCGTTTGATTTTTGACAAATCTCACGAAGGTTGGGGTTGAAATAGACTATGTTATTTTATCAAATTCGGCATTCACAGTGCTACAAGCAACCTAAGATCCCAAGTTCGTACGCGCCGCGACGGTGTTACATGAAGCCGTCTGCCCCGGTGGAATCGTGCACCACTTACAAGTTGTCGTACCTGCCAGTCGAGGGCTGCCAGAACCTGAGGGGGGTGGCACGCAAACCGCCACCAAACCTTGTGCCTAGCTGCGAGCCTATGGAGTCATGCACTGTGCAAAAGGTACGGGAAATAATTGCGTTCCTCCATTATATAGGGATAACGATAAGAACAAGGTTCTTCACAAATGATGGATTACATGCACCTAACCCTTGGATTCAAACAAGTCACAGTATATCCCAATAAAGATAAATCGTACCCTTTCGAAGTTACCGGCTTCACTGCATACCTACTCTACCGAAAAAGTAAATAATATACCACAGTAGTTGCTGATTGTATACTGAACTTATCTAGATGTCGTTCTTGCCGAACCCTGTGTGCGTTACGCAAGCGATCCGCCCCTGCCACCACGACATGTGGGGTCAGGGACCCATGCAGAATATCACAACGCAGCGACACGACTTCGTGGCCAAACCTTGCGTACTGCGTGAGAGCTTCAAGCCTCCTGCAAAGTTTCACAGCGTGGAACAACCGTTTGAGAGTAATTTTATCCCAGATTTTATTCTATGTTTCAATAGCTCTGAATTTTTTCTGAATATTTTAACACAATTTGTAAATCGACTCTACAAGTCTAATCCGCTCGCCTTATAACAGTATCATGTCCCTGTTTTTGGTTCCGAGGCCACAAAGGATTTGCAAGCCCTCTTGTTTAAGTACTATACCCATGAACAATTAGTGATAAAAAATAAAAGGAATCAATCAATCAAGTCAATATCATAAAAAGTTTTAGTGCTATTGATTATTGCTTAGATTCTAAAGGATAGTAGACAGTCTCCAAAATCAAGACATCATATCATAAAACAACAAAAAAGTAGATTCGTGACTAATATTAAAAAGTCAAAAACTTTTCAGACCGGACGATAAATAAGTTATCCTACTTACCGCCGGAGAAGATTGAATTGGTGAAGTCGTTTGCGCCGGAGCGCTGCTACGAACGTCCAGCCGCAAAGATGGAGGGCTCTACTACCCACAAGATGAGCTACCTACCAAATAAGGTTACCTAGTGCGAAACAAAACCTAAATTTGCATATATTTTTTTTATTTTAGGTATAAACATGAATTCACTGGCTTGATTTTTTAATGCAACAGGATTTTAAATAAATCTCTCTCGTATTAGATCCAACCAAAAGAACCAGTACCGTGGGCTTGCAAGGGTCAGTACCAGAAACCCTGTCAAAGAATAGAGGACAACACGACATACACACTGAGGTGAAAAATACTTCTAAAATTAATACTATGAAGATATTTCACTGATGGTAGGTCTCTGTTGCCGGAGACCGTTCAGGGAGGTACCACCGCCGAGTCTATTCCTGCCGCCAAACAGTAGCATGCAAACAATGTGTTCCAGATTCTAGACGAGCACAATGTGGCACAATATATACCAACTTAACTAGCGCCACGTTATGGCCAGGCTTATAACTTACCATTACCAGGTGATCGACCCGCTCGTCTAGTCGTCTCTTTGTATAAGAAGAAAATATTATGAATGATTTTGAATTTAAATGACAAAGAATAGATTTGGAAACTTAATGATCTTTTAACATACGGATTACCATAATCATTAGATTAGTGACTTTTTACCTTCAGCTAAAGTAATACTCTTAGTATCAAACTGTGTGTTTTCAGTGCGAGAAATGTTTATAATAGAAATAAAAACTTTATCGTTTTCTTCTCATAGGTCTCACTTGCACATTGAAATCACTTAGCTGTATAAACAGGATTTGAAAATAGTTCAATGAAATAGAGTTTTTGATTGAGGTTATTCAGTTCATTGTAGTCACTGTCTACTAGTCAAAATTCGTAAATAACTCATGTCTTTATTTTAATTCATGAAACTAACGCTTTCTATAATAGCTAAGAATTAATTCTTTGTAAGTAAAAATAAAAGCATAGTACCGCATCTGATATAGCCGACTCCATTGGAATATTCTAGACTAGACAGCTTAAGCATCTGGTATCCGCAAATGTAGCTGTAATTGTATAACTGCGGATAATACTACATAGAAAGCATAGTATGATTAGTACAATTACCTGCGAATAAACTTACTTGCGTAGAACTGATTATTTAGCTTAGTTTAAACATAGACCATTGGCTATAAAAATAGAAGAACCCTTTATTTCAAAGCTAATGGAATAAAACAAGCCGTAAATTAATTAATAACACGGAGAGATGTATAACTGAATATTTCGGCGGTTCATCTAAAGCAAAAATAGCTTCAAGGAATCCCGGAATCCTTGCCAGAGTAGGACAGTACTTCGCATCGGGACAGATTTTGACCCTGTATAAAACCCAGGTCCGATCATTCTTTTCTTACTCCACTTTTCTTTATATCCTGCTGCTATAAAATAATAAAAAAATGATGTTGCAAACTACTTACGTTGCGCATTACCTCTCTCCGGTAGTTTCTTGGATGCTAAAAGCGACTGCCGCCGCCGTGCAATTATGCCGAATACCTGCACGAACCCCGTTACACCCTCAAAAAGATTCGAGACGCAGACCATATACAAAAACAGGTATTATTGTATTTGCGATTCATAAATGCTTAATTCTCCGATCCCCAATTGACGAGGATGTTGGACAAATAGCCTTGACTCGTCAGCCTCGTGAGAGAGAAAGCCACGAGTCTCAGTAGTGGGAACATTGACAAGGGCGTTTACTTTTAAAGGTTACGGCTGGAAGTCTAATATTTGTAATAAAAATCCTTCGAATGTTTATGAACAATAAAAGCTATAACATGCTTATATACCATCAGTTGAAATGAATTACTGAAGACTAGATCAGTTTTCTCAATCTGATCTCAAACTTTAGTTTCAAGATGGCATCTGATGACGATGATGATAATTCTTCAACAAAACACTAATTGTGTAATGTGCCTAATTTATTTAAAATTATTGGTGTCATTTTACGCTATGTTAGAATTAATAATTGGACCTAATTTTTTAAAGTTACTTACCCGTGGAAGCTCCTAGACCGCAAGCAATAAAACCGCTGCCAAATCTAGTGCCGTCTACAGCATTAATGGATGGTGATACAGTACAAAAGGTAATTATTGCGTTGAGCCTAATAAGACTGTTGAGTATGGTATGAGGGTTTTGTTACAGAATTTCCAAGGACAGCATAGAAAACAAATTCCTACCTTTGAAATTATTCATAATAAACTAGGTTTTAAAATTTTATTTGATGGTTTTTGTGATCACTAAACAGCGAATGATCTATATAAAATTATCTTAAACAAGAAGATTGTTTTTTAGTATGGAGAGTAAGATAGGTTTTGGTAAACAAACTTTCTTCTCGGTGGTCCCTCTGTTAAAAGTCCTGATATCCTCTACGGAACACTGATGTTATGTTAACTGCTCGACATCTGAACATTTTCCAGAAAGATATCATGGATATTTATTAAACAGTAAATGTAGAGCACTCCGTGATTGGTACGCTTAATGATCTCGCTTGGATCGGAGTTGCCTTTGTCTTATTTTAATAGCTAGAGGCACAGAACTAAATATACCCTCCCTTAATTTTTCCTTCAGCTTTCTTTCCTGCCGAACCCTGTATGCGTGACGCAAGCGATCCGCCCTTGCCACCATGATATGTGGGGTCAAGGGCCTATGCAAAATATCACTACGCAGCGGCACGACTTCGTGGCCAAACCTTGCGCCGTGAGGGAGTCATGCAAGCCTCCCGCTAAATTCCACAGCGTCGAACAACCCTTCGAAAGTATGTTCAAAAGTGTAGAGCCTTTTTACAAAACTGTCTGTCCTGTAAAGACTATAAGGTCCTAAACGTCCAACCCCCAAAACTGAAGCGAAATTTAAGTCACGTGCTAACTAGTTAACTAGCTGAGAAGACTAGAAATTCCTTAGATTTTTATTATTTTCATTTTTAAGCGCCCGGGCAAGTAAGTCGTTCTCTTGATGGTATTGGATACTCCCAGCCAAAAAAATATGGATTTAGTTAAACTGATGTACACTGCACCACAGTGTGATCGTCGGCTTGAAATGTCAGATATTAAGTGTCGTAACCCTAGTAATTTTGCTAGCCACAGTGGTAGCATGACAAACGCTCTTAACTGGCGGCAGAAATAGGCACTGCGATTGCACTTAGATCTTCAAATTTATACAATTTTTTTTTTGTAATTTTTCTTACAACATATTTTGTGTTTGTTGCGCAGATCGTACTGTGAACCGTATGTCATATTTGGATCCTGGACGAGCAGAGAAACTGGAATCATTCGCCCCAGCTAGATGTTATGAGAAACCATCAGGTAAACCCTCCCTTAAATGGATTGGAGTGAAAATGAACGATTAGAGTAGTCTTTTGTACGACGCATAACATTTCTTTAGAATGTTTCTCATTCGTAGTAAATCTTTACTCATTATATTGTTAATTTATTAATATTGCAGCTAAAATGGAGTCTTCGACGACACAAAAGATGTCTTACCAACCGGTATGTGCGCCTGCGCCGCAGCGGCCTCCTTGGGCTTGCAAGGGGCAATACCAGAAGCCGTGTCAACGGGTAAGACTTGTTTACCCGTTATTCGTCCATCCCGGCCCCACCAAGCTAATTACCAATATCTGACATACGTATTGGCAACGTGGTTGGACAAGGGGTACCCACAATCTAGCGAAGGTCGTGGTAAGCCGTTAAATACGGTCACTGCCGAACCCATGACTGCGAAAGATCTTTAGAGGAACGTCTTAATAATAATAATGAACCCAATCAAATCTTTGTCAATACTTAACTTCGCAAATCCCATTAACATTTGTATGGTTGAAGTTAGACAGTCGATAATAATTCACATCACGTTTTTGTCTACTTTTCAGTTGGAAAGTACAACTATATACCGCTCTTCGTTCCTACCACCTGGCGAAGATTGCTCACAATATATGGACCCGTGCTCCTATGGTGATTGCAACCGTGAGTACAAGCATTTTCAAATTGTTATTCGACCGTTTATTGGTGTAAAATGAATTTTAATTCAATAACATGAAATATTATATAATGTATCAGATTTTTTAAAAGACATTAGAACACTCAGAGGTTACAAGACGAAGAAAAATAAATATATTAAGCCGAAGAAAAGAACAGAACATGAGAATGAACAGAATGAATGATTACACTGCACCACAATCTTCCGCATGAGATACTACATGAATTTCACTGGTCATGATATATTTTACACCGAAATATGTAATGTATTCACATTAATATTTGGCAGCGATATGCAGCTGTGCCTACTTAGGTGATAAAGGGTGCCATTAGCCAACCGTGTACCATAAACAACATACAGATAAAATATTTATTTTAATTTCAGCGTGCGACTGCATTTGTCCGTCGGAATGTATCGCTACAGACCCTTGCGCCTGCAATTTTCCGAAGGCGGAATGCTGCAGTTGAGTCCGCCATTTTGAATGCACGTTCCAAATTCAAGTGATGCCACCGCAAAATGGCGTATAGTAACGTCCCAATAACGCGTCTTTAGCGGGTTATTTTAATTTTTACTTAGATGGCGAGTCTGATTACTTAATCCCTTATATTATATAAATTAACTTATTTAGAGTGCGTGGTTAAATAAAAAATCATTTGATAATCATTTATTTTATTAAAGCCCAATACTCAAAAACAATTTAAGTCAAAAATTAGATTTACAGGAAAATGTTTTTTAAATATTCCAACACAATAATGCGCCACATTTTAGCCACAAATTATCATGTCATGGGAAAAAAGTGGTTCATAAAAATACGCAACAAAAGTGGGTAAGGTATAACCAAAATTAATGAAATGTACCAAGGTGGCAATCTGATGAGGATCACGGGAAACTGTTACATGCTGTAGTGTAATACCTTTCGGTATGGAGATTTTTGGGGCAGGCCTATGTTCAGCAGTGGATGAACACCGGCTAATAATGGTTTAAAGCTGGTGTTGAACTAGCCTTCAGATGATTTATTTAAGTAATTTTTGTGACTTCCGATGACGTAGAGAACGACGTGAAAGAAAAAACTTATCTGTCCAACAAATGAAATAACCAGAAAGAGTGATTGCTTTTGATAGGTTGATAATAGAAAAAAAAATTAAATGTTACGTTCCAGCGCCATTTTCTATTACATTTACGAGATTGGTCCCTGATGATTAAAGCAATATTTCTTTTGGTTGGTTATCTGTTATTTTTCGGATAACAAAACCAATGTTAGGTACAGATCAAAAATGCCTAACTGAAGTCTAAAAAATTAAACAACTTATTACAGATAATTCGCTATAAGAAAAGATATGACTAAAAGACAGAGCACTATTATACGTCGAAGTCGACTAAAATGTATTTTTTAGAACTAAGCCATCTCGTACTTACCGTAGCATTACCACCGAGGAAGTTTCAATGGATGGGTTTACCTCATAAGGAGGTTATCTTTTGAAAATCCCCCCTTCTCACACACACACATATACTCGAAAAAAGGGTACACATAAGTATTGGACCTTAAATGCATGAAATACAAATTACCGACTTGCGACTAAACCATACCATGAAATCACTGATATTGCCTTGTTGAATAAGTTGCAAGACAGGACTTGGGACGTTTTCTATTTCAGTCTCTGCAGCAGAGTGGTATTAAGCAGGTTCGCCTGTGCCAATGTCACCGTGTGATCTGATAGCTCAACGCTCGGGAAGGTTGTCAGCAGAATAAATGACTGCAGCTGGTATGAAGGCTCTGCCCGGGCGATGTACCGGTGTAAGTCGCCCACTGTGTGGCTGTGGTTGAACCGCCCCGTCAGACGGCTTCCATCAGCTAAGCGGAACTGGAAATGAATTATATAAAAACTTGCTAGCGTCGCTATTCCTACACGAATAGTACTTTTTGTTGTCGAGAACAAAGGATATAGGCTTTTATTATATATATTTGAACACTATAGTAGCACGTTACCACAACACCAGATAGGATAGTGATCAAACACTAATCTACTTAAATAAAAAAAAAACTTGCGGCTATCCAGATTCTAGTGCTGGTTAATGATTTACTGCTAGTAGGTCTCCTCTACTGGGTACCATCATCATCATCATTATCAGCCTTTGTTTGTCTTCCCCAATGTCTTCCACCAAAGGCGATCCTGAGCTTCTCGCATCTACCCACTTCCGACCACCCTGACCATGTCGTCGATCTATCTGGAGGGAAGGCGTTCTACACTCCTGCATCCTGTACGCGATCTCGACTCCAAGACGCTATCGACCGTCACTGACACGACAACGCACCAATTTTTATCGTCAAGCAGTAGTCTGCAAAACATTACTGTTTCGGTTCGAAGCCTATTTTACGTCTGCCATACAAGCACTTTAGTGCCCCCAAGGGGCGGGAAAATGACGTACCTGCAGTGTGGTGACCGGGTTGGCGTCGTCGAGCGCGACCGCCTCCTGCGCCGCCCGCTGGTTAGCCTCGCGGTCGCCAATAGAGGCCGCCACCGGAGCTGTTGCGCCCACAGTCGCTGGCGTCGGACTGAAAAGTAATTTAAGTTCATAATCATTACTTTAGTCCATTTGAATAGTTGTGAGGGTAGCACTAGGTTATGTAGTTATACATGAGGACAGTAATAATAAAGGTTAAATATGGAGCATTGGAAAAAGAATAGATTTATATAACATGGAAAGGCAATGTTCTGTCAGCATTAAGACATGGAATTGAATATCCCAAAACTATAAGACAACAGATGTCTGTTGAGCAGTAAACCAAAACAGCAATATCGACATAGGCACCATAGAGGAACACAAAAGGTTTAATCACATTACAGCTAGAATTATATTCCAATATAAAATAAGTCATGTATAGGTCAGTGATATATTTAATTGGAGGACATGACAAACAGGTGGACTACAGATTCAAATGACAGTGATTATGATGATAGCGATAAAGATGGTAACAATCATGACGATGATAATGATAAACCAGTATTCAATAATTTTGCCACAGTATTACTGATTGTACACACGAAGATACATTAATAAAGGTTTTCTCTTATCTTTACAATACACTCTTATCTTTTTAACATACCTCCCCAGAAGATGTCCCTTTCCAGAGAATGCTTGTGGTTTGGAAGTGGTGCGTGGACATTCCTCGTGTCTGCGATCCTCTAAACTAATCCTCACTTCACCACCAATCCTTGACAACTCACTTGGTATTTCACTGCAAGATAATCATCACTTGAGTTATTATCAGGAATTAACCAAAAGTAATAAAAGTTAATTGTAAGCATCCATCATCATTATCATTTTAGTCCATTATTGTTCACAGCTGTACATAGACATTTATATCCAATTATAATGGATATCGATCAGAGAGAACTGGAGCACAAAAGAGACAGAGAGGAAGAAAGTAGAAAATGAAGATTTTGGTTTTCCTCAAAAATTGTATTGTGACATAGTTCTAATAAATGTTACTGGTAATCTACTCATGATAAGAGACTTATTATAACTATACTCAAGTTTAATGGTTGTTGTTGCTAATGAAAATTTCAATAGGCTAGCACTTGATCGTAAATTTCTTTAGTTTAGTGAAAATAAGTAGTAAGCATACTCTGGCTCTCATATGTTGACCGGAAGATGTTAATGTTGTTCTGGTGGCAGATTATATGAGGCTGATACTGAGCTAGAGTGGACAGACTCTACTTTTCTACCACCAAGAAGACTCCACGACATGGTCTTAAGAATGAACCGAGGATCTCCACATTATATGTCACTACGCGTTAAACTTTTAAGAACCTCTTTTTGCATCTATAGTCGGAAAATAAGGTCAATAAAAAAAACTTAACATACCCACGTCGTATACAATTGAGGAACTCAACGTTTTCAGGATCAGTGTAAGCCCTAATGGGTCCGGAGTCCACTGTGAACCCTTCTCGGTACAATTGAAGCCTCACCGACCGGGACTGTTCCTGGAATAATATTTATTAGAATATTTTACAAATATTGCTTTTTCCTTAAATATTAATGAAATAAGCTAAAAGATTTCAAGCGATATATTTGTGGCGCGCTTGTAAACATCATTTGACCGTCATGGTAGATAAATAGCCCTGATTCCTTTCTTGTTATAAGAGGCCCAGATTTCCCACAGTAGCATCATAATTTAACAGATCAGACCCATTTATTATTTCATTAAGACAAAACATACCATAGTAATAAAATATACTGTGTAAATAAAAATAATGTGTTGTAAAGAGAAATTAAACAAGAATTGAAAAATTTAAAAATATAAAGTACTGAAATTGTGTACAATGTTTATTACAATATGTCTAAAGAAAACTTGTTATGCCGACCATACAAAGAACAGGGCAGAGAGAATGAATGAAAAATATGATGTATGATGACAATGTATAATCAGTAAAGACAATCACCTGCTGTTGTGTATTGGAAGGTGAGATTTGTTCATGGTCATCAGCAGTTTGACCTGAAACGTAAAAAAATTCATTAACATAGATTAAGTAACTCTCAAACTCGTCAGATCACATGACTGGAGTAACAGTAAGCAGCTATGCAAACAAAATTCATCTTAGAACTGTCAAATGATATAATGTTATAGTACATTTAAAAAAATCTAGTTAAGTAAGAGAATCAAACATATTTATTTATTTAAAACTTTTTGCACACCAGAAAAGATTTACAAATAGGCGGACTTATTACCTGATAACAATCTCTCCCAGTCTACCCTAGGATTGTGCAAAGAAAAAAAGTATGGTTGCAGAATTATGCAAGGGTTAAAATATTTTGTAATAATAAATATTGTATAAGCTGACATGAGCCCAAGAAATAAAAGAGAAAAGGATGTTTTATAGAGACATAGTTTTCCCACAACATTCACTTAAAGGAAGCTTTACTTCGAAATGCCTATATACAAGGTGCAAACTCATTCCAGTCTTACAGATCGAGGAGTGAAAGAGTTGATAAGAAAATTATCATAGGAAATTCCCTGGAATATAAAATCTGTATTTTAAATAAATGGATCTAATGGAATTGAAAACCAAGTGCAGAGTGTTCTGAAAGATGTACGAAAAAAGAGAGGCAACTAATTAAGTTGTGAACGGGAGGAAGAAATATAGCCATAATTGCGTAGCCCTAAAATAGGACGATCCAGTTTACTTTGAAGTACCAGAGAAGCATCTGTGATGCAAACGTCGGCTTAGCCGAACAGCGGGATAATCACGAGTTGGTATTAGTAAACTTCCTGTGCTCAGAGGTAGAAAATTACTAAAGCTATAAAGGCAACATACACTATTGGAGACCTTTCTGGATAGATCCACAAAATGAGAGCGCCAGCTAAGTGATCAATCGATCAACAATCCCAGGTTTTTACCATTAGTGGAAAATGGAATTGCTGTTTGATTAAATGTGATGGCTGGTAGTGAGCAGAGTTCTAAATTAGCCACTCCTCGAAAGTTACCAATAATGATTGCTTCACACTTTAACAGATTCACATTGATGCTAAATTTGTTACTCCAGTCAGAGATTCGAGCAAGATCATTGTTAAGCTGGTATAGCAGTGACATAGCATCTTGAATTTTGGTGTAATTTACTTGGTCATAAATTTGCGAGCCATCGGCATATAGATGGTATGAATTAAGAATGAGAGTTGTAATAAAATTAATTAATAGAGAATAGAAGTGGAGAGAGTATTCCACCTTGAGTGAGGCCTGCAACCAGGGTTCACCAGTCAGAAATCGGTTGACCCACATGACACTTGAGTAGTACTACGAGGAGGGATAAAAAGTAGTGAGAATGGGATAGAATATAATGACTATTAATAACTTAACAATTTATTTTTCTACATAGTCTCCGAGTCTCTCTACACACCAAGTCCAGCGCTTTTCCAAGTTTACTTTAAAAAAAAAAGTTTTGTCTTGGTCCTGCAAAAAGCTCTCCACGGCATCCATCACCTCGTTATTGTCTTGGTGCCTGTTTCCCCTTAAGTATTCTTTCAATATGGGGAACAGATAAAAATCGCTAGGCGCCATATCTAGTGAATAAACCAATTCGAAGCCAGCTTCCTGAGTGGCCGCCATCGCAACTGCCGACTTGTGCGCGGGTGCGTTGTCATTTCATTCATTCAGGCATTCCTCAACTTGGGAATTAAAGGTGCATAATATTGGCTTGTAATAGTGGTTGCACGCTCCAGGTAATCAATCAACATTATCCCTTGTGACTCCCAAAATATTGAGGCCATAACCTTGTCAGGCGATGCCACGGCATGAAACTTCTTCAGGGACGGTGATGATAGCCGTTTCCATTGCGAAGATTGCTGTTTCGGGATCAAAATGATGGACCCATGTTCCGTCCATTGTTACGAAACGAGACAAAAAGTTTTCAGAATCTTTTTGAAACTTGTCCAACAATATCTTCGAAATGTCAAGTCGAATTTGTTTCTGACTGTCGGTAACATTCTCGACACCCATCTTGCGGAGACTTCTCTCATATTCAAAGATTGTTTCAATATGAACTGCTTCAACTGGACATGCCTTTACGCCAAGTATTAAAAGTTAGTAATTTTGAAGTTTTATCATCTACAACCACTTGTGTATATGTTTGGTCCAAGTTTAGACTGGTGAAAAATCTGCCCCCAGCTACGGTTGCAAATACTTCGTTTGCTGTTGACATGGGATATGTATCTGACTCAGTTGCTAGATTAACCGTGCTTTGGTAATCGCCACATAATCTTATCTTTCCAGATTTTTACACTATTGGGCCCACTGGAGTAGCCCAATTTGAAAAGGGTTGTAATCCCTCCTTTCTCGAGTCGATCTCCTTCTCTACCCTCTCTGTGACAGCGTATGGTACCGGTCGTGCTTTTTAGAATTTCGGCATAGCTTCAGATTTGAAATGAACCGTTACATGGTGTCCTTGGTAAGTATCAAGCCCATCCTCAAAAACACTCTTGTGTTTATCTAACACACTTTTCATGTCCATCAATTCTGTGTTTGAAATGTAATTGATATTCATGCTAATTTGAAGCGGATCCAACCAATCACGTTCTAGTAGATTAGGCCCGTTACCATTATCCACTATAATCGGTATATTCTTCGTGATGTCTTTGTACCGTGAAGGCAACGCAGTTTGCCCAAGTTCTACTGGTGTGTTAGTCCAAGTGCGTAACACTATAGTGACTGGATGCAGAGTGGCTCGTTTTAGATAAGATCGAAATGAATGCCTTGTTCGCTCTTTAACTAGCGAAAAGGTAGCTTCTGTGTCCACTTGCTTAGTAATAGGTATTCCTGCAAATGTCACCCCGACTTCATACGGAGGTATTCGAGTGATGCCAATCACGCAGTATATGCCGCTTAACAGATTGTTTGGATCTTCCATGATATTTAATTGCCTTTCAATACCCTCCTTACTTACTCATACTTTTTCTAAATTACCTCTTTTCTTACAATACCGACAGACCTTGTTAACAAATCGACACTCACAATGGCGTTCACCGCAACGATAACAAAAACGGGTATTGTTGTGTAAAGCATTGATATCCATCGGTTCGTTCGCACTGGCCGCCGCATCGCGCGCATCTGCACCAGCCGTGCTGTCCAGAATCATACGGACGTCCCGCACTGCACTTTCTGATGACAACATAGTGTCCACCACATGCTGATAACATATATTGTCTCGTTTTAAAAGTTCGTATTGTAATCTTTCATCACCTATATCGCACACCAACCTATCGCGTAAAATTCGCCCCAGGTCTACGAAGTACACACCCGACATTAAGCTTGCGCAATCGTGCAATGTTATCGCAAGCTGCTTCACCGCGTTTCTGATCGTAATTGTAACATTTAATCGAAGCTGAAATTTCGTTAGGTTTAGACCTATAGTGATTTGTGAAAATGGTTTCAATTTCACTAAATGTTAATTTTTTTAAGAGTAAGTAACGCCGCCAAAGTCTCATACACTCGCGGCCCACACATTGTAAAAAATTAGCTCTATTAGCTGGATCTAATACGACGCCAGTAGGTTCGAAACAAAATTTTAATAGATCTATATAATGATCCAACTTGTCTGTTTGTGGATTAAATTCTTCAAATTACACTGCCTTTTGTCCATTTTTTTCACTTTATAACGTCGTTGCCACTGTTATGTACTGAATATATGATAAGACACATGAATAGGTACTGTGTTGTTAGCAGCTACTTTCTAAAGTGAAATCATGTGAATATATTATGACAGTACCCACTTAGCTGATATTATTTGTTGATAACCCATACAAGTCAAATACCCAGATATATAACAATTAACACTATATATTGTCATGCACATGAGTCCCCCATTTGTCCCAATATTGTCAATTACTTTAAGAAGGGTTACAGTAGTACTATGTTCTGGCCTGAGTCCCGACTGACATAGGATATCAGAATAGTGGCTATAACATAACATATATATTATTTTGGTCCACTTTCAACTCACCAAGCCTGTAGCCAACTCCACTAAAGGCACCCCGTCCCCTGCTTGTTGAAGATGGCTCATTCTCAAGAACCACAGCACCCTGTCTGCAATAAAAATATGTTTATTCAGCAAAGCACAGAGACAAACTGTTGGTAAGTGATACACATGCCCAAACCAATGTGACACCAATTAGGATGGTAAACACTACACCACATTATGCTCATTGCACTGATCTGATCACCTAAGACAGTAAATTACATTACCTTCGTAATTTCACTGGCTACACCCTCCATAATGAACAAGGACACAATAAAGTGCACACCTCTGGGCATACAACTGATTATCGATAAAAATAAATGCTAAGGTGGTCATTAGTAACACACACAGAAACCAGTAACAATAGGAATGGGACTGTTATAATTGTTATTTAAAAGTTCCGAAATTAAAATAAAAATAAAGTATTTATTATTACATCTTGTTTTATTTGTTGATTGTATAAGTTTCCTTTAACATCTAATCAAAACAATAATGTTTACATATTACTGTTTCTCAGTTGTATCTTTCTGGTTGGTCTCATGTAATTAAGTCCTACTAGTGAAGTTTTTCCTGTGCCTATATATTATATCAATTGCCTATAAGTTAGTAAAAATTTGGGAGCAAGCAGCCAGTTTTAAAATTCTATTTTAAACAGCAAGTTTGTTACAAGTAGTTCTCTTTATACAATCACCTTTTATCTACCACTATTAGCATTGTCCTTGAAATATGGTTAGCAAGCATAGACCATACTGCGTAACAACATTATACCAATGTAACTGATTAGTGTACTACTACAACTACAACAAATAATAAATTAGAATAGTAACGTTCTAAGCAATAAATAAATTAAATTGTCTTCATTAATATAAATAGTATACATAAAACTGTTTCATTTTGGTGGTTTTAAATTCCCGCTGCATACTAAACTGTTGGGACAATTTATACATATGTATACTGCTAAATGTGAGAAGCTACTAGATGAGGGTAGAGTTAACCAATACTTATAGGGATTTTTGAAAAAGCTATGTCCGGCTGTGTACTTTTATGATGATGCTTTTTAAAAAAATCTACTTACTCTCTAACACTTTTAAACATCTCAGTGACAATATGCTTCTGGCCTTTACTAGGTCCCAAGATCTGCTGGCCTGATCTCTCTGACCCTCCTGCATAAAATGCTTGACCTGTAATAAAATTAAGATTACGTGCTTTATCATCAAATATATTAGATACCCGCCATACTACTGACTGATTAAATTATTAAAGTAATTGTTGTTAGTATATAATATCAGAAAAAACAAAGAATCAGAAATGAATACATAAGAGAAAACATTATAAAAAATTGGAATATTCTCTTGAACTAGTGCTAATAGGCCAGTCTCACAATCATGTATATTAAAGTATACAAATAATTGGACAATAGGTGTGACATTAATAAAGGAACAAGATTGTTTAGTAAATTAAAAGGTAGCTAAATTAGCTGGAAATGAATGAATAAAATGGGATTTCTATCTTAGATAAGGAATAACAATTAAATTTTCCTACAAATTTTTGATATTTAACTTATTAACAGTGTGCATACATGTTAAGTGTGATAAAATGATCAAAATATATTCCCGAACATCTTTATATGTCGCTGGTTTAAATTTATATCATGTGGCATCAGCAAAGCAGAGCAGAACAGTACCACACTTACAGGTCCATAGGTGTCATAAGAAGATTGAAAAATGATTAGCAGCACAACTAATAATGAGCAAGATACTACTACCAGTCTGCATATTTTAACCAAAAGTGGTAATTACACCAGTAACAACATTCCCAAGAATAGTTGATGTTAAGTAGGCAATCAGTTGAAAAATCCATGCCAAATCATTTATAATAATGCAATAAACAATATGTTATGCCAATCCCACATTAAGTGAGAATGGGGCAATAAGATGATGATTATTCAATTTTTTTCATTGTAATAATTTTTATTTGCCTTTATTAATAACAGACCTGTTTCATCTGTTTTATCAGAGATTCCCTTAAGCTTCTGTATTTCTTTTTTTAATTCAATATTCTCTAACTTCAACTTCTCTATATTTTGCTCTAGTTCTTCTATTACTTTCTTTTGGTCTATGTTATTGTCTGGAGTTTGTGACTGTATGGATGGTCTGTAGTTTATCTCAGTCTGCTTTGAACTTGTTGGTATATGACAATAAATCCCTGACATTAAATTAGACAGTCTTGCTTTTATACAATCATAAGTTGTATACATTTGAGGATTTATTGTATCTGTTTTTAAAAAAACAGTTATTACACAAAGAAACAGGGGAATAAAAATCGAAAATAAAAACACTAGGATATTTCTACCGTTTTCCAGAGTTCGAAAGACAAGGCAATAAATTTAAACTCTTATCTTACCTTCTTCTTCATCACTAGAACTCTCCTGTTGCAGAGATTCTAAAGTAGCAAATTTAGAACTTCCTTGTTTTTTCATATATTTCTTCAGTGGTATTACAGGGGACTTAGGTGGAGACTCCATATCACTATCTGACAGAACTGGGACTGAGGCCACTGCTGGGGTGGGATTAGCTGGGACATCATCTACATTGCCTCCATGTTCATAAAAACTAGAAAGAGCCACCTGAAAACAAATGAATAAATATGTCATGATTTAAAAAAAAATACAGTTAAAAAATTGATTAACATTAAATTATAGATCATTCATTGTTTATTAAAAACATCATTAATATAAGCAATACATATTTAACAAAATTTTTGTTCTCTTTATTTATATATGCCATTGTTAACACAAGTAAGCTAAACTGTGATGTGTTAATAAACATTATGTTTCTTAAATATTTATAGATGGTGATAAAAAGGAAATTCGGTATCCTAAAGTGAATCTGTTGAAAAGGAATTAACACAACCAATAAAAAAGTAAACGAAAAACTTCCGAAAAACCAATTAATTTATACAACTGCAGATTTCTACAAAGTGAAAGCAAGTTTAAGCTCATGAATTACAAATATTAATATATATTTTGAAACATTGTATACAAATATATCATAATTTAGTTTCCAAATAATTTATAAATCTATAGTTCAACAACAACAACAACTAATATAACTAACAGGCAACTAAATTTTCTTTATGTAAATGTTTTATTATATATATATATATATATATATGTTCCTAGCAGTCAAGTTACCTTTACGGTATTAAGTTATGGATGTAAAAACTTATGCGAAACATAAAATTGCGAAATACAACAACTAAAATCTAATAGCCTTAAATGCTAAAACAAAACAAGAAAAATTATGTTGGCAAATTAACCTCAAGTTGCCAATTGGCGGATTCCAAAAAGAATCTACTTCGTGCATCATCAGCTCCTGTTACATCACAAAACTGCCGTAATGTATCTTCTTTGTTATCAGACATTTTCAGAATTTATTTGACAATTATAGAAACCAACGTTTTGAAATATCTGAAACGCCGATGACTTGCTTTTCATCAGTAATTTTGGTACATTGACAATGACATTAAAATTAATGTTGCATATAAAAACTTATGGTGATAAACCTGTAACAGCTGTAATTACAAATATTTTTAATAAAATTTCATACTGAAATTTATTTAAATAAAATAAATAAATTCCAGTAAAATTTTTGTAATGATATATGTGGTTTTATTTGTAATAACAAATGGTTCAAAACATCATAATTTTTTATACTTTAAACGGAATTTTCCTAAAATAATTAATCTTTATGGACGGGACCGTATTATTAATCTGTTTTAATATGTATAATAAAATTCAAGCATTTAGTTTTTTGGTAGCATGCAGATTCTCCTCAACGCGGAAACTCACAAAAACTTACAAAGTTTACAACTATGTTTTACTGAATTGGCAATAAATATCAAGCTGTCAATGTCATAATTTATTTTAGATAACCTAAAAAGATGCAAAATAATATATGAAAAATTTTTGGTGTTTTGTTATTAATGGTGCTATCGATTGTTTTTTTTTTTTTGGGGGGGCGAAATTTATATTAATCACGTAATAATTAAATGAAGACTCAACGAAAATCATCAACAAACATCATGCGAAAGTACTACCAGCTGATTCTAGTTTTAATCAGTTTTATAAGTATCGTAACGCTTCTTATATATCGTCACGAGTATTACCGGCTGCGATATGTTTTGGAGGTTCTCAATTTTTTTGGAAAACCTGGTTTGTCTGAAATAGAATTTTGCGGTCCTGGTTTTAATGCTACGATGTTGTCTGAAATACTTAGAAACTCGTCCATGGAAGTGCGTGAAACTCCACCGCTATTTCAACAAATAGATGAAGATTTTTATTCATATTCGTCATTTTTACGTTCGTATCAAAAATATGAGACATTAACACCATTATTTGCTCACAACATTGATACTATTGTTATTGGAAAAGCTAATGTTAATCCTTCATTCCGTTGTAATATTTGGCTGGAGAACGATCAGAAGCCTAAATCAGGTAGATTTTCATTTAAAATAATTTCTAAACCAATCAACAATTTTAATTTATATGTATTTCAATGCACAATGAATAAAGATTTTGGAAAGCCTAAAGGGATAAGTTTTTATGTTAATGACTATAACATTAATCCAATACATGCACCAATTAATAGAGTCATACAAGTCAATACAAAACGTAAACAAAGAAAAATCAGTAATATTAAATTTGTAAATAACATTGTACCTGCAGTTTGTGTAATACCAAACAAAATTCCAATGGTGTCTAGAGATCATTTTATTGAATTTCTTGTTTTCCACCACATGATGGGTGTTAATTACTTTACTATATATGATAGTATGATATCTGAAGATGTTATAAGAAGATTAAATTTGTTGCCTACAGATATAACACAATGGAACATACAGTTTTTTCCATTAAACTATCCCTTTGTGTTTTCAAAGTCTTATGATATTGTAAGATATGCAGTTGAATTAGATTGCCTTTTTAGACATTTCCGATATGACAAAGAGGAGTCTGATAAAGTTAGCCATGCCACAGTTCTTGCTTGGGATGAATTTTTAGTTCCCCGTTTCCATACTAATATAAAAGATGTTTTAGGTGATTTTGATCCAACGAGACAGTTGCATTCTGTAACTGTCCAACCACTTACGTTTTGTCTTAATCAAGCTGATGATGATTATGCTGAAATTGGTTATCCAGATATATTAAATAAAAGGCACTATTACATTTTACCAGATAAGAAAACATTGATCAATATAAAGAATTTGGATGCAATGTCCAAATTTGAGGAACTGTTTAATGTCACATCTACTAAAGAAATCCCATTGGATATGTTAGGTGTGCACAAATACACTGAATGTAGGGATAGTAAGAAGTACAATCCTAGAGGCTACAATGAAACTCAATTGCAAATTTTCCAACATAAGCTTGAAGGTGCAATCACACAATTTGCTCAGAGCTTGTTGAGCAATAAAATATATAGATTGTATAAATCAGGTCAGATTTGGGAGAGAACTGCTAGTGAGAATGTAAGAGATATGCTATGAGTTATTAACATTTCAGACATGGTTTAGACATGCAATAAAGTTTTGAGTAAAAAGGCACAAGAATAGCAGGCAGTGATATTAAGGCTTAGAAAACATTGTTACATACACCAGATAACATTCTTCTTTAATTACACAGAATGTTTGGGATTGAAATATATACCATTGAAAATAACTAATGAAATGATGAAAAATTTCAAGTAATGATTACAAATAACTGCCATATTTTAAAAATGTTATTAATTACTTATAATTTAATTTGATTTATGAATTGACCTGGTATGTGTATCAGACTAGATTTATATAATTAAATATACATTATATTTTGATAGCATTCTCATTAAACAATGTTAATAGAATATAATTTATTTTTAATGTTTCTTATATATAAAACATTCCTTAAATCTTGTGCAAAACAAGCTATTGAACTTTCTTTGAAGTGGTAATAGTAAGATTGTTTTTAAATTTACAAGACTATAAGATGTGAGGATGTTTACCTGATCGTAATTCTCTGTGTATTATAATGTGGCATTAGTTAAAATAAAAAATACTGCACCACATTGTACTTGTGGTCGTAAGAAATTAAAGCCCAGTAAAGCTATACTAACATTGTTTATTTGTATATAAAAAGATGTGGCACAAGACACCATTTATTATAATATAAAATTTGTAATTTAAACATAATTATTTAATAATGTTAGGACTGTATTGATAAATATGTTTGTTGTCCTTTGCTTTAAGCAAGTGGTTCTCAGAAATTGTTAAAATTTTACTAATTTACAACCATCCTAGTCCAACCATCATAGTAAATGTGACTTAAACAGCTTTCATATTGATCCCACTATTGGGATTTAATGTCTCTCTACCACACTTGCCAACTTCTGGTCATATATCCCATGTCTGCAAGAGCTGTTGTTCTTTCTGTCCCTTTGTTTCCTCACTATGGGATGACTCAGAACTAACCCTAGAGACATATTCATCGTATTTCTCTCAAATAATATTGAATAGACAAAATTAAAATGAAATAAAGGTATCATATGAGTATTTGTCAATACTTTTTAGATTTTAATAAACTATGTTTAATAAATATAAGATTTCTTTACAATAATTAGATTTCACTGTGTAGAAAAAATTAATATGCGTAATCTAGTTGCATTTCTACCATAGCATTTAAGTGTAACGTAAATTCTTTTAATTTTCACTCATATTTTAGACTTGTTTATATAGCAATTTGATAATTGAGAGATGATAATCTAAGTAATCCTTTGAATGTACTCTTATAGTTATATTGTCAATAAATCATGTGAAACGTATACACTGCCAATTATGGAATACAGTGATGATATAGAAGGATGTGCCTTGAAAGTATGAGGGTTATAGTGAGCGTTAATTCATGATATTCCTTTCGTTGTGAACTTTAATGCTTAATATAATAAGACTGCTTATCTGTATGTTTAAATCGATAGTAGATTTTGAGTAGTTGAGTTTAATACGTAAATAAATGTTAAAATTTTTAAGGTTATAATATTTTATTTCATACTATTTAACAAATGAACATCCCTATGAAGTTCCAATAATGGTTTAGCAATACAATAATATAATTTTTGGATTTCTAAATATATGAAAATACAGGTTTAACAACTACTTAAAGATCTTAAACTGTTTTAATATAAAATAGTTTAACATCATCATTAGCTGATAGATGTCTACAGCTGGACAACAACTGTCTATCCATTATCTTATGGTGCTAAATGACAATGAGGGCGAAAATAGTGAAGATGCCGCTATGGTGGTAGATTTGAAATATGTGGTTTAGCCAGGTGGGTTCACAAAGATCATATCACCAAGCAATTTCTATAAATTTTTGGTCCCGAAATGTAAAGGCAGTTAAAAATAAAAACCATGAACAACTTCTGAATCAGCAGTTTGGAAGCTACAATTCAACAAATATATTGATGGACGACATTAAACATGTTATTAAATGAATACGGTAGGTGTTTGTTACCATTAACTGTCCAAGTAGGTACTATCGCAAGTCATGCTTGTATTGACGAACAGTAGTATGCAAATATTAGCGAGTTCCGTTTTGAAAGGGCGTTGTAGTGATTAAATTTACCGGGTTTGTGATAGCTATCATCTTGTGTATCAAAGCGACGAACACAACGCGGTGCAGTGTCAGCTAGCACACTATATTGTCCGGGTCTTGTAATAAAAAAAAATTAGTTAACAATTATTTAAACATTACAAGGTTTAAATGTTAAAGAAAACACATTAATAATGAGACTAAGTAAATGTTTATTTTTATTCATCTATTCTAAATACAATGCAGGGCGACGGCCTCTTTCACAGATCAATTGATATATAAGTAAATACATCCTACAAAGTAAACACACAAATCTAAATAATTCAACTATACACAAAAAAGGATTTAATATCGACCGGAAGTGACGTAATAATAAATGAGCAAACTTGAGCAATACCTAAATGTATTGTCGTTGCCACAGTACAAAATAGACGTTACGAAATAAAAAAATGAACGTCAGTTAAAGCTTATACATAATATAAATATTGCCACGAAATTTTATTGTATTATGATACTTCCGTTTTAATAAGAGAAATATTAGTAATAACATTATTGAAATGTAGGTATATTAACAAATAGTGTTTATTTATCTTCAGTTGCATGATTGACTTGATTTTAGCGTACGGCTGATTCAGCCGAAGAAATAAAGATTACTTAACTAGCTTGCCTTCTTGATCATCTAACTTAAGTTGCCTTATGAAGTATAGAATCCCTATATAAATTAATTAATCATTGACATCATTAATAATAATAAATCAAAAAACGGAATGTATTTTTTGTCAACATTAACCTATTTATCAAATCGATCAACTCAATGTCACTCGGTGTTAAGTGACAATGACGCCGTAGATGGTGAAAAATTCTCACTCGGAATCCTCTTGGTTCTCATATGTTGACATCCCGATAGCAACAATACTGTTATGGAGGCAAATTTACCAACCACCATAAAAGCTTTCCAACATGTGGGCCCGGAATAGAACCAGAGAATTCCATGTTACAAAGGAAGCGCTTAGCCACTGCGCCATGGAGACAGTCGTGTTATTGATTTTTAATATAGTCTCCTAAAAAATAATGCTATGATATATTACCAAAAAAAAAAAAATACTGGTACAGGAATTGTTATGATTTATAAATAATTTTACCAGTTGGTGTCGTGTTACACTATTATCGTTAAGTAGAATAATTGATTTTAATGTTAGTATTGCTTAAACGTAATTTTTTTTTACTTTTACGACAAGTAAAATTTATTTTTGCCAAAAAAATTTTTTGATAGAATGAAGCCGGCTTTTAGGTTGGCGATGTTGGTAGCGCTTATTCCTGCTGAATACAGAGTATTAATAAATTTATTCCCAAATATAAGCTAAGAAACAATACACGATAGTTCGGAATAAAACATATTATTGTCATGATATTTTATGATCGAAATATTCCGAAGAAGGTCTATAGAGATATTATACAGAGAGTTATTGTTTATTTTATTTTTTATTCAACGCAGCGCCGAAACGAAAACATCGATCACGTGATGTGATATATCTGCTCATAACAATGTGGCGCTAGTTAGAATGATATAGACAATACCAAACTGGGCTCGTCGCCTCGAGATATAAGATGTTAAATTCCGTATCCACAGTAATTTCACTGAGCCACAGTGCTCTTCAAACTGCAAGAATGTTTGCACACTACTGTTTATCGATAGAAGTAGGCGCTGCGGTTTTACCTACATAGACGGTTTTCGGTATCAAAGTATTTTTGCGAGTTTCATATCAAATCAACTTTAAAATATTGGACTTCATGAGCTACATACGAAGCATTGTAAATGATAATAGGGACAGGTTTTTAACTTTAACATTCAAAAAGTAGCCCCTTTTCATTCTACACACCACTTTACCTATAAGACTCGACAGGTAAACTGTAAACTAGTATGTTTTATGATTGAAATTTAATTTCTATACATATAAGTATGTATTGTAAATATATGTTGTTTTATCGACCATAACGCGAATTGAAGCACTCTAAATATGATATCTCTATGCCGTTAGATTTTAATAATTCATCAACATTATCTAATATATGTAAGATTGCAATATTTATCAAACTATTTATAACGAAATTAACTGCAAGTTAAAATTCCTATAATACCTAAACAGACAAACATTTTCATAGAATATGTTGCACTTATTTAATAGCCTCGCATTTCGCGACGAATAAGTCTTAATATACATGTAATCATCAAACGTTCGTTTCTATTATATATAGATATATATATAATAGTACGAATTTATATCTTTAACGATACAATAGTTTAAAATATCACCATTTTCTAAACGCTAAAACGTTAAAAAGGATTACAGTAAATGCACAAAAAATAGTCACATAGTCTTATGAGTTCATATAACAACAGTATTCTAAGTGAGCTTAACAATCGTCGTGGGCGGGTACTTGGAGAATTTACTGCAACTTGCATATTATTTAATTTTTTTTTATTCCACAAGCAGACAAGCAAGACGTTCGTCTAATGGTAAGTAAACATTCGCCCATAAAAATGTAATGCTATTTATATTGCTTGTCGATTTTAGACACCAAAATTAAGTTAAGTATCATTACACCAGTAATTTTATGCTTTAAAGCGCCTTTCGAACCGGAAAACAGTAATGTTTATACGCTACTAGTTTCGCGGCAGACACTAGTGCTATCTACCGAAATGGTCTTCGGCAGTATAGATCTGCCAAGAGTAAAAGTAATTTATTACACTATTACAATTTAACAGTACAGACATTATAAAATTATAATAGTATTCATTAAATAAAAAATATATCATTTTAAGCTTAAAAGTATAAAACATGACTATCTGACATGTACATATCAAAAATATGACCGAGACAACAAAATTTCTTAAGTTGCCTTGTATTATAAAAGAAAGTAAGTTTTCCAAATACCCACAAACGAAACTAGAGTAAATGCAAAAGACTAGCAATTGTATGCCTTTTCTCTCATACCTCTGGCTCTGTCTCTCATGACCGTATACACATCATTATGACTGTTCTCATTTGTCTTATTCTAAATTTAGAATCTTCTTTGTGAATTACTAAAACATCAATAAAGTTAAATACAAAACATTGTAACGATATAAAAAAAATTAAAAGCAAAATGCATACTAAATAATAAATGAAGTTTGTAGTGCAATTTTTTTGTCACAATTTAATTTGTAGTTGTTAAGTACTTGGGTAGTGGTCTAATCGGTGTAGAGATCCTTGAGAGGCTTAAGCTCTGTAGAAATGAGTTTTGTGACTGATAATGTAATGAGTTTCAGAATTAGGTCGCAGTATTAAGCATATAGACTGTGTAACAACAAAGTATAATTTTTTTTTAAATCCTCATCATATAAACATTCACTGCTTGACATGGTCCTCCCTCAAAACCGATTGGTATTGAGTTCCTCGCATTCAACAGTTTCCCACGACCTTTGTGAGGTGTCATCAAGCACTGCGTGTACCATTACGCGATCGCTAAAAAGGCCCTGGACCTTACTGTCCCATCACATCCTCCTAGTGATGTGCCCTACTCATTGCAAATAAGTCTAGAATTCGAATTCGTTAGGATTTTAGTCGTACAACCGATCTGTTTATTTCTGATTGCATAGCGCAAAAAAACTTCGGAGGATAGTCCTCTCAATCGCACTTTGTGTGATTGAGTCTTTTTGTTTTGGATGTGTCTTTGCGCATGAATAAATAAATATATAAATGATACTAGATTTAAATAAAAAATAATTGTATCAATTGTTAGAGACAGAGTAGTAAGCCCGTTTATCCGTTATTTTTCTCTCTTTCCTCAGACTTTTATACAACTTAGTAATAGCCTCGATAACATAACATGCAATTGCCATTCTTCGATAACCTGCATTATAACATTGTGATATAATATGTAACATATTTAAATATATTTAAGTTAAGGGTCGTAACACTATAGAATTGGTAGTAGTGTATGAAATCTAACAAATTGGAGAATATTCGCAATAAAAATTATATACAATGGGCTAACAAAACTCCACAACACGTGGCCCAGAAATTGGACCAGGGACCTGTGTTTTTTTGGTGCTCTCTTTTGGCACAGGATCACATTTTGAAAGGCGCCGTGCTGTACATAGTGGGACCCTGAAACTAAACATCTCATCCTAACATATTGGTATGAGAAGGTGCATATATAACTAACAATGCTGTTCGCTTGTCGCCTCTTTTGGTTCCATCAAAAGGAAAAAAGATATTATGCAATCTTCAAGTGTTACAACCCTTATATATATTTTTTCAACGAACATACAATAATAACAGCATTAGTAAAATGCAGATCAGTTTAAAAAGTGTATGATTACAATATTAGATAAAATTTAACAATATATATGTAGTAATACATACAAAGATATTTCTGATTAGGCGTGCAAGAAGATCGTAGTGTTTGAATATATTACTGAATCTTATATATCTATAATTTTGTTTTCAGGTTAGAAAGAAATAAAGTACTGTCTGTGTATAACCAGTGGGTACATCGAGTTCATTAAAAAATAAACCTAATTCTTGCAAAGATAAAGTTGAAGTTTACAGAGCACCTTATTTAATAAATATAACTCTGACAGTTAACCTTGAATGTATTGCATTAGCGTTTTTGTGTATACAATGAATAAATAAATTTCTTGGTCATTTTATCTGTAAGCAGCTTCTATATCAGAACTCCAAAAATACAGTATTCGATAATTTACTTATAACGTACTAGTATTCTAACAGCCCACATAACGTTCCCACAGGTGGGATTCGGGGCCTTCTCTCGTAAGGAAAGTGTCAAGGCCATTTGTCCGTTACTCTTGTCACATGCGAGTTGGCGGATGTACATTCACAGTAGTTGACATTATAGGAATATATTTATTTTCGACGGAAGCTCAAGGATCTGTTAGGATAGAACCCAGGCCTTATAGTAGTACAGTGTTTTACAATCTGAGCTATCGCTACTTTCTTGTGTTTGTACACATGTCTTCATTCACATACAACATGAAGTCCATGTAGATATTGAACATATATATATATATATATTTCATTATTATAATTATTTGTACAACATTTAAACAATACTGTGTAATAAATAAATCTATTTGTTAATTTGATTTAAAATTAAATTGATTGTGAGAATGTCGTAAAAATTATTGTGTATTAATTATATATAACAAATTGAGAGGTTAATGATTTCTTTAATAGATTCAAAGCTTGCTTGGAGTTTTAATACATTCATCACCATCGTAATCTAAACAGTTTGAAATCCATTGCTAGGCATAAATTTAATACAGTATGCGGATTTATTATTATGATTATTTTTTGTTTATCCATTGATGATAATGATGACAATTATTTAAAGGAAATTCTCATTTATAATTAATACGGATTTCACTGTTTATCGTTTGGTAATATTGATTATGATTTAGGGGAAACACACCCATGTAAAATCATTATTTTCAATATATGTGAATATATATACATTATATCATCAATACTATACTTCATCAACATTTCAACATATATATGTATACCAACAATAGAATATTTACATGATTCCAACGATCTAATTCAACAATTATATTCATAGAACGCTATGTAGACTTACAAGTTTTTTTACTTCTATTTCTAATCCTTGTTCAATGTTTTCAATTAAGTGAAAGTATAATAGCAATTCAAATCCGAGACCTAACTACTTAATAACACCTAACCTAGACCTAACTTTATAACTAACAGCAACATGACTAAGACTCTACTAGACCGCTTAACGTTTCGCCGTCGTAAAGGAATGGGTTACTAACAATCCAAGTACAGAGAAGGTCCGTAAACATAACACAAACAGCCCGCTCAATGGTCTCACTGCTGGAACTTGAGACCTTCTCTCACAGGGAGAGAGTCAAGGCTATCATTATGCTAAACAAGAATTGTTCACAATAAAAACTGTGGCTCCATTAAATAGCTGCACAAAAAATACTGATATGTCCATTAATAGGAAAAAAAAATAGATCGACTATTAAAATGCAATAATAATATTAGACCGTATGATTACTAGATTGTGTAAATATCCTAATTGAAAACATTAAGTAAAATGTAAACAAAATACCTTAAGATCAAATTTATCAAGAGATCGTTAAAATGGAATGATATTTAAGTTTTATATTAAATCAAATAGATTAGTGCTTGGCCACAATTCCACTTGGTGATAAATAGTTATTTGGTACTGCGATGGTTAAACGTACTAGCTAATTCACTATTTTCTTGAAGATTCCCACATAATATTAAATTATCTACAGAAGTTTTGCATTGTTATTTTAAACCAATCCTCTTTAATTTGGATGAACAGTTAAGTTTATAAGCTTCAACCCCTAATCTGAGAGAGAATTAATAAAAACCTATTATACGCCATATTCACGTCTATTTTTAAAGTTACGATGGTCATCGATTTATGTATATACGTGTATATATATACACAGACAAAATTTTAACTGAGAAAACTATGTGGGTAATTTAGCTGCGCAGAAAAAGTAGTTTTGATACATAACGTTTCATTGAGAAGTACCAGGAGCGCACAGCAGTCTAGGAGAGTCGGCAGTCTCAGGAGCGCGTCTGCGCGGGCGGCGAACGCTCATGTCAGAAATAAATAACCTCCTCCTCGGGCGGCGGAGCGCTCGTGGGCAGCGCGGGCAGCATGGCGGGCGGGGCGGGAGAAGCGGCGCCGCACGCATCCGGCGTACGCACGCGGAACTTATCCGGCAACTTTGGGTAAGTATTAGTTCTGGAATTAATAGAAATACGTTTAACATAAATTATATTTTTTTATTTAATGAAATAACAAGACAAGCTAGACCTACTCCTGATGGTAAGTGATACTCGCGCTCACGACAACGTAGTATCAGTTAGTTTGATATATACTATTACCACATGCTCATCGCCTTGATAAATAACACGTTAAATTTCTTTACCTTAGTAATTCCACTAGCTACACCGAGCTTTAAACAAGTGAGAATTAATAATGTAGTGTTTACCTAGTAGCTTTATTATTTAATTGTTGTTGTGATGGCAAAGGTGCAGGAGAGCTGCCCGTGCGCGTGTGATGTATGACTAAACCATGACTATGCTGGAAAAAACAAAAAAAAAATTTTAATACACATCTTGTTGTTTGAAATCATAAACCATTAAACAAAAAGTAGTTAATTTGCGATATATCTTTTAATCAGATTTAAATTCTCTGTATATTGCTTTTGTGTAAGACTACGTTTTGTGGAATATATCACAAAACACTTATGTCCAACAGTGGACGTTCATTAATTGAGGTATAAAAATAATAGAACACCTTTTACTACGATATAAAAAATAACGATAGGAAAGTGTTTTTTTTTGTTACCTTAAAAGTACATTAAAAAAACGAACATGCGCTAACATCGAAAGCCCAACAGACGAAATGGTTGAAGTATAAATATCTGATATGAGATTTAATTTCTGATAAAGAACTAAATAGCATTGTAAGGCAATACATGAAAGAAAGCGATAAATTTTGTTTCCAGACCCGAATAAATTGTGTAAAATAAAATTTCCTTTTAATGTTTCTAACCCTAACTTTTCCTCTTGTTTCTTTGTTTAATTGGATAGGTGTTTAATATTATTTTATGCGCAATGAACTCACACTTGGCTTCAATTTCAATGTTAAGTAACCGGAGGACGAAGCGTCATGGTCGGAAATTGTCGGGCTCTCATATGTTGGCAGCCGGAACAGGACAAAATTATTATGGCGGTAGATTTCCAATACGAGAATGATAGCTATTTCAAAAATCGATTATAGACAGACAACAATTTATTGGGGGGATACAATTAAAAATCTGTGCTTCATTAACTTACACAAGAACAAATCAAATAAATACTCTACGCAACACCAATTGAACTAAGATTACTTACAGATAATAAATAAAAAAGTGACCATTAAAATACATTCGGATACTCGGCCTCCTGAAAAATCAACCATTTTATCTGTTGCTTAATAATTAATAATTTTGAACAAAATAAACAGCATTTTAAAAGTTCCTTCTGCGGGTACAAGATGCATTACCTCACAAGAAGAGTGCTAAGCCCATTTATAATGTTAATATGTTTTATAATAAGAAATTTAAGTTACTAATAATAGTCACATCAAAATTAGACAAAAAATTTCTTATAAATTTACGATGCCTTATTACTCTTAATAATTATTTAAATTTGATTAATTTTATAATTTACAAAGAATTCCACACGATGCTTCCTTTCTACGTCTATCGTCACCCTAATAATAAGCATTAGTTTTATAAAAAAAATAATATAGCTGTAAGTTAACCCAAAAGATATCTTAAAATAATTTAGTTATGATATTTATACAGTTACCTCGCTAGGCGATTCGTGAAGCCTGTGGTATCCGGGAGGCGGCTGCTGGTTCTTTCCGCTGGCTAATTTCAGCGGCAGCTGTTGTTTCACCATTTGCTGCAATAGATAGTATTTTCACGTCATGTTATCATAGAAACTTCTTTAATTTGCCAACATTTCTACAGATGATATTCAGGCAACTGAGGGTTATGTCTTCTCTCTCTTCTTCTTCTTCTTGAAGGAGAGGATTATGTGCGATATTTATATGTTCTATTAAAATTTTCTTACCGTTGGTCTTCGAAAACGGGTTAAGTACAGAGAATGCGACAGTATGGTGTAACGTACTTGCTTAGAATACTTTTATATGTTGACAGTGGGATTATAGCTTATAGCGATAAATATGGCTGCCGCGACAGAGGCATACATATTCAACAGCCTTTGGTAAATGATTACCTTGAAATACCGAAGCCTTTGGTTTCATTCCGAGGCTACATGTTGTGAAATTTGGAAAGTGATAAGTCGCATTTTGGATCCTGTCTCTCCAGCTACCACCTTCATTTTATAAATATGTGGACATAATATCTTTATTGTATTTGGGCTCTCAATATATCAGACGTGAGGTATTCTCACTGACACAATATTGTTTGAAATTGTGGTTAAATATTGGCCTATTGAATATAAAAAAGATTAATAGAATAATGATATGTGTGTATTAATTTGTATGGAAGGTTTAAAAATAAGATACTAACACAGATAGCTGGTGCCCGCACGGTGGCTTTGCTCTCATTCTGCGCGGATAGTAGCTGAGGAGGCGGCAGCGCGCCGCTGCGGACACTGCATGCTGACGCTGAGGACTCGGAGCCGGTGGAGCCGCGGTTGTCTGATAAGATAAAAATAAAACCACTACAACTCTGAAACCAAACTTAGGACTTTGGGCTTATTTTTCAAGTATATATACCTCAACAACTCTCTATATAACATCTTATACTATAAATTGCTCCCTTCATATGCCTACTAAAAGGGATTCAGATCCTTCTGTGACATAGAGCAAATCTAAGCTATTTTATTCAACATACTGGTCAAGTGTGGATTAGTTGATATTATATGCCTAAAAAAGCTGTATTCAGTAACCCATTATAGCTTCAGTACTATGATTTACATTCACTTTTATTTTATTTAGTAATAAATACTATTTTTATCGATTTCAATGTGAGGCTTGCTAATCCAAAGGAACCTATTACAGTATGCCTGGAGTTGCAGTCAGTTGATGACAAAATTTGTTTGAAATGATGATAACGGCATAGTTAATTATGGCAATGTACTATTAGAGAATTACTAAAATGAACTAACTTCGCCATTTTGGGTCTTTCCTACGCGTTGTATCGCTGACACTGGAATCAGGTGACAGCGTCCCCACACTCGCTATCTCCTCTTGTGAACCACCTGAGAAAGAAAAAAAATGTTTTGAAGAGTAAAGCCTTTAAAGATTATAACTGCCGATGTAGAGAGGTTGTACGTTTAACACATTTGTTTCCTTGCGCTATGTCTACGCATGTTCTTGGTAAGGATAAACTGCCACAGTCCTCCAATCGAGCCAAATACGAGACTACTTCTTTCACCTTGTGTTCGCTTACAGAGCGGTGAGGACCGCCACGTTAAAAACCCGCAGGCTTCTTGGAACAAAAACCGTTATATATTCTAAACAATTCAAGAATACATGCAAACTCTGGAAGGATTAAAAAAATACCAATATTAGTGAAGAAAAACAAAAAACATGTTTCTTTTTTAAGTTTTATTAAATATTATAATATTTGAACATATAGTTACCGTGCTGCTGTAACCTCTCCAGCCGCCGATACAGCCTGTCCCTTTGTTGTTCGACGTCCTTCTGCTGCTCCTCCAAGTCCTGCCGCGCTGCTTGTAGCTGTCGACGTTCTGAAACACCATTGTTGTTGCTATGGCACTGCATTATTATGCAGTTAATGTCTATAACTTTGTAGGAAACAGCGTGAAGATTGTTATAATTATTTGTATATTGATAGTTTCAACTTTTATATCATTACAGACATTAATTAAGAAGAATGTTTGTTTATTTACAAAAGTTGTACGTGTCGTAAGTGTATGGGTAAGAAATATGTAGTAGTAAGAAATATATAGATGTGAAAGTGTTGCATTGGGTGCTTTTAATAAAACCATTTAAATTAATAGGTGAAAATTAATATTCACTAACCATTCATGATAATGATATCTGATAAGATAACATAATAGAAACAGTTGAGCCTAAATATCCATTGGCTACTCAAGTGTGGATTGGTGGATTTCAAATGTCTAAAGTGGTCATTCTTCAAACATGCCGGTTTTGTAATAATGTTTTGGTTCGTCGCTAAGACGTCATTAGATATATAGAAATAAAATATATTAACTAGTAGGATAACGCCAACCGGATACAGTTTAACATCTAATTAGGAATTATTGATAATGTATATTGTTGTTGTGGAATTAAAAAGTATTCTGGTGATTATTTAATGGACTCTCACCGTCCTCGACTGATGCCCTGTCGGCAGCGCGTTGCGCCTCCCACGCAGCACGCTCGGCTGTGAGCCGCGCTTGCGCATGACGTAGTTCCTCCAGCTGCGCGTCGTGCGTACGCGCCGCGCTGCCGCCGCTGGAACGCCAGGCGCACACCTGCGCCTCCAGGCTGCCGGATCAACACCACTACCTTATAACTTTTTTTATGTTTATATTCGACAAAGCGTCGAGGCGTGGAAGACTTACCGAAAATAAGTGATTCGTCTGTATGTAATAATGTGAGGCTAGCTAGCATGACAAGCATTGGCCCGAATTGAGGTCATCGTCTTGAGATGTAAGATGGTGAGTCTGGTTATCCCAATAATTTCCTTACAATTGCACATCCCTATCGGCTGCAAAAAGTTGTTTGAGTATGTTGCAAGGTTTGTTTGTGGTTTTATACAAATAGGAGATGAACAGGTTTGATTTTTGAGCTTAAGATTCTGTTATAAGAAAATATTTCGAGATCCCGCTATGATCATAATACAATAGCATTTAAGGACATATGATATCCTCTAACCCGCACTTGGCTTAATAAATGGCGTCTATATTTCCAATTTGAGAGAAGAACCCAAATTCTAGTAGTGAAAACCATACCTAGGCTCTTTTTTTATTTAGCGTAGCAACTTACCTATGTATAGTGGTGAGTTGTTGCCAAACGATGCAAGTGAGCGTGTATATAGCATGTTGTAGCTTGAGCGCAGCGTCTCCGCCAATCTGCTCCAGTAAGCGGGGTTCAGAGACTTCGAGAAGATTGTGGCCTTGGGATTCACCTTCAAGTCTCGCCTCTGGTCCGGTAGGCGCCATTCCCGCATTAGGTTCGGTGGGTGTATCTGTTGATAGACGAACCGCAACACCTGGCAATGAGTTTATTTTTATCTACAATTGGCTAAATCTTGACTTCAATCGCAAAAAAAAAATGTATATGAACTTAAGTGAGTATCATGTCCAGTTTGGTAAAGTGCGATTGCATAGAATAGCTCTCGTGTTTGAAATATGACAACAATTTTATCAAAGTTAAATCCCAAGCTCACTGTACAAAAACAATATGAGTGTGAGACTAGAATTGTATAAAAATACATTATGATGTAAATTACATACCTATTCAAAAATTAATTTAAAGTTATTGAACAAGGAATACATAATTTGTAATAATTTTATTTGTAAATATATATGAATCACAAAATTAAACAGTTACAAATGTTTATTATAACAGACATGGTAAATAAATGACAATGACTCTCACTTTATGAGAGAAGGTTCAGATTGCCAGCGGTGGGAATATTAAGAGGGATATTTATAGTGAACAGGTTAGTGAAAATTTACAGGATTATAAGAGTATGTTTAAACCAAAGTCACCTCTATGCTTTGCAGCGTCAAAGCCCGCGAACGTATCAGCTCTTCGTGGTAACGCGGGGCTCTGGTACGCGACAGAATGCCGCTCTCCCGCTGAACTAGTGCTACGCCCCAGTGAGATACTGCCGCTCCAAGTACCGCTAGACGCTTCTAGAGCTTCCTAAAATGTGAAAAAGAATAACAAAGCATTACTAAAGGTAATTCAATATTGTCTATTATTGAATAAGTTTCATTAAATTCCTCTTACAATGTTATTCAAATAGTTTTACTTGAGAAAAAAAAAGCTATAGAAGAGATGGAAATTTTAAAGCTTACATCTTACCGACGGTTTCACATATATCTTCTGAGAAGAAAGCAACAAGAAAGTCAGGAGCACTCTTGTAATTACACAATATCAGGTATCCTATCGAATTATGTTTTCTTTGTCGATTGTTAAGCATTTATAGTACCAAGTAATAAAACAATGAAGTATCTGTACCTTGACGACCCTGCAAACCTCCTGCCATAGCGCGTGCGTATCAGGTGTGGGTGCGGACAAACGCACATAGTCAGGGAAAACTAGACCCCCCGGGAAAACGGACGATACACCTGAAAAAAGTTGTGCATATGACACCGCTTGATATGTGAAACAGAGGTTCTTGATTCGATTCCGCGGCTTTATGTTAAAAAGTTTGGATCGTAGTAGAATTTTTTCGAACCACCCACGCGAAACTTGCTGTATTTCGACTGACAACATATGAGAATATTGAAAACAGAATATTCCAGTTGAGCTAGCTTCACCACCCACAGCCTTCTTGCCACTTACCACCAAGTTATTAATTGATAAAAATTACCTATAGTTAATAAAAAATAATAATACTTGTAATATAAATATATACATTTAATATGCAGTAAATCATCTGCTGGACTGTATTAGCAATGGAATATAAATTCATATGAATGAGTAGTGTTTTTCAGTTTAATTCAGTTAGTAACGGGAAACAGTGATAAGTTTGTAAGGCAGGCATACGCGATGTCCGTCTTGAAGAGATGCGGGTTTGATCCACACAGTGTAGACATACAGAATAAAAAAAAATCAAGAAGAAACTGACATATTCCTAGAATTTCAATAGTGGCAGTAGGCCCCAACATCAGCAGTGGAAACATCAAAATAACTGTTTATTTATTTATTTTTTATCCTATAGACTAGCGCTTCATTACTGTCCTATCGCTTCGAAGCGCTTCATCTTAATGCGTGGCATCTCGTCAACGTTGGGTCGAATGCGTACGGTGTCTGCACGTCCGATGGTAGAAGGGCGATGGCGGAACCAAATCATATAGTTCCTGGGCACACTCCCCGTAATGCAATAGATAAAACACAGTACAGGTTAATAAATAACTAACCCGTATTCGGTATATCCAATGTCGACGAGCCAGTATGTCCGACCATCTTCATGTGAAGCGCCATTTTCTCCTCCAGCAGTACTGCATGCTCTCGATCTTTCAAACGTAATGCCTCTGTGCACATAAAAGTTAAACACATTAATGTTCTACTTTCATTCAAGATTCAACGTTCCAATTTAAAACAAAAGGAACAATATTAACAGTCGCTTCGTTAAATATAATAATTGTTATTAATTAGTAAAATTATACAAGAGTCAAAAATTTTTTATGTCCTGGCCATCAGTTGATAGAAATCCACAATTCGACAAAGGCCTTTCGGTATACTTTATATACTGGTATTACTTTGTTTCCAAATTTATAAATATAACACTAATATCCATTATATACATTTTGTATGTTATTTCTAACTTTACTATAAAAATTTCACATTAAAGTTTAAATAAAATAAGAAAATAATGGGATTGCATTCAGGAACCATTTAATTTGAAAATGGATAAAGGTATTTTAATAGATAAATAACATACATTAATTTAGAAAAAAATCAGTGTTTTGGAAAAAGAAGTCAGAAAAGATATATACAATGAAAAAAATTTACAATTTGTTATTAAATTATTTATGTAAATGGGACCATGCTATCATGCAAGAAAAATGAACAAAAGTAAAACTTTATTTAGTTCAATCACCTTCAATATGCCACCATGGTGTTTCATCTGACAAAGAAAAGGTATATCCTGTTATTACCCCTCTATTTTGTTTATTTTCAGTGGGCTAACACTTGACTTCAATTTTAAACGATGTTAAGTGACAATAAGACCGTGGGGGGCTCTACTAAGTTGACACCCGAAAAAAAAAGCAATTCTGTTATGGCTGTAACAACCTGGCCCTGGAATCGAACCAGGGACTTCCGTGTAACTATACAAGCAGTTCGCCACTGGACCACGGAGTTACATTGATATAAATACTACATTTCTATATTAGTTATTTAACCGCCCCGAGATTACGACTTAGGCGAAGGTAGTCGGGGAACGGATCCGCGCCCGCCCTCGACGACCGAGTAAATTCACCTGAAAAACCAACAACTAGACACATATTGAGAAATTCCGCAGTCGGATAACTACACTCTACATAGTACACCAGTGTAGTGGATTCGGGCCCACGAGCCCAGTATCAGATAAGCCGTAAAAGTCGCATGGCTTGCAGCGCTAACATCGTCAGGAATCTAGAATGATTTAATTTGTATGAATTTTGCGCGACTATGTATTTGTACCGAAAAATACCTAATAAAAACCTGAGATAACAGTTTAACATGTAACTGATAAATGTATTTTTAATCTAAAGTTTTGTATTCTTACAACGTTAGAAAAATATGCTCTACTTAGACGTACTAAACAACAGAGATCGATCACCGTATGCATAATTTTTTCGCGGTGTTTTCAAATAATTTTGTAAAAATAAACTTATTTGTACATGAAGTAACTCCTGTTTATCCTCAATTATGAAACAGTGTGTGTAGCTGTTGCACATATCCCGTCATATAAAATCTGGGCAGAATCATGCGTACCTGTAATCAGTCTTATATTCTCATGTCTCGCCTCCAACTGGCGCTGCCTCTCCTCAGCGGAGGACGCAAGCGCGCTGGCCTCCGACTCTTCAACTTCTTCTGGACAGCTTTGTACAGCCGCTCTGTAGGTATCAGAATATAAGTTACAATTATCCATAACAATATTAATAATTTAAAAAATGTGTTTCTCTGTTACACTATGACGAATTTTGTTATACAGATAAGACAAACTCTGCTTCACAGCAAGATGTAAGATACTTTTATTAACAAAATAAAAAAAATATTACAATAATAATTGTTAGGTAATAATATGTCCTACCTTGTGTAATATATTCCATAAAGTTGTTTAAGTTTTATATAGTTGTATATGTATCATTTACTATACCGAATAGCGTGTATCCACGATGCAATGTCCTTGGGTCTATGCACACGCAGCTCAAACATCTCGGGCTCGGCTGGCCCGCTGCAGATCAAGTACAGGCCCCTGCCTTCAGCGCCCGCTTTCTCCCGCACCAGCAGTTTCCACAGTGACACGACCCCCGTCTGCTTAATCATGGCAACTACATCAGCACCACAAATAGTAGAACAAAATATTGGCTTTACCTTTATTTTACTATATTGACTAGTACGCGATCATAAAACTAATAGATGGTAAGTCGATATAACTTTTGAAGTAAAGCACAATTGGCTACATGATGCAGTAGCTCTCTTTATAACACAGAGCCCCTTTGATTCGTTTCCAAATTTTCATGATATAAAGATTGATGAGTGTTAGGCAGTTTTAAACACCTGGCTCATATTGCACTGTTACAGCTTCAATATAAAACAGCTATAGTATTCTAGGAGAGTATGCTTATCTGCCTTTTTCGTATCTTTGTCACTTTACACCATGTGAAATTAAAGTTAATTGTAGATATTTTTTACACACTTAGGATTTATACATCACATTGCGCTCGTCGCTTGAGACATTAGATGTCGAGTCTCGTTACCTCAGTAATTTCACTGGTTAAAACGCCCTTCACACCGGAACAGTAATGTCATCATACTACTGTTCGGCGGCATAAATAAGCGCTGCGGTAGTAGGCCACATAGACGGTTTCCGGCAACAGAGATCTATCACAAGTGAAAAGCTGTCTATAAAAACAATGCGCTTTATGACATAAGATGTTTAGTCTCATTACCGTAGAGATACCTTAGCTACAGTATTCTTCATACCAGAACAGTCATGTTTTCATATTACTACTTGGGTAAATTATAGAACGATAAAAGGAAGTGCATACACACCTTATTCTCAGGTGTGAAGAAGGTATACTTGTTGTTATTATCGTGTAGGAAGAAGAGTACGTCAGTCAATACTATCACAAGTATAGTTTGCATTTTACTACGGCCTTGCATCAATGTTGCTACACCTTCGAATCTGTTGAAGAAAAAAAGTAAGCGAGTTTGATTTCTATAGAAAATCAATTTTGATCGTAGTCTTACATATCAAAAGAAAATAAACCAGTTTTTTATGCTTTTATGCTTATGAATCGGTGTATCACTTAATTTCTAGTGGTCATATTACTCATCACTTTGTGGGTTAAGAATAAAACAAGAGAAAGAAAATACCTACTTCAAACTTCTGTTGCCTTGCAATATATCACTCTTCTTGAACTTCCGGCCGCGGAAGTTAGCGAAAGATTTTGCGTCGATGCGATGATATATCTCCAACTTCCTGTCTTCTCTTTCTTTGGCAGCGACTTGATTGTCCACATCCACTAAGATTTCCTAGTACAATTATTTAAATTAATTTAAGTATGTGAAGAATCGACACACTAACCCGCATTTAGTCAGCGTCGTGGATAAATAGCCTCTACCTTCTTCTTCCAAGAGAAGGCTTGGGATCTCCACAGTGGAGGTGCCTTTTGCCTATGATTTACTTTTTTTCCCCAGCAGTTTTCTGCGACCTTTATCAGATCATTCGACCACCTTGTGGACAGCTTTACAGAAGTCTTCAATGCATGCTAAGCTTACATAAAAATATTAATTTACCTTCACTCCGCATAGTGCTTTCTGCAATAATTCTCTTTCAATGACATCATCACCGGCGGTCTTAAGGAGCGGCTCCAATAGTAGAGGGTACTTTGTAAGCCTCTGAGCAACGAACAATACGCACTCTGGTACACCCTGGTGAAAAAAAGTTGATAAAACTAAAATTATGTGCTTGATATATGCAAGCTTTTTTTAAATGTGTCAAACCAGTTAGTACTGGTGGTAGCCAATATGGATCAACTGTTTCTTCGAGATGTAGGTTTAATCTTCATTAAGTTAGAGTTTCCGGTGAAAGAAAAAACGTGAGAAAAGCGATGCATTAACAAGATCAAGCTTTCATTTACATGTAACAATAAACATGCCATATATGACCAGCATAGTGGACAAATGTTCCTTGACTCTGTCCACGTGAGAGAACGTCTTAATTAGCGGTTAGTTAAGTATATAAATATTTTATAACGTTGTGGTGCCGGAACACATTATGCTGGTTGCCACGAAATATATGACATCAAATATTGCTCCTCCAGTAACTTTAAAAGCTACAACGCTCATCTAATTGCTTATCATTTGTGATAGAATCAAATGCTGCCCGTAGTACCTATCTGGATATTCTTTAACAAAAAATATCTGGCACCCCTACCTCAACTAGCTGATATTGTAAATAAGTTAAGAGTTTTTTAGTTCCACATTTCGAAGATTAATAATTATTTATACCTTCTTCCTAAGCAGCGGATTCTGTTGACATTTGCGTATGAAGCGTGACAGTCGCGGCTCTCTCGTGCAGCTCTCTTTAAACACTTCCACTGCTTCTCTATGTCTTGAACAGAATTCACCTGCAATATAAATTCAAAAAAATCAATTGTTTCTCAGAGGAATTTTATATATTGTCCGAATAGAATAAACTTATTTGTCGACAAATAGTAGTGAGTTCATTATTTCGTTTTAATATAACATATGTGCTACTGAGATGACGACAAATAAGAAATATCTATGAGCTTTTTAACCATTTCACATACATTCTTGGTTTGGTTGTTGGATAAATGACTTTATAATTACCCTACAAAAATCGTGTGAGCACGCATGTGCATATGGCTACTCAAGGTGGAATTCGGCTATGGGAACTACGTCATTTATTGCAAAAATTAAGAGGAGAGCAATTAGGAATGGAAAATAAGAGAAAGTTTTGCTGTCCATGGTTATGCTGCTGACCGTAAGCGGCTTTAAGTCGCTGATGCGCGGGTGGCGCGAAAGCCTCGGCGAGTATGTCAGCAACGGTGGCGACGCGTGGCGCAGCTCGCTGGCGGGCGCGCAGGCGAGCGAGCAAAGCAGCGTGCAGCGCCCAAAGCTCGTCAAGCCGTGGGAACATGCGAGAGACCTGTGCGCTGGATATGCCGCCTAGACGAGTCATACCCTCGGCGAACATCTGAAATAAATATGTGTATGTGGGTACATTAATACATTATTGTTACAGAGCAGTTGTATTAATGACGTGCATTTTATTCTGTTTGAAATATCCCTGAATTAATATACCCCTAGTCGAATACCATACTATTTCTTCGACGGTTTTAGACGTGACGGGTCAACCAGTTGATCGCTCGATTTAGCGTGTCCAGCGAATCAAACGTATTTGGTTTTTCCTCATAGTATTTACGTTTCAAAGCGACAAGCACAATATGGTGCAGTGTGTATAATTGTAATTAGGGCCATGTTGTCATGGACGGGCGTATCACATGATCATTAGGTAAACGATCTGCTCGTCTCGTAGCTTTGACGAATTAAAAAGGGCATTTCACCTTACCTTCTGCATAAGTCGTATAGTGAGACAGTGATGTTTCTCCGTCAAAATCAATTCATAGATGTGTTCTTGTCGCTTTGTCTCTCTATCCCCTAGAGTCCTGAAATATTCATATTCTTATGAATATCGACAATATTATAATATTACAAATAATGAGAATAGTAACTGTTATTTATTCGCTTAAATAATTGTTGTACACCTTTAATTTAAAGACAGAATATTTAACCATGAACCTTATGTATATTTTATGCCGGTTAAAAGATGGCGAGAAGTAGAAACATATATAGATCATTCCTGCTTTATAGAGTGGAGGTGTCATGTGAGGTTGGTACATGTTTGAAAAGTTTCAGAATCTACCAATAACCATGTGGCCCCTGAATCGATTCAGGGGCCATGTTACTATACCAGTAGTATAGCAAAATTCGGTCAAACAAATAACAATCATCACATTTTTATCGATAAACATTAAAACAGATGTTATCATCAAGTGTTATATCCTGCTTTCAGATATCTTTCGCTTCGTCTAATAAAAAAATTGTAAACAGTAAACAAAAGCAGGACAACTTGGCGTACTCATTAAATACGACGTGAATGCTCGCGAAAGAGCGAGCAAGCTGTTGTTTAACATGTCCATAATGAATAAGCTAGTGTATTTTGCTTTCGCATACTAAATACACATACCATCATATAGTATAGCAACAAACACAACTTTATAAAACTTTTAATTCCAAAATAGAATAATTAGTAGTATTAAATAAAAATTATTACTTTGCTAGTCCCTTTGGTGCACCAGCTGCCCAAGTGTCCGGTTCCGAAGCTCCCAGTCCAAGAAGAATCGCCTCTTCACCCAACTGATCTGGAGTTATGTATACCTCGGGCCATTCAGCTCCGGCGGCATCATCTGAAGCACTGAAAATTAAAGCAAATCACAATTTGAATATGTAACATTATTTGTTGATTTTTACCTGCTTCCGTAAAGCACCATATTTTTTCTATTCACCACCGGTACCACATTCAAGTACCACAGCGGCGTCTATTTCTACTGCCAAACAGTAGTGTCTTAGCATTACTATGTGCAGGTATGAAGAGCGCTGTAGCTAGTGAAATTGCTGGGGTAACGATACTTAACATCTTATGTCTGAAGGCCACGAGTTCAATGTGGTGTAGTGTATACCTAACTAACGTCACGTTGTTATGGGCGGGCGCATCGCTTACTATCAGGTGAACGACTCGTTAGCTCATCGCTCCGTAGAATAAAAAAAATCTTAGATTTTGCCATGTAACATGGAGGTCTCTGATTTGATTCCGGAGCCACAGGTTGCAGAGTTTAGATAGTAATAGGGTTATGGCTCCCGCCTTACTAGCTTGCACCTCATATTGTAAATTTACTACTCTGGTAGTATTACTGTGCTCCGGATGCCAACCTATTAGAGCGTTCTAGGCGAGCACGGTTCACTATTCAAAGCTTTATTGTCACTTAACACCATGAAAAATTTAATGAATTCAAGAAATTCTATTTGTTTAAGCCTGATGATGATAGGGTCATGCCTAGAAGTAGACGTCTATCGGCTATAATAATACTCACTTGCTCTGATCGTGTTTATGATCCGAGCCATCCTTGTCGTCAGCGTACACACTGGTGCTGTAAATTCAAAACAACCGTTATACTTTTTATAATTTATTTCATTGTCAGTACACACAGAATAATATATTTAACACGATAAGGGTAAGACGAAATTTAATAATGAATATTATTAACATAATTTTATATTTAGGTTAGTTATTATTTAGTGGGTGGTGGTTTGTTTGATATGGAGTGAAGTCTATATTCTGATAACTTAAATTACTTGTGAAATGCAACTTCATATTCCATACATTTGGGACTGTAATCAGAATTGAAGTTCTTAGAGCTTATTTAAAACTTTTGTTGTGATTTTTATATATTATTCAATGTGTACATTTAAAACAATTTAATAGGTACAGACAGGGTCAATTCATCCGACGCAACAAATGGCACTAGTATACATTGGGTTGTCTCACACTTTACTCTTCCTTCAAACGACTTGTCAGTAACGAAAAATTACATTTTTAAACCAAATTCATAAATGCTATAAAAGAACATAATTTAATTTTGGCGAAGCCTAAATAATAATAATAAGCAAATCGAGAACTATTACAATCCGACGTAAATAAATCTCATGCAGATTTTGATTTGCACAAATACAAATGATTAAAAAGTAACTCAGAAGTTGTTTGTCGATTAAATTCTGGATTTGGCAGATAGAGCTGAACAAGAGTAGGAGGTCCAATTTTCCAAAATAAAAAAAATATGTTCTAGGCAAAAGAAAAATAAAAATTAAAATTAAATATATACTTTAAAAACAACTCCTGATACAATTGCAATAAATGTAATTCTTCGAGTCAAATACAACTCATAGTTTTATTTGTTTAAAAAAAAAGCTAAAGTAGTTTTTATTCGAATATAAAAATCACTTGTTGAACCCTTCTGCCTGTCACCAATCGTTGAAACGAAAAACTGCAGCAAAAATAACATACGTAGTAACGCCAACCTAGATCTACGACAACATTATTTCAAGAGAAACTTCAAACTACCTTCATAATAGATAAGAAAGATACACAAGTAAGGCGTTGTGAATGATACGAGAACAATCTAGAAGAATTTCTGTATTGAATGTATGATGGACAGACGCTGGAGACATAACACACTCTGTACACAAATTTAAAGGTACTTTTCTGCCAGATATATATGAGTATTTTAAGCTAAATTCTCATTAGACAAATAGTTTATATATATATATTTAATACTGCTGTATCTCAGTGGTTTATAAAGAGGTGTATTCAAAAAAATTTACGTAGTACCGCTTACGTCTGCCGCCGTGTACTAATCGCAAATATTAATGTGTTCCAAATTGAAGCGCGTTCTGGGTAGTGGTATTACTGAGGTAACAACTTACACCTTCAAAGAGAGAGGCACTATGATTGTCATCCTAAGTAGTGCGAAATTTTTATATAGGCTTGTCAACAGGTGAATCTCCTGTATGTCCTGTCGCTTGGTGAAATAAAATTTTACAAATGTGATCACTCCAGCCATTGATATTAAAAACAACAGAGCTTCGAGTAGCACTTTAAATGTAATGGTTATTAAATTTCTCATTATTTCACACCAAAATAAAGTATTAACAATTTTAATAAATGAAGCAATATTTATTTTGTTGATATAATTATTAACCTAGAAAAACTACATTTAATGTAGTATTTCACAAATAAACGACCGTTCAAAGTGAATTTGGGAAAAATCGAGCCCACCATCTAACGTAGATTTAAGAATGAATGAAGGTTATATTAAATAACTTTTAATTATTTAACATTAATTAATTAATAGCATGAGATTTGCACTATTAACGCATTCCGAGTGAAAAATAAACAAAGAAAGGATACACGGTTAGATCCGTTTCTTCATCATCATCAGCCGATAGAAGTGCACAGCTAGACATACGTCACCCACAAAGACTTTCCTACTGATAGGTCCTGCGCCGCCTGCATCCAGCGTTTTCTTCAGATCAGATTACATTACATATTTATTCCAAAATTCATAGCAAATTACTATTATTATATATTGTGTGCCGATCGAGAATTCTCCATAGTACCTCCCCACACCTAAAAGACGACATCTAAGAAAACAACAAAACGAAAAGAAAAAAAATAAACATTGAAAAGTAAAACATTTGATAAAAGTAAATTTTTACGGATTTTATTGTTTTTACATAATTATTAATTTCCGCTGTCACCTGTGAAGCCTGCAATATATGACTATTGTTTGATCATCTCAAACATTACATCAGATTTGATACACCTAAAATCCTTGCAAAAGAACCGATTCTTTCTAATTAAGTTAGGAGCAATAAAAAAAAATCAATTTCAATAGAGAAGATGGTTGGATTCTATCCCCTGCTTGGGAGGGTTTTATTATTAATAAAATAAAATCAAACGGCAAGTGTACCATCAAAACATCTAATGACTCGATCTGTTTAGATTGGACTGACTTTGAGACTACGGGGCCGGGATATCTTCACCACGGTCCTCACGTGACTATGGCTGCTAAAAAGCCGTCGCGACGTGGAGATGATAAATAATTAAGTAAACACGATAAAATCCATAAAATTTAGTTTTATTAACTGAACATTAATATAAAAAGTAATTAACGATGAACAAAAACAACCGCCACGAAAGACCTGGAGTACAGAACCGCGACGCAGGTGATTCGAAAACAGAGAGAGAGAAAGACAGACTATGGCGGTGAGTGTGCGGATGAGAGAGATACAGGCATTCCCGCAAACTTACTGCACGCCGAGCTTGGTCGCGACACGTCGCCACGGCGAGTAGCATCCCGTCGTCTGCTTCTTGCTGTGTTTGCGCGAACACGAACACACGTGTACATATGTGTGCGTATATATACACAACTAATCGAGCTTGTCGGTGCGCAGTGTATACGTCGATTGCAATGGTGAATATTTTACTTATAACAAGAAGAATATTCTTCTTGCTTATTTCTAGTACATAAATAACTATTTCTTATTTTAGATATAAAACATTTTTATATGGTCATAGTAATAGTCACTATTGCCTGGATGTATTGTCCAGTTTGCTGTAAAGTAGCCAATGTCACCTCGATTCCCGATTGAATCCTTAAACATGTTGAGCGATGCGTCGTCGTCAAAAAACAAAAAAAAACCGAACGAAAAAAAGAGCTTACCGGAGAAAACGGCGTAGTAACAAACAATAAATAGGCGATAAATTAGAAAACATGGGCAAAGATACAAAGCAAAAATATTAATAAGTATAGAAAACATCGAGTGTAGTACATAGAGGAAGTTATTAATTGGCGTTCAGTGTCACATACTTGTGTATCTTCGTATAGTGTAAATCACTTTGCACGTCATCTCAATACAGTCGTCGTACATTGATAAAAAAAAATACGTCTCCCAGCGCAGGCTAGAATCGGCGTTCTGCTGAGTATCAAAAAGAGCCTCGCACATCATCGCGCGCAACAAATTCCAAAAAAAATGCGCCAAAGTAAAAACTGTTTTCATCATATCCCATGGTCTTTCTTTTATTGCGACAATTATAAAAAGCAGCAAAATATATGCCATACAAAATATATTTCGAATTATAAAGCATGGGTCGCATTTTTCATGATATTTTTTTTTTTTTGCTTCCTTATATGACGTGTGAGAACGTCGCTCACCTGGTTGCGCTCTGGGACTGGCCGGAGACAGAGCTGCGCTTGCTGCTCTTACCACTGCTCGTGCTGAGTGACTTCCCAACCGACGTCTTTAAAGTAAAAAAATTACAATTTTTTATATTTACACGAACATTAATTACACATAATACTAAATCTTATGAATTTTATTGCGTTCATTTAATTATTTATTACCCCGACGTTTCGAGTGGTTTATAGCATCTATGGTGACGGGAGGTCTGAACAGATCTGCTGTCGTTATATTCAGCAACTGAGAGAAGCCCCAGAGTTGTAGATTATGTTTACCTCATCTATTAATAATTATAAATTAAAACATATGTACTAGGCATGTAATAAAGTAGAGCGGATTATCATAAAAACTTACTTTTGATGACTTCGGCTTGTTACATTCGACTATGTAATCTTTGCAGACATTTTGATGAACTGTCATAGTGCAATCTGCAATAGAAAATATTAGTGTCATTTTAAAGTAATATATAAACGGTGTGTAAATATGGACATATTTTATGTTATGCGCCGTATTAAACTAATGTATTGATAAATATATATATCCTAATTATTATCACCTCGACTATTAGTCGTACACTATAGGACACCATTTTAATCCATTGTTGTCCATTGCTGAACACAGGACTTCACTGGGTTCCCAACACGATCGATCCATTGCTAACAAGCGACATGTAAGAATATTCGCCAGAGATACCAGGTCTTTAGCGAATTTGGATATTGGATGTTTACGTTATTAATGGCAATTGAGGATCTCAATCTCTTTTCCATGGCATCAATGTTAACAACATATGAAAATGAAATCAAGAGTTATCACATTTTAAATAAAAGTAAATAAGTAATGTCACTCACTTTCACAGTACAGAGCAGGCTTGTCGCCGACTGCGCGTGCGCACCAGTCGCAGTGGCCGCCTGTTCCCGCCGCCTGCCAAACGTGCGCCGCTTTGCGTGATTTATCCTGAAAATAGAAATTTATATATATTTCATAAATAACGAATTGGTTTTACTATCTACAGTTCTCTTCAAAACGGATCTAATATTTTGTTAGCACCCACTTAACATGTCTTCACAATAAATAACTGCTTATAAGCACCACATATATAAATTAAGCATTATAAATAATTGTAGTAATTTAATGTCAAAAGTAAAACATTGTTTCGTATCAGAGGAAATATTGCTTAATAGAAAAAAAACAAGTATGGCACATAACATGATTTTTTTTGTAGCCAATTATGATGTAGACAGTTTTGAGCCTAACTTTCGGGGTATAATTTCGGCATAATAAAGATTCTACTAGCTAGCCTTTTGCAGTATGTTAATTTAAATAAACATAAAGACGATCTACCTTCTTTTTTCTAAAGAACAAACTGCCCCGTTTTCGCCTCTTCTCCGCGTGGTGATCAAATGCGGCTCTGCGTAAACAAAAATACTTACCTATACAAATGAAATTACTTAAACCCATTGAAAGCCATGCCTTATTAAACAATAGAATAGTAAAAAAAATACTCGTGATCCAAACAAAAACATTAAGCGAAGCTGTGCTTAAAAGCATGCCGATGTACACCTAAAAACGTTAATTGTGATGTTACGTTTTAATATTTGTGTTATATAATATAACTAGTCCTATTCGATGTCTGTCCATAATAATTAAAATATAATTAAGAATGTATAAACAGCCCATTTAATGTTCTCACACTTGGGACTAGGGACCTTCTCATATAGAGACAAAGCCATATCATATGTTCACAAAAGCTACTTATCCCATAACATGTCGCTTTCTTTACGATGTTTTTTATTTTTTCACTGGAACCTCAAGTTCAGTAAGGATGGAAACCACGCCATTTTGAGACGTATTACATATTATGGCTTCGTCTTAATTATTATGAACAGAAAATGTTATGATGTTTAATTTATTAAGACATTAGACGTTTTATACACACTGCTCAAATTTCAATTATATACGGAGATTAATTAAACGAAAATGTCGTGTCTGTTATCAAAATAAATATCATATATTGTGTATGTATATATCTGATTCATCATCATCATCATCAGCTGGAGGACGCTGACCTGTGATTCATAGATTTCCAGCAAGAACCTCTACATCGATCGGTACTCTACTACTCGCATCCTGCCGAAACTGCATCTGTTATGATACGCTACTAACATTCGAGTACTGCATCACACCATAAGCCGTGAATTCGAGTAATACGGCCTGCTCTTTAATTCTACTACATACCTCATTTCTGATTCGATTACGGTTACACAAGGAAACTCCGAGATTGGCCTTTCATTCCTTTCGGTGAGACTTTTGGCCCTCTTTACGAAGCTCACTGTAACCGCGACCATATCTCCGTTTCATATGTAATTATTTTTATTTGGAGAACCAACGTAGTAAGCAGGATGTTCACATGATCCAACGGCTCATAAATGTGGCGCTAGTTAAGATGATATACATTGCACAACTCTGTGCTTATCGGACTAGAAACATAAGATGATTAGTCTCGTTACCTTAATATCACCATGTCATCTTAATATACCTCCAAATCGTAATAGATAGATAGATAGATAAATCCGTTAAAATAACAGTATTATGTGCATACTTTGTTTGGCGGCAGAAAAAGGTGTTACGGTGGAACCTACCTATGTTATTTTCTGAAACAAAGACCGATCACCAGTAAATATCATTACTGGAATCTCGCACGAATTGAAGATTTTTATACCAACGTATTAGAGTTCCACTCACTGCTCCAAAAATGCCAGACGATCCAACCCGAGGTGTTCCTGGTGGGCGTTGTTCCTCCTCCCTGGCAGTTGGTTGATAGTCCCTTCGGTTGGAATTGATAGGTCTTCGTCGCTCTCCGTCTCGCTGGCACCACCAGTCGACAAGCTATCATCGAGCGGAATACCATGCGAACTTATAATGCCTAACATTGTGCACGCCTAAGTCTCCCTTATGCACAAAAAGAGAAGAGGTCTTTTCTCATTTTCATGTAATACTTTCTTGCAGATAGTTGCTACTTTTGTGTTACTGGTATTTTGTTAAAGCATGTAACATGGGGTATTAAAATTAGGTGCGCCGTACACAACCAGTCTCAGTATTCCACCGGTGAGTGCGGAAAAAAAATTTCAAAGCAAACAATTGCAACAAAAAAAAACTTACACACATGCACATTTGTGAGTTAAATGAGGTCACTTAATTTTTTTAAATAACGATATCCTCAATTACACTGGACACAGAGACAAACTGTCTGAAAACAATTACGTTTGTAAATAGGACAATTAGGTATTTAATTATAGACAGTATAATTGAGGCTTAAGCATAAACATAACACACACTATAACCTTACTTTTTACGCTTTTGGGTTCATTGTTTGTCTGTAGTATTGTAAATTTTGTTATGTAGCTTCATGCTTTTTTGTTTCTTTTTGCAATTGCTGTAGTTTATGTTCTAATGTATTTTTTATCCAATTGTAAATTAAAACAATGTTACTGATAACCAAAATGAAAAAATGAGATCTTTTGACAGCCAAAACAGTCTCTATATGATACAAGAGTGATCTGTAGATAAAGGCTGTTATTACCAATGTGAAATAACTATGTTGAGAATATTTCCTTAAAAAAAATTATAAAACCTACTTCATTCATAACAGCCAATTTACGTCCCCACTGTTGGGGCACAGGCCTACCCTCAATAGGAGAGCGAAACTTACTTGAAGTTAAAAGGTTTTACCCTCTCTTTATTAGAAAAGGCCTTAAGGTCCAACAATGGGACCATTAAGATGGTTGTGCATATTATTTATCTATATCAAATAGAGACATATGTTGAAGTAGAGCAAATCTTGTAGGTCTGTGTGTGTACATCATATATCTGTTTTTGTAAATACGTGTATACGCGTGCGTGGAACTCACGCATTCGCTGGCGGCACTGGCTGCGTGGGCTGCACAGCTGCAACGATACTGGGCGTGGACACTGACTTCTGCAGTGGCAGACGTGCCGCCAGCCGACCACCGCTGACCGCTGCATTGCTGCCACCGGTGGCAGCACGCAGCGCAGCCGTCACTTTCTCGAAGTCTTTCTGAGAGAGTAAAAATAAACCTTTTTTATATACGAAGGCCAACACTTGACTTTAATTAGTCAAATGATAAGTGTCAATGATGCTGCAAATGATAAAGCGCTCGCTCAGAATACTCTGGCTCAAATATGTTTCACATAAGGCACCTTGCAACACAGCAATGCTGTTATAGTCGTATATTTATAATATAAAGGTAGCCGCTGGTCTGGTAGCTTGAAACACGTATCAGCAGATATTCAACAACTAAATAAGGCTTATGAGGTTGCCTTGTGTTTAATATGCAATTATAAGTTTTTAAACCTCATAATATAGTGACGTGAACGAAAACATTTTAATAGACAGAAGAAAGCAAAAATAGTGTTTAAAACTACGTATGCACAATCAGCTCGCCTTTGAAAAAGTGCATTTCGAATACTTACTGCCAAGTCATTATCATTCAAAGAGTGTGTGGAGTGTCGGACAGGCCTGGGCACCTCGCTTTCAGACTCCATGGATGATAGTGAGGCGCTGTGTCCATTTAGGGTACTGCAATATGAATTAAAAACAAATATATTAAATGATAAATTCTAGGTTGTCATTTCAGATGATAAATACATGCATCCTTTGGTACGCCATAAACTAGCTCCTTAATGTTCCAACTGACGCGCCCCGCAGCCTTCTTTCATAGGGAGATTGCACTCGCAAATACGGGTTGGTAAATACAAATAAAAAAAGCAGTTTTTAAAATTTCTGTTTTGTCTCTATGTTTTCTTCACTGGAACCTAGAATTTAGTGGAATCGAACCACGCGCTCCTTCGACACATAGAGCAAATATATGGCATGAGACAGAATTCATAAAAGACACATAAAAGCACAACTAATCACGATCTTGGACTATTCTCATCCATCTATATCAGTCTTCGATTATCGCTCCATTGAGTTTGAGAGCAATCTCCACCCAGTATCTTCACTTAAAAGTAAGATTGGTCCAACAGTTACTGATTATTCAGACTACCTAATCGGCCTACCGCCAATACAATTTGCTTTACAGCTGTAGAATTTGGTATAGCACAAGGCTCAATTAAAAAAATAAACTACCTCCTCTGCCGCCTTGTATCAGGCGGTCTAGCGCCAGGTTCCAGCGCTGCCCAAGAGCTGCGACGTCCTTCATCTCGCCTCTCCCAAGCGTTCCACACACCCCAGCCTCCCCATTGACGTGCGTCTCCTGTACTCAATTACAAGTTAAAATTCATATCTTAATGAAATATTTTGTTTGCATTTTATAGGAGAAAAATTTAAGATAACCGAAAGTATTTTCTTCATCAACTAATCAAGATAAAATAAACTGTCTCCCTGATGGAAGGATTAGTCCCTTGCTTAGTAGCATGGAGATCCTTGATTTCATAACTATGTGTTATTATTTTTGAGCCCTTCCGTCAACTCCCTTTATACTGCAAATTTGCCGTCATAATATATAAAAAGTAAAAACCATCACAAGATAATTCATATTATATCGATATTTTCAAAACAAATTTATTGAAAACTATATTTACTTTTATACAGGCGAAATGTAATTTCTGGAACATTTTGAGATTGTAATGTTATTATCCTTATAGGCAGAATTTTCGTTTTTTTTTTTTTTTAATGACCTAAAATTTGATCTAAATTTGAGATGATATTAAGTGACAATAAAGCTATGGATGGTAATGAATAGTCCAAAATACTATGTCTAATATCTCACATAAGTTGTAGTCGGTTTACAGCACTGCTGTTATAGCGGCACATTTATAAATTAGACGGTGGTAACCAGGTAGGCAGATGAAAAAATTTTCGACATATATACTCGGAATCGAATCAGGAACCAACGTGTTACAAGGCAAGCGATTAGCTACTATGCTACACGAGTCGATTAATAAAATCCAGTGATACGGTGTAATAAATACTTAGAAAAATTACTTAAATCTCTAATAAATCCTGACTTCGCTATAACTGAGCAGTGATTTCTTCAAAACATAAATCACAAATTTTTTATTCACACCTTATATTGCATTATTTGAATATTGAAGAAATATGATAATTGTTTATCACTCTCTATAAAATAACGAATGTTGATTTACTACAAATTATTATGTGATCGATGTGGAGATCTTTAGGGAAGGCCTATGTCCAGCAGTGAACGTTTATCGGTTGATGATGAATAAGGTATACGCACCGCTTCCCTTCCTGCTCTGAGGATAGAAATCTAGGTGTGTTGGTGACGAACACTCCGGCTCTACGACACCATCTTTGCAAAGCGACGGGCAAGAAGTGCTGAGGCGACTGTTTCCTGTGGCCTAAAGATTTAAAAAAAATGTATTCATAAGATCTGCTATATTTTCTTTAATATTATTGTGGTGTGTATCAAAATGACCAACGGTACCACATTTTTATAAGCGAGTGTACAGCATACCATCAGGTGAACATCCTGCTGATCTCGTCGCTGCGTCAAACAGAAAAAAATTTAAACTTTAGGTCCTCTGTGTTATTCGAAGATTGTACATATTTATAATTTATTCAACTCTACGAAAACTTAAACAAATCATTAATAGTTTAAATAAATGTTAATTAAAAACTTCAAAGTGTCTCATTGTTTATGCAGTTTTTGGGTGTTTTTTTTATATCGACAAACATTAACTATAAAATGATGTTCAAATTATTAAAGAATGATAAAAAAATGTGTATATGAACAGCTGGGATTCGGGTTTTTCCCTCCAAGGAGAGAGTCAAGGCTGTTTATTTAGCACGTAGGCCAAGTGTGAGTTGATGTTTATAAGTTTGGCATTTCAAATACATGGTTAAAATATTTAGGAACTATTTATAACAAATAACACCGCCAGTAAACTTTGTATGTACAGATATCAATATTACATGGAAAATAAAATATTTTCTCAACTGGGAACCTACCAATAATGGCAGTGGTGCAGCTCTCATGCGCTGGACAGCGGCGTTAAGTCTCCTCAATTGCTGCAGACTGTCGTCCAGTACGCCGGGACTGTGGGGTGTGACGCTGATGGTGGGCACCTGGATAAGGATACAAAACTTTTAATAAAGGACTTATGTAATTGCAGATATTCACATTCACGGAGTATCGAAACATAATAAATAGTAATGGCGAAAACCGGTGGTGGTATGTAGACATTCTAACTGGTGCTTCAATGCTTGCTCATTCTTGTTTCGACATATATAGAAAATAAAAACCAGAATTATATTATTAAGAATACAGTAGTATATTATTATTATATACTACTGCATTAAATAGTGATTCTATATAAACAGTATAGGTATCAGTCAGAGGAACTAATGAAACAGTATCATGGTATACGACCGACAGAGGAAAAAACTCTGGCGGAGAAAAAAAAAACAGTGTAGGTAACCCCACATACATTGTTATAGGCAAGCATGACATTAACCAGGTGAACGTCCAGCGTTTCCGCTCTTAGTTACACGATAAAATTTACAGGAGGGATGAGCATAACGCCACCGTACCTGAGCCCTAGCTGCCGCCATGTTGTCGGTGGGGGTGGTGCGCGGCACGTGCTCGGTCACTTCGTCCTCGCTGCTGTCAGAATGTGAATCCGAACTCCCGCCGCCCTCGTCTGTGAGTAAACAAACATAAATTTAATACTATAAACCGTTGTATATTTTACATGAAAAGAGAAACGAATATGTGTAGATTAATAATCACTAACCTTCATTAAAAGCGTATTACTAACTAGATTGATATTGGTAAATTATTTTTGAAATTGCTAAATTTCCTATCAGATCGGAAACATCAAAGCCTCGCAGTACATTGAAAGTCATCAGGAGTAACATTAAAACTTTCTTGTAGATTTTATATAAATAAAATTGAAAATAGGAATCTTATCGCATTTATAACTTATACTTTGGCTGCGCTTGATTATGCAGATTCAGAAAATTCTTGTAAAATGAAAGATCGCTGTTTTAAAACAAGCAGTTATAATAAAGAGTACAATTTGTTCACATGATACGCAATTTTGTACATATTTCACTAAGCAATTGGAATATGTAAGAAAAATGTGTACTACATACAATCAATTACTTCCGTTAATCAAATTTAAGCAAGGTTAAGTATAATATGAAACCGCGCTCTGAATAATTATTTTAGACTTTAGACTTGTAACAGACATATTGCTCATTGCTGGAAGAACCCACGGTCGATGGAGCAGTAAGATCCTTGAGTGCGCCAGCGTACAGGTAGACGTAGTGTTAGATCTCCCACAAGATGGACCGACGATCTGGTAAGTATTGCGGGAACTCACTGGATATGATCAACGTGGAACCGATCGATGTGGAGATCTTTGAGGGAGGTATATCTATTGGCTGATTAGATTTGTAACTTGTACTTTGAGTGAAGGTCACACAGATGGTGGAGTTTGGTCGGTAGTAAGATTTATTTCAAATGGGGCTTGACAAGCAGAGAATGATGATAATGGTTACAATGAAAGATGATGCTTTTACCCAGAATTATGTCCTCCTTAACTGACTTTTCCACAGTGAGGCGGAGAAATTCTAACCATCTCTCATACGGATAAAGTAAACAGTCATTGATTTTCAATCAACCATTGCAGTATAAAAGATATATTTTTAAGAAAAAGTTAACCGCTAACCTAATATTATTTTGTTCGAGGGGCCAAAATGAACCAAAATGTAAGAATCAAAGAGTCGTATGGGTAAGAAATGTTTTCGATATAATTTTCTATATACTTAATTTTCGAAATTACTCAAACTAGGGTCACTCAGAGACGCGCAGGTCATTGGTTACCGACCTCGGGTTTACATTATGACTTCGTACATGGAGAAGATTGTGCAATAAACACAATATGTTAAAACTAAAATCGATATAAAATACATATTGATGTTAGTTTAGTTTACATCGACATATTATATCAGTACGTCAACTGCGCAGGTTTGTTAATGGCGACCGAGGTAAGATTGAACGCGGGTACCGGGACTCGGTAACTCCTCCTTGCCCTCTGCGATCAATACAGAGTATGCGCTTTATGATGTAGAAAATTCTCGATGCATCGGAAAGGGATTCGGAGTTCATATATCACTACAATTATTATAAAGTAATAAAACTTAACAAAATGCGTTATTAATTGAAGACAGATATTTATTATAATAAAATCATATTATTAAGAATATGAAAAACGGAAATAATTCTATGAAAAAGATAAATGAGTATATACTTATGGGGACCATGCTCCGCTGACAAAGCTCATTTACAATACTATATAGTTTTACTTTTTTTTATCTTTTAGAGTAAATTGGACTATTTTTTTTGATTTTGAACGAATAGAGCGTAGTTTTAAATGCGACTTCAAGATGCATTTTATTTATACACGGAACTTGTGGTTATGCTGAAGAAAAAATGAGAAGTAGGAAACGAACATGTCCCAAGAGCAATAGCTTTCGAGGTCATGTGGCATCGGAAATCCGATAACCCGTACTTTGCCAGCATACATTTCACTCTTTATGGGAAAAGGTCCTGCGTATCAGCAATTACAACATAAAATTAATTGTTTATAAATTAAGAAAAGTTTCTTGTATGAATCGAAACATGTTTTCAGAGAAACAATTTAAACTGTTATATCACATATATGTTAATGCCAGTATTGGGACTTACATGCGTGGAGTTGCCACTAGACTATTTTCTAAGTAAACTGCTTATTATAATAAGCAACTATGCAGTAGAAGAAATCAATAAGGTTTATTCATAACTTTCTGTAGTAGTAGTAATATAAAAGCCCCAAATGTCTTGTTTGATCGCAGGTAACAATGTGGCATTTTCTGGTGATCTCATAAATGCGCGAATATACACTCGTCTTCCGCTCCCTGCTTCCGTACCCTCTTATTTACCCTAGAGGCTGTGACCTAGTAACGGCTGGGTCAAGGCGCATAGCTCCCCTGCGATCGGCCAGCTTAAATACACCGCTGTCAAGTTAACTTTGAAAGTTAAACAAATACAGACGGGGGTTACAACAGTTGGGCGCAAAGTTTGTTGTGTCTCCTACCATCATTGTTTGTTTACACGATCGCCGACGTTTTGACTTTGATGGAAGTGACCGGCGTAGATAATATTGGTGAATATGGTTACAAAACATCAGAATTAACAATGCTCTATTCTGGTTTAGAGCATTTCGAATGATGTTTTATGTACATCTCATGTGGATGGTGATTTAAAATAGTAACTGTTAAATCGTGATTCTTTAACTTGCCGTTTGTAAGAAACTACATCGCCTTATTTTCGGTTTTGAAACAGGTTACTGATTGTTAGGATTTATTAGAAGCCGTCTACGCAGCTACTATTTCAGCCAGTAAACATTACTGTTTTTGGATTGAAGGGTTGTTGTAGCTGATACAACTGAAGTAACGATACTTAATATCTTATGTCTTAAGCGACAAGCACAATGTGGGGATAATTAGTGTATCGTCCGAACTAGCGTTACGTTTTAATGGGCAGGTATAAGTTACCATCAAGTGAACGTCATTTCCGTCTAATCGCTTCATCAAATAAAACAAAAGGTGAAAAAGAGACTCAGTAAGTTTTATATACGTAAATGAATAAAAATTAGTGTACTTTTATCCTTGAGCCGTTTTGTAAATGGTAGGCGTGTGTAACTTGATAGATATAAGGATTCACGTTTAACCTTAATTTGATTGTCTTTACCGGCTTATTGTATTTACCTCATTAATCAATTAACGTATATTACGATTTAACAAAACCGGAAACTGAGCAGCCATGAAAATATATGCTACATAATCTAACATGAACATTCTTTTTAATGTTCCGACAGTTGGGACCCGGAGTCTTCTTTTATAAAAACACAGTCAAAATCTATTATTAATCAGACAAAGTATGAATCGGTGGATATCACATGATTTGAAACTCTAGTGCTCTATGCCAGATCGTCGGTCCGCCTTGTGGGGATTGAGGTTTTCCAGCACTGTGTCTATCTGGTATGCGACCGCCACTCAAATATCCTAATGCCCCATCGGCCAATAGTTCCTCGAATAAAGTATCCTGTTCATTCCCACTTAAGGAGTGATCGGTGTGAAGATCTTTTGGGGACTATTATTTCCAGTGGACTGAGGATGATAATTGTTTTTGGAACACGACGATTTCCTCATGAGATTTCGTTCACCGCTGTATACATTACAGTCCGTGAAATAAATTGTGATGATAAATAAAAATATTTTAGCCACATTGGATTATTTTCATCAGGTAGTAAGTTTTATCCTTACAAACCAAAAGTCGAATGTGAAATACTTCGCGCAACATGAGGCCATTTAGCGTATTGTAATAATTGCGCGAGACGTATTGAATTGGCATATCGAATGCTACATATCTTTGCTACATGCCTTTTTAATCAGCACTTCAAACGAAGTGACCCGGTCGTGTATCGAATCATAGTTTTATTGTAATAGGACTATTAGTTTAAATGTCCTTGTGATATGTCATACGCAGTTCCCTAATTCGATACCGCATGTGATGGGAGCAAGGATGATGGTATAATTTTACTAATTTAATACTACCCTTTGTATCACTTGTTCCAAATGTCTCAACGTTTTGAATGGTAGGAAACGTCAAATGGTTTTAAGTTCATTGTATCCCTATCCTTTGTGGGTGTTTCAATAAAGAAAAAAAAAATAACCGGTCCAGAGAACGGATGTGGTTTCCCACGGCGTTTGTATTACATACTCTAATATTGATTTATATCCTGCTGTGTGAAACATAGTAATGTTTACTAACTTGTTTGGCAACAGAAATAAAAGCTCCGACGAAATCTCATTAGAAGGCAACGGCCTGGCACCAGCACAAAAAAGTTTAGGTTACAAACTTTAAGGACAGACAGTAGTAGATGATAGCTTGAGGTTATTGCTAAAAGAATTTATCTAGTCTAAAGTTGAAGTATCATCATTTTTGTCTAGTACAGAGGTCTTAGTTTCCGGAGATCATGAAAGTATCAACGCAGCTCCTTTTTTTTCATCACAGAGTAGTGTGCAAACATTACTGTATTCTGGTTTGAAGGGCATTGTAGCTAGTGAAATGGCTGGGTGTAATGTTACTTAATTTCGTATGTTTCAAGGCGACCAGCTTAATGTGGTGCAGTGTATATGACTTGCTTCTGTCTCTTCATTGAAATACAAAACCTTAACATTCCAACTACTCGGACTCCCTGTGTGCCGTATCTCATGAACACGCAGGCCATTTTTCCACCACTCTGTGTTGACGCATAAAAAAGGAAATGTGGATGAACTAAGATAATATTATGATATAAAAATGGTATAAACATCGACGAATGAATGGATGAAAGCATTATTGTGGGTTCGCAGTAAAAATAATCGTAAAGGGAGATAATTCTATCCCATCGTAAAGTGTTTGCGACATACGTGCGTGTCTTATTTACGTTTACCGAGTTTAGTAGATATTATTCATCATAAAAGGATTACAACTTGTCATCATTTCCACTTATATCCACAACTGCTCGTTGGTGATAGCAGTAGAGTGGTAACGAGAAAAAACCTTTAACTTCTCAGGCGTCAATTAGTGATGGAGATATTCTCGCTCTTTTCCTAAACAGGGAACATAATCGGAATACTAATCACCTTATTTCAAGATAGTCTACGTAGAATTTTACTCAATAATACATTGCGGATACAGAAGACGGAAAAGTTTACAATCGTTCAACGAACCATTAGTATTATAGATAGCAAAACAATTGTAAAGTAATTAATCAACTTAGAAAATAATCTATATACATGTTTATGTATATATATAATAGAAATCACCGGAACTGTTAACACTCAAAATTTGGTACAGACATTGCTCCTGCCATTCATAAGTCAGCTAAGAATTCCGTTTTTTGGGTATTAATAACCAAAAGAGGCTTAGGGGAGAGGCTCCGATATTTCAAGTCTAAATTTCAAATATAATTTTATATTACGATCAGCCAACGTTCACTCGGTGATCAGTGATACACCTGCGCCTAAAAACGAGACGCTAATAAGGATAATATACACTGCAAAAATTGCGCTCGTCGTTTTGGAACATAAAATGTTCAGCTTCGTTACCCCAGTAATTTTACTAGCTACAGCACCCTTTAAACCGGAAGACATGTGCTTACAAGTCACCAGTGAATACAAGGCAAAACATGTGCTAGCAGACGGAAGAAGTCGTGGAACTTTTTCATTTTGTACAAGAAACTCAACTATTTTCGAAGTTAACAGCCACCCTCCAATCATGGAGAACCAAGACAAGAAGAAAGTGTATATATATATAAATTTAGTAATATTCTATCTGTTTCTTTATTAAAACAAGAGGTACTAAGCTATATTTAGGTTCAGACTTGGCTTAATTAATATTCCTCTATCGTTAAAAACTATTAAATCCTTATTTTAGGTACAGATTTTTCAATTTAACTAGGCTATTTACTCATTGATATTCTTATTTATTCTAGGCTATTTACACAGGACTTTATATAACACTGTTCATATTAGATTAAGTCATAGAGTAGTAACAATAAACAGATAATTAACTATTTTTAAATAATCAAATATAACGTACACAGTGTAATAAGTTATTATTAAGTAATGACGAATTTGAGTACTGTTTTCTTTTATTAATTATATGGAATATTGATAACTTTACCCAAACACATCACATTTAAAGTGGATATCCCAAATAAAATGTATGGCCGTGTACGGAGTTCTATGTTAACCACAGGGAGATTTACAATATGGTAGGCAAGTACTTAAAGTCCTACCTCCAACTAAATTCTTTTTTTTTTTATTTGATAGATGATGGACGCCAACCAAATTCCACAATCAATGGCCTCGGGTTCGAATTTAGGTTCTTCGCATTACAACGCAAACCCATACGCCACAGTTTTCAAATATATGAACTTTTGACTTGCAAAGTAATTATTTGTATTTATAATATAGATGTTCACTATGATATAATTTATTTATAGATAAATAGATGCGCAAATTTGAAAATAAATATAACACGATATTGACACAAAATAAGGATATTTGAAAACTTTTATGTACGTGGGAAAGAGTCCATTAAAGCAATTTGAGTGACATCTCATTGCGTAATCAGAGCGCTAACGGTGGGCGCAACAAGTAACAACGGAAATCACAAAACACTTACCTTATTACTTCGGCGCTACATCTCTGTACACAATTTTTTACTAATATCCAGAAAAAAACACTGATATATAAAAATATAAGTATTACATATTTAAAAAAAAATATTAAAAAAAATAAAACAAACTTTTACATAAACGTTTAAGCTACGGAGTAGCAATTTGACTTAAGATAATAATTTCAAATGAAATTTGTTAAATTTAAGAAGAAAAATTCACAAAAATCAGAGGGTTGTTTTGACAGAGCCAGCTCGCAGGGCTGCTGGTTAGCCTTTGTACAAATGGAGGGAACGGCGCAGGCGCGGCATCGATCCAACAGAAGGTGAACCGTTCGGGACGCAGTCCACCCGACCGGTGGCGAAGGTTGTACCGACTCTTAAAACGAGTTATAAACCATAACTGGGGTGCAACAGGCGATACACCCTTGCGAAAAATTTCTTTTTTACACGGAATATAATTTTTTTTTCTTATACAGTATTCTCTGTTATAACACAATACTTATATTAAGCGTTTTCATGTCCCTCGTATAACGTCATATTTCTGTTATAGTATTATTTTATTTATCTAGAATAACCTTTTATTAGTTACATATGTATGTTTTTTTATTTAAAATGGTCTTACATGGATTTTTATAAAACGCATTTATTATATTGATAACATAGTTTTTCCTTAATATTCTAATTATACCCCTTTTAACAAGAAAAGTTATTCGTGATTCATGGACGTTTTACGAGAATGCTCACACAACGCCTTTTCTTACAACGCGGAACATACTGTATTATAGACGTGATTACTGTAAACAATTACAAATAAATCATATGAAATTTATTAAGGGTCACCATCATTGTAAACAACACTTGCTATAAAGTTCACATGATGATTAAGGGCGTTGATGATATACGATAAGAGAATAAAATCGGCGGATTCACCTGTTTGGGTGCGACCCTGTTGCTGAAGACTATCTAGGTAGGTTAGGAGGTTTAATAACCGTGTAAAAGCGAAAACTTGTAATTCGGATACCGTGCAAGTCGAGGGTCAGGTGTAATCCAATCTTGCTGTTTTAGAACATTAATAGTATCAAACAGTTCCCTTGAAATGAGACGGAATTTTACTTGAAAAAAACTTCTTGGTAAAAGTTCTATTTATGTCTGGTTGTGAGAAGATCCAAACCCTTCGTTTGTTATTATCATTACAAGTAAAACTTTTAAAGTCAGGTAGTGAATAGTGTAGTCATTCAGTTTCAGATAAGGCGTCTATGGAATGCACCGGTGCCTTGCTCTTGCCTAAGAAATCCCCACGATGGGCTCAAACTGACTTAACCATCTTAGTCGCCTTCTACGACAGGCAGGGCTTATGTTAACCGGTGACTATACAAAGTCACAAAGCATACTCTTTTTGATTACATTTCCGTCTCTGGTAGTAGACAATGTGTTTATAACGGTGTGGAGCGAAAACTGAAAGAGCAATTGTAATACGCATGACGAATTTGTTGATGCCGCATTACATTGCGATAAACAATCGTTACACAATAGCCGTAGATTACATTTTCAATACGCATATTTTGTAAACAGTGACATAATTATTATGGCAATACATAAATAATATCTAATCAATCTATATTAACGAAATAATCATTGTCGATGATATTTTTAAATACTTTAAAAATGTTTCCTTTTTATTCTACTAAGTTAAGAGATGAACGGAACGTTCACCTGATGGTAAGTGATACCGTTGCCCACAACAACGGCGCTTGTTAGAATGTTACACTGCATCACATTGTGCTCGTCGCCTTGAGATAAAGACGTTAAGTCTCGTTATCCCAGTCATTTCACTAGACACAGCGCCCTATAAAGCGGAACACAGTAATGCTTACAAACTACTGTTTGGCGGCAGATATAGGTGGTGGCTGCGATGATACCCATCTAGACAGTCTCCGGCAACAGAGACCTACCCCGTTATCTTTATTTCACTTTTGTACAACTCCATTAATTTTCAAAGCTGATTATTTTTCTCATTGTTCTTTTTTATTCAACAAAGCGATAAGGCGAGCGAGATGTTAACCTAATGGTATAGTTACTACCCACCAGGTGCTCCGACGATCTGGTGAAGGTTGCGGGAAATAGCTGGATGCGGGCAGCGCAGGATCGCTCGACGTGGAGATCTTTGGCCTATGTCCAGCAGTGGACATTTGTCGGCTGATAATGATGATGATGTTATACACTGCATCACGATCCGCTCATTGTATTGTAACATCAGGTGAATGTCCTACTAGTCTCGTCGCTTCGATGAATAAAAACAATCCTCCCTGAATGGTCTCCAGCAAGAGAATTCTACCAACAGATTTTTTTAGAAATATTAGGTCCTCATATATGAAACTAACGTTTTGTCGTACTGACTAGTTTGATCTCAAAAATCTGTCCTTTTTGGTTAAGCATTCAAAATTCAAATTCATTTAGCTGGTACATTTAAGTTTTGAAAACAGTCCTTCATTTGTTTTCTCCTTATTATTTTTTTTCTTTGGCGTTGCTTATTATCGCACAATGGAACACATGAAATATCGGTATATTTACGAGTACAAGTTCTATCGTGGCACCAGTGCTGCAGAAACAGCTCGAAGGATTTATTATGTGTACGGCGCTGGTGTCGCGAAAGAAAGCACGGTACGTTTTTGGTTTCAATGTTTTCGTTCTGGAAATTTCGACCTTCAGAACGTACCCCGTGGACGGCTGGAGACCAAAGTGAAAAATGAAGAATTAAAGGCTATTGTGAGATACTTCAGAGATAGGTGCAGGCTTTGGGATAAGTGGCAAAACTGTATTAATCCACTTGAAGCAAATCGAGAAAGTGAATAAACTTGAACGATGGGTACCTCATGAAATAAGTGAATCGAACTTGCAAACACGCATCTACTGTTGTTACTTTGCTGAACCGACACAATAATGAAGGAATTTTAAATCGAATCATTACTTGTGATGAAAAGTGGATACTGTACGATAATCGGAAGCCCTCGTCGCAATGGCTGGACCCTGGAGACCCAGCCAAATCCTGCCCTAAGATGAAAATTGACTAAGGAAAACTTACTTGTGAGTGTTTGGTGGACTAGCGGCGATGTGGTTTACTACAACTTTCTAAAATCTGGCCAAACGATTACGGCTGATATCTATCGTCAGCAACGGCAAACCATGAAGGAAGAACTAGCTGCTAAACAACCGAAATTGGTCAATCGCTCGAGGTCACTGCTGCTTCACGACAACGCAAGATCACACACTGCACAACAAACAACCACTAAGTTAGATGAGGTACAATTGGAATGTCTGCTACATCCACCGTACTCCTCGAACCTTTCCCCAACAGATTACAATTTTTTCCGGAATTTAGACAACTTCTCTAAAAGAAAAAAATTCAACTCCAATGCGGCAGTCCAAGCCTCCTTCAAAGAGTTTATTCATTCTCGCCCCCACGGTTTTTTTAGTAAAGGGGTCAATGAACTACCTACGATATGGCAAAAGTGCATAGATAACAACGGTGCATACTTTGATTAATTAAACATATATTACAAAAAAATAAATTTACTTTTATATTCCCCCTGCACAGAACACCAATTTCATATGTAAGGATCTAATATTTATTTCAAAAGAAACTACTGTCTAATGATACTAATATTGATAAAAATATCTAAGACATGGAGAGATTTCGGTAAATGATGTAATATTAGCATTGTTACTAACTCAAGTATCTTTGAATGCTCCGTGAATGATATATGGGTGAAGATAGTACGAAGTTACTTGCTGTGGACGTGGGAAAATTGTTTTCTTGAAGATAACACTATCTTTTACGGCGACATGCAGTGATGACTTCTACTACTATTATTTTAAAGATGAATTTTCTTTTCACAAGTAAAACGGTGTCGTTAAAGTTAGGTGAAGACAAAAGCTTGGAATAATTACAAAGTAGCTTAAAAAGTTCAAACTACACTTATAAGCATAATAGACAACAACAATGTGGAATCAGCAAATACTAGTAATATATGTTTATTTAAATTCAGTTTGCAATGATCTTGTTCTTCGTGCGTGGTAAATCTTTGGGTGCGGAGATAGTCTAGGTATCACTGCAACGCCAATCTGGCGGTTGGCAAACATTATCCTGTTCCTAGTAAGAACATTGTATTTAGTCAAATTACTGAACGGAAAACACTTAACTTCTTGTGCGACGAGCACAGTGTGATGTAGTATATATCATCCTAAGAGGCGCTGTATTATTATAGACAAAAATATTATTTAGCATCAGGGAACATTCTGAACGATTTGTCGCTTCCTCGAATAATGAGAATAAAGGAGGTGACATGATATTTACGAACTTATTCAATAACATTATGAACCAATTTTATAAATGTATTTATAATAGATTTTAATGTATTTTTAACTTAACTGACATTTGTAATTGTCTGTCTCAAGGTGACGAGCACAATGTGGTGCTTTATGTATCATCCTAACTAGGTGAACTTAACAACGCTCTTCTAGCAGTTTCGTAGAAAAAGATATCCAATCTGTACATTTTTTTAGACATTGCATACATATGTCTTATGGCCCCTAAATAACCAATTTGAAATATATGTTAAAATTAAATAGCGTTGTTCACATAGACATGCAACTCAATAGGACACCACTTTCTCATTTTATCGCACTGCCGATTTGACCTTATCTAGCCTCCGTTATCTTAACTAACTCTTAACCTGTTGCTATCGAAAATTGTCAATCATACAAATGCAAAATGCATTAGATAATTTTATTTTAAAATAAAGTATATAGAAACAAAGCAACGACACGAACAGGATGTACACCAGATGATGAGTGATACGCTTGTACAATGTTGCGCTAGTAGTTATATTTATGTATAACACATTTAATTAAATTCTAAATAGTATAACCGTATAAGTGAAAAACAAATAAATGCCAATGACCAAAATTTTATATAATAATGGTAATATTACCATTTTTTTTAGACCAACTGTGTCATTTCTATATAATTTTTTTTTTGTTGTAGGTTACATAACATAAAGAGCATATAATATATAAACAAAATTTATTCCTAAAACTGATGGTAGATATCTGCTGCTCAGAGACTGTCTTGATACTTATCACACCAATGTTTAATTTAATCAATCAACAGTAGTAAGCAAATATTGTCTTGTTCCTGTTTGAAGGGTCAAAATACGACAAAGCGATAAACACAATTTATTGCTTCTTACTAAAGCCACATTGTTATGAGCAAAAGAGACACCATCCGCTTATGTCCCTGCTTGTCTCATCATTAAATTTATTAAAAAAAAAGTTGACGCTGCGAAAATGTGTCGGCTAACTTTTTTTTTAAGTCAGCTATAAAAAGAAATGTGTTGTATAAATATTCTAACTACTACCACATACTAATGGACAATTGCATCATTTACCAACAGTCTACGGAGCTACTTGACTTTTCTTATTTAGTTAAGTAATATACATTAAAAAATATTTAAAAATGACTATGAACAGAATACAATATTACATTTACAATAATGACGTACACACACTCATAATATATAACATTTGTGTGCGTAACACAATTAGTTCTTGTATATCTAAAAATAAATTTTCTCATACTCTATAGTTATGGTTAGACAATTCAAATACAATATTTCACACTTCCATTCAAAAGTAACAATAGAATTCCTAACATATTTCTGTTACAATTTGTCTTATGGCTCACCATTAGTCATTAACTATAAAGATAAAAAGAAAACTGAAGGCTATTTAGCAACAGTTTTAATGTACCACAAGGAACAGATGCTCAATTTTAAAACTTCTGAATTTTTGTTAAATTAGTTACTAAAGTTAAAATTATAATAAAATTAGACCTACATACTAACATATTAGACCACATACTAACATATTTTGTTAGAGGGCAATTTCTACACAGGTTACCATTGAACTTAATGTGAATTAAAATTTTGGTTTGTAGTTATATTTGTATTTTATTTAATGTCCATGTTTTATATGGACATTCTTTTTCTATTGTTGAAATGCAAGTTCAGGATTCTATACATTTAAAATCTGGGTTAGATGAATAAGTTAAATATCCATTACAGATTTCTGTGTCGTTGGGTATGGCATGTGGAAGAGCTCTCATATTGTAAATCTGCCACAATAAAAGTGTTGCGTTTTTCCAGCTGACATGCTATGAGAATCAAAGTATTCTGTGTAAGGATGCTTAACCCATTCAGTCTTACTGTCATAACACAATATATAATATTTGTAATAAAAACATACTAAAAAAATTTACCTAAAATTGCATGAGTAACAATCATATTCAGATCCTTTTTCCTTTTGATATATAGGGATCTGATACAACCAGTTTTTAAGAATGTAGAAGAGATTGTAGTTTACATTGGAATAGTTTTCACACTTTTACTTAATCATGCTCTTCTATATAATTAGTATTAATAAAAATTACAAGTTCACATTTTAATGTCTATACATCATTATACTGCTAACCGGTATAATACCTATAATGATACTTCATTTATTAATTTACGCTTGAATCCTATTAGTCTAATATTAAGTTATCAAAAAAAAAAGATCAACTAAAATTACATTAGTTGTTGCTATTAAGTGTCATAAATTTTGTTAATGTCAATGAAAAAAATGTTATTTTTAATGACAAATGTTTTTGAAATAATGAAAATATACCTGATGATAAGACGTCTCCTTCAATCACCTGAGGTGGTACATTCATCCTTGCTGCAACCTACCACAAGCTGAAAAAAAAAAATTTTGATAGACAAAATGATAACTTTGCCAAAATAGTTTTAAATAAATTATAATAATGTGTTCCACAAACAACGATCTTACACTCGCACACATTACAAGAGACCTATGTCCAGCAGTGGACATGCATCAGTTGAAATGATGATGATGAATCATAGTAATGACTTTTCATTAGGATTTTAGATTAGAATAGGGAGAACCAAAAATGTGATCTGTATGCTACACTTAATGTTGTTAGTATTTTGAATCCTTCTATACTATAATTTCAACTCCCATTGCTTTTAAAATATAAATAAGTATTTTTATTTTTAAAACAACTATGCTCAAGTTTGTTATTATTAATAACAGGACTAAAGATATTTATTTTTTAAGAGATAAGGGGAATATAACCTAAAACACATTTTTTCTGTTTTGGTCTTCAACAATTCTTTTGAAAAACTGGAGATCCTTGACAAAGAATATTGCACATGTGCTAATATCTCTTGACAACTATACTATATCTTTAATGAAGAGGATAAGTGAAATATTAATTAATATTTTTATATCAATGAAGATAGTATCTTTTCTTTATTTACATGAACACATTCACATTTATCACAGTATTATGTGCAATGATTATTTTTATTTTTATACAACTTTTCATAGTATAAATGGTTATAACTGAATTGGTATGGAAGTTGTCGTTTTTTGTTATTTTTATATTAGTTATAATAAGCAAAAATTGTATTTGTAATCCAAAAACACAACTTGTTTCAAGAATATTGCAGAACATTAAACATAGAATCTAAAAGTAACTTGTTTTGAATTTTATGGGAAAGCGCACGTTTTATAAACAGACACAAACACACAACTATTTAATAAGAAGAAACAACTTAATGCGTCCGTCATTTATAATTATAATTATAACTTACCAAAACAGTTTTTTGTAAAATAGTATAAAGTTGCACTTTAGCGCATCTCGGAATATTTCTTCATAACTTTAATTTGTTTAAGTAAAACATGGGGTATTTTCTCAATAATACCAAGAATAATTCAAACAATGGAAGTTAAACTTTATGCGAAAAACACTTTCACGTTAGAACAATCCATCGAGTACGTAGCCACCTACACAAAACAATAATACAGTTATTCACAACACATGATGAGAAAATACAATTCAACTTCCTAAAGTTTGTATAATTTTAAATATTGTTCATTAATAGTACTTTTAAGTCACACGAATAAGTTAAAAAAGTCTCTTATGAACAACAAAACTTTGAAACTTTTAAGAAATGTCGACGACTTCAATTCCTAATTTCTGACTGACAAGAGAACGCCAAAGCCGGATTAAGACACAAAAGTTTTATTATAGCACGGTGTCGCAATACTCAGGAACTTTCATATAAAAAATGTACACAATGATTATAATCTTCATAGAGGTTAACACTGTGCCTGTTGTTGGAATACAAATTAAAAGGCATGCTAGATGGAAAAATTATATATTATCCAAAATATTACTGTTATTTACTTTACCATGATTTTTCAAAATAAATTTTAATATCTTGTTGATTATGATGTTAATGTTTTCAATATAAATATAAAAGAAATTTTGCAACTGGCAACTTTTCACATATACTATTTTAAATATGCAGAATAGAATAGTGACTGACATGTTTTTTTTTTAATTTTTAGCCTTCGGTATTCTTATGAAATAACACATAAAAATAAAACTGTATGTCAATCGGAAACATATTTATTTTTTTATGTAAAATATACTCACATACAATAATGGGCACGGGGAAGACCAGCATTTCGGTGCTTCCCAATGAAGCCATAAATTTTTAATATTACCATAAAGTTCAGGATAATCATATTCATCTAAAATTTTACACACATGGGCTCCCAGCAATACAGTCGAATGAGACGATTGGGGAGCTCCATGTTCAACAGTAGACAACAATACGCTAAAACAATAATGATGTTAAATGAAGCTACTTTTCGATTATTGGATAGATCTTCTTTTTTAAATTCATTTATCGGTCGAAGAAATATATTAAAACATCGATGAACCTAAAATTCGGAATTAATAGAAATTATTATTAATAATTTTATCTTGCTTTCATACATATTCTCTCTAAACGACTGCGTGCGTGTGTAATTTTATACTATATTCGAGTAAAATTATCGCCATTTTTTAGTTTATTTTACTATTTATGGTCGCAATTATACTTAAGTAATGCTATTTGATGCAAATAATATTTCATTCTTTTAATTTAATATACATCTAAAAATGTTATAACAACCAAATATTATATAGATGAAATACTATTCAAGAAGAAATAATATGTATAGTAGCTCTGTATAGAGATTATGGTAATTTCGTCAATAGTTTTTTTAAACATATTACCTACACTTTTATGAAGCAATAATACAGACTAATATTTACAAATTTTAAAGAGGTTTTGATGTATCCATTAGGTAAAATCGCTATGATTGTTTATATACAGGCGCCTCATTTTTTGTTCGGCAAAGGTTTTGTTTCGGACCATGAAAAGGTGGAAGAACAAAACTTCTTAGCATCAAACTACTACCTCATGTATTAAGAATAAAGTTATGTTTGTAATATTTAATTTAAATTAATATTTATATGAATCGCGAAATAATTTCTTTTTCTATGTGATCCCTATAACACACAAATTTTTAGAAGGTCAATAAAACAATAAATTAACATCATTATACGTAATGTACATTTATAAATTTAATATTTATATATAAAATATATAGTATGAAGTTACTTTGTTACAAATAAATAAAAACAAAATAATTTATAAAAAAATTTAATATTTGATTTCGTACAAAAATACTGACTAAAGAATGCCATACATTATTTTATAAGAGTATAATATAAACAACTTTGGTTATTAGGTAACAAACTATGTAGCTAAATAAAGTTACAAATTATAAACTTACTATTTACGGACGGCACTAATAATTATACAGTATCATAAGATGTCACACGAAGAAACTCATTTATTTATGAAATCTATACAAAATTATCGCTGAGCAAAAATAAAATATTTACAACAGTCATAAAATTAAAAAGTCCTTCTTGATTCGCTTAACCATTTAATTTTTTTGCACACAACGACAATATAGCACCAAAGCTGCCGAGTAAAATTATACGTTATCCATTTTTTTACTACCCTGTAAAAAATATTTCATTGAAGCTATCAAATCACTATTCCGTGATAACTCAGCCTAAGGCAGTCGTAAGCATTACAAGTCGCTAAAAGGCACTGAATAGACCCATACGACGGCGTCATGTTAAGGAAAATTGAGAGGAAAACGGAAGAAACGATTGCTTGGTGTACACGTGATATCAGTAATTGATTACGTGGTGGATAAAAGACTCTGACTATATCCGTGTGAGAGAAAGCTCGAATCCGCGCTGTAAGAACATTATGATGTTATTTATTTTTGTAATAATGTTATAAATAAATACTAAAGAAACTAAAGAAAAAATATAGGAAACTGTTATTAAGACAGGAGTTATTATTGTAATGTCTTTTTGTCATTGTGGGACAAGGTTGTGAACAAAAATTTTACAGAGCAACGTCCTTATACTTTGTTAAATCGTCAGAATCGTTACCGACTGACGTGTGACTGTTACGCATGTTATAAAAGATCCTTTCCCTCGAGCCGCTGAAGTGGTACGGTTCGTGACGCAGCAGATTAACACCGTACGCGGCCTCCTCCCTTTTATAATCCGGATAAAATCGCGGATCATAATCCGGTGGGTACATTCGGGGGTCGTAAGGGTATTGCCGGTAATACGGATAAGCGATTTCACTCTTGCAGTCCATCCGGTCGTCGGAATAAGCTTCGAAATCTTTAGCTGGATATTCGTCGCTGCTGAAAGCACCGGCCACGGAGTGCCTACGCTTGTATGGGTTGCCGTATGGACCGGTTTTAGGGCCGACCCACGTGCCATAGGTTTGCGGAGAGGAATACTGCTTAGGGTACCCTTGGAGGCTGGCTGCGTACTGACGGTCGGCCAAGTGTTGCCAGTACGCCGGAGGCGGCTGCGGGAGTACTATCGGGTACCCGTGGCCTATTGACTGTCGACTGGCTAAGTGGCGACGAAGATCAGGCATTGATCCCGATTTACCTGCAAAACAGAAATTTTTCAGCCATAAGAATATTAAATAGGATTGTTGAAATACATTTTTGTATAGCTGTCATTACCAGTATCCGGTAAAAAGCCATCATTAGTGAAAGCACTAGGAGCGTCCGGTATATAGTGGCTCGCGTCGAACTCGCTACCGCTTATTGGCGCTCCATTTGCATAGTCAGCTTTCCTGAAGAATATTGAAAATAATATGAATTAGAGAATCCTTTACAAAATATAAAGAAATACAAGTTAAATTTGCATTTTACAATACAGTACAGTATAGTTAACAAGTATTTAATCTCATTCCGTTCTTTAATTAGGTGTTTACAGCCAAATAATAAAAACTTTCCTGTTTTTCTTTATAAAATTATAACTACTGAAATTATTAGAGTAATAAGAGATGTGACCTCATTTTCTCATAGCGACAAACATAATATGGTAGTTACAGTGTAAGCATTGTTATTGTTACTAAGAGAACGTCGCTGTTAAAAAAAAATATAACTGAAAGTAGGTCTCTGTTGCCGGAGACTGTCTACTTAGGTACCACCGCAGCACCTATTGCACCCGTCAAACATTACTGTGTTCCCATTCGAAGGAAATTATAAACTGTAGCTAACGTAATTACTGGGTTAACGAGATAAATATTCTTAAGTCTCAAGGCGACGAGCGCATGTGGTGCAGTACATCCTAACTAGCGCCACGTTGTTAGGAGCTCCAGTACCTTTTACTGGCACTTACCATCAAGTGAACGTGTCACTCGTCTCGTCGCTTTATAGAATTAAAAATAATATAGAATTTAATAACTTTATAGGTAATATAACAACATAATCATTTTTGAAATTAGATAAACACTACAAAGTATAACTGTATCTGTTACTGATTAAAATGGCCCAGCTATTTTTTTATTTGGCGAAGCGGCGACGCAAGCAGGAAGTTTACCTGATGCTACTGCTCTGAACAATTGGATTATGTCTCTCCCAAGATTTATAGATGCTTTTAAATATCTAAAATCAAATTTTTCTTTCATAACAAATGCACCTGAAAGAAAAACAAGTTAACCTATAACTACAATAATATGAAAAAGCTACTACTCTTACCTGGCCTCTCTAAGAGCATATGCTGACTGCACTAGTACGACACCGCAAACGATGGCCGGCAGACGGGCGACGTAACAAGCCAGCTCGGCTCCACCGTATACACCTTGGAGACCCTGGAAGCATTTATGAAAAAATTAAATAAAATACCACGATCTAAATAAAATTCTAAACCTGGTGGTAGGTTTTTTTGCCAGTGACTTGTGTACCTTAACATCGTCCGTCTCAAGCCGACCAGCACAATGTGGTGCAATGTCTGCGTAACTCCTCTCGTAGCTTCGTCGAATAAAATAAGAACTAACATGGTTCTTACCCAATGGCTAATAGACATGTAGAAGACGAGCGCGCATTCCGGTATCAGCACCAGGATGACCGTTATCAACCACGCCAACAAGTATGTGTTGTTTTTCTGAAAAAGTTGAATTAGATTAAAATCAGATGAGGTCATCAACTTTTGCTTATGGAACTTAAAACTGTTATCTATTAAGTTTTAATTTTATGCTTACTTATTAATACAATGGTAATATCTATAATAAATGTAACACGAGGCTCTTTAGCCTGATTCGATTCCGTCACTACTAAATATAATGATAGCATTAATTGCATTAACATCATTGCTGTGCACTTTGGGTGTTAGGATATTTTTCATATTTCCTAATATATTTCACACTATCTATCAATAATAGAGAATAAAGCATTAAATCTACAACATTAATTGAAAAATGTGTGCCGTGTTGTGCAGTTTCTCTGTATACAGCACATCGTTTAAGAGATGTTATGAAAACTCACAGAAATTAATCCATGGACGAGTGTTACTGTGGCAATGATGACGATGGAGTAGCAGATCATCAGCAGCGCTGATGGTATCGGCATTCCGCTCTGCGACTCTACCAGCCAGACTATCTCGTAAATCAACGCTATTGCGTAAGCTACCTGAAAAGTATATGTATATAATGTAAATAGAAAGCAGTTTTAAAAATTCTATAATTCAAAATAATACTACTACCACTCGTTAGTAATTACACTACAATATTCAGCACAGAAATAAGGGTTGCGATGTTACTTACTTTCCGCTACTATTTCCCTAATTCCTTTGACATGGGTAAGAATTTATTTAAACAATGAATGAATTTATTTTACATTTATTATCTTTTGTATTAAGTTAGTAAGGTTTAGTTGTAACCTTATTTTTATATGCTTAATTAAATATAAAATATGGTTATAAAACAGACAGATATTACTTGCTTTAATTTGCGAGAAATGTTATTAACCATTTAGAAGGTTACGATTACTCTAAAGATTTAGATCCTTGACAAGATAGCGAACGAATAGAAACAGTATTGCAACATTAATATTTAACTACCATTTTGGTGTAGTATTTACGCCGGATTTGTACTATCACAGTATGTTATTCGATTCTAAGACCACATGTCGTGGATTTTTTTAATGTTTTATTTGAACTCGTCTAGCTCACTATCACCATCACGTTGTAAACCTTCCGCTGTTATATCATGGCTGTCCAAATATGAGCGCAACCGCAAGCACTCTTCATCATTTTCGGCCCCCAAGTCGCTTTATACGCTTTGCAATTGAGGTCGAATTTTAGAACATTAGGGATAAAAAATATTATTTTAATCGCAGTTGCAATCAAATGGTGTCCGAAAATAATAACTCTCAGAAATCTCCCGCCGATCTGTGTTACGTATTCTGAACAGGTACCGCTGTTGCTCTCGCTTGGGCCTAGTTTCATAACACCGTGAGATAACCATATGGCATGGCCTTAAAAACGACCAGTTTAGAAAGACCATTTGTAAATGAAGTTATATTTGTTCTTTTAAGGTTTATAATAAATATAACTATCGCCCTGTTTCTACATCTAACATAAGTTTGTTCGGTTTAATACATAATTTTTTTGCGGATCTAATTGCCAATATTTTCAAATTAAACTTTTATTTATTAAAACATATGTTTTCTTGTACTATTGAAAACAATTATTTTTCCTAAATAATTTTTTTCCTTTATAGTCTTCTTCAAATGTTTGAGATGCCCACAACAGATAGCTTCTACGTCTTGTTCGTTACACTACATACTTAATGCAGGAGTCTAAATTATACTTTTAAATACATATATTTACATATATTAAAAAAAATTAACCGTATTAAGAATATTGCAATTGTTGTTGTTTATTTTTTTTAATAGATTGTGTTCAGAGATGCTATGACCACACGGTATTAAGCTCATGATGACACTTAGTTGACGGCAGGATTATTGTTATACACATATTTTTTTTGTATTTGGAAGTACCAAATCGAAATTAGATAATGATAGATGATAAGTAAATTATAGCATGGGGAACCCACCAAAGCATAAGCTGCAATGAATCCAGAAGCCGCAGTTACGCTGCAGCAAAATATTTTTCTGATCGCTGGTTTCATTCTTAGCTTCAGCGAAGAGTCCACATCACTGAGATCATTGCTCGACGACATTTTACTTTCTTTCAATTCTCCTACTAGAACTTTATGTTAGTGACATTGTTATTTTGTATTTATATTCTCAACATATTGTGATTTTTAATTTAATCATTGTTTCCATATGCTTTTAATCATTTAATATATTTCAGGCACTTATTATTAACTTCTCGTTCACTTCAGGAACCTTTACAATTTTATCGTATACTGTACGACGTAAAAATGTTATCGTTCCTTTCAAAAGTGCCTATGTTCCGTTAACTATTGTTCACACATATCTTAAAGTTTTATTAAACAATTATAATTTGTATTTGTTGCCAACTTTCTATAGTATCGAAAAAACAACTTCATCTCAATATTCACTGAGACGACAGTTCTTCCTTGACTTGATCAAATTTTGTTCTCTGCTTTCTGAAAATATAGAAAAAAAAAATTAGTTTTTCGCAGAAAATACGTTGCTTAATATACAAAATGGTAAATTAAAATATCTTTAAATGTGAAAGTAGATTAAATTAGCTAAATCATCATAATCATCATCAGCCGATAGACGTCCACTGCTGGATATAGGTCTCCCCCAAAGATTTCCATATCGATCGGTCCCAGCTCCCGCGATTGTCACCAGATCGTCGGCCCACCTTGTAAGATGCCTCCCAAAACTACGTCTACGGTACGCGATCCCTGTACGCAGGAGCAACTCGAGGACCTTACTGCCCCATCGGTCGCCGGTCCTTCGAACAATGTGTCCTGCCCACTGCCACTTAAGTCTAGCAATGTTTAGCAATAAGAAAATTTAAATTTACTATTTAGTTTTTATCGAGAAAAAATAAATAAGTAGAAAAGTAGTTTTTTTTTATAATTTCGTTTCGTTTTCTTGATTTTGGTTATTTAAATAATCATAAGAAATTGTTAACAAGCGTTACAAGTTTATTATTTATATTACAACTATGACCCGTGTCAAAGGAAATATAGCATTAGAAAAAGATTTAAATTTTTAACAGTTATATATGATAATTGTATAATTAAAACATAAAATTTAAATGTTTAATGTTAATAAAAACAAAGTGGAAAACTTGTGTTTTAGTTCAACGTATGCGAAATTAACATTTATTCTATGGGAACATGTACAGTCAATGACTTTGCTTTTGTATTGTGGGAATGCAATGTGCAATTAATGACCTATTCTGTGTAAGAACAATGTTATGTAATGAACTACTTTTTATCTAAGGCATTCCATCTATACGCTTTGTATACCTTTTTTATACACTTTGTATATAATTAAGTTTTTTTTTACAAAAGTTACTCCTAAATAGAGATATTATTAATAAAAGCATCCAGAAAGTTTCATGCGCCGTAATAAAAATTATATATGATCGAAAAGCATTTTATAAGGCATTAATAATATATATTTATTTATTTAGTTTTCCAATTGGTATTTATCAAATATTGTAGGTATATGTATTTGTCAGATTTTTTTTCTTTTTAAAACTTCTGACTACCCAAATATATTTACTTATTCTCTAAGGTGTGCTGGTAGAAAACTTAATGTGAGTTAAGCTCACTTGTACGAGAACTTTGCCATTTTCCTTTAACCTTTGTCCGTTTTCGCTTTGTATAATGTAGAACGTAGTAAAATAAAAAGAAAACATTTGATATAATTCTAAAAACTTTGACATGACTAAAAAGATAAGCAAGTATTCTAAACTTCAGACTAAGGACAAGCCGTATTTAATTCCTGGTATTTATTTCTAGTACGCGCAACATGTTTCCGACCAGAAAACTTTCAAAGTATTTTTTTATACTATTTTAAAATACACGATAATATGTGTTTTATCTTATATATTGCGTGATATTTACTATGCCTACATTCTTTACGATAATGTACTCCAAACGAATTTAAATTTATAAAACAGAAAATCAAAGTACAAGTCCTTTACAGGTATTACTATTTTGTACGATTGGTATTTCCTCCTCAAATGAGGTTTTATTATCTTGTTCCATACTGCGAGAATTGAAAATACTTTAAAGTATTTTGAAACATTGTATTCTAGTCTTGATTTTGAAAGAAAAATACTTACGAGGTTGCCGCAGTGTTAAATTTTATAAGTACGAGCCACATTTACTTTGTATACATTCGGTTTTTTGTACCGGAAGTAGTGTAGAGCGTTTATTTACGTTAACATTGTAACAAACGTTATTTTTCAATTGGAAAGTTATTATAGCAAGTAGTAAGACTTTTCTTTATGATTTAAGTGCGGTCCAGATATTTGTATGATTGATAGTATTATCAAAAATAAAATACAAATGTAATACGAACTTAAATAAACTTTTTACTTAACTAAGAATAAATAAGTTACAGCTTATTAAAACTGTAGACGTCCCCATTTAGAATTTGAGATTACAGTCCGATAGTCAAACTGTAACCCTTTCGTGAAAAAATAAAACAATGTAGCGCCAATGATGATATATCAACTGGCCTTTTAGCTATTGCACTTAACTAACGACAGCACGAATCAAAAGTACTAAAGTGACATCTATTGACTATATGTAAAATAAACTAGATTAAATTTTATGAGGGTAGTTAGCAAATGTTACGAGCAGTCATCTTGAAACAAATTATAACTTTGAGGTTAATTTACGTTTGTTAGTCCACCCACTATTAGACTTTGAATTGAGGTACGAATTATCGATAAAAGGTCTAATAACCATTGTTTTTTTTTTCAAAAACAACATTACATGTGGAAGTTTAGTTTTAAAGATAATTAAGGAATTTCAAAACAGTTGTAAAAACTTTGTTTATTAGTTTATTTATGTACTCATATAGTAAATTCCGATGTCGCTTTCCCCTGTCACAAACTTCACTTACCTTCCATGTTTCAGACCCAAGCATGTCGATCTCACGCCTATTTTCTCACCATGGCACCAGCGGAAGATATAATTAACCGAGATTTTGCATATGTAAAGAATTTAATGAGACATGGAAAAGTTGTTATTTGTAAGCTTTACACGTAAAAGTACTTAAGCAGGCAGTTATTTATACACTAATACGGTAAGCTCGAGACGGATGTTATGGAAGGCCTGGTGGTAAGTGGATCCGTTGTCCATTTCGTAATGTAGCTTTAAGTTATGCGCGCCCATGTCTTCGTCTTATTTAAATCTTACCTTTCAATATTCGTTTAAATTGAAGTGAAAACGCTCAATTCACGTAAGACTCGCGTGACGTAATTTTCAATTAGATTTTGTTATGAGACTTGAACTCTAAAAGTTTTCTCAAACTATAACTATAATATAAACAGAAGTACAATTTAAAAAAAAAACTGGAGAAATTTGTAAAATAGAAAATCAAAGTACAAGTCCTTTACAGGTATTATTATTTTGTAATATTGGTATTTCCTCTTCAAACGAGGTTTTATTATCTTGTTCCATACTGCAAGAATTGAAAATATTTTAAAGTATTTTGAAACATGGTATTCTAGTCTTAATTTATGAATTTTTTTTTCTTGGCGTAGTTTTTTTGAAACTACTATTCGTATCGTTTGCTCATAAAAATTAAGCATTACTTAAGACATAAAACATTGTTTAGGTATCACAATAATTTTATTAGATACAGCCTACAGTCCTCTACGAACTAGAACAGGGAAATATTTGTAAACTACTGTATACTGAAATATGCAGTTGGTTCCTATGTAGATCTCAACCGACAGATGCCTATATTCAGTCCAGTCAAAAGACACGATACGACAACTCGATTATGATGCTGCGTTTTTCTCTAATGCAGTTGACGCATTGGTAACCAATTTGGGCATATCCCTCTAATCTCAATTATTTAGTATAGTTATTACCAAATACAAATTGAAGTTAACTTTTTTAACGCTCAATAGTAGACAAGATGCAAACCCGTCTAAATGAGCTTTTACATTATGACGGGTTCCTTAGAACTACGCTCTCGCAATGAAAGTAAAAGTTGCAGAAAATGCAGGCTGATTCATCGCGAAAGTGTATTAAGCTTCCTAGTTGGCGCAGGGTTACATTAACTGACTTGTAGTATAATATCACACTGAAATTTATTTAAGATGTAAAATTTTACATATAAAAGTGTAAGGATTATAATATAACGTAATATAATTACTATATCAATCATCAACCGATAGACGTACACTGCTTGATACAGGCTTCCCCTAAAGATCTTCACATCGATCGGTTCTGCGCTGCCTACATCCAGCTGCACAGTCAGCGTGGCCTTCGATACCGCCGGGCACTTAGAGCCGTCGTTTATAGAAGTTCATATGGGGGGATTTAGGCCATTTATCTCCACGCTGGCCCAACGGGGGTTGGTGGCAGTCAGAACCTCATTTGTTGATAAGCAGGGCACATCACGAGCAGGTGAAGTGGCGTGGATCGCGTGAGTTGTTGTGCGGGGGACCACTATAATAATTAGTATATAATTTCCATGAACTTATTAATGTTCAAAATATTACAGAATTCATCGACTTTTTTATTTAAATGCTACATGTAATAACAAATACACATCTTTGCTTTTTTAAGAATATTTAAAAGATGGGTTAATCGTAATTAATGTTTTTACAAAAAAAAATAATAACGACGGATAAATTTCCTACGAAGACTGTATCTCTTAAAATCTTATCCGCATACAAAATATATAAAACATGAGTTTATAATTAAGTCAATTCTAAATATATAATGCAGTTCTGGAATAAGTAAAGGTTATTATTGTCTGCATTCAGATAGTGGTAATTCAAATCACGTAGTGTAAAGTTACAGTTCTGTTGGGCCTTATCGTATTCCTACCACGTCTCGACTGCCATATTGCCAGTCGCTGCGGAAGTGGTGCTAACTGTAAATGTGACGTTTTTGTAAAATGGAATCAATTGTTTGAGTATTTAGGTTGGCAATTGAGGTTAATGGAAAGTTGTAAATTGCGATTATGGGTACAGAAAAAACTTCTTTATATATCATACTAACTGTTCGTAACAACCCCTCAACCCTATTTTGGGAAAAGAATTTTGGAAAAATCCGTTCTTAACTCAGCAAAAAGAATATTTCTACCAAATTTCAAATCTCTAGCTATATCTTCTTCTTCGTCGGTATCACTCTTGATAGAGTGGTCAAGGTCATCACTTTAGGTGTTGGTCGCAAGTTTAACAATACGTCGCCATTCTTCTCTGATGGCCGATGAGCAATTAACTGCCGCCTTCATCTGGTCAGTCCGTCCCATATGCTTTTCCCCGTGGCCTGGTACCGTCTACCTTTCCCTTGACCACAAGTCCTAGGAATATAACTAGGTGGTAATCTCTGTCATATATTTTGAAAGTCGCTGATATAGATTTCATCATTATCATTATTAGGTGGCAACTATCCCCTGATCGAAATATTACTTTTTAGTTGCAAGTCTCCGAGTACGGCCAATGTTCGTATAACGGTAACACGCTACATTAACAATATCCTTCCGTGTGTTGCATCGATTTTAATTATAAATACAACGTTCCTACATTATGTTAGCATATCAATCGCTAACACTTTTATGTACTGCAAATAACTTTGTTTTAATTATTAACCCATCGTGTACGTTTTGCGATACATTTTAATAACTGTTATAAACTTTATTAACTTATTGTTAAAAAAAAATGTGTCGGCAGAAATACAAGATCATCCTTTTTTTCATCTTTCCGTTTTTATTTTTAGTATACTTATTGTACTACTAATAATATTGTAACAAGTTTTAAGGTTTAGGGTGTAATTCGTGAGAGAGACAGGTTTGATTCCTATCGCCACTCTTCCTTAGGCAATTAAAAGTTGACTTAGATTCTAGAAAATAGCTTTTCGTGTGACTTATCAACAATCTGCGCTCCGTTACCATCAAGTGTCACCTAAGTTTATCTGTAGTTGATGATGAATTATGTCTATTACTCAATCACTGCACTGACAACTACACTTTACGACCTACTCAAGTGAGCAAGAAAAATAATAATTTGCTAAGAACTTCACTACTACAATCGTGACGACTGCTATCGCTCTGCAAGAGTGTAACGAGAAAGAAGGAAAAGAAAAACCTTCAAACATTTTCAACGGTAATGATTGAGGACTTTCGCCGTGGAAACCGAAGCGAAGCTGATTGATTTTAAAAAGCTACGTGTCGGAATGGCGGCACTTTCATAGGTAAAAAAAGAAGACCGACTGTTACAAATATTTACATGTATAATATTCCATAAATTATTTTAGAATGTTAAAATTCCAGAATATTTAACTGAATACAGAAAACGTGGAAGGTTTGCGAGGCTATATTAAAAAAAAACATTCCAGATTCGATAAAGAAAATGGTTCATTAAATCAATTCAAATACTAAGCATATCAATACAACGTTTAATTCCGAAGTATGCTAGCATAAAATACCTTAGTTATCATATTTTGATAACGATCATATAGCAATAACGTTATGGTGGCAGATATATAAAAGGAAGAGGTAGACTGGTAGGCAGGTTCGAAAAATCCCACCTCTATCCAAACTATCTAGAAACCCAAACCACTATTCAAATCCATAACAAGTAGCGCGAAAATCGAATATCAACGAACAAATGTTGGTTACCCGATGTTACACAGAAGCAAAACAATTTTTATTTTATCCGTGAATATTATAAAGTATATATTCTATATTTACATAAATACCTTGTAAACTGAAAATGTGTTATAATAGTTACATAGTTAAATTGATTTATATGTGAAACTTTAGCTTTAAGCTGGTACGAATAGCCCTTTTCAGTTATATATTCATTGTCAATCAAATCATTAATGGTGCTAGGGTATTTGTTATTACAATAACTGTTTGTGATATTTTATTGCCTCATTCTTATATTATATTTGAATATACGGAAGGTGTAGTATAAGTTTTTTTATGTGTTATACGATAAATTTATAGTTTAGTTGTATCAGAACACATACCTACTTAAACGATATACAAAAAAGTTTAACAGAGAGCTGTGACCAGTAAAATTAAACATAAACCTTTAAAGCATTTCGCAGGCCATACGATAGTAATAAATAATATTTAGTATTAAATAAATAAATATGTACGAGTAATTTAACCGTTATTTGTTGCGGTAGTCATGGTGTACTTGGTACAAAAGAGGATAAAGCAGTACACTCAACCGCACGAATAAAGTAGTTAATGTTATTGGTGTCACGTCGTTGTGAAGTTTAACGCCGCATAAAAAAAGTGTGACAATGTTTATAGGCTCAAAGGCCCGCATGCCGCGGCGTATTTTTTAAAAACGATAGCTCGTTAGTACTCAAACAATAACTAATACAATAACTTGGTTATTTTACTATATATCACAGGGAGAGCTCGTTCTTCGTGAGAACAGCAAAAGAGTGGAACAGTATGCCGGCGTCGATGTCCCCTCTAAATATGACGTGGATGGTCTTCAAGAAATGAGTAAATAAGCCTGCCACTGCGTTGGTGCGCCTTATCACCACCGATCACACTTAAAATCAGGTGGGATCGTGGTCAAAGGCTGATGTAGATGTAGAAAAAATTCCGAAAATTATAAATAAAACAAATTTATTATATCATATTAATTTTTAGAGTTTATCCCAAAGGTGTTCCCAGAATTACTTAACTGAATGGTTGCTTATAGAAACCTAGTAGTATTTCAAAGAATTTACACTACCAAGATAATATGTGAACTTATCGCTCAGCAAGCGAACCTACGTGCGACACAGCTTATGGCTCAGCGGTAGTGCTCAGGAGGGTTAGGCTCCTCCTCAGAGACATGTAACAGAAAGTGTAGAGGTGCACCAGTAGGTTTTACAAGAGATCCCGCAGCCTCTCCGAATGCACTGATGCAGACCACCGAGGGGGTTTTATTGAGTAAGAATCTCACATAACCCTCCCATTAAAAAAAGGGTTACATGTCATGCAATACCGGTACACCTTAAAATATTTAAACTTACGACGTAATATGTGATCCTAGTATTTTACGGAATTTACATGTGTGTGTTATGCAATCCTGGTACTCCGTGAAATAATTGACTGTATTATGGATTCAATATTCTTACTCTACTTGATCCTCCCAGTTACGTATATGACACGTAGGTAGCACTTTATAGAAGTTCTGGTGGTAGGTGTCCGTTGCTGGCTACCGTCTACATAGGTACCATCGCAGCGCTTATTGCAGCCAGACCGTAGTGTGTAAAACATTACAGGGGTTACAGTTTGAAAGATGATGTAGCTAGTATAATTACTGAGGTATCGAGACTCAACATCAGTAATCTCGAAGCGACGAACATAATGTCGTCCAGTGTATAACTAGCGCCGGGTTGCTATGGGCAGACGTATCACTGTAACAGCAGGTAAATCTCGCACTCATCTCGTCGCTTCGTTGAATAAAAAAAAATATTCTACCTGTGTGATATTTATGGACAAAAGCTGTATAGTTTACTTAATAATAATATTGTATTAATAGTTCGTTACATAATCTTTTAAACCTTAGAGTTATCGTCACCAGTATACGGCTATTTATTTCCTCTATATATCGTCCATACTTTTATATATATATATATATATATATATATATAAGTAGATTTACTTGATTGACTAATCACGTGCAAACTAGTGTATGTATCGACGTGGGAACATAACCATTCGACGAGAAATAATACGTAGATGGTTTTAGGTTTCTTTCATTTTATTTTTTATTAATTTTTATAAACATTTTCATTTCGTACTATTTATGCGGTAGCTATAGTAACGATTGCTATAAAAAGTCATTTGCGATCTAATTTGATATTATGGCCAGCAAAAAGGGCGGGGAGCAGCTAGTATATATATGTGATGAAAATGGGTTTTCTTGATTTCCCCATCACGTGAAAACTAGTGAATGAGTATCGACATGGGTACATCGACGGATCAACATTCGACGCGGAATGATTTGTAGATGATTCTAGGCTATTTATTTTTTGAATTTCATACATCCATCATTTCATTTCTAATTAAACTCGATAAACATTTTGTATTATTTATACAGTTACTATAGTAACGGTTGCTATAGAAAGTCATTTGCGATCTAATCTTATACATCGGCCAGTAAAGTGGACGGGGAACAGCTAGTTAGAAATATAGGTGTCAAAGATGTATTAGGTTATATTTCTTATTAATTTTAAATAGTAATAAAATAAAAATATAAATGAAATAATGTGTTATGAGAAATTACTTTATATTATTTAAGATAGTTATTATGATAATGTATATCAAGAACATTCATTAATTTTCGTAATCGTAAAATCGTTACAGAAATATCCGCTCCACAGTTTCCAACTTAATAGAGCATGAGAGTGATAACCGTTAAGAGATTTAAACCAATTTATTTAGCAAACTAAACTTATAAACCTAACGGACATAGTCACGAAAATTTTAAGTTTTTGATTTAAAATAATAGTAACTTTTAAACAAAAAATTTACCGAGTAAATGAAACAGAGAAATAGAATTACTATACTACTAAACATGACCCCAAACGAATAACGGATCTTTGCAGTCTTTCTAAAAGAAAATAATCATAGTATTAGTTCTTACATGAAATTGACGTTTTGTATGGGAGGAATATAAAGTCATTTTTATTTGTAAAATATATTTAATTAATCAAAGTATGCACCATTGTTATCTATGCACTTTTGCCATCTCATAAGTAGTTCATTGATCCCTTTACAAACAAACCATATGACGAGATTCAATAAACTCTTCTAAGGCGGTTTGGACTGCTGCATAGGAGTTGAATTTTTTTCCTTGTAAGAAGTTGTCCAAATTCCGGAAATAATGTCGGTTAGGGGAAGGTCCGGTGAATACGGTGGATGTGGCAGGCATTCCAATTGTAGCTCATCTAACTTAGTGGTCGCTTGTTGTGCAGTGTGTGGTGGTTGTGTTGCGTTGTCGTGAAGCAGCAGTGGGCGAGAGCGATTGACCAATCTCGGTTGTTTAGCAGCTACCTCTTCCTTCATGGTTTGCAGTTGCTGACAATAGATATCTGCCGTAATTGTTTGGCCAGATTTTAGAAAGCTAAATTGAACGACAACGGCGCTAGTCCACTAAACATTCAGATGTAATATTTTCTGAGTCGATTTTAGGTTAGACCAGGATTTGACTGGGTCTCCGGGGTTCAGCCATTGCGATGGGCGCGTCCGATTGTCGTACAGTATCCACTTTTCATCACAAGTAATGATTCGATTTAAAATCCGTTCTATATTGTGTCGGTTGAGTAAAGCGACACAGCAGTCGATGCGTGTCTGTAAGTTCGATTCATGAGGTACCCATCGTTCAAGTTTTTTTACTTTCCCGATTTGCTTCAAGTGGATTAATATAGTTTTGTCACTTACCCCGAAACCTGCAGCTATCTCTAAAGTGATTTCTGATGGATCCGCTTTCACAATACCCTTTAATTCTTCATTTATCACTTTGGTCTCCAGCCGTCCACGGGGTTGGTTCTGAACGTTGAAATTTCCAGAACGAAAACGTTGAAACCAAAAACTTACCGTGCTTTCTTTTGCGACACCAGCGCCATACATATCATTAATCCCTCGAGTTGTTTCTGCAGCACTGGTACTGGTGCTACGGTAGAACTCGTACTCGTAAATATACTGATATTTTATGTTTTCAATTGTGCGATAAAAAGCAACGCCAAAGAAAAAAGTAATGAGGAAAAACAAATAAATGACTGTTTTCAAAACCCAAATGTACCAGCTAAATGAATTTATACATTTAAATTTGGAATTTTTAACCAAAGAGGAGATATTTCAGATCAAAGTGGTTAGTGCGACAAAACGCTAATTTCATATGTAAGGAACTAATAACTTGGATAGTAAATCTTGTTTGTTATTAAACAATATAAAAACTCCGATATATCAAAAACTTCCTTTCCTTTAATCGGTTAGATATTCAACGTTAAAATGTACTTTAAATGCATACGCAGATATATGTTAGATTTCACGCCTTTTATAACCTTTGCCTATTGTAAGTTTCAAATAATTACAGGAAAATAAAAAAAAAACAAACAGGTATGGTTAATTCATTTGTTTGTTTTCTTGGAAATTATAGATTGATATGTATTATTTGAGAACAACACAGATAATTGTTTTAAACGAATAATACAATAATGACTAAAGTAATAAAACTTTGATGATATTTACATTTTCTTAGTCGTTCGGGAGGCCTAATTTTGTGTCTTACATTATTTTTGTAATTCGGATATATACAACGGTCATCTATTTTTTTATTTTGAATTAATATAGACAGTTATACATCATGACAAGATTACGACAATCCGCATTAACAGTTACCAACATACGGAACAAATGGCGCTGGTGGACTAACATTGTAACAGCGAGAAGCGTTGTTCTAATACAGTTAACGGTAGCGTAATTTCAAGCTGATACTTCAGCAATCAGATAAATCGTGAAACGGACAATTCACAAATTAAGATGGTATACACTGCACCATATTCGCCCGTCGCGTTGAGACGTAAGATGTTCTGTTTCGTTACCCCCGTAGTTTTACTAGCTACAGCGCTCTTCAAACTGGAACACTGTAACGTTTGCACAGTACTGTTCGGCGGCGGAAATAGACTGTCTCCGGCAATAGAGACTTACCACTAGTAAAAAAACTAATAAACGTTCTGAGTAGTTGTTCATGTAACTATTTTCCAGCGTTTGTGACTAGTAAAATAACTAAGGTTACGAGAGGAATGTATCTCATATCTCTGGAAATAAATGCATCCTTATTAATGCTTTAGTGGTATAGCCTTTTGGCTATTACTATGTTTATATATATTTATATAAACAGCTTTGTAACATGAGAACGTTTTATTTGTCGTTTTGATGTGCGAAGGGTACAAGAGTGAGACAAATGACTATATTTTCTCGCTTTATCTACCCGGGGCGGTTTTCACCGCCCATAGTTTCCGATACAGGCGAAGGTGGTCGGAGAACGCATCTGACTCCGTCTTCGACGATAGAGTAGATTCATCAAAACTAACAAGCGCTATACATGCAAAGGAAATATGGACTATATCATTAGCCTACGGTAGTCCAGGGTATAGGCCAATCCTAAAAAACGCTCCTATGCTATTGAGGGAAACTGAAAGAAGAATTTGTAATAGATATAACTATCGTCTAAAATTTTTTTATTTCTGTAATATCTATTTAAAAACTATGCTGCTACCAACATGCTAGGTTTTTGTTCAAGTGGAAACGTTAATAGCAATTTCACTCTTTAATAATCGTATTTATGCTCTGTACGGAAGTATAACCACTATATATTTTAGGAAGTAACGATAATCTCTATATAAATATAGTAAAAATTGAGATACTCCTTTTAAAGTTATAACGGCGTTTTCCGCCCACGCAATCCACCGCCACCGGTAGACTGAATTGGATAAAATCGCTTTAGGAATTCCGTCACGGTACTAAAAATATTTAAATCATCCAACTGGAAATTGAAGTAAAAACGACGTTATCTAAATAAAATTATTAAAGTCGGTTTATTTAAGTAATTTTCAAATGTAGTTGTTGCAATATTTTAAAAACAAAAACCGAATTGCTCTGGGAGATATAATGAGAAGATGATTGGAGATGTTTGGGAGCTACAATTCGCAAAATTATATATCAATACAAAATTATTTCCAATTAATGTTTTATTTCCATTTCAACATTATCATTACATTTATTTATTTTCTACCAAGCAGATAATTATAAAAAGTTAATTGTTACAATTTATCAAATGTTTACTTCACAGCTTTTCTCCTAGTATATGAGAATAAATAACACTTTTCCTACCAGCACTAATGTATTAATCAAGATGGAGATTGGGATCAATTTTATTGTTTATTAGTGAGTACAAGAACCATTAAGGTTTTTTTTTTTGACATAGTTCAATATTAATACTGTTTCATTCCAGTCATAGCATATTCGATGGTGTTTTCGTCAAATAATCATCAAATTTAACACAAATTTTGATTTCTATAAGGGTTTGGATCATAAATAAAATTTTATGCAGAAGGAAGACCGCATCAGCGACTATTAAATCCTGCGGATTGGTAAGTTGAATTGGCAGCCCCACATGATGCGAATATCAGTTGTGGCAGGAAGATCTTAGAGTAGAGACCGTGTATGATAGTAAGCACAGATTGGAGCCACGATCGATGATGTTGTGAAGGTCGTAGGGAATCGTTGTATACTGTAAGACCGGTAGAGGTAAAAATTGTATGTGGAGTCCTCTTTTCAGCCGAGGATACTATTTGAGAATGAATGTACAATTTACTTCTGAATAAGAAAATGTTAAGTTATAATGAAATTTAAGTTAGAAAAAGTATATTTAATTCCAGTGAAATCTGTGTACATAATTCACAAGTCTGGCTGCTTAGTGGGTAACCTTGATGCGAAGTCGAGACACCGCTATAAGAAAGGTTCTACTCAGCTGTAGCTACACCCACTACATATTTATCTGTTGACTCACCGCAATTTTCATATTTGCGTAATTTTTCTGTCAATGAACGTTTGTATACGTTATTATCACGTTATTGTAGCGAAAAAGTTAAATGGTTTTTACACTTATTTTAACAGAGGTTATAAAAAATATTTACTTGGTTGTGTTTTGCTTATTTCTTATACAATGTTAAACCTCTTATAAAATGTACTAAATAAATACGAACAAAATTAAAAAAAATATATAAAAAGTCTTTTGTTATTTATGATGTTATTTATTTCCATAGATATACTTTTATATTCTTATTTCCTTATTTGTAGTTAGTTCTCTTATATCGTTGACACAAACCATGAAAGAACACGCTGCTAAACAACCGAGATTGATCAATCGCTTTAGGCCACTGCTGCTTCACGACAACGCAACACCACCACCACACACTGCACAACAAACAACCACTAAGTTAGATGAGCTACAATTGGAATGTCTGCGACATCCACCGTGCTCTCCGGACCTTGCCCTAACATATTACTATTTTTTCCGGAAGTTTAGACAACTTCTTACAAGGAAAAAATTCAACTCGAATGCGGCAGTCCAAACCGCCTTCAAAGAGTTTATTGATTCTAGCCCCCGTGGTTTTGTTAGTAAAGGGATCAATGAACTACCTACGAGATGGCAAAGGTGCATAGATAACAACGGTGCATACTTTGATTAATTAAATATATTTTACATAAGAAAAATTTACTTTATATTCCTCCCGTACAAAACGCCTATTTCATATGTAAGGACCTAATATATATTTAGATGATTACCGATATAAAAGATCTACAAAGGTATCATGATACCATAAGTATATATTACTGTGTTCCAATTTATGAGGAGTTGTAGCTAGTATAAATACTAGAGTAAGAGATTTCTGACCTCATAATACATTGATTGAAACATGGTGTTGTGTTAAATTCCTAGCAGCTAATGAAAACTTTTTTGTATTCTTATCGAAATAGCTGCTGTGAATCGAATAGTGCTTTAGGTACTTGCAAAATAAACTTGGTCTCTTTGCATATCTTGTGTGACGTCACCTTAAGGTTCAAAGGTGTTACTTTGGAATGACGAGAGCGTGGATTGCTAATAAGATGTACACATAAATTCCCCATGCAGGGAATAAGGGCTTTCTACATTTATCTATCACGCAAATTACGTGCGGGTTGGCGGATGTCACGTATTCCTGATAGCTATTTTTCTTCATCGGAAGCTTATACTGGGGTGTAAGGGGTCCCGCCCAACAATTCACGGAGACCCAAGCTAACCTCACCTGCTCGCGGGCACCCTGTTAATCAACAATCGAGACTCTGGCTCCCACCAACCCGTATTGGGCCAGCGTGGTGAGAAGTGGCCCAACTGCCTCCATATGAGATCCTACAAACGGCGGCCCCTGGTTGCCCGGTGATGCGGGCGGCATAGATCCGATCTATGTGGGGATCTTTGAGGCAGGCCTATGTCCAGTAGCGAACGGCTGTCGGCTATGGCCGTGGAAGCTTATGCTCGGCGGGGATCAAAGCGTGTCCTTCTTCGAATCGACCAGCGCGCCCTTAAAATTAGGCATCCTTTTTTTACGTTCATTAATATTAGTATAATGGTATCATCATCGTCTCCATACCTTCGTCCCGCTACATGTAGGACGCAGTATGTCTTCTTCTTTCATTCCTTTCTATCAACAATAAACTCACAATCCATCCTTTTTACACTCGTCTTTTTCCATATAATCCATCCATCTCTTCTTTGCTCTTCTCTCACTCTTCTGCGTATTCATGCTATATTTCATTAGAACATCATCGTGATTCATTTAAATTATTACATATAATTATGACTCATCCTTTCTGTATTGGTAGTTGCTCATTTTCATTGTCTCTGTACCTTAGTGCACCGGCATTGTTTCCAAGTCGTGGTATTGAGCGAGAACCTCTTTGAATTTTAATGGGCTAGTTAGATGTATACAGTAAAAGGTTTCCCTAATATATTTTTTAAGAACATGTGAACAAACATTTATCCATGTGTTTACAAACATTTAACATAAAAAAAATACCAATGTAACTTACTTATAAAATGTAACACTCATAAATACTTTTTTTTTAATACGTTACGTTTATTCGTTTTATTACGATTACGTTTAATCGTAATTATTATTAATTTAACATGTATCAAAGTAGTAAACAACTTGTCAATCTTCCGTACATTTTTTCTACGAACTTTGCTCTTTAATGCCAAATAAAAATTCCTGCAATGTTAATTTTAGATTATTGTCAATATCATATATTTTTTCTATTCTTCAATAAGGAATATGTTTCTAAAAATCTATAAAAGACAAAAATCTTTAAAAGTTGTATAAGCTGTAAGAAGACGTCCCAATAACATTTTATACTTTTGGCTTGTTAAAAAAACATACACATTATCCTAGTTCCTATAATAGTTTTAATAGGTACAAGCAGAAACTAATCTCGTGATGAAAGGCTTTTACCTTACTATGTGTACCTGTGATATTTGTCACCAATTGATAGATTAAATATAAAAGTAAGATTAATTCAAATTAAGATTGAAAAGTGAAGAAGTTAAAATAAACATATATCTAAGCGAGTGCCCGTAGCAATATTGTAGTTGTTATGATGATAAACACTACACCACGTTATCCTTTTAGCAAGCTTCGTTGTTCTAATAATTTCATTAATTATAACACCTATCAAAAGAATGATTGTTTGGCGGCAGAAATAGAAGCTGCGTATGCTGCTTCTGCTTAAACGGCAACGCAATCCGACCAGTAAATCAATAAATACTCCAGTAATATGCACTGGTTGAAGTTATATATTTAGTTTAAGATCTGGTAACCGCTTTTTACACACCAAGTGAATGTAAGATTGTCTGTTGCAAAATACAGCAGGATGTAAAAAATAGCATGTATTTGAGTTGGATAATAGTAATGTACGCAGATTGTTTTATGTGTGTGTATACATTACAAGTTGGTTACGTGTAAATATATTGTAAATATGTTTCTTCATCAGATCAATATTGTTATTATACTAAAAGTTTACCAAACACGAAAACCTATTTGTCTAGCCGTCTCGATACCGCTCCGTGAGAGTTTAAGGTCACTTTTTATAATTTTCTGTTGAAAACCTCTTCAATAATAATATAAGTCTATTTATATTATTTTATGATTTCTAATTTGAATGGAAAAAAAGTTAAACAGAACATAAAATTTTACTTTCACAGCATCAAATTTGAATTGTATTAATGTATATCCTAATATTAATAAACGAGTTTTTTATGCACGATTTTTAATAAGCATAAATAGCAAAATATAAAGTAGCTAGCTGGCTTAATGGTTGGAGAGCGCGGCCTTCATTGCGAAGGTCGTGGGTTTGAATCTCGGCATGTACCGATGACTTTAATATTTAAGTTATGTACATTTGTGAACTTTAGTTACAACAGCGAAATAGAAACAGTGAAGGAAAACATCGCGAGGAAACCTGCACATGAATTAGAATTTATTCTGAGGTGTGTGTGAAGTCACCAATCCATATTGGGCCCGCGCGGTGACTATGGCCTCATCGCCCTCATATCGAGGGTAGGCCTGTGCCCTAGCAATGGGGACGTAAATTGGCTGTTATGGATATTTAATAAAGTAAGTAGCTGTTATTAACGCGACGAAGAGAAAACAACGGAAAGGTTTTCGTTTGCCCTATACATGTAATGGTATTTTCCCCACGTTAAACAAGAAAAAGGGTTATTATATAGTTGCTAGTAGTTTTTATATAACAGGACATTCGAGTTTAAAATTTTATATATAACATATTTCATCAGACCGTTTTCTAAAGTATCTAGTCTCGATTTTAACGCGTATGTTGAATGTTTATTAACTTACCGAGTTTCCGATTATGCAGGTACAGCCATTCATTATTTACATGCATTATGCATGTACTACGTAAGTCTAATGATATTATATCCGTTATAAACAACAAATGGAACAGAAATGCCTAGATGTATAAGAAATTCATTTTATATACGTTTATCTTCTCACAACAAACGAACATCTCTTTTAAGTAATAATATAACAATAATTATATAGTATCATTAAAAGAGCGTCAGGGTGTTTGTATATATATATATTTTTAATTTTGATTTAACCTTAATAACACAATAATTATAAGAAATACATATTCACAGGGCTTGAAACATCCAAAGGGCCGCAAAAAAGTTGCGAAACACGTTAAACGGGTTTTCTGAATTATTTCGAGATAAATCAGAAAAAATTTACTTAATAATTCAATGTGTTTGATTAAATTAATAAAAAGTATTATTTAAAATTTAACAATAAGTTTTATTTGTATGATTTAATATTTAAAATGTATTTGATATAATTTTAACTGATAGATTACCATAGAAATATATGGAGTGTTATATTACTGAATGTTCCGAGTATCATGACACTAAGCTATCATTAATGAATTCCATGCAATAAGTAATTTGTAGGCAATGGTAAATGGTCTATTGCCGAGTTAGAAGGTTGCCAGTGAATATACACTAAATACATACGTGAGAACATTGCAATTATTTACACAGCGTATTATCTCATCTAGTATAAATATTTTAAACTATTACCAACCTTAGAGTTCAGACACTGATTCGTCGCCACAAAACCACATACACAAATTTTTAATATAAAAAAAAAAACATAAACCTATACGTGTCAACGAAACATTGCAACGTAATTTTAACAGTTGTGTATATAATTGATATTAATAAAGGCGTGCGTGCGCCTGCGCAGAGTGCCGGCGCGCTACTGCTGTAAGATTAGTTTATTGCCAAAGCGCGGGAATGCACATGGAATGGCATTACCGACCACAGTTTGGCCAAACTGTGCCAACTTTAAAAGAATCTATATAAACTGTACACTGCAATTAGAACCGTGTGTTACGTGATATTTGGGTTCTTTAAATGATATAAAAGTCTGTTATCGGAGACTAGTTTTCACTGCAGCTCCTAATTTGTTATTATTGTTGTGCAAACAAATTTATGAAATTACTGGGGTAACGAAACTAAACGTGTTATGTCTCAAGGCGGCGAGTACAATGTGATGCAGTGTACATTATCCTAACTAGCTCAACGTCATTATAGGCGCAGAATTTATCATCAGAGGTCTCGTGCGTCAAGTTGATTCATCGAATAAAAAAAAAGCGTCAATATGGAAATACCTTACAAGATACCTATTATATGTCAGTTAAGATGATAATGATGAATATAGAAAAATATCTGAGAACAGTTATATATTATTGTTCGAATGTCTTTCAAAGATCTCGAGAGAACGCGGTTTGGTTCTGCCCACATCCCACGTTTTCCCTTCACCGGATCGTTAGTCCTTCTGGAGGACCTTCGAGCACTGCGTCTGCTGGTACGCGGCCAGCACTCGTTACTGCTTTATCAGCTAGACAGTATTTCAAACAATATATCCTGCCTATAGCAATTTAAGTCTAGCAAAGTTACATCCTAAATATATCGACTCACACGCACATACTATGGTCTAAACTGTTGACTACTCTGAACAGGATTTTTTTACTCTTTATTTGAACAAATGTTTGACGAAACAAGTTCTCACTTCTATCGTGTAGCATCAAACACATTACTGGAAACAGGTTCACAGGCGTAATGTAAATATTGGTAGCCGTGGTTCAAGTTTAGGGAGAACCCGTCGGGCACGTGTGATAGCGTCGCGGATGAAACTATACCTCTTTCGCTATCACACAGAATATCCATCATTGTATTGCGATAGATTAATAAATAAAATATTAAATACGGTTAAGACTACTCTTAAGTTTTCTATTTGTATACATTTGAAATGAGTAGAAAGTCACCTGATATAATACGACATAAAGAATGTAGCGCTAGTTAGGACGGCATACACTGCACCACATCGCGTTCTTTATGGCTCTATACCTTAGTAACAGTAGCTACAATGACGCCCGAATCTGAATACAGTAAATATTATATAGTCCCATGTATACTTACCTAGGAATTGGATTACGCGGAGATTAGTCCTTTTTGTGTTTATTATCTTTTTGCTCACTTATACAGTATTTTATAAAAAATACAGTGAAGGACATTCACAGAGGGCTTATTCCATTAAAAGCACACTATTTTTTTAATATAACCACACTCTACCGTGCAATAATAGTTAATTACATTGGCATATTTATTTCGTATTGTTTTCGCATAGGTTTTAAAACTAGGTCTCCAGGTGTGGCTGAATGTATTTTTACAACTGTGTCCTGGAAAAAACAGGTAATTTCCTATTATGACTCAACTGATGAATTATTAGCAATTGTGTCAATATTATGATGTAAAGCCTCTACAAATTTCTTTTGTTGTTTTTACATTATTTTATATACATATATAAAGAAAAATACGTTTTTAATGCGAGTACCGTTAGTGTGAGTGACCATGTACTGTAGCTGCTTGTACCTACAATAAATTAAGAAGCAAAGGAACAGAACTTAGCTCTTCGTTTTACACAATAGAATCACAAAGGCACACTTAGAAGTTTTCCCACGGCGGAACAATGGACCATCTGTCTTTTACTTCGGACGGAAGTGGCAAAGGACGAGCGAGTGTAGGATTATCAATTGTTACCTCATGAACGTACATCGAACCTTGATGGTTAGATATAGTTTCATTTATATATTATACTAGCTGTTCCCCGCCGGCTTAGCAGGCCGTAATATAGAATTAGGTCTGAAATTGCTGAAAATCACTTGAGAACAACCGCAATCGGAAATGACTTTCTATAGCAACCGCGTAAATAATAAGAAATATATAAATAAAAGTTAATTAGAAAGAAAATGATGAAGGATCTATGAAATTAAAAAAAAATAGCCTATAACCATCTACAAATCAAACCGCGTGGAATAGTCGCGTGAAATGTTCCCAAGTAGATACGTTCACTAATTTTCACGTGATTGGCGATTAAAGAAAATTTATTTTAATTATAAATAAATTTAACTTAACACGCATATCATATAAGGAGGAAGCACTCGATGCTGAATGTTCAGTAATTTTTTTTTTGTTTAAAGTTTTATTTATGTACTGATAAATAGAACGACTAATGAATAATTCTCCGTTTTTACAGCTGATTAACAAAATATTACATTTAGCTTAAGTATTTAATAATGTGTTAAATAATCTCAAGTTTATGATATTGTGCATTTATAAGTTTTTGGGGAGAACAAGGGAAAGATGCAATTAATTATCCTAATTACATTTTCTCTAACTAGATAATTCTATATACCTATATAAGAGATATATAGAGATTAATTAACTCATCATAGGATCTTTGAAACTATTAATCGTCAATATTCAAAATTTGGTAGAAATATAGCTTCTAGCTTTTAGGTCAGCTAAGAATGGGTTTGGCAAAAATCCTTCCCTGAAGGTAATTGTGCGGGGTCTTAATATCGAGGAGGGGCCCACCGGTTGGCGAATTGCCGTCCAGCGACAATATTTTTGTATTTACTGGCGGTATGTCTCTATTTCAGGACACTGTCTAGATGGGTACCACCGCAGCGCATATTTCTGCCGCCAAACAGTAGTGTGCAAAAATTATTATATTCCGGTTTGAAGGGCGTTGTAGCCAATGAAATTACTGGGGTATCGATACTCAACATCTTGTCTTAAACTACGAGCGTATTGTGGTGCAGTGTAAAACATCCTAATTAGCGCCACGTTGTTATAGGCGTGCGTATTACTTTCCTTTAGATGAACGTCCTGCTTGGTTTGTCGCTTAATTATATAAAAAAAAATTATGACAAATTTGAAATCTACTTCTATATTACGGTCAGCAAAGCGAGCGAGGAACAGCTCTCTCCCTCCATCTCATAAGAGCGGTCGGAAATGAGTGGGTGCGTATAGCTGAGTATTTGTAGAAGACATTCGAGAAGACCTATATCCAGCAGAGTAGGTCAATGGAGGCTGATGATAATAAAATGAAAACTTCAATCATTCCCACCATAACTATTACAGGATATTTTTGGTTGCTCACAAGTAATAGCTTACTTAGCAAATAGTATTAATTTGTATTATATCAGTTATATCTATTCCTATATATATAAGTCAATACTTATTCCTAGTGTACAGGTGTATATTAATCATTGCATTACATGAGGATCCGCCCACATCCTATAAGTCGGTTAAGGTTACGTTAAGTAATTGATAGATAACTCCAGTATATATGATATTGTATAAATGATTGAGTGTGGGTGAGTTGCTATTACCTAATAATAATTGCAACGAAATGATAATATCTCCTACTGAAACAATGGCGGAATAAATTATTCCATTAGTCTTTTTTTTTTTTTTTGCTTAATTATGGTCATACACATATTACTTAACATTCAAAACACGGGATTTCGGGAATATTTTACATGTAGAAGTCCTCTTTGATCAAGTCCAGATTGACGTATGTTCTCAAATGCTGTTATTCTTGCGAGACGTAGGTAGTGAAATTACTGGGGTAACGCGGCTCAATATTTTATGTCTCAGGTGACGAGCGCAATGTGACGCAGTGTTTATCATCCTGACGAATCACTTATTCTCAAGTGACCGTCCCGCTCGTCTCGTCGCTTTCGTTGAATAAAAAGTGGCTTTTCTCACTTGATTTTCCTCCACCGCAAGTTCAAGCTTAGGTATTACAACAGTTTCCTTGAGTTGTATCACCCAAATGTACGATATAAGTTATCTCCGCTTCACATATATATTATATACTAATTGCCTAAACAGTACGTCTCGCTAATCTAGTGATTTACACAAATAACTACAACTCAGGAATATTTACTACATAATAGTTTAACGTCACAAAGAGGCGCAGCCACAATAGCTTACTAACAATGGACTCATAAGGATTTTCTTAAATAATTGATCGCACCACCGCTTACCATTAGGCCGGATCCTGGTCTAGCGCCAGTCTTTCTGTAAGTCAGCTATACAAACTCAACCAGCGGTCCACCGGACTTTAGTGCTTGGTCCATCTGGCGTCATTTTAATTTAAATCCTGTTTTTATTGTTTAACATTTTACAATTTTAAACAATCGCGAAAAGCTCAGAATCTAAATATGTTTTTTTTGTAGCTTGTGACACTATGGCTACCACGTATGTGGTCCCTAAGAAAAAAATTTTGAGCACCACTGCTGTAAGTCATTTCGTAAGTGCCGAGGGTCGAATCTTCAAGTGATAATCTGCTTTATATAATATATAGGTCGTGTGCAGGTGTCTATAATCTTCCCTACCTCGTCGTTCTAACGTCTTGGGGTTTGTCTCTTGAACTCTAACCGTCAATTTTTTCTAGTCAATTAATCTCATTAATAAATTTCTCTGTTTCTAGTAGTGTAGCCAATAAACACAAGTGTCCGTCAGACACGACAGTTGAAGGTCGCCCTTAGGGTGGAAGCATAGGTAGTATGTCTAATATACTTTAAGCATGGATCAGCTCCAAAAATAAAAAGCTCCAATGTATTCCATAAATAGATTATTTAAATTTTACTTCCAGGATAATGACAAGTATATTTGCCCAAAAATATCCTATTCATATTTTATAGACAAAGGGATGATGAAGAGAGGGTTGAGGAGTACATAAATGAAAGAAAACATACTACACATACGAACATATTTATTATTGAAATATATATTCGACTATATTTAATGAAAACACACATTATAAGATCGGTTCGCCGTCTACATCAGCACGGAAGTGCATTTAAAAACCTTTCATTGATATATATGAAGTCGCAATTAACATCTTTCCGTATAAATAAATATAATTGTATGTAATTTTATATATGATATATATACACAGCATTCTATACGGAAAATTGTTTTTGAGGATAAATGCCTAGTATCACATGGTATAGAAGTTTTTATTTCCAATGAAAAAAGGCAACGTATGAATCTTAAATAAGAGATATAGTAATGACAATGTAAATAAACTTTTATGTTTCTCTCAATAGTATAGAATGAAGGAAACTATATATAGGACGGCGAAGAATTTTTATATATCAATAAGATCCCGTTAAATGTTCCATATTGAAATAAGTATCTATTACCTGTAATATTTAAAACGGAAAGCTGGTAATTGCGATTCAAACGATTCATTGCTAAACTGGTAACATTTATAATATACGTAACAGACAATTTACATTTAAAAGCTTAAAAATCAAAGCACTCGAAGGCAAGGGATTGTACGTCGACATTGATTCGGTGCAATATATATCGGACTGGATAATAATTATACATATAATAAATACATATATATGCAACTACTATGCATCCGTATTAACTATAAGAATGATAATATCGAAAATGCTAGTATATTTATTTGTTAAACGTAATCAATATAAATTTCAAAATAATTAAAAAAACATTAACTTTCGTTTAATTCCCTTTTAGATGAAATGATATAATGGAAAAAATACGATTAATTTGAAACTACAACATTTTTAAATCAAACACAAATAATATTTCGAAAAATATCTCTTAAGTATTTGTCAAAGGACCCACGTTCTATGAGGCGATTGTTATAAAAAAAAACTACATAATGTGGGCCCCCCCATACTTCATAACAGTTGTTAAATCACAATCGTTATTTCGTAACATTCCACCGCATTCCCTTTTATTTAATATCACTATAAGATGGATAAGTACAACAATTTTGGTCTAATTCTAGGCGATTCGGTTTAGCCCGCACTCCCCATACAACCGCGACCGTTAAACTCAACAACAATAAAATATAGTATAAATTTAACAAAATCAAATTTTATACATTTTATATCATTTATTGAACTATTTATTACACAGACGTTCGGAGTATTTAGCAGCAGCCATGACAATGTGAAGTCTTCTTTATATACTTGTAACACAAAGTGAACTCATGCTAAGTAGATCGGATTGTTTTTAACGACTTATTTTACGGGTGGGTAAACTATTGCAGGAGACTGTCTTCGTAGGTGCCATCGACAAGCTGTGGTGTGTTCCGGTTTGAAGGGCGTTATAGCTAGTGAAACGCGGGAACGAAACTTAAAAAGTCTCAAGGCAATAAGCGCAATGTGATGCAGTGTATATAATACTAAGGCCACGTTGTTATAGGTAGGCGTATCACTTTTCATTCGTCGTTTCGTCAAATAAACAAAGTGACTAGTAATGGATAGAATGATATATATAGATCATAGAAAGATACTTGAGTGTCCTATACATAGATGCTTGAGGTATAACTTTGAGCACGACACAGGTTTAAGAATAGATACAGTCAGTCTACCGAAGATAGTGAAAAATAGATTAGAAGTAAGTTAATAAATTATTGCTTAAATATATGAAAAGATAGTAAACAATAGAAATAAGGATAAGTAAATATAACTTTATACATATGGACACAATAATATTCTGTGTATTTCTGTACATATTAGACAATTAGCATATATATAAATAAAGTAAAAAAAAAAAACAGAAATAATGTTAGAAAAATTGTAAAGAAATTAGTAGTGAATATGTTGTAAATAATAGGAAAAGGTAAAGCCTAGAATAATAACATCAGGAAAAATTTGAATAAAAAAAAAGTATATAGAAAGAGATGGTAGAATCATCAGGGTCCTGAGATACAATCTTAGCTTCGTTTAAGACCCGCGATTTTTGGTGTATTAATGTGTGTAAATACTGCTTATAATCTATTACTATTATTATAATTAAAGATACTCCGTGATGACTATGATATCACATATATGACCTCAGTGATACGACCATGGCTGCTGTAAAGCACTCGTAACGTTGGGATAAGTAGTTAAGTAAACGGTATAAAATATGTTAAAACTAAAGTTATATTACTTGTGATATATTCGCGTATATATATTGTGAAATGTGGTTTTTTAACATATATAAAACCAGGTTCAACAATCGCCGTTACATGAAGGTTATGTATAGTAGAAAATGACAATCGGAGAGATCTTCGGGAGCCGTAAGTTAAAGCGTACGGTGTTAATCAAATAAAGGCTGTCCGTGTATAGATTGTCACATTCCACCCCCCTTAAACCCTTATTATATATTTGCTAAACCGAATTCTGTTGTTTCACAGCCTTATTGAAGTCTGGTGGTAAAATGGATCCCTGTCCTTAATCGGCGATATACAACCTTACAAACGCGTACCTACCACTACAATGCCTTCGGCGATCAGTCGTTTCCCTTCAAGTTGTATGTCTTTATATAAATAATCTAAGTTAGGTATACGTTTGTTTAATTTTTAACAGAGTATGACCAGAGTTAAATGGCGATAAAATCTTCACATTTACATATACATAATTAACATAAAATTTTACAGTTTCAACAATAAAATTATATAATATCCAGTATTATAAACTGTAAAATCTATAGATATTTTGTAATCGGTAAAATAAAATAAAAAAAAAACCAATACGCCTAAATTAACCTAAACCTCGTGTTGTTTAGTAAAGTTTGTAAAGTTATTGTCATTGTGTCTATTGTTTAGACTAGTGTTGCCCAACTTTTTTTGTGCCATGCCCCACCTTAGTCTTTTTAAAATTCTTATTCCCCCACAATGTGTCATAAATAATTTTTAATATAAAAAAATAATGTTTAAGAATTTGCTGCAATTATTTAAGAATGTGCTCTTTTCGTTAAAATTGGCACCGAAATTTAGCATTGCATTTAAATGGCCCAGAGCGAAAGGGTTGAACTAATGTTGAGTCCATTTTCGAATTGCCCCCCCTTAACAGCCAAATTGCCCCATTGTGGGGGCGTGGGGCCCATGTTGGGAAACACTGGTTTAGACAGAAACGTATCTATGATTGTTTATATATAATTTTTGTCATACTATATTTGTTTTAAAACCGCCGTGGTTATTGTAAATGATGATGATGAGGACAGAGATATGATGATAATAATAATAAAGAGGCGCTGGTGAGCCCGGCGATTAATGATAAACATAATATTTATTGATGGTAGGTCTCTGCTGTGGGAGACCGTCTATGTAGGTATCACTGCAGTTACCATTTCTGCCGTCAAACAGCAGCCCGTGATATTTCTTAGGTAATGAGACTTGATTTATCATGTGTCTCAGTGACGAGCAGTAAAGCGTAGTGTTTATCACCCTAACTATCGCCTTGTTGTTATCGGCGGGCGCATCACTTACCATCAGGTATTGCTCGTCTCGTTTGGATCGATTAAAAAATAAAATAGTTAATTTATCACATTGGATGCGCATGCGCGGGCCGCCGTGCGCTCTTCGTGTATAGCTCTTATTATTACTTCATTACGTAAGCGTGTTATTTGATCTTAGCCTCTTCTATATGTTCTCAGTCTCAGGGAATGTATGTTGGTAAGTCTCTTCGTTGCCTTACAAAATATGTTCTTCGCGTGGAACGATTAATAAACGTCATAAAAATATTTGAAGGAAGTAATTTTTTTTTGTTAATTTTTCTATTCACCATTAATAACCTCTTAATCTTTTTAAAAAGTGTACTTAGTACTAGAAACTATTTTTAAGCATATTTGATCACTTACATTTCTAAGGTTAAGATGATTATTCGATTAAACTTTAATAACACAACTCGATAATATTAAGAATCGAAGATTATCTATATAAACTTTTTTTTTAGACTTTTTCATTTGTACAATATAGATCAAGGCATGCCCGAATAAGAGTTTTTTGGTCCTATTCGTTTTTAACATCACATCGTTTGTGCGCGACAATGATATCGATTTGGATTTAAGAAAAATAGAAAGTCTTCATTATAATCTAAAAACATTACTTTTAAATTCTATGTGAGCGGAACAACTTGTCGGCTTCAGTGTTCCAATCCAGAAAACTTTGGGGATGTTAGATTTAATCAGCTGCTATTAGATTAGTCTATAGACAGATTAGTTAATCTGTAGGCAGAGAGTCCTCTAATTCTTCGGACACACGGTCAGGCGAGACCCAGACAGTCTGGAAAGACTGATTATTACTGGTTGTGTGGAAGGAAAGAGAGCGAGAGGGCGGTATCCTACAAGATGGACACGCATAACTCAAGACGCTACGGGAGCTACCCTACAGTCATCCATCCAAATGGCGCAAGACAGAAATGTCTGGAATGAAATGGTGGCCAGGGCAACGCACCATAGTCATGTCCCTCAGTCATGAGGTTACGACAAGGAAGATTAGATTAGTACGCTTTACGATCACAGCCTATACACCTAATTAAAACGAGATGGAATCGTGGTGATGCATGCATTAACCTATAGCTTTTTATTGGCAAATGAAACCGTTTTTTTTTTGTTCAATTTTAAAACAAAATAAGCGACAAAAACAAATATTTATTTGTAAATAATTTTAGATTAAACCAATTTTTTTTTTATATGAAGACTTTATATATTTCTTTTTTACTGTAGAATGTAAGCAATAGAATCATAGTATTCAGTCTGTGTTTCGCATGCAATCGAGTACTATGGGGACGGACTATTTTTTTTGCTACAGTAAAAATAATTTTGGCTGCTTTAAAACTAATATTGCTAACTGTATTTTGAATATTATTTGTCCCGATATTAAAAAAAGTTGTTCATTAACGTCACATTTCGCGCGCTTTCTGACAGTTGACAGTTACGTATGCTATTATTTATTGTGTTAGTTTGTTTAGTTCGATAGGTCTTTTAGCGTCGTTTAGTGCAATTGTGTCTGTTGTTGCGTTAAATGATTAGCTTTGCTGCTTTTTTTATTTGTTTTCAAGAGCTATCGTATTAGTTAGCGGCGCACGCGCATCGTGTTCTTATCACCTACTTAATATTCGTTTACGCAAGATCTCTAATAGCTCAGTGGCACTTCGTATAATATATTAACTGTATTTGATACAGTAACGTGAGTTTCCTTTTTCCTCTCCCCCTTAAAGCTATATAGTTGATATAAATTATAATATGTATCTTTAATACTTCGTTACGGTTTTGTGCATTGATTTTTAAAAGGACAGTAGGCTGACGCGGTGGTTGTGAATATTTACAGCTTCCCCACTTGTCTCTTTGACTAGATGTTTTAATTAGTCTCCGATTTCCCTCACACCAAAACTATGGTAAAACTTTGATGTTGCGCACAGACATACGTCGCCAATAATTGCTTTTGGTACTTTAGTAATTCGTAAATATAATATGTACATTCACTTCTTTTTTTGCAACTGGAGAGTTACTCGATGGAATGAATACACTACCCGTTGAGCTTTAAAACGTAATGTCGATATAAATTCTTTGATATCTGTACTTGTAAAAACAGACAGTAAAATCAATCGAGTAAATCAGCAGTTACAGTGAAGATCAAATTTTTAATACTTAGGGTTTCCTTTTTACTAAAACAAAACCTATGAGATGTTTGTATAACATACGTGAATATTTTGTTTCATGTTAATTATTGGCGGGCTCGCAAGCACTAACGGTTTAACTTTTAGATGTATAAACCATACGTTCCCATTTACATTTAACTACACAATAAATTCGTTCATTTGAGATTTGTTGCCAGTAAACATATCAATCGGCCATTCTCAATGTTACCTATTTGTTATAATACAATCGCTAAGGGAAGTTATTCATAATTTTTTCACAAACTAACACTGCATCGATAGACTTCACAGCGAAGGTGGGCCACGCAATATTTCACTACAGACAAGTTCATGAACACAGATAATACCTTTTTTTAAAGGGGTTTTAAGTAATTTGGTAGGAAATTGACTCTTTCTTACAAATATTAAATATGGAGAGTAATATAATTGAATAGTATAGTACAAATTCACAGTTTGAAAAACGCTATTTTTATATTAACAAGCTACATATATACACACACGCGGCATTGTGGACGTCCGCGGAGACTGCGGGCGCATCGATATATTCATTACGCTTACATGCTAACCGACCTGCGGTCTACGTGCCGGTCTACGCGGCAGCACGGCTCTATGCAGCACCGTAGCGGTACACTGCGGCGTAGTCACACGCGGCGGCGTAACTCTACGCGGCATGCTACGAGGCTGAGTCACCCGCTACGTTGCCTATATTCAGGAACTTTGGAAGAGCGAACAGTTCGTAACAGCAATACCTTCGACTTTACAATCATTTAACTTAAAAGCCGCTAAGTTTCACGAATATTAAATATAATATTAGGCCATCAACAGATAATTTCACTTAACATAGCAAAATATTTTCCGTTTGAAGATTTTACAGCCTCTAGTGGATAGTTCAACATTTAAAATTATATTTTAAGGCATATACTTATATCTAAATGTATAACGCTTAACTGAAATCGGTAGTATAAATAATGTGAATAAACTAAACCGTCAGCCATTTTATGTAATATTGAAGCTGTAGCAATTTTTAAGACTTCTACGTAAGGTTATACTGAACAATATAAACATGCTTTGGCAAGTACATTATTAAGAACCATTGCTTTCATATATAAAAGATCACTAATTACACAGATTGTACATAACTGTATACTGATTATATATATATATAGTTTTGAACATGAATATCTTTAACTTTTATTGTAAACGAATTCAATTCCTATAATAATGTTACAATGACAAATCTTTAATATATAAGTGATGCTTTTTGTTTCGAATAGTGTTTTTCATTTGATGTCTATTGTATATGAATTACAGATTATACAACCTGTATGCTCAACAGGTTAGTAAAAATTATAGAAAGGTGCTTTGTCATTTAAAAAAAATAAAGAGCTGTGTCATAGGAACAGTATTATGGTTTGAATGAAGAAGAGATGAATCATGCAATTTTATCGTTCTCTTATCTCTATCTCTTATTATAATTATGATAATAGCAATGCCGAATACATCATTTCTATAATATCGATAAATTCAAATTTTCTTTTAAGTAACATACAGAGAAAGATGAAAGAGGTAGAGTAAACTTTTATGCAACTGGCAAAAATATTTCTAGTTTTTATCATAAACGTCCGTCAAGTAAATGACGTTACCCAAAAGTAATTCCAATATATAATAGTTATGTAAATTATGTCCATAAAATAAAAAGTAATCATAAATTTAATATTGTTTCATATTAATGTCATATTAAAAAAAGGATTTATAAATTTTTAATCAAGATGTTTAAAATAAATAGTCGTATTTATTTTAAGACATTTTCCAATAACTATGTAGCTAAGAAACTTTTCAGCTACACTTTTAAAGGTATTTTTCAATCATATCCTTAGCTCCCCGCCACCCCATAGTAATTGTAGGTAGTTACAGTTATAACATTATTTTATAGTTTTAACTTCGCTGTATTACTTTTTGTATAAGTAGTTTCGCCGGCATTGTATTTAATACGTATTACAGAATTTTACTTACGTATCTCTAATCACTGAGATATATGAAATATATTTTTCAGTCACGAAAATGATCGATTATTGATAAAATTATAACAGGGAGCTGTAGATTTGCTGAAAGTTGCCTGATTCAAACTTACGTAACACCAAACGTTTGCCTGGCTTCGTGCACTATGTAGTCAGCGCGCTGCTCCGGCGAGGCGCCGACACGCAGCCCCGGGTGAAGCTTGTTCCACTGGCATGGTTTCCATATGAAGTCCGTATATTCGTTTACTTGCTGGAAATGAAATAGAATAAAATTGTTTATTGCACCCTGATGAAGGAGTTATTAGACTTCATTCGCAAACTGCCGCAACAAAAATGCACACTTAATACTTAGTGGCAAAATACACGGTGTACTATCACTAGGCGCGATATCGTCCGACAAAAGCTACTTAGTGGAAGAAGTCACAACGCTCAGCAGAAAACAATGCAGAGAAAATGTGTGATAGAGAAAGGGAGGAGACAAATATTATCATAATCTCCACTATTTGTGACGAGACATTATTATTATTATGTACTTCATGCATAAGGCACATTCGAAATTAAAAAGCACGAATGGTATCAGGGGAAAAATCTTTGACAAATGTTACTGTCCAGAAGGCAGGGTTTTTTACACGCTAAATGGCCGATCAAGTTAGCAGAGTTTACAGAATCAACGGTCACTATTAGAACGGAAGGCCTCTAGAACGCTATAGTATGATAATCCATGTGGGGAAGAGAAACATCACCTGTACGAAGTCTCGGTCGACAACGCGCCGCGTGTCGGTGGCGAGCACGCGCGCAGCCTCGCCGTACTGCAGCCGGCTGGCGCGCCGCCTCGCCCGCCCTTGAACCGCAGACACCTCCAGCTGGCGCAGCGTTTTGCGCAGCCGCACGAATCCAAGCAGGTCGTACTGCCACACCCAGTAGCCTGCCAATAATGCAAACTTATACCGACACTATCACATGCACACACTTAATAATCTATAGCACATTTGAGCTTTAGATTTGCAGATCTGTTCATTTCTTTCATCCGTCATATTTTATGTGGGGTCAGCACTTCCTGTCAATCGGCAACTCGTAGTCCACTCCTTTACACACATCATCTTATTTCACAATCAATTTATATCTACTTTAGTCTTCGTTTACTCTATTTATCATTACTTTAGTAACATGTTTTCTTCTTTCCGAAAGACATGCCCATACAATGTCAACTAGACTATTAACTTCTTATATCTTCTGTTAATATTATTTTCAAATTTCCCTTCTCGCCCACTTTTTATTCAATACATTGTGGTAACACCATTCATCAAAATTCTCATCAGCATTTCCTTTGCCTTTTGCAAGTTATCTTCTTCCACTTAGTATTTCTGAACATTCTAAATGCCTTAAGCAATAACAAAAAAATAAATATAAAGTGAAGTGTATCTAAAAACAGTTGAAGTTAAGGACCAGTTGTTTCCATGGAGGAATCAGTTGAGTGTTTGCGAGGCGAATGTCAGGTAGTGAACGGATGCGGGTTGATCATAGTAGCGCAAACGTCTAATAAGAAAAAGTTGTAATTTAATTTATACAACATAAACTATGAAAGAAATATCACAGATTGATAGTAATTAGTTTTTTAGTTGTCTTTACTTTATATTTATTTATTTATTTAACTTTATACACTTCGTGTAAATATGAACATAATGCCATTAGCATTATTTTGCAGTCTACCTTAGGTAATGTAGAGATGTTGAGGTAGGTATATTAGAGATTAAAAAAAAATAAAAGAAAAGATTTTTCTTTTATTATTACTGTTTCATAATTTGTTTCCTACTCTTTTTTATGTCTTAAAAAAGAAGGTAAAATAACATAAAGTTAGAATATGTACCGTGTATAACGAGGCGCTGTAGATGGACGCACTGCCAGCAGGCCAGTATTAATGGATTCATGTTGCACATTTCTATCTGTAACAACCAACATATATACATAACTTTTTGTATAAGTATAAATTTACAAAAATAATTTATCTCTTATTTTGAAATTCAATTATTTCCCTGGCCATAGGACTTAGTTTCGGACGGATGCATCTCTAACCACCAGACGAACCTCTCGCAACTCTCGTTGCTCCACCTAATAAAGAAAACACATATATCGGAATAGTTAACAAAACGTTATATTCTTACCTCATCTTCGTCAGTCATTCTGATAAGTCTGTTATACGATTCAGTAGATTCAAATGGGCAGTCGACCCAGACCAGTTCTCGAAGCGAGGACTTGTACAGGCTCACCAGATGCCTCACAAGAGGCCCATGGAACTGAAGAAATTATGTTTAAGATTACTTTTTTTTTTCTTTCTCTAATATTTTACTCACTAACGATCACTTATTGATCCAGGAGCACTGTCTTAATTTTTAAACATTTATAATTAAGAAAATATCTAAACTAGAAAAAAAAATAATTCCTTCGTGAAGAGAGAGATTATATGGGATTTCTACTATAACACCCTTGTTGTAGCAGATCTTACTAAATTACGAGAAGCCCTGGCATTTCCTACGAAATGCAGAAGGAAGGAATAGCCCTCACTAGTACTCTTTCTATGCTATGATCATCACGTATCACTCCATGCACTTCCCCTTGATCAATCCCGTTTTGTGAATGATAACGGCTTCCACCCCAACAACCCACTTCATTCATTTATTCAAACATGTGACAGCAATGATTCCAACTAATAAATCTATTGATAACATGAAACAGGATACGTGTAAACGTTTAGTTAAAACCAAAGTATTATTTGGTGTTAAAACTCAAGTGTGGTTTCGTAACTATTTTTCAAAAAGAAAATAAATCATACCGTTTTGCAATACATGACTTTGAAGGAAGTCAGCGTCATTCCGTCCACTAATACCTTCTCCATCACATCGTTTAACTTTCTTACAGATAAAGCGATCTGCAAAAAAAAGGTTATAAGTAATCTACAACTTCTTAAAAATTTATTATATTAAAAAAAATTGCAATAAATTGTGCGTCTGTTCACAAGTAAAGATTCACAGCGAATTTATTCACCATGGTGGCCAAGTGCGAGTTGGTGGATATCACATATCCTCGAAAACTGTTCTCGTTGGAACATATCAGTGAGTTCAGGATCTTTTCTTTAATCGTACACTCAAGTAAAATAAAACAATTTAGATTTTAATTACATTTCTCTTTTATCTATAATAGATTAATATTTCATTGCAATTTCACACGATGTTAAGTGACAATCAGGTCGTGAATTGTGAAGATTGTCAACAATTCACAGGCTCCCTGTTTTTATGTAAAGAGACAAGCGAGAGGTTTACCTGCTCGCGATACGCTCACCAAAAAACAAAGTAACGCTAGTTGGGATGATATACATTGCAGGGGGTCTATATATCGATGTGAAGAACTTTGGGGGCGGCGTATGTCCAGTAGTGGACGTCTATCGGCTGATGATGATGATGACACAGCACTAATGTGCTTAACGACTTGAAACAAAATCTAAGTCACGTTACCACAATAATTGCAATAACTACAGTGCCTTTTACACCATTACATAGAAATGTTTTCAAAGTACTGTTCGGCGGCAGAAATAGGAGCTGTAGTGGTACCCACCTGGACGGTCTCTAATAACCCACTACCAGTCAAAGAATACGTATGTGTGAATGTGATATTAATTTCATTAGTTCTTAGTAAAAAAGACTTACAATGTTAATGGATATATTGAGTCCGTTGGGATAGAAAGCGTTTAATCGCATCCAGTCGATGGGCTGCAGAGCTAAGTTCCTCTTCCTTGGGATGTTGAGAGTGAGATGCTTGAATAGAGTAAGACGGGACAAAGTCTCCAACGCTTCAGTACTTATATGATCGTAATCCACTATTATGTGCTGTAAAATATAATCATCTATTAGACACATGTTTATATTTTTTTCTCACACAACGAACAGGACTTTCATCTGCAGCTAGGATGATAGACACTGCGCTTGTCACTTTGAGACATAATTTGTTAAATATAGTTATACCAGTAATTTTACTACCTGCAACGCATTTGCAAATTGTAACACGGCAATGTTTGCATACATGTTTGGTGGCAGAACTTGGAGCTGTTGTGATATTATACATATGCCATCTCCGACAATAAAAACTATACTATTCTACTGTTGTAAATCAGTTACTTTTAATGTGGAGAACACCATCAGTCCGACATTGCACCGCGACATCACCATATCCGCTGAAGACATGGCGTTGCTAAACGATAGTGATCTAGAGTAGTACTCGAAGTGTTTGTGCTGAAAAAAAAATCAAAATGACAGACACTTGCATGCCCACATGTAGACGGCGTAGTCCATGTTTGTCCAGTTATATTGTGTGTAAATTATTTTATATGTATAAAAAAGAAAACAGGTTTTAGACAAATAAAACATTTCTTTCTTTCTTTCTTTTCTTGAACATGCGACCTCTGCCAAGCGTTGAGGATAAATATCCTCGACTCACTATATGTGAGAAAACAAACTGCCCAGTACCAGCCGTACAAAGATTTGTTTTTTATTTTAATTATGGGTTCCTCGGATTTAAATGCTAGAGTCGTTGATTATCCGTAAGAACGGACATAAACATAAGAATGTTTCGCTTCTAAAATTTGCTCTTTCTCTACTCTCTCCATTGTTATAATGATTTACATACGTTATTACTATTTACTTTTACATTAAGTTATATTTCTGGCAGTGGGAAGATTACAAGAGCTGAAAAGTAGTAAAAAGTTAAACTTACGGTGTATTTCTCGTTCTCAACCGATATAACTGTGCTCATCTCGCAGCCCATGAATGCAAGCCTTTGTATACAGTACAAATGTTTAAATAACAAACTTTCGGTTATTTTTCTGAAAAAAAAAACTCAATTATAATTAAGAAATCTTTTATCTTATTCCACAAGGTGTAACTAGACTCTTCTATGATAAACATGATGTAAAAATATAATGATTATAAGAATAATTTCACGAAAGTTTATGGGTTGATCTTTACAAATCATCTCCGCCAAGTCCCACAGTTGGACTTGGGTGTTTTGAAATGTATTCCACAACAATTACCTGATTTTATTATTTTTTAAACCAAAACTTTAATCTGGCTGCATTTTCGTAATTGGGAGAAACAATTTACATAAGGATCAGTTAGTTTGGTTGGTGATAGCTTTTTCCACTTAACCAATTGCAATAACCTTCCGCTCCTACGTTATAGTAATTGGTTAAGTGATAATCAGATGTTAGCCTATTATTTAATGTACGAAGTTATTCGAATTGTAGAATTTATCACCGTTTTATTGTGATCACAGGCGCATGATGGTTCTGTTGTATGTAGCTCGGACCGACGAATATCACTTCGTTCAACATTTTCGTGTCGAAAAATCTGCAATAAGAAATAGAAATGATTATTTTCATAAAATAAACTTTTAATACTAAATTTCATTTACCTAAAAACTGATCTAAGAAAACACAATAATTTTTTGTATTCCACCAAACAATGAGGAGCGCAGGTCGTTTCACTTTACAAGTTTATTCACTAATGCAGACTTTGTTATAGGTGCAATTAATATAGGTAATAAACGTCAACTGTTACTGCTTCGGTCTGTACTAGATTTTTGTCAAACAGTAGTATGCAATCATTACTGTATTCCGGTTAGAGGCTATAGCTAGTAAAATTACTGAGGTCACGGGACTTAACACCTTATAACGTCGAGCGTAATGTGGCGCTGTGTATATCATCCTAACTACCCTCACATTGTTACGGGCAAGCGTATCACTTACCATCAGCTTACCTCCTATCTATATATATAGAAGACACTGAAATGTTGTCTATTATCAACCACTCCCACCAACCCGCATTGGGCTAGTGTAGTGGGAAATGGCCTAAATACCCCCATATGAACCTCTACTATAAAGGACGGCCCGTGGTCGCCGGCGGAACTGGAGGCCATGTTTACAGTAAGTTCACGAGAAGCTTCTGGATGCGGGCAGGGCAGGACAGGTCGATGTGGAGATCTTTGGGAGAGGCCTATGTCCAGCAGTGGACGATGTCGGCTGATGATTGAATGGCATTAATTTGTTCTTAAATATTAGGCGAGATACTAATAACGGAATATTATGAAAATAATATAATACTTAAAAAGAATTTATTGGATTTCTCTTAATAAATTATTCTATATATATATAAAATAATTTTTAAGTATTTGTTTGTTGTATTGTACAACACACACGCACGTAACACCCATCCAATACTAATACAATTTCAACATGCATACATAACTCTCTCATTATGTATGTGGGTCATTACGTTTTTTTTCGTTTCACATCCGAATACTAATAAACTTTCCATTGAGGTAATTGTCCAGAAATTATAGAAACAATTTCTATTTAATTAATCAAATCTTTAATGTTTCTCAAATCTTATTTTCACCATGGAGATAGTAAAAATAAGACTTTTCCATCAATCGAATACAGGCCATTAACTACAAAGTTAATGGCCTGTATTCGATTTAGGAGCTACATGTTGGGTTGGTGGTAGGGTACACAAAATTACCTAGCTAGCTACCACATTATCATAAATTTGCCACAATAATCGCTGTGTTCCAGCTGTCAACATTTGAAGGCCAGAGAATCCGGCGAGGCATTCACCATTCTCAGTATCTTTATTATTTAAAGTCATATAAGATTGATGTTAAGTATGTTGCCCATTGCAGATAAAAAAAAGTTTTATAATTTCTCTGATTCATGTCTATATGAGAGAAATCATATAGTAAGCTTTTTTATATATGAAGCTACGAGATCAGCCAGACGTTCATCTAAAGGTTATTGATACGCCTGCCTATTACAACGTGGCGATGTTTATGATGATATACATTGCACCACACTTTATCGCCACGAGACACAAGAGATTAAGCCTCGCTGTTGCGGTAATTACACTAGCTACAGCGCCTTTAAATCCGGAACACAGTAATGTTTGCACACTATCGTCGGCAAGAATAGTAGCTGCGGCGGCATAGACAGTCTCCGGCAATAAAGACCTACAACCAATAAACTCTAAAGAAAGGTTGTAGTATTTAATATAACCGACCTAAAATCTGTCCAAATGTTCAGATTATTTTTTAAACATAAATTTCATCATCATCATGTCAACACATGGACGTCCACTGTTGGATATAAGTATCGCGTAACATGGGTACATATTACAGGATACTTATATCCTTAGTGGTAACTAAGCACGGTTTTGTGCTGGGTGAATCACACTGGAAAATCGCTGGAAGCAGTGGCTCCTAGCGATTTTTTTAATGTCATCATCAACATCGTGTCTCCTAATACTGAAATTTATTATGAAATGATGTAAACCTAGTAAAGGTCGAACAATAGTTTCATAGATGTTGTAACGACTTACGCCTATCATCATTTAATGCGCGAGTAATCGCATTACATGTTATTTTTGTAACGTAACCATTATTACGTGATAGGGCAGACCGTTTCTACCATAATTCAACGTTAAGATATACACTATCATAACTGGTTTACACGACAGCAAATTTTAAATGAAATTTTAATATCACTGAAAAAACCACTTATGATACCATAACAACGGTATGGATCGCTTTAACAGAACAGTATCTATCGATTTGTATTGAAACATTTAGCCCTCGATTCGATTCAGGGGTTATGAAGGTTGTGATTGAAAAGTGGGAGGCTTTAGCAATCCCAACCAATAACAAGACTGATATGTTCTCCACCTTACATATATGAAAGTCAGAATATTTTAGTCGTCTCACCATCATCGACCTGTTTGTTACTTAATTAAATGACAACACTTGATCTCGAGACAATGGTGAGCTCATTGAAGATAACAAATGTTTTGACAATACTTACTTAAACATAATCGAAAGAATACTTTATATATATAAATATTTATATGTATATATAGGAAGTTATCAAAGTCGTTATAAAAGTGATCGTTTTTTTACTGGTAGTTGGTCTCTGTTGCTGAAGACCGTCTAGATAGTGACCACCTTAGCTCCTACTTTTGTCGCCAAGCAATTGTGTGTAAACATTATTGTGTTTTAGTTCGGAGGATGTTGTAGCTAGAGGAATTATCATGGTAACGGGACTTAACATCTTATGTCTTATGGGGACGAGCAATATTGTGGTGGGGTACGAGTATATATCATTACAACTAATGCCAAGTTATTATAGGCAAGTGTGAAAACTAAATAAATATCATATTTACTGTGGCAATATGTAGTTGATGAATTCGTCCAGCTCCAGCTCACTGGAGTCTACGTAAATGTGGAGACGCCTCGTGTACTTTCTAAAGAGGCGCGTCAGGAATAGGCTCTTTTCCAGTTGCTTCACACTAAGTTTCAATGTTTTCCTGAAACAATATTTTGTTTTAAATTTTTATGCGAACATTTCATGGACATTAAAATAGTTAATTTTAATTCTATATTAGATAGATACAGAAAATATAACAAATATATATGAATAATTAATTATTTCTACCTACCATCCATTATTTTTTTTTAATATATAACCAAGTTGTGTTAGGTTCACGTTGACATCAAACCTTTTATATTATAAATTATTGAGAAGACAATCAAACCGAATGTGTATGTGTGCTGGGTGTTTTTATTAACTTAACACAAAAAGAAAAACCTTAGAATCAACTATCGATTCGTTTAAAATAATTATTTATATGTAACAATTATTATAACTCAACGTCAGTAACATGAGCAACCTGTATAAAACAGATAAACTTGTTAAACTCAATACGATTCAAGTTCTCAACTATTAACACACTAGCAGCGAGCAGACCTACATAGTTACCAATATAATTACCTATTATTAATTGTATTAGTTACTAAGACTTGTTACGCATAATAATTTTTATACCTATAGCGACAAGAAACCTAACACATAATCGAACACCACGTCAATCTATAAACTACGGTTATATTAATAACTATGTGACCAGTAAACAATATATATTTTTTGCTAAATGTAAGGAAAAGAGAATATTAAAAAAACGACAAAGCGATAGTAAGATCTACCTTATAATATCGGCCTTATGAGAACAGAACTAAGGTAAGCCCTGCCTGAGACAAGTACCGGTGTGTTTCAATGGAGAACCTCCTCGGAAAGGACTAACGATGATCATAAAGATGGTCTTAATGGGTACAAATCTCTAAATAAACCTAAAGTATCTTCTCATCTGATTTCCTTCCCAATATTGGTAAAAAGGAGTGGTGAGGTAATCTATAACATAAACGTCGTATTAACAAACAAACCTTCCGTGATCATCCCCTGGTTATGGAAGGTTTGGAGGATTTTAGTTTAGAATATAAGCATATATCCTCTAAAGCGATACAATAAGAGAGATATCCGGTGGAGTCCACTGAGTCATTCATCGATATACAAAAACCGCAGTGTGAGAGAAGTATTAGGTTTCGGGTTATCTTCATAGAGACCCTCGCGATACCGTAAAAGACGATTACAAATGCACTAGTGCTAGTAAAAGATTCAGTATTACATTACTGCCAACCTGCGTGACTTTACATTGTAAGAAACGTTCGAGTTTTATCAATACCTTGAACTTTCACGGAGTCGTCGGCAATAGCAGGAGACATCGCGATATGAGTGACGCAAAACCATCAAGGGCATCATTTTATGCGAGTACCGTTTGGAAGATTACCTTACTAAGATATTCATAATTCGTACCATACAACAAATTTCGTGACTCTACTCCGCAGTAGAACGTATTTAAACGTTGGCTCTGATCATTCTTAATTTTTTTATGTAAATATTTATAATACCTCTTTAAAATAATAGATCAAAATATACTTATGTAATAATTTATCTGATCAGTTATTGTCTCGGTAGATGAATATAAAAATATCATCTAACGTATATACAGCCAATAAAATTTTCTAAAGCCATTTTACATTGTTTTTTTTTTACTTTATCAGTAAACCTGTTAATACGTAAGGAGTATAATTATGTAGATCTTAAAGCAGAAATAGGTTTAAATTTTACGAAAGAAATACTTTAACAAAATAGGAATAACAAACAGGTACTTGCTTACGTTTAAATTGCAAATACGAATAGAATATAAAACAAAAAGGTCGCAATACTAAACCTTTAGTATAATGTTCCGCAAGCGATGATTAAAGTTTAGAGAATACAAAGTTATATAAACTGAGTAGCTGTTCCCCGCCCGCTCCTGGTGTCCATAACATAGCATTACAGACCCACACCCGGGCCCCATCCCCTTACTAACACTTTCGCAATGACCTTTGGGGAAGAAAATTTGTAAAATCTATTCTTAGCTGACCTCTAAACGACAGACGCAATGTCTCTATAAAATTTTGAGTACGCCTAATAGCTTCGAAGATTTCATGAAGAGATGTCAATTAATGTCTGGATAATGGTCGTCAATTAATGTCTGTTTGCTGGTCGTACCACCCCTGCAACTGTCCTTGGGAAAAGAATTAACGTAAAACGTATAATCCTCCCTTTCTAGGTGACCTATACACGGTAAAAGGAATATTTCTACCAAATTTCAAGTCTCTAACCCTTATGGCTCCAGAGATATCGTGACAAGTCTCTATATAGGTGGAACTCTCTAAATATATATATATATATATATATATATATATATATATATATATATATACATATAGTATATATATATACATATAGTCATGTAATTTATGTAACTTTTAGATATGGTTCAAATTTCTTCAACATTAGTCAAGTATGAATATCGAACATATCTTTTTCATAGTTTAAAGAAAACATTCTGTTCGTAGTCCTGACTCATATATAATAAAAAAAATATAAACCTTCATTGACGTCAAAAATGTCTTGTTATTACAACACCTATGCCTTAACTGTGTTTTAAAAACAATCGGTTAACTCGCGTCACAGGTTTGATAAGATCGAGTTACAATTATAAACTGTAGTTATAAACTGTTAGTTATATGTAACAACTTAATATGCAACAACTCTGTTATTGTTCTTGGAAACGTTTTTAATTATCTTTATCAAAGTACTAGGAAATTAATTCTATTATTTTTAATATGTAAGTTTTTTTTTTTATTAAAGCGTTAGTGATATATCGCTATCACCTGTAGTTAAGGTAACAGTCTATTCACTCTTGAAGACATCCAAGCCGTATTTATATGGGAAGACCATCGCCGGAAAGTTGCTCCACTTCTTTATTGTTTTTATCAAGAGAACTAGGAGTTAAACCCTTGTTCGAAAACTGAGGATGTTTACGAGATAAGGATGGTGATTACCGTGCGTCCGGTGGTGCAAACAGGATAGGGGAATTATGTTACACAATTCCAAAATACGATTTTATATAATCGACGAGGCGACAAGACGAGCGGGACATTCAATTAATGATTGTAAGTAATAAGCCTGCCTTTACGTAAGTTCGATTGATCGTATTACCTACACACTTGCTTTTTTTTGTGGAAATCTTCGAAAAGATACTCTGTCTTTTGGGAGGAGAGTTATATGGAGTTTTTACCCACTGAAATACCCTCGATGGTCAACTTCGGCGTTTCGAAAGTTCACGAGATCTCCATTCGGAACACAACCACGGCCTCGCTAACGCTATGCTGGGATAGTCCGTCCCAGGGTGTGCCATACGCAGTCCTGGCTCGTGAGTACTTCAATGACCGGAGACCACGTCGAATCATCGTCATCCTCAGGGTCGTATAGAAGGCGATGAGAACTCTCATCCTAACCGCCAACGACCCCACCATTTGCCTATAACGACGTGGTACTAGTTAGGATGATATATACTGCACCACATTGCGCTTGTCGCCTTGATACCTAAGACGTTATGTCCCGTTATCCCAGTAATTTCACTAGTTAGTTAAGTCTCTTTAGAGTGCAAAATATTAACGCTTGTATACTATTCTTTGGAGGTACATATAAAAGTTGCGAAGGTAACGTGACGGTCTCTGGCAACCGAACACCACATAATCTTCGAAATGTATCCTGAGACTGACCTTTCGTCCTGTGTTCACGACTATTCTGTTCAGCTATGTAAGGTTCAAAACATTTATTGTTCAACATCCGTATGTCGATAACTATTAGTTGAATGATTCTTTATTATAAAAAATAGAATTAACTCGTTATAATTCAATAAGCTACAATAGTAGTATTAAAGAGTACTATTATTTATTGTTTTATCTTATCGTTACCAATTTCAAACCAACAGGATAACATCAGGACTATTTAGTAAAAGACTAATGAAAAAAGACCTTTATGTTAGAGTATTTTATGTATGCGGCCGCCACATCCTAAGTGCGTTTGGGGAGAATGAAGAGGTAACTGGTGGTAGGTCTCTTCTGTTGCCGGAGATCGTCATGGTCTAAATACTAGAGCAGCTACTGTGTCTGCCGCCGAATAGTACCATGTTTAAAGTTGTAGCTGCTGAAATTATTGGGGTAAAGTGATATAACATTTTATGTTTCAAAGCTACGAGCACAGTATGATGCAGTGTATATCACGCTAACTAGAGTCTGATAGAGATGAAAAGTCTCGCCTATCCCATCGCCTCATAAAATAAACAAAAAAATAGAGTGTGAGTTCTGAGTCAGGTTATACTTATCCATATAATATATTTAGGAGTATTGCATAAGGGTATGAGTTCGCTCATAAGCATGTATGGTCATCCTAAGTGCACCGTAATAACAAACATCCTACGAGCAACAGTAGTTTTGTAGGTGAAAGACTTTCTTAACCTTATGAAGCAGAGTATAGCTAGATATCTTCAATTTATTAATTTTTATTAAAATCTTACGAAGCGACGAGAAGAACGAGACGTTCATCTGATGGTAAGTGATACACAACAACCAAAGCTCGTCGTGTAGGCTGTTGAGACGGGTCTCGTTACTCCAATAATTTGACAAGCTAAAACGCCCTTTAAACCGGAACATACCGGTTACAAACTAAAAGAAATGGAGTTGCGGGTGTATCTAGACGGTCTCCGGCAAGAGTCGCAACACCAGTACAGTTTATAAATTACCAGACCAGCATAGCGTTAATAATGGATTATGAATACGTCACAAAACATCTCGTTGACGACTACGCGACCGGCTAATGCGTGTTACAACATTAAATGGTTTACGATCAATGTCAAGTACATCGTAAATAGAGCCAAAATAAAATCTGTTGTAATACGTATGAACAACGATTTCTTTTTCCTTCCTCCTGCCCTTTTCCCAGCTATGTTGGGTCGGCACAGTATGTACTCCTCTTCCACATCCCTCTATCAACTGTCATATCTAAATTCCCACTCTTCTTACTCATCATTACAATGCATGAATAATGATATCTGTACCCTCAAAAATACACCACCTCAGTTTCCATTAAAATACGTTTTTTTTTCTACACAGCAAAAACGAAAGTCGTAAGAACGTAGGCAATATTACCGCATTGCTCATTTCCGCCACTGTGCTGTATAGTGCAGCGGTCGCCAAACTTCTTGACTTCACGGAACTGTAAATTCGCAACTTAAATTCGACGGACCACTAATTTTTAAGTGTTAAACGTGTTTAAAGAACCAGCTGATCTAAAGACATATAAAATGCAATTAGTTAATAAAATATAACCAAATTAGAAAGTTTTATTAACAAAACATAATAAAATAAATAATTAGTTTAATTCATCTTAAAACATAACTTTATGAGTAAGTAAAGTCAATATTTTTTTTCCAAACCTGCGAATTTTTTATGTGATCTTACACTTTGGCGACCGCTGCGTGCCTCATTTAAAACTGATAACTTCTGTACAAACATCTTGAAAAATATTACAAGTATACGTTTCTCTATTCATTAGATAGATATACAAACATTAGAGATGTGGGGAATCCGTCATATGCTTAAGATCACGTGGGAGCAGTTCGTCTCCAATCCTCAAGCTCTTAAGAGTGTTAAGTTCAAAAGCAGGCTTATAACAATCATCACGCAAAGAAAGGTTGCATTCTTGGGACACCTGCAAAGAAGACTCCTTTACGAGCTCCCAAGATTGATTATGGAGGGTAAAATTCCTGGAAAACATGCACCAGGTAGACAGCGCATGTAATGGTTTGACGATATGAGGGAATGGACCGGGTTCAAATAGTATTAGTTAAAAAGGAATAGATCAGGAACGGATTAGTTTTCCTTATGTGATCGCCAAACTCCAATTTGATGAAGGCACCTAATGACTATGATCCATTACAACATACATTAAAATCTTATCGACATGTAATATTCGAAACGATGTAACTGTGTAATATTTGGTTGATAAATAACATATTTCGTGTGTAAAAACATTAATTTGCTTATTCAGTTTTTAATAGTGAGATTATGTTAAGTCGAATAGATATGTCGTATTTACTTAAAATACTAAAGAAATAGCGACGTAACCGTCCCAATACGGGCCTTGGATAAGTTGCCAAGGTTTGAGCAGACATCGATCGAAACCTTGTATAATCAATTTCAGATGCTTTTATACACTTACTTTACAATATTAATAAATCGTGATTTTTTCTACGTATTTACTATAAAGTTTGTTGTATTACAATAACCACCTAAGTAATAAAAGATAAATAAGACGCTTCCAATGCAAAACATTTCTCATAATGAATTTAATATTTTATTTTTGATAGATATTTGTTGTCGGAGGATGTCTACCACCACAATCACTATTTCTCTAATCAGCAGTATGCAAACATCACTGTGTTCCTGTTTAAAAGGTGCAATAGCTGGTGAAATTGCTAAGGTAATGAGACAACATCTTTTATCTCAAGGCAACGAGCGAAATGTGGTACTGTGTATATCATTCTATGACCATGTTATGAGCGGACGTATTACCTACCATCTTGTTGCTTCGTCGAATAAATAAAAATTAAAAAGTATAATCTATTCAAGTATATGCGCAATTATGAAACTCACTTGTCCCTCAATTTAGGGTTACGTCAAAACCGTGTAAAATGAAACTTACGAATACCTAAACAGAAGAAACACTCGATATGTGCGTCTATCATTTATTTAAGAAAAAAATAATAAGTGTCGTAAAAAAACCTACCTAATGAATCCACTATAAATTAGGAATAAAAACAATACAAATAAATCTACAACAAAATAAATACGTAATAAGTTTATTCGCTGTAATCATTTTTTAAGAATTATCACCTTTTTTCCTGATTGGTATGATGATACTTTAAACACTAGAGGATTCCTGATACGATCTTGGTCACGTGACTACTTCATGTTTACATATGTCATATCAAGGATAAATATTTCCTTTGCTATACATATTGTATTTCATAACACGGGGAGTCCCCTGTTATAGCTATTGGTATTGCAAATACAATGCGACGCGAAAATGTTTCTAACGATAACTAGATATATGGGAATGTGCAACCATATATAAATTGTTATAAGCTTTTATAAACTCTTTAATTAATAAACCGTGTAAAAGCAAAATCGTTTAACCATATAAATAAAAGGATAAATACATACGGCTATTTGAATTCAATAGAAATTCTAAACAAAACTATAACTTCTAAATAAAAATAACAAATATATAAAATCATCAACTGTAAGTGTTTAAATCATTTAATATGGAAAATATTAACTTACTTGCGCCCCTCGTAGATGAAGAGTGCGGTTCGCCAGTGGCGGCATACGGACGTCGCAGCCAACGCATCTTCTGTGCTCAAGTGTTCCAAAATACACCTTAGCGGAAGTAGAGGTAGGCTATCCCATCCTACCAACATCTAGAGAAGAAAATAAGCCCAAGTTATGCTTTTACTTTTTTAAATGTCTACTTCTTCACCATAAATTAGGCACCCTGTTTATGATAATTTTGTTACTCTATCATTATTTACATTTTTTTAATCCAATACACCACATTGCTTATTGTAGCATATTTCACAAGTAACAATATCCTATGATTAGAAAATGCAACTATTTATGAAATTACTGTAAGTGCTAAGGTATATCTTATCTGAATGTAGGCAATATTTTTGAAAAAATAGTAAGAAGCCATCAAATAATTAACAAATTCATTTATGATATTAATATTGATAATTTTCATTTTATATATTTGGTACATGAAATTATAACACCGATATGTAAGCATAAATACAGTTTTTATTAATCTTATATCTATTACTACAAAACATAAGTAACTTTGTAATATAAAAGATGAATATGTAAGTCTATAATTTTTTTATTTTATTGATCATAAATTGATAAATGTATATTGCACCATGATATGATTAAAACATTGACTTGTAATATTGTATTATATAACACACAACACTACCAATAACCTTAAATGATCTGATCTGTAATATTTGTTAGATATTATTGAAATCTTTGCAATTTAACAGAAAATACTTTCCAAGAATGTCAATGTACAAACATCATACATCCTGTTACTGATTTATAATTTTTATTAACATAAAAGTCAGTGTCATTATACAAGTATGTCATACATGTTTAACTTCCTACTTATTTCATGAAACAAGTATTAATCAGGAAATTAATTTAATAGTATACTTCTATGTATATAATACTCGTTTGATTTATGTTTCATGATGATTATTTTTAATGCTTCTGTGGTACTGTTACTATCAAAATTTGGTAATTTTATTTCATTGATGTAAAAGGAAAAGCGATGGCTCAAAAGTTCTTGGTAAAAATTAATGCATTACAAAATATTAGCTTAAGCTTAAGTTGACAAATGACCCAATTTCATAAATAATTAATATAACTTTTTGAGTAAAATATAATAATCATCACTATCAATAATTTGTTTTAACAGTTCAATCTATTTGTAACAAGTTTCCAGTTATCCATTAGTAAGACCTTCATTGCCCTATCATTGCAAAATATGAACTTTATACTGATCTTACGCTTGAATGAATTTTCTGCTCCATTTAATAACAATGAAAAACAAATATAAAATGCACATTGAAAAAAATAAGGCAAAATTAAATTAATTGTGCAGTGGAAAGAAAAAGGTTCATCTTAATATTTCCAAACAAAACATAGTATTTTGTTAAAGATCACAACCTAATTTTATATGATTGTCATGAATTAGGGAGGTATTAAACATGCTCCTTCATTTATATTGCTTTTTTTGGTTTATAAAAACAGTAAAAAGCTATAAGATTGCGAACAAAAAGTTTTAATAGTTTTTAAAAAACAGTAAATTATTTTTATTATTTCTAACATGTTTAAAAGTAACTTTTCCTAGGATTCTTAAATTATTATGAATATAATACATTAATTTTACCTTCTCATCTAAATTTTTTTTTCAATAAATCAAAATTACTAATAAATTTATACTCTTAAATAAAGTTTAATTAGTAATACTTATTAACCATGTTATTATATTTACTATAGGCGCAATAAATAGTAAAATAAATGAAAATATAAATTTCTTACATAATTTTGCAAATTTGTATGCATAAAATCAAATAATTGTTATTAGTACATACGTTAAACGAGGAATAGAATATGCTCAGCTGATTAGCAAAAGGCGTGACGACGTAACAGCTGTTCGTTTGAAAGTGGGCTTAAATAAAAACATTGAGAACTGCGTCATTTACCGAGCAATGTCATAATTGTTTTTTCAAAGACTTTGAATAACAAATTTATTACTTTCATTTATACATACAAAACCAAACATTGGTAGAATAAAAATATTATAACTAAATAACTACAAACAAAGAAAGGTCATTTATATCGTTTAACATACATACCATGTAAAATAGATGTTCATCTAATATTTAAATATTGTTAAAATTTTCTCCCTTGTCATAAATTAGAACACTAGATATTATAATTAAGAGAAAGTCACGACGTTATTTTACACGTCCATATTCACACACATAATGGTATATTTTACGATATATTTAACGAAAGGAAACAACTTGAATACGAAGTACGGACTAATAGTAGTAGTAGCAGTAGGGTTTTTTTCGAAGAGAAAGGCAATGGACTAAGCCATACAGCCAATTACGGACTAGAAAAACGAATTAAAATATTAGTACAGATTCATAATATTGTTCATACAACAAATGTCAAAAAGAGACTATTTTTTCTAATTTCCAATAAAAAAATTTCAACGATTTTTTTAAACTTTTACTTTTAATGTTTTTAATCCAAAAAATATTTAGCAAAGCACAAAATACTCGTTAATAAATAATACATAAAGATTCTGTGGGCAACACATGTTCCGTAATGGCGGCCAAAAATCAATTTTGAAATGTGACAGAAGCAGATTGTTGTCTTAGGAAGTTGAAATAAAATTAGTTATGAATTTTGTCCTTAAACATCGTTACATTTTTAAATAAAAATTTTGCTAAAAATTTTCAAAGGTGATTAAATATGTATTGTTTGTAAGTTTTCAAACGTGTATCGTTTTCGTGAGAGGACTATTGTGATCGATGATGTAAGATTAAGTAACTGAGAACTTCAACTTAGCCTTCAGAGTTACTTTGTTTGTCGTGGCACGTGTTCGCAGTCGCGATGGAATCTGAAGAAGGAACGGCAAATCATGAAAAGGAGGATCATGAGAGTAGTTCCCATTCTACTCCGCAAGAACATAAATCTTTTGCAGAATTTGCGAAAGATAAATTGGATAGCGGTGCGTAGGAATTTATTTTGTTTGTTAATACAAATTAATATTACTCTACCAAAACGACATACGAAAAAATTTCATCAATTCAGAACGTTTTATTTTATATTTATCGTTATCTCTTCGAAATACTATTTTATGAATATGCTCTTAAACATATTTACAAAATTAAAATTTAATGGATCACCTGTGAGAAACATGAGCTCTAAAAGTTTTAGGTTTTGATTTTATACTAATTTAGTTAATTCTTATTGAAAACGTAAAATGTATATTTAATATACATAATAAAACGAGTATGTTAATATTTTATTTATTCCTTGTGCTTTATGTTTTCAGTGTCAAAATAAGTGAAATTTGTATAGCTAATTGCAATTTACTTTTAAGTCATATATTTTAAATATTCCCAACTGGAATTTCAATTTAATTATTTATAGTAGAAAAAATATTATTAATATGATTTAAATAAACAATGTTGCTGCTACTCTTACATAAATTAGCAAATATTAATAATGAGTATGATAAATGGTTTCATAATAAATATCACATATGGAGTATAATAAATATCACATATGACTGTGGAGGTCTCCATTTGTTTTGATATGTCCTCATAAAAAGTATCTGAAAATTTTTTTAGAATGAATACTTATTATAGGGCATATTTTTGCTGTTTATTGTTTTTTGCAAAGAATTTCATCATCATTATCATGTAAAATTGTACAATTGGTATCAATTTTTTGTATATACTATTAATTCTCAATCTGCTACATTCCTTTAAAGTGTAGGCTGTGATAAGTCTAGCAAAATGAAGCACAAGAGGGTTATTTATACAAAATATGTCACAAAAAGAAAGTGGTCTAAATTGATGAAAAATTTTTGAGCAGCTGCGATTTTTAGAGTTCCGAATCCAAATCCCTTATAAAGTAACTACCATAGATATGGGTGATTTAAGAATTTTTTTTCATATATTACGAGCATAATTGTGCCATTGAGAGACAGGATTTTTAGTAAAGCAACTTCTGATATAACTATATTGCTTTACAAGAAAAATTTCATCTTATAAAAAGACAAAAATTGTTCACATTTTTTCTTATAACATGTTTGTATGAAAGTAAAGAGAGTACTTAGTTAAATCTGACTTAATAATCATTGTATTAATCAGAAACGTTATGGTTATGTACAATTAAATTAGATGTATATAAGTTTCTATTGAAATATTATAAACAAGTCATACTCTTTTTCATAACAACAATACAAAAATGTAGTTTTATCTTTACTTTTCGTAGCTGGCCGAGAGCTCCGCCGCCGTTTGCCCATGGCGGGACAGATCGGCGCTCATCTGATGCACCCACGGCGTCTGCTTTTACATTCAACGCCCACTCAGCAAAGTGATGTTGTGGTTATATTTCCTAAAGGTAAGTGGACAAACTTACACAATGTAATAGACTGAAAGAAATATAAGGAAACCAAACCAAAAACAATAATACATTTAAATAAAAAAATTATATTCTATAGAAAGTTAGTTAACTGATATATATTTAAAAAACTTACTACTTAATACTTAATACTTGTCTCTACCATTTCTTACTATAATATGAAAAAGGAGATCACATGTTTTTTCAAATTATAGTATGTTTGCAGTAGTAGTTAAATTGAATGAAAAATCAAGGGACTGATATCAATTTTTATTAAATCGAAAATAATAGGAACAAAGATTAATTAATAATATTATAAAGTTAATGAAAAAGCATAACGATTGTAAATGACAGAAACAACGCAGCTAACTGACGTGCGTTTAAACATTATAATTCTCAGCATATCAGCATATTGGGTGAGGGTAATATTCAAATTAATCCTGTCACCAAAAATGTTTCGCGACCTGATTACACCTCGAAACTCCTTACTTTTTCATGTTAACTATCATAATATTTTAAGAGTATAGAGAATAACGGAAAACTATAACAACTGTTCCTATAACTTTTACGCTTTACTTTTTTCCATGAGTCTAGCGTGAGGTTCCACCCGATGGTAAATGATACGCCTGCCCGTAATAACGTGGCGTTAGGATTATACAAATTGCTTCGCATTGTCTCCCTCATCTTGAGACGATAAGTTGTTAAGTGTCGTTGGTACAGTAATTTTGGTTAGCTACAACGCCTTGCAAACCGGAAGACAGTAGTGTTTACACGTTGCTGTTTGATGACAGAAATAGAGGTTGCGGAGATATCTACTTAGACGGTTTCCGACAAAGACTTTACCATCAATAAAGATTTTCATGAAGATGTTACTATTATTAATTACTATGAAAAAAATAGCGTAGCTTGCTTGCCTTATGGTTAGAGCGAAGGTCACGGCTTCGAATCTTGGCTTGTACCGATGACATAATCTTTAAGTTATGTACATTTGTGAACTTAAGTAACAACAGCGAAATACAAACGGTGAACGAATACATCGTGAGAAAATTTGCACATAAATTAGAATCCGCGTTGGGCCCGCATGGTGACTATGACCCATCACTCTCATATTGAGGGTAGGCCTGTGCCCCAACAGTGGGAACATAAATAGGCTGTAAAGTGAGTAGTAGTAGTATTATTAAAAAAATAAAACGTTTTGTTGAGTACCATTTATTTTGATACTATAGATAACTAGTAGTATAAATAGTTAATAAAACAATATCCATATCTACCTATTATGCTTAAATGTTAACTTGGCAAACGTTCCCATAATTATGTATGGGAGGTCATCGCACCAGCCCCTCGTGCGCTTATTCACCGCACCGCTCACTTTGGTATGCGGGAAACTTGCCAACAAGCAGCTAATGCTAACAACTTAGCTAGACACCACTTGTCATATTTTATTTGATGTTGAAAACAGCAGTGAATGATTACTATTATGTAGTATATAATATGAAATATTTTTTCATGAAAATATGTACTTTTATTACAGTAAGTATTTTGTTAATAGTTACTTACTGAAATAGTAATAATGTTGTGAGTGTTTAGAAGAAGAGATCTTCAGCGATAGTTACTTAAAACTTTTACTCTGACTTAATCTTTTGTCTTCTATTATTAGGAAGTCATTATTATCATTTGAGCCTATCGTTGTTTACTGCTGATCACAGTCTACGGCTTTTTAGGAAATAAATTCCAGATACTACTAAGTAACAGAATAATTAAACAACATAAATCAGTGTTTTCTTATAAAAAATAAATAATATTGATAACCTTAAAAAAATAACAGAACTATTGTGCCTTCTTTTATTTTCTAAGTAGATTATTTCCTTTTTTCTTATACTATCACGCCTTTTTCCCCAGTAGGAGTCGGCAGAGGCGAATAGACACCCACGTTTCGCCAAATGTGGTGAGATCAGGTCCCATGTAACAGGAGGCGAGCCTGTTGCCACTTTATTGGGACGACCATACACACACACACGTAAAGATAATTTCAGTGTGCGGGTTTCCTCACGATGTAATTTTTTAAAAGTCTAATTTCTCTAAAATTCTTGTATGCTAAGAGCTAAACTGTGGCTGGCGTTAAGTGATGAAACATCATTTATTACTTCGCACCTCATCTACTGTAGCCGCTCTATTTTTTAGGCTATTAATTTAATTTCCAAGCGAACCAAACGTAATCGTATGATTCTTCACCAGGTCTACCAGACAGCATGCTGCTATGGCTTCTTCAGAAGCTACGAGGCAGCCGGCCCCGGCTACGGGTCTGCGTACGTCAGCACGCTTCTTCACAATGTTCAGCCTTCTACATCACTGCCGATGATGATGTGTTAGTGAATTAACGTATCTATTAGGTTAACAAGAATATAATTTCTGTTTTCAGATTGAAATAAAATACAATTTTTTGTACACTATTTAACTTTAATAAGTTAAACATCTTCAATTCTGTTTGTTGGCCATTTCCATTTATCTGATAGGAAGAGCACTATCAAATCAAAGGATTGTGCGCTAAGATAAATTCAAATAAAAGTAATTTAAATATTGGTATTACATTTTTACTAAATCTTAAGTATCTTCCAAGTTTGGTAATTTTGTATCCGTTCTAAAAATAATTTTGTAATCTTCATTTAGATTGAACAGATTTTGATTTACTGTGCAATTGTTATTTAATTGCCTATAACCTCTTCTTTCTTAGGTTAATTAACATAAAAAGTAAATTAAATTGATGTTTTGTTCCAATGCAACAAGAAAAATCGAGGACAAGGTTAATTAAAAAAAAAATTATTCCTTTTAACAAATGCCAACCTTGTTCATATTGGAATTTACTAGTAATATTTACATATGATTTTAACAATTAGCTTGCTGCAAACGGCTGAAGAGGTTCACCTTCCCAAACTATTGAAACCTGAATTCGGTGGTGGCTACAAAGAGTTCACTGTCAGGGATATGCATTGTTTTCAAAAGGTAAAATACTTTCTTGACTTAGCTTTAGTTTTTTTTTTCTTTAGATAGATCTTTCTTATCGTAGATTATTTGAGCAGAATATTGCAGAAGCTATTTCTGCTGACAAATATAATTGCCAGAATAATACTATCTCCCTCTGTGAACAGGGCAGGTCTTAAGTACTATCTCTCTCCATGACGAGGGAGATAGTATTATATGGCACGTCTTGTACCACATTACTGTGGTGCGTACTAGTCTCGTAGTATTAATTGCAATATGGTGCTGTGTAAACATCTTGAAGTGTTTTTATTTAGTTTTATTTTAATTGACCTATTTTAATATGAGTGGACGTACTGCTTCTCTCGACAATTTGTTTTATATTAAATGTTAGGAAACAGAAAACCTTCACGAATAATTTATTCATTTAACAACAGTTGACCCGGTCCGTACAATACCTTTATTTGTCTTTGTTACCCAATTAGCGATAAGCATACAGAGAACGTTTATTTTTGAACTCTTTAACAAAAAATATAAATGGACATATGAAAAACGTAAAATTCTGTTTTATTGTTATATAGTGCATAGGAACAAGTATCTAGGTATATATATGTTAGAACGAAAAGGAAAATCCTTGTATCCTTGGTTTTAGCAAGTAGGGGAAGTAAAACCTTACAAATAGAGTTATCGAACCTTTATTCCCATTTAGTATACGAGTAATGAACGATCGGATCGTTAGTATTTTTTAGTATTGTTTAAGAAGAATAAAAATATGTAAAGTTCTGTACAAAGGTACAAATCTTTTTAATACTATAATTATTATACTAATATATATATATTTTTTACAATGAAATTGTTCATGTTTACGCCGATGCCGGTGATACGAGTTAAATGCTTAGTTCAGGAACCAGGGCTTCAACTTTTGAAAACTTGTGAAATGGTGTAGTAAATTCTTTATCTTTAACAACAGGGCACTTCAGCATCTGATTTGTTGAATTCTCAAGAGCGGGGCGCATTAGTTAAACATGTGCTGGAATCAGCGAGAGCCGAACCCGGTGACGAGCACGCCTTGGAGCCAGCACTCACGCTGAGACCTGGCCAGAGTATTGGTACGTTCATTATCGCAATGGTGACCATTGAGTACGGTGCATTTGACGGTATGTTAGGATATTATATATTATTGCACCCTGTCGTGGTTGCGTCTTTGAGACATAAGATGTTAAGTAACGTTTTCTTAATAACTTCATTATCAACAACGCTCTTTAAACCGAAACAGTAATGTTTGCACACTACTGTTTGGCAGTAGAAATGGGCGCTGCGGAGATAATAGAGTCGTATCTATCTAGTCAGTCTCCGGCAGAGACCTTGATGACGACCAATGGTAACTTCATTATTTTACAAATAAATTGTGAAATTTTAAAAATGATGATAAAAATGTTTTTAATAATTCCACTTTGGGACTTTGAGGCTTCTCTCACAAGGAGTTACAAGTTATTTATCCATCACTCTGGCCAAGTAGGAGCTGGTATTTTTGGAAAATTTCAGTTTATTTACGATAGATATTTTCTTTCACCAGAAGCTCTACGAATAAAGCTAGATTATACGCTCGGGATGTCCGCGATATAAACTTCTATAAGTGCGTAATAAACTATGCTTTCACGACGAAAGGCTTTCCGAGAAATTGGTCTAAGACATAGGTACGGTTCATGTGAAAATACTTATGGGTGTATAGTAATAAAAAAACCTATTTTGATTTTTATCGCGATCATTTTCATTTAACTGACTGCGTGACGCAATACCTAACTGCCGCCTTGTAACAAGGAGGACCCTAGTTCGATTCCGCCTCGGCTCATATGTTTCGAACTTAGATTAACGGTAAGATTTTTGAACCGACTTGTAACTATATTGGCTATAACAACATTAATGTGGTAATATAGGAATGGGAATATTTTAGGCGACCGCGTTTCCGAAGGGGGTGTAAGGGGCCCGCACAACAACTTAAGGGTCCCGCACAAAAACTTAAGGGGCCCTAAGCCAACCTCACCTGTTCGTTGTGCACCCTGTTAATCAATAAATGCGGCTGTGACTTCCACTAACCCGCATTAGGCCAGCGTGGTGGTAAATGACCCAGTCGGGATCAATCGAGTCCTGTTTGATACGAATTATTCAGTTTCTAAAAAAGTCCTTACATTTCGTTTTTTTTTTTTTAAATTTGTAAGTAGATAATTTATAATTATACATAAAAAATTTTTTTGGATATTTTATGTAATATTCAATTTTATTAACGCGTTAGGTTAAATAAGGTATCGTTAACTAAAAGTTATTTTTATGTAAGTATCGAAATATACATATAGTATAACTTTATTTTCAGTTCCGGCGTGTGTGAGCAGGGGTGTGATTGCAAGTATGTTCCCCTTACACGACCGAGTGGCACTCGAGAGCCTACGGAAGAAATGGGTTAAAACACTTTTTACGCCGCAGCCCCTGGGTGAGCAATTGACATACTCTGACTCACCTACAACATTTTCTTTATTTTTAAAATCTCAGTATTATACAAAGCCTTTTGGTCGATTTAACTAACGCTGGCTAAAAGGTGATGGCGATAACTGGTCATTAAGCTTTCAATTGTGATAAGATTTCTTTCTCTCATGGTAAGAAATGCTATAACACTGTAGCGCTAACTAGGATCATATACACTATAACTCATCTTACTCGTCGCTTTGAGACACCAACATGATGTTGCTACGTTACCCCAATAATTTCACCATCTCTTTAATTCCGAACATAGTGATGTATGTACACTAATTTGGCGGCTGAAATATTCGCTGCGTTGGTCCCCTTTTTCACAAGTTTCTCTCTTTTCCTTTGTCTAAAAGATATTCCATCATCACTAAATAGATGTTTGCATTTCAGATGAAATAAGTGAATATTTCGGTGTGAAAATAGCGATGTATTTCGCGTGGCTCGGTCATTACACGAGATCTTTAACGGTGCCAGCGGTCGTGGGGTTTATATTTTGGGTAAATTATACAGCACGTTACAGACGTTAGTCATTCGAGCCAGACTTTTCTTAACCTTTGATTTTATTTACAGATCTGGTTAGGAACAGCGAATGATAATTGGAAAGATATTGCTTATGTGCTATTCTCACTTTTTAACGTTTTGTGGGCATGCGTCTATTTGGAGACATGGAAAAGGTTCGTTATGAATGAAACATTGATAATGATATTTATTTTCAAATGTGTTTAATCAAAGTGTGGTCTACGGTTCTTTTTTAGATATTCTAATGTCTTAGCATATCGATGGGGGACATTGGATCAAAGAGACGAGTTACTGATTGAACCACGTCCATTGTTTCAGGTGATTTTTTCTGTAGATTATTATATGTGTTTATATAGAAACTAGTATTGCTCCTTGAAGAATTTAATTTTTTTTTATTTACAAACGAATATTAAATTAAAAATGTTATAGAACCATACTTAAAATTTTATGACTAACCATTGTCATCATGAATTTTTATTGGTTTGACGAGTAGATTATTGCTAGTTAAGATATTTATAATACTGGGTGTTAGGAGACCGCTTCCGAAAACGAAGACAGACGATAATACTAATGACACCTCTGATGATGGGACGGAAAGATATCGATTTTGATTAAAAAAAATCACATTTTTAAAACGTTTTACAATGCGAGAAGTTGTATTTGGTTTCAATTTGAACCTTATTTCATATGGACACGGAGCATTTAGATCGGTAACATGTGTCATACCAAATTGTTTAATAATTTAATTATTAAGTAATTTATTTTCCTGAAACTATCGTTTCATTTAGGTGTACTACCATGATGAAGCGTAAATAATACTAATAAAACGTTTTAAAAATATTGTTTTATTTTTAATCAGGATTGATTTTTTTCCATCCCATCATCAAGGTGTCATTAGTACTATCGTCTGTCTTCGTTTTCGGAAGCGGTCTCCCAATACACAGTATATTACTCAAAGCATCTAAAGGCTCCACTAAGTGATAGCAAAATAAAATTCTTTATGATGAAGTGATATATGATATATTTTTTATTATACAATATATATTAGTTCTTGTAGAATATGATTGAATTTTAAATTTGAAACCCGATATGTTTTAGGGCGAGATGGGTATCAGTTCTGTGACTGGGCGGCCGGAGCCGCAGTATGCGGCGTGGCGGCGTCGTGTATGGCGGCATTGCGTGTCGCTTCCCGTCATGCTGCTTTGCCTGAGCTTCGGCGCGGCAGCCACGTTTGCTTCGCTGCGTGCACAGGTTTGTTATATTTACATTTTTTTTTAAATCAAATCAGATTTACATCATGTGAGATTGAGTTAAGTTAACATGAATAGATAATGAAGTCACTAGGGTAATAGTGAAGCGCGATTGCCCAGAATATTCTGTCTCTCGTGAGTATACAGCCCGTAAAATGATTTGCTTTTACGGCGGTAGGTTTACTATATGGGGTTGGTAGCTAGCTTGGCAAGTTCAAAAAAACCCAATCAAACTCTTCTATGTTTTGAATTGTGTGGCAGGAGAATTTTTGTATGAAATACAATATATTTAAATTGCATCAAAAAAGGATTGTTATACATCACTTAGGGTAGGGATTAGTTAGTAGTTCAAAAGATTTTAAAGTTCAAAGAAATTTTTAATTATTACAGGATTGGTGGGAGAATACGCTGGTATACTTTAGCTGGATCCCACGCGCATTATTGGCTATAATAATTGCTGTGGAGGAAGAAGTTTACGCGAGGATCGCGAGGTGGCTGAACGACAAAGGTATGTATTGTATTTTTAATCTATTACAACATAATTAGATCATAGAAAGTTCCATTTTATCTATCCTTCGTACTTCAGTATGTTTAGTATAGTACCAAAATCGGCGCTAGATGTCGTTTTAATCTGATATAAAATATTATCTAAAGATACTATTAGATATACCGCCGATAAAGCACATAGAAACTGTAACAATGGCATTTTTAGCACGAACATATGGAAAAGGAAGTAGTTTGCTAAAACATTTAAAAACTGATTTTAATATAGAATTTTTAAGTAATAAGCCTTCTAATAATACTTATCTATACTACTATACGATCTTGAGTACATTACTCATGAAGTATATTGTAAATTATACACTAGTGTTTTTTAATAATATATGCAAAACTAATAGTTAATATATAATAAAAAGTAATAATAAGACAGCTATTATGTTTTACATGTTTTCTTAAATAAATCAAGCATTAACTTTATTTGAAACGATGATATTATTATAAATGTAAGCGTGTGTGTATATGTATATATTATATTACGTGTGTATTTAATAAGTAATGTACTCGCACACATCCTGTAATGTTAAAAATAATATAGTGTACGAACATTGTTAATAAAAGAATTTATTAGGTAAAAGCTGCCTTTATACCAAAGTGGCAATATGACAAAGAACTTTATATTCCCTCATGCATGGTTTTGATTTTTCATAATGATTTAAACGGACTTCTAGCACATAAACCTAGTTTTTACACTTAGATATAGAAAGTGTAGCCTGAAAAATTTTAACTGGTAGACAAGTGTATTATAGTCGCTATGTATTTTCTCTTTACTGCTTACCAAACCGGAAATGGATATGTCAACAATGGTGAAACGTCGCTGAATAAATATCGATTTTTTTTAAACCCTTCAGAGAACTATCGACTCGACACAAAGTATGAGAATCATCTGATTGTCAAAATAGCATTGGTTTGTATGCACTGATGCTGTTAAGAGCTAACGCCTCGCTTCGCTTACGATCATAAAAAGTTTGGCGTTTGCACTTTTTGCCAGTAACGGTCCGCCCACTGCGTTATAAAGCACTTGCATGTTTAATTCTTAATTTTTTTTCATAGCATGCCATATTTTTGATCAGTTACTAATTAAAAAAATATGTTATTATATTTATATTCATTTATTATCTGTATCTTTGACGTAATAGGATTTTTGATTCTTCATTTGCTTCCGCGACAACATATCGAGAAGTTTGGTAGGTCAAAGAATTACATTTGAACTTACCTGTTCTTTGATTGTTAATATATGAAAACTATGGTATTTTAGGCGACCACGTTATATTATCCATGGCCTCATAGTCAGTTTACACCATATAAAGTCGAGGTCAAGTGGAAGCTTGTAGATAATAAAATACATTAAAAAAACACAAGAAGTCGGTTTGATTTTTGTTTTAATTTTGTTCTGTCTTTAACAAATTTTATTTAATCATTAAATACAAAATGCAACGTTTCAAAAACTACTAAAGAGGATCTAAATTTCATATAGTTGCATATTAGCCCATTCAGACACACTCATTGACAAATTCATCACATTTTAACATCAATCACACTTGACATATTAATATTTTAAATTTAAATTATTCACATGTAGTTATTGTATGATTCATTCGTTTGTGTGAACGATGAGACTGTGGGTTTAACGTTTCTAGTACTGGGATTCGGAAGTCTCTCTAGGAGTGAGTAAACGTCATTTATTCAACACGCTGGCACAGCGCGGTTGGCGAATGTCATATGTTCACGAAAGCCGTTGTACTTGGACATGTCTGTATCCTCACCATGTTTAACTCTACTGCAAGTTCGTTCAGTGGAGCTTTGCGAGCTGAGCCATAATGGCTTTAATTTACATATTATTTGGAATTAATCTAACAGGAATTTCTACATAAAATTATATAATATACACTTAAATAAAAATACTACAGACATTTGTATATTCTCAACTGTGAATGCAGTACGTTTATTTCAATACTGTAGGGGTGGGCGTTAAGTCCACCCAAGTTATGATGAACACACATTATTCGTCGTTCGCACAAATGACTAAAATAGCTTTATGTGTAAACCACTTTTCTCTTGGCAAAATAAAGAAAAAATATTTTTCTGTTTCAGTTTCAATTTGTAAACTCTTTTATGAGTTTGTTCTACATTGCGTTTTATCTTCAGGATATGGATAAATTGAAAGAGGTATGTGGCGGCAGGTGTGCATTTTCCACTCTTGTTCTTCAATGACAAATACTGACCCTCCCCGTTAGGCGAGACGACATCAAAACAATCACGAATCAGGGCAAGGTTGAGTTTTCCGGGATCGTGTATCATTTCAAAAGACCTACATTCAAAACGACGTCCATCAGTTGAGATGATATTAATGAATATCAAAACCGTTTTAAATAACTGCAACATTACTTGAATATGGACTTCATCTTGACTTGGCTTTGATCTTAAACATGCCACTTTGGTTACATTTTATAAAAAAATATTTAAAATATTATAAATTCCTCCTTTTTTTTCAGCAATTAGCGGTTTTACTTATAACGAGGCAAATTATCGGTAATCTAAAGGAATCTGCTCTACCATATCTGATCGAGAATTTACGATTAGCTAAAATATGCGTGGATGTATTTGGAGCAATAAGTCCCAGCAAAAGTAAGTAAAAGAAATAAAAAAAAATTATGTAACATAAATCTTTAATTATTTTATCTAACATAAATTATGTTTAGGAGTTTATCATTTGGTTTAACTCTTCATTTAAACTTTATATAATGCGCCATTTGGTACTCGTCGTATACAGTCTGTCGTCTCCATGTTGCAACCCTTGTTCTGGTTTCTGCACATGTATAAGATAAATCAATTCGCATTAGCTTCTGACGGAATACAAGTCACAATTACGAGATGCCGCTCGAATTTTATCATGCAATGGAATCATTCTCACAGATTCGAATGATGACTTCATATTGCACGGGCGCGTGATCTCAAACGTCATGAAAATAGGCATTGCTTGATTGTCTTGTTTCAGTACCAACATCAACACAAATTACCGAAATGTTTGAAAAGAGGACCAGTTCGAGCGGCGACCCGCCGGAGACACTTGTGAACGGAGGACCTGACAAGGATGTGGAGAGGCGGGACTCGGAACCAGTGGTGGGGCAGAAGGTATTACACCAAGCCGAGTTGGAGTCTCAACTTTTTAAGGTAACAAGATAATCGTTAGGAATAAAATTATTTTTGTTGTGGTATATCTTTTAATAAAACAATATAGAGGTTCACACTGTTTAATGTTAGCCATTAGATAACTGTTCATTCTGCGCTTTGACAGTGTTAACATGTAACTTATTCCTATAATATTTATATGACCTAAAGGTCTGTGATACCATGTCATAAAATTAAAAAAAAATATATAATATTTATGGTACTACCCTTTACATCTCCATTCTTTTTAATAATTACCATGATCTGCTTGTTTCATGAAATAAAACATTTTTTTTTATCTTTTGAACTATACATATACTCCTTTTCTTTCCCCTTTTCCTTCCCCTACACAAAATTAGTTTTTTTTTTCGATGTTAGTAGCCACTACATAACTGTTCACTCTGCTATGACAGTGTTAATATTCAACTTATTCCTACAATATTTATGTACTACCCGATACAATTTTTATTAAATGGCGACGAGACAAGCTGGACGTCCTCTTATGTAAGATTAAGTTAAATGTTTTCTTGTTTCGTTCAGTACGAGGGTACGTTTGCCGAGTATCTGGAGATGCTGACGCAGCTGGGGCACGTGGTGCTATTTTCGGCTGCATTTCCACTCGCGGCTTTGTGCGCGCTCCTCAATAACGCTGCAGAGGTCCGCGCGGATGCGTTCAAGTTGTGTCACGTCGCACAGAGGCCCTTCGGCGAGCGCGTCAGCAGCGTCGGCAGCTGGCAGGTTACTGTTCACATGTATTAATGTATATAAGTCCACTTTATCACAGTGTCGCAGTGGTTAACTCTAACGTGTTGATACCCACCCTCATATTGTCAATTTTACTTTAATCGACGAGCAAGAAGACATGGAACGCTCACTAATGATAATCATCACGTTTATCCATAACAATGTCACACTGGATATACACCTCTTTGAGGAGTTTAAGTCTTACTACTCCAATAGATTAATCCTCTACAACATCTTCAAACTGCGGAAGCAGTAATGTTTGCACACTAGATTGTGGCTGCAGAAATAGATGCTGCGGAAACCTAAATAGACTGTCAATACTCGATTTCTTACTTTTAAGCATGCTATGGAAGCAATGGTGGCAGTGGCGGTTTTGGTGAACTGCGCGCTCATCGGCCTCTCTGGACCTGTACATAGACTTCTCCCAGACGCTACTCCTGCACAGACAATATTGGTCATTGTTGCTCTAGAGGTATTATTTACTTTTATGTCATGGTCCACATGCAAGAAAGTCTATGAGATTATATACATGATTACAATGTTCGCACTTCTGAGACGAGCCGTCACACAAGAAGAAAGTCAGTCACAGCATTTTATCCATTACAACTTCCATTAGAGCGTGGTGGTTGAAGTCTACTTGAACACGAAAGCTTTTGTTTACTCGATAGTAGTAATAGTAAAAGTACGATGCGCGTTGCAGATCGAATAATATGTAGTTTACGAGAACTAGTTATTGTAAAAATCCTTATTTAATATCAAAATTAGTTCACTATTGTATATAGTCAAGGTATGATGGTAAAAATCATCATTTTACCATTTTTGTATTATAATCACCAATCATTCGCTCCGCAGCACGTGGTCCTCGTGATTGTGTTCGCGCTTCGAATTGCAATACCGGAAATCCCTGCCTGGCTCGCGACCGAGATGGCCAAGGTGGAGTACCAAAGGAGGGAAGCTATAAAGAATGCGCACGCGCCTCTCTTAGTACGTAATCATTAATACGGTGCAAGGACTTAATTAAATGCTAATGCTATTTTATATGACTAGATTTTTTTTTAAAAAAAGGTTGCTTTTAAAATGTATGTATAATGTGTAATAGTTTTGTTTTATTTCGTTTTCTGTTTATTCAATTTTTTTTGTATAGTTGTAGTTTACGATATTGCGATTTTGTAAATCTTAAATATTTAAAGCCTTCTAATTCCTCTACTACGAATTTTATCTCTCTTCATCCTTTTTAATCAACGTCGTCTCCCAATTTTGTAATTAACTAATTTTGTAGATCGAGGATGTAGCAATTTCATTTTTCTAAGTAATACTTATGTAAAACTAGTGAACAATGATATTTATTTCTAATAAAAAAAAAATCTGTTTTTCAGTAAAGGATTGCTCTTATCAGTAATTTGTAAACATATTGTGATTTTTTTTAAATTGCTATTAATATTTTCTAGTCCGGGTGTACAAGTCAGGAGGACATGAGACCGTCGTCCCGAACAACGCCCCGCACCGTGACGCCGACCACTCCGAAGCAGAACGACAAGCCACCGAAGCGGGTGTACGTTGGGAAGATACCGGAAATACCACCCTTTAGGTACGTTCGATAAATTTAAACTTTACCCGAATACGTTCACGAACTATTCTCAATAGTTGTGTGTGGTTTTTTTAGTTAACATGCTATTTCTACAGAAGTTTTCGATACGTGATAAAGTTTTTTCTTTTTTAGTCAATGCGCTATTTCCTCAGTCATTTTAAATCTATAGCTTTGTTTTTTTTTCATTTGACACAGGTTAATGAATTATTTATCCAATCTCTTTTGCTTAATTAAACACAAAGTTTGATTTCAAACAGATATCGTTACAGGATATTTAATCTTTATATTGTAAGTTTAACTTCGCAATTCTTTATGCAGAGTATTAACGAAATGAGGATGGGCTATTAAAGCAGCGATTTGTATTATTTTGCTGAATTTTTTTTAGCTACACGTTTCAAGAGTTGATAACGATTACATTTAATTGCTATTACAAAAGTACACTCGGAGTTAATACAGAATTGTAAGTACAATAAAAAAAAATCTTCGGGTTTGTTCTCAAATACGACGATTAAATACAATTTAATAAAGAAATATTAAGTTTGTGTTTAGAGAATTGTTTAATGAAGTACAAATAATCTTTTTTTATCTCCAATAGAGTATTTTTTGATAAAAAAACATCGATTAAATTACACGTGGTGTTAATTAACAATCCACGTGGTCGTATAGTCCCTACACTGAATCGTAAATATTTGAACTTTTTTCTGATATTTATAACCAAATATATTTTTATTTTGATTGATTTAATAAGTATAAATATGGACGGATCTGGATTTATAACAAGCATTAGATAAATCACGGCTTTATAAATTTTATTTTAACTATTAAATATAATTTTTCGGTATAAACTATTTTGGTTAAATATTTTTTCTTCACTACTCGTAATATAAGTACAGTACACATCATTGAAGCTATAGAATCTGTCAAAAAAGGTTGAGACCGATTTTCGTGAACATTCATGAAATTTCGTGAAGTAACGTCATCATACATACTTGGCACCGCGTGCTGTATTGTGTGTTTGTGCTTTTCTGTGTGTCAGCGGCGCATGTCATGCTTATATTAATGGATGCATGCATGAAAATGAGTTACTGTGCCAAAACCGACTCACCGTCACTTACCATTCAACGGACAATTATAAATTACATTACCAGCCTTTTTAAGACTTGGGATCTATTCTTACAAATAGTCAAGGTAACTTATACACCATTCAGGCCAAGTGCGGGTTGGCGCAGGTTTATTAATATGTACTCTACTGAAAGCTCAAGCGCAATGAGAACTGAACCGACTCTCCGTATCGCACGTCTTTCTTAAAAACTAAGCTATCACGGCTTAAACAATAAGCTAATTTAAAATCAAAGCCTGTGGCGTACATCGTATAATATTTGACAGATTCTATTGGCGAACACTGTTACGTTCATATTCGTTTGCAGTGTAAAGATACCGCATACCGATGATAGAGTTTAAAATCGTTTCATTCTTTTGTTTTCAGTTAATTTGCACACAAGTTAAATATGCCTGTGGATGGGTGTGTAGTTACAAAGTATTATATATATTTAATTAATATCCCAATATGTCAGTATTAATATTACTCTACGCTTATTCAATAAACTATTTATCGTTTAATATTTATTTGTATTTACAATAAATTAAACATACATTCTGTCTCGTATATAGTCTATCCGCCTATAATGTTTCAAATTTCCTATACTGTCGCAAATTTTGTAAGTGGTTGGTGTCTGTTATCTGAAGCTGTTCCCGTAATTACACAGCAGAGCCTTTTTCTGGCGCTTAAGAGTAGTGTGCAAATATTTCTCTATTCCGGTTTGAAATGTACCGTAGGTAGTGAAACTATTGTGAGATTGAGACTACATTGTATGCCTGAAAGCGACGTGTACATTGTGTTGCAGTGTTTGTCATCCTAGCTAGCGCCATATTGCTATGAGCGGGCGTATCACTTACCATTATGTGAACGTCTGATCGTAGAATAAAAAAAAATATACAATAAAAATTTGTTGTAACATTTAACAAAAAAATAATGGTCTCTTTTCACTTTCTATGTCAATTGTCATTTGCTAAATTTTTATCAATAAAGATATAACTCCAATTATATTATTTTATTTTTCGAATAATATCCCTAATAAAGCAAAAAAAATTATATAGCCAAAAAGTTTTTTTCTAATGAGCAAGAAATTTTAAGGTAAATGTTTTTTTTCCTAGTTATCTAATTATGAGTGAGGTTTCACAAATTATTGAAAGTGTGAGATTCTATACCACTCCTTTCAAAAAAATTACGATTATATTGATTTTGAATGTCTTTGGAATGTTTTTTGTGAAACCTTGAAAGTTTTATATCTTCAGCCTAATTCTGTACTAATCTTCTGTCTTTATTACGTGTACATATAAATCACCACATCACCAGAATTCAAATCTATGTGTTATCACAATGCACCACTTCATTCCGCTTCATGTGGCTATCAGCTTTGTGTGTGATGCATTTATGACAGTGCCACAGATTGAAATATCGCATTTGTCAAGACATGGTCATTTTTTTATCTGTGCTACTGTAATAAATCATTACTCATGCGTCTCTTCCTGTTCTATGACTTCTGATATTCATTTATAAACGATATTGAATACCAATTTTTAGACCGAAGGCGGCGTCAATAACAGAACCGGCGGTGACTACCGGCTCGTTGCAACTCTTGCAAGATGTCAGTCCAACAAAGCCTGTCAGACGTAAGGTATAACTAAACCAGTGTTCCTTTTCACATAATTTCGGCGTTTCTTAGGAGTTGAAGAAGGGTTGTTCCTAAGGTACACTACTTAGAAAGATATCAGGGTTATGTTAGCAAGAGCGTAAAGCGGAGCCATGGGTTTTTTTTCCAGAAAGCACTGATGCCTCTCTAAACTATTGAACCACTTTCCAACAAAGAATAAGGCCGGCCTTAGGTTCTTTGCTTCTATTAGATACTATGCTTCGTTTATTGTCGACATTAATGAATTCACATAAGATGAAGATTATGTATTTAAAGACATTTTTTTATGATCTGGTTATTACTTTGCTAAGTAACGCTGTTACGCCGCATTTAAAGTAGAAAATAATTATTGTATAAGCGAGATATTGTTATTTCGTTTTTAAGGAGGCAGCGGCTGGTGCTCCGCTGTCACTGCTGGGAGTGCGCGGGCTTCGGGATGAGCCGCTGCATCGCTCCGCGCACTGTATTCCGCATCCCACTCAACACCGGCCGCTCGTCAACCCAACACTGCAGGTAAATTTGTTTTACCAGATTTTTTATTCAACGAAGTAACGAGACAGGCAAGATGTTCACTTAAAGGTAAGTGATGTATCAGTAGATAAGGAAAGGATAAGGCATTAACGGTACATTAAACGAGACGGCGATGGATGACAAATATGCAGTGGTCGTGTATTTCTCGTAGTACATTAAGGATGTTGAGGAGGGCTACGATTTTCCTCGAGTCAAAGCTTTTGCCATCCAAAACCTTCGGTGGTCACTCTCAGTTCCTTATGGTGCATATGTTGACCTTATGCGACTGATGGTAATAATGATGACGACGGCGATAATTGGTTTTTACAACGTCATCGTGACGTCTGATAACATTGTATCTGTAAATCACTGTTGTATATAGGTGTTCTTTTCACAGGAGCTGTCGGGCAGCGTGAGCGCTGGTGGCTCCGAGCCGGATCTTAACGCAGTGCCTTCCGCTGCGCCCTCCATCGACGCGAGCGCCACTTCCAGCGAGGATGACAAGCCAAAAGATAAGAGCGGTCAGTTAACACTAATACGTTATTTAATAGTGTTGTTTGTCTAAAAATGAAAATACAGAGCAAATAAAATATCAGCTAGTTAAGTGTCGTGACTACAATATTTCACTAAATACAGCGCCTATCAAACCATAATTCGACAATAATCTTTTTGTATACCTGTAATTGGCGTTAGTTATACAGGGAGTTAGCATTGATACACATCTTAATGGTCCGGTTTTAATCTAAGAAAATAAAAATCTTGTCAGGTTCGGGAATAGAAACCTACCGCCAGTAGATTTTTAAATCAATTGCTTGATTAGGATCATAAATAATCTCGTGAGGATCTTCACATACCTCATAAATATCTATAATGATTGATCTCATAATATTTGATTGGGCGTAATTCTTGGCTCAATGTCCAGGGAGGTCACGCGCCCGCGCTGCACTGGTGAAGCGCGTGCGCTCCGTGGCAGTGTTCTCGCTCGGACTGCGGCGCGCACGCGAAGCTGCCGCTGCAGGCGATCGTGCGCATGCGCACTCGCCGCACACCCCCGATAAAGCACATGTGCGTACATCGTAGATTTTTTTACTATCAATAAATACTTTAAATAGAATATTAACTTAATATTTAACGTACTTCTCTGTCAACAGGGCCTTCCAGCACCGATGTTAGGTGGCGAGCTCTCGTTAATACCAATAGAACAGCTTATACAGGTCGATGACGTCAAACCGCGACAGACCACGTAAACCTTTTATATAACACATAATATAGTAATATAAACAGTTTCACGTTTGTTGAAACCTTCCATAATAACTTCTTCCAGCTATAAATTACCGTCTTTTGCCGGAGAATACTTAGGTATGGTTCAGCGTCTGATTTGACCGCAAACAGATGTTCACAAAATTACTGTTCTAGTTTAAATGGCTCTGTAGCTACCTAGCTACAGGTCATTACCTTAGTAAATTTACCTAAATTACTAGGGTAAGGAGACTTAAATACCATCTTTGTTTAAATTATTATTATTTGAACTTTGTCGTCGCTTCGTCAAATAACCAAAAATCTGTTTTAAAATTATTTTAGAAAATTTGCAACGTTTTTGTAAATCAGTTAAAGGTAACATACCTTTACGATTGGCAGGTGAGTCTGCGACATTCGCTATCAATCAACGGGTATCTTCTACTAGTAAATGGAGTCACTGACAAGCTACGATCTCGTAGACAGGTACACTCCTTAAAATTATATGTACACCTCAATAAATAGTTAAAGACAAATATTTATAGCTGGAAAAGTACAGTACGACAATCATTTGTTTTTAAATATAACGTGGGCTTTAAATCGCGTCGAATTTTTTTTAATGTGTTGAATCTACATCGCGACCACCGCTGATGTAGCTAGTACCTACACATACAGTATTTTAATATTAAATACTAGGTATCGTACTTCATACTCTTAAGTCGTATCATCAAATAAAATAAAAATAATTCATTTCATACTACGTATTGTATATTAGGTATCGTGCCTAAAAATAGATAGACGCGATTTATATCCTGTTACACAAGAAAATCAAGAATCGAGGAAGTTTATAATTATTATTAATAATATAGATTCATCGAATGTTAATGTCCACTTGTTTAATCATTCCACATTTTTATAAGACACGTTTTATTATGAGCTTTGATTGTATATAATACAGTGTTTAGAATTAACTGCATTTCAGTATGCTGTTTTGGTAAACGAGGACTTGGAGCAATATGGGTTAGTAAAGCATGCAGCGCACAAACTAGTTTGGGACCTGTTAATATTTAGGTATAATGTCGGCAGTACACAGTACCCAACACCTGGTGTTAGATTTTCGGAACATGACTATTTTACTGTGAAAAATATCATTATGTATTTCTTTATTCAAATATCCAAAGTATTCTATACAATCAGGGCATTTGGCATCAATTGTTTTAAGTAAAGTACAACGTTTAACTAGCAACACTGACAGAGTAGAGTATGGATGATGGTTTACTTAGGTTTAGCGGGTATTTTAATATATTTGGAACACTGTGTACAATGTAGCAAATAAGTTGGTTTTTAGACATAAAAGGGCCTATAAATTTTTAAGCTTCAATTATTTTACAGCAATAGTAGCAGTATTGTAGTAAATATTCTTAAAATTAATCTTTCGAGTTTACTTCGAGGCTAGTCAGTTTTAAGTGATAAAATCTTATAGGAAATTGTTGGAAAACAGTTTTAATTTACTTTAATATTCAGATTAATAACTTTAAGTTTAAGGTGGGCAGAGACATTGATAATCACACTTGTCTCTCTATGAAGTAAGCACTGAATCAATTAAAATATAATTTAATTATTTTTTTCCACTAACCCACATTGGGCCAGCGCGGTGGAAAATGGTCCAAATTCCCCCATATGAATTCCTACCCATTGTAGGGATCTTTGGGAGAGGCCTATGTACACCAGCGGACGTCTATAGGCTGACGATGATGGTCATGATTTTTTTTTACTTTTGTATACCTTGCTTTTACTAAGTTATTCTTTTTAAGGTCGAAATTTAAAGACAACAGACCTTTAAAAAAAACTGTAGCTCCTATGAAAATCTTGATTATTAATTTATCTTTATTTTGCTATAAAAAACATTTATAAAAATGTTTGTGATACTTTAACAGAACCTGGAGTTCTTAACCTTATATAGACTTTCTAGTCTGAAATAAAGATTATTTTATTTATTTATTTTATAAGTAAATAAAATTCGAATATGGATGTCTTTGCTCACTTTAACATCGATCAGACTATGAACGGAATATTACCTTTTTTTTTTTTAGAAAAACTGAGATTCGTTTATTCTCTAAGGTAGCTTTTAACGTTGTTATTAATTTGTAACAGTTAATACGGATGTTTTTTTTTTTACGTTTCTGTGTCAAATGAAAAGCAATTATGTGACAATAATTTTATATTGCTCTATTTCATTGCCACTCGTTTTTTTATCTCTACTGAACTTACCGGGGAAATAGAAATTATGAAAATCTTCATGATGTATTACCAATATGAATTGTGAAACTACAAAATATTTCTAAAAACATTACAACTTATTGTTTTAAGCTAAACATATAAACTGTCGGTCGGTTAAGGACCTATTTCCATTGCCGTGTTCCGGTTTGAAGGACGCTATAGCTAGTACAATTACTGAGGTAGGAGGAATTAACCTCTTCCCTCAAAACGAAGAGTACAATGTGATGCAGTGTCTTGTCTGTGTCTTCGCTCCGAAATGTCTAAGTAAAATAAGTATAGAATTTATTAGATCCGGCACGGAAGATCATAAAACGAAGTATTCATTTGTATTTTAAAACAACAAGGGTGATTTTCAATAGCTTTTATATTATTTCAAACTTACCTAGGTTACTACTAGTAGCTCGCTGGTCTAATGGTTACAGCGTGCGGCCTTCATTCGCGGGTTCGAATCTCGGCATGTACTAATGAGTTTAATATTTAAGTTATGTACATTTGTAATCTTTAATGACAACAGCGAAATACAAACGGTGAAGAAAAGCATCGCGAGGAAACCTGCACATTACTTAGAATTTATTCTAAGGTATGTTAAGTCCCCAACCCGCATTGGGCCCGCGTGGTTACTATGGCCCCATCGCCCTTTTATTGAGGGTAGGCCTATGCCCCAGCAGTGGGGACTTAAATTGGCTGTTATAGTAGGTAAGTACTTTATAACTGTCTTCTTTCCTCTTCGTCATTCTAATATGTTTCTCCGGTGAAGTTCTCGCTTGGCTTCTATCTCTGTCTAAATCTTTCTAATACCGCTAGTTTCTCTTCATATTTCCTCGTTGTGTAGGTTAAGGTTTAATCAAATAAAGATAAATATCATAAAAACTTTCGTGTTATAAACATCTACATTTTTAAAGTGCAGATATAAAATGAATGACCTTTTATTTTGGATAAAGAACAATAGTTTTAATTAATATCCGGATCTTATACATTGAAATTTATATATAGAAAATTTAATTTCTTTATATCTATGTGTGATTCAAAAATCCACATAAATGGAGAGGCACTTTAAGAACATATGAGTACAAAACACGATAGCTTAGTAAGGCGTTCGTACACGCCATACGTTTGTTCCGCACTAAAGTCGAACTTCCTGTAAAAGAAAACATCGACTGTAAACTGGCATGTTACAAGAACAACAGCCTTCGTTAATATATGACATCCTCTTATTTGCAATAGAGAAGGCAGAGGATTGATTATCTCTTGTAAGAAGAACAATAAGAGAATTGTTTATTTATATGTTGTATGTAAAATTATAACAATTATTGTAATGTTTCTACTCTTTTTATTAAAACTTCATAAGAATATAATTTATTTTAGCCTATGAATTAACTGATTGTTATATGGATTGAAATCATTTTCAAAACGAAATATTAATTTTTATGACATTTATCTTATTGATAGAATCGTATGAATAATTCACAAACTGTTATATAGTATCTCAATAGGAATAAATTAAATATAGCGAGTGGTTTTATAACGCGTTCACGAATCATTACCGTCATGGTTATCATGATAGGAAGTTGTTAGATAAATAGAAAATGACACTACATCATTATCATCAATCCAGTAAGTTGTTGTCCAAAGTTATGTACAAAGTAGCACAAGCAGCTTAGTTTTAAGTGGCCCCCCACTTAAAATATTAATACTTGTTTTATATTAGTATTGATGTATGTTTTATAAAACCTTTCGATTGCTCTTTTAACTTGTTATGAAGAAGTAATTTTTAGTCTTTTAATTTATTTGTAGATACGTTTGTTGTAGCCTCGTGCGATATATTCGCTTAAGTTATAATAAATTGGAAACGCCTTGGATGATAAAATTTAGTGGTAGGAATTTTTTCGAACCCACCTGTCTAGTTACCACCAGTGTATTTAAGGTCTGGCGTGTTCCGGGTTAGCTTCACCATCCACAGCCCTGTTGTCACTTAATAGCATGTAAAATTGAGGTTAAGCTAGCCCGATGAAGAGCCATGAAAATTGAGCAACTTGAGCAGTACTGTTTACAAGTCATTTGCTGTGGTTCGAAAAATTAATGATTAATGTCCGATGATTATTTTTGATATTAGGCTTTACGCTACTGTGTTAGTGAGTTAAAAGTTAAAATGGAGTAAGTCGTTGAGAGAAATAGATTTAGCGAGGTGACAGTGCTGTTTAGATATTGATAGTTAATAATATTTTAAACGGTTATACAATCACAAAACTCAAATAGCGTTTAGATTTGTTAAAAATAAACTTTTTTATTTTATTTGTTAATGTGAAACTTTATGTTCTATTTATTTATTTATTTTTGTATCCCATTTAAACCATCTAGTAAAAGTTTAAGGGGACTCGAGGATATAATCTGAAATTTGTGTTCATCTAAGTAATCACGGCTTTCTGAATTGCTTATAATTCAGAAAGCCGTCATTGCTTAGTTTGTAAGTCAGTTGTATGCGATATACCTCTTGAAGAGGCGCGGGTTCGGTTCCACATTGAGTTTAAACTTATAGTGAAGAAAAACATGTTGGGGGAACTGTCATGTTCTAAGAACAAGCTTTTTTGAATGTGATATCTAAATATCGCATTTAGACAGAATGGTGGACAAATGATCTCCTTGTAAGATAAGATCTTGAATTCCAGGAACATTACAGCCCTCTGTTTGTTATGTACTAATGTGGAACGATATTATTACTTTGGAAACGTTTGGGTAAGGCCTGCGCCTTGCGATGGTCGTCAACCAGCTGATGATAATGGAAAGCGAATCTTTGAATTTTTTCATAAATTTAAATAAATCAAATTTCATGTTTGCTTTAAAACTATTGACTTTACGCATTTCTCTTGTCGATGGTGTTCTTCCTTATTGGAAGTCATTTAAAAGATCGCCACAGCGCCTGTTCTTCCGCTGGATATTAAACTGTGTTCCTGTTTGAATTTTTGTATTTTGTTTCATATTATTTACACTTATATTTGTTCTTGTCCTGTTTCTTTATATACCAATTTTTTTATATAATAGGAAACAAATAATATTTGAGTTCAAATGTGTATATAAATTAACTGCTTATTAAACTTGAAATAATTGCTACCTTTGAACGAAGTGGAAGTGTATGGAAACGTCCAAACAGCAAAAAAAAATGTTAAATACAGTGCATTATATATTTTTTAATTATTGCTTTAGCTCTATTTACTTACAACAACAAATTATTTATATGTCTTCTTTATTTTATTTTCCATCCCGTGTTAAAATCAATTCCGTTATTACATGTATTTCACTAAAAAAAAATACAGTATGCGCAAGACTTTATTCCTCAATCTAATTAACTTAAATAAATTTCTTTAAGTGAAACACAAAAGATTTTGCTTATATATTACACGTCACTTCTAAAGACTTAGTATTTAACTTCATCTCCCTTTCTACTTCATTGCAGAGATCATCTACAAACGTTGCGAAAAAAAAATCAAAGTAATTCAATAAACTAACAACAATATAATACTTTGTTAATAAATAGATTTATAAATAAATTTAAAGTCTTATTCATCACATAGATACAAACTAATAAAATTCAAATGATATATTTTAATTTGAATTGGTATTTTTATAGAGAATTGTGATTCTCTCCGAGCCAAATGTAGGGTACAGATACTTTTGTTTTAATAACAGGGGTAGGTGAGGGTGGGCGCACATAACAAAATTCATTGTTTCTGTGGTATTTTCACGTACTAAAACCTACTGCGGATCCCCTACGGAACGCATCGGTATCCCCTAACCTGGAAGTATCCTATCCTCTAACCTCTTCTCTCTGGTACGGTAAACAATTTGTTGTCCTGTTCGGGTTCACATTTATATACATGGGCAACCAGCATGAAGATGCTGTTCATCGCCGATGATAGAGTTCATCCAAGACGACTATTTCGCTGAAGGTTCAGACTGTATCCAAATACCGATGGACTCTTCCGTGTACTGTATATGTGTAGCAGGAAGTGTTGTTCCGCCGGCCAGTTAAACGAGTATGGATAACGCGTGTGCTTCGTTCAATCTAGTGTCGGATAATTGATCATATATTCGTTGTTACCTATTTATTTTTTATATACGATATATTAATAAATGTTGCATTTTTTAAAGTAGAATAAAAAACATTTAAGTTTGCAATACTATTTCTGTTGTTTCATTTGTACCAATTAAAATTTTGCTGCACATCAAAACCTATTATTTCACATTTTTTTTCAATTAATCACAATTTCATATGGTGATGACGGTTAAGCGTGTTCGCTCAAAATACTCTTGACCAAATGATAATTACCAGAGTACGGCTATATAATGGATAGCAAAGTTACCATCGTCGAGCAAACTTGTCAACATGAGGCTCCAAAGTCGATCCAGGAACCCCTTATTAAGCAAACGGATAGCCACCGACGAAAGGTACAACTGTTGGTAATTGATACGGAACAGGCTGTGGATCCGTGTCCACAAGCACAGTATCATCAGCTCTGAGTCGCTATGGCTTTCAAATGCTTACATCATCAGAATCAAGAAGTGATACGCCTGCTCATAACGACGATAGATAAGGGTTCTGTACTATATTGCGCTCGTAGCTTTGAGGCGTCGAGTCTCGTTACACCAGTATTTCTATTACACTAGCTACAACGCCTTTCAAACCGGAACACAGTAAAGTTTGCGGACTACTGTTTGGCGTTAGAATTAGGAGTTGCGGTGGTACATACTATCAGTGAAGTTATAACTACAGGTGAAGATATTAAGTTATGAAAACGTTGATTTATAATTAAAACACCATTTTATTTGTATATCGGCTTGAATAGGTACGACGACATTGCACTATAAACGAGAGCTATTTCTACTTTAACAATATTGTGTATAAACATTATAACAAAAAAAGCCTTCAAAAATACATGATTCTCTTACCTAAGAAGATTATAAAGCAATGTAAACTTATAATAAACAATAATAATAAATAGCCCACAAAACTTTCCCACAGCTGGAACTCGGGAGTTTGTCACTAAGATAAACACCGCGCTAACTATGTGGGTCACCATATATCACATGATCGTGATAGCTGATCTTGAAGCATAACATCAAGCTCCGGCTGTGGAGATGGAACCTTCGCCTCCATCAGCCATCACCGCTTCCTTACAAATATTAAAGGCCGCGAAAAAAATTATAAATTGTTATACATCTTAAAAATAATATAAGTTAATAAAGTAACTTAATAAATATGGTTAATACAAAATGCAGTGTCACTTATTGTCTACCACTTCTCTAAGAGAACAACAATGAAATGGAGTAGTGTTCTACGTTTACATGGCGAAAGCTTTAAAGCGTTGCACTGGTTAAAATAAGCCTTCTTAACTTTCCCACTGTTGGGATACCGGATCTTCTCAAAAACACTCAATGCCATCTATCCATTTTTTGGGACATTTGGGATTCCTCACCGGAAGCTCGAGCTCACTGAGGATCGAACCTGCGCCTTTTCGAAACCACTATACAAATCTGAATTATCAGTGCTTCACTAGGTAAAACTAACTAATCAGTAGCTGTTACGAAAGCATGACAAGACATTTAAGTAGCAAGAGTTTTTGAAGACTTGCTTTGAAGAAGTATTACCAGTAATCACTTTTTTTTCTTCCTTTTGTTTAAATAAATTTTCATTAAAAAATATCTTAGTTTAAGTGTAGTGACGTAACCTGATCTATTTAAGTTCCTAATGAACATTTTCTTAGTACGACCACTATTACACAGCTATATGACAATAGTCAACTAATCTAGATCAACCCTTTGCACTCGGTGCTAACATAAAACAATTTTTTTAACACAATGGTAGACATCTAAAAAGCCGTGGAAACGTAATACCGCATGCGTAGGGTTGAATATGTTCCTACTAAGCGTATCACGTTGAACAAATTCTACACTAAATTCCTCCTATTCTATGAAAACTTATGTAAAGCGAATAAGTTGTGTAAGTGGTATGATTTCCTGTTTAACTTAGACATTACTAGGAAACGGAACCAGTAATTAACATATTAGGCCGTCATACATATAGCTTAATAACCGATTATAAACTTGACGATTACCAGCAGTCTGCTGCTGAACATAATACTGACGACAGAGAAGTAGAAGCGAAACTTATTTTTATAAATAATTAAACGTACTTCCTTCTTTTAAAATCATTCCGGAAATATTTTTGATAGAGCATAGTTTCTATTTCATTGTTCTCCAATTCCTTGATCTTTTGCAACGTAACCTTGCATATGTCGTGATAATCTTTGGTGCAGTCTTTAGGAAGCAACATCAGTGCCAATAAATATACTTCGGTATACTTAAAGGTTGTGAGGCCGTGGCATATCTTGATGCAAATCATGTCAGACTTTTTGTGGATAGCGGAGGACATAACACCGATATGGGCATCCACAAGTTGAGTTATCTCTTGTAAAAAGCTTTTATAAAATTGACCTTTATTAATCCAATCGACTGTCAGATTACCAAGCTCATGGGCAAATTCATTACAAACTTTATCCATATCGATATTTTTAAATTGTCCAAATTCATCGTACTCCAATTGGCCACAAACCTTTCTAACAATAATCACTAGCTGCAGATCCCATATGGTCAAATACATTTCCTGCAACGGTATAGCGTCTACGATCGTTTCCAGAACTTTTTCAAAAATGGCGTTGACGTTTTTAAAGTTCTTATAAAAATTGTTACTGTTCCCTTTTAAGCTGGATATGAAATTGTTGCAGAACAATCTAATTGTATACCTTTCGTCGTTTACTACATCCCACATTTCAGCGCATGCTCTCATGATAGACCCCACTATCTTAACTGCCGCTTGGATCGCTTCCTCACTCTCGGCGACCACCAAATAATTAGCAACCAACGCCCATTTAACTTTGACCCTATCGCTGACCTCACGACTTTTGTAACTTGGCCGTATGTTCCTGTTTGTTAACATTTCATTTATGTGTGGTTCAACTATCTCTTCTAATACAAACTTTCTATCCATAAGAGTTATGTTAGATTTCATTGCTCGAAGAATATTAGCTTGTGTTTCTAAATTAGCTCCATTCTCGTGAAAGCCGCTCACTGCTGTCCAAGCGGTCTTAAGAATCTCCCCTCTAAAATTGGCAGGTAACTGACTTGATGATAACAGATAGAAAATATGTTCGTCGTCGTCTTTCTGTATTTCCGACGTCAATACTATTAATGCATCGTACAATTCCTTCTGCGTCTCTACGTCTTCTGTTATTATCCTTTCAAACAGATTCTTATAAAGCACTGAACGCAATGAGACATTTTTCGTCTTCTTCCAGACCCTTAGTACGAGCATTTTCAAATCCTCTGCAGTGTAAGATTTAAATGCCAAACGGAGTCCGTGCTTCTGTACAGATAGCGGTGCATTTAAGGTAGCTTCTATAAACTTTGTTGCTAGGGGATGTGGTAGGTTTACGAAGTAATGATTGAATATCGGTAGGCAGTAGTGAACATAGTCGCCCTTTAAGTAAGTCAGCGTGTTTGATAAAGGTACCGGTGGACGGGAGTAGCACGAAAACCGACAAATCGCTTCCTGTATATATAGTAAAGAGTGATCGATTTTCTCGTGATTAATTTTTGGTTCAGCTGGCGCATATTTGAACATAAATTCCACTTTAAACTCTTGATCAGCTAATTGAAAAATTCCAAAGACGGATGTATAAATTGATAAGTAACTACTACCGGTATCGGATAAGACGCTTAGAAAAAATGAGAGAAACTCTTTTGCAACATCTTTAGAGAAATAAATCTTTAGTTTTCTAACCAGTTGATTCAGCTTAAAAGAAAATTTGCTTTTCATTGTTTCTTTTAATGTGGGAAACTTTTCTCTGAGCAATGTTGCATCTTTCTTTAACAATCTAACTAAATCATATTCCTCCAAGACTTTAATCTCCACTTTCTCCTTTAATATGTGATGATTTTTGAACTCATCCCAGTCTAATTTAATATACTTCATTATAACCTTTGGGCAGTCAACCTTTGTTTTTTCAAATATCTCCAATACACGCAAAACTAGAGATATATACTGTCTGATACTTTTTTTCACATCCCCTTCGTAACTCTTGCCCTCAAATTCTTTTACTTTTTCAATGTAAAAATTCATTAAGAAATCATATAGTATTATCCTTTTTTCTTTTGTAAGCTTATCAGTGTATAGGTAATTAAAACCGGAATGCAGGATTTCTTTAAACAATTCAGGAATTTCTTTATTATGTATGATGTTGTAAATTATAACAATCAGTCGGAAGTCAGTCATGAAGAAGAACCCTGAATTACTGTAGATGTGCATGCTGTATAAAATTTTATTAAACCCATTCCAACAATCGTCGTCAAATTCAAACACATTGTGGTTTAATATAACTGTTTTCATAAATTGTTCTTTATTGGATGGGCTTTCATTAACATGACGTTCATAATAATATTGGAATAAATTCTGCAAGTCACGCTGTGTTCTAGCTGACCCAACCAATATATTGATCATTTCGCCCCTCTTTTCTTTATCAATTGTGATCATAATGTATTTCTTAATACCTTCCAAAGCTGTTTCGAAGTTCACAAACTGATACCATTTGAAATCTTGATTAGGTCCAAGTACTTCTAGTTGATTTTCAATATGATGTAAAGCCCATTTCTCCTTTTCTTCAAGGGTAAACATATCATAATAACGATAATGATAAAACTGCGCATTCATTTCAAACTCTTCACCAGGGTAAGTTTCAGTATAAATGTTTTTAAGGAAAGTAAACAACTCCTGTTTTGGTATAATTTCAAGTATATATTTATTTGTGCGATGATAATTATCATGCCAAAAAACAGATACTGACTTAGGTAGCAAAGCAATAGCAAATGATTTTGCGTCTTCAACATTACTATACTTAACTACTGCTTTGTGGTTAAGAACAGCTAAATATAACAAGGGTTTTTTAAGGACTCTATCTTTGTGCTTCTTCATAATGTCTTTTGATATTCTAAATCCAAATACACCTAGTTTTATTTTGTGATCATACTTTAAATATTTCTCAATTAATTCTAAATATTTTATATCAGAGACAGAGTAAAGGTATCGAAGTTTTAGCAATAATGGTTCTATGAACCAGGCGCTTACGGATTCTAAATAGGCTTCCAAAAGAACAAAGGACTCACCAAAGAAAAATTTAAAGAAATCTCTTTCATCATTTGAATTAACATTAAGATCCACACCTTTTTTAATAACATCCATTTTAAACGATTCTGATGTCAGAATTAAGAATTTAAATGCAATATTGTTTAATTTTTTCATAATACAGTACTCATAGAAAGCAACAGCTCTATTATCTGTTTTTAAATGTAGAGCGATAGATGTTAACAACTTTTTTTTCATTTTGATTGACATCGATGGGAATATATTGTGGTGAAGGTAATCAGGATTGATTACATTTAAATAGTTGTCATCATACATCCACAAACACTTAGAGAGTACTCTAGAAATGTATAGGCTATCTCCTGATTTCAAAACATCAAAAATATAGTCAATATTTTTATAGTTTGAGGCCAAATCAATTTTATATAGCTTATCAACATCAGTAGATTCATGTTTGTCTTTAATAGCTTCGAATGGAACTTTCTTCTCAGTTGCATCTCTCACTTTGTTGTTTAACTCCCTCTGCCTTTTAGGTAAATTATTACCTTTTAAATCAATCATTTTTTTACCTGAAAAAATGCAATTTCATAATAATATTTTTAAAATTTTTATGTAATGTTACTTGAATATGAAACCAATGTTAGAGAAATGTGCTCAAACAGAATACTCTGACTTTTATGAATTGGCAGCCAATACTCATTACTTTATTTATGACAAAGAGGATAAGAAAAACTTGTTTGCTGAACATTACTACAATTTAATTGAGAAAAAAATACTAAAAAGAGTATTAAAATACCCATCTTTTTATTTATATTACATAAAATCTAAGCCTATTTTATGTGTTACTGGTATATTAGTATTCTATTTAAGTTAATTTAAGCCAAAAACCAAGTTATACCATTGTTATGTGTAAATAAACTTGAAAAGGTATAGTTATATTTTTGACCAATATATTTGTCTTAAAGAAATGATAAATCCGAAAGACAATCTTAGTGACATCCATACTACATTTTAACCAACACTTAATAAATTTGTAACAGTATGTCTGTTACATTTAAAATGTATAACAGTTAATATAAAATATTTCAAATTCTGCTTTGCAATTTACAATGTTAAAATTCTAATAATGTGTTTATTTACTTTTTTGCATATACCTTTTGAACTGTAATAATGAATTTGGAACAAACCTGTAAGCTTAGCATGTGTTTATCGGCCAAAATATACGATTCATCAACCACGTATTAGCGACAATTCAGAGATAATTATCTCGTAAAACAGATTAATCTAATATCAATGTAAATTTAATCGCTCTTTTTTAGGAATAAAATTTTCACATACCACAGAATATAGAAACAATTTGACTATGAATTACGTAGATAATGAAAACATGTAAAACCATAACCCTGTATTAATAATTTATGGGCATATAAAGTCATATATGTTACATATGTAAAATAGAATTTTATTACCGTAGTATTATATTACAGTTATATATTTTGAATGATTCTTTATCATTTTTCTGAAACAACATTAACCTTAGTCATCACCCATTTAAAGTTATTGTTATTCAAGTACGTTTGAATGTTTCAGGACGATTTTGACAAAACCGTATTATTCATAAAGGTGCAGCACTACGTCAATAAAAATTAATGTCTATTTCTGTAAGTTTTTCTGGATTTCACAGATTTATCAAACTTCAAAACTGTCGGACAGAAAAAGGCGAAATTGTTAGGTAACAACAAGTAGTTACTTATTTAATTGTCTTTACAAGAAATACTGGGAAAATGAGATAAATATATTTTTTTAAAAAATGGTAACCCTACAGTAATGCTTTTTGACACATCGTTTCTCGGGAAGAAAATGGCGGTTGTTGTATTAGGAAATATTAAGCTTTTCTAAAGTAACATTTTATGTATGTGTAAAAATTACAAAGTTTGAAGCAGAAGAAAGTGATTATTGTATTCGTTTATTATATTTAATATCCTTTGCCAGTTTGATAAGAATCGTGCATTTCAATGAAAATACGTATATTATCGCATAACAATACAGCGGTATGGTTTTATCTTTATTTACGAAATAATACTTTTGTAGTATTAAGTTCGGTTTACATTTTAGTGAGTTGGTTATGTTATATTCTATTGTTATATAGTGAGTACTTAAGTGTTAAAAACATTGGCTGACAAAATTTTTATGAGATGAGCGTTTAAGAATTTTCTTACTAAAATGAATGAAACGGAAGAATTCAACACTCTTACTTTTGAAAAGAAGCTTACACTGTTGAAGGATACTCAGGAAAGTATCCAATCACTATCGTCTTGGTGTTTAAAACAACGTGACCATCATAAAAAAATAGTGTCGAGCTGGTTGAATGTTTTGAAAAGGGTGAAGGTGGAGCAAAGACTAGTTCTGTTTTATTTAGCTAATGATGTGATTCAGTATAGCAAACGAAAGAATTACGAGTTTGTTGAAAGTTGGGGATTGAATTTACAGAAAGCAACTCCATTAGTCAGGTGGGTTATGTTGATTATTTGTGTTAATATTATTACTATTTACTTAGTTATTGTATTTTCATTATTGACTGGTAAACTTAATAACTAAACTACATTAAATCTGAAATCTATCATGTTATCAAAAATATGAAGCTTTATTTTAAAAAAATACATCAAATTTATAGTATATAGTGAAATATACATTAAAGTCATATTATTTTTATAATAAAGAAGCCTGGTGTGCCCTCTAGTATTTAAAATTAAATAGTTAAGACAATAGTTTTCAAATTCAAAAATAGTTGACTATTTTTGAATGGCTTGCCAGAAAAAAAATTAACAACTTCTTTTCCGGATAAACTAAGAATTCATAAGGGAAACTCCTCTGGAAATGCCTAAATTTTCATTCATAAAGGCAAAATTTAGAGAAGTTTTTACTAATAAGTTTTTTAAAAAGTAAAACATTGTAGGATTAATAGTATGATTTAATGCAAATTATTGCAGAGATGAAAAGGTCCGGCCAAAAATTTTGCGAATTTTTAAAATATGGGAGCAGAGATCAGTTTATGATGATGAATTCTTATCAGATTTGACTGGTTTGCTTAGCGCAGGAACTACCAAGAAGACTGATGATGATCCATTGGATTTTCAAGTAAGTTAATATAACATTCTAACAAATGTAATGTAGGCCCTCATTATTGTTTTTTCTATCATGAGCATTGCTATATGTGTAGTAGTTATATGGAAAATTTTGCATTTATTAACAAATTAAATTAAAAAAGGCGTTCTTAACAGTCTAGTTATATATTGCAGTAGTTGTATGATGATAAAATTAATGTGGCTATAATTTAAATGTTTTAAATTTTTATTACTTTATATTTACCCATCACCAGTATTTTTTGTAAAATTTTCCTTCTGTGCCACTACAAAATTTTGTTATATATTTTTAGAATAGCATCATTTCAAAAACTAATAATACAATGTTAAAATCCATAAACAAACATGGTTTTCTAGTTTTTGGATTCATCAATGAATACATCTGTTGACTTTGCCACATTAAAGTCTGTGCTATGATTTTATAACAAATGTACCAAAATGGAGATTCTTTACCTTATTTTTCTTGTTTTAGCCACAGCAATTAGTGAACAAAATAAAACAGTGTGCAGTGTTGGAGGCAGATACTGATTTAAGGTTGAAGTTTATACATGAGAGTCATCTGCAGCTTTCTGATGCGGATGCATTACGTGCTAGTCTTAAAGGTATGTGTTAATAAATGTGTTTCATAAAATTGCTACAAGAAAAAGAATACATATAAGTTGTAATACCAAGCAATAACAACATATGGATTTAAGGAGTGAAATTTATCAGGTCCAATAAGAGCCTGTTGTGAAGCTCTAAAAGCCAAAAAGATTAAACAATAAAACATCAAACACCAACTCCCAGGTGTGCCATTTTTTCAATTTTGTTTAAATTTCAATTGCATCATGACTTAACTATGAATTTTACTGATTGTATCACTCATTAATATTATTTATTTGATTTTCATTCCTGATGTGCATTCTTTATCCTGGGATACTGTATTATAATATTTGCTTATAATTCATGTGGACAGACAAAAAATATCTAATTAGTATTGCATTAAAAAATGTGATAAATATATTAATTATGATTCTGTTTTACAAAACCTACTACAGATAGAAGTAATAAAGATGATGTGGAGAAAGAACTCAATGAAGGTATAACATTTGTGGAAAGATATACACAAGCATTACAGAGAGAGATTGTGGCTCGGGAAACTCTTTTAGCCTTATTATCATCGGCCAATCAGTACTATTCGACTCAAAGAGGAGAAGTGAAAGTTGTTGCCTATGTAAGTTAATCAAGTAGTTTAAAATTAACTTACCAAAATTTTTAGTATTATTAATGGCTAGCATTTTTTTAATAAAACTGTATTTTTTTTATTTCAAATGTTTATAAATGAGCTACATTTTTAGTGTCTATTTTATGCTGTTAATCTTATTGATGACTATTAAAGTTCATTACTATAAGATACAAGGATTGCAGATTGGAATCCATAAGATAAATGGTAATCTATAAATTAATACTTGTTTCTTTTTATTATGCAATTATTGTTTTCTATAGGCATATAAGACATTCGGTGCTCGAGTTCGTGCATTGAAACGTAAATTGGATGAGTTAATACCAACTCTACCTGATCCAGCACCTTCACCACCACAGAGGGATGAAGATGTTCCTTCACCAGGGCCAGATGAGGATTTGGATCTGCCTAACAATGCAGACACTACAGATGATGATAGTAAGTATAGTTTAGAATACAGTTTTACATGATTATTTGAGCCTTTTAGATGCGGAAATGTTTAACATTTCATTAATGTATAATTTATGTATTGCTTTTTAGTTTCTTACAACATTGATCAAACATTCAATACATCTTTGGCAGCTGATGGATCATTATATAACCTGGGGTTATCTTCATTTCTCTCATCTGAAAATCCTATGTCAATTTTCAATGACTCCGATGTAGACTCCAATAACAGTATGTAACTTATTATTAAATTTACTTCATAGTAACTTCTTAAGCTGGAATTTTAAATAAATTAACAGTTTTAAATAAATAAAACAACCTCTTTAATGTTCCTACTGTGAGGACTCTGTGCTATTTTAGAAGTGCAACACTATCCACTATGTAGGCCATTTGCAGGTTGGTGGATGGCCACGACAGCTGCTGTTCTTTAAATAGGTTGGTTGTCTCACACTGGTAGTTTAAGCTCTTAGAACCCGTGTTACTTCTTTGAATAGCCCTCATGACCACCTTAAGAACTATAAATATCTGCCTGCTGTCTCAAAATTTTAATCTTTTAGTTATAGTTCTTATCATCTTTATCTGATTATATCGAATAAAGGTTTTAATATAAAATCAATGTTTTTTACAGCCAATAGAATAGAAGTGATTAACAACAGGTCAAATGAGAAGCAAGATTTTAATATAAACGATTTTCTCAAAAACTTTGCCCCAAATAGGACTAACGCTAGTGCTTCATCTGATAGTAATTCCGGTAAGAACAATGTGAGGTTCGCATACAAGTTTTGCACAGTATCTTACAGTACGTCGAAATACCTGTACTATGGTAGTAACAGTAGTGTGCAAATATTAATGTGTTCCAGCTTACAAGGCGTTGTAATAAGTGAAATTACTAGGTTGATGGGACTTAAAATCTTATGTCTTAAGGAGTTGAGTGCAATGTGGTGCATTCTGACAAGCTGCACATTGTTTTGTTGGAACATTTCGTTTATAATCCTTTGAACATTCTGGTTGTCTCGGTTATTAGTTGCATACAAAAAGGAGAATGACTGGGGTAAACTTACAATGTACCAATATACATATTAATACTTTATAGTGGTCAGCATGACATTGACACAGAAATCACAGGATGCATTACCGGGCTTGGATCTGCTCACACCGGAGAGTACCGGTAATCCACCACCACCAACATCTTTCTACGGCACCAACACAATTGAAATTATAACTGGTAATATTTCGACTATTTTTGATTTTTTGTGATCATTTAGGTAGCTACCACCACAGCGCCTATTTCTGCCGCAAAACACTGTTGTGCAATAATTATGGTTCGAATGACCCTGTAGCTGCTGAAATTGCTAGAGCAACGAGAGTTAATATCGTGTCTGTCTCATAGTGATGAGCAAAATGTGGTAGTGGATATTACATCCTATCCTGCATAACCTTGTTATGGACCAGAGTACTACTTACTATTAGTTTAAGGGCCTGCTGGGCTTATCGCTTCATTGGGTATGGTTAAACCAATTATGAAAGCAAGTGTTGAAAATTTTTTTATACAATTGTTTTACCATTTCAGATGAACCAGAACAGCCATATATATCAGAGAGTAACACTCAGTGGAATACCAACACATGGAATGTACCTGTTAGTAATTTTTATAAGAAAAAATTATAAATTAAAATATTACATAATTTATATATTTTTTTTTCGTATACTTCTTTGTAAACCTGATTCATTTTTTTTTCTACAAGAGGCTAAGTGTTAGGTGACAATGAGGAAAGCAGAGACAATGAATAGTGAAGCATGCTCGCCCAGAATATTGTCGCTTTCATAGGTTGTTAGCTGGAATACAACAATATTGTTATGGCGACATGTAGAATATCTCGTTGGTAACTACGTACTTACTAATAAAACACCAGGATTTGCGACCCCGGAATCGAACCAGAGACATCCTCCATGTTGCAAGGCAAATGCTTAGCCATTGTTTAGTGGAGGCACTTAAATATTGTGTAATGTAATTGTTTTGTTCTGTTTAATGTAACATAATTATAAGTATTATTTTGAAAGTTGTTATGTAATTGTCTTTACATAACATTTCTTGAATACTTCTCAGCGGACAAGTCCTTTGATGGCGCGAGGTACGTTTGCGGATACACCGGAATCTCCACCACCTGCACCTCTGCAGCCGCCGCCGCAGCCCAACATCCCATCCATGCCGCCCATTTCAGTATCTTCGGTGTCCGCACTTCCGGCGATTTCCTCCATGCCCACGTTACCGGTCCGGTCGGACTCCTACAGCCAGGTATGAACCTTTTCTAGAGATATAATGTTAAGTCTAGTTATTCCAGTAATATAGTGATATTACGCCTTGCTCGCTATACAAAGTAATGTTTGTACACTACTGTTTGGTAGTAGAAATAGGAGGTGCACTGTTACCTTCCTAGATGGTCTATGGTAAAAGAGATCCTACCACCAGCATTCAGCTTATCCAAAAAAAAAGCTTATCCAAAAAGCCACAAACAACTATATGTTTCCAAAGTACCGCCTAGGCGGATACTACTGTAGCGCCTATTTCTGCTAACCAAACCTTTAGTGTGCAAACGTTACTGCATTCTGGTTTGAAGGGCGTTGTAGCTAGTGTAATGGAGTAACGACACTCAATATCTTGTCTCAGGCGAGGAGTGCAATGCGGTGCAGTGTATATCATCCTAACAGAGCCACGTTTTTATGGACAGGCGTACCATCAGTTGAACGTTCCATTCGTCTCTTCCTTTAAAAGAATAATAATAAAATAAAAAAACTCAAATTATTCTCGTAACGAGATCGACGAAATCAACGAGCACAATGTGGTGTAGTGTATATTATCCTAACTAGCATAATGGGACACGCGTTTCACTTTAGGTATCGCATTAGTTGAACGTTTTGCCCGTCTCCACGCTTCGTCAAATAAGGAAATAACGATGAAAGAAATTTTTTCATGTTTCGATTTGTTTTCAGGATGCTTCCTCTGGCGACGTTGACCATAGAGGAACATTACCACCTCCACCACCGCCGCCGATTATCCCATTATTATCTCGTAAGTAAAATTTCGCTTGCGTTTAGTTATATGATTCTCATAACGGATACTAGTCTGGTTGATGGTAGGTGACATGAGGTAATGTTATTCAATGAAGCAACAAGGCAAGGACATTCACCTGATGGTTAGTTATATCATTGATCATAATACATAGGTGCTGGGTAGTTATTTACACGATATATTCATAACCATGTAACATTTAACATTTCGTTATCCTAATAATTCGGCTAGCTGTAATACATTAAACTTAAACACAGAACAAAGTAGTTGTTATGTACTGAATATATGATAAGACACATGAGTAGGTACTATGTGTTGTTAGCAGCTACGTAGCCGTTTTCTTAAGTGAAATTATGTGAATATATTATGAAGTACCCACTTAGTTGATATTATTTGTAAATAACACATACAAGTCAAATACCCACATATATAACATTCCTTCCTCTTTAGAAAAGCTGCTCTAACTAGAAAAATAAAAGCTTATAAGTACTTTAAACCCTATCTAAATCTAGTAATCAAATATAAATTTTCTGTGCCAGTTTTACCCGCTAACTATAGTACGCTCATTAGCATTAAAAGCATCCCTATTGTTTGCTATTCTCTTTATAAATTGATTGATATGGCGATTAAGTAAATTTCTACTATCTGTCCGAAATTGATAACTTGACGGACCAGTCTTATAAACTATTACGCCGGGTAGCCATTAAGGACTATTGTAATTGCGATACATAATTTTCTGTCCTATTAAAACTTATTTCATTTCATTTGTATTTTCTCTGACTATTCTTGATGACCTGATTTTCTATTCTTTCCTGTTGCTTATTAGCAGGATGTTTAGTGTCAAGTAATGTACGTAATTGTCTCTTCATTAATACATGGGTAACTTGAGATCTAACTATAAATTTGAAATTTTAACTTCCCATGTTAAATCTTCCATTTGTCGCTGCATGATATGGTGCAGTGGGCGCGTGGCGGATCTTATAAGCTTTTAAGAATTGACTCATTTCCTTTGACACAGAGGGTCGTTATCAGATACGAGTAATTCACATAAGCCATGGGTAGCAAATGCTGTCTTTAACGGTCGAATAACTGTAGCTGACGTAATATTATTCACCGTGTATACTTCCGGCCAGCGAAAATACAGCAGCCGGGCAAAATCAATGTGAATTATGGAACACGGGTCTAGTACGTGTTACCAAACATTTTACACAGGACTAGTCTTTCTGTATTCTTTAAGTTTTGGCCACCACTCATGGCTCCAGCAAGCGATCTTGTCACAACTATACCGAAAAGTGTTTCACGTTACTTTGCTTTGATCTGGATGAATTCTTTCCGCATCAATAACATAACCTAAAAATTCTAACATTTCTATTGCAAATTACATTTTATTTTGTTGAGACGAAGACCTGCATGCTTGATTCTTGCTAATGTTAAATTTAGATGTTGCTGCATTTCACCATAGTGCCTCCACTAATAATGACGTCATCGATTAGTACCACTACTCCATTCCTGCTGATAATCGAAGTTCATTAATCGTCGAAAAATTCCTAGATATGCTTTTACACGCCAAATGGTAAACGGTGTACTCTTTATAAGTCTTTGCAAGTATTCAAAGTTAATACTTTTGAAGTTTCATCGGCTACGACCACGTGTATATATGCTCGGTCCAAGTCTAAGTGGTGAAAAATCTGCCTCCAGCTATGGGTGCAAATAAGTTTGCTGTTGGCATGGGATATATATCTAACTCAGTTGCTAGATTAACCGTGCTTCGGTAATCACCACAATCTTATATCCAAATTATTTCACTATCGGGACCACTGGAGTGGAGTAGCTCCATTTTAAAAGGATGCGGGTTGCAAAACTCCTTTCTCGAGACGACCTATCTTTTTCCCTACCTTCTCTCTGACAGCGTATGGTACCGGCTCTGCTTTTAAGAATTTCAGTACAGCTCATGATTTCAAGTGAATCGTAACAGGGTTTCTTTGGTAAGTACCACTTCCATCCTCAAAAACATTTGTGTTTATCCAACACACTTTTCATGTCCATTAATTCAGTGTTTGAAATGTTATTGATATTTCTCCTAATTTGAAGTGGATCCAATCAGTCTCGTCCCAATAGGTTAGGCTCGTTCCCTTTAGTCACTATAATAGGTACACATTGTTCGTGATGTCTTTATAGCGTGCAGCAACGTAGTTTGACTAAGAAGTTTTACTGGTGTGTTAGTCCAAGTACGTAACACAACAACATAACAACAGAGACTGGAAGCAATGGTAGGCGTGTTTTAAATAAGAACGAACTGTACGCCTTGTTCGCTTGTTAACTAGCCAAAACCTAGCTGCTGTGTCCTCTTGTATAGTAAAAGGTCGGTCTGTCGTCTATTGAATATATAATGTCTTACACTTACCTCGGTCTTATTATTGATAGCAAACTTAACTGGACGACTCATAGATTGAAAAAATAAACTCTTTTAGTTGGATCTAATACGACGTCATTAGCTTCGAAACAAAATTTTAATCGATCCATATAATAATCTCACTTGTCCGTTTGTGGATTGAGTTCTTTAAATTTCATTGCCTTTTGTCCATTTTGTTCACTTTTTAACCTCGTTGCCACTGTTATGTACTGAATATATGATAAGACACATGAGTAGGTACTAATGCGTTGTTAGCAGCTACGTAGCCGTTTTCTAAAGTGAAATTATGTGAATATATTATGAAGTACCCACTTAGTTGATATTATTTATCAATAACACATACAAGTCAAATACCCACAAATACATAACAGTAATAATTTCTTTAATACAGAAAAGGGCGCTGTGGTCATGTTTCCAGGATGGATAGTCTACCACAAAATTTAGCTGTTCATAAACATAATTTTTTTTTGTTATAACAAAGATTCTGAATCTCATCCCTATACCTTTTTTATTTTTCCTGTTATAAGAGCCTGTAATACATTTTTATGGACTAATGAGGGACAATGGTGCATACTGCTAGTTTAGGTTGTGATCAAATTTTAGTCTATATAATTATAAAAACTATGTTACAGGTATAGAAGATATTGATCATCGGCTACTGTCAAATCTAACTATTCCTGTACCAGTCACTACGCCATCTGTAAGGCATCCTGCTTTGCATCAAGGTAAATAGACATCTATGTCCATAAACTAATACTAGGGACTAAGACGATTAGATGACTCATCATGTGGACCTAGATAGAACCTGATTCCATATATAAATACGCAAACAGTCAGTGTTATATATGGTTACTACTTAGAAGTTGTAAATGTTAACATAACCGAAGTGGTCCTTTGAGCCAGATAGAGTTTCATTGATGTTAAGTTCACTGGTGGTAGGTCTCTGTTGCCGGAGTGTCTAGGTAACGCCAAACAGTAGTATGCAAACCTTATTGTGATCCGGTTTGAAGAGTGTTGCAGCCAATCTAATTATTGTGGTAATAAGACTTGGCATCTTATGTCTCAGGCGACGAGCGTAATGTGGTGCTGTGTATATCATTCTAATTAGCGTCACATTGTTATGGGCGGACGCATCACTTGCCATCAGGTAAACGGCCGACTTATCTCGCCGCTTAATTGAATAAAAAAAATTTTAAGAAAATGTTGTAAGAGACTTATATGTAGCAATGGATGTTCACAGGTTAAAATGATCATGATAGATACAAGTTTCATATTTGCATCAAAGAATCCCGTGTAAATTCAGCTCAATGGAACTAAAGTGAATTACTGTTACTTTTTTAATTTAATTTATTTTTTGGCAGATGTCGACCACAGGAATTTGATATCACTTACAGAACAGTTACCAACGCAGAGATCTCATTCAGGTAAAGGAGATCAAGTAAGTGAATTTTTGTTTTTTTTTTTTATGTTTCCTTCTATGTCCTTTTTCTACAATTTCATCATTTGACTATCTTTTTGATTTATATTTATTTACTTTTAATGTAACTTTTTGGGCACTAGTTTTCACCAATAATGTTTTGTAAAAGTACTTATTGTTTATAAGTAAATTTAGCGGTATGATATGACTGAGTGATATAAGTAATCTGCTGGAGCCAAGTAACAATAATAGATGGATAAAGATAGATAAATAGATATAACATTGTTTATAATATCTGAATGATTTTTCTTTTTAATATTCCGTCTTTGTAGTGGAGCAGGGTAGTACAAAGGATTTATATTTTTTCCAGGATTACAGAGTACCGGCGATAAATGTTCCAACTGATATCGTGGAAAGCGTCGACATGGATTTATCGGAAGACGAGGACCATCGTAAGATAACATTTTTTTCTACAGTATGTATTAATTTGTTTGTATAATATGCATTAAACCCTATTTATTATTCTATTACAGAAGTGATATACTCCAACCAGCAGATCGCAGAACACGGGAGGCACAGTTTCAACAACAACAAGGTGTTAGTAGGTGGTGACAACGGTAAAACCAATCATAAAGAACAAAGTAACACAAATCTCATACAGATCAACAACGCACCTGAAGAAGTGCAGGAACGGTCCAAACCGGCGTCGATGGTCAATATATTCGAATCCATGCCTACGAGCTTGCAAACTTTTAACTCATCAAACTTCGAAGAGAGGGAGGAACCTAATAAGAGACTGTTTGAAGATGATCCCCGGAACCAGGGTATAGATAGCAAGATGGATACGAGGAACCCGTCGCCACCGGAGTACGAGTTTGCGAATAACGAATGGCAAAATCAACCTACGTCGTTTATGAACCAACGTTTCCCTAGAAACTGGGGGCCCAGGACTAATTTCAGGTCATCGTTCGTACCGCAACAGTTTTGGCCTCGGAACGGGCCTAGATCACAGCCTAGGTGGTCGGGCTCTAGACCTCAGAGATTCTGGTGACGTGTTGTGTACAGTGTGGTGATTGAAAGTTATTGTTTTGAACCGCGCGTACTGCGGTGATGTATTTTAGGAATATAATGAGAAATATTAAGACTATGATATAAATATACATGATCTTTTATTAGTTAGTGGCTGAAGTTATTTTATTCAATGAACCTGTGATTTATTTTGAACTAGCACGCGTAATGGGGAATATGTACTTTTATACCCTTCCTTGTTATGTATTGGTAAGAAATATAAGCGTAAGAAATAATCTAAAGTATATAATAGATTTTATTTAAAAATTTAAAGATGGTTTACTGACGCGATATATTTAAACGTCCGCCATTTTGGTGTTTGTCACGGCATAGGATTTCTGCTCCTGGTTATATTTTGTACTAAAAATTTACCCTTCTTTAGTTAACCTACCTCGTTTAATTGAAACCCTTTGCCGTTTTGAAACAACTATTTACTGCTCAAAAAAAAGTCTTTACGGAGGTATTGGGCGGTATAATTCTGGAGTATTGACGTTCACGAAAAATATTTGACCCCAACTTGTTTGCATATTCCCTTTTCGCGGGTCGACAAACAGCCGGACCATTACACTAACAGGCATTATTAACCCCCTAAACATTACTTCCCCTCAGTTTCAAATCAATTCTATATGACGTTCCCATTTCCGCCATTCTATAAGCGGTTATTTACCAAAATATAGCAATTTGAATTATGATTATTTTTGAATGGAAAGGATGATACACTTTTTACTCTTAGTACGTATTTAATTCCCTGGCGCAAAAGGAGTGCTTTTTTTTTAACGAGTATTTTTGTACATTTGGTCTGCCGTTCATCGGAGTTCTCAATCGGCAAAGCTGATTTAGAATTTTATTACTTTGGACAGAATAACTACATTGTTACTTAAATATAAATTTATAGATCCTAACTAGTTTAACTTTCTTTTGTAAGTTTTGCTTTGAATAATAAGCAATCTTACTGTTCTCGCTACTGGCGTTCGGTTCCTCCACAAGTACAGATTCGAGGCTCTAGCTACCACGCAAGCCAAGTGCGAGTTGTCAGATGTTGCATGCACAAAAGCTGTTGGTATAATAATAAGCCACTTTTCTGACGATGTTTTCTTTCTCTGGAAGCTCGAATGTAGCAAGTTTTATCATTGCTGAGTTCATAAGGGAAATGTAGTACATTAAGCTCTATAACAGTATTCCAAAATACTCCAATACACATAGAGGTACATCATAGTTTGGTGGTGTACATCTTCTAAGGTTATCCTAGACGCATTTAATGTATTTGACTACTTAGTAAAGAATACATTTGTATTCGGACCTCTTTTAAAGGAGTACATGGTATTAGAGATTAAACAAGAAAATTGATCACGATCATGATTAATTTTTTTTTAAAAAGACGTTTGTAGTACATTTATTTTAATTTAGAAAGATGATTACCTGTTTTTACATTAGTACCGTCTATAATGTAATGATAACAACCGTGATCACGACCCTAACGAAACTTGAGCGTTTTCTTCCATAATATTTTATTTTTCTGATTTATATGTAGGTAGAGATCTGATTATGTTATGAAAAAACCAGGAATATTGATAACATCCTATCAGGACTTTTCAAAAGCAGTAATGATAGATTCCCATCCTCGTAAATCTGCCACCAACCAGATTAATCTAGGTGCGTATGTTTCACTGTCCTCGTTATGCAACACTAAATGAGATTAAGGTCCTGGAAGACCATTGCATTTAAAAAGAGACTTGCATTGTTTCTTCTAATAGTATATACATCTCACTGTTGTTTCTTATGCAACAAGTATGAGCTATTGACGGAGACTGACCCTGGACTATTCGTGTATGGTCAGTTTTTTTTTAATTAGTCCGATGGATGTGTGAGAGTGTAATTTGTATAGTATGTATATGCATATAGTTTCTATCTATTCAAGCGTTACTTTAAAATTATCCGGATGTTTCGGAGTTATATTCATCCCGCTCATCATCATCCCGTATTGGTGGAAGATATATCTTTAACTTTTACCATTGAAACTAGTTATCTTTAATGTAATAAAAAATTTGAAAACAAACATATAATCCTAACGATGTCATAACCATAAGCTGTTTTAAAACAAGGAGCAAAAAAGGTACGTTTTTATGTCAGTACAATGTTAATTAAAAACCAAATTTGGTAATAGTTGATTGCGAGAAAAAGGTTGAGTGTTTAATTGTGCATGTAAATGTTCACTCTACCTTTTTATTAGACGATTTGAGTCATTAATTGTATTTTTATTAGACTATAGTTGTTATAAAATGTTATAGTTTTTACTCTATAATTGGAAAATTTGAGATTTGATATTCTCATATATCTCTGATAGTTTAAACATCAGGGTATAATTAATAAGTTTCGAAGATAATAAATATGATAAATAATGTTTTAAATGTTACTAAAAGACTATTGTTAGATATACTATTCCTATATGAGTATAATAAAAAAAATATTGGTTCGATTTTTTATTATGAGTCATTTTGATTTTACAGTAGTATTATTATTGTATATTAGCTATGAACCTTTCCTTCTTTCTACTACTTTAACGTTCTCGATGGATGTATACATATTATATTATTCGGTAGCTACACTCTTGGACTCGTTCAAGGGAAAATATTAATCTTTTCTGATACCCGCGCCTTGCTTAATGCAACTTTATTTTCCAACTACCCGTGGGTGGTTATCATTGAACTTCGGAAATCTTACATCGTTGCCTGTGATACATTACGGTTCGATGCCAGACGAGGTGTCTTCGACTCATCTTCAATATATTGGAACTACTCTATTACTTTTCTATGTCTTTACAAAATTGTTAGTTTATTAAAAAAATATTATAATTTGCTGTCGTCCGCCACGTTGCGACCACGTTCAGGATTAACCTTCGAATGTTTCACTATAATCGTAAAGCCAGACTAAAATTATAGAACATCAAATGATGTCCGCCGACATGTACTTGTCGAACTTTGTGGATGTCAAGTATATCCTTGTGAAAGGCCCCGATTCCCAGCAGTGGGAATATTAAGAGAGCTGTATATTATCTTATGTATATACATTGGTGAAATTTCGTCGTTAATATAATAGATTATCGAACAGTGTTCTATTCGTAAAAAAATTCCGTACTTTAACTAAAATGAGATTTTTTTTGTTATACTTTTGTACTTGTTGAGTATATAAATATTTTATTTTTACCAGAATTTTATAGATATTTTGCATAATAGTTGTAATCTGTTAAAAGTTCCAACATTAGAAAGTTTATTTACTGATATTGGAATTTTTTTTAAAGGTTCCTATATTATTAGTTTCGGTTCCTATTATATATGATAATAATTAAAATTTGTTATTTTGTAACATGGTATTCATAGTATACATTTTTATTAAGTAAATCAAAATTTACGGTTATGGTAAACGTTAGTATATAAACCGAAAATTTGTATAAAAAGAATATTCCAACATATCGTTTATATTTCTTATGTATGTAAATAAAATTTCTACATAAATAAAAATTTAAATAGTTTGTAGTAAATTGTATTGAAATAGTTTGTAACCAAAAAGTCATTCAATATATATGATTTATTAAAAAGTATATCTTACATAATTTTCAAACATAAAAATTTCTTTATACAAGACCGTACATTGAAATTACAGTATTTAAGTACAAATCAATATTTTAAAATTATTAATAACATTAGAGCATATAGAACAATCTCTGTTGTTGATTAAGATAAGTAAGCTACTAAAGTATATGAATGATTAAAGTATACAAGCTGATATTTATTTTCATTATAATAATGTCGTTTAAGAGTAAATCTTTCAGATCTCGAAATTTTTGAAGCATTATTACTGAACGGGATTACTCAAACTGCATTCATTATATGTTTGTTTATTAAACTTATAAAAAAATCGCTTTTGTCTATCTGCCATTTTCTCAAATCTCTTGTTCATCTCTTTTCCAGGTAAGTCTGTCTCGTTTCTGGCTTCTGTTTCCGCATCGGCCGATACTATCTTGCTACCCCAGCCTTACCGTGTCCACCTATGGATATAAGAATTCTCTTAATTTCTTTGCGCCTTACGATCCCTTGTCGTCTTCCTCCATCCCTCAACAGCTTGTCAGCAGATATTATCTTTCCACCTTTTATGTGGTGTTTCTCTCCCGTTTGTGTTTTCGAGGGTTTTTTTTTAAAGTTCGACTTACCCAACGACTACTCCAACCGAGCACTTCAGCGCATTAATCCTTGGTTAAGGATATTTTAGTTTTATTAAGTAAATCAGAAATTGAGAGGAAGAAGATAATACAAAGGCCTGTGGTCAACTAAAGCGCAGGCAGTGCCCTGATCCCGTTGTACTTCCGAAGAGACAAGTCGTTGAATTGGAAACCCAGGTCATCTTAGGTATTGATCTTTATCTTCTCAGCGTCAAATGGAAGATGGAGTGTTACTATTATTTCATCACGCATGAGCGGTAGCCATCATGTTAAATAATGATGCGATACAGTAATATTGACGGCCCCTGATCAGCAAAGTACGCGCTTTTTTTTGAGGCTGAGAGATGTTAACCAATTCTCATGGCTTACCTTCTGAAGTGTTCATTATCGTTAGCCACGTCATCAGCTACGTTACTACACATCGTTAGCACAAAATGCTTATATTTGGTTCACTCCTGGGTAATACTTTCTATCAATGTCCGTCCAAAACGTATTGAAGGCCCGTTTATCCAAACGTGGTAATTCATCTGCGGCAACCATCACTTGTTCTGTTTTTTTGTAGAAGTTTATGTTGACTTGTGAAAATAAAGAAGGAAGCGTAAATGGGTGGGCAAATGGACCTTCCCACTAAAGGGAATCAAGGTCATTCCCAAAGATGGAGTCATGCCGAGTTATCTATTACGCTGTCCAAGTGTGGGTTGGCGGATGTTATCTGCCCAAGAAAACCGCTGTTCTTGGCACAAGTCCGTTTTTTTTTCTATGTTATCCTTCACCGGATGCTCGAACTCAATGAGGATCAAACCTATCCTTTTGTTATGTATACCGCCGTTTGTCACCTTTTCCTATGTTAATACTATTTATACAACGGTATGTAATATTGCATCTTTCCAAAAATCGCATTTATTATATCATTAGATTAATGTTATTACTATGTACTAGTCATTTGATCTGTTTTTTTTTTGTAATTGTTACAATACGCGGGCAGTGTTTCTGGTAGCCCCAATTCTATTGTTATCACGCTATTTCGAAAATATTCTTTGTTTTTGGACAACACCCTGTACATACCCCAGTGGGATTGAAGTGATTTTACATTTAAATAACACAGTACAAACTACCACAATATTTACGTATATTTATTTATACCACATTAATCTTATAAGTGATTGTTCTCTCGTTCTTCATGTTCATCTTTTATTTGTGAATGTACGATATGAATTATTAAAATAACAGTAACGAAGACTATGATATAGCAATATAAATATTTGTATTAGATATAATGTATAAACAAATCATATTTTATATTGTGATTATGTATATAATTATAAATATTAATGTGTTGAAAGGGTAAAAATAAATATTAAGGTTTATTACAATTTCAGATGTATTTACATACTAGCTAGAACCCTCTGGCAGAGTCACCTTAAATAATATTTATGTTGCTATTTGAAAAAAACATTGTGTTTTATTTCTTTTGCCAGATTGTAGTGTGCAAGCATTACTGTGTTCCGGTTTGAAATGGCGTAGTAGCTAGTGAAGTTACTGGGTCATCCAGGTTTAACATCTTATGTCCCAACGCATCGAGCACAATGTGGTATCTAGGTACAGAGGTACCTAGCTAGGAATAAGAAAAAAAATTATCACAATTTATGCTTGTTTTGTTTATATTATCATATTTAACTGAACTACAGCATTGGAAACTTTAGATGACTTGAATGGAAAACATTTTCAAAGAACCAGTGTATCCGTTACTATCCCCACTTATTATCCCCACCTGTCCATGTCAAGTTCTATTTTAATTTTTAACTTTCATTCTAAGCACACGAAGTTATTGAGCCCTTGGAGGTCACTTTAAAAGCGTGGCACTATCTAAATGTAACAAGCAGAAGTGGCAGTGGCTCGGCTATGTCGACAGTATCAATGATGGTAGATTTAATGGTGGGGAGGTGAGTCCTATTCTGTAGGCATTACACATGGATTAAAGAACTCGGTAAGAGCAGTAGAAAGTAAGTGAAGGCAAAAAGTATTCGGTTTAAGGCTTTGGGGAAGACGTAAATCTGTCGCCAAAATTTCGATGTGTACCGCCGTGAGAGCTAAAGCATGAGCATATTTCATCATTCTTGACCTGATTATTGAAATTAAGATTATTCTAGACCACCACAAGTTTAGTCAGTTGTAGATAGAAAATAGATTGTTATTTTTATATATTTAATCAGTGTTATGGTAAGTTCTTAAGTGACCTGAACTTAACTTTGGTTGTGCAAAAGGACTAGATTGTAGGCATTTCGTTTGAAATTTGAGAGTTTATGTGAAAGATTCCAGTCAACCTTTTAGAGATTAAAAAAAATAAACGAGCTATTCTTAAACGGTTACGATCAATAATAATACCATTAGAAGAATACATTTAATTTTGGTGATAACAGAAGAAAATAAATAGCAGTAAGATAGAATTCTAGAAATTCAAAAAGCCTAGTTTGACCTGGTTTGCTTCACAAATAAGGCAACAGGAATATTAAGTAGTAACATAAGTATAATTTATAGTTGCACTTACCTTATTAAAATGTTACGGTTTAATAATAAAATAAGCAAGAGTCTTATTCCTATTTTATTAATCTTATTATCTTATTGTTGTTTTACTTGTATAAAGTATCAACCGGAGTGTGATCATTGAAACTTTATTTTAATTTAGTCAATCTCTAGTTGAACTACTTCGTTCCACGTTCCTTAGCATTACCTGATGACGTATTTACTAATCTTATGTTTAATAGGACCAGCCCGCAAACCCTCATCGGGTCAGCGCGGTGAGAAATGGCCCAAATTCACAGATATGACCCCTACATGTGACAGCCCTTAATGCCCAGCGGTACCGAAGGCCATGTTGATTAGTGAAGGTCGGCGCGAACTCTTTGGATATGGCGGGTAACTCAGTGACCGATCGATGTGGAGATCCGTGGCAGAGGCCTATGCCCAGCAGTGGACATCTATCGGCTGATAATTGATTGTCTAAGAGGACACTTCGTCTATACAACCTGACGCATAACATGTAACATTTCCTGTTTCATTGCATCTGCTTTCAATATCTCCTCTGTCTGGTTTCATGCCACCCAGAAATTAAGTTTACCTTCTCACTTAATTCTTCGTTTTTTCATAAAGCCATCGTTCCTATTCGTTTCCACGAAATAAATTTGAAAATATGATTATCCTCTTCCTCATGTAAGGGAATTTTAAGAGGAAAAGTTTTGTCTTAATTATAAAGGCGTAATAAATATATTTTACCTAAAAAGAGTTTTTGTATAATGTTGCCATTTATTTCTCCTTTATCGTTATCAACATCATCAAAAAAAATTCTCATACCCATCCTCAACCCTATATCCTCATCAACTGTAATACTAATCATAAGATACATTAAGTCAATATTCGTTGAAGGAGAAATTTCATCTTAAAGTACAAACTGATTATCATCATCAGTCGTCAGACGCCCGCTGCTGGACAAAGGGTCCAAAGATATCCACATGGAACGGACCTGCGCTGCCCGTGTCCAGTTGCTTCCCGCGACCTTCACCGGATCGTCGGACCACGTAATGGAGGGCTTTCAACACTGTGTCTTTTGCTATAAACTGATATATTTTATCAATTATAACCTTTTTTGTTTTATTAAAAAAATGTTATCAAGACGACTAACTAAAACAGTCTCCATATAATTAGTCGGTATATTCCACATCTCTTGAACGATAAATACAGGCGAACATCCACTAGAACAATATTTGTTACTTGAACGCTGTTTACGTTAAAAGTGTGCGGCCATGAAACTGTCTGACGTCCATTTTTTATTTTGTTTAAATGAAGATTATTTATATTCATCATATATTATGCAATGTACATATTTCAAGGTACATTTATGACCTTGCTGACTACGACTAACATCTTCTTGGAACTCAGGGCTGAATTAAATAAAGAAGATCAATATATATGTATGTAATTTTACTAAAAGGGAGGAGAATACTGAGAGAGTATAAAATGGAGAAGAGGTGAAAAGTTGGATAGTAATTAAAGTGGGAATGACGGAGGTAAATAAACGGATAAGTAAATAGGTATATAAATTTGTGGTTCAAAAGTCATGATAGTTCAGTTTGAATGGTGATCCCACTTATCTCGAGTCTCCAGAAGAACAACATCGTGAGGAAACTAACCTGTTTTAATTAAAGCAGCTTACTTAGACGTGTATCATCCACCAAATAAACTCAATCCATCGTACTTGGCCAATGTGTTGGTTAAATGATCTTGACTATCTTGTGGGGCAAGGGTTCGAGTCCCAGTACTGGAAGTATTAAGACCTCTTTTTAAATTCGCTCATTTTGTTACCCTAACAAAATTACCCTTAAAATGTTTCGGGTACATTGCGTAAATCGTGAAATACGGGCTTTTAAATTCATTAGAGTTGTTCCGTAAGTTTTATGCACGGGTGTAATGGAGATTTAGTAAATATTTCAGGTCTTTGTTTCTCTTAGTTCTTAATTCGTACACGTTTAGGTAAGTTAGAGGCTCTTTTGCCGGACCCATATGGACTATAATGGGTGCAAGTAGCTCGCTGGTCTATTGGTTAGAGCGTGCGGCCTTCATTCCGAAGATCGCGGGATCGAATCTCGGCATGTCCCAACGAGCTTAATAATTAATTTACGTATATTTGTGGACTTTAGTAACAACAGTGAAGGAATACATCGTGAGGATACCTGCACATGAATTAGAATTTATTCCAAGGTGTGTGTGAAGTCAACAGTCCGCATTGGGTCTGCGTGGTGACTATGGCCCCACCGCCCTCATATTGAGGGTAGGCTCTGTGCCCCAATAGTGGAGACGTAAATTGACTGATTTGCAAGGGTTCCCGTACGACAACTCACGGGATCCACGCCAACCTTACCACATTGACCCAACGCGGTGTGACAAAACTCAAATCCCTCCAATGATTCCCCATCCGACCGATATGGGAATCCTTGGAAGAGGCCTATGTCCAGCATTGAATGTCTATCGGCTGATGTTATGGAAACTGTCGCTTATTTCTTTCACCGAACCGTTTGTATACTTGCTTCATGCGGATATATAATTTAAATCTCTAGAAGTCTTCTACTGTGTAGTTTTAGGCAGTTAAGTATAGGTCCATGTAATTTCCAGTTAACTGTAAAAGCTTCTAAGTTATGGTTTCGTACATAGTCCCGTCGCACACTGCACCTTAAGTGGACGGCGGAACTTATTGAAGCACATAGCGTAGATGATCGCAATTCTTATCAGCTCACTGAAATAATGTAAGACAAACTAAACTTTCAGACGCAATTTAAAGAACATTTCTTCTCAAACGGAAATGGGGAGGTCTCAACAGGTGAAATGACAATAGATGGACAAAAACAGCAAGTGAATTGATATCAAAGCAGGACAGATAAACACAGACGAAGAGACATTTTCTTTTTATTCCACGAAGCTAGATGACCGGCGAGACGTTCAGCTGATGGTAATCATACGCCCAGCTATTACAACGTGGCGCTAGTTCAGATCGAAATACACAGCACCACGTAGTCCTCATTGCCAAGAGATATAAAATGTAAATCCCATTACCCCAGTAATTTCACACAACGCCTCTGTAACCGGAACACAGTAATGTTTGCATGACTGTATTGATGGTAGAAATTAGGGCTGTGGTGGTAGCCCTGTCGATGGTGTCCGGCAACAGAGCCCTACCACCAGTACGTTCATAACGAGACACCGAGACTAATGGAGACGTCTATGCCGCGGTGTCGACTTTCACAATAAAAAAATATACAATAATTCATGTGTAGTTACGTTGTTATTTAAATAGTATTTGTTATTAATAAAGGTTCATTACTATTCATTATCACCGGTAAAGGTGTTGAAATTACTGCGGTAATGAGATTTTATCTCGCCTCAAAGCGACGACAGTTCCATTAAACGCCCATGAAAGCGTCTTTGCGTAACAAATTGAAATTATTGCTCCTGCCTAATGCCTAATGCTTATTAATAGAAGAAGAATATAAAAAGATATTACAGTAGAAGCAGGAAGATGAAGAAGAATGAAGAAATGATACAAGGAATGATCTTTTCAGGTTCCTCTCCTCCCCCTCTTCAGAAGGCGTCTTCACTCCAAGGGGATGAATGGAAGAAGGAAATGGGATACAGCATGATAGAGAAGAGAAGTGTGGAAGAAGAAAGGAGTAAAATGATGAATGGAATGAAAGATAAGAGAGTATTGGAATGAGAAAAGTATTAAGATGGCAATTGAAACAAATAGATAGTAAACGGCTCTGACCCAAAACACGCAGGGGGAACAATTAAAAAATAAAAAAAACTAAAAAAAAAAAAAAATGCCTAATGATTTGTTATAAGCATCCATGATAAAAACTTACAATTATTGCATGTTAAATGTAACATTGTTAAAAAATTTACAGTAATTACTAAGCATAAGAATTAGCGGTGATTAGTGCCCTCGGCGGGAGTTAATCTATTTTTTGTTGGCCTTAACGACCATGGTGTAGACATAGCGACGTTCATGGGTTTTATTCCACGTGGAAATAATTCACATGTTTACTTTTTGCTTTTATGTATTACTCGTTTCATGTAGTTAATTATTATTCTTCTTCTTTGTCGTAACCTCATGACTGAGGGACGTGACTATGGTGCGTTACCATGGCCACCATATCTTTCCAGACATTTCTGTCTTGCGTCATTTGGATGGATGATTGTAGGGTAGCTCCCGTAGCGTCCTGAGTTGTGTGTGCCCATCTTGTAGGATACCGCCCTCTCGCTCTGTTTCCTTCCACACAACCAGTAATAATCAGTTTTTCCAGACTGTCTGGGTCTCGCCTGACCGTGTGTCCGAAGAATTTGAGGACTCTCTGCCAACAGATTGTTGAGAGCCGTGTTGTTATGTTCAACTGTTTGAGGATTGACTCGTTTGTGCGACGTTCCGTCCAGGATATCCTCAGCATTCTGCGCCAGCACCACATTTCGAACGCGTCCATCCTCGATTACTTAATTATTACATCATAGCAAACAATTGCAAAACAGTTAATTATTATTTTTATTTACTATTATATAATTTGACCTCATTTGGATATGGCGTTAAATATCAATGTGGTCTAAGTGTTGTTGCTGTTTGCTTACAATTTACTCTAGCAAGAATTGAATATGAATACATAATGAATCTGCTAGTCACAAGGGAACACAAAGTGCAACTTATGCAAGACGAGGTTAGAAGAGAGATCTTTTTAGATTATTGTCTAGCAAACGGCTTAATCAGTAGTTAAGTAGTTAAGTGTAAAGAAAAATGAGAAACACATTTGATATATTAAGTCAGTCTTTAATAGACTGTTACCAGGAATGCTGCTAAATAAATGGGACCAAGTGCCGATAGAACCCACAAAGGATACAAAATAAATAATGAGGTCTAAGACGTTAAAGCAACCCTGGTCTATAATTATCTGAACGTTGTATCTTAAAAACAGTTAAAGGAGAAAAAAATACTATTATAACGTTAATAAATTAATGGCTCTAAGTTGTAATTACTGAAGGTCACTAAGTCATGATAAGGTTTGGGATCGGTGATAAAGAAAAAGCTTCTGTATTACTGTAGTTTTGTAAGGATGGTCTGTTTTCGTACCTATGGGCTTAGGTCGAAGGCAGGGCTGGATAAAATGTTTCGTCACTCTCATCTGTTTTGGACTACTTGTTTCACTTTAATCCAATATAATTTAAGGCTTTGGTTTCAGCTATTACAGAAAGTCGTCTAAAACCATGGATTTATTAGGAATATGGTCCAAATATAAATTACAACTATCGCACGATGTAAAGCCTTTTTCAGAACTCTTCATGTATGACTCCTTACAAATGCTTCTCTAATTTATTGCTAAGATATATTCAGCGTCGCATTGCATGGGTTATGGTGGTAAAGCGTCGAGTTAAACTTATATGAAGTTAGTATGTTAAATTTAAATAATATTAAAACAGAAAAGTTGGAGTCTGGATTCACCATAACCATTACAAGGCGGAGACGTCCACGGTTGGACATCCACCGGAGAACTTATTGCTTGCAAATAATTAGCACATTTGAAAGGTAAAAACGTTAATAATTAAAACGTATAGTAATTATAAAGCGATTAGTGACGCTAACCGACATTAAGCGGTACATTTATTGTATTTGTGACATCCGTAATGACGGGCTTTACGCAAACAATTATCGCCCTTAATTGTTTCGAAATGGGTGCGAATTTACGTTAATTGGTTTTACGAGTGTTTTCTTTGTGTCACCCGAAATGAGGTGTGTTCAATTTTGTAATATGACTTCAACATTTAAACGTTTAAAATTGTCATGTAAAAAAACGTATAGTTTTTTATTCATCGAAGCGATGAGACGAGTAAGTAGTACACCGGATGGTGATTCACACACTCATAATAATGTGGCGCTGGTTAAAATTATGCACACTGTACCATAATTTGCTCGCCGCTTCAACATGTAATATTTTATCTCGTTAATACAGTAATTTCACTATGTATAACCATTTAAACTGGAGCACAGTAATATTTATCCACTATTCCTACAGGCAGATATAGACGTTCTTCTATTGTCCTGAAACTTTCAAGTGGTTTTCTATTTCGCTATATTAAAATTTTAATGTTCCAGTTTATTTTCACGGTCTAGAATAAAATTGAGTCTTTAAGGAATGATTTAAAGACGAGTTGTTTTCTAAATTTAAAACACGATTTTTTTTTTCTCTTTATTATAAAAAGCCTTAAAGCAAAGTATACAAAAAAGGGGTTACGTCCCATGTTGCGGAAACCGTCTAGGGTCGAGTAGGCACCGCAGCAACTATTTCTGCCGCCAAATAGTAGTATACAAGTATTATTATGTTCCGGTCTAAAGCATGCTGCAATTACTTAGGTAAAATATATATCTTAGATCTCGAAGCGAGGGGTACAGTGTGATGCTGTTTATCGTCCTAACTCGCGTCACGTTGTTATGGGCAGGTGTACCACTAAAATCAGGTGAATCTCCCGTTCATCTGATCGCTTAGTAGAATAAAAAAAACGCGCCAGTACAAATTGAGCAACTAATAATAAAAAAACTGAGTAGGTTTATTAAAAAGAATATATCCAATAAGAAAGTTGTTGACCGCAACGCGGCTATGAGGAGACGGGATCGTTTGCAAAAGCTAAGTAATACATAAAGCATTAGGGGGAGATTCCCAAGTCGAGCGAAAACCAGCCCCCGAGCAAAGTTTCTGTTCTGTAACTCCGCAACTTAACAATGAGTTCCCCGGGATCGGCTTTCTGGAATCCAATTATTACTTTCGATTTCTCCGCGGTTACTTTAACCTAGATTAATTCTTTTCGTAAGATTTCATCGGTTTTTCAATATCATAAAAGCTAACACTCCAGCTTCTGCCGTTGGTGAAACATTGCGAGGAAACCGACGTGTTTCTATAACAATAGCTTATTAAAGTAGCATTTTTTTTTATTGAATTAAGCAACGAAACGAGCCGGACGTTCACCTGATGGCTAGTGATACGCATGTTCATAACAAAGTGGCGTAAATTAGGGTATTATACACAGCACCATATTGCGCTCATCGTGTCAAGACATAAGGTGTGGTTGAGTATTATTACCCCAGTAACTACACTACTATGACCTTGTAACAGAATGTTACAAAGCGACAAGCTTTTATTAGCAGGCGTTTCACTTACCATCAGGTGAACGTCCCTTCGTTGGAAAAGAAAAGAAAAAAATTTTTTTTAATATATATTACGTATATATCGTATTTTTGTCCAATATTCTGTTCTCTACACAGTCCCCAAATGTGAACTGGACGAGCTGTCAAAATGTCCGCCATTTTGTTTTTTATTTTATCTTTTGAATAAAATTACTATGAAATATTTGTTTCCTTTGTTATTAACGCTTTAATATTTGTTTATTGCAATGTTCACAATATACTCTGTACTTTACGAAATCTCAAGTGTTTTTAAATATTTATTGCAAAGAAAATGTCGGTGCTTACTGTACTTAGTTATAACTTACACGCTGCAGCGGTTGGCGAGGCCCGAAAGCTAAATAAATGTTTCAAGTTCCTCAATAAATAAGCAGGTCGCCGTACGCTTATAAAATTTTGATAACGTTCGAACACGACGACTAGAGCACATCCTTTGAAGGATATTTTTTCACTTCAAATTAGACATTAATTTTTGTGAATTTTTTTTATGTTATCTATATATACACATGGTAGGACTTGTGTGATCCTCTATTGCTTAAAATAATATTCAGCATAGTTGTATCATAAAATAAAAAAACATACTTCTAGTGGAAAGTAAGAAAGATTGATTTTGGTCTCGTTAAATCCTGTTTTTATTCAACGACGCGTCGAGATGAGCGGCATGGTTCCCTGATGGTAAAAGATGCATCCGATCATAACAACGTGGTGCTAGTTAGAATGGTATACACTGCATCACATTGCGCTCGTCGCCTTGAGAAGATGTTCTCTCGTTACCTTAACAATTTTATTAGCTACAGCACCTTTAAAACCGGAATGAAGTTATACTTGAGGATTACTCTTTGGCGGTAGAAATCGACGTTCCGGTGGTACCTACCTTAACTCCTATGATGTCCAGTAACGGAGACCTACCACCAATAAAATTATTGTGATATTTTCTTCCAGTTGCTGTGATCGCGCTGGTACAGATTTTTGTGCAAATACTTCCGTTTCCTATTTCCCCACGTTGGGTATGCGAGTTTGCGAGCTCAGTCCGCTGGTTACGGTTATTCTGACTTTGCCGCCTTTTTCTACACAGCAATAGAGCATATTATAATCCGCCTCTTAAAAAGGATATTATCCTTTATACTTAATTTTAAGTGACAACATTAAGAATGCGAGTCTCTCTTTCAGTTTGTGCCGTTTCATTATGTGTACCTATGTTTGATAAATTTGGTGAAGGATATGCACTACTAGCACCAGAGGGTCCGATGATCTGGTGAAGCTTACGTGATGCAGCTGGATGCGGGCAGTCCATGATCGATCGATGTGGATATATTTGGGGAGGTCTATGTTCAGGAGTGGATGTCTGTCGTCTACTTGTTATTATATACCTTAAATTTGATAAAGTTTAACATGGGTTGAAGTTTTTTTTACATGGCATCAACGGAATTTGTAGATGTATCAAATTTGATTTTCGTTATACCTCCTCCTCAAATTGTATTCTTTATGTCTGAGGGTCGTGACTACCTCCATACATCACATGCATGAAGTAGAGAATCATAGAGGTTTAGCCTTTTTTGTCTGGATTTACTTAATCATGCTTTTTTTAAATGAAAACAAAAAATTGTTGACACTGTACTAATTTATTTAGAGGAAATACATACTTCACTTAATTGGATTTCTTAGAATAACCTGTACATCTGCTGCTCAAACTGGGTTCCGTCTTTTAAGTTTCATGCGGTAAAGGTTGTATAATAAGAAAACACCGGAACAGAATACAATGATTATTACGCAGACTTCTAACGCGATGTTCTGTTTCATATCGTTTCCGTTCAAGGATATCAGTAGGATACTGCTATATATTTAAAAAAGCATTTACATCGAAAATTCAATACAAAATCAAGTCGACAAATATGTCAAAGTAATGTTATATGGTATAGACTAAAGACGGCTATGTTCTACAATTTGTTTATCCTTAGAAACGGTGTGTTTCTTTTGAAATGGTATATGAAAGAAATAAAAGAAAAGAACATAAACATGTCAGATGTCAATATGGCGCTCTGTCACACTGTATAAGGAAGAGGAAATAAAGAAATAGCTGTGATGCACAATACTTCTACAAGCGACGAGGTGACTTTCCCATTTAGCATGAGCCGTAATAAAGGCTGATGATGTCGAGCTTGAGCTTTCCGGGAAAGAAGAGGCCATAAGGAGTCCGACAAGTTGTATCAACAACAGTTACCGTGGACACGCCTTCTGTCAACTACCTAGCAGCGTGGTGGATAAATGGTTTTTTGTGAAAAGGAACCAAAGCTCATTGAGAACATTAATACCGGTAATTTTTTTTAACAAGGCTACGAGTCCGACAAGTTGTATCAACAACAGTTACCGTGGACACGCCTTCTGTCAACTACCTAGCAGCGTGGTGGATAAATGGTTTTTTGTGAAAAGGAACCAAAGCTCATTGAGAACATTAATACCGGTAATTTTTTTTAACAAGGCTACGAGTCCGACAAGTTGTATCAACAACAGTTACCGTGGACACGCCTTCTGTCAACTACCTAGCAGCGTGGTGGATAAATGGTTTTTTGTGAAAAGGAACCAAAGCTCATTGAGAACATTAATACCGGTAATTTTTTTTAACAAGGCTACGAGTCCGACAAGTTGTATCAACAACAGTTACCGTGGACACGCCTTCTGTCAACTACCTAGCAGCGTGGTGGATAAATGGTTTTTTGTGAAAAGGAACCAAAGCTCATTGAGAACATTAATACCGGTAATTTTTTTTAACAAGGCTACGAGTCCGACAAGTTGTCTCAACAACAGTTACCGTGGACACGCCTTCTGTCAACTACCTAGCAGCGTGGTGGATAAATGTTTTTTTGTGAAAAGGAACCAAAGCTCATTGAGAACATTAATACCGGTAATTTTTTTTAACAAGGCTACGAGTCCGACAAGTTGTATCAACAACAGTTACCGTGGACACGCCTTCTGTCAACTACCTAGCAGCGTGGTGGATAAATGGTTTTTTGTGAAAAGGAACCAAAGCTCATTGAGAACATTAATACCGGTAATTTTTTTTAACAAGGCTACAAGACGAGCGAGACCTTCACCTGATGGTAAATGATACGTTTACTCATAACAACGTAGCGCTAATTAGAATGATATATATTGCAATACATTGCACTCGTCGTCTTGAAGCATGAGATGTTGAGTCTCTTACCCCAGAAATTTAATTATCTACACCGCCCTTCAAACTGGAACATAGTAATGCATGTATTGTTCTGTTTTATGCAGAAATGGGAACTGCAGTGTTATAATGTACCTAGACGGTATCCGGCAGCGGAGACCTACTCGTCAATAACTAGCGCCACGTCGTTATGAGCAGGCGTATCACCGTTAGATGACGCTTAGTCCAATAAAAAAATAAATGAAAACCGATTTTTTTGAAGATTATCACCTTCAGTCAGTTCTCAATAAGCACAACTGTATAAGTTGCTACGGGTAAGGTTGGCAAGTTCAGTGTGAAAATCTTTTTGGAAATTGCCTCGAAGTTGGAAATGATTTCGCGGATGGCATACAAATTGAATTATTTAGGCGAGCATGCGCGCTGTGTCAAGGTTCGTGAAGTTTTCTAGTTCGTACACGAGACGTGCTGTGTACACAATTTGCATCTTCTCAGAGTTCTCACACAGTAATAAGATATTACTCTACACGAATAACTTTAAAGCCTTTTTTTTTGTTTTGATTAAAAGCAACTTTGTTATAGAAATCATATTTTTTTTTAATTTCATTAAGCGACGAGACGAGCGGGACGTTCACCTGATGGTATGTAATACGCCTGCCTATAATAACTCGGCTTTACGATGATACATACTTGTTGAATCTCGGGACTCTAGTAATTATACTTGCTACAGTGCCTTTCAAACTGTTTGGCGGCAGAAATAGACGCTGCGATGGTACCAGTGTAGATCTAGACTTTACGTATAGGTTTTTCATTGTTTTTGATAAACCCAGGCCAAATTCTATAATTACATTATTCGATGAGTAGTCAGTTCTATACCATCTAGTTTCAGCTATGGCGAGGTCTTCGGCTTGAGGAACTACTCTATAAGGTAGGGGTGATAAGATATTTTTGGTAGAATGGTTCTAGGTTTCTATGTATAAGGTTGGCCAGTTGTTCACTAGTGATTTAAAACACATCAAATATTTCAAGAAAAATCTTCCCATTCCCGCTCACTGCCCAAGCTGTAACTTTTCCACAACTCCATTTGGAGAAGGAATTTTTGCAACATCCTTTCTCAGCTGACCTCTAAATGGCAGAAGCAATATCTCTACTAAATGTTGAGGGTGTACGCTGTATAATTTCGAAGATCTCGTGATAAGTTAATGAATATCTAAATATCTCCTATATAAGTTTATTATCGGTAGGAGACATTCATAAAAATAAATGGAGCCTCCTAGAGTGAAAATATACTATACTATATAATAAATATACGTTTATACTATATAATACATGTATTTGTATGTAACAAAGAATAAATAAAGTGTAGGTACTAAAATCTCTCGTGGACTATATAAAGAAATATTTTTTAAGGTTGTTTCGTGGCATTTGGCATGTTTTGTTTTGTTATAACAAATACATATTGAAATTTAACATATAACAATAAAGTGAAAGCGGTTGTGCGAATACTTTATTGACTAAAAATTAAGTCGACTTGTTTAAAAACTTGGAGTTGGACTCCATTTATCATAATTGTTTAATTATTAAAACAAAAAGTAGTAATTAAATAGTACTATGGAGTTGAGCAAAGACAAAACTGTCAATTAAAAACTAGTTCACGTTGACCCACTTGTTCTCCAGTTATTATACTTTATTTAAGCAAAATTTTCATGTTATATTAATAAAATTGACAGTGGCTTTTAATGTGCCCACAACTGGGAACTTAGGGTCTTTAGGGGACAAATGTTGGCAGGTCTCTGTTGCCGGAAAACGTCTACGTAGGTACCAACACAGCGCATATTGCAGCGGACAAACGGCGTGGTGCAAACATTACATGATTCCGTTTGAACGGCGCTGTTGCTAGTAAAATTACTGGAGTAACGAGAAAACATCTTATATCTCAAGGCGACGAATGCGATGTCGTGGAGTATATATTATGCTAATTATTTCTTAGAACATATGACTTCCTTACGTTATATATTAATTTGTATATATTATCAGGACTTGATAAACTATTCATGTCTAGGTTGTCAGTGACCTCATATCAGATTTAATTTGCATTTTTAATAGTCTAGGCTAGACTGTCTTTGAATGTCATGAAAGGTTACGAGAATTTCAGAGCATAGGTTTTTTTTGACAGCCTCCGAGACGCAAAGGCCGCTGGACCCGTGGGATTTATAACAAAAAAGTTATTTATGGGCCACATGGAGTTTGCATGGTAGTTAGGTCTTTTCTAGCTTTTTTGATGATCTATGATCCACTGTTATGTATTGAAACAGTTCAATATTGCTGTGTTTCGACTGAAATCGAAAAATACTCTGAGGACAACCAAGATTCAGAGCATTTCAGTTATTGGCATTGTGAAAATGAAGTTGAGGTGATATAAAAGAGGTTTATTAAAAGTTTAATTATGATATTATTTTAAAAATTGGTTTTTAATGTTATATAATATACGGACAAAACAATCGATGAACCTTTATTAAAGGACCGGGTATAACCGGGCTGTGTTGTTGTTGGCCCGGCCTCGCATCAAATATGTTTGACTTTGAGCAGGGTTGAAAAGGTGTAATTAAATATGATGCGAATATCCTCAGGGGAGATTTCCCATTTTGATCGTTGAATTGGCGGCTCCAGCTGTATATCATTTGTTATGTCGACTTAAATTTATTTTTAATTTTATCTATGATAAATCGTTAACTACGACGTTTCCGCTGCAAAATAGGGCTTTTTTAAAAAACTTTGATGGAGATAGGTAAGGATATCTAAATAGTTTGTCTTTAATAGAAAAAGGTTAATTAATAAAACTAAAATAAAATATTTAAGTTCCTTATATACAGAATTGTATGAAAAATATTTTTTTTATTTAAACGTTTAAATAGGTTTTTTTATTCAGCAATACGATGCAATAAATGTAATGTTCATTCGATCGACCCTTAAAGGCCTGCTCTTACAATGTAGCGTTAGGATGATATACTGCTGTTCTCGTGGTAGATACCACCGCAGCGCCTATTTCTGCCGTCAAACAGTAGTGTGTACAAATTACTGTGTTCCGGCTTGAAGGGTGCTGTAGTTAATGAAATTACTGGGGTTACGAGATTTAACATGATATGTCTCAAGGCGACGAGCGCAATGTGGTGCTGTGTGTACCATCCTAACTAATGTCACGTTGTTATGGGCAGGCGTATCACTTACCATCAGGTGAAAGTCGCTTGTCGCTTCATAAAATAAAAATATACACTGTTTCGCGTTTGAAGACGGAAACTTTTGTTCGATAATGAATTGTTCAGTTTAATCTGTACAATCACAAAAAATACCCATTTTTAAGATTCTTCTCAGTTCCTCTGGGAAGAGGTAGCGTTGTAAATCGACTTTAATATAAAAGGACTGACAATTACAAATGATTCTCCAAATGAAATCAAATAAAAATATTTTTGATTTTCTTGTTATAATCAATAGACTGCTACTTTGAACACAAGTAAATCTCTCTCATCAGTGACAGGAAATTTTGAAAATTGCTTATTGCATCCTTCCGTGCGTACTACTGCATTATGTTGTAAAACCTGATACCATAATTTCGTATGATATTATATATGTTTGTTAATATTTGGCGAAATAGAAAAGTATATGTTTAAAAATGTATTCGGTATTTCACGGTGAGCTCCTAAACTGCATTGTCTAGCTTCCGCACACATTATATAAGCTTACTCGATCAGTTCCAAAGTTCGTGGCAGATGATAAGGGTTAAGTTCTATCTAGCTTAAATAGCTTTTGTTTAGACTAGCTTTTTAGTAAGTTTAAACTGTGATATTACTAAAGGATTAATTATTAATTCGCATGTAGACTACGGGCTAACATTTGATCTGTAATCTTTGACTCTGAGTAGCAAAAGTAGTGGAGATATTTGTAACCGTTATTCTGAGACAATGAAACACAGGAATGAGCCACTAGGATACGGAGACAGTTTAAGATGTAATAATTTAATTGGTAATCCAATAAGTAAATTTTTATTAAAATCAACGTACTTACGATGGAGAAATTTAAACACTGACGATATCACTACTCTTTAATTTAAGAGTCATTCAGAAAGTAGAGAAAGCTGTGTTCTTTGAAGAAAAGATTTACAAAGAAGTAATCCACAGGAGATACAGGTTGGGGAACAAACACATTTGAATCTAAAAATTCAAGTATCAATGCGCGGATCACATTTTCCGTTGGCGAGATTGTCGCTGGACTGAACTGATGGAAGAGAGATTAAATTTAGATGAATCAAGTCTTGCATGTGCTTTTGGCCAGGTATAGCGTGTTGGCGATCCGATAAAGCGGTATTACATGAGAGATGATTATAAGCAGTAATTTTGTTAGAAACGAGTTAGACAATTTAATTGAAAATCTGTGACTGTGTACAAATATTATGTAAATTGCATATGTCACAACCCGTACACGTCTAGAACATTCCCTTTGATCTCAACTGGGTGCAGTGAATTATTCATAACAGACGACTACCGAGTTGCTCATTTGGATACGACGTTCCTAATTTAGGAGGCACATCAGATTTTACGCGAATATTCATAAAAACCATCCTGAAAAATCTTGCTTGATCGATATTTTTAAAGCTTTAATATTTTACAAAAAAGTGTGATAATCATAAAAAAAAGCTGTAGTTCTCATTTAGATGATATCAAGGAATAGGAACTTATTACCAATTTTAATATTATACTTGTGTATTAATGTTTTATTGTAAAGAAAACAAATATAGGCGCTTGTTAGAAGCTTCGACTGGTAATAGGTCTCTGTTACTGGAGATAGTCTAGGTATGTACGACCGCAGCGCCTATTTCTGCCATCTAAAAGCAGTGTAGAAACATTACTGTGTTTCGGTTTGAAAGCTGCTATAGCCAGTATAATTACTGCGGTAACGGGAATCAACTTATTTCTCAATCTTATGTCTGAGGCCTCGAGCGCAATGTGACGCAGTGTTTATCATTCTAACTTGCGCTACATTATCAAAGGTTCTGCTCGTTTCATCGCTTCGTTGAATAAAAAAAAAAACTAATCGGTTTAAGCTCTACTGAAGATCAGTGCTGTAGTAATTTTGCACAGCATGCTGCCGGGATTTAATTATGTCATCTCATTCCTTTATACAGAATTCTCGTACTAAGTTTCCATTTTGTAATCATAGTTATTTTTTGACAGATGTATGTCTATATCTAGTGTCTTGGTCCGTGAAAAAGTTAAAATATTAATTAGTAAGTTAAAAGCTAATGAAGTGCTCTTGTAACAGTAAAAGTGATACGTATCAAGGATAAAGTTGAGCTGAATTAATTTGTATCACCTGGGATACATCATTATAAAGTTAAATGAGACATCTGCGATGCAAATATGCAAACTGTAACAGTAACTTGTTAACTTAACTTTGTTACATTAAGTGACAGCTAATTCAGGGGTGGCAGGTCTCTGATGCCGGATGCTGTCTAGGTAGTTCAACCGCAGCTCCAAAATACTGTGTTATTGTTTGAAGGGTGTTGAGGCTAGTGAAATTACTGAGGTAACAAGACACCATTTTTAGTGCCGAGGAGCGTAATGTAGTGCTATATGTATTTTCCTAACTAATCCCACGTTGTTATAGGTGTATCACATACCATCAGGCGATGATGTTGAATCTCGTTACCGTAGTAATTTTACTACCTACAGCGTGTTATAAATCTGAATACATTAATGTTGATATACTACTGTTTGGCGATAGAAATAGTCGCTGCGGTGATACGTACCCTATACGGTCCCCGGCAAGAGAGACCTGCCATCAGTAAATCATCGCCTTTTGGTTTAAGATGATGAAGCTGTTAAAAGCATGAAACAAGTATCTAACTACTTGAAATAATACTCACGTTCTGTATTAATTCAATAGCAAACAATGTTCTAACAAGTTTTAATGGCGGATGTGTTAAAGCAACAAATTTGAATATAAACGGCGCCGCTAGTATTTTATTGTGATTCAATTTCCTTAAGATTGTTGTCACAAGAGCTGGTACATCATCCATACGCGACTTTGATATTCATTTATGGTAATACCGAGCTAACGGCGGGGATAACAATAAAAAAATACAACGATATTACATTTAAAACTTTTTTCATTTTGAATCTCATGAAAATAAATGTAAATCATCTGAAATGTATACGGATTTGGTTTTTTTTTATTTAGGCTATTGTTTGGTTCGTTGTTTAATTGTTATTGTATTTAAATGTAAACTAAACGATTTTAATATTTTCACTTGCTATAATTATATACATTATACTGTATAACTTATCTATATAGATTTATATTATATTAGAGATTTCCACTTAAGTTGATCACAATGTCTCTGGCATCGTAAGACCAAGAGACTTGAAATTTGGTAGGAATGTTCTTTTAACTGATTATAGATCAGCTAAGAACGGATTTTATGAAGTGTGACCTTAAAAAGAGTTGAGAGGGTGTTAATAACTGGAAGTGACCCGAGTGGCGGCGGGTTTTTTTTTTATGCTGGGAAAATGTTTACGTATATTCGTTCTCTCGGGGGCAAGGACAGTTTATGTCGGACTTGCACCGACTAAAACCCCCACGATGTTCCGCCTCATCGCCTGATGTTAGGGTCACGGGAACGCTTTCGCTTCCAACCGCAACCCTGCCGGCGCTGGCCGCTTTCGCCGCCCCACCTCGGGACGGAGCTATGAACTCTCCCTTTCCAGGGCACGCCGGAATATGTAGCGCGCCTTCTCCTCGGCCTCCTGCAGTTCAGAGTCCACAGGAGTCGCGAGAGAAAACCTCTTCCGGCTCCCCGCGGCGGAAAGATGTTGAGCCCGATGCTATCCGTTTATGGCCGCGGATGACAGAGAGAACGACGCATCACAATACTGACACTCCTCTTCCCTCGCGACCCCATCGCCGCCGCATCACCGGTGCGACACCGATTAGTCGCAAAGGGTACTCCCTCCGCGACTCCATCTCGGCAGCAAAGGGCAGTATGAAACCGCGCATACAGCCGGTCGCAAAGGGCAGCGATCCCCGGCCACTCCGTTGAGCTTCAAGTTATCCAACCGGTACTCGAACCTGGAGCGGCTGCTTCGGCCGGCCGGGTGCATTCCATTTTGCATCACCGTGTCTCGGTCCACGGTTACTAAGCCGTCCCGTACGACAAGGCGGGAACGCGTTGGGGGGGGTGGCAGCATGTTCCCGCCGGGCGGAGAATTTCTAACAAATTTCAAGTTTGAGTTTCAAATCTAATTCAATATTACAGCCTGCAAAGCTAACGAGGAACAGTTAATATATTATATATTTATGTATTACTGTCCTAGGGTATTATAATGAATTTAATAAATATTATCGTGTATCTCTGGCTAAAGGTTAGCCGATCTACTGAGTAAATAAGTCTAGTAGCGTCTTCATCGTTTGAAATAATAAAGTGTTAAATTCATAACATCTCTTCTTTTAGTTAGTCGGTTACTGAATATAAATAATTTTATTACTGAAATTTAAGAGAGTGGCGTCGCCGAGCCGCGCTCACTGAAGCTGCTCCGTAAAACCATCCAGCCATTATTCTAATTTGTTACGTCTTCGACAAAAACGTGAGCTACTTTCATATCATGAAGGTTTTCATGAGACGCGACTACTGGAGGTAGCTTGAATTATTTTTGAGTAAATACAGTCAATGACTTTTTGAGATTTATTTATTTAAAACAAATAAAAAATATTGAAAATCGTCGGACTTAAGGTCAAATATAATTTTCAACGCATCTATCATATAGACTAGACAGAAAGAAGGTAAGGGTACAATATGTTACAAGTATATAAGATACAACTTAAATTATATACATAAGGTATGATGATTATCTCTATCGGGTGATGATGATGATGACATAAGAGATTTCCTCCTGATGTCTGAGACTCATCACGATATCTTTAGAACCAAAACGCCTAGGTACTTACAGTTAGTGCGAAGATTCATTTTGTCGAGTAATTAAGAAAGGATTTTACAAAATTCCTTCTCCAAAGGGAGTTGCGCGGGTATTACTGCTAGAAAAGAGAGCGGGAACAGGTACATACATATATATCAACTGTCAGGCTATAATGTATATTAATATATCTACATACACATATACTATTGATCGATTAAATAAAACTTAGAAAAACGAAAGAGGAAGAACAACTATGTTACATAGTGAGCGACATTTTTCTTAAAGAAAACATAAAACATTGAAAACCTTTATTTTCAATATCGAAGACTAAGACGAGGAATAGTAAGATGGTTGTCTCTGGTCGATTCCGGAGCCACTTGTGTTTACTTTCCTTGCTTGGTTATTACTTTGTTATTGTAAATAAACCGATAGTAACAGGGCATTGTTTCGTGATACTGTTATAAAACATTGTTATGGTTATCCGCCATGTGAAGTCTAATGTTAGTTCAAGGTAAATAAAAAAAAATTACCACTGATCCGTGTTCTCTATTAGCGCAATAATATTTACAACTCCTCGCTTTCAACACCCTTACTCTTAATCTGTCGACAACCACAATTTGTTCCCAAAAATTTACGAACACTGACACACGAACATTAGTGATGTACTTTATGTTAAGAAGTTTTTTTATTGTTTATTTAAAACGGTCATAGTTGCTTTAACTTAAAAAAGGAGGCTTTATTTATAAACTGTTGTAATGGTGGTATGTCTCTGTTCCATTGATGGCAGGTCTCTGTTCCCGCAGAACGTCTAGGTAAGTACCACAGCAGTGTCCAATTTTCTCTAAGACGATCTCAACTGCTCGTGGTGCACTCTGTTAATCAACAAACGAAGCTCTAGCTCCCACCAATCCGCATTGGGCCAGCGTGGTGGGAAATGGCCCAAGTCCTCGATATTAATCTCTGTCCGACCGACGCCGATAGCAGTGGACGTCTATAGGCTGATGATGTACCGGTTTTGTGGAAACATTACTGTTTTCCGTATTCAAGGGCGCTGTAGCTAATGAAATTACTGAGGTGTCGAGACTTAATATCTTATATTTTTTTATTCAACAACGAGACGAGAGGAGCAAGACGTTCACCTGATGGTAAGTGATACGTCTGCTCATAACAACGTGACGCTCGTTAGGATGGTATACACTGCACCACATTGCGCTCGCCGCCTTGAAATATAAGATTCTCTCTTGAGATATAAGAAGAGTCTCGTTCACCCAGCGATCTCATTAGCTACAACACCCTTCAAACCGGAACACAGTAATGTTTGCACATTACTGTTTGGCGGGAGAAGAGAACAACAGAAGAGCTTAGGTGGTATCTACCTAGACGGTCTCCGGCAACAGAGACTTACCATTAGATGCTGTGTTTGCCATCCCGTATAAGTACTGTATTGCTATGGGCAGATATATTACTTATTATCATCAGGCGACAGACGTCCACTGCTGGACATAAGCCTCCTTCAAAGATACCCACATTGATCAGTCCTGTCTTGCCCGCTTCCAGCGGCTTCTCGCAATCTTAAGTCGTTTATCATATGGGGGGGTCTGGGCCATTTCCCACAACGCAGGCCCACGCCGATGTATTACTTACCATCAGTAAAAATTGTTCGTCTCGTTTTATTGTCGAATAAAAAAATATATATAGAAGTTTTGTTAATAGTCCAACGGTTATATTATATGACATAGCGGCCAGATGATTACTCATAACTGATGGTGATAACTGTATTATTCTATTCTGCATTATTTACCATCAACATCAGCTGACAGACATCCACTGCTGGGCATTGCCCACCGCCAAAGATTTTCACATCGATGGAGTAAGTATTCATATGAGTGGGGATTTGGGTCATTTCCGATCACGCTGGCTTAATGTGGGTTAGTAGGAACCAGTCTCGTTTGTTGATTAGCAGGGTGCACCACGAGCAGGAGGCGTGAACTTGGATCCCGTAAGTTGTCGTGCGTGAATTGTTACACCCTCTATATACTTGCTATAATAATTGTAAATATAATTACAGTATTTCAGGATAATTAAATGCGGTAAGATATCACGCTTTGTTCAAGCGTTTAATTAGTTCAGAATATATCTACGATTGTGTTGTAATATGTTATTTTGATACGAAACTGATATTATAATAATATTTTCCATGTTTACTGAAACGAATAACTTGGACAAAGCTTTCCATTTTGATAAATAAAATATAAGTAATATAAGTACTAATGTCTGCTTACAAAATATAATTTGCAGAAAAAAAATTAAAGCGTTATTTCATGCATTCATACAAGAAGCATGTTTAGTTTTGGTTTCGGTGGTGAAATGTTCGAAGAGATAGTATGTCTTGTAGGGGGCATTCTCTCTGTCTACTGATGGTAGGTCTCGGAGAACGTCTAGGTAGGTACCACCACAGCGCCTATATCTGCCGTCAAACAGTATTGTGCAAACATTACTGTGTTCGAGTTTGAAAGGTGCTGTGGCTTGTTTAATTACTGGGGTAATGAGACTGAAAATCTTATGTCTTAGGCTACGAGTATAATGTGGTGTAGTATATATCATCCTAACTAGCGCCATTATGTTATGGTTTGCTTTGTTATCATTTACCATCACGTTAACGTCCCGCTCGTCTCGTTGATTAATTGAATAAAAAACAGTTACCTGGTTATTTTTACGTCTTAAAACAAACTCAGTGGTCATCTTCAGCGATTGGAGAAGTTACAGAATCTCTGTTCCGGAACACAACCGCGTCTTTAGGCTATTCTGGGATAGCCTGTCCTGGGGCATGTTTTAGGTAGTCCCTATCTCTCTCACGAATTAGCAGACGTCAAGCCATTGTCCTCCACAGCGTCGTATAGAAAGCGATGAAAACTCCTATTCTGACCTTGAAACAAGTAAGGAGTCTGTACGCAAGCGTTAAACATCTTTGAAGTGGTACAGGTTCGATCCCCATCGAGCTCAAGCTTCTGGTAAAGAAATCAATAAGTCGCGGGTTTATAGTTTTGGTGACATTTGACAGTTTACTTAGAGTAATAGATTAATAGTCCTGACCATCTCGTTATAAATAAGACCTAAAGTCCTAGCAGAGAGAACTTTGAAACTGAACACAGACGCTTTTTATTTATCTGTACAGGGGTTTATACAAGTTGGTATATGTTAGTACATTTCGGTTTTTTTTTCACTTGACGGAAGATTTATGATATTACTTGTTCAGAACTCATGTATGTAATTTGATAAACGTTATTAAAGATCTCAAACAAAAGTCTGAGCAGAGCCTTAATGCTATTAAGAAAATTTGGTAGCTAGCCCTCAGGATGGAAAGCTTCTATAGGCTGTTACAATGAAGATAATATTACACATATTTATATAAAAAAATAATTGTGAAGGCTTTTGAGGATTATTGTTCAAAGCCTTACAAAAGAAGTAAGTGAGGAAAAATACCTTTTCTAGATTTTTCTTTTATTAGAAAGAGTTACACAAACGTCTTTCTTGTTACGCAATGATTGTAGTTGCAAATTAATTCAATACTTTGAGCTTTTAAGACGTTGTCTTAGTAAAATAAAAAAAAACAGTCTATTAAATAAATTATGGTTCTGTACTTCTGTTAAATTTAGTTCTGTATAAATATGTAATTCGTTTCTATCAGCTTCAGGCAACCAAAAGTAGGTGGATATAAAGTATAAAATCATATTTTCCATATATTTTTATTCAAGGAAAAGATTAGACGACACGGACGTTCACCTGATGGTGAGTGATACGCCCGCCCATAACAATGTGGCGCCAGTTGGGTTGATATACACTGCATCACAATACGGTTGTCGCCTGAGACATAAAATTTGATTCCTCCAGTAGAGAATAATCTGCGTACTTCTTATTGGCTCTAGAAATAGGAGCTGCTGTGGTATGTAGACGGACTCCAGCAATAGAAACCTGCCACCAGTTAATTAACTTACCACCAATATAATTAAGTAATGGTGGAATGATATGTTGATAGTCGGAGAAAGCTGCCGGACGCAGGTGCCGCAGAGCCGATCAGCGTAGAGACCTTTGGGGGATGGCTTATGTCCAGCTATGGACTTCTATCGGTTGACGATGATTATAGTTAAGTACTAATTAATGAATTTAGTAAACGGAAGCTACAGTTATACATTAGTATGATACTAATATACATCCTGAATATCTGAATATTGTGTGTATTACCATTTCCCTTCAAAATGCCACGCGCATGCCTTTACATGGCAAGTTTAACTAACATCCAGCTTCCGGGAAGGAAATGATTTAATTAAATTCCAGCTTGCCTATTCTTGGAATGTATGATTTGGAAATATTATTCAAACAATACTTTAACTCACAAAAATAAATTTTAATTACAAAATATAAAGACAATGAGTACGAGATAAAAAGAGAAATGTTTTATTGGCAGGCAGGCCGGAGACCATACAGGTACCACCGCAGCTTCTATTTCTACTGCCAAACAGCACTGTGTTCAGGTTTGTAGGGCGTTGCACCTAGTGAAATTTCTTTGGTAATGAGACTATGTTTTACGTCTCAAGGCGATAAGCACCATATGCTCATTATCATCCTTTCTTATCCTCATTAGCACAGCTTTGTTATGGGTAGGCGTATCACTCACCATTAAATTGTAGTCGCGTTCGTCTCGTCGCTGCGCATGAAAAAAAGAAGAACACTTCTCATTTATATATTTTTTCAGGGTCGATATGACTCCCTGTCTGAGATTAACAACCACTAAGTAGATTACTGTGGAGATGACCACATCAAGGTAAAACCTCGGTAAACGTTAGTACTGCCTAATTTACTAGAACATTATAACTACGTCCGCTTTGGCCAAGAAGAAATGATCCTGAAGAAGATATTTTTATTGGATTTATTTTCGAACTCACCTGTTGGGTTCTGGATTGGATATGGCCAAGCAAAATGAGGTCAAGTATACATCATCCTAACTAACTACTACGTGGTTATAGATAGACGAATGACTAATCTTACTTCGTTGGAGTAAAAACTATTACTGTGATCCCAATAGTTATATATATGAGAGCTACATTATTTTTCAACACCTTCAGCCTCGTTATCACTATGATCAATATGTTAGTCTATTATTAATAAAATACTCTTTCGATAATCATTAAATCGCAGTCTCTATATTTGTAAAGAAACACACAAATTTACGTGTTAAAATAGTTTTTTCTTTACAAAATATATCTTTTTTTTACTGATACTAACTTAAACGAAACTGTACCCTCTCAGCAGTGAACAACTTTTGAGTATTCGTTAAAGAATTTTTTTCGTTCGTTATTTTTTCGTCAGAACAATAGTTACATTAAACTGAGTGATAAAAATATATTTCACAATTTTTTTTTGTTAACAGATATTTTAAGTTTATTGTTTATTATAGAGTAAAAATGTTTTGTTGGTAAGTATATTATTTACCTTCTTTCGTGGTCCGAGACGAATCATTAAAATAATTTTTTGGATGTTCTATTTAGGTTAGGGTTTATCACTTGTAACTGATAATGGATACTATGTTATTTAGTAATAAACTTTTAAGAAATACTTTGTAATTTCAGTTGAAAGGATAATAGAAGATAAACTAAGGCCCATACACAGGCTATACCCGTATATGTATTTTTTAACAGTAATGTACAAATATTGTTGATGCTGATGATGGCTCTGTACTTAGTAAAATTTTGGGGTGATAAGCTTCTAATATCTTATCTTAAGGTACATATAATGCTATTTAACCATTTCAACTTATCAAGAGGTGAACGAAAATAAAACGATTCTAAGTATTAAGCAAAAGTGGCAGGACGGACGGAAGTTCTTGCTGATGACAGTTCTAAATGTAATAAAAATTCCCAAATAAGACAAAAAAATATCGAAATGCTTGGTACTGTCTGAAAACTTTTAAGCAACAAGGATCTTATACAAACAAAGGTAACATTAAATACTCCTGTATCCTCTTCCTTCTCCTGCGATACATTTTGAAATCTGTAAAGAAAATATCTCTGTATTACAACGCGCGGTTTATTACGCGCTTTTAAGTCCTGAAGGAATGACAAATCCACCTGAAACGCGGTTACAGGTGCGCCCTCTTGACATTGACGAAGGATAACATATACAGAATACACTCCGGTAAATCTTCAGTTTGCTGAAGAATTTCAGACGACAGACGGAAGATGTGTTTTTGAATCATTACGATTCATGAATTCATATTCAAATATATGTATTTTTAACCGACTTTAGATATTTACGAAGAATACCCTGTCAATATGATAGTATTAGTTTTTTTTATTGTTAACATAACCTAGTGTCGACTCCACATAGAATGGGAAAAGGGCAGGAGGAAGAAGAAGAACGTAGGAGGGGAACGTAGGGAGATTGGTTATAGTTTGCCTAGTGAAACAGATGATCATGATGACGATGAACAATAAATGCATGAAGTAATGTAGAAGGAATCATTTATGTTTTTTTTTATAAAACTAAGCGACGAGACAAGCAAGTCGTTAACCTGATGGTAACTGATATGCTTGTCCATAACAATGTGGGGCTTGTTAGAATATTATATACTGCACTAAATTTCTACCTTTATCCACAATCATCACCAATTCTTAATCTACCTTCAAAATACTTAAAGTAATAACAAAAGTGGATAATAAGTTTCAACATAAATTAAAAGGTCTAAATTTAAAATTTGTATATTAACAGGTTTTTCTTACTTTTCCAATATAAAGACTACCCTACTCTAGTAACCAACATCCTAAATCTATAATGTTATAAATAATTGAAGAAAAATCTTTAATAGTACAAAAATACGCTTCTCAGTTCCTTCCGCATAGTTTTATTCATTTAAATGTATGTAGAATGCGTTTATAATAAACAAATAATATTGTAACAATTCAGCATCCGTATATACATTAAAATGATTATGAACATACATTGTTGGTTTTACGGTCTCGTAAACCATACAGGCGGAGGCATAAAGCCTGCAGCCCCTCGTAAAGATAACTTATTCACGATATCTGATACAAATTCACTATCCTGGAAGGTGCGTTAATATTTATCGCATGTTATGAAATACTCTTTGGTTTGGTAAAAGTTTTTATGTACATGTGAAATCTTCACGTTTTGTTTCAGGCGACTGAAAGGTAGACCGTATATGACAAGTAATACGCTTTTGGAAATTTCTTCCTTGGACCCATAAAAACCATGAACTCAATCCCATAAATTGTTTAAAAATTTGTTCACACCTTAATTGACATTTATTTTGAAAAAAAATTCATATGCTATATAAAAGGGAACAAAAAATATCTATACATATACATACATACAGACTTCTGTCGATCCTTTAAGTGTATAACTTCAATTTTATTATATAACATCATATGACCATAAAAGTATTGACCATAAAAGACGTCTTTCTTCTTCAGCAAAAAGTTAAATTTCATCCTTAAAATATAATCTTCTCAGAAATCTCAAACTCTTAAACTGTAATCTAATTACAATATTTAATCATAATCAGATCAAATTAGAAGCATTCATTGATTAGATTAGACAGTTAAGTTGTCTACAGCCGGAAATCGTTTCGTCAGGAACCTTTGCAGCAACGATTTTTACTGTTAAACAGTAGTGGGAGAGAGAGGAGACTACTTTTAAAAAGTTTTTTTTTATACCACAAAGCAGCGAGATAAACGTTCGCACAATGATAAGTAATACGTCTAACCATAACACTGCAGTGCTAGTTCATCAGTATCATCTGACTACATGAGATGTTGATTCATTAGTTAGTTTCATTAACTACAACGGCTTTTAAACCGGAAAATTATTTTGAGAAATAATATTCTGCAAATATTACTACATTTGCAGAATACTGTTTAGCAACAGAAAATGGCGCTATTGTACTTGACTTCACTTATTTAATTTGAAAAGGTTAAAGCTTGATCACGGTCCTACTTGTTGTTAAGTGATGTGGTGGTCTCGTAGCAAAGCTACATTGTAACAGTTTATTCATTCTTGAAGATACCCACGTCATTTGGAGGGAACACTGACGTCGGCAAGATGTCCACTTCTTTGCTTTCCTTATGAAAAACCAAGATCTGAACCTCTTCGTTCATAAATTTATTTACCAAATTAGGATGGTGATTCGCCGTTTTCCTAATTGTCACCGGCGAAAGAGATCGCTAAGATAGATAGTAAGATGTACATCAACAATAATTTTTTTTATAAATTTATTACTACACTTTCATGTAGTGTTTCATAGAGCTAAAAATAATTTTTCTTAGGAAATCTTGAAGCCATTCTCACCGCATACAACACCCCAAGGACTCTTTACTTATAACTGACACTCTGTATTATAGGTTCCGAGAGGCTTCTGCGGAAAATTTTGTCTGTACGTTTGCCGCAGTTGGACCGATTCGGAACTTATTGCTTCTGCATAAAGCCTATAGTTGCTTTGTTCTAAACTTACTTAATCTCCGTGATTGATCACCGATCACATGATTCTAAGTGAATTAGATGAATTGAGAGTTAATATTTGGTGATCGTTCATAATATTAGACAAGCTATTGCTCGCAATGTGAAAGTAGAATAGTATATCATAAAGTCTTTAATATGGGTGTGAGAGTTCTCTTACCACTTATTTGGTATAGTATGAACTATTATCATGTGATAGACGCCCACAGCTGGGCATCCCTGAAGATCTCGCACGTTATATATGCATTTCTGCATTCCTCACTGAAAACTTTCTGAAGAATAATATTTAGTTGTAGCCAGTAAAATTCCCATACAAAGTATTCGTTGCCCCTGTATTGGAAAGTGTATCTATTGGTTTAACCGTGGAAAAAGTAAAAGAGTCTCCTACCTAATCAATTCCTCACTTCAATCGATTGTTAATATTCCCGTCTATAAGTTTTTCATACAAGAAATCTATAAACCAAGCCAGACAAAAATAGTAACAAGAATCATACATACTTTAATACTTTTTCTTCATACAACTCTTTGAAGGTAACATGACAATATTTGTACACTACAACCTTTAGGCACTTCGGTGGTCTCTTTTAGAATAGACCTCAGGAGTTTCTAACATATTATGTTAACTGATCTCTACGAAAATCAATTAAGACTGAATTAAAATAATTTTACTATTAATGAAAATCATTCAAAATCTATGGCGAGGACAATTCAGCTTCTTATTACTCAAGTTATGATATTTATATCAACACACATATATATATATGTATATATATATATATATATATGAAAATCTTCATTTTATAAACAAATAATTTAATAATCTAGACATGAGTTATTATTACGATTATTTCTGTAAATGTATGATTTTAAAACATCGCTTGATTTTATTATTTGACTTACTCAACTAACTTTAGGTCCCTTATTCCCTCCCGTGTATTAAGTACAGTGTATTAAAGTTATTAAATATATACATGTGCTGTAGCTAATATATTTTATTTTAGCTACATTAATTGGCTAACTACCACCAAGTTTACTTTTATTGAATATTAACCAAATTTTATTACTTCTGAGACGCAGTACAAAAGCGCGTGTTTTGTTACACGAGGGTCTGCAGTTTGATTGAGGAAGCACATACTTTGGACTTTTGTGGATAGTAGCGTTTTTACGATCACGCCCAAGCTCACTCCAGTCCTCATATAATAAATATGCTGCTATAACAACGTTGTTGTGTTCCGGCTTCCAATACAAAGCCAAAGTAAGGTGGGGTGTGAAGAGTCCCGCACAACAACTCACGAAGCTAACCTCACCTGCTTATGGTGCTCCCTGCTACACAAGAAACGAAGCTCTGTTTTCTACCAACCCGCATTGGGCCAGCGTGCTGCGAAATGGCCCAAATCCCAAATACGAACCCCTAAATACAACGGCCTCTACTGCTCGGCGATGCGGGCAGCGCAGGACTGATCGATGTGGGGATGTTTGGAGCAGACCTATGTTGGCAGTGGACGTTTATCGGCTGACGATGATTCCGTGTGACCTCATTGTCATTTAACAGCATCCGAAATAGATTTCGTTTTCGTCTTTAGTAAATAAAAATAAAACTATGTTATAGATATAAGAAAGATTGACTAGATAATAAACGTCAGTTAATTGTAGTACTTAGAAGGTCGCGTTCTAATAATGGAGGTCAAAGTAAAAACTATAAACGGATGTACGAAGAGAAGAAATAATTAATTTAAAAATTACATCTTTATAAAAAATTATCGAGAAGTCAGACCAATAAAGATGTCCTGGAGATACACAAAATAGATATAAAATAAATAAATAAATTATTTATAAATAAACATATATAAATAAAATTTCTAAATCATGACAGACGATCCGATTTATCGCATAAAGGTTTGATTCATTGTAATATTAATGTGAATATAGTGAAATCGTAAATTTTGATGAAAAAAATATTTTTTTAATATCAGGTTATTTATTTGCAACGGAATTGAATTCTTCTTATCAGCCGCATAACGCCCACAACTGGACATAAGCCCTTTAAGGATCCTCATTGATTGAGGAGGATTTGGGCCTTAGTCCCACAACGCTGGCTCAGTGCAGGTTGTTGGGTGGTCACATCCCCGTCCGTTGTTTAGTAGGCCAGATCCCGTGTAGATTAGGTTGACTTGGTAAGAACTCCATAAGAACCCTTTACACTCTACTTGAATTCAAGTGCATTGATATATTTAAAAGCAATTCCAAAATGATGAAAGGAAACATTCGTTAGTAAATAACTGAATTAAATTTGTTAGAAGTTATTTGATCATAATTAAGTTGTTTTAAAAAATTTTAGTGTCCCGTGCCCAGTGGTGGACATCTATCACTTAATAAATTTTATACTTAAACAACAAAATGTTTTCACTTGATCCTTTATAAGATGATTACAATAAAATAAAATTTTATTTATTTGTCACCACAAACCAAAGTCGATTGGAAACCAAATTGTATCCAAGTGATAATAATGATGTAGCTATTGCTTAATATTGGGTATCGAGACTCAAGGCGACGAGCACAAGGTAGTGTAGTGTATATCATCCTAACTAGCGCATCGCTATAAGTAGGCAGTTCGTTGAATAAAAAAAAGTTTTATTTATAAATTCTCTAAAGTCTGATACATTCTATAATATTAAAATAAGTTCCTTTTTGAAGCAATATCATATAGATTACAAGCAAAGATTATTCCTTAAGTAATTTGTAACTAAGTTGAAGCTATACATAAAGTATGTTACATTGTAGATATTCTAAGTTCAGATATAGCAGTTTTACAGACATTTTAATCCTATTTTATGCGGATATTTAGCTTCGCTGCAATCCTGCCACTTTGAAGTTGTGCTGGCAATTTACCCGATGACATGCGCGAGATGAGATTCTAAATTGACTATTAAATATCACGCGAGCTAGTTAGACTATACGTCTGTACTATAACATGCTCTGGGACTAACCGTTCATATTATTAATAAAAACTGAAATTAGTGTATAATATATACCTCGTTTCATTTCTGTATGTTATAGTAGAGACAGGATATTAAATTTTCTGATTATATTCAAACTTTTCTCATTACAAGGTTTGAAGACTACTGTTTGACAGGAATAAGGGAACTGCAGTGGTAACCAGACGATCTCCGGAAACAGACATGCCACCAGTCAAGTACAACAACAAAGTACAATAAGTATATGTATATATTTACATATATATTTAGAAGGTATCCAAAGATTCAATAATTCGTCACGAGAACTCTAAAACTATTAAACGTAAACACTCAACATTTGGTAGAGATATTGCTTCTGCTTTATAGAGGTCAGTTAAGAATGGATTTTGCAAAATTCTTTCTCCAAAGGGAGTTGCAGGGGTGTCAATAACAGGAAGGACCTCGGGGAGACGCCGGCTCGCCACTGGGCGGGGATATTTCGGACAAACTTAAAGTTTAAATTTCTAATCTAATTCTATGTTAAGGCCAGCAAAGCGGTTAAAATTATTACACATACATATTTAATTTAATAAAAGGTATGGTAATATTTCATAGAAAATATATATTTAAGGTCATTCTCAATGTAGAATATTTTCAACAAAAATATCAAAATGCTTAATTGAGTAAAAGAAATATAAACATCGAGAATCTTCCATTTGTTGTTATCTAATAATCGGAAGGTTTGAATCTATCAAACAATGTATGGAGGTAATATTTAATATATTCTATGTATAAATTGTTACGTATGTAAAATATATTAATGTGTTGATTTCATAGCGACCATTTTAGTGTGATATTAATTTCCAAAAACAATTTTACTGACCCATGGGAAATATATTTTATTATCAGGTTATAATCAATTAGGGTATGACATTGCGAAATGTTTGCGAACTCGGTTCGAATTTAATCATATTCATTGAACTATGTACTGATTCAAACTATTTATCAATTATTGAATATTAACTGATACCTATATAGTGCGTGTATTGGGGAAGGTCACGTCCAGCAGTGGACAATAATACGCCGAAATCATGATGATATTTAATTAAAGATTCAAAATTACCACTGCGGTGTCGGTTATTACATCACTATGAAAGTTCGTGTAAGCTTTTTTATTCGATGATTGATTTAATAACAAATAACAACAAATTGTGCTCGTCGTCTGCCTTCAGACTTAAGATGTTTTTTTTTTATTAACCTGAGGGAAATGCCTGCGCATACCCGTCCTCGCGGGGGCACGTACACGTTACGTCGGACTTGCACCGACTAAAACCCCCAGGATGTTCCTCCTCGTTGCCTGATGGCGGGGTTACGGGAACGCTTTCGCATCATCCGCAAGACTTAAGATGTTAAGTCTAAATACCCCAGCAATTTTACTAGCTACAGCGCTTGTAAAACCGGAACACTAATTTTTACGTGTTACTGTTTGACGGTAGAAATAAGATCTGTGATGGTACCTCACTAGAAGATCTCCAGCATTAGACACTTTCCACCAATATTATCCAAATATAGATAATGATTTTGGGTTAACTAGTTTGCAACTTATACTTTAATGATGGTAAGCTATGCTACCCCCAAATAGTAATGTGCAAACATGTTCTGGTTTGAAGAGAGTTATACCTTTTAAAATTACTGAAAAATGAAATTTCACATCTTATGACTAAGCTACCACAATGCAGTTTATATCATCTATATATAACTAGCATCAAATACCAAAAACTTGGTATCAGTTGCTGAAGAAGTATGTTATCATTTTAATAATTTGTCTTAAGGTAAATATAATCGGAAGTTTAATAGTTGTTTGTTCTTAAGTTTGAAACTAAACTTAAAGCAGTCAGTTGCTTCCGATCCACCGGGAAACCGGAAAATAAAAACTTAGTGCATCGTGATCATTACTTCCTCAACTATTTACAAGTCGACTTCCTTAGCGAATAAAGTTTTATCTCTCTCGATATATTTTGTTTAGCGTATTTTTATGGTACCTCTTTCTTGGTTCATCATTTGTCTATACGGTTAATAAGATAAAAAATCTCATAAGCTTCAGCGCTATAAGAAACTGTAGTTAAAAGATTTGGTACTAAACCAAATTGTTTTAATCGATTTGAAAAATGTGAAATGTAGATTCGTTACCTTAGTAACGTAACTTAACTACGGCTGCAGAAATAGTAGCTTCGGTCTATCTAGACCAGCGATCGCCAATCTTTTTGGCTTGCAAATCAACAAACGAGGTTCTTGCTCTCACCATCCCGTGTAGAGTCAGCGTGGTGTCGAATGACCCAAACCTCCCCATATCAACCCCTACAAACAACAACTCCTAGTGCCCGGCGGTATTGAAGGCTACGCTGACTGGCTGGCTAACGCCGACTGATCGATGTGGAGATGCTTTGGTAGGGGCTCATGTCCAGCAATGGGCTTCTATAGGCTGATGATGAAATAAAGAAAACTATTAATAAACCATAATAAAATAAATAATTATGTTTCAATACATCTCAACACATAAGTGATGAATGTATTTCACATTTTTCTGCGGACCAGCGAAATGTTTATACGGACCACTATTAGCCCACGGACCACCACTTTGGCCAACGTCGATTTAAACTATATCGGACAATAGAGACCTGGCCTTAGTGAACATTTCGTAAGTAATAAGCTTTAAGCTATAAATTATTATTCCTATTGAATTTTCCAACTCTCGGATCCCCTTATCTAAGTTCACAATGCTAGGTGCGAATGATTTACTGTTTTAATTTCTCCTTTTGGTTCCTCTAGTAACGAGAAGACTTACTTATCACTAAATAATATTAATAATAATTAATTTTATTATCTTTATCATCATTTATGTCTACAAACTTTATACCATCATCAGCCGACAGAGGTCCACTGCTGGACATAGGCTTCTACCAAAGAATTCCACATAGATCGGTCCTGCACTGCCCATATCCAGCTACTTGCCGCGACCTCCACCAGATCATCGGACCACCTAGTAAGAAGCCAGCCAACACTGCATCTTCCGGTACGCGGAAATTTTATATATTACAGTACAAATAATATCTTGGTTTAAATCTTCAATTTCATTAACAACTTGATCTGTAAGTCTAAGGCTTCCGCGATTTATTTCCAATCGTTTCTATTAACATCTGTGCTCGTTTAAGTTTGTTAACCTTTAACCTTAAATTTTTTTATTAGTGACTTCTTCGAGTTCCTTGGAAGCCAAAATAATTGTTCAATAACCTCTTATTAATATATATCTATATTGCTACGAGTACTTTCTTATTCTGTATGTACATGTTCTATCTTTATAGTTTTTCTGTTAATACTGCTATATTTTCTCATCTTATCTTTATACTACGAAGGAAGCAACGAGACGAGCGGGATGTTCACCTGATGGTAAATGATACGCCCATCCATAACAATGGCGCTAGTTAGGATGGTATACACAGCACCGCATTGCGCTTGTCCCCTTGAGGCATAAGATATTAAATCTTAGTACCCCAGTAATTTCACAAGCTACTGCACCCTTCAAACTGGAACACAGTAACGTTTGCATACTACTGCTTGACGGCAGAAATAGGCGCTGCAGCAGTACCTACCTAAAGGATATCCGACAACAGGGACTTAACTCCTGTCCACCAGCTGAATGTAGCTCAACCGATTTCCAATGCGATCAGTCCGATGGCATCCAGTGATTCTCTGTCATTTTCACTAATTCCTCAGTTCCACTGGCAGACGGAAGCCTAATATCGCATTTGCCTTTAGACCTTCGTTATCAGTTAGCTCGGCCGTTGCTATGATTGTCTCTACGAGGATTTATTGAGCTATGATTGAGAATTTGATAAATCATAATTTGTATAATGTCTCGAGGATTCGAAAATATCGGAAAAAAATACGTATAACTGTAGTAAGTAGATCTGTATATGTGTAAAATGGTACAGAACCCTGACCTTCGAGCTTTTGTAGTATTTTTTTTTTAATTGAAAATTAAAAGTACATTTGCTTTCTGCACATTTTACACGAGAGCATTGCTTTTAATTATACTCATGTATATTCAAGTGAACGGTCTGGTTCATTTTTTTTCGCTCGACTTATATGTTTGATTGCAGTCGGGGAATTGGGTCTGTAGTAATTGTTTTTTTTTTAAATAAAACATCACGTGATGCAGGTATCGATGATACTAATACATATTTGAAGAAGCTATTTATTGATATTAATAAAATTCTTAATGCGACAGTAACATATATACAAGTATTTTTTTTTAATTTACAAAGCGATGAGACGAGCGAAACATTCACCTAAGCAAGCGATTTGTCTGCATATGACAACTTGGCGCTAGTTAGGATGATAGACATTGTACCATATTGTGATCGTCGCCTAAGACATAAGATATTAAATCTTGTTGTTCATGTAATTTCACTAGCTACAATGTCCTTCAAACCGGAAAACAGTCACCGGTGGCAGAGAAGTATAACTAGATTATATTAAACTGATGGTAGTAGTCTGTTGCCGGAGATCATCTAGTTACCATTGCAATGATTATTTATGCCACTAAATACAAGTGTGAAAACATCACTGTGTTCCTGTTTGAAGGGAGCCAGCTGCAACTAGTGATTATTGAGGTAACGAGATTTAGTGTATTAAATCTCAATGCGACAGGAAATGAATATTGCAGTGTTTATCATCGTAACAATTTTCTCGTCGTATTTAATATCTTATGAGCACGCGTATTACTTACTACGGTCGTCCTGTTTGTCTGTTTGCTTGATTAAATAATGTGAGACCAAAAATGGTAAGTTATATGAGTAAGTAAATGGTGGAATATCGTATTTCATTCCTCTCACTTCATCAAGGGGCATTAACTCTCTCAATCTCAATATATCAATGTCGGACGCCATACATTTTTCATGTCTAAAGTGAATCATGGTCCGATGAATGCCAACCGATGTACGTTATCGGATTATGCTATTTCCGGGATGTAACAATAACTAAATCCTCTACATTCACTACTAACTTACAATATCATAAATAAGTAACAACGCACGCTTAAGTTTTTTTTTTGTAACGACTAAAAATTTTACAATATATTAGCGATTCTTATTAACCGCCTCCTGCGCTGGCACTGTAGCTAGTGTAATTACTGAGGTAACGATGCTTGATGTTTTATATCTCAAAGCGATGAGATCAGGGTTGCAGTGTATATCGTTCTAACTAGCGCCACGTTGTTGTATGCAAGCGTATCCCTTACTATCAGATAAACGTCTCATATAGCCGCGTCTCGTCGTAGAATAAAAAAAAATGGTGTGCAAACATTACCGTGTTCCGGTTTGTCGGTCGTTGTAACTAGTGAAATTACTGACGTAATGAGACATAAAAATACACATATACCATATATGTACCTCCTTTTTTACCCCTGTTCTGTCTTTATCAAATCTCCTCAAATTTTTGTTTAAGTTGTAATGTAACTATTAAATATATGAAGTAATTATTAATTTGATTATTATTGTATTTATCTGTTAATTAAATGAAACTAATGTATACATATAAAATATTTATTAACTATTAATAATATTGTTATTTATATGTATTGTGCGTTTCAAACGTTTCGTCAGAAAATGGCGAAAAGGTTCAGCGAATGAATAACATTGTTTATAATAATTAAAGTAAGATCTAATAATATCTAGAAATAAATAGGATACATTAAGATAAGTGAAAAGAAGCGAAAATTATTAATAATAGAAATATTCAGATGCTGCGGTCGCGTCTGATAATGTACTTTTAATATTAATAGAGTGTTTTGCGCGAGCCGGATGTTTACTGTTCCCCGCAAACATTACTGAGAGAAATGTAAAATTTACTTAGGTGAGGTAGAAATATACAAGTTTGAAATATGTTACTTACATGCGGAATTTTTTTTTTCGTCATATAAGAAGAGTCTGTAATCAAAAAGTTTAAACCAATCTAAAGTAAATTAAGGTAAAAATATTATTTTAATTCCAATAAGTTAAAATACTAACAAATTGTTTCTATATAGGTTTTATAATAATTTAATAGCAAAAACATTTTGTCTAAGAAAATCATATATATATATATATCTACTAGGATTGCTTTTTGACGGAGCGATGACACAAGCGAGACCTTCACTTGATGATAAGTAAAAGAACGTGGCAATTCACGATACTGTTTGGCGGTTGAAATAGGACCTGCAGAACCTTTCTATGAGCAATTACACTTATCAGCGTGAGACTGTGGAATATTGAGGAGCAAGTTCTCCAGAAGTTTCCACCAAGTCAGCATACACTTGTTTAGGAGATATTTTTATGAAAGGTAACGGATGACGCTTCTCACTTCGACTGCTCGTATTCAAATGAAGACAGCTCCGTGAGATCACATCCTATCTATATAATATTTTGATGATGTTGATTTTCAACCGATAGACGTCCACTGTTGGGCATAGAGTACCCATAAAGAACTTCACATTGATCGGTCAAACATTAGCGGCCGTCGGTTGTAAGGGTTCATATGGGAGATTTGGGCCATTTCTCACCACTCTTGCCCAGTGCGGGATGGTGGGAACCATAGCCTCATTTGTTGATTAGTAGGGCGTGCCACAAGCAGTTGAGGTTGGCTTGGGCCACGTGAGTTGTTATGCGGGATTCTTATATCCCTTAATATATACATATATAATCTTTTGTCCGTTAATAATTAAGGACTACAGACAATGATTTTTTTTTAGATTTTAATTATTTAGTATTTGTAATACTCCATAATCATAACTTTGTGAGTACTTGGGGTGACGGGACAACATTCTGTCTCAAGGCCATAAAGCACAATGTGGTGCAGTGTATAACCAGGTGAACGTCCCGCTCGTCTCGTCACTTCGTTGAATAAGAAAACTTCTCGAAGACCTCGTTGAATAAGAAGACTGTGTACTCCTATACAGAGTTATCAGTTGTAAACGTTGTGGATGTAACAATCATAGAACCCCTTTTTTGTTTGGTAATTCATAACGTACGCAAGCACATTACATGTGTTAATGCAACAGCAATATTACATTTGCTCGCTGCCGTTGTAATGAATTGGGGCGCGCCAGCCCCCTGCTGCATGATATGAATGCGTCAAATTTGTATGTACGCTGAATACTGTAATGTCTGAAATGAGAGTACGTACATGAAACAGATTATACAACATCCGAAACGCAAATATGTGCTGCTGAAATCACAAGTGCTTAGTTCAAATCATGGCAGATTTTAACTTGAAAATTTCATCAATTTGATTCGAAAAAGTTTTCTTTAAACTACCTCGTGGCGCAACGGTTAGTTAAAGTATATATGTTTATTTAACTGTTTTCCTGATGGATCAGTTAACCGCTTGCTATATACCTCATGTTCCAATCCAGGGAGGTTTTGGCACTGTATATGTTATAGTTGATATTAGGTTGTGTTGTAATTTCTTGAACCTACAGTTAACTATTATGTTCGTATGTGGCTGTCAACATATGAGAGCTAGATCTAATATTGATCACTTATATAATGTAAAATTGATATTTATCTAGATGCATTTGGAGTTGACCTAGATTTATAAATAAATAATTGAAAGTAGAATGATTATATTTGTGTCTATGTCTGTGCTTTTATCGTTGCTCCAACTAGACGGCTGGTTTTAAAAAGATCATTTTTTTTATATATATGTACTATACTTATTTCCGAATATGGTTCATAAGTTTATGTTTTATTTATGTTAACTATATCTTCTACAACAAGATTTGTTACGTTGCAAGCTATGCTGCAGGTACAATTGAATTATGAACGTTTAACTTCAGACAAGTTAGTTATGTTTTGTAAAACAAAATTACGACTTGATTAAGCTGCACATTTTTATTAAATCGACGAGACGAGGAAGATTTTCACCTGGTGATACATAAAATTGTATACAATTATTTAATAGTTTATATATCTGTATATTCAATTAGTACTTTAGTTTTAATAAAGACTGTAAAAATCCTTTGTTATAAAAATTTTTTAAAAGCTTTTTCTGAAGAAAATCGAAATGAAAGTTACGTGAAATTTAAAAAAAAACTGCACATAAATTGTCAATTAACTCTTACTCTCCCGAGAGCTCAGTTTGTTACATCTATAAAATGGGAAGAACAAATGTTTCGATCATAGACTTATTGTTATATACTATTATATATATGTATAGTATAAACATATATTCGTATGTAGCTATAGATATAAATTTATCTTATTGTATAACAATTATGTTTAGTTCTCTGATCCCGTTAATATTATATTACATATTATAATTATTTTATTTTTATACCTTTACAATTCCTTTTCGTGTAAATAGGTTAAACTGTACAGAAGTAATAGGCTAGCAGCATCACAGGTATGACTTTTCTGATTGTAAATAGTACGCCAGTCCCTGACAATGTTACTAGTTAGGATATTTTTACAGTACCAGCGTTATCAGTAATTTTATTGTACTACAGCTCCCACTCACAGGATACTCTCTAACAGACACTTATTAGCTGTAACTTGTAGTTGAATATGGCAAAGTAATAACGTAAGTAATAATGATTGTCCTGTGATTAAGTTTTACTTACTATTTCATAAAATTATTTGATTGGTGTAATTTAAACGTTAATTATAGTTTGTAACAAGTAGTTTTTAAAGAAATCAATAGATGGCGCCGCCACTTATAATAGAATGCGCTACATATATACATAAATAGATATAATGTTCGTAAATTTTTGTGTACATTGACTTGAGTCACTAAGTCGATACGAGGTATACGGTTGTCTATCATTAACTGAGATCTCTCTGAATCTTCGTAATATCAAGAATCGAGACAGTAACCTATCTCGAAGTATACAACGGTACCCATCAACTGGATCTTCGTAATACTGTTTACTTAGTAACTTGCTTTGTACTTAAATCGCTCTGCCATTGTCAATACAGTGCTGATATTGTTGCGTGCGTTGTTCGTACCCTACCTCAGTAACTCTACAGTGGCGCCCAACGATGGACTACGACTACGCACCAGATCGAATACTATAGTGGTGTCCAACTCGCGGCTATGACCACGTACCTTTTGACTGTGCTGTGTTAATCAATGAAGGAAGAGGTTGACAAGATTTGTAAATCGAGTACATCAAGTCGTTTAAGTTGCGGTCCTGTCTTTAAGTCCAAAAAGCACAGGGAACTGTTTTAAGTTAGGAGGAGACGAACAAACATCCCATACTATACACCAGCCGTTCATTAAATGCAGCAGAAGACATGAGTGTAAAACCATGTCAGCACCGGCACATCCCATACGTAAGAGAGGTCATCCAAGCAAGCATTCGTTATAAAACGTAAAACCCTTAACAAGAAACGTAGTTTCTGTCTTCCTCGTCGGGGCTGATTGGACACAGAGTGGGAGACAGTGACAAGAAGTTTTCAAACAACTCAACAGATGGCGCAACCATGAACAATAGATCACGCTATCGTTTATCATAGCGCAAATCGTCATAAGGATCGTAAATCTTTATGTACATGACTTTCGGCCAACAAGTTATTTCGGACTGTACAGTTGTATCCATATAATGGATCTCTCGGGATCTCTCCGATGGCATGCATTTGCTCAACAAGCTATTACGGAGTATACAATTGTATTCATTTACTGGATCTTCGTAATACTAAGACGGGGACTACTATTGTTATAAGTATCAGTTCCTGATCTCCAAACCGCACCACAAGACTTCTACAATGGCGCCCAACATGGGCTACGACTACACCTCATCCATTACGTAATTTAGTGCAAGACTCCTACAGTGGTGCCCAACGTGGGGTTAATACTACGCACCTGATCGAATTCTAAATTTTTTTTTATTTAAGATATTCTAAATAACTACCCCATGAAAGATTCTTAAACATAGGTAAAGTTATGGTATAACTTTATGGGAAAACCACTTTATTGATATTGTTTTGTGACTTTTGACTTGACCGTGTCAACGGAATATCGCTTCCAAAACCATTTTCAAATTTATCCATTCATGTTTCGTTTGATTGCGTTTGGCCGCGCGTGTCCGGGCAAACGAGTTGATTCAATGGATTTAGAGCGTTTTACCCTTTTGCAAAGTAAATCACCAAATCCAGCAATTAAAATACGACTGAACTTTTTTTTGATGACGCGAAGCATGTCAGGTGTGGCCAATAAAATCAAGAGTTCACGCAAATTAATGTATTGTGTTTTACAAATAAAAATAACTAAACAATTATAGTATTGGAATGTTTACTATAAACTGTTAATAATATATTATTTCTTATATAAGTCATCATTACTAAAACATTATATTTCTTCTTCTTTGTCGTAACCTCATGACTGAGGGACGTGACTATGGTGCGTTGCCCTGGCCACCTTTTTTTCCAGACATTGCTGTCTTGCGCCATTTGGATGGATGATTGTAGGGTAGCTCCCGTAGCGTCCTGAGTTGTGCGTGTCCATCTTGTAGGATACCGCCCTCTCGCTCTCTTTCCTTCCACACAACCAGTAATAATCAGTCTTTCCAGACTGTCTGGGTCTCGCCTGACCGTGTGTCCGAAGAATTTGAGGACTCTCTGCCAACAGATTGGTGAGAGACGTGTTGTTATGTTCAACTGTTTGAGGATTGACTCGTTTGTGCGACGTTCCGTCCAGGATATCCTCAGCATTCTGCGCCAGCACCACATTTCGAACGCGTCAATCCTCGATCTCACTCTCGCTTTTAGTGTCCAGGTTTCAGAAGCATATAGAAAGATAGAAAATACGAGCGTCTGCATTAGCTTCTTTTTGGTGTTGCGGCTAATACCCCTGTTCCGCCATAATCGCTCCAAACACTATATTTATGCTACTGAATATAAGGGTCATTTTCTGTAGAAGAACTTTTTCTAGGTTAGTCCTTTTGCAGATTTTCTCGTTTTCCTTTTACTGCCAGCAGTTTTCAATTGAATAAAATTGGTCATGATGAAGTAAGTTTTTGTCAATTACAATTAAAATCATCAGGTCTTCAGGACTTAATTGCTGGATATAAGTGTCACCTAAAGAACGCCTCTTAACCTTTGGTCTATACTTATCTCTTTACACCAAAATGTTTTCTCTGTTAGTTTAACAAGTGTGATCCTACTTAAGGTTTAACCATACTTCTGCGTAAATCTAAAGATGATTAAACTTTTTTAGAATAATAACCGTACCCAATCGAATAGTTATTTCTTCTATGTTATATGCTGTGAGAAACGTGAACTATATCAAGAGATTGTAGTGTACATAATAAAATAGAAAATGGTTTTAACCTTCTGTTTTTTAACTGTAATTATTGTAATATACGAAATGAGACTCCCGACGGAATCTCGCGGGAGAGTTTTGAAGTGAATTATCTTCTCTTAGCGAATGTATTTTGTTATTTATGTTTACGAAAACAACTAAGGAGTTTATTTTAGTGTTATATTAATATATGATCTTTTTAAGGAGTCGGCACACTGGAACCGAACATTATAAGAGAACTAGTGGTAGGTCTCTCCACTGGTTAGGCCTGTAGTCTCGGGCTAGTAAGATTAGGACTAACGTAAGCCCTGTCTGTCCTAGAAGGCGGCTAAAAGGGTTTCAGGAGTTTAGCAAGTCTTGAGGTTGGGAGACTTTATCGCTCAACAAGCGTACCTGCGTGGGACATCGTATGGCTCGGCGATGGTGCCTAGGAGAGGACCCTCCTCAGAGACGTGTTAACACAATAGAGGGGCACCGGTGTGTTCTATACAACATCTTGGAGTCTCTCAGAATACACTGGTGCAGGCCACTGAGGAGGTTTTAGTGAGTAAGAATCTCACGTAATCGTGACTTCCTCTCAGAGGCAGAGTATCTTTCGAAGAGTTCCCCTCGAAACCAAAAAAACATATTTCTACACTGGTAGTAGGTTTCTATTGCCGGAGACCGTCTAAGTAAATACCTTAGCTCTTGCAAACATTACTGTATTCCAGTTAGAACGGTATTGCATCAAGTAAAATTACTAGAGTAACGAGGCTTAACTGAAGTCCCAAGACGATGAGCACAATGTGGTACTGTGTATATCATTCTTACTAGTGCTACGTTATTATTAGTAGGGTTGCCATTTACCATCTGGTGCACATTTCTTTCGTCTCGTCGCTTTGTGGAGAAAAAAAAAATTAGTTTCAGAGATTTCTATGAACGGGCGACTTATTAAGGATGGAAAACGGTTGTAGGGTCAATTAAGTACACTTTGGAACACGGATTGGTGTTGGTATCTATTATATCTATAATATATTTGTACAATGGAAGAATTTATACAAATGTTATAAATATTAGATATTTATAACATTTGTGTAAATAAACCAGAGTATTATTGAGATACTTGTTTCTTTTGAGATTAATGGCTCAAACCTAAAACTGCCGTTGAAACAGTTTACTAGCAGACACTATGAGACAGGCAACTTAGTACTTGAACAAGTATAAGGAATATTTTTTAATATCATTATCATATCTACAGTTACACACTGCCTAAAATAGACTTCTATAGAGGAATGGTACTTAGATCGATATTTGACTCTATGCATCTAGAAGCTAATTAACAATCTTGAACTTATTGATCGTTGTGGTATAAAATACACATAAAGGTAACGGAAAAGTAACATGAAATGTTTGTCGACTCGATTAATTGTAAATAGATCTCCTGCTCGTCTGTTAACGTACTAAAAGCCTTAATGTTTTATTATTAGGGGGTAGTTTCCACGTCACGATATTTGAAGATTTAAATTATATCTTAAAAGTAATTTCATGTTGAAAATAGCAGTATAATCTTAATAAATGGTAATATATTATATCAATATATAAATCGCCGACTCCTCGTAAACCTTCTACCAACTCCGTGTAAGCTCCATTATCCACCCACTTACAGTTCACTGCACTGAAAATGTCCGCATCGTTATATCAGTCCCCGTTTTATTACAGCGCAGACCTATTGAACTTGGAGTACTATTTATTCTCTTTACTATTTATTGCCAACTTAACTGACAAACTAAATTAATTCCAATCTCCTTCGACATTTATTGCTAAATCCCAATTATCGGAAACTGATTGCTAAAACTTATAATAAACCAAACTTAGACTTCAATCAGAGTTGTTCGTATTATTTAGAATTTTTACATTACTCTATTATTATTATTGGAAGTTAACTTCAGAGTCAGCTTGACCGGATTGTCATGCACAACATACTCGTAAATGTTCTAGAATAAAATGAAGATCATGTTTTCAACTGAACGCCAATAAAAGAAGAAAGTATTCTTTAAGATCTCTGGTGCTAGAAGTTATCTGAAATATTACTGTGTTCCGTCCTCAAAGGAATAAAGTTCAGATGAAACATTAGTGCAGCATTGAGATGTACCTTATAGAACTTGTTTTACTGAATCAAACATGAGAATAGTATATAAGTGTAAAAATTTAAGTATGTTCTAAAGTCAATTTAGTATACATAATATTTTGTATGAAAAGGTTTTAAAAAGTGTGTAAGCGAACAACCATGATCGTGCATAAAAGCTTTTAAAGACGAAAATTAGATAGATAAATATAAAAAATCAACAATATATTATTAAAGCAAAATGTTAAATTTTCCACTTCACGAGAACTCTTTTTAATGCACTTTACAGACTCACACCGTTCAGTGGAAGCTTTAACAGCGTTAAGATAAATTTCAGCTATACATTCATGGTATTAAACTTCGCGAAGTAGCTCCGCTTGTTAATGAAATTCACTTTGTGCCATTTTGATGAAAATACTGAAATGTAGGTTTCAATATTCAAAAACTTTATCAAAAGAGCACAGATTTTTTGAAGGCAACTCTATGTATTCAGTACTTCCTTCTTCATAATGCGATCAGAGAAGAATTAAGTCTCCTGGTGCCACTGGTTCTGTCATCGACGATCGTATCGGTAATCTTTAAGAAAATATGAATAGGCTGCATCTAGACTAGGTGCACGTTTTTCTTAAAAACAACATTGTTGCTTACCATCAGATGGTGGGGTAGTTAAGCACTAGTGTATATCTCCATAATACCATGACCATAATCCTTTTGTAATAAAGGATCAGTAGGAAAAATTATGTTATGACTTGTACTCGTTTCTCTGACTTGTACTTTCGTCTTTCTTACTTTTATTTATGAATGTGGATTTGTATGTGTGTGTTGTATTATTTTACCACTTGCTTTAAGTTCCGGTCTGGATTTAATTCATTTCTCCAATTTGTTCTGCTATGTATTTTCAGTTTCTAACTGTTGACGCTGATATTTTTAACACCTCTTTGGGTAATTCTCAATGCTGCTGAAACAAAATGTAAACCTTTTGAAAATTACTATAGCCTAGGTTTTTTTCGGATAGACTTTCGCATTTAAATTTGATATTTGGGAAGTAATCAATAAAAATATTCGGATAAGATTTGTTTAGTTTTTTTTTTGTAGTAATCATTTCATTTATTACTCTCGTCTTAAAAACTTGTGCATCAGCGCAGTTGTTTATGATCGTTTGTATGTGCATCGTGACGTCATCATTCGATTCAAAGAGTCAATTGGGATGTGGAGCCGAATTTTCAAACCCCTTGTAATTCAGGCTCGGTTTTATCCAAGTATTTAAAGGTTAAACATCTCTTTTTCATAACATCAATAACGTGTTAATACTAATTAAACATTATTTACTTACATTAATCACATTGAATCTTAATAACGTAATTGTAATACATTAATAAAATTAGGCTCCAGGCCTGCGAGCCCAGAATTCGACACGTTGAGTCGAAGAATGATCAGCAAGTTTATCATTATCGTCAGAGAAAAGAGTATGCCAACTTAGCTATATGATATAAAAAGCAATGTTAGTTTTAAATCTCGACTCGATAGGAATTTTATTAACGTTATATCGCATGTGAAGTGTCATGTTCAGCGTTTAATATTTATTATTTATATCCCCCATTAAACACCAATAGAACTCCAATAACGGTATCATAATATTTATGGATCAGACGGGAGGAATTTCATTTCTACTTTTGCTTTGGAATATATAAAGGAAATCGCGATTGTGTTATGGGAGCAAATTTGAATATAAATACCCGCCGTTATTGCTTTAGTGTGGCTTCAATTTCCTTGAGGTTGTTCGGTGACGCTTTCCACGTATTCCATTAATGTTTTTCCAGCGGAAATTAAATGTAAGAACCTATTGCATCGCGTAGTAGTCTTGAAGAAACTGAAAGAATACAATAGCGGAAGCGTGATTTAGTGATTGTCTATTTGTGTGTGATTTTGTTCGAAGTATACATACATATATCTATATATTTATCTATATATACACATACTATACATAAAGACGCTCATGAAAGTAGAAGAAGCGAGAGAGGTGTGCCAGGATCGTAGCAAGTGGAGAGAGGTGATCTCTGCCTACCCCACTGGGAACAAGGCATGATATATATGTATGTATACATGAATACAAATTTTAAACGGACCAATGATGTCATCATCTTTATCATTACAACTTTATACTTAAAGCTAAGTTACTAATTAAATAAATCTATCTATATACATGTAATGTTTTCTTTGTTAGTAGTAGTAGTCATAAATAAAATATCACTTCATATGTATATATGTCCCAATAAATTACTTCCTGAAGAAAACTGTGTACAACGGTGTAGGTTACATTGTTAGTATAGTATTAAGTTATAATTAAGATATGTTGTAACCGAATAATGTAGCTGTCTGTTGTGCCTTTTTAATAAATAAATAAAAAAAGATTAGTCAATCACGTGGAAACTAGTGAACGTATCGACAGGGGAATATAAACATTCGACGCGCAATAATTTGTAGGTGACAGGCTATTTATTTTTTGTATTAACTTTATAGAACTTTAACTTTAACTTTTATAGAAATTTTCATTTGGTATTATTTATGCGGTTGTTATAGTAACGGTTGACATAGAAGTCATTTGCAGTTGCGGTTGCTCTTAAGGAATTTTTTAGACAAATCTCTAATCTAATTTTATATCACGGCCAGAAAGCTGTAATATAAAGGGGTAGTCAAAGTATGGAGGTGGTATTAAAACTATGGTCCTTTTCATCATAGTTCAGCGTCAATTCTTCCTGCAGGCTCTGAAGGATTGCTGTAATTGCCGGAGTATTTAGTGTGTTTTTATTATATTGTGAATAATTTACACTAATTTTTTTCTACAAGTAATAATTTAGATTATATAATGCTCAATTGCGCATTTATCATCATCATCTTGAGATGCTCTCTTCAAACTGAAGTTTCGCGATCATGTTGAGGTAACTTAGCGGACCTTTGCTTCTCCGCAATTATTGCCATAATATACAACCGGTTACAAATATTGCGCCTTAAGGCCTATTTAAGGCCACGAATATCATTTATATTAGAGTACGGCCTACACTAAACCCTTTTAGGGCTCACTCAAACGAACGTCACATTTACCTTGACAAATCCTCATGAAATCTGAAACAGGTGCGTTCTTTTGACATTGACGTAGGATTACTTATTTGGTACGGAGCACTCAAAAGGCTGTTTTCCATTAAACTCGAGCAAAACGAGCGGATCCGTTGTAAGAAATGCTTATTGTTACTGTTTTATTGTTCTCTCTACTGGAGTATCGAAAAATCCTTTTCTTAAGGACCCCGCACATGTGCCCATTGCAATTATCATCATCATCATTTCAACCGATAGACGTCCACTGCTGGACGTTGGTCTCTCGTAATGTGTTCCACAAAGTACAGCCTTGCGTATTACAATACTTTATTTTTTTGTTACATCTCGCTTCAAACCGGAACACAGTAATGTTTGTACACTGACGGCAGAAATAGAAGCTGCGGTGGGATCTATATAGATGGTCTTCCTCTAGGTATGTAAGCAACTGTTTCCGACATTACTAGAGACCAGTCCAGTATATCCAGCATATCCAGCAGTAGACAACATTCTGTCGAGATGATGATATATTACAACTATTAATTATTATGAGTTTATTAATTAGAATAGTATAGTGTGTTATAGGGTAATGTAGTATACTAATATTGTTTATTTCACTTGTGGTAGGTCTCTGATGTACGCCAAACAGTAGTGAGAAAACAATACTGTGTTCTGGTTTGAAGGGCGCCGTAGCTAATGTAATTACTGGAGTAAAGAGATTCAACATCTAGACTTGAGTGAATGTCTTGCTCATCTCGTCGCTTCATGAAATAAAAAAAAGATAATGATACTGTGATTGATTAAACTTAAATTACATACAATAAATAGTTTTTCAAATTTTTCATATAATACACTAATTTCTAGTTGTGAGTCTAGTGTTTATTTAGGATATTGACAATATGATCATCGTCATCAGCAGGTAGACGTCCACTGCTGGATATAGGCCTCCCTCAAAGATCTGAACATCGATCGGTCCTGCGTAGCTCGTAATCTGCGGCTTCCCGTCAGCTTATAGTCAGCATGGCCTTCAGTAGCGCGGGCATTAGGGGTTGTTGTTCGTAGGGGTTTATAAAGCGGGATTTCGGCCATTTCCTATCACGATGACTTAATGCGGGTTGATGAGAGCCAGAGCTTCATTTGTTGATTACCAGGTTGCAACACAAACCGGTGAGGTTGGCTTGAATCCCGTGAGTTGTTGTGCGGGATCCTTTACACCCTTATAAGAAAGGAGTATATAAAAATATTTGCAAGTCGTGAAAATAGCAATTTTCTCGACTGAGAATACTTTTTAATCAATGTATTTGTATTTAACTAGTATGTAAATTTATGTATAATGAAACAAGCTTTACTCACGCTTCGTACTTACATGAGGTGAGTAACACACTAATATCATCAGAGCTCTAGCCTGAAAGCAATTTACGTGTAAATTGCAGTGACAGACTTTACTTATTACATTTTCTACAGTAACTATATATAAGCTTATCTAAGGGTTGTTAACGGAGGCACCGACGCAGCATTCTGTTACTAAACTGTAGTAAAGGATTAAGGAAAGAACTGTAATAGCATAAGAAATGTGGTGAAGGATGAGAGGCGATGAGTAGTATAAAAATAAGAGTAGCCGGAAATGAAGGATAGAAAGCATGATGGAGGAAAATGAGAAATGGAATGCAAATAAAATGATAGAACAATGTGAAAAAAAAATCTTTAAAATGCCCTGCCTTCGAAAGCAGGAGAATGCTGTATATAAAAAAACTATAGTAAAGATTACTGTGATGCAGTGTGAAGTGAGATCTAGTTTAAGAACTGAATTAGTTATTATTAGTTCTAGTTGAAGGGTGACACAGCCCTATAGTCTCGGGCCAGTAAGAATAGGACTAAGGTAAACCCTGCCTGTCGTAGAAGGGAACTAAGAGAGTCTAGGAGTTTTGCGAACGTTGAGGGTGAGCACCCTTATCGCTCAACAAGTGAACCTGCATGGGACAGCGTATGGTCCAGCGATGGTACGTAGGAGGGTTAGGTTCCTCCTCAGAGACGTGTTAACATAAAGTCTAGAGGGGGACCGGTGCGTTCTATAAGAGATCCCGGAGCCTCTCCGAAAGCATTGATGCAGACCGCTGAGGTGTTTTGGTGAGTAAGAATCTCACATAACTCTGACTTCTCTCCAGAAGCAGGGTAATATTCGAAATTTTCTCCCCGGAACCAAAAAAAAGGTGAAGGGTGACAATTCAATGTTGTTCCTATGGGAGCATGTGTACTGATCCTGGGGCCTTGAGTACTGCGCTACATGGAATGGGAATATTTCATAATTATTTTTGATTATTAATAATTATTTTTTCAGTTTTATTTCCGTTATGTTTTCTTGTTTTTCTTTTTATATTTGTGTGAGTGATTAGTGCAATAAACTATTTATCAATCTATTTTATTTCCTATCACAAATAACGATTTTTACTGATAGGTTTATGTTACCGGATATCGTCTAAGTACTGCAGCTCCTATTTCTGCTGTCAAACTGCAGTGCATTATGATCTACCAATTTGGAGGGCGCTGTAGCTTGTGAAATTACTGGAGTAATTAAACTTAATATCTTACGTTTCAAGACGTCGAACATAATATAGTGCTGTGTATATCATCAATGTGTATTGTATTTTGTTAAAGTCTGAAGAGGGCTTTGTATTGGCTTTAAAAAAAAGGCTGCGTTAGCAGTGATCCTGACACTTGGAACGGAGTGTCTTATTGGACGAAAAGGCATTCTTTATTGTTATTGTGATAAGTTGTTCCCATAAAGAGATTTCCGTGTATTTCTCCATTTCTAGGTCTATCATATTTTATGATACAAAAGTGAGGGTATCTAAGCCAAGGCCTTGACTAAGTCTACTAACCTTTATAACACAACACTGAAGTATTTGAGGTCGGTTAAATTCTAAACATACGAGCATGATATTGGTTTTACGATCCCGTAAACTATACGGGTTACGTAATAGCAGCTGAATTGCTCGTAAAGGTATCATGTACATGATTAAACAGCAAAATTATTAATAACTACAATAATAATGAACCCTCATAATGCAAGGGGCTTTCTCTAACAAAGAGAGAGAGTTAAAGCCATTTATCTACATCAATGGCTAAGTGCGGGTTGGCGGATGTCACAAGTCCTTGAAACCTGTTGTTCTTGAAACATGTCGGTTTCTTAAGCTATTCTATTTTATAATATGGTAATGGATCGCAGAGGTAGATTATAAGCCCTTGTCAGCTGACCTGACCCTTGACTATGGTAAAGTTTACATCATCTTAAATCTATGGGAAAAGAAGTGTCTAGTGTAGATATATGTATGTGTATATATATTTAAGGTAGACCCCTCTCTTAAAAAATCTCTGAAAGATTCTGGACTCAGATAGGTCAAGATTGTATATTGTTGAATACATGTTTTTTTTTGTCAATGCCACGAGATGAGTTATACCTTCACCCGATTGTTAGGGTTTATATATACACCATCTCATTACACGTTGTCTTAAAACATGTTACGTTAAGTCTCGTTAGTCCAAAAATTTCACTAGCTACAACGTCCTTCGAGCCGGAAAACAGTAATGTTTGACGGCAGAAATAAATTTCAGTGGTACCTACATAGATAGTCTTTGTCTAAATATGTACGGATACTGTGTCCGACGTTATTAGAGATCAGCTCAGTATGTCCAGCAGTGGACAACCATCAGTCGAGATAATGATATATTTGAAGAATGCATATGTATGCGCGTGTTTTATTCAATTGTTATATTACAACTGCTAATTTTAATAAGCTTATTATTTAAATTAGTATAGTATAGTGTAACGAAGAGGTCCTGCCTAGACGGTCCGTTAAGAGCGTTAACTTCAACAATATACTTTAAAAACTTCCTCATTTCCTACCAAAATTCCGCTTTCAATATATATATGTTTATCATAATTAAAACATACAAACATATATATTAAATAAAAATTTTAATACTATTTGTTTTTTATATAAGATTGCTTTTTCATATGTCCTGAATATATGTTTGTTTTTTCATTGTAATTTGTAAGCTCATCGAGATAGCTTATAGGATCTTCAGTGGTTCCAATTTTTATTTCTAAGATTGCGTTGCATTTCCTTCACCGGAAGAGCTCGCCAGACTTTAATTTCAGATAGTGTCACTTATATGTCGTTTACTCTGCTTAATATGAAATAGAATGAAACGATGTACCAAAAGGCAGAGAGTATTTACATTCTTTCAATTATAAGTAAATATTTTCTCCCTTTTTCCTTTTATGGGTTTGCTTAAGGTTATCTGCGTTGTATTTCTCGTTAAAAATATATTAAAAAAATATATTACTTTATATACCTATATATTATAAGATTGAGTTCTGCTAAAAATATCATTTCTCTGAGAAATCCAGTATAAATTAAACATTTATATCTGCTGTACAAGTAAAGGTATTATTCGGTATATTAATATATAGTGGTGTCAAAGAATATGATAAACAACACCAGATCTTGAATAGTCACTGGAGTCAGCAAACAATAGCAATAAGGTATAGCTTTCACGTTGTGGACAATATACAAACCTTTTGACGACTTCCTAGAGGAATTTATATTAGTTTCTAAGAAAAACTTCAGCATCTCTTCATTCAACCACTTCAGTTACCCAGGCCAATACGACTCCAGTACGATATTATACCACTGCGGTCTGAGAGGAACTGTATCTAGCGACAGTTTTATCATGTCGTCAAGTTGGCTGGTTCCGCAGATAAACTGAAGCAGAATTTAAACTAAGTATGACAAATATTGTGCTTAAACCCTTTTTTAGATGCTTCGTTAAGTAAAACGTAATGTATATATACTTTAAATTAAACCGTTTAATTTTTTTTCTACGGAGCATTTGATTTCGGAGCTACGCTGACGTCGCAGTCCGATCAGTTAGCAAAGAGCTTTAAAGGCTTTGATGTAGAAGATAAACAAGCCCCACTGATAGAGACAGACAACGTAACCATACGTAATCCCTAGTTCACAGTTTAAAAAAAAAACGAAGATTATGTTGTAACTGTTTCAAAAATTATTAAATTGCCTTTATAATGAGAGTATTTTTTTTACTCGGCGACAGCCATGAAGAGAGTTATTATATATTTAACTAATAGGAGAAATATTTTTATTTGTACTAAGTCTGTTGCCGGAGAACGTCTACGTAGATACCACCGCAGCATCTATTGCAGTCGTCAAACTGTATTGTGAAAACATCACTGTGCTCCGGTTTAAAAGGCGCTGCAGTTAGTGTAATTATTTGTGTAACGAGACTCGACGTCATATGTCTCAAGGTGACAAGCACAATGTTGTGCAGTGTATAACATCCTAACTAGCGTCACGTTATTATGGGCAGGTGTATCATTTAACATCAGGTAAACACCCCGTCCGTCGCTTTTTTGAATAAAAAAAAAATGTATTAGTTAACTGCTCGATATATTTCGTTAATAATAAAGCAGTTAAGATAGAGACGAAATGTTCTTTCATCGGTTATATAACGGATATCCCTCTCATATAGATATAGTTAAGTAAATATAGTTTTAGCATATTGTTACGAGGTGTTAAATAATTAAATAACCATTTTAATTGATAATTTGTGAAATTAACCGCATTTTGCAATTAGCAAATGCAAATTTGAAACGTGGATACCACAGAGACCGAAATGATTTGAACGTATTTAGTTATTTCCAATTAATTTCATTTGCTTTACTATTTTTAACGTTTAAGATATTAATAACGTGAACTGCAGTTATACGGACTAAAGTTTAATTCACTCTACTACAGTATTCAGGTTTTTTCAAATAAATATTCATCATTTATTCTGAAATACTTTTCAATGTTCCCTCTTTTTATAAATGACAAACTTTCATGTATATTAATATTAAAACAATGGTAGAGTCGTACTCGGCCAGATCTCCTGGAGGTACGCATTTAAGAGAAGTATTTCATTTTACTCCATCGCATTTTCAAAGTTAACAAAAAACTGAAGTGTCGAAATAAATTCTTTTGTCCAAATAAATTTTTTACGAGGGACCATCCCCGACACTTTTATTGTGCTGATTGTCTTGTAAGTCTTTGTTCTTCTTTATTTGAGGGTGTTTTTATTTTAATCATAATCCGACAATGGTAAGAGCAAAAATCAATCTTCGACTAAGTCGAAATCTAAAAAAGGTACATATCCTTGTTCTATCGTAAAACGGAAATCTCTAGATAATTAAGTTCATTATTCGGAAACTAATTTACCTGAAAATAGATAATAAAAGATAAGTGTAATATTCACCAGATCTAGATAAAAACTGGAAAATATCTACAATTCTGCATTCATCCACATACCTGCGCTCGATGTAGTGATGGATGAATGTCCTTGACTTGAGAAAGCTCTGACCTATACGTACATTTCGGAAAGTGTACGTTGCAATTATATGACATAGTTTTCCCATCTCCTCATCACTAAACGACTAAGGACACGGTGAGTCACCTCTTTCTCCTTCCTTGTATATTAATATCAGAAATTTCTCCAGTTCCTTGTTCTTCATAATAACAGCAAAAGAGTGGAAAAATTTGCCACTGTAGGTGTTCCCGTGTAACTACGACATGAGTATCTTCCATAAAAGGATTAATAGATTACGTTACTAAGTTAGTATGCTTTAATACCGAAGACCACATTACTACTTCGTAATTAATCCCCTTTTGGAATCGGGATGCTGTATTAGTACGAAGAATGCTATTAAGTTTCCGGATCGTAGCCGCAGTAGCAGGGTAAGTAGAAAGTGGAGGAAAGAACTGTTATTTATTTTACCTTTATAAATTAAAACAAGGAATGACAATATTATGCAACGTGTATATTTCAGGGAAAATGTGAGATGATATATTTAAAAAAAAAATAACTTACGAGCTAAGACTATGTAGAATAGAAAGCTGTAAAGAAATTAATTCCGTTGCGAATTGTTTCAGTGTAAAATTCTGTTTGCCCGAGATGCTTCAAATGAACTCTACCTGCGTAAACTTGGCCGGTTACTCAACAAGTTCCTACAAGTGTTTTAAAGTTGCTACATTAAAGAACTTCAGTTTTGCATCACAATGTACGTGTTATGAATTACGAGCAAGTTGAAATTTAAAACAGTAAATTTTTAGGGCTGACGTAAATTTACTATGAGAGCATAAGGGGTGTAAGGAGGCAACATAACTCACGGGACCCAAACCAATCTAACTTGCTCGTGGTACATCCTGTTAATCAACAAACGAGGCTTTGGCTCCCATCAACCCGCGTTGATCCCGCGTGGTGGGAAATTGACAAAATCCGCTATAAACAAACAAACAATAAACGTGGAGATTTTTTGGTGAGGCCTTTGTCCAGCAGTGGATGTCTCTCGTTTAATGATGATGACATGCATAATAATTAAAAGAAATATTTTTTATCATAATAACAATAGAATTCATAATATCACAGATTATAATTTCTTCTATTTCTTCCCTATCTCATTAACCCTTAGCAATTTAGTTGATATCATATAATATTTAAAAAAAATTATTTAATATGTAGCTTTTATTAACACCATTTGTTTCATACGTACTCTAAGATAAAAGGAGAGTGGTATTTTAAATCTCGAAGCTTTTAAAGAGGTTTTAAAAAGATTTTAACAGGATGTTAAAAAAAAGGTGGTGATGTAATAGATATATATATGCTATCGTTATAAATTTCTCTAACAACCACGCTTGGGGGTGCGGTAAATTGATATAGTTTAGGGAGCTTCCTCTAAAATTATTTAATGCATTTCCTTTTAGGATGAGCGTTGAGTGTAAGACGTAGTATGAAATATCTGTTCCTCGTAAGCGTTGTGCAGCCGGAGGGAAACAAAAAATAAGGATAACAGGAGACGTATCCAGAATGTAAAATAATAAGTTTCAATATGAAACTAATACTTATATAAAATATATTATACTAATGATATGTAGTTACATATTTAATTGAGAGTACTGTGAAAGTTCTTTTTAATTTTTTTTAATCAATAAAGCGACGAGACGAGCGGGACATTCACCTGATGGTAAGTGATACATCCGCCCATAACAACGTGGCGCTAGCTAGTATGGTATACATATAGACGCACATTGCGCTCGTCGTCAGAGACATAATATGTCGAGTCTCGTTACCCCAGTAATTACACTAGCTACAACGCCCTTCAAACTGGAACGCAGTAATATATGTACCTACCACTAGTTCCATTATCAAAGCATTGATAGTATTTTTTCTATCTTAATGCTATATAAACATTGGCATATGAAAACATTACTATGTTCCGGTTTGAAGAGTGTTGTAGCTAGTGAAATTATCGATGTAACGAAACTTAACATCCCAAGACGAGCATAATGTGGTGATATTCATATCATCCTTACTAGCGTCGTGTTGTTATTGGCAGGCGTATTATTTACCATCAGGTGAACGTCCTGAACTTCTCGCTCCTTTAGTCGGTTCGTCGCATAAAAAAACACTTAGTGCCAGTACGGTGACTCCTTCCTAGTGATGCAGACCACAATAGTCTCTTTTGAGGTCACTAAAGTTATGGACATCTTTTAATACGGTAAGCGAGTCTTTGAGAAATTTTCTGTTATTTTCACTGCTACATACTCTTCTGGCGCAGCGACCCAAAGTGGGTCTTGGTCTCCGACACATACCCTATTGCATTTTGAAGTAATTATAATACTACCTTGGCAGAGGTATGGAGGAACTGCTTGACATATCAGTTAAGGCATTTAAAGACTAGTACTTCAGTTGTGAAGCGCAAGTAGAAGTCGAGTAAAATTTCACAGGAAAAACAGCTTCTATACCTAAAGTTATTTCTCCTTAAGTACTATTTTATAATCTACGATAGATTTACGTTTCAAGGTCATCCCCCGAACAAGTCCCCGCCTTTTCGTGGCGGTTAGGATTAGTAGCCGGCTTGATCACCCACGGCGAAGCTAAGAGGAACCTACCAGTCCGGCCAGAGGTGAAAGGCCGGGCAGAGAGATCTGCTCCAGATGGGCTCCACGAGCTCACCTCTGATGTGTGCCAGTGGTTGCAAGGGCAACGGCTTGCTATTACGTTCCGTCGCCCAGGTGATGATAAGATCCCGAGAGGACTAATAAGTTGAACATGATATAAAACGTTTGTATCAAAAATGTAATAATTAGTAGATAACTAAAAAAATAACAGTGTTCTACATAGATATTAAACAATAGTTGTAAAGAAATATTATTGAAAATACTTGAAATTTCAGTTTTTTTTTCACTCATAGCGCAGTAAAATGGAAGTACGAGACTTTTATTGCAAAAGTTTTAATAGCCGAAGTATGAAACTACACTAATTCAGCGGGATACTTTCTTTAATTGTTTGTTCAAGTATTTTTAGTCTGTGGATTATTTAAAGTAATTTTTTTTATAATTTAACCAGTTTCAAATTATTTACTATCTATAATAACATATCCAGGTGTTGATTAGCTAAAACGAGGCAGATTGAGAAAAAGAAAGAAGCAACTATTACAGTAAGGAAAAATTCTAAAGAACCAATGACCGAATCCCATTTTATTCTGCTGCTGCTGATGCTGCTGCTGCTTCTTCTTCATCATCATCATCATCACCACCATCACCATCATCATCATCATCCATCCATCCTCCTTCTTCTTCTTCTTCTGCTTCTTCTTATTATTATTATTATTAACATTGAGAGCAATACATGAATACGAAGAAAAACTCGTAAAATCAATTTTTTTTAAATTAAACCCAGCATATCCTAGTTTCAACCACCGCAGTGTTTAAAGACAAAGGTGAGGTGGACCGACGATCTGGTGAAGATTACGGGAAGCAGCTGGATGCGGGCAGCGCAGGATCGCTTGATGTGAAGAACTTTAGGGGAGGCCTATCTCTAGTAGTAGACGTCTGTCGGCCGATAATGATAATGAAGAGTTTTTCTTTGTATTCCTACATACGGGACCCAAACATATTTTTACGTTCGTTCAGATTGTTAGTCAGGTCATCTATCAATAATGCGAGCTAAAATCTTCTTTATAATAAATATTAGTGCAGGATTAACAGCAAACAATTGGCATTGGTGAATTTAACAAATACTAAATCATTTATGTAACAAAAAATCTTTTTTTCAACAATCATGTTTTTCGTATAACAAAAGAATATTATATCGAAATAACACAGTTTATTTAGGTTAACATCAGCTATAAGTTATATTAAAACAAACAATACATGTTTTAGAAACGCTCAAGTAATATATTTAATTGAAAAACATCTAAAAAAGATACGTAGAAGTTATTTTCTCATCTATTATGGGCTAACAATTTACATCACTATCACGTGGATTTAAGTGACAATGATGCATATGATAGTAAAGTTAATAATGCTCTGTATAATAAATATTAGAAGAAAAAATGCTTTGGTGGTAGGTCTCTATTGTCGGAGACCGTCTAGGTAGGTATTACCGAACCGCCTATTTCTGTTTACAAACAGTAATATGTATCCATTACTGTGCAGTACTTCCGGATTGATGGGCGTTGTAGCTGTTGAAATTATTGGGGTAGCGAGACTTAACATTCATTGCCTCAAGGCGACGAGTGCAAAGGTGTATTCCATCTTAAATAGGGCCACGTTGTTATGAGCAGGCGTATCACTTACAATCAAGTGGACAGTAGAAAGTAGTAATAAGTATTACTCCCATCATCCCTATTGCTTTTTATCTTCAGTCATCTACTATAAGAAAAAGTGTTAGTTTAATATGTAATATATACAAAAGTATATTTTTTTTAATAGTATGTGTATTATTAATAAGCAAATATACTCTGTGTGTTTGTAATAATAAAAAAAAACATAAATGAATTTGTAGTTTTTCGTGTAAAAATTATATTAAAATGAAAAGGTCGTTTATCCTCAACAATGTGCGAGTTAGCACACAATGCAATCCTTCAGCAACCTCTGTCGCTGATGCTGCGGACTATAATGGATAGGAAACTGGAACTGCTCTCTGCTAATTAGCAGACGATGCAAACATCCGGTCGTCAGCTGAGTGCTCTTGCATGTTATAGGATTATTTTTATAACAGTATACGTTTTATTAATATATTATTCTGTTTATATTTTAATTAACTTGTAGTGTAGTTAAGCCCTTCGCAGACGAGGAAACTCGCTACGGGTTTGATATGACCTCGTTTAGAATTAAGTAGTTAAATCTGGATTAAATCGTATTTATTTAATCTACATATTATAAATATATATATATATATATATATTGAAAATGGTTTTCTTTGTTCGCCAAACACGTGAAAACTAGTGAATGTATCGACACGGGAACATGAACATTCGACGTGTAATGATTTGTATATGGCCATAAGTTTAGTTTTTTATATTTCATAGATCCTTCAAAATTTTATTTCTAATTAACTTTTATAAATATTTTAATTTCGTATTATTTATGGGGTTGCTATAGAAACTCATTTGTGATTGAAATTGCTTTCAAGGAGTATTACGGGCAACAAAGCGAGCGAAGAACAGCAAGCAATATATAATATTCATATATGCAAAAATTACTGTGTTCCGGTTTGAAGAGCACTGTAGCTAGTGACATTACTGGGGTAACGAGACGTAATATCTTAAAACTCAATGCGACGAGCGCAATGCTGTGCTGCGTATAAAATCCTAATTAGCGCCAAGTTATTATGAGCGGGTGTATCACTTACCATTAGGTGATCCTCTCGCGGTGTTCTTTTAAAATCATTTCTTCTGTCAATGATGGAATTGGATGTTGTCAATGCACTTGTGATACTTACCGCGTGATAACGTTATCTATTTATCAATTATGTTCCTTCGGAAAGGAACTGCTGCTCTTTGCGGGACAGTAATCTTGTTTTCAAAGTTTTCTTATCTCGAAGATGTTCAAACAAACATACAAGTTAATAAGCCCCGGGCAGTTTCTCGGTTACGTGACCTCCGTTTGCGTTATAGTAAATAAATTTATAGCCTTTCTTATTTTGTTCGCGTTTATAAGCGATTTTATTGAGGTGTTTCATGTTATCGAAAGGATAATCCGAAGATGTAAGAATAATGCAATATATTCTAATGTCTAAACAGCATATAAATATATGAAGAAAAGTCATAAGAATGTTATTCCTGATGGTAGGTCTCTGATGCTGAGACCGTCTATGTAGGTACTGTTACGGTGGGGTGAGACTTTCAAATAATATAATTTTTTAAAGTTTACAAAATTATTATTATTAAAACTATACTATATATTTTAGTAACAACAGCGAAATACAAATGGGGAAAAAAAAAAAAAAAAAAAAGTCCCTAAAGATTCCCAAAAAGAGGGTTGATGTCAGGCAGGCGGCCGGTCGTAAAAAAGTTTAGCCAAAACTATTTACAACATGTTCGGTAATGAAGAACATGTTGTGCCGACCCTACATAAAGTGGGACCAGGGCAGGAGAAAGAAGAGTTCATCATCATCAGCCAATAGACGTCTACTGCTGAACGGGGAAGCCTATTCCCAAAGATCTCCACATACGGTCAGCATGGCCTCCGGTACCGCAGTGCATTAGGGCCTGTCGTATGTAAAGATTCATATGGGGAGATTTAGGCCATTTCCCACCACGCTGGCCCAATGTGGGTTGGCGGAAGTAAGAGCCTCGTTTATTGATTAACATGGTCACCAAGGGCAGGTGAGGTTAGGTTGGATCCTGTAAGTTATTGTACGGGAGTCCTTACAACCCCCAAACATGTGTCCACATCCAAATCTAACTCCGAATTAAACTTGAGGAAAGAATGTAATGGCGTGACGCAACTGCAAGTATATGGAGTAAACAAAGTAATCATGTTACAAGTGCCAATTTTGGAAAATGAAGTCAATCAGGTAAGCACTTATATAGGTTACTATATAAAATATATCATGACAGTACCATAACTTAACATCGTATGTCTTAAGACGACGAGCATAATGTGGTGCTGTATATAACGTCCTAAATACCACATTGTTATGGGCGGGCGTATCATTTACTATTAAGTTAAAATCTTACTCATCTCGTCGTCCCGTGGAATAAAAACAAATATATAAAGAAAATTCCAACAATAAAATCGAAATTGAGAACCTGTATTTTTAAGGTAGATAGTATTTAAGGTAAGTAGCGTTACTTTAAAGCTCGAAGTTGTACTTAATGCCGCCATTAGTTACGGCAACGTTACAAATTGCTGGGACGTGGTTCTCTTTTTTTGCGGACGCATCACAATCTGTCTTTCCCCTCAGCCGTGAGACGGTGCTTACTTTCTTAAAACAATTCATTAAATTTCTTTATTATTCTTCTAATTACAACTGGTGGTTGTTTTTTTCAGCGCAGCGACGATAAGAGCCGGACGTTTCCTTAATGTTGAATGATACGCCTGCTCATAACTGTACGGCGCTAGTTATGATGATATACACACCACCACAAAACTGCTCGTCGTCTTTATACAATATGTTATATCTCGTAATCCCAGTAATTTTAATTACGGTTCCTTTAAATTGGAAGATAGTAATGTTAGCACACTACTATTTGCAGTTACTACCAAGTCATTTGTAATAGAGGGTAAATTAAAAAAAAAATTCTAGTATTATATTTAAAAAATGGGTAGGGTATTTTGTCTTCTGGTATGTATATACAAGAACACCACCAGACCAGTGTCTGGAGATGAAAACGATCTGGAGAAGACACGCATCCGTATATACTTGGGGAACATTGTGTACTTTTTCTATACTATTAAATTGTGTATGGCCTATTAAATAAAAAATCCGTCTACCGGGACGTGGGAGTCTTCAAGAAAAAAGTGTATAACCTTTTTTATTAAATCGACAAGGTTAGCTTTTGACCACGACCCCAACTGATGTTAAGTGGTGATGTGGTCTGTGGTGGTAAAGCGCACTAACCTAGTAGCAGCTTATTCACTCTACAATTGAATACACCCGCGTCGAATTTGGATGGCAAGTTGTTCTACTGCTTTGCTGTTCTTATGAAGAACGAGGAGCTGAACTTCTCTGTTCGCAAACTGGGGATGTCCACAACATAAGGATGTAGACTTGTCGTCTGGTAGCCGGGTAGTGAAAAAGGGATGGCGGAATTTTATATGTATACTTATGATTTAAGTTCTTTTAAACTACTGCGCTTTACCGTATTGACTTCATTTCCATCAGGTGGGATGGGTTTCATTGGTTGTAGGTTTCTATTGACGGAAACCGTCAAGGTTGGTATCATAGCAGTTCCTATTTCCGCCACTAAATAGTGGCTAGTGAAATTACTGGGATAACAAGTCTTAACATCTTATGTATGAAAGCAAGAAGAACAATTTGTTTCTATGTGTATCATACTGTCTGGCGCCATTTTGTTATGGCCAGCGTATCACTTATCATCGGGTGAAAGTCTGACTCATCTCGTTACTTAGTCGAATAATACAAAAACTCTTATCATCGCCATTACGTACAAACATCCTCTTCATCAATTTTTTTCAGTGCATATTTATGATAAATTATTATAGTTTTGTTTTATTTAAACAAATATCATCATCATCATCAGACGATATAAATAAACCCTCCTCCTTCCCCCAAAGATCTCCACATCGATAAACTAACAAATATTACGGTTTATAATGTTTTGATCTAATAGTAGGAAGTATATTTACATTACTTACTATGCTCGTGTGGACATTAGCGGAATATTTGGCCTAATTCTGCATGCAAACGCTCCTAACCGGTTAGCAGAGGAAGCTGGCGTTAATCATCTCATTTCCTCCAGGAAACTAGTCGCTAGCTTGGCTTGTTTTGGTATGTGGCATTAACATTTCAAAGGCGAATGCATATTTACATGCGGATTTCCGGCTGCGAAACTTTCAAAATGAAGTCCACAGTATCTTCTCCGAACGTAAAATGTATATGTATGTACATTTTCTGATTTTAGTTTAACAATCTTATAGGATATCATAAGAGCAGTCGGATGGAGTTGGATGCGAAAAGCTGAGGACCGTGTCTGGTGGAAGAGCATTGGTGAAGGCGTACATCTGGTAGTGGATTGAGATATGATGATGATAAGTCTTATAAGAAAAATCTAGTTTTTCTATTATTTCTTTAAATAGCGAATGTTGATTTCCAATTTGATCTTAAACTTTAGATAACTGAATTAATTCTGCAGTGTAATATTTATACGCGAATTAATGTTAATCTGAAAAATTTTCAAGTAAATTAACTCAATCTTAAATCTTTTCAATTTTAAGAGTAATTTGTATATCCCCTATCCTTATCTTACAGGTCACCGCAATGTCTACCATACAAAGTAACAGCTGCGGTCATTTTCTTTAAATTGTTTCCACTTTTTATTATCACAAGGGAAATTTTCTTAAAACATACCTTGCCTCTGGGGGGAAGACAAGGTTATGTGGGGTTCTACTCACTAAAACCCTCTCGGTGGTCTCCCTCAGTGCATTAAGAGGGGCTCTGGGATCTCCTACGGAACGCACCGGTGCACTATGGCTAAAACATCCCATGGTAGGACAAAGCCCTTCTTAGCACCCAGGCTGTGCTACGGCAAACAAGATCACCATGCATCTGCCTTCCTCCTAAGGCTCATTTATTGAGTTCCGAAGGCTCCCACTCTCAAGGCTCGTGAACCCGAGAACCCTTTTAGTCGCCCTGTATGGTAGGCAGTGAATACCTTAGTCCAATTCTTAATAGCCGTCTCTTCAGGGTAAGATTGGTGGAGAGAATATTTTAACCATTTGTTTCCTTTGTTAGGCCTAAACAAAACTATTTCTACTTCTCTGCAGTAAGCCACTAGCTCTGAACACATATCATTTGCCTAGTTACGAGTAACAGTTGTTATTACATGTATACTAACTGATATATCGTTAAAAGGGAATTTAAGTATGATTTGTGTAAATATAAACAGACATCTTGTAGAAACTGCAATGTAACTTAATACTTTCTTATAAAGTTAGCTTATCAGTAATAGTATCATCATCAGCGTAATTATGCTTTTTCTTAAAAAAAATTGTCGAAACGACGAGGCTGGCGGAAGATTCACTTGGTAAATGATACGCTTGTCCAAAATAACGTGACGTCAGACAGGATGGTACACACAGAATCAAATTTTGCATTTCGCCTTGAGACACGAGATCCTGTTTTTAACTTAAATTATACTACTAGCTATAGCGTCCTTGAAAACGGAACACAACAAAGTTTGGACACCTGGTTTGGTTTGGCGGCGGAAATATGACTAAGGGTGGTAGCTATATAGATGGTCTCCGGCAATAGAGACTTGCCACCAGTAAATTCTATCCTCCGGTTATTATTATTTGTTAATATTTATTTCCTCTTTGGCATTACTTTAAAAAAACTTTATACCGACTACAACAGACGTTATTATTTTTTTGTTTAACGCTGTGATAGTTAGGATGTTATACAAGGCATCACTTTACGCTCTTAACTTGGAGACACAAGATCTTGGTGTTAACTCAAGTTATTCCACTAGGTCCAGCGCCTTAAAAACTGGAACACAATAATGTTTGTACATTACTATTTTGCGGCGGAAATAGGTGCTGCGGTGGTAGCTACCTAGACAGTATCCGCTAACGGAGTTCTACTACCCTCTTACCTTGACTAAAAGACATTGTTTCCTTTACATTGTTATTTTTGAAAATTAGATTTTTTTTTAATTTACTAAAGATATATATTAGGAAAAAAGTAAAAAAAATCAGGTTTGTAATATTCTCCCTACAGTACAAGCATCCCAAGTTTAACAAGGATGGAAGGCTCTGATTTGATGAGATCGTTTTTACGAGCGTGAATTATGAGACCTCTGCTTTATCGCCGATGTTGTGTATTTTGGGCAAAGAAAAATGTGGGTCCTGCGACAGATTATTAGACTAGGATTCACAACGTATAAGAAAAATGAGTAGTAAGCTTACTGTTAAACAATATTTTTTTTTAATTTTGTCACTATTATGTGAGTAGATTTAGACGAGATCCGTTAAAAGTTTTTTGTTGGAATATATATGAATAAGTTGAAAGGTATTATATCATTATCTAATACGATCAATAGTGGTTGCATTATATCGTTGTGTATGAGTTGTTGGCTAGTATGCCTCAAGTCTTGGATTCAAAGCAAAGCGTGGTAGATCGCACTTAGAGGAATTACAAGTATTATGACTGTAATACATAGTATCGAATTTTATAAAAAATCCTTAAAAGCGCCATATGTACGGTTCGTGGTAAAAGGGCGCGGGACCCGCACAATAATTCATGGGATCCAAGCCAAACTGCTACCCCGCGAACAGGTTCCCGTCTTGTCGTGGCGGTGGGGCTCAGTAGCCGTAGCTTGGTTACCCAGGGTGAAGCGAAGAAGAACCTATCCGGCCGGCCCGAGGTGGCCGCTTCAGGTGAGCTCGAGGAGCTCACCTCAGATGTGTGCCGGTGGGCTCCAAAAGCAGGTTTATACTGCCTTTTGCTATCGAGGTGGAGTCGCGAAGGGAGAGCAGTGTTGGTATTGCGATTCGCCGTTCTCTCCATCCTCCACGGCCGTATAACGGTTGGCGGCGGGAACTAAGGGCACATTCTCCGCAGGGAGTCGGGAGAGTTTTCTCTCTTGGCTCCCACGGCTTCTAGGTGACGGATTCGGAGGGATCCGTTGTCAACGTGACTGTGAGAGGCCGAGAGGAGGGCGCGCTGTGTGTTTCGGCGCGTCCTTACAGAGGTGGAAAGGGGTGTTGTTCCTTCCCGAGGTGGGGCTGCATGGTGTAGCCGGCGCTGGCGGGATCGCAGAGGTAAGCGAACACGTTTCTGTGGCTCCGCCACGAGGTGGAACATCGGGACATGGTCTACTATATGAACCTGTACAAACAACTGCTCATAGTGCCCGGACGGTACCAGAGGCAATGCGAACTGTAAGGTCGCCGGAAGCCGCTGGATGCGGACAGCGCAGAATGGGTTGATGTGGTGATCTCTGGGGAAGGCTTATGTCCACCAGTAGACACCTATCGGCTGTTGATGATGCACAGTCTGTCCTTCCCATTGAACAACTTTTTTCTTTTAACTTGTTCGAAATATCTTGAAACTGTTAAAGAAAAGAGAATTCAATAGGACTGTTATAAGTAAAACAAACCTTTTCAGAGAGATCAGACCTTATAAGTTATCTAAGGACTTTTTTTATAGGTACCTTAATAATACTGGTTTTATATATATATTTTTGACTGAACGATAAAGAGATCCCAATCTAAAGTTAGGCAATTCTTGTTAATGTAATTCTAGTGTCGAAGACATCAAGGGCTGCTCGCCTAAAATACTCTTGCTCTCATATTTTAACAGCCAGGTCATTTATACATTAACTACTAAATTAGTATGGGTTGTAGATAATATAAAACAAAAAAAAAACCTTATCACCGTTCCAACTTCATTACGTTTAAGTGCTGCTTCTCAGAGTCAGTTAAAGTGGAAATGACCAAAAATAAACTTTACTTCCTACTTTATATAATGCGATATAACCCTTTAACGATAATATCAGATGAAGGGTCAAATAAAGTACCCAAGGCGATTTCATAAACCAAATAAAAAAGGGTTAAAAATATACTATCTCCTCCCCATTTTTATAGCAAATTTTCACTGACGCATTTCATTTTTAGGACAGTGTAATCTTGTTTATGGCGCGGGCACACGGAACCCGATTCCGCAATATTTACATTAAATTTACTTAGCTTAGGCTGAAATGATGGAGATGATAACATCGTTAGTAGTCTCTTTAAGGTCTGTACTGGTAAGTACCCTATCTTATCTGTAACGTATACATCGTTATCTGTGGGTTATATAACTGTTTACGTGACGCAGTGGTTAAGCTCTGCAATCGTCAGCAGGTCGACGTCCACTGCTGGACATAAGCCTACCACAAAGATCTCCATATCGATCGGTCTTGCGCTATCACCATCCATCGGCTTCCCGCTACCTTATGTTTCATATTGTCTCCGGTGCCGCCGGGCATTAGGAATAGTCATTTGTAGGGGTTCATATAGTAGGCCATATCTCACCACGCTGGCCCAATGGCGGTTGACGGAAGCCAGAGCGTCGTTTGCTTATTAGCAGAGTGCACCACGAGTAGGTGCGGTTGGCTTGAGTCCCGTGAGTTGTTATGGTGGGATCTCTTACATCCCTTTTTTAAGCTTTTACCATTCTATTATTTGCAATGAACCTAATCTTTATCTCATTTTCTTCATACCATATTTTACATTCTGCAGTTCTTCTTTCATGAATCACTTCTCAAACTTCAACCGCCGTTTACTATACTTTACATATTTTAGTTACTCCATTTGATCATGGGATATCATGCTCTGCGTTTGGCTTATCGCGGTCTACATTTTCTTCGTCTACTTTTAAGATTATTACTTCCACGGCAAAATTGTCTAGCTCCCATTGCCGATTATGTAACACTTAATATTAAAGTAAAGGATACCAGTAAACGTATTCTCAAGTATCAATTAAGCCAGAAAAATTGTTAATGATAAGGAATTGTGTAAGACTAAATACGATCAGGAACGATTATGCTTGGATTTTCGAATTAAATGAAAAATGTAAATTACTCATGATAGTATTTACTGTCTCATAAAAATTCATATGACACGAGCCGTCCCGTAAACGTTTACATTACGTTAACAGCTTTAAATAAATGACGTGGATGAATGACACGGTCGCTTTACACGTAAATTGATGTCCACATTAATCCCAAATTTATTTTCGTTTAAGCCAAATCGATATGTCATATGCCTTCGTTAAGGACTTTGCAGTTGACTCCTGTTCTCGAATCATGTGGAAAATTTAATGAACCGATAAACGCAGCTGGTTATTACAACTGAATGTATATAAACATACTCCTTATTGTTCTAACTAGTAACGGTTTTTGATCATAAAGAAACGATCAAAGTTAATTTATTTACTATGTAAGCCAAGAGTGGATTAATGAAAATCTGATCTCCCAAGTGCTTTGAACATATCCGTTTCTGCAATATTTCCCTTCTCCAGAAGCTTAAGCTCACTGTGGAACCCGCGTCTTTTCTTGAATGTAAATGATATATATGTTACCTATAAATTTTGTGTAGTAGATATTACCAAAAAATCATAATCATCATCATCATCATGTTAATCCCATTTGTGTTGTTCATTTTTAAATTACAGGGACATTAAAATTATCGCAAAGTGCCTTCTAATTCTTTTTCAGTATTCATTCTTAAAATTTCTAGTTGTTTACTTTTTCCATTATTTGGAGACAATTTTTTACTTTGTAACAAGGAATTTTCAAACAACAGAACAGATGGCGCCACCATGAACAATAGATAACGCTATCGTTTATCATAGCGCAAATTCTTATACGGATCGTACGTCATTGTGTACATTGATTTAGCTTAACAGATCATTACGGAGTATACAATTGTATCCATCAACTGGATCTCTCTAGAACTTGTAATAGTGTTGTACTTAAGAACTTGCTCTGTACTTTATATAGCTCTGTCATTATCAATATAGTGCTAACATTGCTGCGTGCGTTGTCATACACCAGAGATCCCGCATCCCACTTCCTTTACAACTTTTTTTTATCTCATGTTCCAAATAAATCTTTCTTGAGCCTTCGCCTCTAAAATCTGTACTGAGTCTGGTTCTCATCATTATTTCAATATCATGTTAAACAGAAGCTACTGTGAAATTTGTCGTGTGAGGTGTAATGCTAGAATATATGAATCAAATGAAAAATAATGATGAAACAGCGTTCATAGATCTCAAAGAGTAATTTCTCAAATAAGAATAGAAATTCAACCTAGTTCAGTTTCAATTACTATTTGTTCCCCAGCTAAAATAAACTTGATGAAGTCAAATTTGAATCAGGTCGTTAATTTAGTAACTTATAATGGTTTTTGTTGAATCCATTTCAACGTTAAATTTTAAACCGGATCCTGTTTATTTAATGAGATCAAGTTTGTCATTGTATATAATTTTTAATAGTATATATATATATATATTATAAGTTGATCGAGGATTGACGCGTTTGAAATGTGGTGCTGGCGCAGAATTCTGAGGATATCCCGGACGGAGTACCGCACAAACGAGTCAATCCTCAAACAGTTGAACATAACAACACGGCTCTCAACAATCTGTAGCCAGAGAGTCCTCAAATTCTTCCGACATACGGTCAGGCGAGACCCAGACAGTCTGGAAAGATTGATTATTACTGGTTGTGTGGAAGGAAAGAGAGCAAGAGGGCAGTATCCTACAAGATGGACACGCACAACTCAGGACGCTACGGGAGATACCCTACAATCATCCATCCAAATGGCGCAAGACAGAAATGTCTGGAAAGAAATGGTATCCAGGGCAAAGCACCATAGTCAGGTCCCTCAGTCAGTAAATTTTTAATAGTATTTATAATAAGTTTTTATAGTAATATAGTCATCTTGGGCTCCAGTGTGTTCTAAAAGTAAACAGATATTAATAAAGGTAATATAAACGAAGGAATATTTTTAATATTTCACAATAACAGATATTTTGGACAAAATAAAAAAATATTCTTGATCTCCTACCTTTCTAAAAGATCCAAAGTTTCACTCTTTGCCGACATAGTAGACTTTGAATGATGATAGGTTTTTTCAATTCATCAGGCTAGTTATTGGTACACTAACGCCATAAAAGCTTTGCTTAGTTCTACCATTCATATCGTGTGTATCATCATTATCAGCCTTTATTTATCCCCTGCCGGATATAGGCCTTCCCCGTCAGAGGTAGATGACATAACTTTATTTGTGATTTTGATCGGTTCTTAATTATCAAAGAATTGTACAATATTATGAGACCTTCTTTCTTAATGTAAATTAACTGTTGTATCAGCCTCCAATATTGAACTCCCGACCCAAAACAATTACACGGTCAGACCTTACGGTATATAAATCAACTTGGTTAATTAAAGTGTTGTCGTGTATAATTGATTTAATCTACATGCTAATTCGAATTGAGTAATGTTAATTAAGTATTAACTTTAACTTACGTAAATGTAAGTCAAATACATCGACCAGTTAAATGTAATACTCGTATATTTATTTTAAACTATATCATCCTAGTTAAAAAATACGACGAGACTGTTTAAACAATGTGGTGTTAATTAAGGTGTTTATACGGCGCCATATTTCGTTAATTAGCTGGAGAGATAAGATGTTAAGTATCGCTACTCCTGTCATTTTTTTTTTTGCTCAATTAAACGACGAGACGAACGAGACGGTCGCCTGATGATAAGCGATACGCATGCCCATAATAACGTAGCGCTACTTAGGATGATATATACTCGATGACTGCCCTCGTCGCCTGAGACGAAGATGTTGAGTCACATTACCCCAGTAATTACATTAGCTACAGCATTCCTGAAATAGACCTCCCAACAGGTTGCCTCCTTGTCATGGCGGAGGGGCATAGTAGCCGTGTTTGGGTCGCCCATGGTGAAGCAAAGAAAAATATACCCGGTCGCTCCAGGTTAGAGCTCCGAATCTCCACTGTGACCTTACTTCGGATGCGTGTCGGTGGGCAGCAGGGGCGGCTTTGTGCTGCCCTTTGCAGCCGAGGTGGAGTCGCGGAGTTTTTTCTCTGTGCTCCCAAGGCCTCTGAGTGACGGATTCGGGGGAATCCGTTGCCCAGGTGACTGCAATAGGCTGAGGAAGGGATACGCTGTGTGTTTCGACATGCTCCTACAGAGATGGAAAGGGGGGGTTCTTCCATTCCTCTCGAGGTGGGGCTGCGTTGTATGGCTGGCGCTAGCGGCGTCGCGGATGTGGGCGAAAGCGTTCTTGTGATCCTGCCATAAACTGACGAGGCGGAACATCGTGGGGATTTTAGTCGGTGCAAGTTCGACATAACCTATCCTTGCCCCCGCGTGGACGTGTATGCGCACGCATTTCCCCCACCCTAAACAAAAAAACAAACCCTCAAACAGAAACACGATATCATTTGCATACTATTGATTGGCGGCACAAACAGAAGCTGCGGTGATACCTACCTAGACGGTCACCGGCAACAGAGACCTATCATCAGTGAATCCTATAATTAAACTATCTACACTGTCGTTCAAAGGAGATTAGAACGTAAAAACGGTAACTTATACAAAGTTATGAATCTCTTAAAATTTACATGTTTAAGGTACCTCCGCATAGTATGCTGTCGCCGCACACCTCGGTCGCATATGTCAGTCGAACGGAAATCCAATTCTACGGTTGAACAGATCGCCATCTTAGATACGTATGAATAGTAACAATGAGGAGTTTTGTTTGAAGTCAGACAACGTTGGAATATATAATTTTTTGTTTATTGAATGAAGCTATGAAACATTCACATTAGGATGATGTCCACAGTACCACATGACACTTGAGAGATAATGTTAAGTATTATCACTACCCACAATTTTCCATACTCGATAATTTCGATGTTTAGCAATAAAAAGAGATGCTGTGGTGGTGGACTTACCAAGACAAGGTCCGGCAACGGAGACCTAACACCAGTCATGAATAACTTTGTTGATGATTTAAAACGGGATTGGTATCCTATGACTGAGTGCGGATTTTGATGATATCAAGAAATACGCTTTAGTTGTGTATTTATTTATTTATTTATTCATTTATTGACTCATTCATCTGTGGGGAACCACATATTGTTGAAAATACCACGCAAATCCGTGCTAGAGTATTATTTAACAGTGTGCAGCAGGGCGGCACGCCGTGCATAATTCGCACCATATGGGCATGTCGTGTCTCCACCGGCGTGCACCAAAGGACGGCGCACCTCTCGAGCGGACTGGGCAATCGTGCAGTCGGACAGTCGGGCAGTCCGACAGTCATACCTGCACAACAACAGCGAACGTACGGGTTCTTCACCATCTGTTCCCACGCCTATTATTATTACCGCCTTACGGTTGCGCGTGGTGTTTACGTAACATAAAAATTTAATTATCGTTTTTATTGGTGTCTACCCGAGTGTCATTTTTTCGCACCTCGGTAGACTTCACTCATCTCACCCATTCTCACTCATTCAATCGTCCACACATTTACTCCTTCTCCCATACATCCTTTCACTTATTTCTCTATATAATTATTTACTCCTTTATACAGCTCGTTTAAGTTATATGGTAGATATTTATAAGAGAAAACATATCTAGATGCCTCGGAACTTCTGTTCATTGTGCAGCAATGCCTGAATTAACACAACTTCCCCCTTTATAGTTGTTCGGGGTAGGGGAGGCCACCATCTCACGAAATTCAAACATTGCTTAATGCCTCGCGTAACTACCAATTCTTTCTGCAGGGCTTTCCAATTAAATTGATGCAACTTTTTATGTACGTATACAAACATATTTTTATTTTAATATATAAATTTATATATATTTAAATACATAGAGAGAGAGAGAGCTCAGTCTATACAGCTTGTGCTCCTGATGGAAGAAAACACCACGTTCAAATAACAATAACTTTCGCAATAGTCTAACCGTGGGAATATTAAGTGGGTTCTTTCATGTTTTAGAGACACAAAAGTTTTTCCGACATATCCAAAACAAGCAATCCTGAACCAATAAACTATACTTCGTTTTTTTTTGTAGTAGTACATCTCTTTTTCGCTGCCACTACTGGAACTCGAGGTTTTCTCGCGCAAGGAGAGGGTCAAGGTCATTTGTTTTCATTGCCTACCTACACATATATGAGATTTCCACATATGTTGAGACTGATCACGAACCCTCTAGAACCATAAGGTCCACAGACTTGAAATTTGTTAAGAATATGACTTATGCCGAGTAGAGATCAGCTAAGAGTAGATTTTACAAAATTCCTTTTCCATACAGTATATATATATATTTTATACAGTTAAGGTACCTTTTTTTTGTTGTTACGTGAGATGCCATCTTGTGATATTTTTAACAGCTTTAACAATAGTACAATCACGCGATTATATATAGATTAAAATTACAGAACGGTTAAAAAAAACATAATTAGATTTAATTTATTGCCTAGAAAACTAACGATGTTCAAGATAAAATGCAAATGTCAGCCACCCTGCAGTGGAAACTCCGTAAGCTTTGCGAGAACTTGTAGAATTGCAAACTAACTTTTTCTTAAGTCGGGTATCGATTCCACAATGAAACTGACGACAAGAAGCAAAACTTCGGAAGACTTACTATTACTAAAAAGCTTTGTAACGAATATTAATTTGTGTGAAAACCAGTTTTTTTTACTCAATTAAGCGACGAGACGCTCACATGATGGTGACAACCTGGCTCTAGTAAGAATGATATAAACTGCACCATATTGCGCTCTTCGCCTGAGATATAACATGTGGACTTTCGTTACGCCAGTAACTACACCAGCTACAGCGCCCTTCAAACCGTAACACACTAATGTTTGCATAGTACCGTTTGGCGACAGAAATAGACGCTGCGGTGGTACTCATCAGACAGTCTCCGGCAGCAGAGTACTATCACCAGTAAATTATTATAGTTATTTAGTATAGTAGTTTAATGGATTTAGAAGAAAGCTGATATCAATAGAATTATTTAACGGCAGCTTATCACGATGCTGCCATCACACCCCTCACAAATAACCTAGACTTAAACAGAGATCCGGCTAGATTATCTGGTGATATTTGATACTATTCATTTGATTGAATATCAGCTCGGGGTCTATATTAATGTTAACCTCAACTACAGATTATTTTAGTTATAACAGTTAACCTATTTGGCAGTTGAAGACTAACCTGTTCTCCGACTGTATCAGCTTGATGGAATCTTGATGGAACTAACAGGTGCTAGAGACCATCTAGTTTAGTACCACTCCCATTTCTACAGCCAAACAGTAGAGTGCAAAGATTACTGGGGCAATCAAATTTACATCTTACGTGTCAAGGCGATGAGCAGAATACGGTGTTGTGTAAATCACCTTTGTTAACTTTGTTGTTGGCAGGCGTATCACTTACCACCAGGTGAACTTCTCGCTCGTCTCGTCGCTTTAAACTCTGAGCTGTTAGAACTGCTCGCACTGGGAACTCAGGCAAACCTAAATAATAAGCGTGAAAATAATTACACTGTTACTGGTGGCAGGTCTCTGTTGTTAGAGACTATCTAGGTGGGTACCACTGCAGCGTCTACTTCTAGTAATGTGCAAACATTACTGTGTTCCGGTTTGAAGGTTTATTTATTTATTTAACTTGGAGACAAACAGAAACAAAAGTACAACATAGAATATAAAAATATACACAATTGTTCCTTTTAAAATGCCTTACTGCGAATATATCTTTGGCATGTTTTTTTTTTACATATAAAGCAGCGACCCATTAAGTTCTTAAAAAAATTAATAAGAACAGAAGAAGCAACAGTACAGAGCACTCATGGGTATTTGAGTTGGCTGGTGGAGAAGGTTGTTTCAAAGCCATGAGAATAATGTGTAGCAGTGTATGTTATCCTAACTTGAGTCTCGTTGTTAGCGGCAGGCGTGTCACTTACTATTAGGTGATTGTTTTGCTCGTTTGGTCGCTTCGACGAATAAAAAAAATAACTCGGTTGTATAGTATCTGTCGTAACTGGCCAAATGTGTCAGTATCGGGTTGCCTGTTTTACGATACCGTAAACCATAATGGTGTCATCATAACGCCTGAATTGGTTCGTAAAGTTAAAGTATGATTACGTTCTAAAATTATAATATACGTTGAGTATATACACATTCTCCCACCAACACGTATTGGGCCAGCATGGTGGGAAATGGCCAAAATCCCAAATGAACCCCTACAAACGAAGGTGTTTTGTGTCTGGCGAGAATGAAATGTCTATATCATCATCGTCATCAGCTGGTGTCCACTGCTAGAGATAGGCCTCCGTCAAAGCTCCCCATATCGATCGGTCCTGGCATGCCTGCATCATCGGGCACTAGGGGTTGTTGTTTGCAGGGGTCCATATGGGGGATTTGCGTTATTTCCCACCTCGCTGTCCCAATGCGGGTAGGTGGGACCCAGAGCTTCATTTATTGATTAACAGTGTGCACCACGATCAGGTGAGCTTTGCTTGGGTCGCGTGAGTTGTTGTGCGGGATCCCTTACACCCCTATAAAATATTCACAACAACATTAACGTGATTGTGTGCAAGTAACGCCCGGGGGTTCAAATGTAACTTCGTTTGTAATGCAAACTCTTCGAAATCGACAAAGAGCCACTTGTATCGTAAATGTAGCAGTAATAATACACTAACAACGTGTCTCTAATTAAAAGAGACATTCGTCGCAAAGGGAGGTTCTTAACACGAGCCCCCGGCGGTGAAACAACCGAGCCAAGTGTTCAAGGGGAAGAAAATACTTCTGACGTTCTGAAGAATCTGTTTGTTTTAACTTCTAAAGCCGTTCTAAAACGTAACTTCAGAATTTGTTTAATGTAGAAATAACTTAGCTGTTATTTTAACTTTTTTTCTTCTTGTTGAAAAATAGAAGCGGTTGAAGTCGTCTGATTTCCTTACCAGACCGTATCATGAGAAGTAAGAGACCCAGTATAGCATGAGCAGTAAGAGTGAAAATGAGGGTAGTTTCCTTTTAACTGCTGTCGATGTTTGAAAAAGTTTTAATGTTTATTTTATGCTGCCTGTTTAATAGAGTAAGTTTTACTAAAAATAATAAAAAAAATATTTTACAAAGTGACGAGATAGGCGGGGCGTTCACCTGATAGTAAGTGATACTCCCGCAGCATCCATTTCTATCACCAAATAGTAGTGCGCGGACATTACTGTATTTCGGTTTGAAGGGAGTTGTAGGTAGTGAGTTACTGGGGTGACGAGATTTATAACATCTTAACCAGCATCACGTTATAAGCAGGCGTATCATTTGAATAAATAGAAAATAGTAGAATAAAACTGTGAACCGGATAAAAGCGTGCGATATCAGGCGTTGTGATAACATTTTCAGGTTAATCTGACGGGATATTGTCGCGGATAGTATTCCTGTTGCCGCAGTGAGAGGACGTTTATTACTGCGAACGATCTCACCGCGACGTTCAAAGCGGCGAAGTTGTATTAAAGAAGCTGTAAGTACAGTCAGGCGTAAGCAAAGCTCGCGGTTAACTGGTTACGATATATCTTTACAACTTTATTCATTTTCATTATGTACTGAAGTAATTTATATATATGGAGTACGATAGTTAAGGGACCTATTAATATATACTAACTTTTGAATTTATTAAAAATAATAGTATAATCTTCCTTATATGTTCTTTATTCTCTGAGAACCATTCTCTCTTGGCCGTAGTTAAAGATAAATGATTCATTATTAGAACTATTTGACAATATTATCTTTTTTATTTAACTTTTCGTCGCGTAATGGAATAAAAAAAAATTGTTCTGAATATAACGGCTCAGTAATGAAAAGAGTAAGTGGAGTGTAATGCTGATAACTATCTTCAGATATATACACATCGCTACAACCAGTTCAAGTAAGTACTTGCTGCTTATAACTACGCTTTTACACAAAGGTTTTCTTAAGTTGGGTATTTGACGACAAGAAGCAAATCTTCAGAAGACTTACTATTAGTAAAAAAAATTTTTTTTTTCAATTAAGCGAGCAGACGAGCGAGGCGTTCACCTGATGGTAACACGCCTGCCTATAACAGCATAGCGCTAGTAAGGGTGACTGATGACTATTGAGACTCGCTACCCCCGTAATTATACTAGCTACAGCGCCCTTCGATCAGGAACACTTTGATGTTTAGACTACTGTTTTACACCAGAAATAAGGGCTGCGGTGGTACCTACCTAGACGGTTTCCGGCAACAGTGACCTACCACCAGTAAAAGCTCGAATCACCGCCAAATTCAACCTTTAGGCTTTTAGACTTTATAGTTCGTTAATTTCACCCTATTATTAAATATTAGTATTGAATTTCTTATCGTATTCCAGAAAAGTGTTTTTACTTAATAAATGAATATATTATATTGAATGTATTATAAAGTAATGAAATTGCTTACACGAGATTCTTTTATATGGATTATCATTATTCAAAGACATACGTGTTCAATAGAAAAGTTGGTGCGAGGTACGTGAGGGAAATTTATGGAAGTCGTGAGATTGGAAGATGTAATGAATGATTGATTTTTGACACATTAAGATATAATTCCGTTGTGTGAGATAAAATAAACTTTTTATCTGGTAGTCACTATTAGTAAGGTTATAATGGTAGAGGAAGACCTAAGAAAGTGTGAATAGATTGTGTGAAAGATGACATGTGTAAGAAGAGTGTGAATTTAGATATGGCGGCTGATAGAGAGATGTGGAAAAGAAGTACACACTGTGCTGACACCATATAGATTGGGAAAAGGGCAGAAGGAAGAAGAAAAAGAAGAGTCACTATTGCTGGATACTATCTAGGTAGGTGCGGTGGTACCGCAGCGCCTATTTCCGCTGACAGATATTAGTAGTAGTTTAGTATTAATATGACCTGCCAATTAGTAGTGTGTAAAAATTACTGTGTTTCAGTTTGAAAGGCGCTGTAGTATGGAAATTACTGGGGTAATAAGACAACATCTTATTTCTCAAGGCGACGAACGGAATGTGGTGCTGTGTATACCATCGTAACTAGCGACATATAGTTATGGACGGGCGTATCACTTACCATCAGGTGAACAACCCCTTCTTCTAGTCGCTTCGTAGTACAAAAAAATAGCTCTTTTAATGTTAATTTTTCAGAATTAATTACCATCTTTTTAGCTTTTTTTCGCTTCGCCTAGGCCAAACATACCGTCTAGACATTAATTAATATTTTTAATGTAGTAATATCGCTGCATACGTGCAGTAAACATTAAATTAATATTACTATTAACTACAAGATTCAACCTGTAGTGTTATAATGATATTCTGTTGAATAATTTTTTTTATTTTACTTTTAACATCTTGGTTAAAAGTAAAATCGCTAATGTTAAGAAATGACTAACTCCTGTAGTATTAACCTGTTTGTTAATTTGAATCTTAAAATATAACATCCAGCTCTTTGATCTTTAATCTATTATTAATATGAAGGATGCTGTACGTTACTGATTACAATAATAAACGGATATAAATAGATGAAGTCGTATTTTCGTACGTTGAATATATAATACGACTGCCACTGTATGTTCCCATTAACATTATTTTGTCTGTATCTCGACGCAATTTAAATGTAGATTTCCCTCGTGATTTACAAACCGATCCGTCAAGTTATTTTGTCAATATAAAGCATAACTTATTCGATATCAGATTTGGTATTGCGATTACCTATTTTTTTTTGTTATTTATGGTAATGCATTGGCGATTCCCTTGCGGGTTTAATTATTACAGTCCTGTAATCTCGAGTTATTAAGAATAGGGTCTAAGTTAAGCCCTGTCTGACGAAGAAGACGACTAAAGGTTCTTCGTGTTCATGGCCTTAAAAGGTGGGGGCCCTTATTGCCTACTACTAGAGCCCGGGATAAACGACGAGTACGAGGAAGTTACATCCTTGTCGTCTGCTCATTAAACAGAGTGCTGGGGAGGGTTACGGTACTTCCGGGACGTGCTTTGACGCAGCGCAGAAATGCACCAATGTGTTCCATAGAATATTCCGGGGGCTTTTGCAAAGTACTAAGGGTGAACACCATAACCCTATCTTTCCTCATAGGAGTATCCAAGTGCAGGGAAAGACTTTTTGAAGATTTTCCTCATGATAAAAAAGGTGTTTAATCATTGAAAGTTCTTATACAAAAGTGTGGCAAGACTTAATGAAATTCTGTTTTAATTTTATATGTATTTACTTACCTTTGGCTTATGACAGAACCTCGAATTTTAATTGTGAAAAAAAAAATAGTCATCGCTGTTTAAAGAATCATTAAATATTTTTCCAGTTATAACTCATGTAACTGAAACAAAGCTTTATCCTTTGAGCTTTGGTACATCGAGTGTTGTTACGCGGAAAGAATTACAGAGTCGTATGAAATTTTGTAAATGAAATTATAAAAAAATGTTATTAAAGCAACAATATTTACATAATTAGCCTTTTGTTTTTATATCACGTAACACGAACAAGTTATAATGACATAATTTCATATTTTTTCTCAGCATAACAACTAGTGACGGCAATTAAAACTTGAATAATTAGTTTCGGCTGTCGCGTGCGTCGCTAACAAGTTAAAACATTAATTAATCATATTTTTATAAAACTATGAGTCTGAAGCAATAGTGCAACGGAGTTTTTAAAGTTTTTTTTTTCAAAAAATATGAAGGCAAATAACAGTGAAACCTACGGCTCAGGAAGCAAGAAAGGTTTCTAACTATTCAACAATTAGAGTCAAAAGAAATAAATTAATAATTTCTAGAAGACTTAATTGCTGTAATAAAAGATATAATAAATAAAAATTAACATAAGCGCCATCTACCACAATAATCTTAATCAATGTCATAAACTTTCCAAAAAATTATCTTTATATAAAATATGCGTAGTATAAGTTTATATCCGATGCATAAAAAAGGAAATAGTCCCGTTTTAAGCTTTATGGTTTTAAACATAGAAACAATTTCCTGCACAAGTTTGGTAATTTCCGGTAACTGAGAGCAGTAGGATTTAATAAATCAGATGCGAATATACAAGACTCAAATACATTTGGCGTTACCGGTATAAATCACTTAACATTTGGCAAAGTTGTTTCTCTTTTGAATTTATGAGCCATTGTATCAATATTAATGTAACCGTAAATCATAATTTATTCATTTACGGGACGAATTCGTAGCGCTTGTAATCTTTTGCTCTGCCTAATGCTGTGATTTATTTGTTGTGTAATCTGTATAATTATAAATTTAAAATGTTTGGTGTACACAACCTAAATGCCTTCACAGCAATTTCTTTTTTTTTGTTAACACTAGAGAAAATCTTCTGAAAAGCCTTGCTTCTGGGAAGAAGACAAGTTTACGTATGATTTTTACTTATTAAACCCCGTCGGTGGTCATCATTGCGTTGCGAGAGGCCCCAGGATATGAAACAATATAACGCACCAGTGTCTCCGGTACTACGCCTAAGGTACATCCCTAGATACCCTCTCTATAGTACGACATGCACTAGATTTACTCGTATTTGTCATTCATTTCGGGCTCGTATAGTGGACAATAAGGGCCCACTTTCAAAGCCCATGAACCAGAAAACCGTTTAAGTCACCTTCTACGACAGGCAGGGCTTACCTTTGTTGTATTCTTAGTAGCCCGAGTTTAGAGACCAAAGACTGCTGTCTGTATCAGCACGAACAGTAAAAAGTATACACTGTGTCAGGAAACCGCTTCCGCAAACGAAGACCGACGGTAGCACTAACGACACCTTTGATGATGGGATGGAAACAAAAATTCGATCCGATTAATAAAAAAATCATATTTTAAAACATGCAATTTTTACGCTCCATCATGTTAGTACGGCTAAATAAAACGATAGAGTCATGAAAAAGAGATTATTAAAAAAAAACAGCAATTGAAACACAAAATCAAAAACAGTTGATGCTCGGATCGACGAATGCCCGGGCGCGGCGCGGGCGCCGGCAGCTGACGATCGCACAAATACTTATTTACAACCTTTGTCTAAATAACTAACGGTGACCTCAATTTCCGCCTAGTGCAGATACTCACGGGGCACGGTTGCTTCTGAAGATATTTGCACATATGTAATTGTAGTGGTAGGACGGACGAGGCGGACACCTTGGCCGATTGCTCGCGATTCGGGGAGGATAGGGGCGTGCTCGTAGCAGCGATAGGGAGTGACCTCTCGCTGCCGGCAGTGGTGCGTGTCATGGTCGGAAGCGAGGCGTCATGGGATGCGGTATCCCGATTCTGCGACTCCCTTATGACGCAGAAACGGGTGACCGAACGTCTCAGGGAGCGGGCGCAGAGGGGACAAGACACGGTCAAAGCGCGTAGACAGCTCACCACCAACGGGCGGGGCCGAGCACACGACCGCCGCTTGCCTCCTTAGGCAGAGGAACCTGGCGTCGCGACCGACATGGGCCGTCGGGCTGGCGCTCCCTTGGAGAGGGTTCCTGGGGTGTATCTGGCGGCGTGTCTCGTATTACGACGCGTCGCTACGTAGGGATTTTCTGTCGGAAGGGTTGCTTTACATCCCTCCCTGAGGCGGGCCCGTCCGATCCGGGCGCCGATCAGTGGGTTGCGGAAGAACTGCTCGATTTTATCCCGTGACCCCCGTGCATTAGTTCAGAAGCGATTGGAATAACGTGTGAAGCTTTTTAGTCGGTTGGAGTCCGACACTACCCCGTTACCGCCCCTTCTGGTTCCGGGGTGTGCGACCGTTAGCATTTTGTTACACTCGTTAATGAAAAAAAAAGCTGTCGGCGGGCGTTCGTTCAACCGAGCATCGACTAGATTTGATTTCGTGTTTCATGGCTGCTTTTTTTAAATGAAGTAATTTATTTTTCATGAAACTATCGTTTCATTTATCTGTACTAACACGATGTAGCGTAAATAATGCTAAGAAAACGTTTTAAAATATGATTTTTTTTTTATCAGGATCTATTTATTTCCGTGCGGTCTCCCAATACACATTATTAGCTCTATTGGACAAACACTATACCTGTGACAACTTAAAACACAGATATTAATCATTTTAAGTAGTTACTTGTTTTAAGTATTTAACAAAGACTATGGACCACTTACTTTTTTTTGTCCGTTAGTTGTAAAGTTGTTTATATCTAAAATATATTTTTCAATAGCAAATTCTGTAAGTATTCAGTGAAAGTTATAGAATATCGAATGTCTTTAAAAATGTTATCAATTTGCAAAATCGAAATTCGCACAAATCAAATTAGCCGAGAGCTGCGGTCTTATCACTTCCGATTTGAAATTTCCAATTTTGATTATTTTCACTATTAATGTATCAATTAATAGGCATTTCGAATTAGTCCTCCAATATCGATTCCGTGTTATTACCTGGGCTTTACTTTCATAACACGGGTTTGATTCTCGTCAACTAAAATGATTTATAGTACAATTCTTTACAATACTGGGGACAAATCTTTTAAATATCGATTTGCTTTAGTAATAAATTATGTTTTCGTGAATATAAAAGTAATAAACGTTTCTGTAACTTTGTGCTAATCTGCTTGGAAACACAGAAGTCTCTGGTTCGATCTCGGTATACATAAGTATTGAAATTAACGTATTTGTAGAGTTTTTTTGAATCCGTTGATTGTTTGTGCTACTCTTATTATAATTCTTTAAAAATATGGTATTTTACTTTATCATAGTGTGATATTATTATATATTATAGCTTGTCATATTCACAGTTCATAATTATAAAAAATAAAATTTATTAATGTCCACTACTAAAATTATGGCTCCTCCTAAAGAGGATATTTGCGGTGAGGAACAGTAATGGACTCAAGGAAAGTGCTGTCTTTACTCTTGCATTATTCCTTCTTCAGTCGCCTCTCATGTCACACCATGGCTAAAGTGGTGATGGGAATATTGTAAACCGTCTGCAACAACAGACAAAGCTCTGTTATTTTAATTAGAACTAATTTTCCTTACCAAGTACAAGTTTTGGTTTTAAGGTTCTTAGTAATTGTGTTCAAAGTACAAATATTAGTGTTAATGCTAATTAAGAGACTTACTTAGTTTTTAGTGTTACTGACTGTTTGTTTAAAAGTGTGAATTAGAATATGTAATTATGTAGATATCACTGTAGTTACCTTGGTAGTTAAAAAACGTATTTATTTAACTGTACAGTTTAAATAAAAACTTAAGTAAACTCATTGGTAACTAGTCGCGTATTGAGAAGATTTTAAGATCGTCGCTTTCTTCGATTCTTTATAAAAATATCCTTCTTTAATAATTATGAAATGTAAGTAGAAGTTTGATATTATATTTAAGGCACTTTGAGACGAACACATCCTTCAGTAACGAGTTGAAAGATAACTGTTTCACGATACTTCACTGTCTTTATTTTCTCGAATATTCTAGCACTACATTCGATCGGGATAATATGTCCTTAAAACTTGTGCTTGAAACTTGATTCATGTGGTGTTAAAAATGATCAAGTAAAAGCGTATCTGATATTGCTTTTCTATAGAACAGCATCATTCAAATACGTGTCCGCTGGAGCCGGCTTTGATGCACGTGAGGAAATTTAAAGTAGTTTTCGGGATGAAAACTGTACGCTATTCAATATCGCGTTAGAAGATAAATGTCTTAAGAAATAACTGTTTATTGCTTATACATATATAACATAATTATAGTTATTCTTAAATACAAGATACTCAAGATAATTCACAAACAGCTAAGACTAAAAGTAAGCTAAGTTAAATACTCCATTGATGAAAAACTTGAATTTTCCAATTTTTGAGTATTTTTAAAGAAACACTAATACTACGCTAATGATGGTTAAATATTACGTCTAGTAGTTAAAACCTTGAATATTTTAATTGGATTTGTTATAGAGTAGAACCGGATCTCAATTTTACAAGAGGATAGGTGAAAACGACATCTTTGGCTGTGAAGCGATCTCCACTCGGAATTCTCCAGCACTCATATGATAACAGTAATTATCCTCGCAGGATCGAAAAAATCTTATTGTAATTGAAGTTGAAGTACAAGGGGTGTAAGGGGTCCTGCAAAACAACTTACGGGACCCAAGCCAACCTCACCTGCCCGCGGTGCACCCTGCTAATCAACAAACGAGGCTCTGGACTCCGTCAACTGGCATTGAGCCAGCGCGGTGAGAAATAGCCCAAATTTCCACATTTGAACCCCTATCTACGACAACTGCTAGTGTTCAGGGATACCGCAGGCCATGCTGGCTGTACGTGGAGATTTTTGGGAGAGGCCTATACCCAACAGTAGACATCTATCGGCTGATGATGAATTGAAGACTTATGTGTCTTTACAATTGAGCTATGTTACAAGACAAGCAGTTATCCGCTACTTCACCAGGGGTCTTAAAAAATATTTCATCCTAAGAAATTAATGTTTTGTATCAGTCTGGATTATGATGAATATTAAGAGAATTCCTTCATCGTATTAAATACAGTTTTATCGATGATTAAAACTCAAATCGAGCACATTTTATGGGAGCCACAGCAAATATCTACGTACTTTTGGAATAGTGAATTTGTGTTCGGATATCAGATGAATAACTTCCCTTTACGACCAGTAGCAGACTTTATAACGCTGCCCGTAGCTTTACGATATCGTAAAACCAACAACATGTGTTTATAATGTAACGGATTTCAAATATAAACCTCGTATATATAGTAGTACATATATAAATAACAGTATATCATAAAGCACTTCATATTGGACCGGTTAGAATGAAAATTAACTCATACATTTTCTTATTATATTATGAACAGTCCGAAAAGTATACTTCGTTTGAATTTCGTTTAAGTTCTCGGAATAGCCAAACTCACCCTTTTTTTATATCCATAATAAGCTAATATTTAACCCAAATTTCACATGATAAGAGATTAAGGCCGTAGATGGTGAAGCGTTATAGCCTTGAATACTCAGACTCATATCTTTACAGCCGGTACACAGAGATGCTGTTATGACGGCAGAATTATAACAGGATAATGGTCGGTAGTCATGCTTATGGGGCAGGTGTAGATAGTGGTTGTACAATCCACCACTACATAGGATAATAGTTAGGAAGAGAGTGAGAGGGAGATAGCTGATATTACTAAAGTTGTGAGACCTAATATTTAGTGTATCAAAGCGAAAAGCACAATGTAGTGATGTGTTTATAATCCTAACCAGTTAACCACTGTTAAGGGCTAGTTTTACCATCAGATATCCTTATTTATCTAGTCGGTTCAAATTATAAGAAACTTAATGTACTTATATTTATTTAACGTTTATTAACTATATGAGTTATCTAGTATAGCCGTTGTTCAAATTAATTTCTCGATCTGAACAGTTAAGTTTCATCACCATTATCAGCCGACAGCCATCCACTGCTGGACACAGGTCTCCTCGTAGATCTACATCCTTATCGGTCCTGTTACTTACGTAATATTAAATTAAAACGGAGTACGTACACGCGCCAGTTAATAAAGCTTCCTGAAGCGAGGTACATTAGTAATTTGCTTGTAAATTGCGAGCGTCGGTGTTAAGCCTTCGTTGAATAATATTTACGTACTAGATAGAAAATTACTTGCCGCACATATACAATGCTACGTACTGATACAATATGTGCATATAGTATTATAGTTAATCTCAGAATACCCACTTTACGTATAAATTTATACTATGTTCTATATCTGCTGATGTATGTATCGTCGAAATCGGAGCTGCCATTTTGAAGAGTCGTAAAAAATTATCAAACAGATAATTTTAAAATAGATCTATGGGAAGAGATGAAATAATTAAGGGGACGTTTACCTGATGAAGAGATATATGTCTGCCCATCATATGCGCTAGTTAGGATGATGTACACATCACATTGTGCTTAACAACTTGAGTTGCATTACCTCATTAGAATTTATGTTATTATGAGAGCGTTTCAATAAATATTAGAGTCTTCTTCTTCTTCTTAAAGTGCCTTTTTAACTAGTGGAGGTTGGCGATCAGCGCGGTACAGTCCTTTCTGTCTCTGGTTCGGCGGAAAAATTCGCCCAGATACGCCAGTCCATTTCCTGATATTCCTCAATCACGACTTTTTCCTTCTCCCCACATTTCAAATTCAAATATCAGAGTCCTCGTAGGTTTTCAGAAGATTTATAGTTATTATTTACATCTCATGTACTTTTTTAATATATGTGTAAGTTTCTTTTCGGTGTTAAATAGTTTCTTTTTACTCTCGTAACTTAGAAAACTTTTTATACTTATTGGATTATTCAAAGGTTGTCTGAAAGAGACTGCTTTCAAAAGAAATATTTTTAGTTTTTGTATGGAAAGAAGACTATTTTCATACTCAATATTTCCAATGAGAATTTTAAGGAAAATTTGCCTTCAAATCGTAACAACGGTTTGAAACTACAAGTGGAAAATTAATAGTAGGTCAATCGATGTAAATATTCACGGGTCCAGAGTTAGGGGGATATTTATAACTGTAATACGGGTTCATTGGGCACGAACGTGAACCCGAAACGATTACAACTAAATTTTGACCAATAAACCCTGATAGTTTTACCGTTAAGTCAACCGCAACAATTATCATACGTGTTTAGCTGGTGATAATATCTTACCTATTGCTTACTATCCAACATATTACATATACACATTGAATATAACTTCATTCATATTTTTTTTATCAATGAAGCTATGGACGATCGGGATGTTCAACTGATAGTAAGTGAAACGCCTGCCCATAAGAATGTAGCGTTAGTTGATGTACACAGCACCATATTGCGCTCGTCGACTTAAGACAGCGCTTTTTAAACCGGAACTTAGTATTATTTGCACACTACTGTTCGGCGGCAGAAATATGCTACGGTGATATAAACCTAGACAGCCTCCAACAACAGAGACATACCACCAGTAAATTTAGTCATACACGTGGTCCCAGAGTCAACCACGGGACATCTGAAATGAAATTTAAGTCTAGCTTTAACATATTTCTGTTCCTACCGTGCCAAGGATAGGTTAAGTAGATTTTCCACCAATTATAATCTCCCACCGGATACTACCCTGCAGCTCATCATACCAGCCCAACTGGAAAGGTCTATATCCAGTGGACTCATTAATTGTCGCCGGCTGATAATGACACTCATCAAGCTATAGTTACTGATATAAGAAAAAGCGGAATACATTCCGTTAGACTATTTTCCCAGTAGGCCTTACTTGAAGTAATAAAGTATCATTATATATATATATCATCGTGTTATAAAGATACCTCAGAACAAGTATAAAGTTATATAAACATTGAATCAGATCAGATTATTCCATAAAAAAATTATATTGATTGTACTGATTGTAAAACGAAGAACGATACGTTTACTCGTCAACGGTAAATATAAATTTATGCCTTTTCCCAAACCGCCCCTAAAAAATTACAATTTCACACGAAATTAACCATTTCCACGATTATTTATTACGTACTTTCATAACGTAACATTTTATAAATTTAGCGATATACTACCTATATATATAAGTGAGAATTTTTATTATCCTTGCTATAATATTTTCGCTGATTAGGGACCTTTCTAATCTTTATATCGATGGATTTATCTAACTGCCACTCATTACCAAGATATACGTAAAACCTGTACAGCATCAAAGATATTTGTGAAGCAGTGTCCAGATATTACTGCTTATACACCTTACTGACTATATTTGCTGTAACTAATAAACCTTGCCTTTCTTTGGAAGTGTGAACCTAAAATATGGGAAGCCTTTCTTATCTCAATGAAAGAAACCATAAAGTAGGTTTTAGCTGATTTCCACTTTTGAAGATTTGTTAATAAAAGGTTACAGATTAATGAATATAAAATGTCTGGAGAAGGTAATAAATGTATTATTATTATATTAGCTGCATCCTCTGGTTTAAAATTGCGTTATTTTTATATAGCAACCCTCACCAAAGTCCGCTACGGCATTTATCAAAAAAATAGATGTTCAGCAACGTCCATACATTTGTAGGAGCTTAAATTCATTCAATCTATTTCGAATCAATTATCAAGCCAACAGTGGGGATTTCAGCATTGTATTCCGATTAGCATATCCGATTGCGAACCCTAAGACGGCGGCACTGACTGATTTATGCTGAAGACTAAACGTAAATTTAGTTCTTAACAAACCCTATTTAATATTTAAAAAAAAAACATAAAATTGTTATAGAAAAATACGATTAATGACCTTCAACAAAATGGTAGACTTCTTTCTCTAAGATTGTAAACGTTGCTTTTCTCCTGCGACTGTCTATAAGCGAAAGTGATCACTAATAATCACGTAAATCGCTTACTTGTTTATCTTTCTATATAAAAAATATTTCTTCTACCCTACTGTGTATTTTTATATCTACTGTAGCCTGATGTTAAATGAAAACAGATAATAGTTGAAGCATGCTTTGTATACTCTAGCTTCTGTATGTTGAGAGTCTGGACTCAATATAGCTGCAGATTTACAGGTAAGGTACAGTACTGGTAGCTAACCAGGTAGTTCTAAAACCTACCCATCGAAACGATAGCCTCGGAATCTAATCGGACTCGATATATCAATCGGTAAGCCTGATACTAGAATTTAACAGCACTGCTTATAGCCATTGTAGGTAATATTCTACTTAAAAGTAAATACTATATAAAGAAACAGCTCTTTGGGCTTACCGTCTTACTACAAAATTGTAGTTTAAGGCTCTACTTAATCCAATGAAGGCTTTTCTGCACTACGCCCACAGGAAACATTAACTACAAGCTAGTATTACCTTGATTGTAGACAAATAAGTTTAGTAGTACCCTAGAACAATAAATGTATACTTTTGTGTATAACTCAACACTTTCAACTGATGAAATAACAGGTAGTAAATACAAGATTTCTGTCAGAGAAGACCAACAATTAATTACCGCATCATGGTGAGCTCGGCTAACCTCTATCTATATTATAAATAGTGAATGTTAATTATAGAATAATAATCTGTTATATTGTTCCTCAACTAATAACTACAATCAGTCTTATTAACTACATATAATAACTTCAAGGAATAGTTAATGGAAAATTGTGTGATTTTTTATTACTTTCGAATCTTTAAGTAACTAAGAAGCTTTAAGGCAACATTTACAGAATAGAACAAAGCAAGGCAGGGCGGAGCAGAGCAGAGAAAAAAGAATAGAGGGCTGGAGGAGGAGAGACAGGAAAGAAAAGAATAGGAAACACTTTAGTGCACACGAAGACCAAACACGTTATGTTCCTACATCTGGACATCAGGGATTACTCTTTTTTTATTTCAGGAAGCGATGAAACGGTTAAGACCTTTGCCAAATGTTAAGTGACACACCTGATGATAACAGCATGGTACTAGTTATGATGATATAAATAACCCCTGATTGTGCTCGTTCCCGTAACTCATGAGGTTTTGACATTCATTATGACAGTAGTTTCTCCAGCGACAGCGCCCTTCAAACCGAAACACAGTATTGTTATCACAATACTGTAGAGTTGCTGTCGTGTTAATACTCCAGTATTGGTGATGTTATTGGTCAGGTCACTATTGCCAGAGACCGTCTGGGTAAGTACCACCGCAGTTCATGGTATTGCTTACCATGAGATAAACGTATAGTCTTGTAACTTGTGAAACATGAAACACATTATCATCAAATAAGTACTTTAACTGGTGTTAATGAGTAATCGATTCGCGCAAATCGATATTTAATTTCTTAATCGCTCGGCAGTGAAAAGGGAAAAAAAATACAAAAGGCTTTTAAGGACGGTAAAGGCGTTTTAATGCTGTCATTATTTATTGTATGGTTACAAATTGCTGAGGCGCGGTTTTCCTCGTAGTAGGAACGCATCATAATCCGTCATTTTGTTTAAATTTCCTCTGCGTATTACATTTTCCTTTTGTGAAATATATTACTTGGTGGTCCTCGGTTTCCTGTTGTCATTACATATTAAAAGGACCGTTCAGTTCATCACCGCAATTCCTATTTCTGTGGCCATTCAATAGTGCAAACATTACTATGTTTTGGTTTGAAGGGAGTTGTAGCTAGTGAAATTACTGGGGTAACGAAATTTAATAAGTGTATATTAACCTAACTAGTACCTACAAGATGGACATAGATAACTCAGGACGCAACCGGAGCTACCCTACAATCATCCATCCAAATGGCGCAAGACAGAAATGTCTGGAAAGAAATGGTAGCCAGGGTAACGCACCATAGTCACGTCCCTCAGTCATGAGGTTACGACAAAGAAGAAGTACTACTTTGTTTTATACAGGCGTATCACTTACCATCAAGTGATCAATAAAAATAATATATAAAGCGAGGGCAAAACGATTTGACTGTTATGTAGAAAGAAATGTTTGTTGAACTCGTGCTGACTTGGTGAAGAAATGAAGGAATTTTGGATCGAATTGTGACATGTGAAGAAAAGTGGATCCTCTACCAACTTCTTATTCGGATGTGTATAGAGTAAACATTTTGTTTCAATAAATATGTTATATTTTAGAAAAAAAAACTAGTTTGAAATTTCCCGTACAAGTCAGCAATTTCATTCAACAACATTAACCCCTAATATATAATTAGTGAATGTTGTGTATGCTCGTAAGTGACGTATCAGATAATTCCATCCAATGTTTTCAACATTTAAAGTTATATATTATGTTCTTGTAGTATATGGAACATATTATAAGATGATGCTGTTGATGTACGTAATAAAATAAAACAGAAATAACATCCCATTCCATTTGAATGCCAAGATGGTTTAGAAGATTCAATTGACGAGTTTGTTTTTAACTATAATTTCTTTAACTGAAAAATTTAAAAGAGTAAATAAGAATTAGATGTCTATTTTTAATGTTACATGAACTTAAACAACGTTCACCTTATATAGGGGAGGATAGATTTCAAGTTTACGATTAGAATCGACGGCGTTTACAAGGAAGTTACTTATTTCTATCCCGATTATTAGCTTTTGTATGTATTATAGTAAACTGTAGTAGCGTAGAAGTAGATATAGCAAAAGTCATAGAATACAGTAACATATGTGATCTGATTGATTAATGCACGAGCATGGAGTTTAATCTTAACGCAGTTGACGCATCTCACACAAATTACTGCGTGTTTGGTTTCCGCAACAGTTAACTGAATAATGTGCTCCCAATTATATTCAACGTAATGAATGAGGTCCTCTGTTGGTGCTGACTAATTTGTGTATTCGTTAGTTATCTCTTAACTATTAGTTTTAGTATTTTTATACTATTTATTACCATCTGCCATCGCTATACTGTTTCGTCAATGGTTGACACAAAACGTGTAATACGCCGATAGTATCATTTTTATTAAATATGTAATATCTCTCCACTTTCTAGATCAAACCAAATGATCTGGATAGATTTTATCATAAAGGTTATAAGACGTATGTTACAAGTAGCATAACATATTGTAAATTTTATATATATATATACACACATGTAAAAGTTACGATATATCATTTAACTCCTGACCACTGTACCTTGAAGTCTTCTAGTTGTGTATTTGTTGTTTGATTTAAATTTATTAACAATAGAAATCTAAGCAGATGGTATTATCCAACCATATTCTCTATTGAAATTAAGATTTTTCAACATCAATAGCTTTGCGAATCAACCTTGGTAAGAATGTATGTTATTTCGTTAGGATTTGTGGTTCATAAAACCTGATGTAAGGGTTGGGATAGCTCAAAACGTAGTCACCGAAAGTAGAATTCTTAGAGCGTTGAAGCTTCAAGTCAGCTATACGTCCTTTCTCATAGATCTCTTTTTGTCTTACATAAGAGAGACGTAATTTATATGTAGATAAATTCGTATAAATGAAGTCTCCCTTTAGTTTTATATATACATATATATCTCTCTACGTTTTTGTACATATATATAAATACTAGATGTTCCCCGCCCGCTTTGCTGGCCGTAATATGGAACTAAACTTGAAATTTGTCTCAAATATTCCTTGAGAGCAACCGCTACCGCAAATGACTTTCGATAGCAACCGTTACTATGGCCACCGCATAAATAATACGAAATGAAAATGTGTATATAAAAGTTTATAAAAGGAACTATAAAATTAAAAAAATAAACAGACCATAACCATGTACAAATCATTCCGCGTCGAATGGCGATGTTTCCACGTCGATAAATTCACTAGTTTTCACGTGATTGGCGAACAAACAACACCCATCATCATTATATATACCTAGTCCGGCAATAAGTTCGGTTACAAAGGAATATGCATTTTTTTTAATGAAGGAATGTAATATTATTCAAATTTATACTTATATATTTATTAGTCTTAGCAAAAAATTAAAAATTATTCTATTCGAAATGGCCACCTTTGGTTTTTATACAGGTTTTTAATCTGTTTGGCCACGTATCACGAATCTATGGATATACGCGCTGTTTCCAAAGTAAATTTCCACCACCGCCACTGCTTGCTCCAAAGATTTTTTAAGACACTCAATGTCGCTCGTGTCGTTTAGAGCAGGCCATATCCTCTAAAACTGACCATGATTTGAAGTCTAAAGGGTTGAGCTCTGGGCTAGATGAGGGCTAGTTTTCAGCTCTTATAAAGTCCGGAACGTTGGTTTCATCCAAACCAGGCTTGGGTAGTTTGTGCATTGTGACCAGGTGCAGACTCCTGCTTGAAAATCCACGATATATTTTTAAAAATTGTATTGCTGAGAGGCATCACAACAAGGCGGTATCTTAATACACTTTGGCTGAAGTTTTCACTCCTTTTCATAAAAATGTAGTTTTGTGACTTATTGATAAGACACGCCCCAGCAAACCATCACTTACGCAGGATGATGACCACGTTGTACCTTTCCGACTACTTGAGCAGCTTCTTTAGAACTGTGAGCGTACACTTTATCATTTTGCTTATTATAGTGTTCTTCAATCGTGAAAGCTTTTTTATCAGTAAAGAGGATATTTCTTTGCCTTTCACCTGCGTATCGCGACAGAAGGTTTGTTCGTTTTGATCGATCCACTCCATCCATCTTTAATTGTAAAGATTGATTTAGGGCATGTCCTGTATATTGACCGTGACCTGGGACCGAACACCTTATGGCCAGACTAGTTATATATATATCACTCTATAGGTTTTTTGCTAAACAAGTCATTAACTAGATACAAAGGAAAACTTTTTAGGAGAAGGAACTAGGAAGTATGTAATGTCTAAGCTGTTATAAGATAACTAGATAAATCTATTATGAAAGCAAATTTTTTTCTTTATTTTTTTAATTTCTTCATTAAGCAAAATAAAGGACAAGCAGATATACTGTAAATTTTAGCTTTTTAGTATATAAATATTTCAAGAGACAATTATACAACTAAGTTCAATGTACATCTTGCATATATAGTATGAAATTTTATCTTAAATCCAATTACCCCGACAATATTCCAATGATCCATTTTACTGTGCCGTCAATTTGAACAATCTTGTACAAGTCAATTAGTCTGATGAGTGATAGGGAATTCTGTTAACTGTGATTAACAAATCTGTTTCAATAATACAAACTTGGCACACTGATTAAATCTGAATACTAAATGATTAAGTTGATTGTAAGCCTTTATGTTATTAACTATACAGATAGTTGTTAGTTATATACATGCTTGAGACTGCACAAAGAAAGAACAAGATCCTTATACATTTTCTATACATCATCGTTCTTCAAAGGATTTATGATATATTGAAGGATACTCATTAAATTTTAATAATGTTTTTAGGTATACTAAATTCAGATTAATTAAACTGCGTTCATGGTAAAATTACATATATGCATATAACTGATATCTTTAATACGAAGGTCGGATAGTACAGCGATATATATAGCGTAGTTTAGATTTTAGGTCTAGTTCCGGTAGGCATATACTATGTATATATATATGAGATTGATCCAGATCAAAATATCCTGCACAAGCACTCTTAATATTATGTGATATAAGGGTGTTATTGTATTAATAGGCTCGTTATAGTGGTGGTAGGTATCTTTTGACAACATCGGTGATTTTCGTAGCAGATCCCGGAGCCCCTCCTAATGCACAGACGGAGAGCACCGTGGGGGTTTTAGTTGGTAGAAGCCCCATATAACCTTTTCTCCCTACTAGCAGGGTATCTTTTAAGAAGATTTCCTCTGCGGTAATAAAATGTCTCTTTTGCTGGAGATCGTCTACATAGGTACTACCGCAGTACCTATTCTTGCCGCCACACAGTAGCGTGCAAATATTACTGTGTTTCGGTTTGAAGGGCGTTGCAGCTAATGAAATTACTTAGTTAATGAGACCTAATATCTTAGGTTTTAACGTTGGGCATAATCTGGGGTAGTGTATTATTTACTATCAGTTAAACATATCCTTTGTAGTGTTAATTTTTCGGGATGAAGAAATTGTAAAAAAAAATAATGATTTGTTTGTTTGAACCTATATTAATTAGCGGTTAAAATATGTAAACAAATTTAACAGCTACGTCCAATTTGGAAGTTAATTGGACTTGGCATTGTAATACGGCGATGCCACGATGTGGAGTCTGGCAAGTCATAGGGCTTACTCTAATCTCTCTGGCTTGCTATCATCTTCATATTAAAACCGTCCTCGATCTGTAGTCATAGTAGCGTTTCTATGTTCTAGTGGTCAGCGGATGACTGTCAGAGTATACATGGCGACCAAGCATTACAATCTTCGGCTTCATTGTCATTTAACATGTGAAATTGGATTTCACTTAAACTTTTGCTGGGATTATACTGGATGTTAGAAATGCTACAGCCAGTGTTATTAGCAAGTTATGTAATTTCTACTTTATCGTGTTAAGCTAGAACCAACAATCGAATTAACATTTACCGGGGGAACGGAAAAACTGCGCTTTCATTTTGAAATAAAATTTCAAAGTACTTTTATTCCTAGCACTATTTGATTACTGCTTCTATGTCGCGCTAAATTGAATTTTTCCATCCCTTTGCCAGTCATCTCGCATAAATATTATTACTGAAACGGTTTCAGAGATTTAAATATATTACAGGAATGATACTAACATGACGTTTATTTTAACTAATAAATTTATTTTATACGAGCAAATGATTGTCAAAAGATATCGTTTATAATTGCCAACAAAATTGTTAAGGAAATTTAAGATAACTTTAATAAGACTTCCTGATGAATTGTAGTCAGTCTTTATCCCCATTTCCAACTAAATCAAGGTCCATTTAGTATGAATGTAAAGTAGTGTATTAGTCTGTATTATTAGTGCAGTCTTTGTTGACGAAGACCGTTCAGATGTAGCTTAGCGGCAGATATATTTGCTGCAATAGTATCTATTATTAATCTCACTACAAATTTGTATATACCAATTGTGTTCTGATCTGAAGAGCGTTGTAGTTAATGAAACTGTTGAAATAACGTGCATTTTATATATTAAAGTGACGAGGACAACCTTACCAAAGCAAGACTAAGACAAAGCTAATCTATACTAAGGGTAGGAGTACTCGTTATTTTAGTCTGTATTTGTCATCGTGTTCTATCAAATGACTTCGAATGGAAATTGATGCATTTAGTTCAATAGATGCTTCTAGAAGCTATTTAGAATTCAATCCACAGTTGAGAGCCGTGAGCGTAATACGATTCCATGATGTGCAGTGTAACCGAAACGAGCAGGCAGGGAAAGAGATTATCCTGATCGTACGTTTCAACTTGTCCAGAATGTAGAGGCATCAATTTTCGCTCTAACAAAATATCCACTTTAAATTATTTACCGGTACATGTATAAATTTAGTTTATAAAAAAAAATATATAAACTTTGTTGTATCTATTTACTAAAAATCTAAAATAATGTATATGTTTTATTCTGCCATGTTAACCATCTAGGTACAAACACTTTCATATAACATTATTATTAACTAAGCTGCAAAGAAAAATTAACTAGATTTTCTAATTAAATCAAGTTTAACATTATCTCCTTTTTGGAAGGATTATAAAGGACATAGTCTCCAAAGAAAAATGTGATATTTATAGATACAAACTATCCATGTTATAGTTCGTTGATGTACATCGTTGTAGTTTACGAACAAAAAGGTCTAGCTCCTTATTGTTACTTAATACGAAGAACGAAGAAGATGAACAGCTTATCGGCACAGTCATCATCATCAACATCATTAACTCGTATTAGTATTCCATTTCAAATATTACTTGAGATATTAAAGGAAAGAGTGAATTACCTATTACCAGATTAATACCTTTTTAGTAATAGGTCGGTGTTAAACACTAAGTTATAAAATATAAAAACATTGCTAAAACTTTAGTAATCCTATGTAATCCTAGCTATCTAGTCCTAGCATAGGCATTCTTTTGACTCTTTATTTGGTACAGTATTGTTCAATTTGAACCGGCCGTAAGAAGCGTTCATTTGGCATCCGTACAAAACGAACCTTTTAAAAATTCAGGACAGCGGCCGAGTCAGGTATTTCAGTGTTTTTAGGTATATTACGCTTTCAGGGTAGTCTAGATTCTGCATGTAATAGACGATTATTAACGTACTATCATCAAATACGTTTGATAGTCATTTAAAATGTCGGTGAATAATCTCTTGAAATGGGTTAAATCAGAGAGCAAGGTCATCTATTGCATAGATACATAAGGAATTTTATTTTATTAATAAAAAGTCTGGGCATAGACCTGATAGACAATAAATACAGCAAAAAAAAGAATGTAAGGAAATATAAAATATTACCTTACGTAACAATTGGAAGTTATCTCTTACACATAGAATCCAGACAATTAGCACTACATAGCCTTTTTACATAAGTAATCATTTCTATTTAATAAATGTTGATATTATATATATATATATATATATATATATATGTATATATATATATGTGTAATAATTATTTTAGACATATCACACTTGTATTAATTTTATGCTTATAATTTTATTATCAACCCTTGTTTCAATTAATTATTAATTCTACCTTACACTTAAAATCATACTTTGAGAGAAGCGTATACTAAAATCTGTATTGAGTCCGCTTGTTTGTCCTCTTTCTTTTGTAAATGAAAAAAGAGAAAAAAAACTACAAAGTATTTTAGTTACCCAAAATCAGAAATACAATTTCTGTATATTTATTTCAGCTTGTGATTAATCTGACTGTCAAAATTTTAACTAAACACGCTTCCTGATTAGTTTGTAAAGTCTAATTAAGATTATGCCGTCAATAGATTGCTCTTTGTAATGGCTTTTGTTAAATCCGTTTTTCCACATCAAAGTGTTGGTGGCCTTCGGAGCTTTAACCGCTTGCTTGGATACGAAGGTCTCTAGTTCGAGTCCGGAGCTGCATAGGTTTTTGCAGCAATCAAGTTTAATGTTAGCCCATTTCAAAGAAAAATTAGATAAGAATTCGGGATTATAAGAAAATTAGTTTTCGGTAGTTCTCCTTCATCGTTTAGGTCCTACTTTTTTGGTTGGTTTTCATCATCATCACCAGCCAATAGATGTCCACTGCTGGCCTTTCCCAAAGATCCCCACACCGATCGGTCCTGCACTGCCCGATTAACTTGAGCCATTTCCCACCACGCTGGCCCAATGCAGGTTTGTGGGAGTCAGAGCCTCGTTTGTTGATTAACAGGGCGCATCACGAGCAGGTGAGGTTGGCTTAGGTCCCGTGAGTTGTTGTACGGGTCCCTTTACACCGCTTTGTGATGGAAATTATGTATATATAATATTGCGTACCAGAGACCGTCAAAATACTATTCTTCTTCTTTCTCCTGCCCTGGTCCCACTTTATGTAGGGTCGGCACAACATGTTCTTCATTACCGAACATGTTGTAAATAGTTTTGGCTAAACTTTTTACGACCGGCCGCCTGCCTGACATCAACCCTCTTTTTGGGAATCTTTGGGGACTTTTTTTTTTTTTTTTTTTTCCGTCAAAATACTATTGCAGTATCCATTTCTGTCATCAAGCCATAGCCTACAAACATCATTGTTTTCCGATTTGAAGGACGCTGTAGTTAAATAAATCCCCAGTGAACAAGCTTCACTTCTAGATGCTTTCTCACAAAATATGCTTTTACATGTAGGAAAAATTCTTTCTTTCCATTAATAGCGTTTTGTTTTCCGCTGAATTACTAATCTCCATTCTCAACTTAACGGAAGTGATAAAGGGATTGTTATGAAATCTTTAATTATACACTTATTTCATATAAAACACGGCGTAACCATAACCTAAAAAAAAAATATCTTTAAAATTATAACTCAGCCTGTTTTCGTCGTGAGGAATTTTTACACAGAATAAAACCAATATCGAAGTTGCTTTAGCAATAACTTGCTAAGTTTCTTAATATTTTCAAAACGCTTACAAGTAGAAGTGAATATTAAATACCAAAAAAAATTATAAACGTTCAGCTAAAATTTGTAGGAACTAATTATTTTGTGTATCCAGTTTTTTTATATATTGCAGCAACTTGACGTACAGCAGGATAAGTATTAAGCTTGATCACGGAAAGGTAATACTAAGGCTAGTTATATTGTTTACTCCTGTTAGTTTTATTTGAACGGTGTAAAAAAAATTAATGAACGTTCTCCTCGTCTCGTTACTTTTTTAATTAAAAAAAAAACCTTGATCCTGTAAAAACTTTAATCAAATTTATCCTCAAACAACTTTCTTATTATATAAGGATTGTTCCTTTTAAAACTTTATCAGAGTAATATGTAATATTTAAGTTTATCACAGTAGTAAATATAATATTTTTCTGTACAGTTTATACTATTCTGTTAACTTGTTGTGAACTTGGTAGTAGTTAAGCTGTTACTTATCAAGTATCCTCGCTCTGTTATATAGTTAAGTTTACCTTTATACACTAACTAGTAGTACAAAGTTTACGCGATTGCGTTGAAGTTACATTACTTGCAAGTTATTCAAGCACCAGGCTAGTTACGTTAACACTTTCCATCAGCTGGAGGCTAAGTGAGATGTTAACTAGAATAGTCTGAACTTAGATTGTGCATTTGAGAATTCTAAACTTCCGAGCGTTTGTGGTTTGCATGTTTGCAGCTTAACTCTTACTGTAATACATGCATTTGCTTAAGTAAATATTATTTTATGATAGTACACAATTTATTACATACAAATACATAAAAATGAGATGGGCAGAACATTAATTAGATATTGGATACATTAACTGTAATGTCCTTCAAAATATAACAAACTTTTTGGTTAAAACTTTTAGCCAGCTAACTTTGAGATATAATTTAATTTATCCTGGGATATAGAAAAACGTGAATAATTGAGTACTTTGTAAAATGTTATCATCAAAAACAATTATGTCTATTGAATTATGAACCCTCACTCGGTTAATAAATCACTTGTTTCGTAGTACAATTTATTATTCAACAATAAACTAGTACATACAAATCATCTTGGAACAAAACTCCTTTCAAACTTTACTAGGAGTCTAAAATACTAAAACCAAGTTGGAAGTATGCAAGTTAGCATCTCGCTTAGCCTTTACCTGGCTGAAAGTGTTTGTGTAACTTGTACCATACCACTTGCAAGTAATTGAGACGAAAGCTCTAGGTAAACTTCAATGTTCAGATGGTACCTTAACTAACAAGCAGGTGAGATTGTAATTGATCAAGTTCTCTTTAAGTTGAAACTGTTCTGTTACTTGTTCTTAGTATTGTTGTGAATAATGAATGTATGAAGTTATTAAGCAAGTTGTTAGTTCAGTGTTCTTAAGTAGAACTGCATTATATTAATCATTCATTATTTTGAGTATCAAAATTGTGTAGTAATCGTTTATGACCACAGCATAAATAAGTTATTTTCTCTTTTTTTTTTTAGGATATATTTTTGATCTGTTGTAGATAAATATTGTGGATAAGACGCCATTAATGTCGCATCAGCCTCTATTGTAGCTAAGCAAACGGGCAAAACGGTATAAAGGTATCACTGTGGTATATTTTGCAATTGTTATCATTGGAAATGATAAAAATAACTATTAAAAAAAGCTTTGGATTTCAAATGTTTCGAACCTAACTGTCATATTATATACTAAATATACAGATATTTAACATATAATAGTTTTTTTATATATATAATAGTATATGATTTCAAATAACGAATTTTAAAACACCTATGACTATGTATTATTACAAAAATTGTCGTGGTCGAATCGATCGATCGCTAGAACATTCGAGAATAATATAGAGAGCGACGCGCCGCAAGTCAGGTGTCCGGCGACGAGTTTACCATAAACGATGACTCATCGCTAATAATTAATTCGTATTGCATTTGAAACAGGAACTATCTGGAAATTTCTAGAATGTTATACCGGCGATATACTTATATCGGCGTTAGGCGTGCGGATAATTCATTCTTGTTTTGAGTTTCGAGACAACACCGCTATTAATTAGTCTATACGGGCGATACGACAAGGCTAGTGATTTTTTTTTTGATCTATGAAGTGACAATATGAGTGGGACGTTCCCCTGATGGTAAGTGATACGCCCGTCTACAACAACGTGGCGCTAGTTAGGTTGTAATGTACAGCGCAACATTGTACTCTCGCCTTAAGACATAAGATGTAAGATCTCGTTACCCCAGCAATTTCACTTGCTACAATGCCGTTCAAACCGGAACACAGTCGGCCAGCGGGTCGGCGCAGTCATGCGCCGTACTTAGCGACTCGAGGTCCGCCCTTGAAACAGTCGCAAGATCAGACACCCTCCACCCCCTGGCGCTTCGAGTAAAAGAGAATATTATGAAAGCTCGGGCAAAAGGGACTAATGTCAGGTTATATTGGGTAAAGGCGCACGTGGGGATGGAGGGAAACGAAAGGGCGGACAAACTGGCCAAAGAACCGGCCCTGAAGAGTAAAAGAAGACCAGAGTACGAGGACTGCCCCGTTTCCTTCGTCAAGCGTCAGCTTAGGCTGTCAGACAAATGAGGTATGTGCAAGGTACGACGGCTTCGATAACGAGGATTTTCTTCGAGGTTTTGAGCTAGAAACAGGAGCTGCGTTTCTGGTGCCAAACAGTAGGGTGCATACATTACGGTGCTCCGGATTGAAGGGCGCTGTAGCAAGTGAAATTGCTGGGCTAAAGAGACCTAACATCTTATGTCTCAGAGGGTTGTAATTGTGAAAGGCTTATTTTATGAAAGTACTAGTGTCAGCGATTAGCATAAGCAGACAGACAAAAATTGTAAAATTTATTTTGTGTTGCAACAAGCTGCTATTTTAACATCATCATCAGCCGAGAGACTTTTACTACATAGGCTTACTCCAAAGACTTGCACATCGATCGGTTCCGCAACTGTCACCAGGATTATCAATTCATCTTGTGGAGGCATCCGAACACTACGTCGCCGGTTCGCGGTCGTCACTCGAGAACCTTACTGGCCCATCGTCCGTTAGTCCTTCGAGCAAAGTGCCCTGCTGACTGCCACCTAAGTCTAGCAATCTTTTGGGCTATGTTGGTTACCATAGTCCTTCTGCGGATCTCCACATTTCTGAATCGATCGCGCAGAGAAACTCCGAGCATAGCTCTCTCTGTTGCCCTTTGGGTTACTTTGAGCCTTTTTATAAGTTCCATACTAAGAAGCCACGTCGCGGTTCCGGTCCGGATATCGGTTTATTTTGATATAATATTTTTTTTTATTTATAATTAGGATCGATGATAACAAAAGTAGCAAATACGGTATCGTCTATCTCTGAGGAATGTTTGTTTATAGATACCTGAGCTTTAGTTTGGTCAAACTATGCTATTTAACAGTAACTATTATTTGTCTAAGTTAAAGTAAGTTATGGAAGCCTCTGCTATCATTGTAAGTTACAACTTCCGTAAATTTCATTCCATAATAGCGGTTTTCCACGAAGGACTACAAAAATTCTAAATTATTGTACTTCCGGGAGAGTAGAGGAAAAATAGTCTTGGTGTATTTATTTTTTGTTTCATATAACACTAAGATATTATAGTTGAATAAAAAGGTAACAATACGAATATTTTATTTAATGTGTATTTTAAGTTAATCTGTAATATCAAGTTACCTTACAAACAAAATATAATCATTCTGTGTAAATGTTAAGAGCTACATACACACTGGTTGAAACATATTCTTATAGTGACATATATACTTCTATTGGTGGATGGTTCTGGTGTCGGATTCTGTCTACGTTGGTGCCACCAGCTCTTGTTTCTAACGCTATACAGTAGTGTACAGACATTACTGTATTCCGATTGGAAAGGCGTCGTAGCTAGTTAAATGACTGGAGTAACGTTAACATCTTATATATGAAAGTGAAGCACAAATTGATGCAGACAGTTGAAGAGACACAAGAAGATAAAGATATCTTCTCAACTAGCGCCACGTACTGGTACCTAACCAATGCAGCTCCAATTTTCGCAAACAAACATTACTGTGTTCCGGTTTGAACAGCGCTCGAACTAGTATAATTACTGGGATAACGAGACTCAACATCTATGTCTCAGGCTACGAGCTTAATGTGGAGCTATGTATAATATCTTAACTCTACGCCATTGATCCTAACTCCACGTTGCTATTGGCGTATCACTTACCACCAGGAGAACCTATCCGTTCGTCTTGTCGCTTATATGATTAAAAAAAAACAAACAGTTTTGTCCAATATTACTGTTTTATGGTTTGAAAGGCGTTGAGCTGGTGTAAATACAAGGATTACGAGATTTAATATATTGTGTCTCAAGACCTAACTGGCATCATGTTGTTATGTATAGGCGTATCACATACCATCATGTGAAAGTCTTCCTCGTCTCACTAAATCGTCTAATATATATAGAATATCATATTTGGATTATCTTGATATATATAAAGTTACGTGTTGTTAGCCTCATCGTTGTAGTCTCGGGCTAGTAAGAATAGGACTAAGGTATGCTCTGCTTCTCGTAGAAGTCTATTGAAAGTGTCTAGGAGTTTAGCAGGCCTTGAGGATGGGGACGCTTATCATTCAACAAGCGAACCTGCGTGGGACAGCGTATGGTTCAACGATGGTGCCTATAAGGCTTTGGACCTTCCTCAGAGTTGTGTTAACAAAAGTGAAGAGGGGCACCGGTGGGTTCTGTTAGAAAACCCGAGGCTTCTACGAATGCACTGAGGCTGACCATCGAGAGGGTTTTAGTAAGTGATCTCACATAACTTTAACTTCCCCCCGAAGCAGCATATCTTCTGACAATTTCCCTCCTCTCCGAAAAAAAATGATATCTCTAGCTTAGTAAATTTCTATATTTATAGCTTCCATTAAAAGAAACATTGGTATGCTACCTTTCACACTACGAGAGCCCCATCAATAGTAATCAGTGATTCAATTTATACCATCACTATCAATTTATTACCTCTTCTCATCGATAAAGTAAATGCAAGGAATCTCCTTAGTTAAATATTATTGATTGAAGTTGTTAAACTAGTTATCACAGGCGACCAGCTCCACTTGCAGAATGTTCTAGAAATTTCGCTGACCTCCTTAATGTCATACTAATAATATTTATTGACGTACTTCGCGCAGCGCTAACGCGGTAAATACAAAGAATTGATATGAAAACGAAGAAAATACAGTTTAAAATTACTGTAGATACATCATCATCATCAGCTGATGATGATAATGTGGAGTAATCTAAATGATCTAATTTTTCAAATAGTAATTGAAGTTTTCGAAGAGAGCGAATCTAATTTAAGAAGACATTTATCTCCTGTCACAAAGCCGCTACGATTCCGAATGCTTTCGACATTTTCACACTCGTGTAAGCAACTCGCCGGATGAAAAACGAATGCGAAGTTTTGAATAATGATTTCTTATCGAGATGAAATATTATTTTTATAACATATGAAAACGAAACGAGTAAAAGTTTCAACGAGGCGACTAGGACGATCATAACCTTCACCACACAGTTATATAGATCTAACCAGTAACATCATATATTTTTGTTATTCTATATTGTAAATACAAATATAGTTGATCTGTTGTATTAACACTGTAGCTCCTATTTCTGCCGCCAAACAGTTGTGTGCAAATATTACTCTGGTCCTGATCAAAGGGCGCTGAAGGTTGGAAATTGCTGCGGTAACGAGATTTAACTTGTCTCAATGTGAAGATCAAAATTGAAGTGCTGTAAAAATCATCCTAACTAGCGCCACGTTGTTATGGACAGGGGTATCACTTATCATCAGCGAACGTCTCTGTAGGTAGACGAATAAAAAAAATTGTTTTAGGTTTAGTTTCATATATACTATCCTATAGTTTTCTGAAAGAAGACTCTTATAAATGAAATCTCACTTATTTACTCTGTCTCCTTTTCTTATTCGATGAAGCAACAAGAGGCGCAAGATGTGCGCTGATATTAACCCCAGTAATTACACTAGTTTGAGCGCCTTTCAAACCGGAACACAGTAATGTTTGTTGGTAAAAATAAGAGCTGCAGTGGTTAGGTTAGGTGAGGTTGGCAACGTGGCGCTAATTGAGACTATATCTTTTTCTTCTTGTGCCCCTCCAACTATTTAAGATTGGACACGAGTTGATTTACACTGTATCAAATTATGCTCATCACCCTCAGACGTAAGATGTTAAGTATCGTTACTCCAGTAATTTAACTAAATACCACGCCTTTTCAACCGGAATTCAGTAGTATCTGTCTACTACTGTTTTGCGGTAGAAACAGAAGCTGCGTTGGTAACTACCTAAACGGCTGTCACAGTGGTGCTTCTATTTGTGCTGCTAAACTACTGTTTATACAAATGTGCATACATTACTGCGCTCCAGTTTGAACGGCGTTGTAGGAAGTGAAATTACTGAGGTAAAGAGATCTAACATCTTTTGTCTCAGCGTAAGCACAATGTAGTGCAGCGTATATCATCCTTACTAACGCCACGTGGTTATGGGCGGTCGTATGTCTCACCCTTAAGTCTTGTCCCGTTGCTACGTAAAATAAAAACTAAAACATATAACATATATTATTTTAAAATTAAAAAAAAAGAAATTTAATACTACACATTTTTTTCCTTTATTTACTACCTACTATTTCTTTTTAATATTCTATTTTACTATTGTCATTTCTTCAAAAAAAATTTTTTTATGTGATATTGTAACGGATCGATGAGTAGATCTTTGACGGACGCCTATGTCCAGCAGTGGACGTCTGTCGGCTGATGATGATGATTGTAACGGAAACTGGTTCCCGTAATACAGGAATTATTCCTAGTTCAGGAATCATGGGCCTTGATAACTCCGTACTAATCTTTTATAAGGAAAAATAAATACAGTTATTAACTTAGACGTAGTGTTGGCAGGCCCCCCACCAAGTGGTCCGACGATCAGATGAAGGTTGTGGGTAGCAGCTGGAAACGTGCAGCGCAGGCGGAGGTCTTTGGGGGAGGCCTATGTTCAGCTGTGGACGTCTGTCGGCTGATAATGATGATGAAGATTATTAATTTTTCCATGTGTATCTGTTATACTTGTTATACAATATACATTGTATAGTTAGCTCTGCGCTTCTTTTTTTTTCTTTTAATTTTATTACTTTGAGTAGAACATTTTGACAATGTTTATATTATATAGTATAATGTCTTGAATTTACTATTAATAATAATTTTATAATCCATACTTAGTCAACTTAACGACTCTTGGAATATTTTACCAACAATTTAATAATCTCTCTGTCCCTTTGTTTTGATAAAGTTAAACCGCTATAATGGTTTTCGTCTTGCTTATCTTGAAAAGTTATCGTTAAATATTCTTAAGTTACTGCAAAGTGAATTCTATTTATTTGATTGATTTGAATATTTCAAATTATTGTACTAAAATTCTTATATATCTAGACTGTGAAACAAAAAATAAATCTATGTATTTTAATACGTCTGCAAAGATTCGTAAACAGGTTTCCCATTGTAATGATGCACATTATTTATAATTTTTTTTTATTTATTGCCAATATACAGTATGTTCCTTGTGAAACATATGTTACTCAGAATAAATATTATATTGGCGCTAAGAATTTTTTTTTTCAATCAACGTAGCAATGAGAAGATCAGGATGTTCATCTGAAGGTAAATGATACGCTCGCCCATAACAACGTGGCGCTAGTTAAGATAATATCTTATTTATTTATTTACAACTTTATTTGCACACAAATAAGTATTATATATGCTGTCTTGAGATCAGGAAATGAAAGGGAAATAGTACGTTTCATCTCCTTTTTTCTATTTAAATTCGTGGCCTCATGTCATCAGTATTCATAGCATGACATTGCGGTCATGGCTTTAAGACATAAGATATTAAATATCGTTACTCCGGTAATATAATTAGATCCAACGTCCTCTAAACCGGAACATAGTTATGTTTGTACTCAATTGTTCGGCGGCAGAAATAGGAGTTGTGGCGATAGCTTCCTATACGGTCTCCGGCTATCAGCGGCCTACCAAAACAGCAAGACATTTTAAGGTCCACTAGTGATGGTCGGAAATACAAGTACCGCTGACCCAACCACCATATGAAGTGGTTTCTGGCAACAGAGACCTACTATTGCAAATAAAGAAATCGCTTTTCTTGTATCAAAAGCTTTTCAGTTCCTGTAACAAAAACTCGTATACGCATAAACTGAATTTTAGTTTACTCGTCTTATAAACATTCAACAAAAATAAGGTACGATAGTATTCTAAGTATTAAAGTATTTCCTTTATAAATAAACAATGATTTGTATTAATTAATGTATTTTGAAAAATATTGTTTTTTTTTATTATTACAGCAACATAAAAATCTAAAAGAATAGTCACGGCTTGCCAACGAAACTTGCGGAATGTTCTAGTGATTTAGATTTGCTGGCGCTGAACTAAGTTAAGAATTTATTGGTGTTTCTTCTCACTTCCGCCGGTCGGTGTAGTAAATGCTTTGTTTGTTCAAAGACCTATTAGATGCCTATAACTAATTTAATATCTAGTACTTTATACAGGTACTCACGTTAGAGTCTTGTTCTTCATATATTTTTTTACAATAATGTCACTTGATGAACAGAATATTTTTCTTCTGATAATTGTGGATTAAATATGTGGTGAGAGGATGTCTTTACAGCCTCATATAGCTATGAGTATTATTTTTAACTGAATGCAATATATTTGCTAGATTCTATATTTCACGAAAATTGGTTTTATGGACAGTCTCCAACTAGAAAGGCGTATCACTAATCATTGAAGTTTTAAGTAGTTTTTGTGACTTCCAACAATGGCAACATTGAGGATTTAAATAGATTTTATAACGAAAAAAATTATTAAAAATATATATACCTAATAAAAGTTATTTCTTCAAACAATCATACAATACACGTATGTTAATGGGTGAAGTTTATTCCGATAGTCACAGGGTGTATTAATGGTTGATGGTATATTAATAATGCTAACATGTTATTTAAAAATTTAAGATACGAAGAGAAACAGCATCACATACAGTCTATGAATAAAGTGTCATGAAAGTACAAATAGTAATAATATTAAAAATGTCTTGTTTGTCAAGAAACATTGCTAAAACTGGTGTCTTCTTGACAGGTCTTTGAAATTTCTTATGTCATATGTTAGGTACATTAAAGACAAGTTCTCTTAATATCAGGACACAGAGCCGATCATAGAATACGTAACTTATCTGTGTGCAGATTTATCATCTCACACATGTAAACGTAGTAAGAACCTTAAGAGAAGATTGAACTAGGTGTTTTAGACTAGTGCTTTTAACTATATCGTGTACCGTCAGCTAGTATCGTAGTTAAATGCTAGTTTATTTAACTCAAATTATAAAGTTAGCGATGAACTTGCTAACAAAATATAAAACTAATAAAGTGATTTTATTATAAACTTGAACAAACTCTCTGCTTGCCAACGAATTAAGTTGTAAATAAGCACAGCATTCGTAATACAGTTACAACAATAACATAAAATGCGAGGCCATTACAGATTGTGACGTTTTCAAGGCATTGAACAGCGGAAGGGAGGGACAGGATACAGAACTAGCTTACGTAGCGTTCGTAGAGCTTTTACGTAGCACGAGCGATTAATGTAGCAAGTAATGTTCCGCTTTTATTTGACTTGATATATAAGATTAAAACCAACCTTTTTTTTTACTGAAAACATATCGAATATAAATTTTTACTTGTAACAATTATTTTCGTTACCATGTGTAAATTTATCCATTTTTTGGCCCCTTGACGCCTTCATACCAGCTCAGAGAAAGACAATGGCTAGCATTGGCTTCTATCCTGGCTGCTATCGTAGCGAAGTGTTGTAGAAGACGCCGTTAAACTCTCCAAAGGTTGAAGGAGCTGAGGGGTGTAAATGATCCCGCACAACAACTCATGGGACCCAAGCCAACCGCAACTGCTCGTGGTGTAACGTGCTTATCAATAATCTAGGCTCTGGCTCGCACCAACCCGCATTGAGCCAGCGTGGTGGGAAATGGCCCAAATCCCCTCGTATGAAGTCCTACAAACATGGACATCTTTGGGTGTGGCCTGTTCAGCGGTGGGAGTCTATCATCTGATGATGGTGATGAAGGTTGAAAGCGACTATAAAAGAAGTTTTATTAATCATTACTCTTCCGTATAATCATATCTTGTTCTTTAGAACTACAAATATATTTTCAAAGATTTTTCCTAAACAAAAAAATGCCCGAGCTGAATATTAAAAGTTAGTATCACATACTTAAATAATAAAATTTAAATTTTTTCCTTACATATGTAAATATTTATTTTTTGTTTTAAGTACTTAATTTACATTATTTTATTATTATCATATTATTGATTAAGATCTTACTTACATATTATCGTAATGGCTAGCCATCGTCGGTATGCCTGTTATATATTTATACTGTATATATTTAATAACAATATAAATCATTTACAATATAATATAATTAAATGTTTAATTTTATTTAGCGGATGAATAATATATTAATTATAAGCTTTTAAAGCAACATTCACACTCATTGAACCGGTTCATGAATATTTACCAACGCGCTGTAACACGATTATCGGAATGTACAATTGTTGTTACTTTTGTAAATGTTACCATATGTTCTTTTAATATTATAATAAATACAATAAAATTAATAAAAGTTGTACATCAATATACGAAAGTAATAGTGCGGATATTGTAATACATTTTTTTTTTACTTTACTAACGTCTAAGCTGCTGGTAGGTTTCTATTGCGGCAGACTGTTTAGATCAGATCGGACGGAACCCCTCTTAGTTAACAATCGTGTCGGCGAAGCTGGGAGCAAACATTGCATGGAAGGCCGTGGCCTTCTTTTGTAAAACTGTTATGGTACAAAAGGAGGCTGTCGAGCAGGATAGACAGAGGACAGATCCCGTTTGAAAACGAGGCCGTCGTGGTGCGAATGCGTGTCAACACGTCGCATCAGTGAATGGTGGTCCCTTACGTTAATGGGTTCGTTGGGGTTGTTGGCGGTCAGGTTGGGGGTTCTCATCGCCTTCTAAACCACCTTAAGTAGGACATTGGCTGGGAATGGTATCCGGTCATTGAAACAGTACTCACGAGGCTGGTAGGGTCTGCATAAAGCATACCCCGGGACGGGTTATCCCAGCATAGCATTAGCGAGGCTGCGGTTGTGTTCCTCCTTGTGATCCCGTGACTTCTCCAAACGCTGAAGTTGATCACTGAGAAGGTATTAGTGGGCAAAAATCTCCACATAACTCTGAACTACCCCCGAAGGTAGAGCATCTTTTCTAAGATTTACGACCGAAACAAATATGTTTAGATAACAACCACAGCAGCTTCTATTTCTGATTCCTACTGTTTGACTTAATTTGATTTGAAGATTTAAGTCTAAATTCATGTTACTGATCATTAACTAATATTATTAGTCAGGGTTGGTTGCCGCGGAGATTCTTTGAGGTGTTATGTATCATTAGGATGATGAACTTTTGAAAGAATATTGCTAATAAAAGTTTAATGTCTTATTTTCCCTTATATTGCGTTATAGATCATCTTAATCAGATTAACAAGATTACCTTAGTCTTTGTTTATTCTAAAAAACGACGAGTGGAGCGAAAAGTTCATCAGATGGACTTGACGTGACGCCAGTGAAGACTGTATGCACTGCACCACATTTTGCTCGTCACCTTGGGATTGAAGTAATTTCTTTACTACAGTAATTTCACTAGATATCCTTTCTATCTAGATCACGTTATCATTTGCACAGTACTGTTTGGCGGCAGAAATAGGCGCCTCGGTGGTACCGACGGTCCATAGCAACAGAGATCTAATGCCAATGACTGACGATGTGAAGGGAAGACAATAGAAAAAATGTTCTTCCATTCTTCAGTTTTTCCGGTACAGATATGTAGCTCATCAGGAGGATATATTAAAAAAAATTATGATATTTCCTCAAATTACTTACAATAATAAAAATTCTTGCCACCGTGGCGGCACCTTCATTCATTACGCCGCATATGAGCAGCGCGAAGGCAATTTGTCTGTCCCAATCTCGTCGCGAATTATTCCACGTCAGAAAATAAAATTAATACTACTCCACTAAAGAAATTTAAATAATAAATAAAAATAAAATTTACGCAAAGTAATAAATATATGAATATTATAACAATTCTATAACGTTGCGGTGTAATACGTAAATTGAGACGGAAGTTAGATTTAAAAGATTAAATGATATAAATATATATACATAAAGAAAATGTGTTTTGTTTGTTCGCCAATCACTTGAAAACTAGTGAACGTACCTATATAGAAACATGAACATTCGACGCGGAGATGCAAGTCAATCTCACTTGCTGGCGGTGCACCCTGCTAATCAACAAAGGAGGCTCTGGCTCCTACCAACCCGCATTGGGTCAGCGTGATGGAAAATGGCCCAAATCACGCCATATTAATCCCTACAAAACGTGGAGATCTTTGGGGGAGACCTATAATCAGCAGTGGACATCAGTATTTCAGGTGATGATTATGATCATCATTACCAGCCGATAGATGTCCAGTGCTGGACATAGGCCTCCCCAAAGATCTCCATACCGATCGGTCCTACGCTGTCTGCATTCAGTGGTTTTGCCGCGACCTTTGTTTGCAGGGGTTCATATGGAGCGATTCGAGCCATTTCCCACCACGCTGGCCCAATGCGGATTGGTGGGAGTCAGAGCCTCGTTTGTTGATTAGCAGGATGCACTACCAGTAGGTGAGGTTGACTTAGGTCCCGTGAGTTGAGGCGCTATGCTGGGTAACCTCAACGTGTGCCCGTTCGTTGGTGCTCCTTCTAGGATGAACAACAGTCAGGACGGTGCGCCCTGGGCGCCGAGTAGCGGCAATTTTGCCGGTCCGACAGCAAATTACCCGGCTGAAAGGGTTCCCGCGTGTCCCTCTGACTAGCAGAGGGCACTAGTGGTGAGAAGATGACAGGCTCGATGTTACCTAACCCGATCGCCGGGCAGGCGGGGGCGATCTAGTGTCTACTCCGGTACCGTCACGAATCTCGAGAACCTTATGTACGTATCGCGAATTTTGTTTCGCGATGACCTTAAGGAGCGAGGGTCTTGGCTTAATCGCCCAGACCGCGAGGATGTTATTAACCTCTTAAAAAAACACCCGAATCCTAAGCGTTGACTCGACTATTTTCAAATCGAATACAAGCATAACTTGATAATATCAGAGGTGCATCAGATATCTAGTAAGAAGATTTCAAGGTCACCAAAGAAATCGTCTAGACAAAATCCGTGGGTGCGCCCGTACAAGTTAATAAGAGAAAAATTTAGCTCTTGGGCACCTCCGCTTACAGAGAGGCGCGACTCTAGGTTTTTGGAAAACGTACTGGACAATCTGTTCCCAAATCAGACGGTGAATACAGATACATCGACTATTGAACTTCTATAAGATCATATAACTGCCGAGGTTCCGTGCATATCTCCGCCAGAATACGCCTGCGCACCTCTCACTCGCCGCTTCGAACCAAGAGGAAAGCTCCGCGGTCTGATGGGGTGCCTGGCCGCGCATGAGTTTTAGCTCTTAAAAAACTTGGGGATCGTTTATGCAGGCTTTTGAATGCCTGTCTAGTGACTGGAAGGTTTACTACATAGTAGAAGACATAGAAATTAATCTTCTTAAGGAACCCAGGACGTCCTGCTGAATCTCTCTCAGCCTATCGCCCAGTAGTCCTGCTTGATGAGATAGACAAGTTATTTGAACGAATCATAGCCAATCGCTTCGAAAAACACCTCAAAGACATAGAACCCAACTTTTAAGAAGTCCAATTTGGATTTCGGGCAGGTCGCTCGACTATTGATGCCATTAAACGAGTCCGGGCTTACTCGGTAGAGGAAGTACCTCGGCGTGGTGTACTTGTGACGATGTCTTCAGACATCACCAATGCTTTCAACACGATTCCTTGGGTATAAATTAATGAAGTGTTAAAGTTTCACAAGATACCTTTATACCTCATCCGTATTATTAGGGACCATCTTTCTGAGAGGTACATTATTTATCAGGGCTAGAACTGTCGTTTCTTGAGAAGAAAAATATACTGCCTTGTTCCCCAGGGTTCGATGTTAGGGCCTCTTTTATAGAACATCGGGTACGATTGCGTTTTACAGGATAATTTCCTCCCGGGAGTCAACCTCACTTGCTATGCAGATGACACTTTTTTCATGGCTCGGTGAAACAAGTATATGGAGGCTGCTTGGCTTGCCACTGTGTCGGTGATACAAGTTCTCGGCAGAGTAAGAAGGTTAGGAGTTGAGGTAGCGCCAACCAAAACGCCACCTCTAGATTCGTATATCCGTGTATGGGATACCGGTATTGAGGTAGGGTCCACTATAGGGTATTTTGGGTTCGTACTCGATAGCCGCTGGAGCTTTCATATGTACTTTACTCATTTAGTTCTTTAACTCATGCGTGCTGCTGTAGCCTTTAATACGGCTGTTATCGAACCTTGGAAGACTTGAAGTGAGTTGCCGTCTCTTATATATGGGAGTAATGCGATCAATGACTTTGTACGGTGCTGTATGGGCAGGAAATCTGAAGGAGCAGACCGTAGCCTTGGTTATTGGCGTCATTCGCGGGTACCGCACAATCTCTCACGAGGCAGCGTGCGCTTGGGCGGATTCTCCATCGTGGGTCTTGGAGGTGGAATTCCTCGCTCTAATTTATGATCACCATACCGAAATCCGCCTCCGGAACCAGCAGCCTGTGCCTAGGGAATGGAAAAAGCGAAGGTTCCATGCTCGGCAGCTGCTGTTACATAGCTGGGAAGAACGACTGGTACATCCTAGAGCAGGTTTCGAAACTGTTGAGGCTGTGTGTTTAATCTTAGAAGAATGGACAAAAAGGCGGCATGGGTCGTTGTTCTTCAGGTTAAAAAAAAGTCCCTTCAGTTATTGTACGGGACTCCTTACATCCCTATCATGATATTCATATATTTTTGAACGTCATAAATTCTTCATTGTTTTATTTCTAATTAAATTTTTTTACCCATTTTTATTTAGTATTGTGCGGTTGCTATAGTAATAGTTGCTATAGGTTACTTGGGTATTTAAATAACACCTTATATTTCAAGGCGACGAGCACAATGTAGACAAGTATATAATATCCTAACTAACGCCTTATTATTATGGGGAGGCGTATCACTTAACATTAAGTGAACGTCCTACTCGTCTGGTCGATTCTTTAAATAAAAAAAACGTATTGTTCTATCACACATGGAAAATAGCTAGAAGTTAATTATAAATTGGCGTTACCAGCGTAACATAGTGGGCCTCTGGGAATATTTCTATAAATAAGATCTTTATGATGTAAATGTGTAAACGAATTTTATATTTATTTTCCCGACTTAGATAGTCAAATTTGTTCTGTCTAGATATTTAGATAACTTACCTATGTTCCTATCGTATGACAACAAATTTTAAAGAACTGTAAAGGAGATACCAGGTTTATCAATGTTTCTTGACAAACAAGAAATTTTTAATATTATTACTATTCATACTTTTACGACCATCTGAAATCCGGACTTAATCACAGACTGTATGTGATGCTGTCAGTCTCTTCGTATCTTTAAATTTTTGCTTCCTGTCGGAAAGATATTACAACTCAAAGACTTTTTGGATACTTTGACTGTTATCATTTAAAATAAGGTTTTAGTAAAGTGATAAGGATCTTAATTCGACTGTGTTACATCTGACATGATGTGATAAATGATATTGCAGTAGTTACATTTATATATTCTTTTGAAATTCTTTTCATATATATTAATATACAAAATTTGTTTGAATAAAAGAAGGTTTTAATGTAATCTCAAAAGAAATAAATGAAATTGTCCTCCATTTTTGAGTACAGTCACAGACTAATATTAACTGATATAGTTCATTTTAAGTATCATCATCAGTCGATAGTCGGCCACTGCTGGAAATAGGCCTCCCCCAAAGATCTCTATATCGATCGGTCCCAGTTCCGGCTATTCTCATCAGATCGTCGGCCTAATTTGTAAAAGGCTTCCCAAGACTACGTCTACCGGCACCCGGATGCGACTCGAAGATCATACTGCCCCATTGGCCGTCTGTTCTTCAAGCAATGTAACATATAATTCCTATTAAATGATCTATGTAGTATGTAGTATATGATAAAATATCATACCGCGGGTAATGTACTAGTATGAGACTTTACGTAATTGATATTGTGGAGATTTAACAATAATTTTATTTGTTTATCTCTTAACTAATTTCTCAATTAATAAATAAGATTTAGACATAGAATTAATTTTGGGTTCGCTGTAAGGTATTTTTGATGATAAGAGAAAACATTAGGAGTAACATGAAAACACTAAATGATTTACAAAATTGCTGTTTCAAATTTGCATATATATACACATACATATATCACGTCTCATTCCCAGTAGGGTAGGCAGAGACCACCTCCCTCCACTTGCTACGATCCAGGCACACCTTTCTCGCTTCCCCCACTTTCATCAGCGTCTTCATGCATGCTCGTCGGTTGCGAGTACTCTTGACCCGGCCCTCAAATTTAGAAGTTATTATCAAGGAATACGGTGAGTTACTGATGATAGATCTCTGTTGAGGTCACCTAGATCTGTACCAACGCGCCTCATATTTCTAACACAAGACAGCAATATACAAAACATTACTGTATTGCGGTATTAAAGGTACTGCAGCTAGCGACTGTACTTGGATAACGAGACTTAACATAGTATGTCTCAACGCGACGAACACAATGTGGTGCTGTGGATATCATCTTAATGAGCATCATGTTGTTATGAGCAGGTATTTACTATTAGATGAACGTCTCGTTTATCTTATCGTGTAGACAATTAGAAAAATAAAACGTGTAAATTTCAATCCTAAGTCATATGCCAGGTTAAAACGCAGCGGCAGTAAAACTTTCGTGTGAGTTATTTATTGTGTATGTGCCGACCGTATGGCTGGTGAACGTTGCCAAGACTAGGAACCGAATACAGGGTTCGAAATCAAACTGAAGAACTAAATCACGGAAGCATTCCACAGGTCACTGGTCTGCCGCTCGGTGGGACGGAAAGATTTAAACTGTTGTCTTTTTGAAATGCTGGTATTGCTACGCGCTGGTTTGGATTTGGTAGAGTAAAACGATGCTCTGAGATGAAAAAGCGTTTGTAATTTCTAACGAAAAAGTTCAAATAAAAAAGCTTTTCTTAAATCTAAAATCACTACTAAAGTCGTATATCGCTCGCGTGGTCCGTATAGATCAATCGCGGTCTCGTCTCCAAGTTATTATTTGTCTTCGAAAGACGCTTCTCCCTCTCGACGGCTCAACAAGCGAGTCTTTACGTCAGTGACTCACGACCTGCGCCGATTTAATACAAATTGTATTAAGGAGGCAATCGAGCGTAACCAAGGCTCCAAAGTTTTCGCTAGAGTTTCTGCTGTTTAGCAGATTCTGGTAACTAAGCTGAAGACTGGCGATAGCAAAATCATTACCTCCCGCTCTAAGCTTCTGGCCGAAATGGAAGACTTCTACGGACAACTTTACACGACATAACAAGCACCTGTCAACAATCAGGCCACCGATCCAAGACCCAAATTAACCCGATACTATTTTGAAGATATCCCGGACGGCAGCCTGTACGAGATTAGTATGGCTCTAAAACATCTGAAGAACAATAAGGGGCTAAGTGATGATGGAGTTACAGCTGAGTTTTTGAAAACAGGCAGGCGACCAGCGCTGATGGTCATTCAGAAGTTATACAATACTGTCATACTCGAGGGCAAAACGCCAAAAGCGTAGCCCAGAGGTGTGGTGAAATTCTTCTTCAAAAAGGGTGATAGGACCCAATTGAAGAACTATCGATCTATCACACTTTGGAGCCACATATATAAGCTGTTATATATATACAAGAGTCATAACGGATTGTCTGGAACGCAGTCTAGTCTACTTCCAGCCTCCCGATCAGGCTGGATTCAGAAAAGACTTCAGCACCATAAACCACATACATACGCTGCGACAAGTCACACAGAAGACAAAGGAGTACAACTTGCCTCTATGAGAAAGCCTTTGACTCAGTTGATACTTGGTGAGAACTTCAGTCACTCCTGAGGTGCCAAATAGACTATCGATACATCCAAGTATTGCGGTCGTTGTATGAAAATGCCACCATGACAGTCCGTCTCCAGGACCATTTCTCGAAACCCATCCAGCTGCAGCGAGGTTTCAGGCAAGGCGACATCATATCGCCGAAACTGTTCATAGTTGGGTTGAAAGACGTGTTCAAGCTTTTGGACTGGGAAAGGCTTGGCGTCAGTATAAACGGCGAGTACATGACTCACCTTCGATTCGCCGATGATATCGTAGTCCTGGCTGAGACTCTGGAAGATCTTGACAAAATGCTCGATGACCTTTGTAAACCATCTCAACGCGTAGGCCTTAATATCAGTACGGAGAAGACAAAAATTATGTCATATGCCCATATTGTACCCACGCCAGTTATGATTGCAGGCTCTACATTAGAAGTTGTTGTCGTATACCTGGGACAAATAGTTCAGCTTGGTGAGTCCAACTTCCAGAATGAGGTCAATCGACGACTCCAACTCGGCTGGGCAGCGTTCGGGAGGCTACGTCAGCATGTTCTCGTCCCAACTACTGCAGTGTCTAAAGACAAAGGTCTTTAATTCGTGCGTGTTGCCAGTGATGACTTATGGCACTGAGACGTGGCCGCTTACAGTGGGCCGCGTGAAAAGGCTTCAAGTCGCACAGAGAGCAAGTGGAAAGGGCTATGCTCAGGGTTTACCTGCGTGATAGAATCAGAAATGAGGAGATCCGTAGGAGAAACTAAGGTTACCGATATAGTCCAAAAGATTGCTCAGCCTCAAGTGGCAATGGGCAGGACACATCGCTCGAAGGATTTACAGTCGATGGGGCACTAAGATCCTCGAATAGCGACAGCGTACTGGTAGACGTAGTGTTGGTAGGCCTCCCACCAGGTGGTCCGACGATCTGGTGAAGGTTGCGGGAAGCAGCTGGATGCGGGCAGCGCAGGATCGAGTGATGTGGAGATCTTTGGGGGTGGCCTATGTTCAGCAGTGGACGTCTATTGACTGATAATTATGGGCGGGGCAGATAGCTCGTAGAACTGATGGTCGTTGGAGACTTAAAGTAAAATGCTATTATGTTATAGTTTACCAACCATTTGAAAGAACTTTTCGCGTCGTTGGTTAATTGTATAAAAATATCGTGTGATCATTCATAGACGCATAATTAACAGTCGATGTCATATAATAATCACATAAATAAATGTTACGTATATATATGTATATATGTTGACTGTATTTTAAGTTTTTCGCATGCTTCAATATCGCAAACAAACATTCTGAATGAAGCCTTTTACACTCACTGACTTCTACGTATGCAAATTTCCCCGCGATAAGGACTTCGGTTGTAGTCTCGTGTAATTTATGATAATAAAATGAAAGTCCTTGTCATGGGCTACGCTTACGTAGCATTTTGTATATACAAAGAGTTATTTGGGGGTAGCTATGTAGTTATGGTATAGATATATCCACATCCTTAACATACAAAGATTAAATGTATTACGCAAGGCATGCCTACTTAAGGGCAAGTTGTAATAAGATTTTATGTAGTAATATAATCTATGAATTAGAGAAATTAGATTTTGCATTAATAGCTGTTGTCCACTATTGGGCATAAACTTACTCAAAATTATTCTCAGATCAATTGGTAGGTAACATCGCAGATCTTATTTCTTCTGAAAAACAAAGTGTGCAAACATTGCCGTGTTCCTGTTTTAAGAATAATGAAGGCAGTGAAATTACCGAGGTAATGAAACTAACTAAATTCTAAAACGAAGACCAAAATGTGTTGCTGTGTGTATCATCCTAACTAGCACTACATTGTTATGGGCTGGAGTATCCCTTACCGTCGTGTGAACATCCAGTTTGTGTCGTCGCTTAGTCGAATTAAAAAAAAGGTCTTAAGTACACTACTTTACATAATATGTTTGCTTTCTTAGTTAGCTTATATAATGTTCAAAAATCTTATCTTAATTTTTTTATAACCCGGCAACCCCAATGCAAGCGAAGCAGAAGCACTCGCACGGAAACTAAGTCGGGGAACTGTTCACTGAGCTGCCGTCGTCGCGTGCATAAAGCCAAGAAGTAATAAAACTTGGTGATAACCTAACATAGCTGAGCCGTGCTTACTACATAAAGTTCACCAGAGCTTAAAGCACTGCAGCTGAAGCATCTTTATGAAATGTTCAATTTGTTTATTTATGGGATGTATACAGTGTTAACGAAATGTTAACTTTATTTATAAGTAATCCTAATACACTTATCAGAAAAGTATCCTAGATTAAATCATGTTTTTTTATATATATATTAATTTATATAAGGATATCTGAATTCGTTTACATATATGAACTTATAATATAGATATGTATATAAATATTTTTAAGGTTTTTCTTAAAAGTTATAAATGTGTATTGAAATAAGTTAAAACCATTAAAGTTACTGTTATACGAGTATGATTTACGCTCGATGTATGAAAGGATTACTTGTATAATTCGTCCTTGCGAATGATAAGTTATGCAGCACTTTCTCTCGAAGCGTATGCAGAGGATATTTAAATGCTAATTTGGATAACCGGAAAGGATTCTAATATTATGATTTATAATTATCAATTACTTGATGTTTATGTTTGGTCTGTATTCAAACGACGACTAGACAAAGAGGCTGTATTTTTTTTAATAAATTAAGTGACGAGACGAATGCCTTCACTCAATGGTAAGTGATACGCCTGTCCATAAGAACGGGGCGCTAGTTAAGATGATATATACTGGACCATATTGCGCTCATCGTTTGGGACGTTAATAATCTATTTTAATTTTTTTTCTGGACATGAATACCACTGCAGCCTCTATTTCTGCCGCCAAACAGTACTATGCCAGCATAACTGTATTCTAGTTTGAAAGGGGTAATAGCTAGTGAAATTACTGAGGTAACGAGATTTGACGTCTTTATGTCTAAAGGCGACGAGCACAATGTGCTGCGATGTATAACATCATAACGCCGTGATTTGAGCAGGCGTATCATTTACCTTCAGATGAACGTATCGATCCGTCCAATAAAAAAAGTTGCATATTAAATGCGTAAGTTATAAGGATCCGCTGACAGGTTCCGTATAACATCATTCAAGTTAACGCTCTTTCCCGTTATTGGTTATGAGTTTATCGTTCACGGAACCCTGTATCGTATTACCCGTACAGATAATAGCTAAAATCGTGAAAGACGGAAGTAATTGATTGTATTTGTTACTATGAGGATGGATATATAAGTAAGTGGATGCCTATTATGTTTCACGGGAGAAAAACTTATTGTTCTCTTCAATTAAGTTTTTTTCTACTATGAAAGTAGTAGAGATAGGCCAGCAAGGGTTCAGATGAAGGGAGATTACATGTGGCCGAGATGCGAATGTTAAGATGGATGTGTGGTGTGACGAGGATGGATCAAATTAAGAATAAGTATATTAGAGGAAGCCTGAAAATTGCGCCAGTCACAGAGAAGTTGAGGAGCAAGAGGTTAGCGCGGTACGGGCATGTTATGCGGAAGGATGAAGGACATATAACATAGAAAGTAATGAGAATGAATGTGGATGGTTATAAGGGTAGAGGAAGACCGAAGAAAGTGTGGATGGATTTTGTGAAAGATGACATGTGTAAGAAGAGTGTGAATTTAGATATGGCGGTTGATAGAGAGATGTGGAAGAGAAGTACACACTGTGCCGACCCTACATAGAATGGGAAAAGGACAGGAGGAAGAAGAAAGTAGTAGAGATAATATGTAAAAAAATAGTTATTACTTGAGAGTTTTTAACAGAGGATTAAATAGGTTATTTTGTATTCTACGAAGCGATGAGATGAGCAAGACGTTTATCTTATAGTAAATTAATACTAACATAAGCGTAAGTTAAAATGATACTGCATCACATTGTCCTCGTCGGCCTGGAACATGAGATGATATCTCGTTACTCCAGTAATTTCACTAGCTACAACGCCCTTTAAATAGAATCACATTTTTGTTTGCATTTCATCGATTGAAGATTTATTCTTGATTATTATGGTTTGCTATTGAAGACTTGCTACGCTCACCATCTGCTGCTCTCATTAAAAATATCAATTTATGTAAACTAGGTAAATCTACTTTATGACTTTCAGCTGAACTTAGCAAAGTTAGAGAAGGTCAAAAGTAGCTAATATCACCAGGTGGATACCACGCTGACAATTTGTACTGTTACCATAACTAATGGATCCGTTAAAACCGGCTCATCCCTTTGTAGCTCTGATTTTTACGAGCGTCCCGCCGCTACTGTCGTTACCTTGCCGAATAATAACAATTTTCCATTCAGATCCTTTACGAAAAAAAAAAAGAAACGAAAATTACGAGACTACTCCAATAATCGTAAATTATATAGATATAGTTTTGTTTTTTTAATAAGTATACATTAAAATAGTTCTTCTAACATTAATACTGTGCTATTCAGCCATTTTGATGGCGCGGCCATGAATCTATGATGCAACGAAATATATATATAATTACTTAATAGTTTGTTTTGTTACCTGTATGTGCTCATGTTGTCTCTGTTATAAGAGATAAAGTGAGAATGGAGAGATAAGTACCTTGTTATTGTCATCTCTGTTCATGGTCCTAAATAAAGTAACAATAAAAAACAATAATACTTTTTTTTACGTATTTGCACCTTCCTTATTAAACGACCTTGATAATATCAAAGGTACAAGTGTACCTTTTCACAATATAAAAATTAAATACAATATATGTTATGGTGATACTTAAAGGGTTGTTTATGGCAGCCAAAAACGTTTAGATGACGTCAGTAGCTAGCTTTTAAATCGGCGGGGTGTTATATGATAATACAATCAGCGGTAGTTAAATTATTGCAATTCTATAATAACTAAAAAAAACTTTAAACTTTGATTAATAATTAAAAAAAAATCTGTACAGTGTTCTCTTTTTACGAAGTGTTCTTATTATATAGGGAAACTAGAAAATACAGATAATTGTTACAACCCTATTGTCTCAGATACTGTTTTGTTATTTTATCGATATATAGAAGCTACTTTCGGTGATACTTGGACTGAATCTATAGTAGAGAGAGAGAGAGAGAGAGAGTCTATTGCTTAAAACAAACTAAGGGGTTAAATGATAAATTTACAGGTGATAAATGATTTTTTTAAATTTTATTTTGCTGCTTTCGAGATTCATTTGGAAATTGTTTCCAATAGTAAAACATTATTAATCTTGGACTAATCTATAGAAAGTTGTGCGTTTTAAATTAAGAATATATAAGTGTACAATTGTGGTACTTTTCTTTGGTCGTCGGTTAAAAATATATGAGTGTCATGATAAACTTTCTATTAGCCGTATGATGAAACGGTTGTATAAAGTATCAGGGGAAATCCATGTTTCGACGCTGAATAATAAATTTTCAAGCTGTACGGATTGTGAGCAGACGTAAATTAGTATTTATCGGCGACAGGAAACAAATTGATGCGAGTTGTAATTTTTTTTTTGTGTTTTATAAATTTATATTAAGCAGCGAGAATATTTATTTTACAATCTTAATTTACTTTAAAAAGGGGTCTATTTCCGGTTTCCAAATGTTTAATTATATAACAATATACATTAATCGAGATGTCTAACAATCATAAATAATAGTATCCTTTAGAAAGTTTTAGTGTGCATATACATTATAACTAGTCGGGCCATAAATACTGTTACATGAAAACTTTTAGTTTTTCAACTTTTTAAATATTTGAATTTGGAACATGTATATTATTTTAAAAACTTCTTTAAATTTCGCGCCCTTTCTCAATATTTTTTCGTGATCATTACCTAATTACAATATGGAATGGGGTGTTAAAGAAAATAGGATTGCAGTGATCACCTTGCACAAAGTGGGTATGGTATGGTATGTATATACGCTCGGTCATATTCCAGACACTTCAAAAGCTTGCTATTACCCGTATGTTCGTATATCGTACTATCAATAGATACAACAACACTTCCTCTGTCGAAGACCAGAAAAGATCGAGACGGTAGCGTGCTGTTAGAACTACAAAGACTGTTAATGCTGCTAAAGCTAGAATTAATCGAAACGCCGTTAGGAAGCAAAAAATCTTTTCGTGAGAATTGAAAATTCCCGCTGGGACTCTGTATAATATCGAGTAACATAAAACAAGACCTAAAGGTCACCTTGGTGCTTATCGTCGATATATAGGACATGCCCTAAATCAATGTTTACACTTGAAGATGGATGGAGTGGATCGATCAAAACGAACAAACCTTCTGTTGCGATAAGCAGGTGAAAGGTACAGACACCCTCTTTACCAATGAAAAAATTTTCAAGATTGAAGAACACAACAATAAGCAAAATGATGAAGTGTACGCTCACAGTTCTAAAGAAGCTACTCAAGTAGTCGGAAAGGTACAACGTGGTTATCATCCTGTGTTAGTGATGGTTTGGTGGGGCGTGTCTTATCAATAAGTTACAAAACTACATTTTTGTGAAAAAGGAGTGAAAACTTCAGCCAAAGTGTATCAAGATGGATCTGGTGTGTCTTGGATCATGTTGTGAACCTCAGCAATACACTTTTTAAAAATATACCGTGGACTTTCCAACAGGACTACCTGGTCACAAGGTACGAACTACCCAAACCTGGCTTGAAACCAACGTTCCGGACTTTATAAGAGCTGAAGACTGACCCTCATCTAGCTCAGACCTCAACCCTTTAAACTTCAACCTACTCTAAACGACACGGTTTCATTGAATCTCTTAAAAAATCTTTGGAGTAGGCAGTAGCGAAATTTCCCTTGGAAACAGTGCGTAAATCCATAGATTCCAAGCCAAACAGATTAAAGACCTGTGTAAAAGCCTAAAGTGACTCTTTCGAATAGAATTTTTTTTTATATATTTTGCTGAGACTAATAAATATGTAGGTATAAATTTTAATAATATTACATTACTTCATTGAAAAAAAAAATCATTTCCGTTTGTAACTAAACTTATGGCCGGACTAGGTGTAATATATTTCAAAATATGTTATATTTATCGATAATAGGCTATATGATATAATACTTCCACTTAAGTATTTTTAACAAGATGAAAACATAAAACACCACAAAAAGTTAATACTTGAACCAAATTTTAAATGGTATTAACTGAGAATGACACCCTGGATCGTTAGGCGTACTTCCTGATGAAGTAGTTCTAGTATATTGACAGCTGACATGAGACTCGAATTGATTTGATGACACTAGAAGTTTAAATAAAACCATACTTCTTCTTTTCAAGCGTTTTCATATTTAAAGATTGGTTGTTAACTCCGAAAATAACTATTATCAGAGTTTGCGCAAAGTGAAAAAGTTACCCCGGCGGATATATAACGCTGACTTACACTTCTACGTTTTACACCGGAATCGAATTAGGTACATCCGTGGTAAAGGCAAGCATTTAGCCATTGTGTCATGGCGACAGTTAAATATTCTAACTTAAATACTATCGCGTAACAAAAGTGATGTGATAATTAAAAAAGAGTATGATTGAACAGAAACCGGAGCTGGAGTTAACCGAATGTGGGTCGTACATTAGTAACTCTTCGGTTTGCAATTGCCGATTATTATGTTTCTAAAGCTGTGGTTATTGTGAAAGAATTCATTTAAATTGAAAAAATTAAATCATAAATCTCTCATTTCTATACATAATGATCAAATGAAAGAAAATACTTTGGACTGTTTCCTTTGTGACCTATTGTTAACTATGTCCGGAAAACAAGTATAATCGTACCAGAAATAATCGATTTAGTATAAAACGCGTTTGTATAATTTTGCACATATTAATATTATTATTTTAAACAATGAAAGAGATGGTTAAGTTTAAGTTGTTAAAAATACATAATTTTATATCTACAGTAAGCTTACACTTGATCTGAATCACGGTGACAATAATGGTGAGGCCTTGGATGGGGAACCGAACTTATCCAATACTCTGGCTTTCATTTGTTGACAGTCGGAACACAGTAATAATAACATAGAGCCAGATTTACAATTTGTCGCATTGTGAGATAAGATGGTAGGTTTCGTTACCGCAGTAATTCCGATACCATTTAAGGCAAAAAGTGCTGTGTTTCAAATTAAACGGTCTCTAGCAACAGAGACTACTGGCCTTTGTTTCACTTCGGAGAATTTAGTTGGTGATTAAAAATGATCGCTTTAGATCATCCAGCTTTCGCGGAAAGTCTTGTTGAAATTGGTATTTTTCCAGAATGGTATTTTTAACATAGGTCGAACGCGCACATGAATTTTGTGATCATAGGATTAAGGCTACTCTTTCACGGAAAGAAGTCTCCGAACTTCAAATTTTGAAAAATAAATTAAATGTTTGTTTTCTTAACACTTTTTATTCGTGTTATGTACAAATGTGTAAATCAATAGTTGAATATATATATATTCAAAATCGCTGCGTCCGTCATCATGTTAGCATCCTAAATAATATCAGCGAGTTCGCTGCCGATGTCAGTAAATTGCTTGCAACGATAATGCTTGCGTGTATACTTTCCGAAATTTCTTTTGAAACGATTTACGCTTTCATATGGAGAGTGTCGTTTCATTTCCTGTGCAGGCTTTCAAGGAATTTTATATCGTCCATAAAAACTCCTATAAAATGTTACTAAATTAGATTTATAAATAACCGAAATACACAAATTTATAAATAATACACAAAAACATTATGTGGGGTCCTGCGAGACAAATCACGAGATCTAAGTCAACCTTATCTGATTGTGGTGGATCCTGATCATCAACAAACGAGGCTGGTGGGAACCACCCATCAATTCGCATTGGGCCAGCGTGAAGATAAATTGTCCAAATCCACCTATATGAATCTCTACCTGAACGTGTGGGAATCTTTAGAGAGGCCTGTGTTCAACAGTGGACGTCTATCGGCTGACGATGATGATGATGAAACATCGTATGTAAATATGTTTGTAAATAATTAATAGAACAAGTAGTTTTATAATAGTACGAGTAAACGGAGACCATTCAACATTGAATCTTAGCAATGGCGCCACAAAGATTATAGTATGCATACTTCATTCAACATTTCCTTTGAATCGTTCTGGATTGTTTAAATTTTCCCTCTTGGCTCTTTAATGAAAAAATCATTTATTCATGACTCTCATTGTATATTGAAAATTAATGGAATTCGAAATTACTTCTTTAACATTTTTACTCGCCTATAACTTCTGTGCTTTATTAATAGTAAAGTAATTGTTTCGCAGTTTAAAAGTTTTTTCGCCTTTATAAAAATTACTAGGATTCCTCTATTAAGTAATTTTTTAAGTATCGAGCAAAAATTTTTCAAAGATACCGTTCCATCAGTAAATGTCGGGGTTGTTAGAGATTTCTACGCACAAGGTGGTCGCCCTCACTTAATAATGAGACGCCACATAATTTACTTTCAGAGAGAGTTCAGAAAGAGATGTAATTTAGTAGAAAAATTAATATTACTACAAATGATTTCAAGAAAATAAAGTTGTAGTAAAAACTTTTTTGAAAAAATAGGCCAACAAAAGAGTCTATGGTTGTAAACGTATAGTCTGTCAAATATAGGAGCAGTATGTGTATCGTTTTGTAGTAACAATTTATAATTTACATTTGTATACAATAATTGTTTTAAATATTTTTGATATAGTAAACAAATGAGCCTATTGGAAAGTAAGATAACCATACAAGAAGATGAAATTATAAATAATACAGAAAATAATGAAAATGATAATAGTAAAGAATGCAAGAATTTCTATGGATCTGTTGAAAACGTCACTAATGATGTTGGTGAGAGTAAAGAGGAGAAGATGGAAATACCTCTATATGATGTTTCAAAAGTCGAAAAAGAAAAACGATCAGAAATTTTACAGCAAGAGTATATTGTAGCTTATAATTATGGATCACCGCAAGGAAGGCAACCACAGATGCCTTTTGGACAATATCCAAGTAAAAAATCTTTTATTTTTCTTAAAGCTTGTGTTGACCGCCTTTTCAACAATATTTTTAGAATGTTTCCCTTATGATCACAATTTTTCTTTCTGAAGCTTATTTAAGAAATAGAGAATTACTTTAATTACTTATCTGTATTTTATTTATATATAACTTTTAAACTAAGTATTAGGAGTCATTGGTCCAAAGGTCAGAGATGAAGTTGATTAATTAGATAATATGAAAAGTCTAGCACATCGAAGATGTTCTAGAACAGTAATAAATTATGTTTATATTAATGTTATAATTACTTAACATGTTTCTAGTCATTAACCCAGTAGTAGGTTTAACGTGGAAATAAGACAGATAATCTTATATAAATTTGAAGCATGAAGCATTCGAAGTTCCAATTCTATATCTCTATAGAACGTTATAAGCTTAGTATAATAAACAAAAGGAATATAAATATAGCAATACTCTTTATTGTATTTTTACTTGTATTGGGCGGGATTTTCCGTTAAAAAGACCAAACTGTTTCTTTAACGGAAAAACCTGTCCTGATTCTAATCGTAGTCATCATTTCAACCGATGGACTTTCACTGGTGGACATAGGTCTCTTATAACATATTTCACAAAACACGGTCTGGATTCTGATGAAAGAGGTAATCCGAACAACATCACTCACCAACCACCACTACCATAACTACCGTTTTGTGGAATCAGTTGTCGCTAGCGGTGTTTCCGAACCAATCAAAGTCTTCAAGAAATGAGCGTATCGCTCCCTTAAAGGTCGGCAACGCAGCCACGACTCCTCTCGTGTTGCGACTGTCCATGGGCGTCAGTAATTACTTTCCACCAGATGAACTGTTCACTCGTTTGCCCACACTTGTTACAAAATAAAGGATTAAATGAGGTTATAATATAATTCTTAAAACCTTATTAAAGTATAATTCTATTAATTATCTAATGGTTTCTGCAGACGTTGGAGGGGGAGGCGGCGGTGCTGCTATCGGACCGCCTTTGTCCTACGACCCCTCACGAAATGATTTCGTCAGGCTGGTCCTCAGCCTTGTACTGTTGATGCTTATCATAACTGGAGGATTTCTTGTAATGGTTCTAACTTCGTAAGCAAACATAATTCCACTAATGGTTTTAAAGACAAAGTTAATAACAAACACACGATAACTTAACACATTTTTAATAATTTCGATTAAGATAAATTTGCTTCTATCGAAATTACTAATTTGCTTTTATGAACAAAAGTTGTTGATAAAAACGAATGTTATGTTAGTAATAAAAAGATTGTATAAGAGATCACAGCTTTTAACTTATGTAAGTAAATATATGTGCTTGAATTTATGATAAACAATAATATATATATTATCATCGTCATGGTTACTATCATTAATATTCATTAAGTTGCCGCGATTGCACATAGACTTATTGTTGAAATTGCTTCAAAGATTTCTTTCTCGTTCGCAGCATCTTGCTGCTTTCCATGTATATATTTTTGATGGGATAGATAAAGATTAGCGATGAGATTATTTTTATCTGTAATGAACTAATACTAGATGTTAATTTCACGCGATGTTAAGTGATCTTGAGGTCGGTAATAGTAAAGCCGGTTCGCCGTGAGATTTACAATAAGTTTTTTTTAATTAAGTAATAAGTTTCCAAACAATCATAAGTTTTTAACTTGTTAAACAAATGTCTTCTAGTTCTACAAAACATATATATTTTTTTTATTATACAGTTAGGCGATAAGACGAGCGGGATGTTCATCTAATGGTGAGTGATACTCATTAGGATGAGATATGCTTCACTACATTGCGCTCGTCTTCTGAGACATAAGATGTTGAGTCTCTTTGCCCCAGTAATTACACTAGCTACAGCGCCTTCCAAACTGGTACAGAGTAATAAATGCGTCCTACTGTTCGGCGGTAGAAGTAGGCGCTCCATGGTAACTGTTTTGATGGTCTCCGGCAACAGAGATCTACGGACAGTAAAAAATCATGTTTTTAATGCTCGCAAACTACTTTTACTTTAAGGCCTGGATTAAAAGAATTTTTCCACGAAAGCGGGATGATGTTAGCCTTCTTGGCATTGTAAGTAATTTAATACTTTTAACTTCCAAGTTGATCTCATTATTTCGTTATTTGTTATAGTTTAATCAAATATTTATATTGTTTTCTAAATTTCTTATTTAGCAATAAATTTGTGTATACATCTCTCCTATTTGGTTAATAATGTAAAGGAATTTGTTTATTAGATAAACTTATCTCGTTTTTTTTAATAACTGTTCATGTTATATTGAGTCAGTAAATAATAAAACCTTTCAGGGGACTCCTCTTGTGTGTAAACTATGCGATAACTTGCAGTCCGTGTACCAGGTATCCACCGGGTAATTTCGTGATGTTACTCGTAACGGTGAGTAATCAAATTATCTATCATATAATTCCTCAACATGGCTTGTACTTTGAGCTTATTTAATGGAGCCTTGGATGTTTAAGTTTCACGATTTGAACTGGTAAGTCAGTCACCACCTTTGGAGCTACCACCTATCTTATATTACATAGACCATTTATTATATGACATTTCATCTTATACTTTCGTAATTTAAACAAGTGTTTGGATTTACCTTCTGTGCAAAAATGTGAAGAAATATATTAAGGCGTTATTTTATTTTCTTCTCTCTTTGACGTTCCTGGCTCAGTTTCGTTACATCATAATTTAGAGTTAAGTTGCTTCTAGATATTTTTAGAAATCGCCTGTCTAGCTACAACTCAATGCTAGGACAGATTCCCGTACGCTTTGCTATCTGCAGCAACATTGAGATTTAAATATCATGAGAAACAAATTAAGTTCTGAGAATGTATTACATTAATATTGTATATGAATTTGCAGGTATTTGCTATGAGTATAATAGCCGCTCAGATTACTTCACACTATAAAACTGAAATAATATTGTACGCTACTATAGCTACAGCGGCCGTAGTCTTTGTCTGTGTGTTGTTGGCATTTTCTAATGTAAGTCGCGTTTAATGTATTATTTACCTCATTAATAAAAAAATGCATTATCTCAAACTTTAATCAGAATTATCTTTTTATTAACATGTCCATTGTTGATCATAATTCTTCCTCATTAGAGAGTTAAAATAAATCATAGCTCATTTAGTCTTAGTTAAAACTTATTATTATCTGCACCTATTAAGCTGAATCGAATTAAGGACCTGGGTGTCAGCCATTAGGTCACCTAGTCCTTAATATGTAGTCCTTGAACAATTTTTTCGATGAATAATATCGTTTTACCAGTAGTCTTTCGTGGCAAGTGCAGCCAGATTGTTCCGCCTATAAAGATGGTGAAAGAATGTAAATTGACCGCTATCCTCCACTAGTCGGAAAGATCACCTTGAGAAGAAGAAGAATTTTTACTTAAGGCTTAAGGACTTTTATTTCAGCTTTTTTTCGGGATCAATCCTACTGTACCTACTAAACACATAATACTCAAAAGATATATTAGGAGCTGATGTGTACTGAACAATTTGTATTATAGGTCTGCTGGAGCGCTTTGGATCTACATCATTAAAACTATATCAATGATTTTTTTTTTAAATACTAATCATTTTTTTTTCAGTTTGATTTTACGAGTTGGATGTTGTACGTCGTTGTGATTGCTAGTGCTTTTGCCATGATCGCCATGGTCATCCTTTTAGCCATGCTACTGACCGGCACATATATGAAACCTATAATATTAGTCATTTTAGTCGTTGGTACACTGATAGAAGTAATTGTAAGTTGTTTTTTTTTATCTATAACAGTTTAGCAATTAAGCTCAATTAGACTTAACCCTTAGTAGCCTGATTTACGAAAGTGATTTATTTTTAATATTATTATGTTTACTTGAGGGTCTAGATGAAGGGAAAAATAGCTAAAAAAATCACAATATTTATTTTTTTAATTTCATTGGGAAGAATATTATACAACAGTAAAATACGTACAGCCAACCTATAAGAAAAAAACTAATAGTAATGTGAACATTCGGTTTAAAAGATTGGTATCAAAATTGAAACTCTAGGTTATTAAGGGTTAAGTCTATTACAGTTTATACTTGCTTTGGGATTAAGTTCATCTGATAACCAGTGTTTATAATAATTGAAAAGCGTAATATATATACTCCCTATGCTCTTTTTATAGCTTGGGTATGAAAGAATCTTTTGTTTTAGTAACATATTGTTCTTTATAATACAGATGCTGACAATAGAACTTCAGACAATACTGGGCGGTGGAACTGTGGAGCTCTCGGAAGACGATTATGCCTTTGGAGCGTTTTTGGTTTACACGTCAATTATCAGTATATTTATAAAACTAGTTCAGATTTTCGGTTTACTAGATGATAGTTAAATATTGCTTCGCTTAATGATTTTTTTTTTTACTAAATTCTAATAAAGTAAGCTTTGTTACCTTTTTTTATTAAATTTACTATTTCGCTTGAGTATAATAATTTTACTCTGTTCACCTGAAATATTAATCAGTGATAATTGGGCGATGGACGGTTTTTCAAATAACTAATGAAAAATGGAAGATCAATTGTATAAATTTTACATTAGGCCCTGGATCCTGGTTCCGAGGGATGTAGTGGCTGTCTGAGCCAAAAAAATTACTAGCAAACGATATACAGTAAGAGAGTAGAAAGTGACTCACTAAACCATCTAACACGTGTGAGATAATTTATTTGTAGTTTAGAAATATACAGCAGTTTGTATAATTACTAGACATTGTAAGTCCCAAAGTGATGATCGATATGCGTTTGTTGGTAAAAGAGATAAATTAAAGATTCTGTAGTGTCTTCTCCTGTTATTAAATTATATACATATTGCGTCTGTTTTTTATGTAAACGCTCTGTTGTCATGTTAAACTTGACAGTTGTCTCATTTTGACAACCTTTCTTTTCATTGTAATAAAACGTTTCTACAGAAAACATATGATGAAATTACTAGTGATACATTCGTAAATCCACAGTGTCGAGGGATTTTGACAGATGCCTTTGCGTAAAGCAAAACATTTAGATCCAACCCATAACGATTGTGTGACGTGTCATCAGACTTACAATGATTTCGGATGCAGTGGTAGTCCGGAAATCGCTGAATTACCGTGCGACTTTGGAGTACCGTGCAGTGAGAGAGACAATCTGAGAGCAGGCTCCAGAACCATAAGAGTGACAGACAAAGATGTGGAAACGTGCAACAGCCTCCCCGTTTGTAATGATCCAAGCACTTGCGATGAAAACGAGGATCTACGTAGACGCGCCTTCCTCATGTACAAGAACTATATAGCGTCAAAAAAAGGACGTGACAAGTGTCCGACATGCGTATATATTGGCCCAAAAGGTCAAAGAGTTTTGCTTAAAGGCGAGTACGAAACATTTACTTTCAATCCGATTTTGTGGTACCTTAGTTTCTTCTAGAATTAGTGTTCAAGCTTTATCCGATCCGTTTTGGAGGATACTGAAGCTGATGAACTTAATCTAGACTATATATCACATGATGGTGAATAATAAACATAGTCTAAATTTTCTGAAGAAAATGTTAACGATGATATATTTTGTAGATTTAACTATTTTTTTTATTCTACGAAGTTACGAAATGAGCCAGACATTCATCTGATGGTAAATGCTATACTTGTCCATAACAATGTCGTGATATTTATGTTATGATACAGCATCACATTGCTCTCGTCGCCTTGAGACATAAAATATTAAGTTTCGTTATCACAGTAATTACACTAGCTACAGCACCCTTCAAATCGGAACCTAGTAATATTTGCACACTACTGTTCGGCAGCAGAAACAGGCAATACGGTGGTACGTACTTAGACGGTGTCATGCAAGAGAGGCAAACCAGCAGTGAAGATTTACCACCAATACAGACCCACCACCAGCTAAAGCTAATCCAAAAATTATTATCTAGTTAGTTTTCTAGACTCATGTTATATATTAGGCAAGGAGTGCAATGTGGTGTAGTATATGTCATCCTAACCATCGCCACGTTGTTATGGGTACGTCAACAGGTCAACGTCCTTCTTGTATCTTCGTTTAATTGAATAAAAAAAATCTAAGTAGATTCTTCAAGACTCTCTTCAATATTCTTTCCAAGTTTAGAGAATGATTTTATACATCTGGTCCGCTTTTTAACATCTTGGATTATGGAATAATGTTTTATATAGAGATAGATTTGAAGATCTTCATTCATCATCATCATCAGCCGATAGACGTCCACTGCTGGATATAAACCTCCCTCAAAGATGCCCATATCAATTGATCTGCATTGCCTGCTTCGCCGGGCACTGGGGACTATCGTTTGAAGGGGTTCATGAAATGAGGAATTGAGCCATTTCCGACGATTATCATTAGTGGTAATACAATTATGAGATTTCGTTGCGTTCATACTGTACTTAGATAAGTTGTATCATAGTCTTTGCAAGTTAATATATAAGGAATAACTTTGATTTACCTTTTAAGGGACTCATTAGGTAACGAGGAAGCGTTTTACTGCGAATATGATCCATCGTTCAACAGATTCCTCTCCGTCGTATTCATGATACTTTTCTCAATGTATTTATGTACGTCGGCATTCATGTTTGTGATATTGAGTACGTAAGTAACTTTAAGTTTAAATGAAAACTGTTTCATTTGTGTGCTTTTATTACATTAATATCCTTTCTATAAATTCCAGTGCTTGGTTGAGACACGTGTTGCGTGACTTCGTCTTTTACATGATCGCAATCCCAGTTGCGTAAGTTGGTTAAATATTAAGTTGGCCAATGTTTCTATAACTGTTATTGTTGTTATCTATAAACAACAATTATTGTTGGTAGGTCTCTGTTGCCGGAGACTGTCTAGTCAAGTACGATCGCAGCGCCTATTTCTACCATCAAACAGTAATGTGCAAACATTACTATGTTCCGATTTAATCGGCGCTGTAGCTAGTGTTCTATTGGGATAACGATACTTTATATCCTGTGTTAAAAACTTTGAGCTCAATGTGGTGTAGTGTATATCATCTTAGCTAACATCACATTGTTATGAGCAGCTGTAACACTTATTATCAGGTGAACATCTCGCTCGTCTTTATAGACTAAAAAAAACATAAGTCCTTTATCATATTTCTTCAAAATACTGAGACTTAAAATTATTAAAGACGTATCCTGCATGTATTTGAAATATTATAAAACTACTTTCATCCATCATCATTATCATAATGAAATATCTTCTTCAGTCTGAAATTTGGAGATCAGGTCGAGAAAAACTCTTCGGGTCTACAGTTAAAATTAACCTACTACTCGCTTACTAACGCGAATAATAACATTTAAAAATTTTGTCAAAAGTTTTTTTGTATACTCATCAAAATGATATTAGAATTAATAACTTTTCAGCACCATCATCAGCTGATAGACGTCCACTGCTGGACATAGCTCTTCCCCACAGATCTCCACATCGACAGGTCCTGCGCTGCCCGTATCTAGCGGTCAGAGTCAGCATAGTCTGTGGTATCATCGGGGAATAAGTGCCGTCGTTTGTGGAGGTTCATTTGAGAGAATTTGGGCTATTTCCCACCACGCTGGCCCAACGCGGGTTAGGGGCAGCCAGAATCTCGTTTGTTGATTATTAGGGCGCGCAGCGAGCAAGTGAGATTGGGTCCCGTGAATTATTGTGCAGGGCATTTTGCAACCCTTATACGGATTCCCACCACTTTTACGGATTATTCAAATAAATATAGTAAAGATGATATAAACACATTAGAATAATAAGAAATTTGTTTTTAGGCTTATACTGATGGTGGCGTTAAACTATTCAATGACTTATATAGAAATTTCGAGAAAGTTGCCGTGTAATTTTCTCTATCTTGTGATAACGGTAAGAACGAACTACTGTATTGCCATAGATTAAAAAATGTATACAGCAATATTCTCTTTTTTGTTATTATTAATAATCGTATCTTTGTTTACCCTAAAAATCGGTTAACATATATTGTAAAGCTACAATACTGCAATGGGTTAAACACTTCAATTTCACTTGATCATAAGAGAATATGGAAGGAGAAGAGTGCTTAACTTAACTACCCAGTCACTGCTGTCATGGCAGATTTATAATATGAGGGTGGTAGCTACTCGGAAAAGACTCTTTCATCAATCAAACTACAACATATACTCCTGGAATGGAACTAGAGATTTATATGTTAATTGCTTCTTCGAAGTATCATGTAGCTTGTCATCATGAGGTGCCATCTTCCAACTGAGGTTTAGCAATCAGATTGTGATAACTACTTCGGTTTTCTATGAAGCCTATCAAACAAATACATAGTTTATTGTTTTCTTATATATTAACAGTAAAGTCTTTATATGTTAGTATACTGGTTTTCATCCATTTTCAGGTCGCTGTGTATAACTTGTTGACTGCTGTACTAACCGTGTTGTTGGATACGACGATAATTTTTTTAATGTACTCTGCCACTACTGCTATCATCGCTCTCTATGTATTGCTAGCTTTATCTCACGTAAGTATCTTATTAAGTAAATTAAAAAGAAAACTTAAAAGGTTTTTTCTAAATTTTAATGGCTATACCTAGAAAGGCAGCTTCTATTTCTGCCGTTGAACGCTTCGAGCACTTGCGCGTACTTTACTGTGTACTAGTTAGAAGGGTGCTGTAGCTAGTGAATTACCAGGGTAATGAGATGTAACATCTCATGACGCAAGACGATCAGCACAATGTGGTCTGTTTATATCATACTAATTAGCGCCACGTTGTTATGAGCAGACGTGTAAATTACCAATAACGTGGCGCAGGTTGAGATGCCGTACACTGCGCCAAATTGTGCTCGTCACTTTGGGACCTAAGATGCTTGTCTTATTACCCCGCTAATTTCACTAGCTACGGCGCCTTTCAAACCGGATTACATTAATGTTCACGCACTACTTTTTGGCCGAAGAAATAGGAGTTGCAGTCGTACGTGGTGGTGGAGAGCGTTTTTTATGGAAGATAGGGTTATATGAGATTTGTACCAATACAACCTTCTGCGATTCTCCTTGGTGGTTTACAAGAGCCTTGAGATATTACACGGAACACACCGGTGCCTCCTGGGTCGGCACTTAAGCATGTCTGGGAGTCCCACATCCTGTACAGCGTCCTCTCTTTGCTACGGCAAACACGAAACTACCTCGTACTTGTTGTTAACCCTGAGCTGGCGTTGTGGTCAATGAGAGCTTCAATGTTTTAAGCTCACGAACCAGAATAATCTTTTAGTCGCCTTTAACGTCTTACCTTAGTCCTGCTCTTAATAGCTCGAGATAAATATATAAACTTATTTGTAAAAATTTCAGTACGATTTTACTAAGTGGCACCTGTACCTCATATCAATATTCCTCACCATCGCGGCCGTTATCATACTGGTAGTACTGTTGGGGAGGTTTACTAGAGTACGTTATGGAGCGATGCAATTTTTTATCCTACTTGTTACTACGTTGATAAATGTCGTGGTAAGTTTCCTTTTTTATATTATCTTACCTTTCTAGTATTTATCACGATAATAATTAAAAGCTCTTCGTAGATATTTTAAAGAAACTGTTGAGTACTCTTATAGTTTATATGTAGATTTTTTTTCTACGTCTTATTTGAGATGAGTCTTTAAGATATAAGATTTTTTGAACAATTAATATAGGTATAAACTTTTGTAAGACAATTAAAGCGTACTTCCTTTATTAGTATGTATATTAATAGAATGAAAAGGTACTGGAAGTACTTTTTCATTTGAGATATATTTTTATATATATACATGAAAATGGGTTTTCTTTGTTCGCGAATCACGTGAAAACTAGTGAACGTATCGACATGGTAACGTGACCTTTGAACGCTAAATGATTTGTAGATGTTTATAGGGTATTTGTTTTTTTGAAATTCATAGATGCTTCATCATTTCACATCAAATTAACTTATGTAAACGTTTTCGTTTCATGTTATTTATGCGGTTGCTATAGCAACTGTTGTTATAGAAAGTAATTTATATTACGGCCAGCAGAGCAGGCGGAGAACAGCTAGTATTTCAATACAACGAATAATGTTTTTTTCTTTTTAATACGTCTATTTTTCTAGAACAGTCATATTCCTATTGCGCCCAGGTGTATTAGGAGAGCGTCGAAAATAATATATGATAATCATCTTATACCGTACCATTTTTTTTTTTTTTGGTAATGTGTCAAAAATCTTGGAAAATTGTTGTAGACGTTAAACATTGACAATGTTGTCATGTTTGCTTCACAGATACTGATAATAGAGCTGCAGATGATATTAGCAGGTAGAACATTACAGTTGGACGAAACAGATTTCGCTGTGGGTGCATTCCTGCTATACACCAGTGTTGTGGAGTTGATTAAGTCCCTGATCCAAGTGACCGGTGTGCTTGATGATAAACCGTAACAGTTGATGTAGAAATTAATAAAATTTTAAGTTTTGTTGACTTAGAATTAAATTATATGTTCGGCGTAAATTTTTTTAAGGAATGTATAATGCTTGTTACTGCAACTTGAATAAATATATTTATTAAATCTTTACTAAGGCTTTGATAACATTAGTCGATTTTTCTATTAAATAAATCACTGACCTATATATTCCCTACGCTATTCACTAGGATGTTGGTCCATCTTGTTGACAGAGATCGTATGCTGTGGAAATATTTTGAGTAAGCTTGTCCCAATGTGGGCATAGGCTGATGATATTCATCTAAACTTGTGTAATATAACTTGTAGTGAAATATATTACTTTGAAGTTGAAATGTATCATATACTTAGTTTCTTATTCTTCAATAATCTTTACCAGTCTATATTAACGGTGAGCAGTTCAATATCTATAACATAGTATAGTAATAGACTGTAGATAGATAATGTAAGTGATAAAAATATGTTCTATCATACACCGTTGACCTTTAATAGATCTCGCCGACATTATTGCAGTTTGCTATGCATTAATATGGGTTTTAGTGTTATTAATACCTTAATAACACCTTGTATTTATCATACCCATGTATAATGTAATTTAGTGTTTTTTTTTTTTAAATAAAAATGTGGCTTATAAAAATTGTACAGAAGGGTTGACTTAAACTCCGGAAATGTTTTCTACCAATCTTTCTTTATATTGAGCGGACAAAAAACCAGGGTGTTAGTTTGCTGTAAGTATATCAGATATATTACATATATATATTAATATATAAAATTTTAAGATATATGGGCATCATCAGACAACGGGTTCAGCCAGTACAAAAATATTCTAACTAACGACATAACTCGTTAGTACAACAGATATGTTTCAAGTTACGCGCCATTACATTAGTGCAATTAAGGTTTTAGTGCTTCCGTTTGTTCATAAAATCTAGTACGACAGATTGAGAGAAATCTAATTTTCTATTTTAAAGAATGAAAATCATTTTACATTCATTTGATATCCCGCAGACGTTGTTATATTTATTTTAAAACAGAACCCTTTAGTACCAAACGTAGGATTAGAAATGCAAATTTAACCATTTATCATAAGAATTTAATAACTGGGGGTGGTCCTTAATGATTTAATACTTTGTTAGAGGTTGAGGAGTTAATATTATAATGGATTAATTCGGTTTATTTTCATACTGATTATCACTGATGTTTGTAGAATCATAATCATCGCCATGATCAGCCAGTAGACGATCACTGCTGGACATAGGCTTCTCTCAAAAATCTTCACGTTTATAGGGGTTCATATGCGGGGTTTTTGGACATTTCGCATCATGCTGGCTCAATGCGGGTTGGTGGGAGCCGGAGCCATGTTTGTTGATTAGCGGGGTGCATGAGCAGGTGAGGTTAGCACAGATCTCGTAAATTGTTGTGCGGGATCTCTTACACCCTTATGTTTAAACACTTTTCCCTTACATTTGATGGAATGATCACCATTTAAATAAGTACCTCGTAAAAATCAAATTCTTTATGACTGATACTTAATTTAAGATCATCTCGTTCATATTTACTCGAGTCTCGTTAAATATCGTCTGTGAAAACCGGTTAAGTGTTAAGGGATATAATAATATCAGTATGTGTTATTACCAGTGGGAACATAACAAAAGATTGTGTCTCCTCTTAAATTTAGTTTAGTCCTTTTTAATTTCCTTTTATCAATGAATCATTATTTGTCTGACTAGACCAATATATTGTTACTCACAAAATTTTCGTCACATTTTTCATACTTTAATGATAATGTAATATAAAAATGTTAACTTCGATTTGACAATACTAAGCTAAAATCTGATGAACATCTTAAACAGCATACCGAAGGAATATCTCCGAATGTACAAGCATATTGTATATTACACTTTAAAATATATTTTTGGTAAGTCAAAGGAACATGAAAGTAATATTTATTATATATTTAGAAGATACTGGTGATAATTATCTTTTTGACCATTCATTCATTTGATGTACTTTGTATTACGTATTTATCATTTAGAATAATTTACGTATACTCTAGGGTCGTTCTCGTGTCTGAGAATCTTATGATGATACTACTACACACATATTTTGCTCATTGATGCTAAATCAAAGATACTTCGTGTCCAGACAACGGTAAGGTGACCGCATAATCGTGCGCCTGAGAGGCCAGTAAACTACACCTTGCTATTTTGATATTGCGGTGTAATAGTACTTCGTGTAGGAAACCATGATTTCCTGCTAACATAAAGACAGGATATACTATCGTCATATGGTATAATTACGGTCTTCGACTTTAGCACACTTACGAGCATATCAGCTAATGACTCTTTCAAAGCTTCTGGCTCTCGAAGGCAATTAAATTTAATCTTCTCATTATTAATAATTCTTCTGTTAATTTAAGTCAAACTAGATTATTTCTACTCTTCCCAGAGGATAACTATTCATATCTATACTGTCTTCTTTTTCTTCCACCTGGACCAAAATTTTACAATAAATGTTTCCTTGGGATGCTGTAGTTTGTTTGCTGGGTCTCATGTGACAGTTCATAGATGTTCTTTGACAATTTTCTGATTAGCTGGTATATTCAGAAAAGTTTTATCACCAATGCAAGTATCCATCTGTTTCTATTAATATGGGTCAAGTTATAGAGAATGAGATGATAAAACATTCTAGGATATGTGTAATACTACTGTGGCTCACATGTCCTAGAATATTCTCGAATTGAATACTCTTATACTACTGTATAGGAGAGTTTTTGTTGTATATTTATTTCGTAATACCATTTCATATCCATGGAAACCGGGTTTGATACTACACTATTATAATTCCGATCTCCGAACATCAAACAACAGTTATTATTAAAGCTAAAGCTAAGCTAAGCCTGAAAAGGCTGCAGTATTTGTGATTTTACATGAAACTTTGATATTTGTGCGATTTGCGAGTGATTTAGGTTTACTAATGCTTGTTATGCCTGGAATAATTATAATAGTTACCATGGATACAGGTATACCATTTAATGATTATTACGTTTCTACAAACTATATTATACCACATAAAAGCATCATGGATATATCAGCTAATCCTTTCACACACTTGGTTGAAATGATCATGGACAATAAGGAATTGGTCTTCCGGAAGTTATTCATTACTGAATATCATACATTGGTGATACGTCTCTGTTGCCGGAGACCGTCTAGGTAGGTACCACCACAACTATTTCTGCTGGCAAACAGTATTGTGGAAACACGTGAGTGTTCCAATTTGAAGGGTGTTGTAGCTAATGTAGTTACTGGTGTAACGGAACTCAACACCTCATGTCTCAGTGCAACGCACATAATGTGGTGCTGTGGATAACATCCTAATTAACGTCACGTTGTTATGGGTGGGCGTATTAATTACTATCAAGTTAAAGTCACGCTCGTCTCGTTGCTTCGCAAAAAAAAAATCATTAAGAATCGAGTCCAAGTGTAGCTCATATAAAAAGTCGAGGGTAAGTTCACAGGCGGTAGAAGTGAAACTTTGTATTCTGGTTAATTTGTAAGAGAATGAGATGAATACACTATGGAGTTGGTGTACAGAGAGATAGTGATTAATCGACGATTTTTCTCTTTGATAGAACTAAGAAAGAACGTGAGAAAGAGAGAGATAAATTAAAGCACTTAAAACAAAATTTTAGTGAATATAGAAATTGTTCGAGTGCATATAAAAAAAGTTATGATATATTTTTACAACATCAGAATTCATCTGTCTATATGTAAAGAGCACACTACAGACCATAGCACACAGAGGAGACAAAGAATAGGGAAACTATATAAAAACGCTTTTTATAATTTTTTTTATTTAACCAGGCGACGAGACAAGCACGACTTTCACCCGATGGTAAGTGATACACTTGTTCATAACAATATGCTACTAGTTAAGATGGTATATACACCACGTTGCGCTCGTAACTCTCATATCTCGTACGTATGATTGTCTCGTTACCTCACTAATTACACTAGCTATAGCACCCTTTAAACCGGAACACAATAATGGTTGTATAGTACTGTTTGGCGGTAGAAAGACGCACTGCGGTGGTTAGTACTTAGACGGTTTCCTACAATAGAGATCTCACTCTTTGACTCTTAAACCCCAACAATACATTTTGTATTCTCTTTTTCGTTACACTTTTTCGTTTCATAAAATCTTATTTAACCCATGAGAAGTTTCACTACAATTTCTTTTTATTGTAATACATTTACTACAACTCTATTTAAAATAGAAATAGATTATCATTGATTCAATAGGAGACAAGCTATTTAGGTGGCACCGGAAATGCTAATAGACAAGTAAACACAGAAATGCTTTTCATGGAAAGTGCTACGAGATTCCGTAGCGGGATAAATTTTCAATATTATAAAAGTAATTCACATACTGGTTTTAGCTTTTTTAAATGGAAATTAGCAAGTGAATAAACTAACTTCCCAGTAATTATCAGTCCACTGCTGGACATGGAACACTTTACCGTAACACTGTTAATTAACTACAGCAATATTCATATCTATTAAGATTATCATCAGCTTATTTCATGGACGTCTAGGCATATCTGCAGACAAACATGACCTAACATAGTATGTCTTAAAATGACGAGGATTGTGTGTATATGTTATCATTGTTATTGGCAAGCTTATCACAGCATCAGGTGAAGGTTTTGCTTATCTCATCGATTCGTCTTAAAAAAAACGAGCTAAATACCTCTATTTATAAATTTAATTCGAAGAAACTTTCCTTTGTTAGTATTGAAGAGTAAAAAAAAGATGCTGCAGAATATTCCTTTGTGAACGTTTCAGTTGTATGGATGAAAGGCTCGAGAAGTTTTGTAACGATGTTCAAGTTGAAATAAATGCACTTTAACTTTTCACTATTTAACATTTCTATGTAGATTCTTTTAATAGGTTACTTACTTAAAGCATATAAACGTAGATGATTTTAATCTGGGTGCGGCAGTAATTGTGATGCGAGGGTTAATAAAGCAGAACTTTTTTTGTGAAACGAAAATGTGTAACGAAGATAAGTAACTATTAATATGTTTATAGGGATGAAGACGTGAGTGAATGAGATGAAACGAGTTTCTATATAGTTTCCATTCCTTTGTCGTCTCATTCTGCTGTGATCTACAGCGTACCCATTACTCTACATATTTACAGACAGATTAACCCGGACCTTGTAAAAATATATAAAAAAAAAATCTTTTAATCGAACTATTAATATCATCAATTAATAATATCAATATCTTTACTAAAATGTTCCTTTAAGTGCTTTAATTTATCTCTTTCTTTCTAGATGTTTCCTACTTCAATCAAAGAAAAAAATCTTGAAATAACTGTACTCTCTGTTTACCCACTTCATAGTGAATTCATCTCATTCTCTTACAAATTAACTAAAATATAAAGCTTTATTTCTACCGCTCGTGAACTTACATAATTTTTTTTTATATACCAAAAAAAATGAGAACAGCGCAAATTTTATTTAATGATAATCGCTTTAGATTAAAAACAGAACTTAAACAGAAAGAAGAGAACTAGCTGTTCCCTTCTTGGTTAATATAGAATTTGATTTGAAATTTGTCTGAAATATTCCTCGTCTAGTAACCCGCTGCTCTCCGGGCCCCTTTGTGTTATTAACACCCCCGCAACTTCTTTAGGGGGCAGCACTGTGAAATCTGTTCTTAGCTCACTTGTACTCGGCAAAAGGAATGTTCCTACCAAATTAAAAAACTCCAAGTCTTAAGCTTCCAGAAATATCTACAAAAGTGGAAATCTTGTATTAGACAGAATATTTGAATCTTTTATAAATATTAGTAGTTTATTTTTTCATTGATTTCATAGATCAGATACAGTTTCCAGAGGAGTTGTATTCGTAATAATTTATATGAAGTGTTAAATATTTTAAGATGAACAAGCTTTATTATAAAACTTTCTTAAGAATATACAAGGGTTAAAGAAATTCTGGTATCTTATTTCTCTTTTAACAACTTTATTAGAAATACTTCTAAAACAAAGTACAATTAAAAAGGAAAAGACTAAGGAATATCTTGAGTTTTCTACTAAGAGAGATCCGGATGAAGATCGCTAAATTCGTTAATTGTATTTTAAGTTTATCTTTCAGCGAAGTTTTTCCAGACCCTGTTGCAAATTATGTTTCCGCTGTGTTCCATGAATATTTAATGTTGTTTAGAAATTTTACTTTCCGTTCACGGAAATTAAAAAATAAGAAGACGTAGGAAGGTGTTAATTGAAAAAAGTAAGTAAACGTAATAAGAGTGTGATAAGTTTTTAGTTGTAAACAGAAAAACATATTGTTTTCATTCTACGAAGAGAGGAGATAAGCGTAACGTTCACCTGATGGTTATACATCTGCCCATAAGATCATGGCACTAGTTAGGGTGATATAAACTGTATCCCACTATGCTCAGCGTCTTGAGACATAAAATGTCATTACCCCAGTAATTCCACTAGATACCGCTCCTTTCAAACCAGAACACAGTAATATTTGCACAGTACTGTTTAGCGGGAGTAATAGGAACTGCTGTGGTATCGACGGTCAGCAACAGAGAACTTTTTTTTTGTTTCGGCGAGGAAATTTCCGAAAGATATCCTGCTTCTGGAGTCAGGGTTATGTGAGATGCTTACTCACTAAAACCCCTTCCGTGGTCTTCATCAGTGCATTCGCAGAGGCTCCGGGATCTCTTATAGAACGCACCGGTAGCCCTCTACACTTTGTGTTACAAGTCTCTGAGGAGTGGCCTAACCCTCCTAGGCGCAATCGCTGATCCATACGTTTACCCACGCAGGTTCGCTTGTTGAGCGATAAGGGCCCTCACCCTTAGGACTATCTAGACCTTTTTAGTCGCCTTAAACGACAGGCAGGGTCCTTGGTCCTATTCCTACTGGCCCGAGACTACAGAGACCTACCACCAGTTAAATAATCGCTGCGTAAATTGTGATTGCGCCTGTATTTAAACTTTACTCCAGTAATCTCTTATTATTTATGAAAAACAATTTAAAATTTGATTTAAAAAAAAAAGTTAGAAACTAATTCTACCAAATAAATGTGGCAATACAAGGCAACTCCATTAATAAGGGACCCCTACACAAAGAACAGGGTTCGCTGCACGGTCCGTTTAGCAATGTTTGAAAAACCGTTCTAATTCGGGCGACGGTGCCGGATTTCGTGTGTCCTATTTCAATGTTACCATAACAATAATTTTAGACTTTAAAAGAATGCGATACCTGTAAATCTAGACATAACAGATTAAATCGGCTACATTCCATTTGCAGTTAAAAGAACGACTGGAGACAAAGGACAAAATTTCTTGTAATGAAACTTTTATGTTTTATGTTTACGAAAAAAAATACTTGTTTTTCCAAAGTTTCCTTCAGTTTAACTTTAATGTACACACATCTAGGTGTCTTCTCTCCTCGAATTTCTGGCCGTAATATAGAATTAGATTTGAAATGTATGACTTGAAATCTTTTAGAAATATTCCTTTCACCTCCTCGAGTCTCTTCCCGTTATTAACACCCCTGCAACACTTTTTGAGGATAGAATTACGTAAAATCCGTTATTTGGTGAGCTATACTCGGTAAAAGGAATATTACTAACAAATTTCCAATCTCCATGCCTTATGGTTCCAGTGATATCACGATGAGACTACACAGGAAAATCTGGAAATCTTTTATATATAGAAGATAGATGATACAATGGTATGAAATCTGTTAAAAGATTGTTATGTATGGGGTATGTCGACTAAGATAATTATTGTATTAGTGGGTATGTGTAAAATTTGCGGAGGTTTCCCCCACCGACATGTGACACAATAAAGTCAGTGCGTTAACGGCTACACGTGTTTTAACTGCTCCCAACCTGCGTACCCAACATTGGCGACGAGAACTTACTTTTAGCTTTAGGTAAAATGTTTTCGACTAGTTTAGGCATTTTATCTAGTTTTCACCACAATATTCATACATGAAGGAAGGAAGGAAGGAAGGATAGGATCATGCAATGGTTTATTACTAAAAAAATCAGAGCAGTGACCGATGAAACGGGAGGACGACGTAGTGCAATATTATTGAGCGCACTTAATGAAGATTCGTACAAGCTTGCTGCGAATTTAACTCTTCCAAAGGAGCTGCAGGAGGTACTATACGAGAAAATTTTGACACTTTTGGATGCACACTTTTAGTCCAAAAATAATTGGATTCAGCGAGCGTCACAACTTCTACGTCGCGAAGCAACTGCCAATGGAAACTCCTTAGCAGTATGCAGCGCCTCTACGAGGCTTAACGGCTAGCTATGCATTCAACAATGGAGCTATTAATGGGAGTTGAGAAGGAGAAACTGTATATGCAAGACATTTCCGGACTGAATTGTTTTATGTTCCAAATACGGCCTGGTTGTCTTCAAGAGTGAATAAGCTGTTACTAGGTAAGTGTGCTTTACTATCACAGACCATCTCACCGCTTAACATCAGATGGGATCATGATCGAACGCTAACATTAGAAAAGTGTAAATATTACTGCGCTCCAGTTTAACTCTACTGTCATGGTGTGATTAGGATAATGACTTATATTTCTCATCTTGAAGGGAGGATAAAAAAATTCTAGTAGATCAGATAAAAATTTAACCGTAATATAGATTTATGAAAAATTTCGAAAACTATCTTATAAACTTCAGTTATATTTTACTAAGTATATAACAAACTTTAGTATAATCATCCTGCAGGTAAAATTGATGTGTACATTTTCTAGGGGAGGCGAAATTCCGGAGGGAGTTGTCGGATTTTACATCATCTTTTCGTAATGTTTCCTCTCGGCCGAGGGTAAACGCTATTTTTAGAGTAGGTAGCGCACGAATTGGGAAAACTAACGCTGACGGCGCTGTGGGTTTGTATCTCCGACCTGCACATTTATTTTAAATAGGCCAGATCTTTTGCTGTCTCTGTGGCACAGTAGTTAACCGCTTGGCTAATAAAGTTCGATTCCGGGGATACGTTATCGAGTTTTGCTTGTGGGCAAACTATCTTTGCCATTCATGGCTTTATTGTTTATATTTAAAAGAACAAATAGAAATTTTCTTGTTGTCTAATGTAATATATTCTTCTTCTTCTTTGTCGTAACGTCATGAATGAGGGACGTGACTATGGTGCATTGCCCTGGCCACCACATCTTTCCAGACATTTCTGTCTTGCGCCATTTGGATGGATGATTCTAGGGTAGCTCCCGTAGCGTCCTGAGTTGTGTGTGTCCATCTTGTAGGATACCGCCCTCTCGCTTTCTTTTCTTCCACACAACCAGTAATAATCAGTCTTTCCAGACTGTCTGGGTCTCGCCTGACCGTGTGTCCAAAGAATTTGAGGACTCTCTGCCTACAGATTGTTGAGAGACGTGTTGTTATGTTCAACTGTTTGAGGATTGACTCGTTTGTGCGACGTTCCGTCCAGGATATCCTCAGCATTCTGCGCCAGCACCACATTTCGAACGCGTTAATCCTCGATCTCAGTCTCGCTTTTAGTGTCCAGGTTTCAGAAGCATATAGAAAGATAGAAAATATGAGCGTCTGCATTAGCTTTTTTTTGGTGTTGCGGCTAATACTCCTGTTTTTAAATCAATTTTCATGTACATATAACTTTTAACAGAGACTACCGACTGGTTATGACGTTAAAAAGAAAAGCACAATTTGGGTTAGATAACAGAAAATAATATTTTTGTATATATAGCTATACGTAATTTATTTACATATGTGTATGCTAATATTCCACATATCCTCTTATAAGCTCTATTAAATCATATCCATTTAGGCTGTCTAGAAGAACTCGCTTTGATAAGACCGCCTTATGATGTCTTCATCATATATATGTAATTTTTATGTTTTTGTATGGTATTCAGTTATATATATAAATAAAATACATTTGTCATACTGTGACTATTTAATTTCGTCTAGTATGATCAATTTTTAGTTATCGTTTAATATGAAAAAAAAAGGACAAAGTATAGAAAGTTTCATGGATCAGTAGAGCACTTTGTAAACTGTTAATGAAGAAACAGATCAAAAATATTTATTAAAGAGATTATGAGTTTGTGAGTTATCTAAAATTGCATGTATCTTTTTTTTATCAATACATATATACTGATTGGTATTCATTACTTTTATACTTTTGTATTTTAATTACTATCGATTAGACCGAGGTCGGTATTTGGTCAATTGATAGTATTCAATAACAGTAGTATCAGTTGTGTTTAATAAATCTCAGGTTCTAAACGATCTAGGTTTTTTCTCCGAGTGAATCTCTTGATTGTGTTATGCGAGGCGTAAAATAGAAAAGCTTTCGAGGGAAAGATTTTATTGGCGCACTTTCCCGTGAAATCTTTTTGCTTGATTAAATGTAGTAAAGAAATTGTTCTTGTATCAGTAATTGTAATGAGTAAACTTCAATCTTACCAGCTTTTGCTTTGTTATAAACAAATTTAATTAAACTTTTGTTTATTACTGTTTAGTCCTGTTTACAGTGTATATACTAGTATATTGTTTGGTTCATAATTTATATTAAATAGTTTTATTATATGGTTAGTAAATAAAGATTATCGCTATGGGTAATTGGATGAACAGTGCTAAGATTTATTTGCTTCAATGTTCATCTAGTTGCAAACTTCAATATAGTTCTTGTTAATGTTTATAAGATTTATATATTTATACTTAGAGAAGCACAGTCACATTTTGTTTCAAAGCGACAAGTGTAATGTTTGATTTAAAATTTTATCTACGTAAATTGACACTGGTCTTTTATATGTGACTGTATTACAGTTTGGATATATATTTCCTTCATTATACATACATATGGTCTCATATTATATATTATTATACATGAAAATGCATGTAAGATTCATTTTTGGTTAAACGGTGTAAAATAAACACTAATAGACGTTGAGGCATCTGCTTAGCGCAGGTCTAATTAGTGGAGTGCAGCGAACGCAGGAAGCGAACTGCGGAGGAAGGATTACGTCTCTGCTCCAACCGTGCCAATACTGGCGGTTTTGCTTTAATTCTAACTTGCTTCCCTTTAAATTGGCTCATTTTGGGAAATTCTAATATCTACACAACAGTAAAATGGTAAAATAACAATTGTTTCGTTTTCGATGGCACTATAACTAGCCATGGTACTATAACCACCGCACCTCCTGTTTCTGCCACTTAACAGTTCTATGCAAACACTGAGTTCCAGTTTGAAGGGCTTTGTAGTTAGTTAAGTTACTATAGTAACTATATTGTCTATCAAATACACGACGTAAATATCGTGCTGTGTGTATCATCCTAACTAGCGCCACGTTGTTGTAGGATGCAAGCTTAATGAGACGCTGTAAAGATTGTCATAGTTATAAACATAGCCACATTTTTTAAGTAAGCTTACATAATAAACATAAACAGCTCTCTTGTTATTCCCACTAATGGGACTCGGGGCTTTATTTGAGTAAAAGAGGATCAAAGCTATTTAATCAAAGATAAACTTACCATCAGTTAAATATTCTACTCGTTTTATATCAACATGAATAAAACCTTTACCTAAAGGGATTCAGGTGATCAAGATTAGGACTCAGGCTTATTGCAGGATATAAAAATCTAATTTTGCTAGCTTAGTCCTTAAATTAGTTACGGAGACATATAATTTAAATAATAATCTTTGCATACTATTATTTCAATTATTTACTTAGATTATAAATAAACCTAATTCAGGTACATAACATGCTTATTTATGTATGTACCTTGAATTGAATACCTAGTAATATGAATATAGAAAGTTATATATTTGAAAATAGCATTGAAATAGAGTACATAAATTATTATTTATACCCACAATCGGAGTTTCGAGAAAATTGACACTAGATTACAATAGATCCGCAAACGTGTATTACTGAATCCCAAAATCTTCTCACGTACACATACCTGTGCTCATCAGGTAACAGACTTTGAGGGCATCCGTAATAGGACGCCCTACGTCAATGTCGAAAGAAGGCACCTCTTACAGATTTCATAGGGATTTGTCAAGCTGGACGCGATGTACGGTACTGACAGTTTGGTACAGTGCTCGCGAACTGCGGGTAGGAGGATAAATAGTTTTAGTTATTGACGTGTGTAGCAATTTGTGTAGCAGTTATTTTAACACTTTTTTATATTTATATGTTTATTATGATGTCACTAAGTCTTAGGAGTCGTTTTTTCTATTCGGTGAAGGGACTAGTCGGGGATAAAGTTCACCTGGTAATCGATTCATCTATCTATCACAATATGGTACTAGTTTGAATGAGCTACCTCGACAGTCTCCAGCAATGGAGACCTACTATAAGTAATATCACCATCAGTTGTAAATAAATTAATAAATTTTATAACTTCAATGTTTGAAGAAGAAGAGCGGCTCGTGTTTGCCGAGAGAAAAATCATACTCAGGATCTTCGGTCCAACCCAGAAAGAGAACGGTAGGTGGCGAGGCAGACGCAATATTGAAATCGAGAAGCTGGTTGGCGAACCGAGCATTATTAGAGGAAGCCGAAGTCCACAGATTTCGGTACTCCAATTGGGCACCGAACTCTTGGCTAGCTCAGAGACTGTTAGAAGGATGTCGTAGAACACGACCTGCGTGAGCTTCAAGCTGTGGACTGGCAAGAGGTAGTGGGAGTCAGACAACGCTGGTGTTCTCGTGTCGGAGGTCAAGTATCACTCCAATGTTACAGATAAGTCACAACATAGTCCACAAGGAAGACTGGAACGGTATTTACAAAATGTGAACATTGTATTCGTGAACGCAATATAGTTTGTTGTATCTATTTTAATTACATTACAGTACCTAAATCTGTATTCCGGTCACGCTTTCGCAATAGCGATGCGCTTTGATACACTTCCGGAAGTGTTAACAAACGCTTGCCCAAACAAAATATAGTATCCACCGTTTAATATGTTAGGTGATCATTATTCAAAACTTTAATTTTTAATAATTTTATGAACTTTAAGCTGTATAACTGATTGAAGTTATTCGTTTACTTATCTACAGCCTTTTGGTATCATCTCTTGCTGGAGACTTTTGGTTTATACCACCAGTAAACAATTATTCATGGGGTGCTTGTAAGTCGTCTCCAAACCTTTGGACTGAAACTTAAGGTATCGGAGTATATTTAAAGTATAAACTTCGATTTGCCGATGGTATCCCACTAAGTCTCGCAAGGTAAGCAAGATACTCATGTAAAAACACAAATTAACATTCCCGGAGTATCTTCTCTTCCACAGTGCCTAGAACGGAAGTCTTTAATACGTTTATACTGCCAATGATCATATGGAATCCAGAAGTGATAATTTATGTGTAATAAGGCTCAAAGTTACCTTAAGTTGTAAGAGATGTGCACGAATCAGAAGAGGTAAGATCTGTAGATAAATTAAAGGGAAAATACACAAAATCGTCATAAGACCTGTCGTAATGTATGGTTCTGAGTATTGGGCAATCAAAGAGATGGAGGAAAAGAGAGTACATGCGATGGAGATGCGAATGTTGAGATGGATGTGTGGAGTGGCAAAAAGTGATAAGATACGAAACAATTATATCAGAGGAAGTTTAAAAGTAGCGCCGGTGACGGATAAGTTGAGAAGTAATAGATTAGCGTGGTATGGACATATTATGCGAAGGGATGAATGTCATTTAACAAGAAGAATGTTAGATATGAATGTGGAGGGATATGTGGGTCGGGGTAGACCTAAGAAAAGATGGATGGATTGCGTGAAGGAAGACATGAGTAAGAAAGGGGTAACCGATGAGATGACGGCTGATAGGCGAGACTGGAAGAGAAGAACATGTGCCGACCCTACATAAAGTGGGACCAGGGCAGGAGAAAGAAGAAGAAGAAAAGGCCTAGAAATTGTTGAAATTTTTAGCAAAGGGTATAAGACATAATTCGAAGCACTAATTGCTATATTATAACAAAGGATATATGTATAACATTCTGTTGTAAAGTAGAGCGTATGTAGACAATCGTTTATACTTTATGGGCTTTAATATAAAGCTTCGAATTATTAATATTATAGGGTTGTTTTTCCGGTGTATATCGCTATCTATTTTGTAATTCCTGTACCGGAACAGCGGACGATGTAGCTGACGTTCAATGTCTAAATGCGCAATCCAATGACAATATCATCCCCATTAGATTCTATCATTATATGTTAACAGTATAACATTTGGCAGAGCTGCATGCGGATTACTGTGACATTGTGCTGGTTAACAGCCCTGGTTATGCTGCTATCAATGTGTATTTAGTTCACACTGATGACTCCATTCGTGTGAACTATTTCCGCATTTTGTTATACAGATTGTTGTAACGCTCGTTTATGTACCGATATTAAATTAATACCGTTCTTTATAAAGACTTCTTTCATATACTATAGTTTTGCTAAATAAATTGATTTATTAATATTGTATTAAATTCCATCATCAAGAGTGGATGGACGTCCACTGATGATGATTTTTCCTCATAGACTTCGTTTAGTGTACATCCAAAGATTTTCCACTACCAATATCGATGGGTTACTTCGTGGGCTTATTATCAGTATGAAATTCATTATTAATGTATTTATATATTAACGTTTTATTGATTGAGAATAAACTACATTATATCACATACCTGAGACGTTGCTTAATTTTTTTTATGTATGTAAAAAATATATTATTTATTTAAAAAGCGTTTTGTAAATAATGGCAACCCTACAACTGCGTAAGTTCACCTTTCTTTGTTATTGTCTTCTAAGATACAATAAGGAAAAGTCATTTAAGTAAATTAAAATAAAAAATATAACAAAGCTTACTTGAACACTTAAGTTATTTATTACATTTTAAAGCGCACTAAAGTATTGGATTTCGTTTGTATCCTTTGTTAAAAAGTCTTTTATTGTGACTTTAGTACTGATGGACCAGGTAAGCCATAGTCCTTCACTCTACTACTAGACTTTGTGTCTTCGAAAGATGCTATTCTTTTAATATAACAGAAAACCGCCTCTAATTTTTTTTATAGGAAGTCTAAGATTATTAAGATTTTGAGTTCCTCGACGAAATTCTGCTTCAGTGTGTAGATTCACCGTATTAACAAACATCTATCATTGTTTCATATTATGTGGATTTTTTTTATTATATATTATAAGGTAGTTACGTACCTTTGACTTATATACTTCATTCTAGATGAAAAATCGCTACCCTATTTGATAAGAAATTATGTGTTATGCTGCCGCCCTTACTTTATTCATAATGGTGTTGTTAGTTCAGTCTAGAATAGATTGCTTTTAAACATATTAATTTCATTTTAGTGCAATTTTTTCTCATGTGTCGTGAAGAAAAATCCGAATCTATATATTTGTATATACGGATAGAAATCCGCAGTTTATCTTCATATTTCACACTCGGGGTGCGGGAGTGGGGTAACGAATTGTTGTACGAGTACGCGACGCAGTACACCCCGCCGTACTGTATACTCACTCTCAATGTAAGAGTATCTATTTATTTCACCCACCTCAATTTCTGGATCGTTAGACATGTAGCGAACAGGGCGGTTTAAGCGTTTTCCGATACTGATGTTTACTTTCGAGGCACTAACGATGATTTAAAGTAAATTACAAAATAACTGCGCGCCATTAATAAGTACGCAGTATACAATTGTTATTATCTAAACGTAAATACAACAATTGTTATTGCTCCCTACGGAGAGATCAAAAATCGCTTATTTTAAAGGAGTAAGGGTAAGCTGCTACAATCAAATATTTTCATTATAGTTAACCATATAACCAATACCTACATATTCCACCCTAACATATAAGAGATAACGTAATAGTCAAGAAAGGCATACTGTACTATAGACATGATAAAATATTAGCTAAAGATATCTGTATTAAAGAGCCTAGACCTATATTTTATCTAAATAAAAATGAAAGAACGAATGAATGAATCTTGATAAGTGGTTCTTAAAATAAATACGGAGAAGAAAAAGATTATGTCTAATATCCATATTGTACCCACGCTAATAATGATCGAGGGCTCTACGCCGGAAGTTGTTGTAGAATAGGTTTACCTGGGACAGACAATCCAGCTACGTAAATCCAACTTCCAGAAAGAGGTCAATCGACGAATCCAACTCGGGTGTGCAGCATTCGGGAAGCTACGCTGCATCTTTTCGTCTCAGATACCGCAGTGTCTCAAGATAATAGTCATTCAGTGTTGACGTACGGATCGGGGACGTGGCCCCTTATTATCGGCCTTATAGAAAGGCTCATAGTCACCCAAAGGGCAATGGAGAGGGCTATGCTCGGTACTTCTCTGTGCGAACGAGTCAGAAAAGTGGAGATCCGTAGAACTAAGGTCACCGACATAGCCCAAAAGATTGCTAGACTTAAGTGGCACTGGGCAGGGCACATTGCTCGAAGAACCGACAGCCGATAGAGTAGTAAGGTCTTCGAATAGCGCCCCCCTACATGTAGATGCACTGTTGGGGAACCTCCCACAAAGTGCACCGACGATATAGTGAGAAATGAGAATTTTGGGGGACGCTTATATCCAGCGGTGGACATCTACCGGCTGATGATGATGAATGAATGAGTCCTTAAACCAACGGTATATATCCATTGTTGCACAGACTATTACTAACAGATAATGTTCTGATATCTCTATTAATATAAGAATACATTAAAAAAACGTACCACATATAAGACGAAAAGTTATATTAATTTAAATATATGTTCACTTAAAGAATCAAAGTTGTGTAACAATTAAGTAACAACTTATGTAAACTTATAAAACAAAGTAGTCGTTTGATAAAGAAATATTACTTTAGTAAGTATATTATTATTGAGAATACTTTGAGTATGAAAACTTTCAAATTTATTTATTATCTCCATACAGTTTTTCTGTTTGTTTTTTTTTATGTAGTTAATATTGCTTAGGTTATTGTAGCTATGTGTAATATATCGATGTCTGCTGTATCTTTTAGTAGAGAGACCGTATTAAGATGGAATACTTATTAGTGTTAGGTCTTTTCTGCCTTTTAACGCCTTGCTCATCACTACCATTTTTGTTGTGGTTAACCTAATGTATATGAACTTAAGTTTTGAGACAAATAACAGCCTTAATACTGTTATTTATATTGAATATAACACTTGTGCTTAGACGAGACATTCAACTGTACGAAAATGTAAATGAAATCATCGCATTTTTTTAAAATTCATGAATTCATTCGTTAAAACCAAACCACACTTCGTATATCCTCATGTAATTCTAGTCCTGTACTCCATGTATATTTCTGAATGATTAATGTAATACATATTTGATAAGATTATTTACATTCCAATATCGGATATCTATAGAAGAATGTTACACTTTAGATATTCATTTGCAGACCATGAGGGTGTGAACATGTATGAAGATTTATTCCTTGCGGAATTATGTAATACAGATTGAATACGTATAACTTTCTGCGTAAAACTTTATTCTCAGCTTGGCCGCGATATATCAAATGGATATATATTATTTGTTTTAGAAATATATGTAAGAGATAATATATATACATTTACATGTTAAAAATTAGTTTAAGAAATTTACAAACCCATATAATATACCATTAGCTGTTTCCGGTCCGCTTTGCTGGCTGTATCACCCCCGCAATTCTCTTTGGGGAAAAACTGTATAATCTGTCCTTAGCTGACCTTTACTCGGTTAAATGAATGTTCGAACAAAATTTCAAGTCTCCAGCTCTTATGGTTTCAGAGACGTCGTGATGAGTGTCTATATAAGTGGAAATCTCTAATATATATAGGTTGTTATATATTGGAAAAAATAAGACCATAACCAAACAAAAGAAAACATATTTACAATTAGAGTAGTTTTTTAAGTACCTACAACTATTAAATATAAAATCTCGATTCTCTCTTGTAAGGGATGCTTTGGAAAATCCACACTAGCTATTCTGATCATCATCAGCCGATAGACGTTCACTGCTGGACATAGGTCTCCTCAAAGGTTCTCAACTCGATCGGGTAGGGGTTTATATGGGGCTTTGGGCTTACCATCACGCTGGCCCAGTGCGGATTGGTGGGAGCCAGAGCCTCGTTTGTTGATTAACAGAGTGGACCATAAGCAGGTGAGGATTGCTTCAAAGCCATCGTCCATCCAGCAAAGCCACTCATGAGATCAATCCCGTGAGTTATTGTGCGGGAACCCCTACACCCCATTCTGATAATATTTGGTATTTTAAAAATCAACATTATCATTGTAATATCGTTGATGATTATTTATTTTTTTTATTTAAAAAACCAACGAGACTAGTGGAACGTTCAACCATAATAAACAGTACAGGTTGTTCAACAGTATTAAAGCTGTTATTTGTCTCAAAACTTAAGTGCATATACATTAGGTTAACTACAACAAAATTACGTTACACAAAAATGTGTAGGTTAAATAAGAAAAGCGATAAAAGGCAAGAAAGATCTAACACTAATAAGGGATCCATCTTAAGTTTGCACGCTACTGTTTATCTGTAGAAATGGTAGCTTAGTGGGTACCTAGATGATTTCCAGCAGCAAATTTACTCTGAATAAAATGTAAATAAGTTTAGATATGAATTAATTCACTTTGCGCTATTCGTAAACGATTGAAACTTGGCAAAATCAAATTTACAGTTCCCCATTCGTTTTGATTACGCTGCACGGATGGGATCTGTATCAGTATTCCGGTCACGATTCACCAATATCGTGTTCATTTTGATGGACTTGCTAAAATCTAGTTAGGTAACGGGCGTTTTGTGAATGCGACGCTTACAAATTTTCCCTTGTATAACTTTAATTAAACATCCAACTTCCAAAAACGACCTCTTCCAAAGAAACTCTTGTATTAATGATTATTTATATTTCGAACAGTTTCGACCTCCACCTGATGGTAAGCTATACACTCGCTGATAACAACGTGGACCTAGTTAAGATGATTATCATAGATCAATATTAAGTGTTAAGTATCGGTACGGTAGTAATGTACCACCACAGCTCTAATTACCACCGTCAAACAGTAGTGTGGAAATATTCACGTGTTCCGGTTTGAAAGGTGTTGTAGTGAAGTTTCAAAGGGTTATCAGATTTATGTCTCAAGGTTACGAGCTCAACGTTTCGCTAGTCTTGTCGCTGTGCTGAATAAAAAAAAGTTGAACAAATAAATTTTTTTACGATGCAGTTTAAATGTAGGGTTGAATTTGGCTTTAAAAAATGAATAGCACCCTTGCGGAAGTCAGAAGCCGTTAATAGTCGGATAAACGCGGCACTACACTATTGTTTCATAAAAGATACGGTTCGAATTCGGTATGTTTTGCGGTTAGTGTACTATTTGGGTTGGAGCCAACTAGGTATTAGGGTTCTACTGTACATTAGAGATAGCATATATTTATTATCAGATCTAGTTATTTCGCTTAGGATATATACAATGCGGATTAAGTGAATTTGTTCGTGTAATTGTTACTACCGATAATGTTTTCTATGGTAATGTGCCGTATATATTTTTTTCGACGGTACGACCGAGACGTTCCTGATGGTAAGCGATGCATCTGCTCATAACACCGTAGTGGTTAGGATGATATACACTGCTTCATAGTGTGTTCGTCGTATTGAGACAAATGATGTTAATTTTGTTACTCTAGTAACTTCAACAGGTACGCTTTTCAAATCAGAACATGGTAATGTTTGTACACTATTGTTCTGAGGTAGAAATAAGCGCTGCGGTGGTACCTGATGTTGGTAGACGGTCTCCAGCAACAGAGATCTACCACCAGTACTATATAGTATGTACATATATATATATGGAATGTTTTTCTTTAATCTATCTACTAAAAAAAGGAGTATCACGTGACCCAAACCAACCTCACCTGCTCGTGGTACATCCTGTTAAAAAACAAACGAGGCTCTGATCTCCACCTACTCGCATTGATCTAGCGTGGTGAGAAATAGCCCACTGTATGATCTACAAACGACGTATCCTAGTGTCTGGTGGTACCGGACGCATGGTGACTATGTGGACAGACGATCTGATGTAGGTCCAGCGGAAGTTGTAGGATACGGGCACCACAGTACCGCTCGTTGTGATGAACTTTGGACGGCGCCTATATCCAACATTGTTCGTCGATGATGTACTAAAACGTATCTCATTTGATAGTGTAATATATCTATATTATATAATATATATAATTTAGTATAAAATCTGTGTACAGTTTCTAGAATTTTCTAACAAGATTAAAACGACTCAGTGAAAATAAATTTGTATTCAAATGTATATATTAGAAGTTAAGATTTATTTTTATTAGTCCACCCCGAGATTCTGCCGTACTTTTATTGCTTCCCTTAAAAACAACACCTGAGTACGGTACTTTAAAAAATAGTATTAAAATACTAGCTATAATTATTAATAACCCACTTTACATCTATTTTTAATAAAAAAAAACATTATTTTATAATTATATTACTTGCTGGAAACCGATGACGTCACCTCCGAGTTATGTTTTAACCTGAATTTTAAAGTTTCAGTTATATCTCATTTTATTATGGATCATATGAATCATTTATTAGGTAAATAATTTTAATTTTTCTTTAATATGTAAATATTAATTGTTTTTTTAATTATGATAGGTTGATCCGAAATTACAGTGAATGCTGAAGGGTGCTCGCCAAGAATATTGTGACTCTCATGTGCTGATAACCAGTACACCTAGATTCTGTTTTGATGGTAGTAACTACGAGTAACTAGGCGGGATTCAAAAATACCTATTACCATTCAATCTTCTCAGCCATCATATTCCAGCTTACTGGTGCTAGGAATCTATTGATGTCTAGGTTCAATTTCCGGCGCGAAACGGTAATGGGTGAACATTACTGTATTCCGGATGGAAGGGCGTTATAGCTAGTGTGATTACTAAGGTAACGAGATACAACATCTTATCTCTCCTGGCAACGAGCGCTGTGCGCAGTGTGTACAATTCTAATTAGCGCCACGTTGAAAATAATGTGCGCATGAGTGCGTGTCTGTGTTATATATGTTTTTTAATCTATGCTGCAGTCTAAAAATTTTGAAATACGTTTTTATTTATTTATACTGCAGTGTAAAAACTTTAATTTATGAATTTTTAGTCTATAATGCAGTATAAAAATCTCGAAATACGCTTTTCTTAATTTATGCTTGTCCAAAAATCTTAAATTACACTTTCTTTTTAATCTATGTCGCAGTCTAAAAATCTTAATTTACGTCTTTTTTTGATGTGTGTTGCAGTCTAAAAATCTTAAATTATACGTTTTTTTTTTAATCAATGTTACAGTGTAAAAATCTTAACGCCTAAATGTTTTCTACTGAATTATCGCCGAAAGTGTAATTGGATTTTGTATAGGGCAATCGCTGTCACCGTTTATAACCAATTTCATTAGGATGCTCGCCCGGGTTTTGTCATTCTGCTTTCTTACACGTAAATATCTAAATAATCTTACGTCAGCATAATTAATGTAATAGAGAGGTAAGATATATACACTGCAACTAATTTTTTTCAATAAATCACCTATTAAAATGATTTGTACGGTGTACGCGAAAATGTTCATGCCGTTTATATGGATTAAATTTTCACATTAGCTGACGATTCGGGATGCTGTGTTGGCGTAGCATTATATCAGTGGTCGTGTACAAACCTGGCAATCAATTAGGTCATTGTTTGATAGCTTTTAATCCAATTTGCTAATAGACGTTTAAAATTTAATTATTGAATTTTGTTTATGCTATTGAGTTAAGGTTTTTCTGTAGCGTGACTCGGTAGATAGGACTGTCGGCAAGATCAACAATCTGGTCAAGATGCGGACAGCGGAGGAGTGATAAATAGAAACACCTTCAGAATTCCCTTAAAGTTAAAAGTAGTGAAACTGGTGGAATGAGAAAGTTCAAGAGCTGTAGCATTGCCGGGTGAGCAGAGCAAGTAAACATTAAATAAATACAATTAGCGGTAGATACCACCGTAGTTCTTAATTCTGCCAAACAGTACTGTTTAAAAATTACTGTGTTCCGGTTTGAAGAGAGTCGTATCTAGTGAGTTTACTGAAGTAACCAGACTCAACATCTTATGTATCATGGCGACGAGCATACACCAGTGTATACCATCAGACATAACGCTACATTGTTATGGGAAAGCGTTACACTTACCGTCAAGTGAATTTCTTGCTCATTACGTCGCTTCGTCGAATAAAAACATAAAAAAAATTAAAAAAAAAGTTTGATTCATCATCATCGTATCATCTCCCAATTTGTGTGTGTTTTTTTCTCGATTAGGTTAATGTGTGTTGATGACTACACATTTAATAATGAAAATTATATTGCACTATTCGTATGACTACAAATTAAATAACTTAACTATTTGCATATGAATGTTAATTCACTTTGTTAATTAGCATTCATTATTAATACAACCTTTTTAACAAGGAGACGATCGGGACGTTCACCTGATGGCGAGTGACAACCCTTCAATAACAATGTGGTGTAACTTAAGACCATATATAAAGTGCCACATTATGCTCGTCGTCTTACATAAGATGTTGAATCTTTTACCCAATTAATTACACTAGCTATAGCGCCATTCAAACCGGAACACAGTAACGCACACTACTGTTTGGCAGCGGAAATAGGCGTTACGGCAGTATGAACCCAAACGGTCCGGCAACAAAGAAACACCAGTAAACTTTTATTGTTCTTAATATCCTGTAAAAATACTTAGGCAATACAAGACAGACAGTCCTGACCTGAAGTTACTTTTAAGTGATCGTTAACGCGTACTTTTTTGTATATTATTGCGAAGTACTTGAAAAATTTCTAACAGATACTTTCCTCGTGCTAAATCTAAAAGCTTATGTTAGCGTGGAACGGATCAAAGCTCCAGCTTCACGGGAATTACTTATACTAAATACTTTAATATAAAAAGTTTATACATATATACCTTTATCTACATACATATATAATATTAAGGGTTTTGTTTGTTCGGCAATCACGTAAAAATTAGTGAACGTACCAACACGGGCAGATGAGCATTCGACGCGTAATAATTTATAGATGGTTATAGACTATTTATCTTCTAAATTTCATTGATTAGCATTTTATTACTAGTTTACTATTATTTCGTATTAGTTATGCGGTTGTTATGGTAACGGCTGCTATAGAAAGTCATTTGCAGTTGCGTTTGCTCTCAAGGAATATTTCAGACATACTTCAAGTAGAACTGCTACATTACGGCTAGCAAAGGTCGCAGGGAAGAGCTAGCTTAAAAATAATGAAAAAAAAATTAAGCGGTTTCAATAAGTTATTCTGAATCCGTCAAGCATAGGTTATTCCTGAAATAACAGTTAAATAACAGGTTCTTATCTAGAATTAACGATGTTATCAAAAGTATGAAATAAATAATTAATTCATATAACGGGAACATCGTAAGAAGAAAGTCGGAAAAGGATCTACTGGTGCTATGTCTTTGTTGCTGGAGAATGTCTCAGTAGATACCACCACAGATCCAATTTGTACCGGTAAACACTAATGTGCAAATTTTACTGTGTTCCAATTGGAATTATGTTGTAGCTAATGACACCAATAGGGTGGGTGAGGGTAGTATACTTAACATGTTATGTCTTAAGGCGATCTTCATAATCTGGCGCTATGTGTACCATCCTAACTAGAGCCACGTTGTATGAGCACGCGTATACTTGCTATAAGGTCAACGTTTAATTCTTCACCTAGCTTTGTCTAATAATAAAAAAAATACAAATCTTAATGTTATTTTTTTTTTATTTATTTAATGAAGCGACGAGCCGAGCGGGTCGTTCACCTGATAGTAAGTGATATGTCTGCCTATTACAACGTGGGAAGAACAATATTCACATCACTATATTGCGCTCGTCGCCTTGAGACATAAAACGTTAAGACTTATTACCCCAGTAATTACACTAGCTACAACGCCCTTCGAACCGGAACACAGTAATATTTGCACACTACCGTTTGGCGTCAGAAATAGGAGCTGCGGTGGTACCTAACTAGGCGATGTCCGATAACGGAGACCTACCACCTAGTAAGTTGTAAATCAATGTTTAAACGGAAACAGTCATTCTTACATATAGCACGCCGGAAGTAATAGAAGCTGAAATGCCCTCCAGCGACAGAGATGTGCTTCACCCAACTCAACATCATATTGGAAATGATTATTATTATCTTTACTGTGTATTTCATAACATTGTGTTTATGGTCATAAAGACCGACACACTCCTCTTAATTTTTTATTTTGTAAGGACTCAGGACCGATCGGTTTGGAGATATCTGACCAAGGCTATGTCCAGCAGCGGATGTGTATCGGCGTCTGATGATGATGAAGATGAAGTCGTTACTTTCATTTTAATGATTATAACATTCAATACAGACTAAATAAAATGATCTAAATTTCATAGAAAACTATCCATTGTTGTGTTTCTATTTCTTAAAATAAAGACCTAGAATTGACTAAAGAGTAAACGGAAACTTTTTTCTTTTATTTTTTAAAAAAAAAAAAACTAAATAGCCCTAACATTGATTACGGAGAGCCCGGACAGAAGTTCACTGTTCGCTGCAGTTTTCAAGTCAAGAATTTTAGAATTTGCAACGTTAAATACGGGATCAATTCCAACAAACCTGTTCGGAAGTTAACTCGGCCAACTTTACAGGGGGTATGCTTTTCAGTATTACGAACGGTGTTTTTCTGAAAACGTACCCTGCTGTATTATACTTATCCGCTTTCAACATTTTAACTGCGAGATTTAGTTTTAACAGATCAAAGGGCGCAGAGTTAACACTAGCGAACTTAAAAAGGAAAAGTAACTTTATGAATTCTACGACGTTGTATGTTCTCACAGTCTATAACTTAAGTTCCTCTTAGGGTTAGGGTTCTGGACCATCACGATGAGCATTATTAGAGAGATAGAGTATTGGTAATTATTAATAGATAATGAACAGATATTTAAAACTAGTAGCTCGCTGGCCTAATGGTTAGAGCGTGCGGCCTTCAATCCGAAGGTCGCGGGTTCGAATCTCGGCATGTACCAATGACTTTAATATTTAAGTTATGTACATTTGTGAATTTTAGTAATAACAGCGAAATACAAATGGGGAAGAAAAAAAAAAAAAAGTCCCCAAAGATTCCCAAAAAAAGAGGGTTGTTGTCAGGCAGGCGGCCGGTCGTAAAAAAGTTTAGCCAAAACTATTTACAACATGTTCGGTAATGAAGAACATGTTGTGCCGACCCTACATAAAGTGGGACCAGGGCAGGAGAAAGAAGAACAGATATTAAAACTGGTATAGTTAACTGTTATGTAAAGATAGGGGGTAGGAATTTTATTTCCAGTAAAAGAGGCAGTATTTAATAGAAGTTTGGGAGCCTGTGGTCTATAACAATGAAGTGTTTGTGAATTTGAGATGTCCACATCGCACCACATTTTTTTTTAATTGTACCCCTGCGTATTGTGGGTCAGGGCCTATATATACATTTTTTACTTATCATCAATCTATTCTATCTCTATACATTATTTATTTCTCATACTCTTCTTTCATCTTTTCTTTTCTGTCATACTTTTTGTCTCCTTTCAACCATCGCACCACATTGCGTTAACCGTCTTGATCGAGATGTTTAGTTCTCTCATCATTTTCACTAGCTACTTTGCTACTTCTCGAAAAGGAAAATAGAAAAATTAGATGCAATTAATCTACTAAGATAGTTCCGGACAAGTCTATTATTCTTATAGAGGAAGTATTACTCTTTTAGTACATCATCACCATTATCAACCGATAGATGGCCACAGCTGGGCATAGGCCTCCTCCAAAGATCTCCACTTCGATCAGGGGCACTACGTTGCTCGCATCCAGTATGTTCTCGCGATTTTCACCAGATCGTCGGGTCCATCTAGTGGGAGGACTCCCTACACATCTTTTTTAGTACATTTGCCTCAGTTTTCAGATAGTGTTAAGTGACAATGAGACGGAGGATATTGAAGCGTACTGCTTAGAATACCCCAGTTTTATGTATTGATGGTTTTGATACAACAATGCTGCTGAGACGTCACATTTACAATTCAAAAGGACACACCAGCCAAACAAAATCCATGGTGTATGATGACCCAGAGACTTCCATGTTACAAGCCAAGCGCTCTAGCTACTGCGTCATCGTGGCAGTATATACTGGATATCCTTATAATAACTGAAACTACTAATCAATACGTATTTTTGTCAAATTTCAAGTAAGATTTCTGCCGAAACCTGTTAGTGACGTAACATCACTCAGTTGCGCCGTAAACAGGCTGGTGTTGGGATTTTATTTTCACTTACCAGGAACCGTAATCTCATTTAGTCCTGCGAGATGTTTTCTCGTAAACTTGGCTTTATCCGGTCATTAGTTATCTCGCTTTAGCTTACCCCCTACATTCATTTATCAAGATAAAGCTGATGTAGACAATTTATGCACGGTCAAATTTTGTTTTCGATTAACTAGGTGTTTTATTGAAATATGCTTATATATCATCACATATTTGTACTTAGAATTATCTATTTATTTATGTGTAAACTTATTAAGACCACACTAGTACCTAATCGTAAGTTAGGTACCACTAACTTTAGTCTTGTAGTTAGTCAATCGAATGATATTAGTTTGGCTGGTGATGGACTAATTAATACACACACACTGTGATTAATTGTATGAATGGAAAGAAATAATTTATTTCAGCAATGTCATCATCATCATACAATAGGCGTCCACGGCTGAACCGACCTATCTCCTCTAATAATTTCCACATACAAGTAACATGGCCTCCGGTACCGCTGGGCACTAGGGGTTGTCGTATGTACAGGTTAATATGTGGGGTATTTAGACCACAACCCACCACACTGGCCCAATCCGGATTGGTGGGAGCCAGAGCCTCGTTTGTAGATCAGCAGGGTGCACAACGAGTAGGTGAGATTTGCTTGAATCTCGTGAGCTGTTGTGCGGGACCCCTTACACCCCTTTCAGCAACAGTTTTAGAGAATGAGAAAGTCGAAAGGATTTTTTAGCTATATTCTTAAGATACTATATCGTGGACCACAAGCATCTTTAATATGATCCTATTTGTTATTGAAATAAGCGCTTTAATGCTTTTCGTATTTTTCATTTAACTTAGACTACATCTCCATAACCCTTGTCCAATTAAACGCTTACTTTGTTACTAAGTAGTTCGAATCAGTAAAGTTAAATAAAATTATTAAAGCTTGTATAGTTAATAAAAGACATGAAAATAATTAAAGTCTAGACAATTTCTGTAGTATGATATGTAACGTAAAAGTAAACTGAAAAGTGAATAAAAGAAACTTGGAACTAAATTACACTTGACATGAAATTACCCACTCGAGACATGTTAAGAAAACCACAGCGATATTTTACCTTTTCAGCTTTCAGTGCTTAACGTCAAAAAAGAACCATTAAAAGGCGTCGTCAGGTACCAAGGGTGTCTGAATAATTTTACCACTGTTTAAATAATATTTCAAACTTGGATAAATATATTTGATAGTACCGACAAATAGTTGAATATATTTTACCTATATATCTAAATAATATTAAATTGTAAATATTACATATATGATACGGTGGTGTGAGTGAGGAACAGTGTGATAAGGGAGCGGTGCGGCGTGGTTGAAGATGCAGTGACAAAGATAGAGAAAGGGATGCTTAGATGGTTCGGCCATGTAGAAAGAATGGATGAAAGATTAACGAAAGAGGTATGCAATGATAAGAATGATTGAAAAATCGGTGCAGGTCGACCTAGGCGGATATATTCCGATCAAATCGAAGATGTACTAAAGAAAAGCCGGGTTAAGAGTACTCGCAACTGACGAGCATGCATGAAGACGCTCATGAAAGTGGAGGAAGCGAGAGAGAGGTGTCGGAATAGAAGCAAGTGGAGAGAGGTGGTCTCTGCCTACCCGACTGGAAACGAGGCGTTTGATATATATATATATACCATGTGAGCGAGATTCAATAAACTCTGAAGGCGGTTTGGCCTGCCGCATCGGAGTTGAATTTTTTTCCTTCTACGAAGTCCAAATTCCGGAAAAAATGGTAATCTGTTGAGGCAAGATCCGGGAAGTCCGGTGGATGTCGCAGACATTCCAATTGTAGCTCATCTAACTTAGTGATTGTTTGTTGTGCAGTGTGTGGTGTTGCGTTGTCGTGAAGCAGCAGTGACCTAGAGCGATTGACCAATCTCAGTTATTTAGCAGCTAGTTCTTCCTTCATGGTCTGCAGTTGCTGACGATTGATATCTGCCGTAATCGTTTAGCCAGATTTTAGAAAGCTATAGTGAACGACACCGGCGCTAGTCCACCAAACACAAGTAACTTTTTCTTCTACTTTCCCGATTTGCTTCAAGTGAATTAATACAGTAATGTCACTTACCCCAAAGCCTGCAGCTATATTTGAAGTGCTTTGTGATGCATCCGCTTCCACAATAGCCTTTAATTTTTCATTTTTCACTTTGGTTTCCAGCCGTTCACGGGGTTGGTTCTGCAGGTCTAAATTTCATAACAAAATCGTTGAAACCAAAAACGTACTGTGCTTTCTTTTGCGACACCAGCGCCGCACACATCATTTATCCTTCGCACTATATCTGCAGCACTGGTGCCACGGTAGAACTCGTACTCGTAAATATACCGATATTTCATATTTTCCATTGTGCGTTAATAAGCGACGCCAAAGAAAAAAACAATGACGAAAAAACAAATGAATGACTGTTTTCAAAACTCAAATGTAGCAGCTAAATGAATTTATAAATTTGAATTTGGAATTCTTAACCAAAGACGAGATATTTCAGATCAAAGTGGCCAGTATAACAAAACGCCAATTTCATTTGTGAGGACCTAATATTACAGCCAGCTAAGCGATCAGCTATCTAGTAGAATAGATATATGGGATCTATACCTTTCTCATGATTTATTTTAGGTTTATTTATTGCTATTATTACCTTGTGAGAAGGGAATCTTCAGAAGATGCTTATGCAAAGAAGACAGGGTTATATAGGATTTGTATCCACTAAAACCCTTATGAGTACGATACGAGTATGACGTCGGAATCTCTTATGGAACGTTTCAGAGAAAGCAGAAAATCTTCCTAACACCGCTATATTTAAACAACACGAGCTCGTATTTGTCATCGACCTTGAGCTCGTTTAGTGGGCTATTCTATCTATGTCCACGTTCAGAGCCCAAAAACACGCAAATATGTATACTAAACATTGCTTGAAATAACAAGTGACTAGACGAGTGGTTTACACTGCATCTTACGTGCTACTCGTAACAATAATTATTAACTACAGTGCCCTTCAATCTCAAACACAGATATATAAACAGGGTAACAGTAGTAATAGCTATGTAGATATTTAATTAATTTATTAATCAGCTGCAGGGGTATTTTTGGAGGATTTACAGTCAGTGCGATGGAGATCTAATAGATCTTGTAACGGGCTTTAATAATGACTTTGGTACCTCAAAGATTTTCAATTATTTTACCTGAATATTGAACCCAAATGAAAATTGGAAACGTGTATGTATATTTGTCTCTGACAGGCACAGACAGAAAGAGATTATGGCTTCTCGCACAGATGGGAGAACAGAATATTTGGAGCTGCATCAGCTAAAAAAATCTTAGGAGATCCTTTAGATATCATAACTCTCGAACTTTAGTCCTTAGTTGAAATCTGTGTAAATATGTTGGAGTCTCTCTCGTTAGTAACTAGAGTTATATTGTAACTGCCGCTGAAGCCTTCAGTTATAAGAAATTTAGTGTTTGTTACGTAATCTAGCAACGACGCCCTTCAAACCGGAACACAGTTTACACACTACTGTTTGGATTTAGTTGACGTTTCCTATTGTACGTATGAAAATTTTGATATGTGCGTTGTATTATTCGAGTGAAAATTTCAAGGTTATATTTGTGGTTTACTACCGCCTCGCTTCCCTTAGGAATTTATCCGCGCGTTAAATTGAATTTCTGTTTCAGTGATATTTACACATGAAATATAGATCATATTTTTTTTCTGCTTCGATGTGTTATGGAGTATATGGATACATCTAACCTGAAAAGGCGTATCCACTAAAATACGATCTTCAGTACAGCAACAAATAAAATAAAAAACTAGAATTAAACGACAGATAAAATCGTTTATTTGCTGGCTTGGGCATGACACATGGCTCGAAGGACTGACAGCCGATGGGGAACCAAAGGTCCTTGAATTGAGACCGGGTATCGGAAGACAAATATTACTGTGTTCCGGTTTGCGCTGTAGCTAGTGAAATTGATTGGGGCAACGCGACTTAACAACTTGTGTATGTGAATGTTCACCTGATGGTAAGTGATACGTCTGCCCATAACAACGTCACGCTAATCAGGATGATATATATACCTGAGATTTATTGTTTAGTCTCGTTACCCTAGTAATTAGTAAATAAACGGATTTATTTATCTGTAGTTACACTAGTTACAACGCCATTCAAACCGGAGTACTGTAATGTTTGCACGATACTATTTGGCGGCAGAAGAGATTTAGTCTATACATATAGGCTATTTAGTTATGTACAGAACGTTATTACTTTACCTTGCTTCCGGTGAACTATGGCGGTTCTTTTTAGGATTACCTCGTCGCGCATTTGAACCTTTGAAGAAAATCCCAGGATATCTTTTTCGAGAGTCAGCTATAAGACTAGCAACTTCAGAACCTGATTTAAAGCTTGATTAGCTCAGCTTCATTCTTCAGTTTATCTATTAGTGTTAATGTTTCAAAACTGTAGTAATTTTTTTCATCATCAAGTTTAAGTTAAGTGCATATGTCATTAATATGCTCGCGGACGACCGATCTATGTGGAGCTCTTTGGGGGAGGCTTATGTCCAGCAGTGGACGTCTATGGGCTGATGATGATGATGAAGCTTCTTAACTTTAACAACATTTCGTATGTAGAAATTTTATATTAATAAAGTCCCTTGGAACTGATCTGATCTGGAAGACAAGTTTAGGCAGTGTTTATTTCTATCGTTAAAGAGTAGTGTACTGTATCCTACTATATCCTGTCTTCAGGTGACGAGTACAATGAGGTGTTGGGTATATCATCTCAACTGGCACCAAATTGTTATGTACGGGGGCGACGCTTATCATCAGTGCGTCCTGCTCATTTCGTAGCTTCGTAAAATAAATTCAAGCTGCAGACAGAGAACAATGGTGGAAATTGTGACTGGTAAAATTATTGCTAATTTTTTCCACGTACTGTAGGGGACGCTTTTATCGAATTTGAATTTGAATAAAGTTATTTAGGGATGAAAGAGCGGGGAAGGAATTCGCCAACCATTTGAACATGCCTTACCGACGGAACGTATTTTTCAAAGGAATACTTTTCACAGCTATGGAATTTTTCAACACAGTTTTCCCACTACAGAATTGTTTTATTATAATAAAAAAAAAAGTATTGAAAGTACTCGACGTAATATTCGATGAAGAGTCAAAGGATAATTTTTATCTGTGAAAGCTTTACATCGTATTCCTTTGGATAGTAACGTATATTTTATACTACAGCAATTTAAGTTTTTCATAAAACAATCAATCATTAATTGATTAAAATTAATGATAACAATCAATCAATCATCAGACTATAAACGTCCACTGCTGGACGAAGCCTTCCCCAAAGATCTCCACGTTGAACGGTCTTGCGCCACTTATATCCCGCGGCTTCCCACGACCTGGTATAGCCCCCTATACCAGGCACAAGAGGCCGTCGTTTACAAGGGTTCGTATAGGAGTTCTTAGACTATTATCCACCATGTTAGCCCAATTCGGGTTGGTGGGAGCCAGAGCCTCGTTTGTTGATTAACAAGATGTACCAAGAGCGGGAGAGCTTGGCTTGGATCGGATCCGATTTGTTCTGGAGCTCTAACACCGTATGGTTCTATAGTCATCAGAAATTATTACCAAGGTTATGATCAGTCATTATTTTTTTAACTTTTATAGAATCTACAAAACATTAAACATCGGGTATCTGATAAGATGTTAAAGATCATCATGACCATTACGTAAAGTGTTGATATTTGACATATAAAAATTACGGAAAACTGAAAAGCTGCTTTTAAAAGTATTTCCATTTCAAAGAAAAATTTATTATTTCTGACATTTTCATATCGTCAAAAATATTTCCATTTAATTGGTATTAATAATGACTTAAAATTATTGATATCACTTAGGATACATTGATCATCTTAATTATTATAATCATCTTAACCAATGGATGTATATAGCTGAACATAGGTCAGGCGACGGGATATATTCATTATTTATTATTTTCAGTGCTTTAAAAAGGACTATTGGAGAACTTTAAGTCAATGTGACTTACCTGCCTCCTAAGCTTTCGTTTTATTGTGTATGGTTGGACAGGAACTAAAATTTTGGTAAAGTAATTTATCAACTTTTTGTTTTGTGTAGATCTTGGGAGGAAGCAATGGACGTCTTGATAGCCGATGGTGACGAATTTATCAACACAAATTTAATGTGTTATCTAAGTGCTCTGAATATTAGCTTCAAAGATTCCATGCCAACTTAAGCTTAGATTGGTATAACTACACAATGAGTTAACGTTTAATCTTAACTTCACATGCTTAGATACAAGGTTAAGTTAGTGTAATATATTTGTCTAGAATATGCTAGATTTAATATACTGACTGGTGTATTGGCGGTAGGTCTCTGTTTTAGTAGACTATCACCGCAGCTCCTAATTCTGCCCTAGGATAATAGTGTAAGGACACTACTAAGTTTCGAATTGAAAGGCTTGAAAAGGTTTAAAGGATTTGAAAGGTAGCTAGTGCTGGTGGAGTAATGAGATTTAGAATTAGTCAGCAATGAGCACAATCCGGTGCAGTGTACATCATCAGATAAACGGTTAGTTTCTACTGCTTCGTCGAATAAAAGAAATATGGTCCATAGCGATGTAACGCTGATAGTATTTTTTTTAACGCGCTCTCTTGACATTTGTGGACCTCAGCCTCAAGTCTTTACTTTATTTATTTTGCTTTCTTTACTACTTCCTCTTCTTCTTCCGGTTTAGTGCCTCTTTCATTGTCCATTCCATTTCCTTCTCTCGTATTTCGCGCTTAAATGAGAGAGACAGTCGTTCTTTATTCATTTTCCCATTCTTATTCTATTAAATTTTATCTCATTCTATACATTTTTTTTTTTACATTCTAATTTTTTTTATATATATCCTCTTGTTTTTATTTTAATTTCTTACGTACTATTTACATTTTTGATTTTTTTTTGTTTTTTTATTGGTACATTTATACATTGTTTTGATTTATGTTTTCATTAAAATTATTATTTATTATTCTTCTACAAAATTACAGGAAACTTGGACGGCTATGGTCCTCTTTTATCAGAGAAGCGATTTAACTACTTGTTACTCTTTGTCCTCTTATTGCTGTTTCTGCTCGCTGTGCCCCGTGTATGGGGCAGGTGGCAATTAAGTAGAGCACGGTTTGCTACTTTGCTGCGGTGATAGTTTAGCAAAGTCACATGTGACTTCAGAATTTAAGTAAGAACTAACACTGCCAACAATTAGATTATTAACTTTTTAATTATTAGTTTAATAGGTTACTACTTTTAAGTTATAAAAAATTCGAAATTTTTATACGTTAACTATACTACTCTATATAGCTGTATTGCTGTGAGATTGTCACTTGAAGTTAAGTAATACATATGCCTCTAATAATAGAGAATCATATTTGTTTTTTTACTGTCATTATAAATTAATAGAATTATTGTATGAAATGTCCAGAAAATTATGATTCTTTATAGGCTTCTTTATAATCTTTATTCATTGTTCATTTCTTATATCTCCTAGAATCGATGTATTTGCTCGTTTTTGTATAACGTATTATTGTAGTATCTATTTGTGTTATGGCCTAAATAATCTAAAACATAATAATGATTAATAACCTAGTGTATTGTTTGTGTTACAAGATGAAAAATGTCGGATTACGATCCGTCCGCAAAAGGACGGAACCACGTCCCCGCAATTTGTAATGTTACAATAACTAATGGCGGCATTAAAAACAGCTTCCCTGAAATAAAGTGAGCGTTATACTGCGACTTTTCTATTCATTTCTGTATGAAAATAAATCCAAATATAAATTGTTATGATTTGATATTAAACAGGAATAAGAGCTGATGAAGAGGCAACACCGAAAGACATTAAAAGAAACCGTCGAGCTGTATAAAAACTTCGAGTAAGTCATTACAGATTGTTGGTTTCTTACCTTTTAGATACTTTCCAACATTATTACATTAATTAAATTAGTATCGCGAGTAGTGTTATACTACTCGAAATGTAGTTTTAGTTATAACTTCCTTTCAACTCAAGTTTCCACACTACTCTTTTACGGTAGACATAAATGCTACAGTATATTAAAATTCATTACACTTCAACTGCCGAAAAAATAAATTAATGTATATTTTAAAAATCAACAGGAAACTGTCAAGAGGAGTGAAATTTTAAAAAATTGAATTAACTTTAGCATCCGGTCCGGAATGAAAACGTACGTAACACGTCATCGAGTTTTATATTATACCTCCACGTTACGTGTGTTGTTTATTATTTAATATTTATTAAAAGTACAGACGAGTCTAAATCAACCATGACTCCACTACCAGTTAAACTTAACTGTACTAAATTTTATGACTAACATTGACTATACAACTTAAAGTGCTTAATTATCTGTTTATTTTATTTTTCTTCACTCTCTACTTACTCTTCTTCACTTTTACTTTCTTCAAAGCCGAAGGTTGTAGCATAATATTTTTTTTTCATTTAACAAAGCGACGAACGGGACGTTTATGATGGTTAGTGAAACGTCTGCTCATACAATGTGGCGCTAGTCAGGATAGCACACACAACACCACATTGCGCTCGTCGCTTTGACACGTTAAATCTCGTTACATCAGTAATTTCAAACTGGTGGTAAATCCTGTTACCACTCTAGGTAGGTACCGCTGCACCTGCTATTTCAGCGAAAATTACTGTGTTCTGGTTCGAAGAGCGTTCATCATCATCATCAGCCTATAGACGTCAACTGATGGATATAGGCTACGCTGCACGCATCTAGAGACTTCTCGCGACCTTCACCAAACAGTCAGTATTACTAAAGACCGTCGCTTGTTCATATGGGGGAATGGGGCCGTTTACCACGACGCTGGCTCAATGGGGGTTGTTGGGAGCTAGACCGTCGTCTGTTGATTAGCAGTGAGCACCACGGGCAAGTGAGGTTGACGTTGGGTCCCGGTGAGTTTTTGTACGAGACCCCTTAGACTCCCGAACAGCGTTGTAGCTAATGAATTTATCGCAGTAACGAGAACAGAACTTATATTTTAAGTTTCAAGGCGAGGGGTATAATGTGATGCAGTATTACGAGCAGGCGTATTGCTTACCATCATGTGAACGTATCGCTCGTCTCTTCGCTTCGTAGAATAAAAAAAAAACACGCCGCACCTCTTCGGCTTCAATGTCTCCCAACGGTAAAAATCTTAGATTAAGTTATTAGGCCATTATTGCTGAAAATTACTTGATGATATTACTTGAACGTGTTCAAATAGAACGGCTCGTTAGAACTACAAATCGTAATGGGAGTTTAGAAGGGATCCGCGTTTGCACTCGTGACGGGGATTTGAGGACAATTTATAGCACAAATTCAGGTTCACTGAACCGATCTGAAAGCCCCAAAACGATTACACTCAAGTTAAAACAATGAGGGCGGTTTAATAGTTAAACGGTCCGCAACGGTTAGCACAACTGCGTTCATGAAGATTCTGGTCTATGGATAGTTTAAGATGTAGCGCCAACACTGTCGTTTATAAACACCAACAAAAAAAGCGTATGTGTACATCACTAGTAATTTAGTGTCTGCGTATATCCTGAAGGTCTAAATTTTGTAATAATTTATGACTGCTTTATTCACTACCCTTCTTTACAATCGTTAGAAGTATTTATTTTACTATTGGTAAGTCTCTGTTGCCGGATACCGTCTACCTTAATACCTACAGGCTGCAGTAATCTGCAGCTCCTATTTCTGCCTCCAGATAGTACTGTGCAAATAATACTGTGTTGTGGTTCGAAGGGCGCTGTAGTTAGTGTAATTACTGGGGTAGCGAGACTGAACATCTAATATCCCAAAGCGATGAGCACACCGTAGTAGCCCAGTGTATAACATCTTAACTATAGCCACGCTGTTATGGGCTGTGTTGATTCATTAAATAAAAAAAGTTTTCGTTAATATTAAAAAAACAACAATTCAAAAGGATTATCATAAGGCATTTATGTCCTAACAATGAGACTCTAGTTGGGATGTTCACACAACGTCGTATTTTACAATCGCAACTTACTACTATATAGTGATTGTTCTTTGGCGTTTACCTTTAAGATATCTGAAGGGACCTGTAACTGAACAATTATTTTTAAGAGCGAATTAAAAAAAATATTCTTTGTTAATTACAAGATTGAAGTGACAACAAATCTTTATCTTTCAACGACAGCAATAATAATTTATTAATACCAATGAAAAAAAAATCCTTCGCTTTCATGTTCTCTCCCTTTTGTCTTTCTCTTTTTATTGTTCGGGGGACTCTTTAATAACTGAAAGTAATGTTTCCAGGAAGAGTCAGGGTCTGAGTTAATGTTAATGTGTCCATTGAGAACAAAAGGTTTTTTTTTATTTTATAAAAGGTACGGCACTTATTTATTACGTTCGCTGCTAATGTGAACAAGTAGTAAATTAACACTTCTTTTAACTTCTGATTAAAATAGATTTTATTTTTCAAATATTTTGTAAAAAAAGTTTACAATAATTAATAGTTCTTCGGGTTCTTAAACTTTTTTTTTATTTAATGAAGCGACGTGACGAACGGGTCGTTCATCTGATGGTAAGTGATACGGCTGCGCATAATAACGTGGGACCTTAAGACATACGAATTTAAGTATCGTTGCCTCGGCAACATCTACTACATCTCTATTCAATCTGGAATACAAAAATGTTTCCACACTACTGTTTGGCAGCAGAAATAAGAGCTGCGGTGGTACCTACCTAGACAGTATAAAAAAAAACCTACTACCAATCTCTAGGCCTTATGGCTCCAAAGATATTGTGGTGAGTCCTTACATAAGTGGAAATTTCTTATATACTGTACCACATTGTGCTAATCACCTGAGACGTAACATATTATGTCTCGTTACCCCAGCAATTACACTAGTTACAGAGTCCGTCAATCCGGACCAAAGTCATGTTTATAAAGTACTATTTGACGGCATAAATAGGCAGTGCGTCCGTGGCCGAGGATCGTCTAGGTTACCTAGGTTGGACATATCATCAGTTAATAGAGACCTACTCGTTATACAGGGTGGCGCAAAAGTAATCTTCCTATCAAATAACGCTATAAATTTTGCCTTGATGTAAAAAAATTAAAAGACCAAATAAAAATAATCCACAGGAAGAATCAAAGTTTTTCATTTTTTTTTTAAATTACAGCCAAAAAACATCGGAAGGTTATTTTCGCGCCACCTTATATATATGTATGTATAATTTTTTCATCGGTACAGAGCGATATTTCCAAATATCCTTATTTCTGTGCCTTTCACCTGCGTATCCCGACAGGTTTGTTCATTTTGATCAATCCACTCCATCCATCTTTAATTGCAAAGATTGATTTAGGGCATGTCCTGTATATCGACGATAAGCACCGAGCATTGACCTTCAGGTCTTGTTTAATAATACTCGATATTGTGCGTTGAGTCCTAGGGGGAATATTCATTTCTCGCGATAAGATTTTTTGCTTCCTAATGGGGTTTCGATGAATTCTGGCTTTAGTAGCATTATCAGCCTTTGTAGTTCTAGCAGCACGCGGCCTCCCTGATCTGTTCCTGACTTCGACAGAGGAAGAGTTGTTGTATCTGTTGATAGTACGATATACGAACATACCGCTGATAGCAAGCTTTTGAAGTGTCTGTAATATGACCGGAGCGGCTCCATACCCACTTTGTGCAAGGTGATCATTGCAATACTATTTCCTTTAACACCCCATTCCATATTGTTATTAGGTAATGATCGCGAAAAAATATGTGAAATGGCACAAAATCTAAAGCAGTTTTTAAAATAATATATGTGTTCCAAATTCAAAATACTTAATATATAGACATACATCAATATAATATTACACAATTTTACAGTTTTGAAAGTAGTAATATTTTCAATAGGGAACTAAATTCAGAACACTCTATACAAAGTTTACTATAGTTCGCCTGCATTAGTTTGCGACATGCTGCAAAAGTTTTGTAGTTATACTTTTCAGCTCGTGGAAAACTTCGTCATAAAATTTCATATTTGATTGAAAGCTTGGAAACACGTAATTTTGTATATCGAATCACAGAGGAAACATATATTTTTTCCCCCCAAGTGTTATTGATTGAATGGTATGTTAATATTAGATACATAAATTTCGAAACTAATTCTGTATGAGAATGTAAGTAACTTTAAATGTAGTGATACCTATCCCTATAGGGTGTAAAGTACCCCGCGAAACAACCTACAGGACTCAAGTCAACCTCACCTGCGGTGCACCCTGCTAATCAACAACCGAGGTTCTGGCTCCAACCAACGCGCATTAGGCCAACGTGTTGGGAAATGGCCGAAATCACCCCAAACGAAACCCTACAAACGACGGCTACTACTGCCTGGCGGTACCAGCGGCCACGCTGACTTTATGTGAGACCTTTGGGCGAAGGCCTATGTCCAGAAGCAAACGTCTTTCAGCTGATGATGATGAATGGTACCTACCTAATCGGACTCCAGCTGCAGTGATCTACCACTGGAAATATATTTCTCAACAGCCAAATTACGTCCCCACTGGTGGGGCACAGGATTACCCTCAATATAAGAGAGATGGGGCCATAGTCACCGCGCGGGCCCAATGCGGATTGGTGACTTCACACACACTTTAGGATAAGTTCTAAATCATGTGCAGGTTTCCTCGCGATGTTTTCCTTCACCGTTTGTATTTCGCTGTTGTAACTTAAGTTCACAAATGTACACAACTTAAATATTAAAGTCATCGGTACATGTCGAGGTTCGAACCCTCGACCTTCGGAATGAAAGCCGCTCGCTCTAACCATTAGGCCAGCGAGCTAGTAGATATATATATATATATCGCAAAAGCTTAGCATGTTAAAAGAATTTTACTTCAAATTATAATATATATGTTAATGTAATAAAAAAAAGATATAGTGTACACTTAAAATGTTTGAAATAAAATATGATATGACTTAAAAGATTGTTAATAGTATATGAAAAGTTTATTAAAATAAATATATATATAGCTATTTATACTGACACCATGCTGCACCTACACTTTGTTTCTCTGCTCAATCTCAGGGTGGACAGGGCGAAAAAGCCACTTGGTACTAAGTCTGCCTTTTTTGTACTTTTCTTTGTTTTGTGTGCAAACAAAGTTTTAAATAAATAAACAAAAGTGAAATTCCGATGACCTAAAAGTCTTAATTACTATCCCATTAGCCTATTGCACAGTAATGAAAGACATTTGTGTGCAAAATCCCATTTTGAGCTGGAATTAAAGAAGAATTTCTTTTAGAAATAAAACTGACCTTTCAAAATTGGCAACCACTTAGTCGACAACTGCAACTGAACTTAGAGAGCTGGAAAACGGGAATTGGGTCAAACTTTTTTTTTTCCGTTATTTCGTTTCGAACAATAGCCGACGATTCCGACGAGTCCGAGTGCGTTGCAGATCTCTAAAAATCTAACTAAGAAGCGATGAAGAAGGTATAACTCTTCAACGATTATAATACGATATATTTATCACAAGATTATTAGAGTTTAAGTCACATATTACTTCAAGATATTAACAATAGTATTATTTGAAAAAAAAAACAGGTCAGCAAATCTCTGGAAAGATTTATCGACGTTTGTCAATCCGTATATATTACTTGTCCTCTTAACTATGTGAATATTATCAACTCGTTCCTTAAATGGCCGCTCTACTTAAAGTTAGGTAAAGTGGTTTTAATAAAAAAAAAATAAGTGCTGTTGATAAGAAATATAAATACATATTTGTAATAGTCTAGATTTTTCTAAGAGCTATTTTATTTCTTGTTTCATTACACGTTCATTCAAATCTGAAATATTTGAATTTCTAAAAGTTTTATTTCTCGGTAAAACAAACATAATTTTATTTCGCCGTTGTTCAACTCTTTACTTGATAAGCTAAGGAGACAGGTAAGTGATGTTATCTAAAATGAATCTCCGGAAAAGTTCAGAAGCTTTCATAGCTGCAGTGCAGTAAACATGTTTATGCCAACTCATAGTAACGATATCATAGATAGGAATAATATATTAGAGTAGTTCGTTTTAAATCAGTAATATTTCAGCATTCAAATGCGTACATCCGAGGTAATACGTAAGTAAAGGAAATAAAAGAAAGGTACGGACGGATTGGGAGACTCCTTATTTTTGATTAAGATGGAATCTATTTTATTAATATTATTAAAACGAGAATGTATTTATTCGAAGAAACGAGCACGATGTTCAACTGATGATAAGTAATTCCTATAACATTGTGGTATTGAGGTTGAAAGAAAGTTGCAGCGAATGAAATTACTTAATTTCAATAGCAACTTCCTTCTAAGGTTGAGGATAAGAATGAGGATTTTATAGAAAACAAATTGGGGAAGCGAACAATAATGAGGACGTGATATAAATATGAGGATGAAAAAGAGGAAGAGAAGTAACAACACTATATAAACACTGTTTTCGGGCAAAATATAATATAATTATAAAGTCATTACAATTAAGATAAAATCATTCCCCTTAAAATTCCTTCATAAGAGAAAAATAAAGACAATTTTTATAATTTATTTTGTAGAAACGGATGATGAAAATGATTCGTAAAAGATGAGGAAGATCCGCATTAAAATGAAAAGGAATCCTAATAAAACCTACTTCCAACCAGAACACGGTAATGAAATAGTAGCTGCTATGGTACCTACCCGGAATGTCCTTGGCAATAGCGACAAATTAATTTGTGGATAGACTGAAATAACATCTTTTTTCCACCCAAAAAAGGATAACCTAAAGCAAAATTAATTTAAGTGGAAACTGTTTGCTTTAAAGTAAGCTTATTTAGAAAAAAGTATTTTACTAACTAAATGAAATCCAGAGTAGGGCAAAATATGGTAAGGAAAAAACGGTTTGACCGTAGTGCTTAACTTGAATTAAACTACGCTTCTAGTCCTTTTTCCATTTGCCTTTGTCGAGAATTTCACATAATCATGCGAGCTATGATAGGTCTGAGTACACAGTGTTGGAGGTGGAGCGGAAATATTAATTCATTAAGTTTACAAAGGTAATTAGTAGCGTACAGTCTTTCAAAGTATTTTATCGTAAAAATATCCAAAAAAGATATACATATAAAATAAAAAGTTGTATAATCTTATAAAATCGACCAAAGGAGTGATATATTTACCTTCTGATGAAAACATGCTTCCAATTAGAATGATTAACATGACGTTGTCCTTGAGACCCAGGTGATTTCACTAGCTCCAACACTCTTTAAACCGGAAAACAGTAATATATATACATTACTGTTTGTCATCTGAAATATGAACTGCGATGGTACATACCTAAACGATCTCCGGTAACTCAAACTTATCTACACCAGTTCAATGTTTTATATTTCATCTCAATGTGCTGAACGAGAAAATAAAAATAAATACATTCTTTTTGTATTTAACAGTAGAGCTAATAAGGTTGGATCTGCTTATATTTTTTTTTATATAAGATATATATAAATATAGCGATATTTAACTACAAATGGTTTTGAGCGACAATGAGGCTATGGATAGGTTCTTACTAGAAATATTCCGGCTCTCATATGTATAAGTCGGAACATAGTGTAACGAAATACAATAATTTATAAAAATTAATTAATGATTGTATAAAAATAAATATTAAATAATATGAGCGTTTAAACAGCTCAAATAAATATAAATTAAATTTATAAAGTTGAAAATATAATTTAGCGAAAGTTAAGAGTGAAATAGTTGTCTCTAAAATATAAAACTATACAAAAATATTCAAAAATATTTTAAAGAAACTTTATTCTATGTCTAAAGTACAAAAATGTATAAAGAAGTTAAATTTAAAAAAAATCCATTATAATAAGTGAAAAAGTTAAAGGCCAATAGTTTGGTGTTCGCGAAACGCCCTAAGGACGTAATAAGGAATTGTTCGTGTATCGACCGGTTGTATGGGCGGCGCAGACGCATATCGCGCTCCTACGTACACATGGAGCGGCCGAGAGACGACTGTCCGGAAATGTACTGCGTATGTGTAGAATCTAAAAATTTGCTTCGTGCCAATTGATTGAAATATTGATTGGAGGTTATTACTGACCGACACATACTGAAAATATGTATAGGGATGGTCTACTGTATAGTATACCGATTGAAATCCTAAACAACATAAAAATACAAATGTGACTGTATGGTGAAAAGTTATGAAAGTATAAGAGTGTGAAAGTCTCTAGTGATGAGGATATATCGGTTGGAATCCCGGAAAAATATATAAATGCAAATAATAATGTATTATGATACAATATGACAAAGTAAGAGTGTGAAGGTGTGTAAAAAATTGAATTTATAGAGTACGCGGGTTCAAAACCGTGTAAAATAGTGCATGGCAAATTTAACATATAACATCAAGTTGGTGAAGAAAGTGAGATACCAGCCGGGTGTAGTTGGTGGTTATTTAAGTGACTACTTGATTATACTCCGGTTCGGAAAGACTGTTGAGCAGATGGCACTTCGGTGATATCGGAATACTCAGAATTATGTCTTAGGGCTTCCGCTCTACGATACATGGGTACTCGGCGTCTTAGTGGCTTGTCACTATGACACGTCGTGTTTAATAACATTTGTTTATTCCAAAGTCGACTCGAACTGTATTGATACATTATGAGGTAGCGGAAGCGGACGCGAGCTCCTGCCTCGGTACTCATCAAATATTGATATTGCGTCTTGTCGTAGCGTAACCTTTGCACCGTTACTGAACTGATGAGCCTTACAGATTCGCTTGGTTGAGGTTTTTTGCAAGATTTAGATGTCTGCTGTGATGTTTTGTACGCCTTTCATGATGATGTGCACCGATGATAGTCGATTGCATGTCTGTCGCAGTTCAGTAATATGACGTCCTCGACGATCACTTGGTAAAATCACCTTTGGAGGTTGCGCCTCAAATTATGGTTTGACACTACATCTCATTAGAGTTTTCCAAGTTGGCTCCAGTGATCACGGGATTGCAGGCTGTCTGCCCTCCCTATTTTATGAATTTTGCAAATGAAGGCCTCAATAGCTCCTCATGTTTTAAGATATGCGGCCAGTTGTCGGTGGGCGAGACGAACTTGATCAAAACATCATTTTACTCAACGACAAAGACTACGCCTGATGACTCATAATAAAATTGATATTTATTGGCTACATCCACGACAGTGGTTGGCGGAGTTATGCATTTATTTCATGTATGGTGATGGCTGGTGGAAATACGATCTCTCAAGGCTGCGATGTAATCGCTTTACCATCCTATGACGCGAGCTATGAGCTCTCGAATGCACTCCGCGGATTGCAACTCGCGCTGAATATGAGGTTAGTGGTGATGTCAAATCCAACACTTTACAATGCGTCTCAAAGTGCACCTGGCTGGTGAAGGTCGCCGCCTTACGAGCCACCGCTCGTACAAGGAATAATCTTCGGGTCAGAGTAACTTTTATATCTACTGTCTCCTGCAATGTGCGCTGACCATACACTGTATATCTGGTTACGGTTGTATCTTGTGAGATGCCTACTCACATTGCCATGCGCAAGTTGATCACAGTTTGTGATGACAAATATATAATATTTACGGTATACTACCGCTCCGCTCCTTTCTATGCACACAGCTTAATCAATATCTAGTAGCTGACTTCGACACTAGCGAAACCCAAACTAGAAAACGCTTACTGGTTCCCTTTCCGAATTTCGTTTAAAAACTTGCGCCATACTACATTTAATATTGCGGTACTAGAACATAAATTGAACAATAAAATATTCTGGAACAATGGAAAGAAGTCGCTTTTTAAATAGTTTACTTACTCTCACTTAAATCGTTGCTTTACTTTTAGTAACTATTATTTATTTACTACTGTGAAGGAAAGAATTACAAGGTCAGTAAAGCGCTAAATAAGTACCACTATTTCTGACACCAAACTGATAGTTGGTCTCTGTTGCTGGAGACCGTGTGAGTAGGTACTAGTACAGTCCCAAGGAGAGTAAATTTCGTCAAGAGAATGGGAATTGCGGAAGTTGCACTTCCGACAGTCAATGCTTATGAAGTGGAAGGTGGGACAATCTAACTTTAATGCAGACATCTGGACTGTCGAAGCTATACGTACTCTTACATGAGTGGACGGACAGGCGGTACGAACCATTGACCTTCCGGCTTCTGTAGGTACTTCCTTGTCATGGGTGTTTTGGTAAGTACCTATGCCGCATAGGCGGAAGAGAGCCGACAACTGATTGTCATCACGAGAATTGCTCGGCATGGGCTATCCAGCGCCAAGACCTCGTAGTTCTTGTGGGGGATGACCTCTCACTTTTTGTGTTTTATCGAACCTGTGGTTAGTAGTGAAAGGTCGTGGGATGCTGTGGTGGCCTTCTGTGAGGAGGTAATGCTGCAGAAAGAAGCTACTGAGAGGCAGCGAGAAATAAACACCCATCTCTCAATCCGCAGGACCGGGCATCTAAGGAGGATATTTTATGCCTTCCAACCCCCATAACAGAGGAAATGGTGGCGCATTCGGGGAAATCTGTCACAAAACGTGAAAGGACTCGAGTTGGTGAGTGCGGTACTTTCGCCTAATACCTGTATAGGGGGTGGAGAGCAGTAGCTCTACCTCGAGATAAGGTCTTATCAAGGCCTCTCGCTGTCGGAACCACGGTAGTGTGCGAAAGCGTTCCCATGGTTTCGGCCCAATGCGATGAGTGAGAAACCTTGGGGTTTTAGCCGGTAAGAGTCCGGCATACCTCTTTTGTTGCCCCGACAGCGGAATGGTATCCAATGCAGGATTTCCTCACAGAAAAAAAAGGTACTAATGCAGTTCTTCCTTATGCCGCTAAATATTAGTGTGTTTCAGTTTGAAGGTCACTGTTGTTACGGAAATTACTTGTCAAAGCTACAAGCACAATATGGTGGTGCTTACCATTTTAACTAGCGTCACAGTGTTAAAGACGTAGGTGTGAGTTATCATCAGGGGATCGCCTCGCTCGTGTCGGCGTTTAATAAAATAAAAAAATATAGTAGTGTAAATGCTTTCATGTGGATAAGTACAAGAAATCTTAATATTTTGTTTCCGAAAAAAAAATTAGTTTAGCTTTTTACTGTAGTATTAAACTTGCTCAATGCTCAAGTTACGTCGAATAGCTTTAACCACACATCTCCTATGGATTCTCTTTGAAGTGAGGCGAGATTGTATAAATAATTTATAACGTACCACCTTGGTAAGAGCTGGTAATGTTTCAATAGGTACGTAATCTAAAGGACAACGGAAGGTAACAAAACAAAAAAAAAGACCAAAGAAAAAGGAAAGAGAAAATAAATAATTGTAAAAACTATATATATGTAAAAGATTTAGTAAGTCAAACAGAACTTTGATAATAGTATATAGTATAACAAAAATATGTAGAAATAAGTAGAATTTAGGAAAATTGTCATAATTCTATAAAAATAAAGAAGTGTTGTCCTTTCAGATAACATGATAAAAGGAAATAGAACGTAGTATGATAGAGAACGGAAATATTAAAGAAAGAACTGAACCGAAAGGAAAAGAAGAATAAAATATTCAAAAAAGATGGTAAAGAGATGGAGACGAATAGGCTCTTAGCCCCATAGCTGAAGGAAAAAAATGATTCGGTAGCAGGCTGGTGACGTCCCTAAATATGCAGCAGACTGAGAGGTAACATACGTAGAGAATCTTTTTATTTCTACAACGAAAAACATCAACTATTAAGTTTGTTTATTACTTGCGAGTATATCTACCTGTACGTAACGAAAATGAGTTTCCTTTGTTCGCCAATCACGTGAAAATAAGTGAACGTATCAACAAGAAACCATGACCTTTCGACACGGAATAAAACGTGATAGATGATTATAGGCCAATTGCTTTTTTTAAAATTCATAGATCCTTCATCATTTTATTCCAAATTATCTTATAGAAACATTTCATTTTCGTATTATTTGTGCGGTTGCTATAGTAACGATTGGTATAGGAAGTCATTTGCGGTTGCGGATGCTCTCAAGGAATATTTCAGACAAATTTCAAATCTAATTTATGTGTTACGGTTACCAAATCGGGAAAGAAACAGCAACTGTATATTATATATATAGATATAGTTATATATATTTTATTCCAAACTGTACTGGATAATTTGTATAGAACAGAACAGAACAGTAGATATATATATATATATATATTTACCTACTGTTCTGTTCTGTTAGTAGCTAGTTCTGTTCTATATATATATTTAAATATATATGTAAGAGATATTGATTTTTCCATTTAGAGGTCAGCTAAGAATGTATTTTACAACACTCCTTCCCCGAATGGGGTTGCAGGGGTGTTATAGTCAGTAAAGCGAGTGGGGAAGATCTAGTAATTATGTTAAATTTTGTTTGTATTTGTAATAATAGAGTAAAGATAAGAAATCTTATTATTATCTGTAATCTCTTCACAGTTCCGCCTCGCGACAGAACGTACGAAATATGGTGAACTGACCGCCAACCTCAGCCAGTCGGACAGGCTTAAGAAGGAGAAACGGAAGTAAAATTATTGTTATTATAATAATAAAGGACAGCGAATGTTAAAATCGTTTTGTGTCTGCGGTCGACTTGCGCGCTGCTTTCTTTTGATATTTATCCGCGCGTTAAATTAAATTTCCGTTTCACTGATATTTACGGCCGAAATATTATACGCAGGGAAATGTCCATATTCACCTTAAACATACTTCACATTAAGTTTTTTTCCCTTATTCATCATTTACGCCAGCCTCAACATATATTTATTTGGTCGATCACCTTCTACTTTATTACCTACATACGATTTTTTAAAGAAGTTTATGTAGCTAATTTTGTAAGAGAGACCTTAAGAAGAAAAAGAATATGCGCAGCTCATAAATTTTAAGCATCTGGTGTAACTACCACTACCACTCCCAACCACTACTACTGTTATTACTCTACTGTGCTACTGTTACTGCCATTACTACTACTACTACTACTACTGCTACTACTACTACTGCTACTACTGCTATTCCTGCTACTGCTGCTAATACTACCACTGCTGCTATTGGTGCTAATGCTCCTACTTCTGCTATTGCTGCTACTACTGCAGCTTGCAGAAGGAATATTTTAAAAAATCACTCTTCTGACCCATCCATCTGACCTCCTAATGGCCTCTGTGTCATGCTTTTAAGTTTAGAGTAATTAATATTTGACCACTATCATCATCGAACAATTTTTTCGTTGTATTTCGAATGCTCGTTAGTAGGAGTTCTTTCTTATCTTCTAGAATCAGCTTTGGAAAATTGAAAACACATTTATACTGTAGGTGGTGGAAATACGCCATCATCATCTGCGTGACGGCTGTTATTAGCCATCATCTATAGTTGGCTCTTTGTAGTACCAGAACCAATACATGGGGGCGTTCAAGAAAAGATATATCGCATATCATTTCCTTAAAAGACGGCAACGAAGCCGCGACTCTTCTGGTGTTACGACTGTCCATGGGTGACAGTGATCACTTTCTACTAGGTGAACTATTTACTCGATTGCCTGCGCTTCCTATAAAAAAGTACTTTTGCATTACTAAACTGAAATAACCTTCAAATAGGGTTTCAATTTGTGTCTGTTTAGGAAACAGTTACACGTTTCCTGTACAATCATTTATTTACCTCGTGATGGTTACCAGTCTCAAAGAGCCTATTTCTTTTTCTCTTAAAGGCTCATCTAATTTGAAACATTTATGGTAGAGTTGTCTAATCTCTTAATGTAGTATTTAAGAAGAGATGAAAGAGAGAAAGAAAGAGATGAAGAGAATAAATTCAAATCTCAAATGAAGAAATATTTTCCGCAGAAACAATTTGGGGACAATGATGTCTAGACATTAGTAAAAGCTGCGGATACGCCGTTTATTTATTACGTATATCCGGACCGCATGTGCAGTAAGCAGTGCCAAAAGTTGGGAGCTCAATTCTGTATTCAGCGTTGAACTGTGGGACTTAAATCACTGGAACATTCCACAGGTCAGAGTCCTGCGAATCTGGATTAAATAGATTTAAAAGTTTATTTACGTTGCGCCTGTCCGGATTAACATTGACGGATGACTTTTAAATAGAAATATGCATTTTTTTTAACCACTGTTTTTACTAACACTAGCATACGGATAGATTTATGTATACACTCACTGTAAAATGAGAAGCTAGTTCGAATAGAATCTGAAATTTCCGTTTCGGAATTTAGACTCAAAACTATTGTCACGAAAACCTCCCTTAGCTAAGAAAGCGAAATTATTATTGTAATATATACAGAATAATATATATTCAGAACAGGAGAATACTTATTTCATGTTTATCTAAGTCTGTTATTGTGTAAAGTGGCGATAGGGTTTTAACTTATAAAGTGCTCAAAGTTTAGTGAAGTACAGCATCAGACCCCGTACACAGTAATCTCTTAAAGACTACATAGATTTAATTCAATTAATTGATATATCTTATAATAATTTTGTCATCTGAAGCATATATGTGTGTAAGCATATAAATATTATACACTTTTAGTTATATTTATAGTGATCGTTAATGAAAACATATTATTCACACACTTGAGCTTTAAAGTCCAGGTTGTGTTTTAGAAAATAAGTCCAAGGATAGCGTCTGACATTTATACTATATTTCAGAAATGCGATTTTTGAAAAGTAAATAAGTTTCACTTATAAAATAGAAAACCGCACATAGGGTCAGAATAAATATAAACCTAAATATATACGAACTAATAATAATCATATAATATCTAGTAAACAATTTAAATTCATCCTATTTTAAGTAAAGCTATGAAATACTGGTGGTAAGATTCTCTCCCCTTTGCATGTCGCTTGTTAAAGTATTGAACATCTATCTACTGCTAAACAGTAGTTTAAATATTACTGCATTTCGATATGAAGCGCTGTAATAAATCTAAATTAATGGATTCTCTTCAAGAAGAATAAGATGCAGCCGAAGTCCATCATCATTTTGAGAAAATTGTTGCCTCAAAGAGAAAATTAAAAGTATAATTTTAATGTATAAGTAAGCATTAAATTAAGAAATCAAATGTCCTATCTATAATGATCTATGGATGGTCGATGGTATGCACTGGGTTAGACTGACGACTCCTGGTATATCTGAACATAAATTGAAATCGTTTCACTTCGACAGGAAAGACGTATTACTTACCGCTACTGCAACAATGCACGCAATCGAAATAAATCGAATTTAGTTCACGGAGTACGTACATCTGTGTAAGCCAGCGATCTGGGGAGGGGAGCATCCGGTATACCGGTGTACGTATAAATCTCGGTAGACCGTGATCTATCGGGCATGAGTTCTGTTTCGATTGGGAAATGTTCCTTTCCATAACGCCGGCAGATTGACTGATGGTTATATACGATTACTATTAAAGTATAACTTAAAGTTTATCATATATATAAATAAATTTTTCTTTTAACTACATTTGTTCCACGAGCGTCAGTGACGGTAGCTGCTTCGTAGAAGAGGTTGAAGTTGAATTCGCTCTGTGTTCTTTATCTGATGGTAAGCGATACAAGTGTAGGGCGTCCCGCGCAACAACTCATGAGATCCAAATCAACCTCACCTGCTCGTGGTATACCGCATCGGGCCAGTAGTGGGAAGTGGCCCAAATCCACCCATATAAACTTCTTCAAAACGTGGTGATCTTTGGGGAGGCCTATGTCTAGCAGTCGACGTTTGACGGTTGATGATGGTGAAGTGATACAAATGTCCATAATAATATGGTGCTAGTTAGTACGGTTGTACCCGTCGCGTTGAGATATAATTATGTCTGTATACCCCGATAATTTATTGGTGAAAGATCTCTGTTGCCGGAAACTGTCTAGGCATGTACCAACACAGCACCTAATTCTACCACCAAATACTAGCGTGCTAACATTACTACGCTCCGGTATGAATGGTGTTGTAGTTAGTGCAATCACTGGGGTAGCAACATAACATCTTATGTCTCATGACGACGAGCACAATGTGGTGCAGTGTATTACATTCTAACTAGCGCCACGAGGTTATGGGCAGGCGTATCGCTTACCATCAGGTTAACGTCTCGCTCGTCTCGTGGATTCGTGTAATATAAAAAATCACTAACTACAGCGCTTTACAAACCGGATCAAAGTAATGTTTGCACACTATTCTTTGGAGGTGGAAATAGAAGCTGCTGGGGTACCTACCTAGACGGTCTCCGGCAACATACACCGACCAACCGTACCAGATATTTGGTTTATAAAATATTTGTATTAAATTGTTCAACTTGTTTTTAATATTCTATTGAAAGCTTTAAAGAATACGACTTAAAATTATGTAAAAAGTATTCAATAGCTTTAACTTTGTTTTTACTTTTTCATCATATGGAAACCTTTTAATCTACATAAGCTTTATTTAAGTCGCTTCACTTCCCTCTAAGCCTTTTCGAACGGAGAACTTCCATCCTGTTAAATCGCTGTAAAGCTGGCAACAGATACCTCGCCTATCATTAATCAGATTTAACTTATTTTAAGAGCCGCCGATATTACTTTAATATCGATAATTGTAAAAGCTTTAAATTAATCGTTTGAAGTGTTTTTTATCGATTAAAAATTGTTATTATTCTATAATTTATTTAATCGATTAAATACCCTAATTATAATATCTATTCTCAAGGTAACTTATAATGTTAACCATGGTAAAATATGATGTTGTATAAATAATTTAAGAAGTATCGTAATGTTTTGGGCATATTTAGTAAGACTAGAGCAGAGAAAAGAAGGAGAGAAGAAAAGAGTACTATAGCCTTCTTGATTATAAACTAATGACAGAATTTAGATCAAGTTGTTTGAAATATTGTTAACTTGTTACATTCAAGAGACTTCACATGAGAATAGCAGCAAAATGTCGAGTGGAGTATATCGTTCTATTTAGCACTAAGACAGATCACTTGTAATCAAGTGAATGGGTGTCTACTTTCTTGGTTTAATTGTATAAAAAAAACTATCAAGTAGTCATATCGGCTGTTGAGCAAAGTTCTTACGATGGAGAGCTTTGGAGAAGTAGAAAACTTACCTCAAATTTTTGTTGAAAGCATGAAAAGGTTAAGGAATGAATGCGAAACGTTTTGCAACTTATATTAATAAAACTCTCTGCTTTATTATAAAGAGTATTCAAAGTCTGCATATGAACGTATAATTCATATTAATATTAAACTTAAAACGCGTAATGTTTTAATTGCATTTAACTGTTTTAATTTTTTTAACTACATGCTCCGTTTTTATCTAGACGCATGTAAAGATCAAATAAACGTTATGTTTGACATTGAAAACAATAGTCAAGTTCTATTCATTAATGGCGAAGTATTACCTGTTTACAATATAGTATTAAACTGGTGTCTAAATTAAGTTATTTCTATGTTAAATACTGTCAAATCTTCAATGCATGAAGTAGAAGGAATACCACCTTTAAAAGTGCCTACGACCAACCAACTCGTTACTAGTAAATTTTTAAGTTTCCCACTTTATAGACCGGACAAAAACTGTTTCAAAAGTTTATATATTTATACTACATTTATTTACTTTTCCTTTCTCCTATAACATAACAAAAATACTCGGTAAAAGGAATATTTCTACCAAATTCCAAGTTAAAGAAGTCTTGAAGTGCGGTGCGGGGTCCATGGTAAATGACAACGCACGCAGCAATGTCATAATGACAGAGCTATTTAAAGTACAGAGTAAGTTACTAAGTACAACAGCATTAAAAAGATCCGGAGAGATTCAGTTGATGGATACAGTTGTGTACTTCATGGTAGGCTATTGTCTCGATTTTTGGTATTACGAAGATCCAGAAATATCCAGTTAATAAAATAAACTGTACTATGTTGCGCTAGTCGCCTTAAGACGCAGGATGTTAAGTGTCGTTACCTCAGTAATTTCACTACGTACATCTCACTTCAATTCGCAACACTTACCTAGACGGTGTCCGGCAACAAAGACCTACCACCATTCTCTAGGTCTTATGGCTCTAGAGATACTACTACATATATAATGAAAATGTGTTTAGTTTGGTCGCCTATCACGTGTTAACTAGTGAACGTATCGACATGGGAACATGACCATTCGACGAGGGATAAATTGTAGATGGTTATAGTCTGTTTATTTATTTTGAATTTAATATATCCTTCATAATTTTATTGATAATTATCTATTACAAACGTTTTATTTTCATATTATTTATACGGTTGCTCTCAAATAATATTTCAGACATATTTCAAATCGAATTTTGTATTACGGCCAGCACAAAGGACGGGGAACAGCTATTATATATATATATATATAGACTCGGAGTTTTTAACATTTTACAGTACTTGATAAAATTCGCACATTATTTTACTAATCTATATATATATATATATATATATATATAGATTACTAACATATTTTATCAAGTACTGTAAAATGTTAAAAACTCTGAGTAATCTATTTGACTAGCGTACATTCGTTTCGATTGCACTTCACGAGATTGTACTCGTATTAAGCTCAACGCTTTTTGAATGTAAATGGTCCTTTTGAATGGTCCTTAACGGGATGTTAAAGTTCACAAAGATGCCATATCGATTTCATTTATAATAATTTGATTAAATTATCTTGCATATGATACACATCCGGTAAGGAATTAGTGAAAACAGAAGAGATATAGAACATATAGATACTGTCATCATACGATATTATACTTTATAATGCATTAGGGGTGGTACGTCTCTGTTGCTGAAGACCATCTGGGTAGGTACCATCTCAGCTCTGTAGTTTCGGTCTAGTAAGAATAGGATTAAGGTAAGCCCTGCCTGTTGTAGTAGGGGACTAAAAGGATGTAGGACTTTCGTAGACCTTGATTTGCCTTTATCGCTCAACAAGCGAACCTGTGTGGATCAGCGTATACCTCAGCGATGGTGCCTAAGAGGTATAAGCCCCTCCTCAGAGACGTATAACACAAAGTGAACAGGAGCACCGGCGTGTTCTATAACAGATCCCGGAGTCTCCCCGAGTGCACTGATGCAGAGCACAAATGGGGTTTTAGTGAGTAAAAGTCTCACATAATCGTGACTTCCCCACAAAAGAAGAGTATATTTCGAAGATTTCCTTACCGAAACCAAAAAAAGAACCATTTTTAAACATGAGCTCTAACCCTATTCTTATCTATTTTTACTAAAAGTAATGGTGTAAAGTTAATGGTGAAGTGGAAAGGTTATATTAATTGCTTTGTATTTTATTATGATAATTTTTTATTGCCGGAGACTGTCTAGATAGATACTACCATCGCTTCTGCCGCCTAGTAGTAGCGTGCAAATCTATTGGGTTCCGATTTGAAGGACGCTGTAGCTAGTAAATAAGGGTAACAAAACAATAACTATTCTATAGGTGACAAGTATAATGTGCTGCTGTGTATATTATCTTAACTTCTGCCACGTTGTTATGAGTAGACGTATGACGTACCATGAGAAGGCACAGTATCCAAATAAATCTCGGCAGTTGAAATATTAAAGTAATCGATTGATTTTCTAACTCTACTTTCAAGTATAAGTGATACAGACAGAGCGTGTTACAGGGCCATATAAATGTATAAGTTTTGATTCGTTGGGAACGGTTTTATGTTACAAGTTTTCCGTTTTACGACCGACGGAAGTAAATTACCAAGAAGCGGATGCGCGTGGAGTGGTCGAGACATTTCGAAATCGATGCCTAAACACTTGCAAATTGCGTTATAAAAGACAAAAACTTTGTGACAGTAAGGTTATAAAGTAAAACATGTTTTATACATAGTGTAACCCTCTCCCCCTTAAACAATATTTAGGATCTTATATAACCATACTTTACGTGACCAGGATAATGCATACTATTCTTTTTAGTATTATTAATGTTTATGTTTTGGCCATTAATTAATTATTAATTTGCGAAATTCATAAAATAAGGAGAACAGATAGTCTGCAGTTCTGTCATCAAGGGACCTGACTTGGAAAAATCTAATGAGATGGAGTGTCAAACCATAATGCAAGGCACAACCTTCGAATGAGATATTTAACCGAGTGATTGTCGAAGACGTCGTATCACTGAACTGCGACAAACATGCTATCGACTATTATCGGCGCACATCGTCGTGAAGGCGCACAAGATATCATAGCAGACCTCAATATCTTGCAAAAAACCTCAAGCAACCGAATCTGTAGTGCATCATCAGTTCAATAACGGCGCAAACGTTAAACTACGGCAAGACGCAATATCAATATTTGATAAACATCGAGACAGTAGCTCGCGTCCGCTTCCGCTACCTCATAATGTATCGATTCAGTTCGAGTCGACTTTGGAATAAACAAATGTTATTAAAGACGACGTATCATAGTGGCAAGCTACTAAGACGCCGAGCACTCATGTATCATAGAGCGGAAGCCTTAAGACCTGGTTCTAAGTATTTCGATATCACTAAAGTGCTATCTAACACTCTTTTCGAACCGGAGTATTATCAAGTAGTTACTCGAATAACCACCAACTACACCCGGCTGGTATCTCACCTTCTCAACCATCTTGATGTTATATGTTAAATTTGCCATGCACCATTGTCCACGGTTTCGGACCTGTATGCTTCATAAAGCTTATTAATAAAGACTTTACACTCTTACTTTATGATATTCTGTCATGATACATTATTATTTGCATTTTCATATTTTTCCGGGATTCCAACCGATATATCCTCATCACTAGAGACTTTCACACTCTTATACTTTCATAATTTTTCATCATACAATCAGGTTTGTATTTTTATATTTATTAGGATCTCAATCGGTATACTATACAGTACACCACCCTTATACATCTTTTCAGTATGTATTAGAGGTCAGTAATAACCTCCAATCAATATTACATTCGACACGTACGCAGTACATGTCCGGACGGCCGTCTCTCGGCCGCCCCATGCGTACCTAGGAGCGCGGGTATGTGTCCCCGTCGCCCATACAACCGGTCGATACACGAACAATTCCTTATTACGTCCTTCGGGCGCTTCGCGAACACCCAACTGTGGACCTTTAACTTTTTCACTTATTATAATGAAACATTTTCAAATTTAACTTCTTTATTTATTTTAGTATTTTATTTAAAGAATAAAGTTTGTTTAAAATATTTTTAAATATTTTTGTTAGAAACATCTATTTCACTCTTTTAACTTTCGCTATATTATATTTTCAACATTATAAATTAGAATAAATTTTTTTGAGCTATTTAACCCCTTTTATTATTTAATATTTTTTTATAGAATCATTTTTTTCTTACATTAATGTATTTCGTTACAATAGCATTTATGTAGTGGAGTCTTGCGCAAAAATTCATGGGACCCAAGCGAACCTCACTTGCTCGTGGTGCACCCTGCTAATCAATCGCTCGACGGTAAGGAAGATGTTCACCCATAACAATGTTCCGCTAGTTAAGATGGTATTCATAACACCACAATGCGCTTGTCACATTAAGACATGAGATGTTCAGTCTTATTACACTAGCTACCTTTAAATAGGAACATAGTACACTATTGTTCTGCGGCATAGGTAGGTGCTGCGGTGGTACTTATCTAGATGGTCTGGCAAGAGAGACCTACCATCAGTGCTTAAAATCTCTTCGCTTCGGTGGCATATATATGGAATAAGGATAGTACTCTCAAAAAGAAACTTGCTCGTAGTCTTTAAAGTAATTAGATTATCCGAATAACAAATTCCTCCGTCGTCGTTTGAAAGCTGGCAGAGGAAAAGAGAGATTTAATTTACCACGACATAAAAGCACCAATCAAATAGTGAAGGGATGGGGTGCTCTCTGAAAATTTCATTTTAAAGCGGAAGCAAAATTTACACTCGCATCTTTCCACTGAGAAGTTTCTGATTGCGCGAATTGTTACTGTGTTAGAATAAAAACAAGTGCCGATTCTTTCGATTTCCATCAGACGCACACAACCAATATCTGTAGTATATTTTCAGCATTATTATATATATGTATATTCCCTCAAGATATAATAGTTTATAATCTCAGAGACATCTAACACAGTATAAGTGATCTAGTTGAATATTTTGGAATCATATCTTTAACTAAAATCCTATATTATTTATTATATTATTAAATACTGGACTATCTGCTTCCTGTTTAAGTCTACGCTGTGTTGCTGAAGAAAAAAAGTATATATATATTTAAATATATAAATTTATATATGTATATCCTCATCATAAAATCGCATTCTTCATGTTAGAGGGTTGTGCCTACTTCCACCCATCACTCTTGTTTAAGTATATGTATATCTTAAGAGCAGGTTTGTGAAATGATCTGAATAAATATATGGAAGTTTAATTACGTATTTGTAAGAGAATTTTAAATTACAATTAGTAATAAATCATCATTTATAGAAGTAGAACTATACGTAGAAGTTAATAGTATAATAATCGTATAAGTAAATTAATAGAAAATAAGTAAAATGGGAACAGTTTTTTTATATATATATAACGCAGTAAAGATTTGTAAAAAGAATAAATAATATTACTAAATAAGATGAATAGCAAAAGTATTTAAGACAAAGCAGATTTAAGAGCAATATAAGGACGGGTAATTAACGACTCCAGGGTTTAAGTCTGAGGAAAGCTTAATAAAACAATAATCTCAGTTAAGTTTAAATTTAGAAATCGAGTGTGTTTTAACTTTGTTGTTGATATACATAGTTATAAGTTTCCGGTTAACTCTAATGAGAATGTTCCGAGTAAAATCAGTCGAATCGAAAGCTTCGTATAGTGAATACAGCTCACGTTACATACGTAACTTAATTGAGGTTCATTGATTTGAACTTGAGATCTTAACCGTTTCGTTTAACATGTAAGCAAGCACTTAAACATTAATGTCTCATTCTGTTGAGCTGTTAAGTGAACCGCAGTAATTAATATAAATGCGTTGCGGCTGGGGCCCATGAGTGCGACGTACTTCCAAATTTATAGGCGCCTTGAAATCAAAATTGTACGAGAGATAATATTAGTTCCAACGTGAGGTTAAATATTATTATATGATAAACCGGAAGTTTTAACAAAGCGACTATAAAAGATGTACCAACACGTTTATAATAGTCTCTAATGAAATAAATTATAATATCAGTGAGGACGAAGGAATTATAGTAACGGTAAGGATATTTGAAACCGTAATAGTAAAGTTAAGAAATTTATACATGCAATACATCTGGGAGAGGGGCGGTTGCGATCTCTAACTGTGCTTCAGCTTCTGGTGAAGGAAAACATCATGAAGAAACTGACATCTTCCAATAACAGCAGCATTCTAAAGCTTTGATATCCATCAACTCGCACTTAGCAATATAGGAGAGATAAGGAAAGCCTTGTGAGAAAAGTCCTCGAGTCCTTGCATTCGGAACATTAAGTGAGTTGTTTATTATTATGAAAGATAGTTTAAACTGAACCTTGACTATCTAAAAAATATTTACTTCGATCTAACGGGAAGCTGGTTACTGGTGGTAGGTTTCTGTTGTCGGAAACTGTCTAGGTAGGTATCATCGCAGCTTCTATTTTAGCCACTAGCAGTGTGCTAACTTTACTGTGCTCCAGACTGAAGGGCGCTGTAGCTAGTGAAATAGCTGGGGTAATAATACTTAACATCCTGTCTTAGGTTTACGAGCGCAATGGGGTGCAATGTATAGTATCCTAACTAGCGCCGTCTTGTGATGAGCATGCGTATCATTACCACCAAGTAAACGTCTCGCTTCTATCTTTGTCGTCTCATTGAGTATAAAAAAGATTATTTAGTCAAGATTATATAGTTACAGTTAAACATAATACTAATAGTGGTGGTGGGAATATTCAAAATCCACTTGCAACGCAGTAATAGGGTTGTAAACTACGTATATATACATATACGAACTATAGTAATAGTAATGTCCGGAGACAACCAGATAATCTGGATAAGCTGGTTGTAGTAGGAAAGATAGACAGTAAGAGATCACGGGGTCGATGGCCTACCCAATGGTACGATCAGTTACAGGCAACCTTAGGCACTAGCATTCAGATTGCTCTGAGACGTGTCGAGAACAGAACAGTGTGGAGGCAGTTGGTTGACGCGTCATGAAGAGCATTTCACTACAAGCACAACTGAAGGTTGTGAAGTACACGAAAGAAAAGAATAGTAACAGTAAAGTGAGTGTGGGTATACGTTAAACAAATCTCACATACTGTTCCAACGCTAAGACTAAATTGAAAATAATAAACATTGTCTTAAATGAGGCTGAGATGATTTCTGTACCATTTCAGCAGTCTCTTGAGACACCAGAAGCCCACTACGTAATTCAGTATTCATCGGGCCATGAATTCTTTTCGGACATGGAAAAATGTGGGACGTTGGACAGTGATACATTGAGACTGAGAGACAGTTAATGCTCCCTGATGAAACGAGCAATCAACGGACAAATTTTCCTGTAATACTGTTTATTTAGAAGCAAGTTATTAAAATAATAATATAAATTATTAAAACGAAATCTCCTCAAAGTAAATTCGTTAATTTTACAATTTTAACGATATTAACAATAATACTAATATTGATTTATATGATCATCGATTTAGTAATGAAAAGTCAAGCATATGATCCTTAAACACAAATAAATAAATAATGAAGACTGAATGTTTTATTTATTTATTCGTACAATACATAAATATTATATTATGTTTTTTTTTTGGTTAAGTTAGAACACTTTGAACTATACCAAATTACAATCTCTATGCTGTCTTCAATTTACTTAGAAAGAACAAAAACTTTATACTTAGATATATATATATATATATGTTCAATATAAATTTTTTAGATATATTAAAAATTAACGTTTAGTTTTTTTTTTAAAATCAAATATAATATAATTCCGTCTGCCTCATCCGTGAATTAAGTTCCACCTTTATTATCGCTTAATAATAACTATTGAAAATAGCTTTCTTACTAAAATATTATTATACCCCTAATATTGTATTACGAGTACTACACCCCCGCAATTCTCTTTTGGGTAAGGATATTGTAAAATCCATTTTTAGCTGAGCTTTGAAGGGCAGATGCAATATCTCTACCGTATTATGAGTCTTGACGTCTTGTAGTTTCAGCGATATCTGAATATATATATATATATATATATTGGAGATTTCCACATATGTTCTGACTCATCACGACATCTCTGGAACCTTATGGTTACCACCAAGGCCTTATGGCCTAGAGACATAAAATTTGGTATGAATATTCCATGATCCAGTATAGATCAGCTAAGAGCAGATTTTACAAAATTATTTCTCTAAACGGAGCTGCAGGTATGTACCAGCAAAACACGCGGGGAACAGCTGGTCGTCTATCTATATCTAGATTTATTAAGTTATAAAGTTGTGTTAAAACAATATATTGCATAACAAATACTAGAGTATAAATCACTATTTTTTATATAAATTATGAGACGGAGTCGAAACAATTTTTGTACTTCTAAACCACAAGTTATGTTCCAAGTTTTCCACAGCGTGCGAAACACAATTTCTCGTAGACCCCTGTACACCACCTCTCGCTTATATTAAAATAATATTTGTTGACTAATAAACTGTTACTTTTCTAATATAAAGTTTTCCACCAATCCGTGGAAAGTGAATTTCGGAAATGTAGTGACGAGTTCAATAATACGTTCAGCAAGTGTTATAGTCAACATGGAAACAGTATTCAACGCCTATTCAATATTTATCTGTGTAATATATTTATTTCTCATTTTTCCAGTATTTTTTTTATATTATGAAGCGACGAGACTAGCGGTACATTTACTTGATGGTATGTGATACGCCCGCCCATAACGTGGCGTTAATTATGATGATACACACAGCAGTATCTAGCACTCGTCGCTTGAGACGTTAGACGTTCAGTCTCGTTATTCCAGTAATTTCACTGGCTACAGCATCATTGAAACCGGAACACATTAATGTTTGCACACACTGTGGCGGTAGAAATAGGCGTTGCGATGGAACTTACCTAGGCAGTCTCCGGTAACAGAGACCTACCACCAGTGACAACAGAATATCGATGACTATGGTAATGCCTGCAGTATATATTATCTTATTCCATTGAAAGTATATATTATATATTCGATGGTATAGTGTTTTCTATAGATCCTTGGATTTATTTTTATTGTACGTAGCGACGTGACTAATGAAACTTTCACCTGATACCAAGTAATACGCCTGCCCATAACAACATGGCGCTAATTATGGTGATATACACAGCACCACATCGCACTCATTTCCTTGAGACATAAGATGTTGTCTCGCTACTCTTAGTCCCCTGAGTTGCTGTGCGGGAGCTTATTTTTCTATGCAATCAAACGACGAAACCAGCGGGACATTCACTTGATGGTAAGTGATACGCCAGCCCATAATAACATGGCGCTAGTTGGGATACACTATACTGTATTGCACTCGTCGCCTGAGATATAAGATGTTAAGTTTCCTTACCCCAGTAATTTAAATAGCTATAGCGCCCCTCAAACCGGATACAAGATTTGTTGATACTTATTGTTTATTCTAGTTTCAGTTTATATTCAGTTTAATTATCTGTGAGAGAGTATTAAGCGATTGGAAAATTTAATAACGCTTTGTTATGAACGTGTGCAATATGCCTTCGATGATATAAAAGTGCGCATGATGAAGTCTACATTACATGCGCCAATTCCCCCATCTTCATGCCGAGCGGGATTCCAATCAAATGTGGTTGACGCGTCCCGGATGTGAACAAAGCGTTTCCGGCATTGTTTCCATTGAATGCCGAATGGGCCTCTCAACAAATACACGAATTCGTTATCAGTTCTAATTACTTACATGAAACCTTTTTTTTATTGACGTCACTTCTTTGTTGTATGGTTAAGATAATACTTGTGAGTTCCAGTCCAAAACTCTATTTAAATAGATGAGTGCTTGACTGGAAGTGGTGGTGAAAAGTACTAACCTGATAACAAGCCTACTCACTCTGTTCTTGAAGACATTCACGTCGTATTCATACGGGAACACTGACGTCGACAAGTTCCACTTTGCTGAGATCTCATTAAGAACGAAGAGCTAAATCTCTTTGGCAAACTAGGGTTGTTTATAATGTAAAGATGGTGATTCACCCTTGTGTTTGGTCGTCGGTGGTATAAAAGCTTATGGAGAATAATACTTTAGCTAAATTTGACATGATGTTAGGTATCAAAGTTACAATGGTCACCTTGTTCTTATATCTTGAAAGGCTGAAACGAATGTTCAGTTGTGGGGGTAGATTTACTATATGACAATAGTCTGTTCACACTTCCTGTTATCTCTTTCTGTTTTTCTATTGAGTATATACATTGTCAATAACTTTCTTTATTTCTAATACATATCATTAATATTACTTTAAAATCTATTTTTTTCTCCTTTCAATGTTATTTCCCTTCTGTAATCCTCAACATACTCTATTTATTCACACTCAACTAGGGGTAGGTTTCCGTTGCCGGGGGCCGTCTAAGTAGGTACTACCGCAGCGCTTACTTCTACCGCCAAATAGGGATGTACAAACACTGTGTTCCAGTTTGTAGGGCGTTGTAGCTAGTGTAATTACTGGGGTACGATTCAACATCTTAAGTCGCTGGCGACGAGCGCAATGTAGTACTGTATAACATCCTAACTAGTATCACGTTGTTATCACTTCTCATGATGTTAACGCCCTTGTAACCTATATTCCAGATGTTGCCATTAGTTAGTCCTGTTTGTTTGGTTAAATCTTAATAAGAAAATTTGAGCTATAAGCGTAACTATATACTTCCTTCTGCCTCAATAATGGAAGACTTAAAGAAGTTATTCGTATTCCGCGCCGACAGGTACATTGTAAAATTTCATCTACATAGGTCGCTTACAAAGAAAGTTCCCCGGTAATTCACAAACTTCCCACAAAGGTCGTGAAGCTGTTACACTGAAGGACTTCGCGACATTTGCATTTCTGTTAAGTATCATTAAGAACTTGAGCTAAGTTTATCTTTGTGAGAAATAAAATCTTAATTCACTTCTCATTGTATCTATTGCTTTATAAATTAATTTCATTAAATTTTGTATAATAACATATGTTATAGATTTTTAATCACTGTATCTACTCAAACAGTAGAATGCAAACATTGTTATATTCCGGTGGTTGTATAGGGCGCTGCAGTTGGTATTATTACTGGGGTAACGAGAATAAACATCTTATATCTTAAGACGACGAGCGCAATGTGGTGTAGTGTACACCATCGTAACTAGTGCTACTTTGTTATGGGCAGGCGTATCACTTACCATTGGGTGATTGTACTGCTCATCTCATAAAATGTTTACGCTGCTCAGTATGCTCGTTGAAGCGTCGAGATGAACGGGACGTTCACTGATGGTAAGTAATACGCATGCTTATAACAATAAGGCGCTAGTTAGGATTTTATACACAGCACTACATTGGGCTCGTCGCCTTGAGATATAAGACGTTATGTCTCTTTACCCCATTAATTTTACTAGCTACAGCGTCCTTCAGACCGTAACACAGTAATGTTTGCACGTCACTGTCTGGCGACAGAAATCAGGGACAGACGGTCTCCGGCAGCAGAGACTTGCCACCAGTACTGGTTGAGAGTAATATGGGAAATCTGCAAAACAAATATTGCACATAATCCAAAGATCAAATCAGAGGGCGGTCCAGATTGAGCCAGTAAATGTAAAGCTGCAATCAAACACACGGATTAGGAGATCAGCCGAATGTGATTGGGAGTTTATGTAGAGGAAAAGAGGTTGTTGTGTAACCATGTCTGAATTTCTGATGCATTTTACAAATCATTAACCCAAGAGGTCATTATCGAAAATAATTACTTGGTACCGATGGTAGGTCTCTGTCGCCAGAGACCATCTAAGCGGATACCGCAGCGACTATTTCTGCCGCGAAAATATTACTGTATTCCAGTTCCTCATCCTCATTCTCATCATCTTATATCTTAAAACGATGAGCACAATATGAAGCAGTGTATATCATCCTTACTAGTTCCACGTTATTTTGACAGGCGTATTACTTACCATCGAGTGATCGTCAGGCTCATCTCGTCGCTTTGTACAATAAAAAAAAAATATTTTTTATTAATTATTAGTGAGAAATTAATAATGATGCTAAAAATACTGTATTAAAGCTACATACATATTTTAAGGTTATTGAAAGAAAACATATATATTTAATTTTTCATTATCTTTAATATTCTAAGTTAAATAATATGAACGTTGGTATATTTATAAAAAAAAGTTATTTTTTCAGCAGCTTATTTACGTTACCACTGTTGGGGCACAGGCCTACCCTCAATATGAGGGCGATGAGTCAGCACCTACCTAGATGGTTTCCGGTAGTAGAGACCTACTATCAGTAAGGTTGTTATGAAAACATTAACTTCCTAATTTACGCGTTTTTGGAGGGAGTAATCACCCTCAGTATAATTGCTTCCCAGATTATAGAGGTTTAATGGTTTTTCGGTCGATATGGAGCGGGTCCATGAAATATTTAAATGGAGCTTTTGGTTTTGTACTTTATGATACCAACGGTTTTCAGAAACTTAGCTGAGACTATCAAATATTTTAAACCCTTCAGCTAAAAAACAGGTTGTTGTACATTTGACACGCGTGTTTGTATATTTTAAAAGTAAATTTCATCATCAGATCGGCGGAAAACGAAGGTTGGTGATGCGTGGTTGGTGGTGAACATATAGACATTAATTTCGTTAAAGTTAAGTTAAGTATATTGTAGTGTTGGGAGGCCTACCAAAGGGGGACCGATCGATGTGGAGATTATTGGGCGAGGCTGATGTGCAGCAGTGAATGTCTATCGGCTGATGATGATGATGAAGTATATTGTAGAATAATTGTTTAGATACAATTAATACAGCTAATGACCAATAAAATATTTGAAAATAATTCTCTTTCGACATCTTAATAACTCTGTTTGCTCAGATCATATTTTCCTGTGTATCTAGATAACTATTAATGGTACAGTTTAAAAAAGATATCGCTAACTTAAAAAGGCATAAAGTATAACAGTTTATGGTAAGTTCAGATGGTACCAAATGTTTAAGTAATGTTCTAGTATTAATTAATTTAACTGTAAAGCATCAAATAAATTGTTTAACATTTGAGGTTATATTTTTAGTTCCGTACATGTCTACAGCAGGGTCCTCTGATTACTTCCATAATGTTACACATTGGTCGCACAAATCTGCAATTCAGACCAGCGATAGTGGAGTCGGTTGGCTCTGGCGGTGTCGTGAGGGTAACTGGAGATGATTTATGAAGGCATTACGAACTTAATCGCATTTACATTATTTATATCCTTTAAAACTTTATGTGTTTATAACAACACAAAAGTATGTTAACAACACCTAAATATCTGACAAACAATTTTAATAATCTTAAGTACAACAATAAAAGATTTGTCTCTAAAAGTTAGGCTCGGAAGTGTAATAAGTTATTAAAATTTGAACTAGAAATACTTCTGCTCCAACTTCCGTTCTCACTCTCGCTTTTGTACTCGCGCGTCCATACATATCTTCACGTTTACACTGATAACTTTAATTATGTTATTAATTGTTAATAAGTTATTTTAACATAACAATAGTTAATCACAGTATTAAAAAAAATCATTGAATATTAAAAAAAATCCACAAACCTTACCCCGTATATACTTCTCTCTTTCGCAGACAAACAAAGAGATGTTTAAATATGCAAGAGAGTGGAAATTCAAAGCGTTTTAGCGCGAGGTGTCTAACTAACTAAAAAAAAATTTAAACGTCAACACTTCCTTATACGATTCTGTTAAATGGATTTAGTAATAAATATTTAAATATCTCCAGAAATTCTAACATTGTTTTAGTGTTTTCTTTCAGATTTGTTTATCTCATTGCGAAACGAGAAGAAAACAAAACCAGGACATATAATTAGAGAAGAACGTAATTGGATGGTCCATTCAATACGACAGAGAAGTTAAGAGGATGGTGGGCAAATCATATATCATAAGAAAAGCTAAAGTCTTTTTCCTTCCTACCGTCCTGGATGGAGCTTGGTATCCCTACGAGAAGTAAAGCGGACAGAGAAGGAATGGAAAAATCTACCCGAATCAGCGTTTCCGTCCAGTTATGATAAGGGAATACTTAAGAGGTGAATCAATAACTAGTGAAATTTACCACCTGGATTAAATCGCTACTTAACGATGGGATTGATGTCAAGTTCCAGGCTTTATTTATAAGAAAACAAATACGTAAGATAACTGTTGAATGATGATGAAGACCACGACCTACATTGTAACGTACGTAAAAAAAAGCGTATTTACTCTGTATGAACAAACCAAAATACCAACTCGTGTAATTAAATCAAACCAAATATTTTGAATCAATTTCAAGGATAAGATAACACATTTCAATTTGCATACATTGATGTTTGCCCGCAGGCTCCCGAATTTTCCAACGAACACATAACTAACTTTACGCTAAGTTATTTTAGGATCATTCTTTTTATTATGTTTCAATTCAAAAACTTTGCAATTTGTTAAACGTTGCATAAACCATTTCTTATATTGATGAAAGGAGGGAAAAACTTAGCGCCCTTTAAATAAGAAACTACACTATGTCGGCAACATATTTGGGTCTCTAAATATTCTTTATCTCATTGACGACCATTTATCCATTCCTTTATAGAATATTTGATTAGTTAATTTTTAAATACGTTTAATTAAAGAACTAAAAACAATTGTTACAACCCTAACAGTAAACTTAAATGAATAGTAGAATAGAATAAAGCAAACGAACAAAATGATAACAAAAGATGAAGTGAATGCTAAGCAAAATTTTTGGATGGTGATGTTTCTCTTATAACAGATGCTTATAAATAATATTCAAATGAATATTATTGTAAATACAATACTATCAAATTTTGTATTAAAGTAAATAACAACAATAGTTTTACATTTATTATGCAAACAATGTCTTCAGTTAAAACAAATTTTGTAATGTTAATAAGTATTTTCTAGTTTAATAACAAAACTCTATTTATGAGTAGATTCTGAAGGGTTTTATGGTCTGTATTTATACTTAAAATATTTAACTTCGATGACTGCCACTGATGAATTTATTTCAGTAGCTACTGCTTCTTTCTAAGTTGGAGAAGTTTATAGATCACTTCTTAGAGCGGAGGTTGGGACTGGACTGTGTTATCTACCAAGGGATGCCTACGACCATATTTTGATTGTGTGAAATAAATAATAATTGTATTGTGGATGATTACTAATACTGAGGATTTAGGGTGTTTTATTTCATTATTTGAATAATCGATGTATAACAGCACATATTATTTTAATCACAGCGCTGATGTAGTTTTGATTTGAAAAAGCTCAAGAGCTTTATACATTGTTATTGGAAATCGTGCCTAGAATTTTAGTCAGCTGAATGTAATATTCCTAAATTTGTTAAATTGACACAAACCGCTAAAATATCTTTGTTATTCTACGAAGCGACGACAGGGAGAGAATGTACGTCTGATGGTGTACGCTTATCCATGGCAATATAACCCTTATAAGGATGACACGTACGGTCTGGTTCCAGAGATGTTTTCTTCCGAGAACACTCAAACTGTGGAGCGAGTTACCTGTCGAGATTTTCCCTGAGAGTTAATATATGTAGTTTTTTAAAAAGAGTGGGAAAAGGTTTCTGCAGGGTCGGCTACACGCCCGGTGATACCTCTGGTGTTACTGGCGGTTATAGGTTGCGGTTACCGCTCAACATCAGGCGGGCCGTAAGCCTATATGCCACCTAAGTTGTATATAAAATAATTTACAACTACACCACATTGAGACATGATCTTAAGTCTTGTTACTCCAGTAATTTCATTAGCTATGAAGCAGTTCAAGCCGTAACACAGTAATGTTTGTCGGAAGAAATAGAAGCAGCGGTGATACCTGCCTATATAATCTCCAACAAGAGATCCATCTGTAGTTTGATTACATATTATTATATATATTAACTGTCAAATATAATTTTGTTGCACCCTTAATTACTATAATAAATAACGTAGTTAATTTTTCTCTAAACTAAGTTGATCTCCACCGAAAAGAAATCGTAACTTGATGTAAATCATGTCCGGCGTTTAGTGCTTAGCAATTGTTACAAAAATTTACATTGAGAGCAATGAAATGAATCTGAGACCGTAACAAAATATCGTAATAAAATCTCAAATAAAAAAAAACCGCAAAACAAGAAAGCTGCCTTTTAGCATAATTTATTACGTTCATTATCACAATGAAAGCCTCTCGGGAATTATGCGCAATTAGTCACTTCAACTTTACTTCCTTGTTATGAATTCCCCTTGTCTCTTTTTCAGCAGAATAAACATCGTATACGTTTATTAATTTCGCTTCTTCCGCTTTATCTTCGAATTAAAGAAAATTTGTTACGTTCTTTACGTAATATAAAGAATTAATATTGTTTATTGCTCATATATCTCTCATTAGCCCGCATTGGGCTAGTGTGGTGGTAAATGACTCAAAGGCCCCACATCATGAACTCCTAAGAACGACAGCCTTTGGTGCCCGACGGTATCAAAGGCCATGTGTCCGTGGATGCAGCCGCAGGACCGACCGATATGGAGATCTTTGGGAGAGGCCTATATCCAGCAGTGGACGTCTATCGGCTGATGAATGATTGATCAATAAAACATGTATTTAATACATTATGTCAAGAATAATATTTAGAATGATTAAACTAATAAAGGTAATTACAAAACTCTTTATTGGCAGACATACTGTAGAAGTCGTGGTAGCTCAGTTTGTGAGACGATCGTACGCAATATAGGTCTCGAGGAGACGTAGGTTCGATCCCCTCCATACTTGACCTTCTGGATAATGAAATCTTTGTGTGGAAACAGTCATATTGCAAAAACGACAGTATTCTTAAACATGTGATATTCGCAAATTTAAATTTAGTCAGTCTGATCTTGACCTTGATCCTCTTTTAGAACCCGAGGCTCAATATTAGGACCATCGTGTAGAAATAAAATCATCGAATTTTTTCTTAGAAACTTGGGAATTTTTTGAAAAATTTTTAAGAAATAAATAACTCCATAACCATTGTTTTTGGATATGGTATACCATACATAGATAGATAGGATACGAGCTATACTTTAGCCCCTCCAGATCTTTTACACCTAATACCTTTCACTCTGTATATAAATTACTTTTGGATGGGGTTGAATTATTCTAGTTATTCACAAATCCTGGCTATCAGATTCGCTTTTACTCGAACAAGAAAAATTTTAACGTTGCCTTCGGAATATATATAAGGATCAAAGCGTCCGTGCGCACTCTTTTTGGTGGTGACTTAGCGTGAAAAAATGCTGATTTTGACTTACCCTGCCATAGTGGAAAAATAATGTAAATTGAAACGGAAATAATATCATATTAAACGCATTGTTTCAAGTTAAAAAGAATTCTACTATATAAACGATACATCGCCAGAACTTTCGCTGTTAGATCTAATAAAACATCTTTATGTTAATAAGTTGTTTAAATAGTTTCTCCTAATATTTTTCATGTTATTTCACTTATTCCTACTTTATACTAGTCGGTGAATTTGTCTCGGAAATATAGTTTCGTAGCACGTAAAACAGAATAACTCGTAACATGCGCTCATAAAATAGATCCGGACAAATCAAAGCTCTCACTCTTATACGGCGACGTAAGACACCCGATATAGTAAAGAGAAAACTTCAACAGAAATAAAAAAAAACTATACTTCTTTTGCTTTTTCTTAGATTTTATTTATATTCAAATAAGTCACATAAGCTATGACATAAAATAGAGATAGATTTAGAAGTATGCACAAGAGGGCTGACCCCAAGTAAAGGGGGACAAGGTCTAGTAAGAAGAGTCTCTACATAGGTGGAAATCTCTTATATATATATTTGAACTACCCTAAATTAACCCCTATAAATAACGGCTCCTAGTGCCCGGTAACGGAGGCCATGATGACTGAAGGCGTAGAACGATCGATGTGGATATCTTTGGTGCTATGTCCTGGAGTGGACGTCTATCGGCTGATGGTGATACATATCTTTAACCACTTACAGGGTACAATATTAAGGTGTAGAAGTTTCCTTCAGAAACCTCTAAAACTACTCCTAATTGTCACACCTTTAAAGGTATTCTTTAATACCAAATGCAGCAACATTCTCATTATCATCTTCCTCTTCTCCTTTCCAAAATATATCCCCTCTGATCAGTCTCACTCTGTTAGCATCAACCGTCTACCCGCGATCTTCGCCAGAACTTCAGTCTACATTATGGAGTGACTTACAGCACTGCATCTACCGATACATTCAAGGAACTTACTGCGACTGGTCATTACCCTTAAGAATTGTTGGTCTAATAGTATATTAGAGAACCATAAAAAATTTACTACAATCGTATCCGCTGAAACGTTTCCGCTGTCTCTTTCGATTTAACTATGATATGATTTCTTTTGAATGTGACCACGAATACCAATTCTTAGAGTCGCCAGGTTTTTAAAACATTTTATTAAGGAAAGAAACTAAACCAAACCTGAAGAAGAGAATATAGTTAAAACCTGATTTTAAACTTATAAAATTCTAGTTAAAAGTTAGCCGTATGAAAATATAGTACCATCAGATTAGAAATTAGCAGAGAAAGTTTAACTTAACTGTTCATTTCTATTGAAACTGTATTTTCATTTTAGATTTTTGTTATATATGTTTCTTTTTAGTCAAAAATAAAAAAAACTTGTTATATAGACGTTTTACATATTTAGGGACGTGAAAAGAAGAGGCTGTTAAAAAATTCACGAGAGCAGACGTGGCGCGTATCAAAGCTTTTGTACGTACTTCAACTTTTTTTGTCGGAGACGAGACGGATTAGAATAAAAGCTCATTTGTTTCGCCTCCAGAGGCAGCGACGGGAATTTACGATGCAGTTTTTACTTCCCAAAGATATATATATATATATAAAAATATACATTTTCTATATTCGACCAAACGACGAGACGAGGGAAACGTTCATCGGATGCTGAGTTATATGTTTGCCCATAACAACGCTATTTACGACGACATACATAACACCACATACTGCTCCATTTTAAGATAAAAGATCAGCCCAGTAGTTATATTACCCTTAAAAAACAGTAGTATTTGCACACAACTGTTACAGCCTTAATTTCAACATATATAGCCAGGGAACAATAATATCTGAACATTGTTTCTCGGCATTTAAACTAACATGAAATTTAGCACTATATCATAACTGCTATATTATTTATAAAAAAAAACCCTTTTCACATACCATTAAACAACAGTTAAAATATTTCATAATTAAACATTGATAAATGGAATTGGGGTTGTTTAAATAAATGGTACGCTAGTAAATATTATACCATGTTTATTGGATTTAACATTTACGTTGTTCAGCCGTGATTACGCATAAATGAATATACCACAGATTAAATAAACACCGTTAATTATCTGTGTATTTTATTAAGGAGATATTTATAATCTAGAATATAAAACAAACACTAAACAATTATTTTTAAAACTATTCATTATTGGAGACAAAAGAATCAGATGATAAAATACTACTATTCTATTGGTAACTTAAAGATTGCTAAAGACTGTTTAAGTATCTTGGGGTGGTCCCGAACAACAAGTCACAAGACCGAAGCCAACTTAACCTGCTCGTGGGACATACTGCTAACCAACAAATGACGCTTTGACTCCCACCAACCCGAGTTGGGCCAGCGTGGTGGGAAACGGCTCAAATCTCCCCATATAAACCTTTACAAACGTGCAGATCTTTGGGATAGGCCTGTGTCCAGCAGTGGACGTCTATCGGCTGATGAACATGATTAGTGCAGACATTACTGTGCTCCGGTTTGAAAGGTGTTGCAGCTAGTAAAATTATTGCAGTAAATAGACATAACTGATACCACAAGGCGAGGAGGACAATCTGCAGCAATGGTCATCCTTTTAAATATCTCCTTGATATCTTTTCATTCAAAGTCGCGTTGATAACAGCGAGATGATACACCTGTCTATAAAAACTTTGCGCTGGTTAGGATGTTATAGCATGTTAAGCATCGTTACTTCCATTAGCAACATTGCCTTTTAAACCGGAAATGGGCAATGTTTATATACACCTGTTTGACAGCAGAAGAAGGCGCTCTAATTTTATGAGCAAAAGTATTACTTACGTGCAGGTGAACGATCAAATCGCTTACGTTAAGTTAAAGTAAAATATAATGACTGTGTGAAGCAGGAACCACCAAGTCCTGTGTCACAATTTTAAAAGTAACATTTAAAAAACTTTCACAACAGGCAAAAGAAAGGTAATGAAGAAAATTTACAGCTTTATTAAAGCTATAAACGTTTCAGGTTAACTTGGTAAAGTTCATTTGATGATACTTTTTAAAGTCGATTTTATCGTTTCCTTATTACAGAGGGGTACCGCTTCACTGGTTATTTTTTTCATTATATATACTTTTCAAAAATTTTCAGACATATTTAAATAGGTTTTTTCAATAGACTATGTTTTAGTATCCTTAAAAATAAGTAGGTAAATACATATAAATCAGGAGCTGAAAGATTTCCTTTAATTAACACAAAGCGTTAAAATGGATATAGTGGGATTTAAACTAGTAAGAGTCTGGTATAACTCTTCTTTCTCCTCTACAGAAAATGGATATCTCAATTATGAATTCTTCACAAGTAAAACACAATCAAAATCCGGTATAACTTATTTTGCTTTCGCGGTAAAAGGATATTCTTTTTACAAATTCCTTGTAAGTAAAAAACAACCCTTTATGAGACATAGTTATATTGATATCTACAGCTATGTAAGCTTCATGTTTTACTAGAAAGAATATATATCCTCCACGATAGCTTTTGGTTGGTATCATTTCTATTGCTATCAGGATATAGTAATATTCCTAGATTTATATTTAAAGTACACTGTAGCAAGTGTATTTTGAGTTAATTAAAGTTATCGTAAGTCTCAAGGTAAACTCTTGGACATCATCTCTTCACAGATATCTTAACCACCATTATTAGAAGCAGACATATAATTAGAACTAAATGATTTTAATATATTTTTATGGTATTTCATAAGAATTAGGTCTAACTTTTCATTCCAATTTCTAAAATTTCAATAACGTTTTTTTTATTAAGTTATTTTCTACGATTTTTGTTTGTGCCATTGTAAAACATTGAAACTTTCCAAAGGAAGTTTCCTTTGGGGAAGGAATTTTATTAGATTCCGTTTTTAGCTGATCTATACTCGGTAATCAGAATATTACTACCAGATTTTAAATCTCTAAGCCTTTACTGGTCCAGGGATATGATGAGTCTCTACATACGTGGAAATCCTATATATTTATGTATATGTCTACCTAGATTTTGACCATTTGGAAATGTTTCTAAAACATAGATTTGATTAAATAGCCTTTGTCTGTAATAAATTTCTCTATTCAACTGGAAAAGGTCCGTCGCAATCGAAGTATTGGTGTACCGCAATTAAGGCTTTTTGTTAGTCAAGATGCATCCAACGGTACTCGTACGGATATTGATTAACCAAGTAATCCGATTACGAAGGTAATGATGGTACTAGACACTAATGAAATAAAGGCTATTGTATTAAATTATTTTAATTTCTCCAGCAACATAAATCTCATATAACGTAGGGGTAGTTGAAAATGCCCACATTGCTACCCAATAATTTATCATCAAACGCGAATAATTTATCATAAGTAATCTATTGTGAAAAAATACACCACTAATCAATAGTAGCGTACAGTGTATATCATACCATCATTAATAGAAGAAAAATAAATGCATTTAATTGTATAGTTTGTCAGAATAAGGGCTCTCTGTTTATATTATAAGTTCCCAATCTTTAACTTATAACCGCCACCCTTACAGTAATAAAAATTCCAAAGCTTTATTTTACTTAATAGTTAATTGTGTAAATTTTATATTTTTATACATATTCTAATAATAAATACAAATTAAAAGTTAATACCATTTCTCTGTTTCTAATTGTGTTATAAAAATGATCTAGCGCCGCCAAGGGAATGGTTCTGCCCTCTTTAAAATCATATGCTCTAGATAGTACAAAAGAAACTTATCATTAATCTTAAAATATATATATATATATATTTATTAGAAATATACTTGTCGTGTTATGTACGTATTTGTTAATTTATTTATGCATGTTTCTCTATTTTCTTTTTGCCATTTACCTTTATCTCTATTTCCCAGCTTTGAAAGAAATGTCTATACGCTATTGTGTTGTAATTTAACTAAATTTTGAGTGTTTCTAAATACTTTATGAGTACGGTTAAAAAAAAATCGAAGAGTAAACCAGAAATAGAATATTAAGTGCCAACTAATTGGCTCTTGGCAAACTATTAGAGATTGAAACGTGGCGAAATCAAATTCGCAGGCGCGCCGTCCGGTTGATTGCGAGCCACTCGAAGGATCGGAATTTCAGTCATAGCCACTCGAAATCGCTTTCGATTCGACAGAGTTGGCAAAAAATTAATTACAGAATGCTTTTATCGTCACCCATCAAAATAAGCCTACTCGACGTACTCCCAGCTTGACCGGCCCAGCCGCTTCCAACGATTTCCTGTGATTCTCCAGGACGACGGTCCATTTGCGAGTATAAATCGATCATCTACGAGACATGCCAATATATAGCTTTCAATCAAGGATATTTCTACCTCAAGTTTTAATTATAATTTATGTTAATACTGATTAAATTCTATTGTCTTCTGCTTCCTACCTACCTTGTTCTACATACTTTCTTCTCTTTTCTTTCATATAATACTCTGCTTGAACCAATGCAGTACTATCCCATGGAATCTATTATTTTTGCTGTATATATATTTACACTCGACAGCAACGAATCCGGGACACTTAAAAAAGCTGTCAATCTCAGAAGCTAAGAATGCTAGCTTAATGAAATAAATTGTATTTAATAGACAATTAAATACTTCTTAAATTAAGGTATTAAAGTTTCTGCAAGGTTATGTCATAAAAAAATCAAATTTGAAAAAGAGAGACTTTCGAAGATGGAACTACGAAATTACTGCATTTGATTTTGCTTTTTTGTTTTTAATCTGTCATTTAAGTGGGTACATAAACCATATTGATAGTATTGAATATTTATTATTCAACCCATAATCATATCGCTGACAACTGGAGAATGCACTAGAATCCTTAAAATGCTGGAAACCGACCGGAGTCGGCGCAATACAGCCAGGACTGTCGGTGTGTCGCTATCAACAGTACAAAAATTTCTCCGACGTTACCAGGCAACGGGCTCTAACGTATGTAGACCAGGAACAGGCAGAACTAGGTGTCCCACAGCACAAGAAGTTCGATACTTAGTGAACACCAGGCTTCGTAATCGATTTTTCACAGGAATTGAACTTACAAATCAATTTCGACGCCTCAGAGGAAGTAACCCAAGCGCATGGGACAGATAAGGACAGGTAAGACGACGACTTGCTGAAGCTAACTTGAAACCATTTAAACCTGCAAATGACCATAAACTGGAGCGTGGTGATCAGTATTTCAAGACTAAGTTATGCCTACAACCATTTAAATTGATATATTGAAAATTGGTCGAAAGTTATGTTTTCCGACGAATCAAAATTTATGCTCTACAAGCTCGATGGAAGACACAGAGAGTGCAGAAGACCAGGGGAAAGATTACATAGAAAAAAAAGTAGCCTACGGTGGTGAGTCTGTACTTGTGTGGGCCGGAATTTCACCTGAGAGACGCACAGAATTGGTGTTTATAGAAAACGGCTCTTTATTTAGCGTAAAATATGTGGAAAAAATCCTTCATGAATACGTTGGGCCATTTGTGGTCAATTTGAGTGAGGATGCTATTTTTATGCATGGTAATGCCCGACCACAAGACCGACAGGATTTATTGTGAATGACTACATACAAGAGATGAACATTACTCGTATGGAGTGGACAGCACGCAGCCCGGATATCAACCCGATCGAGCATGCATGGGCATGGATCGAGCTACAGATGCAGTACGCGTAAAACATCGAAACCCTCCCCCAATCACGCTTCGTGAGCTCAAAATTGCTCTCACAGGGGAATGGGAGAACATTTATCAAAATCATATAAGAAACTTGGTGCACAGCCAAACCGTGCCAAACCGCGTAAACGCAGTAGCGGAAGCGGAAGCACGAGGAGACAATACAAAGTATTAAAATCCAAGAAATTCATATTGTTGTACAAAAATGTCATGTTTCCTATTTTTGTTTTAAGGCGAGATCAGCAATTTTTTTCCTTATGTAATTTTTAATAAATAAAATGGAGTGACATAAATTTTTTTCATATAAGGGGTATTATATTGTCTATTAAACACCGTTTATTTTATTAAGCTAGCATTCTTAGTTTCCAAGATTTATAGGTTTCTTTAGGTGACCTGCATCCATTGCTCTCGAGTATATTTATGAAATGTAACTTACGCCTTCTGGATTTTTAACTACACAAAGAACTTCAAAACGTTATGTAAGTAACTTTATTATTGCATAACATAACTAGAATTTTTTTCTATCGCTTTCGTTTTGTATAAATCTAAATCTTTATATTATGGATGGAAACATATTGCGGCGTGTGACAGATATCATGAGATTTTCACTGAATCAAGTGAGGGTGTGAAGCCAAGCACAAGGGATCGCTCCACATATGTTTTCTTGCTTAAATTCGAAAAAATGAGGGTTTATGTTTGGGACTACATAAATAACTATATTGAATCTACGTTAGGAGGGTATTCTTATTAAATTTCGTCTGCTATTGACGTCAGCTTGTGTCCGTTTTCCGGTATTAAGGATTTATCTCTTTACGAAGCGAACTTGTATTGTTGAATAAAAAGTAAAGATCTTTATTAGTTATTAAAAATATAACAAAAAAAAATTAAAACATTATAATTTTCTTTGACTCTCAAAGACTATCTAACTCAAGATCATTCAGGAAAGTTAATATTATTTCTATTAAAATTTTCCGGAAATGGACGGACGCAAAAAAAAAGTAATATCTATGACATCTTAGTCAAAAGCGAACGAATGAAAAGAAGTATGAACGTTTGCTTTATTTTTATATAATAACAGAAAATACAGGAAATTAAGTTTTCTACTTTAGCTATACTGTTGAGATGTCTAAGTAGCAATCTCTCCCTGTCAATCCAAAATGTAACAGGAATAAGAGATAGACAGAAAATATTGTTAAAGATTGTTCAAATGCTAGAAATAACGATAACTACAATATACAAAGTAATTTATTTAAATTAGTAATACACGATATGTTCCAGGATTTTAGATAGATATTTATTGATGCTGAAATTCTGGAAATATTAATCCATGGCTGAACTATATCTGGAGTGAAGACGCGTGATGATGATCACCAAAAATCCGAAACTCAATACAGTAATTCTACAAAAGCACCGAGTCTATATAATGAGTTGTACGTGTGGATTTATTATTAACGTATTAATCTTTCAAACTTTCTTAATATATCTTTTAAAAATAATGAAATCTGTTTAATTAACATAACGATCTCCATCGTAGTTAACGGTTTCCGGTTCCGTATAATAAATACCACCGAGCAGTTCGAAGCGCGCTACAGTTAAAGTTATTATTAGAGTGACATTGTCTTAAGATGATGAGCGCACCTTAATATTTTGTAAAAGTCCATATTAATACTCAGTTATATTATTAAAAAAAAATTTGGAATAATGAAAAGTTCTTTTAATTTTCCCACTGCTGGAGCTCAGAGATTTCTCTCACAATAATAAAGAATCATCAACAATCATATAATTACTGGTGGTAGGTCTGTTACCGGAGACCGTCTAAGTAGTCATCACCGCAGCGCTTATATCTGCCGCCAAATAGTACAGTCATCATTACTTTGTTCCGGTTTAAAGGGCGTCAACACCTTATGTTTTAAAACGAGGAGCGCAATGCGGTGCAGGATGCGGGCGTATCATTTATCATCAGATGAACATATTTCTTGTCTCGTCGCTTTGATGAATACAAAAAAAAATTACGAGTGACACAAGTATCCGATCTATGTAATATATCCGGTTGTTAAGATGTTTTCTTTCGGTTCATATGGGAATCCAACCTACATCTCTTCGAGAGGTATAGCTCGTACGATGGTCTGCAAACGGAACTGTCAAGGATTTTCTTATATGTGTTTTAAACCACCTTATGTTTTCGGACGAGTATCTCTTTTTTTATTACAAAAAAAAAAAACTGTAACTCAGTAAACCAAAGCCATAAATCAAATAGCTTTCAGACAGCCGAAGCTGGTAGTGTAATAAAGGGAAAGTGAAAAACATATGATTTATATGTGACCGCAACGCAATATGTATCTTCTAAAGGGCAATAATGTGGGCGGTGGAAGATTATTTTTTAATGTAGCTCACAACTGGTACACTTGATATTAAGTGGCGATTTACAGTGATGAAACAGTCTTGCTGTTTCTTCAGAATATTTCTATATCAAACCTGGTAATTATGTTCTTAGAGAATTTTTAATAAAGCGACGAAATCAGCAGGATGTTTGATGGTAAGACAAAATATTGTAGTGATCGTTATATTTATGCTAGTATAGCACACACGACTATATATTTAGACAATATATTTGTCGAATAATAACAAGTATTCTTTCCGTAAATTCTTAGCCAGGATTCGAACCTGCTTACACCCATCATAATTACAGTACTGAAGCATAAGTATTGACTGTAGATATGATCAAAGGTAAAAGAAAGATATAAATGACAGTATTCTCTTAATAAGTAACAGTTTAAAAATTATTCTAAATTATATTAGATATGTGATATTGTGTCTCAAAGCTGTTAGCAATGGTGCAGTGTATATTATCTTAACTAGCTCACAATGAAGCAGACGTACACTGTCAGGTTAACATCTTTTTTCTTCGTCGAAGCCAAGGAAGGAGCAAGACCGTCACGTATGGTAATTGATACGCCCGCCTATAACATGGTGCTAGTTATGATGATATACAGCACCGCATTATGCTCCTCGCCTTGAGGATTAATTCTTATTACTTCAGTAATTTCACAAGTTACAATAAACTTCATACCGCAACATATTAATTTGCCATATAAAGATGTTGAGGGGGTATCTTAGATCTAAATAAATTAGTCTGATAGAAATAAATCATTATTATTAAGTAGTATTTTTTATTATTCTGGTTCCGTAAAAAGAAATTAATTAATAATGAATTGGATTGTTTATAATAATAACTTCTGTTCAATTAATTTCAACGTCAAAGTAAAGAGATTTTGTATTTGTATAGATAATGGACTTTGAAAACTTTCCGGATTAAGTGACGCTGAATCAAGTCACACTGCCGTTGATTACTTTCCGATGTGTACACAAATAAATCTTAAACCGAGTGACACGGTAAAGTTTAACTTATTTATTAAGTTAATTAATTAGAAGCATTTTAAAATAGGAGTTAAGTAGATAATACATTTAATAAAAACATAAACTCCTCACAACACCGATTCTTAAGAAGGATGAAGAAGATCGTTGGTTATTGCCACCTGTTTGGAATCTCATTATTAATAATATAAATTCTAATACTTAGCATGCTTCTAGAAGATTAAGACCTCGAGCTTATTCATAGAGGACGAAAAAAAGCTGTAAGGACTCTATCATACCGTGAGATCAAGACATCTCTTAGCTCAGACTACCTATGACTATGCCTGCTGCAAAGTATAAGAAATATAGATATAAAAGTGACACCGTATAATTTTTTTTCTGAGTGGGAGTTAGAAGAGAAAAAGAAGAAAATCATAGTAAAGAAAATATAATTAAATAAATTTGCTTCAAGACTTTTATTTATTTTATTTAATAAAAAAATATGTAGCAACCATCAGACTTCGTTTGTGGCTGAACTACGTGAGGTGAAGTAGTGAGCACTCATTGAAATTCTTAACCGCTAGTTCTCGTGGAAACTTTAAGTTTTATGAAAATATTAATATGAAATTCTAGTTTTTTTATTTGCTGTACACGAAGCTGTTTCACAGCACTTTTCATGCGAACATCTTCGTATGTTGATTGAAGTGTTTTGAAATGTGTTTCCACTTACGTATTCTTGTATGTATTTCTTTTATGATGGATATAAACCAACTTATTTATTGACAGTTTTTTACAGAGGTTTCTAAAGTAAGTAAGTAGTTAAAGTAATTGTAGAAATCTTAATAAAAAGCTTCAAATGTTAAATTTCGCAAACTGAAAACTAACATTCATATGAATATGGTGAAAGGTAATAGGTGTAAAAGATCTGAAGAGGCTATATATATAAGTAAGAAATAAAATCATCGATATTTTCTTAGAAAATCGAGAATTTTTTGAAAAATTTTAAAAAAAATTTCAGATGCATTGTTTTTAGATGAGGTATTCCATACATAGATAAATAGGATGCGAGCTATACTTCAACCCCTCCAGATCTTTTACATCTATTACCTTTCACCCTGTATATCGTCTTTATTAGGGTCAAATGTCGTCGTCAAAGAATTTATAGAGTATTTCTGTAAACTTGGGAATTATCCCAGTAAAAAATGTAAAGAAAAGGTGGTGTGGATTGAATATTGGTTCAAATTTTTTTTTTTTTTGTTTCTCTCAGTACAAACGACAATATCTTGAGGGAACGTGATCGGAATCCTGAAGCGTTGTGAAATTGAATCAAGATGAAACGAATACTGACAGTGTTTACGGTGCGAGCCGTTGACCCAATATTGACATTGATTATTGCTGAGATTTTAATTTATTTATTTTTATTTTTATCTTAGATATATCGTACAACAAAATAATATTTAACACCTTCCCTATTACAAGCATAAGGCACAGGAAGCCTGACTTGTGCTAAAGCAATGAATTATAATTAAAAAATAAAAATTGGTACAATGTTTTAAAACTCTGATGAGAATAAAAGGATAAAAGAAGTCTAAATAGTTGTGGGGGTTGTTATATAAGTTAACCACTGCCTCGTGATGTGCAGATCCAAAAAGATAGAACATATAATGAAGAAGGAAGAAGCAGCATGAGACGATGGTAAAATAAACAGTGGATATGCTAAAAGTTGAAGAGATTCATTGGATACTGGGTGAAGGAATAGGAAAGATCTATTAACATTCAACACTTATCAACTGGAACTGGTGATCATTTTTTCTTTTTTTTTTTTTTTGTTTTGCGTGGGGGAAATTAATTAATTAATTTTTAATGCCTACGCTTAGTCATCCTCGCGGAGGCAAGGACGAGTTATGTCGGACTTGCACCGACTAAAACCCCCACGATGTTCCGCCTCGTCGCTATGAACTGGTGATCATAGTATAATTTTATTTTCTTTATTAAATTTTATGAGGACTATTATATTGTTCCAATAACACAGTGGCTTAAGCTTGTTTGAGTACAGTCACACATTATGGAGTATGGATAGTGGTAGTAAGCTATCTATCTACAACCCTCCTACTGTAAATATTCCACCGTAACTTCATTGTCCTGTTCCGGTTATCAAAATTTGAATATTTTTATTTAATACTGTGTCAAATTGATGTAGTAATGGCTTCTTTATTTTTCAACGACTGTAGATCAAACAACGATGGGTGAACTAAGAAAGCAACCAAATGGTTACCGAAAGGGAATTAAAGAAAGGAAGGTAGGCAGAACAAAAGATGGAGAGACATATTTACGAAAAGAGATAGACTGGAATGGATGAGAAAGACTAGAGACCGAGACCAATAAAAAGTACTAGAATAGGCCTTTGCCGCTAAGGTGAATTGTGAAAGTGGTGTAAGTCCATTTTGTTTTGTTTCGAGAAAATTAAAGGTTAGTATATTTGTTGATTTAAAAATACAGGCAAATCATATGAGGTCTGGTATTGTTTATATTGTTTTATCAACATTTAATTTGTTTATATAAATTTGTTTTTGGCTAATTAGACTACGATAACACATATTTATGTGCTGTTAATGGACTTACACCATTTTCAAAATGAGACAATTGTAAAAATCGTTTAATTTCAATTTTGAAAAATCAAATATCGCTTAAAATATACTTCATTTCATTCAATTTTATTTTAGATGGCAATTACATTGTCGTTACAAGATACTGATTACAAGAATTTACTTATTCTCTGCATGGGGTGGTGTTTCAAAATATGTATTTATTTTCTTCTCACAGGCTATGCGCTATACATTTTCTAATACATTTCTCTAATTTTTAATATATATCTTTTAACTTACGAGTATTGGAAATACGGAGGTGAAACAATGCAAATTGTCCGCGAGGGAAACCGCGGGACTCAGCTAGTGTAAAATAAATGAAAAATAACAAAACAATGATCGGCATCCATCTACTAGATTCTTGATGATGATAACGCTGCGAGCCATTCGACTTTAAGCAGCTTATCTGACATTGGGCGCGTGGACCCGGATCCACGGCCCAATGTCAAATTGCTAATAATAATGCTAATAAGCATCCATCTGCTGTGCCACCTACCTCTGTCAATTGGACTTACACCACTTTCATAATCGATGATTATGCAATTTCATTTACCGACTGATTTTAAGTTGTACAAAACATGGCATTTTTTTGAGAAATTAAACACGGACTAGTTATATATAAAGAATTTACATTAAATTAAGCATGAATTACGTGATAGCTCATTTTTCTCAAAAATGGACTTACACCACTTTCAAAATAAACGGTCCATATGTAGTAAAGATTGCGGTGGAAATAAAGGCTTATTTAATAGCTACTTTGTAGATAAATAGATGTTGTATATATTTCCGAACACAATATACATTTTTCAATAAATATTAATGCATAAGTATTCAAATGTTCAAACACTCCACAGCATCAATAATTTGGACGGTAGCTCCCGCTCATAATTATTTATTGAGCACACATTGAGCCTTTTCAAATTGCCTTAATTGAATTTTCCATGAATATGTTGGTGTGTTACACATCTCCCATGTATGTACATTTGCATGGGATAATTAATAGATTTTTTTTTCTTCTAAATAATCAAAGTACTCTAGATAAGTATCACGGCAAGGCCTATTTAAGAAATAGACGCAGAACTGGGCGTTAGGCACAAACATTACTATGATCTCGTTTCAAGGGTGCTGTAGCTAGTGAAATTACTGCGGTAACGAGATTACATCGTGTCTCAAGGTGAGGAACACAATACAGTTGTGTGTATAACATTCTAAGTAGCGCTGCGTTGTTTTGGGCAGGCTTATCACTTATCATCAGGTGAACGTCTTGGCGAACTTCGGAAACTTTAAAGTACTTCTTAATATCTTTTTTTACTGCTAACTTAATTCGGCACAAAGATGTCCAGTAAGGTAAAGATAATTTACCAAATTTAGTTTAAAATAGGTTAGTATCGTTTTAATGACTTGAGAGATTATTATTTAAATAGGTTTACGAATCTAGCACATGTAGTGCTTATTTGCCTGTCTGCGTTTGAGGGGCCAACTCCACGGCGCCGTGGGAATGGCGCGCAAATCATCATATACTTCGTAAATATAATTATAATTGCATTTACTAATTATAATTATAAAAAGAATTGTAATAGGTTTTTCGGACGAATTAATCGACTTCGCATCAATAAATAATAAAGTGAGAGAGAAAGAACTTATTCCATAAAAATCTAAATTTTTTCCCATTATTAATATAATAAAATTACTAAGGAGCAAATAATCAAATATATTTTTTTCCTGTTAAATTACCACCCCTTATAATTAGCCGAGGAGTAACAACGCTTAATTGTATGAAAACATTTAAGTAAATTTGATATCGTACAGGATGGCGCAAAAGTAATCGTCCGATGTTTTATGGCTGAAATTAAAAAAAAATGAAAAACTTTGATTATTTATGTGGATTATTTTTATTTGGTCTTTTAATTTTTTTACATCAAGACAAAATTTATAGCATTTTCTGATAGGAGGATTACTTTTGCGCCACCCTGTAGTTGCAAAAGTATGATATATTAACGTCCCCGTGTATTATTTGAAAATAGGATAAAAGATTACAGCACATAAATAACAGAGTGCACAAATGAAATAGTTTTTTTTTTTATCTATGTAATCGATTCTTCTAAGAAAAAAATAAGGGTCCAGCAGACCCGGAGATTAATGTCGCGCGTATTTTATTCACTGACCCTCCGGCAGATGGTGCGCTGATATATCAGTCATGTTCATGTAAGTATAAGATAGTTGTTAAAAAAAATTGCATTTACAACAATAAGAATTTAATTTAATAAATGATAATAAACACTAAGATAGTAGTAAAACATATTAGCTTAGAATACTTAGGTAGTATCAGAGAGAAGCTGGAGCACAGCAGTGTCTTTATGGCGGCAGATTTATAATATAACAGTGATTCTCAACCACGTACGGACGCAGATTTGAACTAGTGTCCTCTCAGTTAAACGACATGAACCACCGTTGTAAAAATCACCAAATAAAACTAGAAGGGTTAATCTTCAAAATGGCCGTACTGGTTTATTTATTTAAACCACCTTTAAAAGGAAGTAGAAGAAGTATATTATTATACTGTTTCCCGTCCGCTTTGCTGACCGTTACATAGAATTAGATTTGAGTTTTAGACTTGAAATTTGTCAGAAATATTCCTGCTCGGCGGCAACCCTCCGCTCCCTGGGTCAATTCTTGCCTTAATACCTGTGCAATTCCTTTTGGGGGTAGGAATTTTATAAAATACATTTTTGCTTACCTAAATCCTACATAATTTTGGAAGTTAAACTGTTATAAATAAATTGATTATGAAACGGATACAATTTTTTTTTTTTTGTTAATGATAACATTTCTATTTTTTATTAAATAGAAAAAAATAGTATTATATCTCGATCCCAGATGACTATAAGTGATGCTGTGGTCAGTAACAGCCTTTTCACTTTACTCTTAAAGACACCCACGACGTATATGGGTACACAGACGCCGGCAAGTCGTTCTCTACTTAAGCTGTTTATCAAGAACAAAGAGCTACACTTCTTTGTTCTGATACTAGAGAATTTTAGGATGGTGACTGATCATGTTCATCGTCTTCCAGTGGTGGAACAGAGAAGAGGAAAAGTGTCATGTAATTCCAGCGCACACTATGGAATATTTTATTTATGACACCGCAAGACTGTTCACTCGGAGCTTGTGTCCTGTTGTTCTTGGTCAAGAATACTTTGGTTCCTTCTGCACCTAGTTTAATATCTTTATAAGAGTTTTAGCAGCACCTGCCCAGGACATGGCAGCAGTATACGACCAAACCAGCACGTTATATATGTTTCTATAATCAATACTGTAAAACGTTTTTCGTTTGGACGTTCAGTTTTGATTGAACGATAGAAAATCGTTTGTAATTTTTCTATGATTGTTAGGAAAAAAAAAAATTGGTCCGAATGAAAGCGTTGAGGCGGTGGGGAATTCATTTATTACTTTGGGAAGCTTTCTCTGTTCTTTATGAAGTCACGTAAAGCTTTCGACTTGAGAAATCAACCAATTCTTTCCTCCATCTTTTTCCGTTATACCCAATTTGATTGATTATGTGTGAAGCATATATATATATATGTGAAGAAATATTAATATTACTATGTTATTACTATTGTTACTTTTAATTTTAATATTATTGCCGTTTGGGTATGTTATATTCTCTGTATTTATGTTCTCTGTTGTAGGAGACTGACCATCAGTTCCACTGCAGCTTACCCTGAAAATGTTTGGAACCTAAAATGAAATCACTTAACTGTGATATTGATTAGACTATTACTTACTGCTAATTATCTTTCTGTCTTCGATGATGATAAATATCTTTCTATCGCTGGAGATTGTTTTTTTTATTAAGAAACTAGCCTTGCAAACATTTTTAAAATAATATATACACTTGGACATTTTACTTTATAACAAGAACTTTATTCTATTTAAGTATTACTAGTTATATATCAAAAAACAAAAACATTAACGAAAGTAGAATTATTGTAGATTTTTTTAATATAATGTATAAAATGTATAAAAAAATGATTTTTTTAATCCTTCATAAATTAAGGAAAAAGTATAGATTAAGTATTATTTAGAGTTACGAAGCGAATAAGAACAACATATACACAGCAACATCATATACATTGTGCTTGTCGTTTTCAGACATAAGATGTTAATTATCCTTACCCCGATGATTTCTCTAGGTATAACACCCTTTAAACCGGAACACAGTTTTCTTTGTCGGTGGGAATGAGAGCTGTGGTAGTACCTAGAAGTTCTTAACCAATGGATATCTATCACCAATAAATAACATTAAAGTACAATAACAATTTTTATGATGACGTAGAGTTGTTGTTACATATGTTAAGTATAATTATTGTTGTTAATATAAAAAAAAAATCTCAACAAATTGTTTTCCATTGGCGGTGTAAGAATGTTGAACTTTTTCCTACCAATATTGACTCTCACGTGCCTCGAGAAGTTTTCCAATATCTTAAGCGGGGCTAACAAGTTCGCCAACAAGGTGGAAACAAAAAGCAATTAAGTGTTATTAAATGACATAGTATATATATATATATATGTATATGTAGGGCGAAATATCATGAAATAATTATTAGAAATATGAGATGTTAAGAGATTAGTACCCGAAAACAGTTAAAAATTTACTTAATATGTTTACACGACATCATTTTGCTTAACCGTTTTAAGACATAAAGACGACCTTACACGTAAAGTAGACATACTATTATTCAAATATTTTCACAATTAACTTAGAAATAAATAGAGCGATGGCTTTAGCACTTAAACTTAACTAGACGTTTTGTAAAAGTATTCTTTATATAGATTGGTTCCTTTTAATATACTATCCTAAAATATTATCTTCTTAAAGTGCCTCTAGAACTAGCGACGGTTGGTGATCAGCATCTTCTCTTCTTTCTGTCTCTGGTTCGGCGGAACAATTCGGACGTCTCCGATATGTCACTCCATGCTCATACATATGTACTATATATAATATATGTTATATATATTTACTGGTAAAAAATTAACACTTGAATAGAATAAACTTGTATGTACTAACAATAATAGAAAAGCACCAGGTCATCCCCTGAATTGCGAGGCTTATTCTTTGTGCCATGTAGTTACCAGGTTTGGGGTGTTGGCTGGCTTCCGGTAATTATTTTGATAAATCTCTAAAAAGTTTAAGCGCACCGGACCCCAAGACCCTAACTTTTCCACCCCAAACGGTTCAAATATAAAATCCCACTAAAGCATTCATACTTGCACCGCTTGAGGTTCTCCGCGTTTTTAGATTAGAAAATATTTTTTTTTTATTTCAATAAGACGAAGGAGAGATTCATCTGATAGTAAATGATACGCCTGCCCACAACAAAGTGGCGCTAGTTACGATGATATACACTGCACCGCATTGTACTCTTCGCCTTGAGAAATAAGATGTTGACTATCGACACCCCAGTAATTTCACTAGCTACAACGCCTTTCAAACCGGAACATAATAATTTGCAAACTACTGTTTGGCGGCAGAAATAGGAACTCCGGTAGTACTTATCTAGACGGTCTCCAACTAAATAGACCTATCACCAATAAAATCTATAGATAACTTGTATAAGCACTAGAATCTATCTAGATTAATCCAAAAATAAAAGTGCAATAGTCATATAAGATGTTTATGTACAAGTTATACCATTAGTTAAAAGTTAACCGTAATATAATAGAAACAGTTGTAAAATATTTAACAGCTGTTAAAACCATTGTATTAACTGCTCATATCGTTAATTTCTTTAAAGGGTTCAACCCTTACCGTTTAATGTTGTTTAACGGTAACTTTAAACTGTTACGAGTAATGTTATAGGCTATAGAAAAAAGGTTTTAAGTTAATATATGTTTTCATATAAAACTTAAGGACGAGTAGATGTTTGCTTTACGAGTACAATTGTTGTTAAGTATTTATGTACCATTTCCTGTCCATAACAATAAAGTTCCCTGACTGAGAGACAGTTTAAGATGTCCTCATCAGCACTCGTCACGCCGTAAAAGGAGACTAAAATGAGAACTTAACAGATGTCGATGTAGTTTTACCCCAGCCCTTTACTAGCACACTAACAGGGTAGATCTGGTAAAATTTATTATTGAGGAAGACTTTAAATGAGATGATGATGAGTATTATCTTAAACATTGCATCACATTGTTCTAAGACAGTAAGTAGCTGTTACCATCAGATTAAATTGCTCATTTAACGAATCGATTAAACGAGCGAGACGTTCATCTGATGGTAAGTGATACGACAGCCTATAACAGTGTTGGTCCAGTTAAGATGATATACTCGACACTGCATCCTGCTCGTCGCCTTGTAATAGGTCCCGTTTCCGGCGACCGCCTAAGATACCACCGCAGCTCCTATTTCTACCGCAAAATAGTAATATGCTAATATTACTGTGTTCCGGTTTGAAGTTACTGGAGTAACGAGGCTTAACATCTCATCTTTCAAGGAGCGCAATGTGGTGCTTTGAGTATCATCTCAACTAGCATCACATTATTATGGACGTGCGTATCACTTACCGTCAGATGAACGTGCCGCTTGTCTCGTCGTTTAATTAAAAAAAAAGGATATTAATTTTCGTTACCCCAATTCACTAGCTAGAACGCCTTTCAAACCGGAACATCGTAGAATTTATATATCGTCTCCAGCATAATTTTTACACTTATGTGGAATAGAAATGAATTCTTCAACCTTTAAAGCAAACTTTACATTAGAGTTCTATATTTTTATTTAACCTTAGTTAAGTTAAACGTTCATTCATGAAGTTAAGTAATTTAGTTATGTGCTTTTTAGTTGAATAACTCTGAGAGCTAACATTAGTAGGCGAGCGCTGCGCCGTTGTTTGATATCCTAAAGCAAACAAGCGCTGAAAGCTTAGTGCGAACTAAGTGAACTTTCTACACGACACTGTAAACCTCTTACATCCTGTCAAAAAAAGGAAGCTGTATATGTTTATCTTAGCACATCGTAACGAAGATGAAGTGACACTGCTTCAAATTTTAACTTAACATCGTTTTAAATTGAACTTGAATGTAAGCTCTTAAGATATTTAGCTTACGATTTCCTTGCTATGCGGGGCAGGGACTTTGAAATTATTTTTTTTTCTTATTCCATTCCTCGCTTTTTACCTGCACAATGTCTATGGTTCCTTTCCTTCTCTCATCCATCACATTTCCGTCCATATCCATTTCTAGTCATTCCTAGTTCTGTCTTACACATCACCTTTCATCTTTCATCAAATTTCTTCCTCATCTTATTCCTTTCCTATCCTTTACGATTTATCTTAACAGTCTCTTACGATCTTCTGTATATATATTTTTTTATCCGATTGTCCCTTTTTTTTACATTTCACCTGTTTTTACTTTAATCTATTGTAATTTTAATTTTTTACATTTATACTCTTCTCGGTTACAGCTTTCCTTATTTCTATCAGTTTATATTCTATGTCAGTTTTTCTTTCAATTGCCTTCCCGATTACCTCTCTGCAATATTCTAAGATGACTGTCGTCCTCACTAATCACACGATATTTATCTTTACAGATATATCGTAGTGTATGTATACAATTTAAAAAGTTTCGTAAGAAAATGTAGACGTTCTAATTTCCTCTGCACGGGCTAGTGTTGTTAGCTAACAAGTTTGTATGAAGGTTACTAGTTAGTAAGCGGGAAGGACCACCAATTTGCATTTATATTAGCTGTTGTTAAAGCAACCAAACAACTTTATTCCTGAACCAGTTAAGTAACGTTGCAAATTAATCTAAAACAATTTGCATGTTTCATGTAACAAATTAATACATACTTCCTTAACATCAATGTTAAGACCTAAATGAGTGCATACACATTTATAAAAAACTATGAAATTAATCAAAAGGTAGTAAGGATAATTATTATAAAGAGACAGTTAATACAAATGCTGTAGTCTCAGGTTATAAAGAATAAGACTAAGTCAACCCTTACTTATTGAAGAAGGTGAACGATCTTCGGGTGGTGAATATGTAGACAGAGAAAAAATTGAAGTAGGCGCTTGTGTTCACAAACAACGCTTATAAAAAGAAACAAATACTTCAAATACATTTTGTTATAATGATTAATAAAGGCTATTCAATTTGAAAGCCATATTTTGATATCAAACATGATGTTTTTCCACAAAACAGTTGAAAGCAAACATTACTTAGTAAGTTACGATTCTAAACGAGCTGTAGCTAACCAAATTACGTAGCAAGCGAGGCGAGCCGTTCCACGTCTCAAGGTCACAAGAGAAACAGAGTTTCTGCTTAGAATTACATCGAAATAATTTAATAGCCTTCACAGTTTCATTTAACATATATACTCCAAAAGATATCATATATTATATTCATACTTGGTTTTTTTCTTTCCATTACTAAGGAAGAATATATAGTCAGTTACTGTCTATCTTGTACTTGTTGCACAGTAGTTTTTTGGTGGCAGAAATATAGGGATGCGGTGGTAACTACCTAGACTGTCTCCGGAAACAGAGACTAACCTCCTACATACAATATCAAAGCTTACGAGACGGATAAAAGGTATATAAGACATTTACTTGATGGATACTTTAAAAGTGTAATCATTGTTAATAACAATATCCTTCGTTTATCTAAAATGGTGATAATGAGGTCGAAGGTAATATATATGTTCGTCCAGGATACTCTAGGTTATTACATATGGTATATAAATTAGATATCTAATTTTATAATTTATATATCATGTGCAAATATTAAGGTTTTGTAGTTTAAAGGACGCTTTAAAAGTTATTGGAATCACCAAGGACGTACATATGTTATGAGGCGTTGAAAGGAACGTCATGCAGTATTATAGCCATTACCTGTTTTTAAGTAAACATTGTGATAAATTTGTCGTATTTACATAAATATTACAATGTTTTACATACATAGCCATTGGCACAAAATCACAAAACATTAGATCGGGGCAAGAATAAGATCGACGGTAGTACCAAGGTGAAGCTAAACGACTGCGCTGTACGACTTGGAGATGTGAAAGTTCAATCCCTCCTGTGAATAACCTTGACTGTATCCTTATGCGAGAAGTTCGGAAATCCCAGCACTGGAATTATAAAGTGGACTAAATTATCATATGTATAAAGGGCGTACCGAAACCTACAGCTTCATTTACAATTGCTTTGAAGTAGGCGCCAAAGCGAATGCGGTTTAAACAAACACACGAGTGAAAGCATTTGTACGAGACACGACGTTAGTTAACATACGTTTAAAACAGAAGAGATTATTTATTCATAATTTATGTACAAACGCCGCTGACTTGTTAATTAACTGTCAGTTAATTCTAAACCGCTCGGGCGTAACCAATTCATCAATCAAGTTCAACAGCTGTAGTTTCTCTAGGTCGTTTCATAACATTATGTGAATATATATATAAAAAAAGGAATAGTTGAAAAATCAGACCTCGTAGTTTCAATATGAAGAATGATTAAATATATAAATGTTCAGTACATATTTAATATAACTGAAGTTTGGACCAAAATATTATCTGCTTCCTTCTAATTGATGTAACTTAACGATTGCAGTCGTTTGATCCATGACTGAGTGTAGAAGTGACTGTGGTATTTATTAAGATACCACGGAGGTTGTAACGTCATCCTTTTATAAAAATATCTATTTATTTATAGTGGTATTCATGCTAATAAAAGATTAAACAAGAACATGATCATCTCTTCAACAAAAACCAGAATTGGTAGTGAATTAAATTACAATGTCTGTCCGGCATGTCGTTTGCGGTTGTCACCTCGAAACGTAAATCCCACAAGCCTGTTGAATTCTAGGTTCACTGCTCCTCATCCAGGAACAAAGTAATATTTGCATACTACTCTTCGATAGGAGAAATATGCACTTCAGCTCTTTAGCTGTTTAGACGGTTAGTGAAAATAGTAATTATTAAAAAATTCAATAATTTAACTGTGATGTCAATTGGACTATTACTTACTGGTGTTACAGCAGCTCCTATATCTGCCGGCTGACAGTAGTATGCAAACATTACTATGTTACGATTTAAAGAGGGTTTTAGCTGGAGAAATTACAGCGGTAACGGATCTTAAATTTTCATGTCTCAAAGCTGCATCATTGCAGTGCATCTTAATTGGCTCCATATTGATATATTCGCTTTACTTTTCATCAGGTGTAGTTCCTATTCTAGTTACTTTGTTAAATAAAATATGACAGTAATCACGAGTTTCAAGTGACAATGAATAGTAAAAGAATTTACTGTTGATAGGTCTCTGCTGTATAGACCGTCTAGGTATTTGACGCTGCACCTCCTATTTCTGCTGCAAAAGAGTAGTGTACTAACATTATTGTGTTACTGTTTTTTTTTTTGTTCGCGTTCGGTGGGTCAGAGCCTATTCATATCAATCACTTAACATCGAATTATTACATCTTATTTTTCTTCATACTCGTCTTTCACTCTCTCTTGTCTTACTTTCCATACTTATCTTTCATACCATTACTTATCTTTCGTACTCCATCCCAATTCCTTCTTTCGTGCATCCTCTCTGATCGAAGTGGAGACTGCCTCCTTGTATTCCTGGAGAGAGGGAGGGCCTGAAACAAACATTCCCTGCAGCATAAGTTTTCAGGCTAATCTTCTTTCTTCATTGTTCTTCTTACTTATTTTTATTACATATTATTATTTATTTTATTTACATAATTACATAATTTCATATTTCACTTTTATTTTTCTTATTTTCTATTTACATTTTTATTAATTATTTTGCTAATTACTCCCCTACTATACTCCAGAAATACGGCGCGACTTCCGTCTTCACTCATCAGAGAGGCGATGACTCCAGCTTCTATCTTCTTACCAATCTCCACTTCGCAGTCATGTGTGTTACTGTTTAAAGGGCTTTGCAGCTAATGAAATTAGAAGATTACAATGATGTGTATATCATCCTAAGTAGCGCCACTTTGTTACGGCAGGCGTATTACTTACCAACAGGTGAACATCTCGTTCGTTTCGTCGAATAAAAAAAGGAGTTAAATAGACCATACTCTCGGGGTTACGAGAAATCGCGAATAATTCCGATGCTTTCCCATTCGTAGCTAATACTTTAACATTTCCCCGATTTGAGCTGAAAAATATGTCGTCACTTTATACGTGAGCCCGATAACAAATACACAACGCCGAAGGTCTGATTTCAATTCAATTTCCTTACAAATAACTTACACAAAGACCTCTGCTTGATCTTACTTGACGTTTGTTATTTCTTACGCAATAATAAAAGTCTGCCACTTGAAATATGATTCAGTTTTTTCATGTTACTCTATTTATATATTCCACAGATGAGCTAGACGTTCACCTGAACATAGTGAAAAATGTGGTATTAGGGTGATATACCCTACAACACTTGCTCATCGGCTATATAAGTTTTCGTGTAACTTAGTAATCTCATACAGGACCTTTTAAATTGAAATTCGGTAACGTTTGCACAATACTCTTAGGCGATATATGTAGAAGCTGCGATGGTATCTACTTAGATCGTCTCCTGGAACAGAGACCTACCACCAGTAATTCTATATTTATTATACTTGAAATTTTCATCAATCTAATATGAATATATTTCCAAAGAGTAAAAATTGTTTCTCTGGCCCAGTGGTTAAGCGTTTGCCTTAACAGGAAGGTTCAACTTCAAATCTTAGACATGTTATGGAGTTTGAACACTGGTAGTAGATCTCTGCGGATATCGTCCATATAAGTATAGTCGTTAAACAGTAATGTGTAAACATTATTGTGTTCCAGCTTGAAGGATGTTGTAGCTAGTGAAACTAATGTAATAACGGTGCTGTCATCATCCTAATTAGCACCACTATGTAATCGGCTGCCTCACTAGGAACAACTTTCAAATTAAATATCTGCTGCTGTAACTTCAACATACGATGGACATTACATGAGCATACTCCACAATCACTTAACTCTATGTAAAATTGAGATCAAGTTAGCCCATTACAGATAAAAATATAACTTAACTTTATGAACATAAAGCGCCACTTGTTATGAGCTTCTTAATGTAAGATTCAGCTTTGAAATTGCACTTAGTTCCGTGTTATAAGCTTTCAGTTAGCGTTTGTGTTAGCATCTCAAACAGAGGCCTCTCCCGCCTCTTAAGCTGTTTATTTAACCAGTACATTAAGGCTGTAAAACTATTTAAGTTACAACTTATTAAGTTACACTTAGAGATAAAATATATAAACCGAGAAGTCTTAGTATCGTAATGCCACTTACAAACTTTTGTTTATTTTACTGCGATACGTATATCTCATATTAATTAATATACCCTTACCCTTAACACTGTGGTGCTACTTAGGATAATATATACTACACCAAATAATTGAGAATCGAATTGCTGTTCTCATTCTGAATCTTCAGTTTGAAAAGGGCACTTAATGACGACTGCGATACTACACTATATGCTCCTCGGCTATATATATTTCAAGTACCTAAATAATCTCATGCAGCCCCTTTTAAACCAGAATACGATCATGTTTGGGCTCTACGCTTTCGCGCCAGAAATAGGAGCTGCTGCTATACCTCAATCTCCGGCAAAAGAAACTTACCTCCACTTAAAAGACCTAACGAAAGAAATATCTTTAAATCTACCCTCGACATATAAAGCTAAAGAAAATAATGAAATTTAAAAAAAGTTAAAGTAATATGTAAACTTATTAAACCCAATTTTCCTACATTCTATCGCTAGTTAGGATGATATACACTGCATCGTAAGCTAGTCGGAAATGTAGGATATATAATGTAAATACTAGTATTTGGGGGCAGAAATAGGAGCTGCAGTGGTGCCTAGACGGTCGCCAGAAACAAAGACTTACCCCCAATATATTACGCTTGATAAGTATACTGTCAAGCTGTTAAATAACTTTCTACAATTCTTGTGAACTGAACGATTTAACTAGTCATTAGTTATCTAGCTCTCGCTGCGGTTTTATAACCGTTCATCTAGATAAAACGGATATAAGTAATTTATGGTCGGTTTTTAGGCAATATTAGATACACGAACGAAGATAGAACTGTGATTATATTCATTTTGGTGTTATTCTATTACAGGAAGCGATTTTCATCTCGTGGTAAACAATACACCTGCCCAGCCCGGCGGTGGTTATGATGGTATACATTGCACGACATTATCCCCCCATCGCATTGAAATGTAATATGTTGTCTTGTTACTGTAGTAGCTAGCTACAACCCTCTTCAAACCTGAAGATAATAGCGATTCCTTTAAATCCAGATGGATTCTGGCAACGGAGACCTTCCACTAGTGGATGTATTGTTATTACTATATATTATAGTACATATTTTTTATATGTAATAACTTAAAACTTATCCCTAATTACAATGAAGTTAAATGATGTGTTCTCCCCAAGAATATTTCAGCTTAATTATTAGATATTAAGTATTATTGACTGCAAGGGTTAAATTGTTTTTTTTTTCTCAAACTCGGCTTGTTTGTTAAAAAAAATAATGAATTATTTAAACGTCAATAAAGTTGAAAATCATTTATTAAACTTAAATTACTTTTATAAAAGCTGAAAGCATGAAAATGATATTAAAACGAAACCGTGTACAAGAGTTTGGGACTAGTATAAAGTTTTTAATGTGATTACTTCAGAAAAAATTACTCTTAGTAAATATACTTATACACTTAGTACAATTAGATCGTGTGAGAGGAAAACTTGGAAATTTTTAAATTAAAACACGGTTATAAAGTATTACGCTTTTATATAGTTATATAAACTAAGTTAAAGGATAGCTGTTGAAGTTCTAAGTGATGTAATGTTGGAAGGTATCTAGATTTGAATTTACTATAAATCCTACTCCACCGTTTGGATTCGGAACTGAATCAGAGACAACCAAGTTACAGTAAAACCGACGCTAAAGAAAGACGCTATGTTACGAAGCGTGATCAAGAAGTAATGGTTGTTGAGAACTTATAATAATAATAATAAAAAACGTGAAATATACAAATTTAATTAATAATTAAGGTATGTATATAACAATGGTAGATCAGTTAGTAAGAGGATTGTCAGCTGTAAGAATCTCTACCTTAAAGCGCAGGTTCGATCTCCAATGAGATTGTGTTTCCGATAAAGAAAAATGTCGTGAGGAAACCGACGAGTTCCAAGAATGAAAGCCACAGATATGGGACATCCACCAACTCGCACTTGGCTTGCATAATGGCGTTGACTTCCACCTTGTGAGAGAAGACCCCCATGTCCCTGCAGCTGCAATATTAAAAGATAGTTTATCACAATTGTAAATAAGCGGACTTAAGTTACTCGATTGCATTGTAACTTAGATACAGAAAAATGCAAATCCACAATTTTTTTGTTATATTAAAAAATATCGCGGTGTATTCAAGTTAAAGAATTTGTCAAGGAAGTCGTACCCAAGTATTAAGAAATTACAAAGTCACTTGAGACTGTATTTAGGGAACCTCGACACGCCTCCACCCTGTACTTTGCGGGGCTCAAAAAAGGAGGTCTAATAATGCGGTTTCATTTTATTCGCCTATTTTGTAGCCAATTTATTTATGCTGAAAATTGTAGGGATTTTAACAATGGACTACTTAAATGTTTGACCAAAAAAATACGTTCCAACTTGGACACGAGTGAGCCATTTTTCATGAATGAGGCTATTTATCAATGGTTCAACTGTTTGTGGATCTATTCTTCTACAGATTAGTATCTCTATATAGTATAAAATATGAATATATCCTTTAGGATTAATTTCAATAACACTACTGAAGTATTTATACATTTTATTTGTATTTAGGCTTTAGTATATTTATTTTTAAATACATAAATATTTGTTTGTATGTCTTAACTTATTCATCTAATCTAAGAGACATAATGTGGGACTTAAGTATTTTAAAAACCATTTAAACTGGTGTAAATCAAGAATCGTTAAAAGTGTCGTAAGTTTAACTAAAGCCGGTTGGTTCGCAGGTCGACCTATTTCTGTGGAGAGATGACCATAGAGGTCAATTGCGAATGCGCAAACTGGGTTAAAAAAATATATTTCGTTTAGTGCAGAACCACGTAACTGTTATATGTTTACGAAAAATACTAAACTGTATTAATTTTTTACTTTGTCTAACTCTCATCTTTTTAGGGAAATTCGGCGAAATATATATTTTCCATTTATACACTAGCTATACATATTTTGAAAGTGTCTATGGATGTCTTAATATAAACTTTCAAAGCTTCCGCTAGCATTATGTTCGCGTATGTTTCATGGAAACAGAGTCTGAAAAAAGTTGCTATGAATTGTCTAAAATCTGTTTTGTAATTAATCTATGTATATATATCGTCGCAATTATTTTATCTATCGAGTTACATTACCTTAATATAACAAGTGGAAACGGTAAAGAGTAATAAGAGTATAGTATAGTCTAGTATGTAGACAATAAAGCTTTGTACATCTATAGTACATTAAGTGATTCTAAAGTAATAGTCCGTTTTCTCCGCACCTTCATATGGAACAGTGGTTCCAGAGTTTTATTTTTAAAAACTCAACCATCCGTTCGCTCAACATAACTATTGTTATTAATAAATTGTTGAATAATAAAAAACTCGATTTTCCATACAATTGTGACGTCACCTGTTCGAGAGACAAACAACATTTGTTGCAACGCTGTCCCCACTACTCCACTAGACTATATACAACACGAGAGGAGAGGGAACGCGCATTGTTGTGAAAAGTCTCCAAAGGCAAAAAGCAAAGTCTACGAACGCATCATCCTAGAGCGTCTGCGCCATTTCACCGTAGAAAATACCCCTTTCCCCGACCAACAGTTCGGGTTCAGGAGTAGCAACTCTTACGTTCAAGGCGTCGCGAAGGCGTTCGACAAAGTTTGGCACGAAGGCTTCTTATACCAGCTTCACGCTCACAAAGTGTTAGACCGACTCGTCGCCATCATTCGAGCCAACCTCCCGAGCCGCTCCTTTCGCTTCCCGCCGAGAACGCTTTCTCCTCGATCCGGCGAATTAAAGCCGGCATCCCTCAAGGCTCTTGCCTCTCCCTGCTATTCTCTACGCGAGCGACATGCCCAAACACCGCTACGTCAGCCTACCTCTTTTCGCGGACGACACCGCTTACAAAAGGCGACCACTCGTCTAGGCTAGTGGTTCCAGAAGAGACGAATCGACGTAAACCCGGAAAAAAGGTAAACCATTCACTTAAACCACCGAAAGCGCTCAATCCTTCACATGAAGGCAATCTTACACGGCTATAAATTGAGCCAGATCTTCCTCTTCGGTCAGTCCATCTCATGGAGGGACTCGGCCAAATACCTCGGCATCACGCTCGACGCCAGGCTCGACTTCAAGGCACACATTCGCGAGGCGAGGAACAAAGCGGCCCAAGTGCTGAGCAAGCTATACTCCCTGCTGTGCATAAAGAACAAGCTCTCTCGCAGGCACAAGCTTCACCTCTACAAGGTATGCGTAAGACCTAAAATGTCATACGCCAGCGTAGTTTTCGTCCATTCGTTCGAAGCACGCCTCAAACCCTTCAGGTTCTTCAAAACCGATTCACCCGCATCGCAACCGGTGCCGAATGGTACCAGCGCAATATAGGCCTCCACAGCGACCTCAAACTACCGACCATTGCGAAACACTTCAGAAAGTGCTCCGAAACATACTTCGCCAAGGCGTCATCTCACTCCAACCCTCTGGTGGCTAAAGCGACCAACTACGAGCCGTCCTCGAATCCCAAGATTAAAAAGCCACAGACCACGGCATGCGCTAATTCCGCCATCGCCAAGGGTCCCTCACACCGTACACGAACCCACAGTCACCGACAACACCCACGTCGACCACGAATACTTCGGACATTACCAACATGCTCCAGATCTCAACATCACACCACCTTCGCTTCAGAACGCGGCGCCACAGATCACAGGCGCGTAGACCAAGTATACCCGCGATCAGAGGCAGTTCTCACCGCCCACAGATTCCAATACAGGCGAAGGTTGTCGGAGAACGGGTCCGCGCCCGCTCTCGTCGACCGAGTAGATTCACCAGAAAAACCAACAACCAGACACACATTGTGAAATTCCGCCGTCGGATAACTACTCTCCACGTAGTACACTTTTTTTTTAAATCAGGTCGTGGATCCAGGTCCACGAGCCCAGTATCATATAAGCTGTAAGAGTCGCATGGCTTGCAGCGCTAACATCGTCACGAATCCAGCAACGCGCATTTTGTTCGTGGCTCGCAACATACACGGACCTGTAGTACTGTCGTTGAAAAAATTTTTTAGTGTGTTTTTTTTTTGTGATTAGTTAAATTCACGGTATCTTTATAAATTATATCTAAATCTAAAACGTTACTGTTTGAATAAACAACTATGAATCAAGAAGGTAGTATTAATCATGAAGGCACACCTCCTCTTACATACATGTATATATAGGAGATAACTAGAGATTCAATTACTCATCACAACATCTCCAAAACTGTGAAATGTATACACTCAAAATTTTGTAGATATACTAGGTCAGCTAGGAATGGAGCTTGCGAAATCCCTTCCCCAAAGTGAGTTGCAGGGATGTTACGTTAAAGCGGTATGGGAACAGCTAGTAATTATATATATATATATATATATATATATATATGTGTTTCGGTTACAATTATTACTACTAAATAACCAATAGTAAAATTAATAATTACAGCTGTAGAGATTATATTCACTGTCTGTGTGTCTAGTATTCTATGAGCTGGGAGCCTTAAGTTTCCGTAAACATATTCAGATGCTGAGGGGCAAATGAAAAGCATGGAGACTAAATGAACAATGAGAGTGCAGAAGAAATACTCCGTAATTTTTACGAGGAAAGCAATTAACCTTGCGTATCAGTCATGAATATTTACACCTGATGAGTCGGAGTTACGTGATGTGCCTTCGAAAGAGGCATAGGCTCATTACAAGCTTTTTGTTGTTTAAAAATGTAGTTAAAAATAAACGTGGGTCTAGATTTAAAAAGCAATAAGAGCCTTAAATTGGAACCGGTCTCTTGGGATAAGTGACCGGAGAGTGCAGCCACGTCTACTACTTCCAGTGTTGACAAACGGAACGTGTATACCGTACCAACAGTGCATTCCATATTCCCAAGATACATAGGTTCTAACCCTATGAAAGTATAGTAAATAACTAAACTATTCACACGGAAGCTGTTATTTAACATAAATGGAAACGGAAATACAACACTTCAAAAAAGACGCAAAATCGACCTTTTGTACTTTTGTCATTCTTACAGATTTTTCCTTCCTTTCATATTGCTGTGGATATATTTACATAAAAATCAGATTACCAGTTTAATATATTTCTTATATAAATTGAGAAGGAAAATATATATGTGCCAAACGAATTGTCTGCTATTAGTACATTAAAAAATATATCTTCCCTCTATCAAAGTTATACAAAATATTAACGAAATGTAAACTTTGATATATCTCTAAATATATAAAAAAATTAGATTCCTAGTCTCTCAAAATACAATATTTTTACAGAAATACTAAATACTAGATAAATTTCAAAGGACTCGAAAGTTTTTAGTTACTATTATATTATATTATATCCAGTTCCTTTTCAAATTAAAAATATTTATTCAAAAGTCCTTTAGTCGTTTTAACGACACCAGCAAACATAAATCATCATTATCATCTTATAGACTTCTTCTGGACATAGGTCTCCCGCAAAGATTCCCACAAGATCGAGTAAGAATTCATATGGAGGGGATTTGGGTCATGTAAATATAGAAATATTAATTTAAAACACTCTTTAGGTTAGAGGTTAAAAATAATGTGTCTAAAAAACAAAACGTCAAGAGTCTCGTAATACCGGAAACGGAAACCGAAATTACTGAAACCTTGAAAATTATAACACCGACAGCATCTTGACCCGTCGTGCACAGCGCTCTTGATGTCTTCCTCCGCTATTCAAAATCTAGGCCACACTACAACGAATGAACGACGAATGTGAAACGACTTCAAAAACTTTACTATTGCTTCTTTTCACTCCCCTCGTGACGGGGTGTTGCCAGATATATATCTCCTTACCCGTACATCTGCGTCTGACGTAGCACTTCCCCGACGGCTGACCCTAATTTTTTAACTTAAATAGGTTAGGGTTTTACCACAAACCTACCACTGTCCTTTATTTCGATTTCTTCTCCTTCTTGTAGTGTTAAGTAGTTCACATAATTACTAAACTTACCTAGGTTAAACTCTTTCTTTTTTTATTGAAGATTTATCTCTTTTTAAGGACGTCTAATTAGAAAGTGGTATTGCCAAAATTTTATAAAAAAATCTCATCTCAGAGAACATCCCAATTGTAACGAGGACAACGCTATCTTCACAACTCTTATATGTATGTAGACGCCGTTATCCTTTGCCATCGACGTCAGACGTTGGAGGGTTGATTTGAGAGTCCCTAGTCACTGTACCCTCGTCGGATGTTCAGAGATTAGTCTAACCAGGTTGTTGGATATACGCTCATTGATCAGTCGCTAGAGCTATCCACTGCTACTTGGCGCCTGACACGCACTCAACGTTCACTTTCTTCGTGAGATAAGTATGTTATTGTTATGTTTGCTACTTTGTAGATCATTTAAGTTCTTAGTTTATTTTTTCTACAATCATTTTAATATAGGTATAAAATATATTAACTATATTTCCACTGCTGGGAAGAGCCTTCTTTCATTAGTAAAGGCTCAAAGCCCCACGCTGCCCAAATGCGGGCTGGTAAACGTATCATATCCACGAAAGTTGTTATTAGAACTTATCGGCTTCCTTACTGTTTATTCCTTCTGAATTTTCAGCTCGATGGGAATGGAACCCGCGCCTTTAAGAGACTTACGGCATACGAACTGAGCTATCACAGCTGCGTACATTAATAACCATTAAACATAACTAACAGCAAGATAAAAGCCGGAAGGTTCCCCTTAACGATCATGATAATGTCATTAGCGAATAATCAAATTGGAAAGGGTTACTATAATAAATGTCGGCCGACGACAATTATACAAAGTAATGTTGCTCGTACCTACACAACGACACAAACATATTAATAACGTTATAAAATTATATGATTCTGTTCACCTAACTTGTCGTCAATGTCCTGGTTAATTGTGAAAAGTCCTTGAAGCTGAAAACCGACTGGGTATATACCACTACAGCTCCTATTTCGCCGCCAAACAGTATTCTGCAAGTATTACTGTATTCCGGTTTAATTATTTATAAAACATTACTTTGGAATTGGATACGCAATTTAACTAGCAGATTCCTAAACCGTAAAGTCTAGTATCTAGACCGTTGAATAGTAGTAGAATTACTAGTTTTGAAAGGCGTTGTAGCTTATTAATAAAGCGAAACTTATTATCACTCAAAGCGAGTTCAACGCTGTCTTCTTTGTTTTTCTTAACTTAATACTATGAGAATTCATATATAGTCTCTTTCCTGTCTATCTAGTAAAAAAAACATTACTAAGTCCCGGTTTGAAGAGCGCTGTAGTTAATTAAATTACCGGGTTAACTGGATTCAATGTCTTATGTCTCCGACGACGAGCGCGCAGTGTGGTACAGTATATATTATCCTATATAGCGTCATTTTGTAACGGACAGGCTTTACTATCAGCAGAACATCCCAATCGTTTCTTCTTCTCCTCTTCTTTCTACGATTTGTTTACATTGTATGCTTCATATATCTTCATCATCATCATCATCATCATCAAAATAAATTAAAACAATTGTTTAATAGTCTATATGGTATGCATATATAGATATATAATATGAAGTAGTACATGCATATTCAGTAATAAAACTCGTCTTCGATATATGAAGACATTTTTTTTTTAATTCTTGTATATCATCATTATAATTATCAGCCTCTACCAAATATTCCCACATCGATCGGGTAGGGATTCATCTGGCCGGATTTGGGCCGTTTCCCGCCACATTCAATGCAGGTTGATGGGAGCTAGAGCCTTGTTTGTTGATTAGCAGGGTGCACCAATTCTTGTTTAATTTCATCAGGTTCAACGCAGTTCAAACAGGAATACAGTGACGTTTGCACAGTATGGTTTGTCATCGGAAATAGGAGCTGCGGTGCATCCTCGACGGTCTCCAGCGACTTGGAAGTTACTAGTAAAATATTTACTTTCTATTATTATTATAAACATGTCTTACAGTAAGTAATAATAATAAATATACGTAATAGTAATGAAATAAATTTCAATATATGAAGTAGTTCTGAAGCTGTTAGAGAGGAATATTCCTTAAAGCAGCCTTTGTTTAAAGTAGCTTAAAAGGGTACAGAGAGCTTCTTGGAGGGACCGTGAGAGGATAAATTGGATTATCCGAAATGGCATTAGGTAGGAAAAGGAAAATTTTAACTGTATTAGCTAATTCTGAAATTTAGTTTTAGTTGTAACATTTTGTTAAAAAAAAAAACATACGCTATCCTGTTTTAACAAAACGATCCCAAACGGAAGTATTAGTAACTTTGATAATATTATTATACTTACTGGTGGGAAACACCACAGCATCGCCTTTCTCTCGCTAAACTGTTGTATGCAAACTACTGTGTTTCGGTTTGAACTGCGCTGTAACTTGCGAAATTACTGTGGTAACGATAATGTATAAGATAGTCTAAAGGTAATGAGCGCAACGTGATGCAGTGTATATTATTCTAACTAGCACCACGTTTTTATGAACAAGGGTATCGCTTACCATCAGATGAATATTTTTATCTCATTGCTTCGTCGAATAAAAAAAATATATAATTCTTCTATAGAGTTTCCATGAATAAGTTATAGTTCTTAACCTACCCACATTTCATGGTTTTATTATAATAAACCATTTCTTAAATCATTTCTAAAAAATCACCATTTGTATACATTCATAAATTCAGGCTTTGGGATATTTAGCTATGGAGCCACCTTAATTGAACAAGGGTAAGGCCTAAGGGGTAGTAAGAGGGCGAAACGTAATACATGATTTAGTTATTAGATATTTGAATAATTTAAGTTAACCTACAATATAAATTAATGCGCTTTAGGCCTGAAGGTTTCTCTTGAGAAATATAAAGCGATTTTAGTTGCTTTTAATCGCTTCGTTTCCTACAGTTATAGTGTATGGCGTATTTATTTATTAATTCATTCGATAATTATAATATTATAAATTAATAAATAAGCACCTTTTTAATGTTTTTTAACTTAAGAGTCGGTCTTCGCTTATAACGAAAGAAGGCTTGGAATCTAAAATTGATGCATTTTTAATTATTACATTATCATTAAGTATTTTTTAAAGTTGCATCTGACAAACTCTTACTTATCAGGGTGGCCGAATAAACTATTAAAAAAAAATTGGTATATTCTTATATTGTATCAAATCATATATATCTGCTATAATTTTGCATACTTATAAAGATTAAAAGATAACAAAGTACTTTAATTAACAAGAACTGTGAAAAAATGTATATGCTACGTTTTTAGCTGTATGGTCACCAAGCTTTTGTGTCAGAAGTGGAAAATCCTACGCTGTTAATCTGAGTTTTATTTGTCGAATATACCGGAAGTGGGACTTCCTTCTCAGTTAACCGGACTATAACTTCTAGATTGTGTCGGATAGAAATATACAATGTTAACCGGATTTTACATTCTTGATAATGTCGGAAAATAATTGTTCATCAAAAAAATTTGTTTACGAAAACTAAAAGTAAAAAAACAATGAATAAGTACAACATAAATAATATCTTACGTATAATAATTTAAATCAAAAATTAAATATAAAAAACAAAATTACTTGGAATTAAAGTAAAATATTTTTATCTTTTCATAGCCATCCATTAAAACTATGGAAAGATTAATCACAGCCAACAGCTACAGCCTAATATAGTATAGCAGTATGTTATAATAATAACCGATACTATATAAAGACAATTAAAAAGCAATTAATAATTAATAATAAATACAATCTTCTTGGTCATCAGCCATATTATTGGTAGCATGAGCGTGGTGTAGATGGGATCTTAAAATTGGAAGCAGATTGTTTGTTACATTATGTCGCTAATGTTTTCATCGTTTTCAGTTGCATTTGAGGTTTCAAAATCTGGATCTCGTTCAGCTGTTTCTAATATTTGTTGATGGCTTTCTTGATTTACACCAATACTACACTTATCGCTGAAAACATCTCCTAACAAATCAATGCAATTGTATTAACTCTTCTTAAAATTCTTCAGGAATTGAAGATTCTTCCCCTAAAGATATTAAAGCAAAAAGGTGATCGACTCAATCGAACAATCTGTAAACTACGATACAATAGACAAAGATAGTAACATAAAGAAACCTAAATTTTAATTTAATTTAAATAATTAAAAAAAAAAATATTTTTGCTAGAGTTTGAGGTTACAATTGTTTTTTTTTTAATTCTTTATAGGTTTTATCGTTTGACCACAATCTCGTTTGATGTTAAGTGACGATTTGGCCGAAGATGGTAGCACGATAAACCTAGGGGGTGCTAGCTCCCAAGTGTGGCTGCCGGAAAACCCATTTAGCTATAGGTATTTGGCGAAAGATTTTCAAATTGAGGGTTGTAGCTAGGCAGTTAGGCATTAGAAAATGGCCCTTCTACCATGCTGTGGCTTCATCACGATGTTTTCCTTCGCCGGAAGCTCAGACTCATTTTTTTAGGGTATGATTTGAAATAGCAAGTCCGTACACGATACCGCAGAACCATCATTGCTTCAAATGTTTAATTGTAAGTTGTAGCATTTTACGTAATCAGTTAACTTTAAAGTTTTTCCAAACTTTTTCCCTTATTTACAAATAATGCAGCTACTACCAAATCCAACGTATGTCCAATTTACATTACACTATTAACAATGTTGATATTACCACATGCGACAAAACTTAGTAACAGGTGAACAAGTAACAACGTCGGTATTGCCATATCCGAGAATATTTTACGACCTGCAGCAAACAATAATGCAGGAAGTGGTACATGCAACAGAAATAACACCAAAGGAAATTCTACACTGTATCATCTGACATCTACTACAATGTTACCTTGTCTAGATTAGTTCCTACTGCTTATGTAAGTTAATAAATATATTCAGGTATAACGAAAATTAAAACCAATTTCCTGTTTCAAGTACGTTAAAGTTCAACTTACTTTTTCTATTTCTATTGGTGGATTTTTAAACATCAGTGGCGGTTAATTTTAGATTGATTTGAATATGTTCACAAAAAAATTATTTTTGTGCTAATTTTAAAATTTGCTTAGATCTTGAAGATATCATGAAATTATTTTTTCATCTCAACAATTTTTTTGAGAAAGGGAACACCGGGCGTGCGCTCCTCCCGTGAACAATGTACGAAATGGCAGATCCACGTGGCGCTCGAGTGCCTGCTCCTCTTCCCCGCCCTAGGAAGAGCGTCGCAACATATTTACCTAGTGTTAATTGAAAGTTATAAAAACTTCCTACATTTCCCATTTTGAAAAACAAAGAAAGAGTTCAGTATGAGAAATAATTCTTTGTGAGATTATAAGTATTGATATTTTTAGCCTTGTAGTGAAAGTAATAAATGTTAAAATGTAGCCCCAACAATATTAATAGCTGCAGTCCATATATACATGTAAAATGGAATTATACTACTCATATACATAGACTACTACTATATCGTAAATATATACATATTTTAATTTTTTTTTATATTTCTATTTGCGAACCATATAGGCGTATTCTTTGTCTAAGGTTATTCTGTAAAATATTCAAGATGAGTTAAATACACCTGTCTCGTGAGTTCGTTTTTCAGTCTATTTATATATACAAATTATATAGAAAATTATAATCATGCAAAAGTAATAATTATCATCTTAACAACCGTTGGATTAGCACTATTGAATGTATCTTTTTTAATTTTTTTTTATACAAGAAAGCAACGAGAAGAGAGGGGCGTATTCGATCCATATAACGAACTGACGCTAGTTAAAATGATATACACAGAACTAAATTACCCCCAACGCCTTGAGACATGAAATGTTGAATCTCGTTACCCCAGTAATTATAATAGCTACAACGTCCCTCAAAACGGAACACAGTAATATTTCCATACTCCTGTTTGGCGACAGAAATTGGAGCTGCACTGGCAACTACTTAGACGGATTACAGCAATGGAGTCGCACCACCAGTAAATCTTAAAATCATTGGATTTATTTGTTTAGTAATAATCACCAGAAAGACACAAATAACTTAAGTAAGATAAGTAGAAGAATAATTCTTCTCGTCATTCAATCGGAATCCGTAGTTTCATCACGCAGCGCACTAATCACCACATCCCTTGCACTAATGACAACCCCGGGAGTCGTTACTTGAGAATTTTTTCTTAAGCTTACACTTATTTCTTGCTTTTAGGCAACAAATGATCACGCGGATCACTTTACGTTACTTTATGTATCAGTCTTTTTGTTTTAGTGGTTAACCCTGCAGGTGGCATCAAAGTATGCATCTTAGGTAAGATCAAGTATAATTTTTTGTTATTGTATGCAACAAAGAGATGACCAAGCCTAGTAAGGATGACATATATACACAGCATCACATTGTGCTCATCGTTTGGAGACAGAACGTTGTTTTGTTACCTCAGTTATTTCACTAACTCTTTTTATTTAACTATACTATGGTAAGTGATACCCTGCCAGAAATAACGTGGTGTTAATTAGGATGCTGGATACTATATCACATTGAGTTCATCATCTTGACATATAAGATATCGACTCGTTATCCGAGTAATTTCACTAGGCACAGCATCTTTCAAACCTGGACGCAACAAGTATCTGCACACCGCATTTTTGGCGATGGATATAGGAGCTGTGATGGCACCTCGACTATCTACAGTCTTCTACTGGTAATCTTCTTCCTCTTAAAGTGCCTCTCCAACCAGTGAACGTTGACGATCAGCGTGGTACAATCCTTTCTGTCTCTGGTAATAGGTTTCTACAATAATCTATAAAATTTTTCATAACTTTAATGTTTCTAAATGATACAGAATCTAATTTAAAAATATTAAAACTTGTTCTGTGGAGTAACTTAAAATTGATTAATGAAGAAATGATATTAAAAAAAAAACAAGCGTAAGCGCCTAAATCTACTACAGAATTTCTCATTAATAAAAACGGAGCTTTCCCTCGGACGTTTATAATCATAAACAGTAACTGAATATTTCGCGTTGCTACAAAACATTCATTTGTAAGGATCAGAATGGCCGCCTTTTATTTCAGGCGCTCTCAGCTCGACTCATCGCCGAGACGAAAGCTGAAATGTAATTAAACGCTTGTCCCTCAGTCTGAAACCTTGTAAATTGAATTTAGCATGCTTGTATATGTAACATCCTATTATATAGTTACCTTTCATTAATGCTCTAGCTACGAGGGAACTTCGAGTTTAAAATTACTAGGTCTCTTGTTATCTTATCAGCCGGATAACGTCCACTGATGGGCATAGACCAACGGTCTCTTACATCGATCCTCTTATTTTATAATTTCTTCGGGGATTTGTGGGCCTGGGGTTCGTTCCATTTTTGCTTAGTTTCTGTTTTCTATCTCATTCTCTCCTCTCATCCTGTTCTTCTTCTATTCAGTTCTAGTCGTCCATTCTTGTTTCTGTCATCTATACTCCATCCTTCAACGATTCTAATTGACGGTGACCTTAGCCCAATGCGGGTTCGTGGGTAGTCAGAGTCTCGTCTGTTGTTTAGCAGGGTGCACCGCGTGCACATACGACATAAGTCAATCTCACCAATTGACTTATGTTCCGTAAGATGTTCGGCGGAACCCCTTACTAGATTTACTAATACTAAGTTACGCTTGATGATTATCAGAAGGGAGACTTGCGTTTTATCATTTAGATTGATAACGTCATCGTCTAATTCTGCAGCTTAGTAATATTGTGCAAAATTATTCCATAACAAAGACACTGTGGTTAGTGTCAGCTACAGTGCCTTTTGGTCGAAACACATATCTTCACTCAAGAATTCAATGATTTAAATAAGGGTTGCAATAGTGCCTTTTTAGACGGTCTCCAGCAATAGAAACTGCGTCTCAGAAGAGACCTTATATTTTAACACCCCCGCAACTCTCTTCGGGGGAATGAATTTTGTAGAATCCGTTCTTAGCTGACCTGTACTCGGTAAAAGGAATATTTCTACAAAACTTTTAAGTCTCTAGTTCTTATGGTTCCAGAGATATAGTGATATAGATATAGATATGTAGCTGGAGATATTTGATATATATAGAAGATTAGTCTATGATTAATCAATGTATAAAATTTATAATATAATTCTGAAGTATCTTTCGCAGTAACTCATATAAAGTTAAATCTTAAAACTGATTTTTTTTCTAGCTAACACATTTATTTAAATCACCTGAGGCGATAATAAGATAAAATTAAGATCAAAATAGATACATCCATTTAAGAGCTTACCACCTAGATAGATTTTTAGCGTGTTTTATTAGAAAATAGACATACATTTTAAAACTGATCTAAAACTTTAAAGTAGGAGTTATTTCTAAATCACTTCATGTAAGTGAAATGAGAAGAACAACACCAAAGTTTGTTTTGTTCTTCCGAGAAGTTTCGAAAGTATCTTATGCTAAATCCACCCTCACCGTTCCCTTGTCTATTTCGTTTCTGTTTTCACAACTCTCCAGAAACTTACGGAGATTTCCAGTCTGCGGCTGTAGCGGCTATCTTGAGGATCATGAAACTGTATTACTAATACCAACTGAGATAAAGTTTTATGTTAGTATCATGCAATCACCACATTCAATATGTTTACTTGAAATAATTTATATATATATATTATATATGTATATATAGTATGATATCGGAGTTTTATTAAAATTTACACTTATATACTTTCTATCATGAAGCAATGATAAGATGATGTAAATCTAGACAGACTTTGCAAAGAGATCTATAACTATACATCTTTAATCAATTTGATTCATGCAGCATGTTTGGCTTCAAGTCTTTCTTTTGGTCTCTCTTAAGTTAAAATGAAGTATTTCTGTATATAAAAAAAATCGCGTATCTTTGAATCATAGCTTACGATCCCTCCCTTCAACCAGTCTATTTCCGTTACATGTATCCGAAGCTGTGATGGGATTCCTTGAAGCGATACGCGTGGAACATCTGCGCTCATTAATATTCGCTTGACGAGCTACGATCGCAATGGAGTCGTGCGTTGATCACAATTTAATATCGTAATTAACTAAACTTAACCCCCAACTTGGTCACTGTAACGCCCCTCCATATTGTAAAAATGTATTTTTTCTGCACGACGCTTTTCATTTGAACACATAATTGGTATAATTGACCATGACAGTAAGGTGCGAATGTGGATATTCAAACAGTAGTGATCATTTATCTTTAAGGTAATAAGGTATACTACGTTACTTCAGCAGTTTCTCCAACTAGACAGGTCCTCACATAAGAACACAGTAATGTTAACATGGGAAATAATTGTACCAGAACCTTAAATAATAAACAGCTCATCTAGATAGTAGTTCTCTGTTTTTTTTTAATTCTCTCTCTTTTTATCGTCATTTCTTTTTGTTCTCTCTCTCTCCTTTCATTACTCATTATTACCTTTTTTATTCCTTTCTCATCTTAAGTTCTTATGGCAGTGTAGAAACATACTGTTTTCTGGTTTGAAGGAAGCTGTAACTAGGTAAATGAGGTAATGAGATTTAACAACATCTTACGAGTCAAAGCGCCGAGCATTACGTAGTGCTATGTCTTAACTAGCGTCATGTTGAGCGGGCGTATCAATTACCATCAGGTGAAGGTCTCGCTCGTCTAGTAGCTTTATCAAATTAAAAAAGATGAAACTACAGTATTTCAATTCTGGTACCTATATAGGTAAGTTTCTGGGTGTAAGGGATTCTGCACAACAGCTCACGGGACTCAAGCTAACCTCACCAGCTCGTAGTGCACCTTGCTAATCAACAAATGAGGCTCTGGCTGCTACCAACCCGCATTGGACCAGCGTGGTGGGAAATGGCCCAAATCCCCCCATATGAACCTTTACAAATGACGACCTTTAGTGCTCAGTAGTGCCGGAGGCTGTTGCCTGTAAGCTCGCGAGAAACCGCTGGATGCGGGCAGCGCAGGACCGTTTGATGTAGAGATCTTTGGGGGCGGGCTATGTCCAGCTGTGGACGTCTATAGGCTGATGATTGATAGGTAGGTTTTAATATAATGATTCCGATACAAAATTAATATATTAAGATTCAGAAAGGGTGTATTGTAAAGATATAAAACAAACGTGTAACAAATTACAGTTATATTTCACCCTTACAGTTTTAATTATTAAAAACGTTTTATTATTATATTTATAATTATAAATAACTTTTACTAATATATTATTATGAATCTAACCTTCCTACTCTTATTTAATACTTGTGTTACTTTCAACGCACGCTGCGAGGTCCTTGACGTGACAATAACAGGTAACTGTTACCTAATTATATTTTAGACTCTAAGTTATAAGATTAATCGATGTATATCCAAATAAGTAAGTCATCCTTCGGAAGTCTTGGTTGACTTCTTTTCTATTTCATCCTCGTCGTGCTCGTGCCTTTGAAATAAGATCTTCGTTATAGACGTCGTGTTTCAAAAGCGGTATACGTCATTTTAGTTATTTTAACTTGATGCATCTTAGAAGTATGGTTGATAATGTCTGTTCACACAATAACTTTATATTTATTGTAAATATATTAAGTTAGCTTCAAATCTATACTGTGTAAATTAAGTTGTGTGTGAATGATACATGTTTAGGTATTAACCGCTGTATTTTACTTTGTAGAAAAAGCTCTGGATAGATACGTTAAGTTTTAAATCTAAGTAATCGAAAGAAAACAGTAGTACTAGAGGAAGCTCTTAGTCAATTCAAAATATAAATAATTTTTGTTTATATCCGTTTGTAAATTAAATACTTGTATTCTAGAAGATATAAATTCATTCCAGTGGCTTCCTGTAAAAACAAGCTGTCTATTTATACTCAATACTTTGATACTGAAAGGACTTTATTTATATTATGTATAGTAATAATTTAACATAGAAAATACTCTTTTAAAATAACAGAAACTCCTTACTAACTATTTGGATAAACTAAAAACAGGATAAAAACAAACCAAAGATAAAATATGATAGATAATTGTTAGTTACATAGATCAGTAATATATTATATGAACCTAGGAAACATTAACCTAACTTTTTTTTTTATTAAAGGAAGCGACGAGACTAGCAGGACGTTCACTAGACGGTAAACGATACGGTTGCCCATAACAACGTGGTGTTAGTTAGGATGATATACATAGCACCATATTATGCTCGTCGCCGTGATATATATATTGAGTCTCGTTACCCCAGTAATTTTACTAGTAACAGTGCCTTTGAAACTGTAAAACAGTAATGTTTGTACAGCACTGTTTGTCGGCTGCAATAGGCACTGCGGTGATACCTAGACGGTCTCTAACAAGAGAGAGCTGCCAGCGGTTAATTAACAGCTGTATATAATTAACTAATAAACAATAAGAGACATCATGAAGCAGTAACATGTTTTAACCGCGTAGTTAATGTGTGTGTTATATATTAACGTGTCATCGATGTGAGTTAAACGGTTGGCTGTTTGAAAGCAAATTTATGATTCCTAAAATTGTTCAGAACTTGATGTTATTTTAAGAATTATGCGCGGCCATTAGTGGTAAATGCCCTCACTTAAGACTTTTTATGATCTTGTTTTTAACTGATACCGAGTATATTTCCGTCCCGTGTCGCTTTGATCTTGGCGGAAAGTTAAATATATTGGTTAATTAAATTGAACAAGCCGAGGGTTTCTTTTATCGAACCGATGAATGTTTTAAGTTACAACGGCTGTAAAGTGGTTATCTTTTAACAATTAGTAGCGTCCGGTGAACGGGAGAAAATATTAGTACTTTTCATCTTGGTCCATTGTGGTATACTATACAAGAGCACTAGTATACAAGGAATTCTGATAAACCTTGGTAACACGAAAGGTTCCTTAAATGATAATTTTATTGTTAGATATCCAAGATTATTTCTGATTTCCTACATCCTTTTCTATTCACACCAGAAACCAATCTTCTGGTAAGTTTGTTTACTTTGGATGTACTTAGAAAGTCTCAAAGATACGATTGTATACGAAGCTTTTTTCTATATGTTGTGCACAAATATTACTGTGTTCCAGTTAGCGAATGATTGGACAGACATGTTTTTTTTTATTATTTGATAAAACAACGAGACAAGACTTGATTATAAATCTTACGTCTGCCCATAACATGGCGCTAGTTAGGATGATGTAGACAGCATCCAATTGCGCACATTGCTATAAAATGTAGTATATGATATAAGTCCCGTTGTCTTAGTAATTTCATTAGCTACAATGACCTTCAAACCGGACGGTGGTTTTAACTGTCAAAGTAACTGATGCCCTTTGTATCCATCGAAACGAGCAGTGTCATCAAACGCAGTGGTTACTAATAAATTATTAGATATAAGAAAAACATAGCTCTGTTCTTTTATTTATAACTAAACAAAAAATGGTGATAGGCGTTTGCTACCAGGAACCGTTTATGTAGGTACCACCGCAGCTCTGGTTTCTATTGCGTTTCAGTATTAGGCAAATGTTACTGTGTTCCGGTTTGAAGGGTGTTATATGAAGTACAAAGTTCGATAATCTAATCGAACTTTACATAATGTGGTACCATGTATGCCATCCTAACCAACGCGAAGTGGTTATCAGTTGTATTAATTACCCGCAGGTGAAAGTCCCGCTGACTGCGTCGTTTTGTATAATAATAACTGAAGGTGCCTAGCTAACCTAATGGCTATTGTAGCTTTCAGCAAAAACTAAAATATTAATGATTGAATGTATAAATAAATCAATACACTGTGAGGCCAATTCAATTTGAAATTTAGCGTCGCGTTTAGCTTTCACTCCGGTCGGATATTGCGGCGATCCATCATACAGGGAATAAGGTAGGATTGTATTATATCTCGAAAGGTAAGAGGAAACAAAAAAATAGACATCTTGTATAGAAAAAAAATTGCTTATAATTTGTGAAAATACTATTATACATTTCATGTAGTTAAACGCAATGTGTATAAACTTTCCCCGTGACGACTACACGGAAGACGCAAGTTCGATCCTAGCTCCATATATTTAACGCTTAGGCACCCTAGATAAGGAAAATTGTGACAGAAATTGAGGAGCAGGAGGTTAGCGTGGTACGGGCGTGTTATGCGGAAGGATGAAGGACATATAAAGAAAGTAATGAGAATGAACTTGGATGATTATAAGGGTAGAGGAAGACCGAACAAAGTGTGGATAGATTGTGTGAAAGATGACATGTGTAAGAAGATTGTGAATTCAGATATGACGGCTGATAGAGGAATACGGAAGAGAAGTATATACTGTGCCGACCGCATATAGCTGGGGAAAAGGCAGGAGGAAGAAGAATTCTATGTATCTTTTCAGGAGTAAATATTTTTTGCTTATAAAAAATGCTTATATACTTGAGTAATGTAATTATGAACTCAAAATTCGAACTACCATAACTAATTTTAAAGATCAGTATTAATGAAAACGAAATGAGTGTGAAATAAGAATATCCTGGATAAAGGATCTACGCTTGTAGTTTGTAAAGATAACTCACCTTTCGATTTTTAGAGTCAGGTTGCCTTAATTGTCGCGGACCTTCAATATAAGATGACTTTATTAACAAGTACATGCTTTAGAGCAAAGATCGTGAGTAAATTTTGTTTCAAATTATATTACTATAACATTTTACTTTGAAACATATTAATTAATTATCATGTAACATATCCTAATTAGTGATTATATATCGTTGTTATTTTGAAAATGTATGTATAATTTAATATAGCGCTTAATTCGCTCTCTTCTTAACAAACTAAGTTATTGTTAGCTTTTTTTATTCGACGAGAAGAGTTCGCTTGATGTTATTGATACGTCAGCCAATAACGAAGTGGCTCTAGTTAGGATAATATATACTGCACCAAATAGTGATCATCGATTTGAGATGTTACGAATTACTTAAGTGATTTGAATAGAACACATTATTTATTGTAAGCTACTGTATGGCGGAAGGAATAGGAATTACGGGGGTGCTAATCTAGATAGTCTCCAACAACCAGAGACATAGAACCGGTAAAGTGATAATTGTTGGCGGTACGTTTGGAGGGTTAAGGGCACTTTAATAAAGTATGTTTGATTAAATGATTTTTTGACTTTGAATATGAATCAGAGAAGCCGCACCCGTACGCGGGTTAGCCGCCACACTGGGGTATATTTAATTTGCAGACGGCAACGCCAGTAATACAATCTGCGTAACGAATTTATGAATATAAAATTATTCCTTTTGTTGACATTCATCTCAATGAAAAGAACGACGAATATTTACTCAAACATTATTAATTTATGTCACTGCAGCATTTAAGGCATATTTTTCATTTTATATTAAATATCTTTTTCAAAGTCAATAAATTAACACTACTAGTATTTACTTCACAAACATATATACTTTTATGTGAAGATGAAATCTTTTGGATTATATATAAAACTAGCTGCTTCCCACCAGCTTTGCTGGTCATAACATATATTTGAAATTTAGACTTGAAATTTGTGAGAAATATTCCCACCTGGCGGCAACCCACTGTCCTCTATGCCCCATCTCGTCATAAACTCACCTTCAACTCCTTTTGGGGACAACAATTTATAAAATCTGTTCTCAGCTGACCTATAATCGATGAAAAGAATATTTCTACTAAATTTCAAGTCTCTAAGTCTTATGGTTCCAGTGATATCCCTATGAGTCTCTATGATACATAAGTGAAAATCCTTTATATATATATATAGATAATATTGACTTATTTTTTATTTATTGACAAACTTGGAAGAAAAGTTCAAAAGAGGAATAGAACAATATTTAACAAAATTCTTTTCATGAAATTGCGAAGGTGTTACATCCGGCAAAGCTAGTGAGGAATCGAGTTAGTACACCAATAAACTTTCCGAGAAGAGTGACTAAACCAATTTTGTATACCGAGAATACAATATATAACATAGATTTACATATTATTGTATAGTGTGTTATGATATTGATATGGGTAAAATATTAATTCTGGATACACCAATTTCATTATACAGCTCGAGTCGTTCAGTCATTCATCAATATTTCTAAATGTCGCGAAACAGCCGTGCGACGGTTGGAATAGTATAAATAATTCAGATGACACGGCGAAATTCGGTCCGATGGCCCCATGTCCCGTCATTAATCATAAATATTGTCAAGTTCCTGAAGGGAAAGAATACTCAAATCGCAAAATTACTAAAAACACTTCCAACGGGACGCCAAAACACTTTAACACGCTAGTGGTAAGGATTGATTTTGAATGTTTAGTAGATATTTGTCTGTCGGGTTAAATCTGCGGCGTCGGTCAATGCACCAGTTAACAATTTGAAGAATCCGTGGTAAGTTGAAAGTTTCAGTGTTTGGACGAGAGCCAAGCTTATTAAAATACATGTCAAAGCGTCCCGTGCTTTATGATACAAGACAAATATGTCGGGGACATGTTTCCTGTTTTGCACTTAGTGTTCCAACATTTCTCTCTGACCTACACTACACTAAATCATTTACGTTTTAAATGTATATGACATGTTTATATAAAGTTCATTCCAACCCTTAATTTAAAACTGATTTATGTGTTTAATGGAAAATGGTTAAAACAAACGATTTTGTAACATGCACTAAAAATTTCCACAAAGTATAACTTCTTATACCTCTCCAACTAGTGAAGACTGGGCACCAGATCTGAGAATTCCATTCTATTGCAAATTTTAACGACGGCTATTAATTATTACTTACTTCCTTTCATATTATCATCATTCATAAGTTAGTCTTCTTATAATTTCCTTTAAATTTTGTTTACAAAAATTTCTAATTATAAACACCCCTCGTATAGTTCTCCCTACTCGAGGTTTTTATTCACACGCTAGCTAATTATTAATGAGTCTTATTTCCACCAAAGCTGTTCTTCACAGAACGTCGCAGTTTCCATACGATGTCTTCCTTCACCGGAAGTTCAGTGGCAATCTAACTAGCGTTTCTTCTAGATTAATGCTTAAATAATCGCCTTATCAAAACAAACTGTTACATATGATGTTTGGTAGTCTGTGTCATTTATAACCTCAATAACCAATTTAATTATAATATATTATATAAGATCATAATTTTTCTCCACTGTTGGAAATAGGCTTCTTCAATATTCTATCAATATTAAAATTTAAAACATAGCAATTTCGTAGTGTGTCTGTTCATAAGCTCACCCTAATCAAGCTATAAACTAGGGGTGCGCGCTAAAAATCACTTTCGTCGTAAATTACAAAGCAAATTTTAAACGGGCAATATGTTCAAAAGTTACTGTACAATACATAACTTAACTATAGAGGTGATGAAATAATATATATTTAATATTAGTTAATATTTATACACCCGGAGGAGTTAATTTAACCAAGTGTTTTATCTAATATAAGTGAAATGTCTACCCATAATAACTTTACATTCATCCTGTGTAAGATTAATATGTGAAGGTTATAAATAATTTCGTAAGCTACAAGGCCTTACAAATCAGAACATAGTAATTTTACTTACTCTCTTACTTATCTTCTTACTCATCGCTTCCGCTTTCGAGTATCGCAAGTGTCTTAGCTATTAAGAAGTACCGACAATAGTATCTGGTGGTAGGTTTATGTTGCCGGAGACCGATACCACCGCAGCTCCCGTTTCTCTCGTCTGACAACAGTATGCAAACATTACTGTGTTCCATTAGTGAAATTACTAGGGTAATGAAACATGAAAATATTTTGTGTCGAAGCGTCTAGTATAATGTAGTGCTATGTATATCATCCTAATTACGATAACGTTGTTACGAGCAGGCGTATCATTTACCATCAGGTGAACGTCTCGTTCGTTCCGCCGCTTCCTTGAATTATAAAAAGGGTAGAAATTACTGTGGTAACGAGACATGTTATAACCTAAAAGGATGAGCACAATGTGGTGCTGTGTAAGTCACCCTAACTTTATCATTACGTGAACAACTCGCTCGTCTCGTAGCCTTGATAAATAATGAAGAAATATCACTGTCTCAGTACCCTACGTATCACTTCAAGGATTTAAAGAATAAAAAAAAAAAGCTTTTTTGCATAATTTCTAGTTTCAATCAAAGTTATTTATATCTATAGAAAGATGAAAAAAATAATATTATTCGTGCACGAAATATCCTGAGCATTAAGTTAGAGAGTGGGGAGTGGAGAGTGGAGAGCGGTGAGTGGTGGAGCTTTCAAATTAAATGTTACTAATTCTTATGCATTAAATGTTGGATTTAAGCGCGCCGGTTGGCGCTGCAGCCGAGGGGTGAGCACAAAGGACGCTGCCCCGATAATAGTCCCAATTGTGGTGCAGACTCGCTGGGGGATTAGAGCTGCGGTAACATGTGTTAGTAGGGGTGTTTTGTTAATAACATTTCGCTCCGTCTGTTGCCGTTCGAGGCTTTATTCGCCCGACGTACATCTCTGTTTCATTTCGGTTCGTATTATGGAACCTGTCTCGGCAGCGCAGTCAGTCTACGCGCTTCCAAATTATCTATTTACAGTTAAGTTTTATCAGTGAACTTGGGAGATTTTACTTTTTTTATGTGGGTGAAATGCTTTCGGATATCTGCCCTCGTAGAAGCATAGACTGGTTATGTCGGAGTTGCACCGAATAAAACCCCCACGATGTTCTACCGTTGTCGTCTTACAGCGTGGCTACGGGAACGTTTTGGCATAAGCCCGCGATCCTGCCAGCGCTGGCTGCACCGCGTACCTCCTTCTCGAGAGTCACTCTCTTTTTCACCTCTGTAAGGGCTCATCGGAACATACCGCGCACCTTTCTCTCGGTTCCTTATCGACACGTGGGCAACTAATCCTACCGAATACGTCACCCAAAGGTCATAGAAGTCAAAGAGAAAACTCTTCCTGTCATCTGTTCATGGGTTTAGCCGCCAACCGTTATACAGACGATGAGGGTAGGGAGAGCGGCGAACAGCAATACCGATATTCCTCTCCCTCCGCGACTCCACGGCTGCGAAGGACAGTGCAAGCTTGCCCCTGCAGGTCATCGGCACACATCCGAGGTGATGTTACGGAGCTCACTTAGAGCGGCCCCATCGAGCCGGTCGGGCAGGTTCCTCTCAGCTTCACCGTGGGTGATCAAGCCACGACTACTAAGTCATACCGCCACGACAAGGTACAGCAATGGAGCGTTTACCGAGCGTTACTTATATTGACTTATCTTGAGTATATCAGCCACCAGAATAATGTGGTGTAGTGTATGATATTTTAACTAACGTAATATTGTTACACGGTGGGAGCATCTCCTACTATCAGATCTGGTCGTTTCGTAGAATATTATGTGATATTTCTATCCCATTAACTCGACTATGTAGATGGTCACCTTCAGTGTGTTGCGAGGAGCCGTAGGATCTCTTAAGGAACGCATCCATACGAAAATGTAGACAAGTTCTTTAACCATTATACCTGTTCTATATTTGTTTTCATAGCGTTTTTGTAATGTAAGTAGTTTTAAGTAAATTATATTATTTAAAAGAAACTATTGCTCAGATATTCTTGAAATACGAAGGCGTACGGCAGGGTACAAATCCACAGTAGTCTGAGGTCACAGAAAAAACTGTTATCGTTTTCTATTTTCGTAAATCTGGATAAAGTACTTAACTCCTTTCATTACTTATAAAGGACCATTTAGAGTTTAAATGTCGAAAATAGAAGTCCTTTTATCTATCAAGGCATACATACACACTGATATAATAAAATCTACAAAGGTTTTTTATTATGTATGTTTGAAAATTAAAAAGACCGTGTACCGGAAGATAGTGTTGGCAGGTCCCCCATCAGGCGGTCCGACGATCTGGTGAAAGTTGCGGGAAGCAACTGGATGCGGGCAGTACAGGATCAATCGATGTAGATTGTGGAGCGAAATGTTCAGCAGTGGACGTCTATCGGCAGATAATGATGATGATGTTTGAGAATGTATATGTTGGATCTCGGTGGACGTAGACCCATAGACTTTAGTAGTAAATGTATAGGCAGTACTTGGAAACAGTATTGTGCGAAATATTACTGTGTTCCGGTTTCAAGGTCGCTGTAGCTAATGTAAAACTGAGGTATTGACACCATGTCTTCCAGTGTATATTAACCTAACTAGTGTATTGCTTTCAATCATGTGAACATCTTATTTATCTCGTCTATTCGTGGAGTAAAAATGAGTATTTGATACACATCGTCACTATCGTTCAATAACATGCATATGCCAGTATATCATTTCTTCATCATCATCATCTCAACTCTATTATAATGTGTTCCACGAAGTCGAGTCTTGCGCTGTTCAAATCCAGCGGCTCCCAACGATTCTTTTAAGAATGAATATCAGTTACCATCAAATGTTTAGTTAATTACCGCATTCGGATAAGTTACAACATAAACTTATTATTCCACAGCGACCACTTAAAAATATTGTATTGACCTTTGCAATTTCTGGTAACGAAAGGTAAAGGGAGGTAACGGAACGTAATTAATCCAAAGCAGGGGCTCGACTGCTGCTCCGGTTAATTACGATTTATGGACGCCCGGATATTTCACGGGCCCGGTTAAGTGTTTCCGTTTATATTTTCCAAATTCAGCGTTACATTTTAAAGTTAAAAAATATATGTACTAATAAACACAATGTTTTCATTCATGTGATGTTTGTAAGAATAAACTTCTAGGCTATATTACATTGAAGTAACTCTTCCATGTTTTCGTTGAGTATATAAAAAAAAAACACAGTATCTTTCTACGTATAAAAAGTGTGTATGTGTGTGGTCAGCTATTGGTCTACTATCATATTGAACAAAAAGAAATGCTATAATCTTAATTTTAATGCTTCAACAAATGAACAAAGTATTGACTAGTTTTCTCAACGAAGCAACTGTTATAACCTTTTTACTTATATTTGTATATCTGCAATTGTATATGTACTTACATATATATTATTTAATAAACTGTACATAAATGTATATTGTAGTATCATAGATGCGATGGTAATGTTATACTATACATTTAACTTAAATCTTAACTAGACTAGGTATATCAAGATTATATTTACTGGTAATAGATCTATCTCACCATAAATCGTTTAAGTATTCCTATAGTATCCCTAGTTGATCTTCAACCAGTCATAGATATTACTATGTTTAGATTTGAAAAGTTCTTATGCTAATGTAACTTCCGGTTACGAAATGTGAACTGCACCTCGCTCTTCATCCAATATAGCGCTCCACAACGACGTGTATAAGACCTTCACTATTAAATGAACCTATTTTATGTTAGATTTTACTATAAAAATATACTGTAATGTCTTCCACATTTATCGATATTTTCCCAGGACTTTTATATGATATATATTATCTGTAGATAACAGTGGAAGAATATACTTATATTTCCGGGTCTAATCTAAAGTACGCAGGCGCGTGGCATGGACATGTTAGGAGAAAAAAATTGCTTTGAAGCATTTGTTATGGTACTCGACCATAGAGTTCATACTCGAATATAAAATACAACCTATTAAATATTGTCAGGGTCTAATACTCTAAGTATAACTATATCTATACATATATGCAGACATTATATTTGTAGAAATTTCTGTATTGGATCTTAGTACGTTCGAAGCGGAAATCATTTTCTAGCATTTCACTTCCTGCAGTGTACTGCATGTTACAGCTGGTCGTATAACTATCGTTGTGATGTTACATGTCTTATTAAACCCTGTAACAATTAGTAAAGTTGTGCCTTTCGTGTAACATAGTAGTATGTTTTTCCTAGTCGCTTTGTTACCGAGAATTTAACATTCACAACGTGTTATAAAAGCTATATAATCTTCAACAAATTCATTTTTTTATACATACTATATATTTACTTGTTCATATTGTATATGTACATAATATTATTTTCCTTTTATTTCTTTACTTACCACATCTCTCAATACTAATATTAAATGGGCCTAGGTATCAAAACATCCTTTTCCTTTGATTTTAAGATATTGAAAATGTTTAGAAGTACAAATTTGTCATATTTCTTATTCTCTCTCTATTCTTCAATGTTAGTGTTAATAAATATCTAGACTTTATCCTACGCTCGACATATAACGAGAGTTATATAACGCGTCAATCTCTCTGTACAGAATCGTCTTACGATAGCGTCTTCTATTTCTATCTAAATAAAATCTTTAACTCACCTCTCACTGGAAGTGATATTGATGTTTTTTTTTTAATATCGGTTATTCTTGAATTCGATTTAAAATAACAAATATTATCAGTAGACAAAAAGAAAGACTTTGACAAATTCATGCTTATTTATTTATAAGGATATAATATTTGGTTGGTACAGCATCTCTAGGATAAAGGTCTAAGAGGTTATCCTGTCGTGGACGTTAACTATTCATTAAATTCTTTTATATATAGAAATAGTTATTAATAGTTTATTTTGTACAGATTTAAAACTATTCAGTAAATTTAAATTATATTCTTTCATTATCCTGGAACATCGACATAAATACATATGAAGTTTATCCTAGTCTACCTATCCAAAGAATTATCAAAGCCTAGTGCAAGAAACCGTCTAAGAAAAGTGACATCGCAGCTTCTATTTCAGCCGCTAAACAGTACTGTGTGATCATTACTGGGCTCTAGATTGGAAGGCGTTAGTGAAATTACTGTGGTAACGAGACTTATCATATTACGTTTTAAGGCGAAGAACACAACGGTGTATGTTAAATAGTGCAACGTTATTAAGGACGGAAAACCATTTCTTTCATAATTTTACCTAAAATCTAACATATATCTTATTTTCTTACCTTCAATATTTCCTCTGCCTCCCAAGGTTGACTGGCAGGTTACATCGGGTTCTCGTATCATCATCATCAGCCGATAAACATTCACTGCTGGACATAAGCTTCTTTCAAAATTTCCCACAAACGGGTAGGGATTTATATGGAGGAATATGAGCAGGGTGGTTTCCTACCACGCTGGTCCAATGCGGGTTGGCGGGAGCCAGAGGCTCGTTTCGTGATTAGCAGGGTGCACTCTCTAACCATTAGCCCAACGAGCTACACTTGCAAGGTTTTATCAGCTAGAAAAGCCTTGCCATAACTCCATTGTTATCTTCCGGCTGTCAACATATATACCTAGATGGTCTCAAGCAATATAGACTACCATTCGGTATTGCTTGTGAAAAATATAAAATTAAGATGATATCTTCCATCAGCTTTATTTCGCTGTTAGACATATCGCAGGGTATCCATAGGTATTCCCGGTTCATAAATTATGAATCTTGCGACACGATACAATCTCGGCGCGATGGGAATATTATACCGCGATCCTATCGCGCCGTCTCCCTACATGCATGTATGTTTTCCGAATTTTCGTTACGCGAAAACACGTGCCGCTACCGCTTTATCAATAAGCCGGGGGGATTTCGGCTCAGGGGTTAACAGTGAGGGAATGTTAATAGTTACACCACATAATCTGTAATCTAAAAGAAAATTTATTAACTGTAAATCTACTGTACATGATTTGACTCGCTGGCCTAATGGTTAGAGCGTGCTACCTTCATTCTGAAAATCGCGGGTTTGAAAAATATTTAAGTTATGTACATTTGTGAACTTTAGTTACAACCGTGAAATACAAACGGTGAAGGAATACATCGCGAGGAAACCTGCACATGAATTAGAATTTATTCTAAGGTGTGGGTGAAGTCACCAATGCTGCATTGGGCCCGCGTGGTAACTATGGCCCCATCGCCCTGATAATGACGGTAGGCCTGTGCCCCAGCAGTGGGGACATAAATTAGCTGTTATGGTTACCGTACATAAAGTACGTTTAAGTTTTACTGCTTATAGACAACACCATTAAATACGATAAAGTACTTAATAAATATACAGCTACTATTTATTTAATAGTACTGATGCTTGTAATTCTATGCTGTAAAGCATACAGACAAACTCTTATATCTTAGCTGCTTGAATACAAAAGTACTGTGATTTCTATATATTTACAATATAAGGTAACAGGTAGGTAACCAAGGAATATATACACTATATATGGTCAAAATTGAACCAGAGACATCCGTGATACAAGGCAATAAGCGAATAGCTGAGTCCCGAAAGCAGTTAACTATTTTATTATTATGTTCGCCTTTAACAAAATATATATATATATATATATATATATGTGTGTAGCTGTTTTTGATAATTTTGTTAAGATTATTATAATTACTGTTAATAATTATTACTACGCCGCTAGAAAAATTGATGTAGTTTATTACAGTCTGGTTTTAGATTGGAAACCTCCCCTTAGAAAGTACTGTAGAAACCGGAACAAACACAATCCATTAGTTAATTCGTGATTAATTAAACTTTTTTTTTTTTGGTGTAAAATCTGATAATAAGAACCCAGTTAATATGAAAAGAGGATAGTGTTATTGGAAGTAAATTAATTTACAGTTTTACCTAATTCATGGTTAGGTGGTTTGAGGATATCAACTTTGCGGGTCCTGTTAATGAAAGATGGAGAACTAACGAGACGTAATCAATCTAAATCAGGGCGCTTGAGTCAGCAGCTATGGATAATTACAATCTGCGTGAGTATTATCAAGAGTTTCACTAACAGACTTTTTCATGATATTTATGTATATTAAAGTTAACAGTTTAAATTATTTGAAAACGCAAAACTACAATATCATTGGTCAATCACCGATTTATTGAGTCATGATTAAGTTTGACCGCTTTTCTATAATTTTGAGTACTTAAAGGTTCCGAAAACTTGAACATATAGGAATATCATAACATCTGAAGAGTTAAAGGATTCGTTAAGATTATGCTATATTGTAACATAAAACATGTTTTCCTGTAAATAATTAAAAACAATCGTGTATCTTTATTAAGAAGTATTTTTTACTACAAAATCTCGTAGTAATTAAATATCTAAATGGTGTATCAACTTGTGAAATATATTAGGAAATACAAATCTACATGTGGAAATAAATAAACGCGGTTAGAATAATCACATAATGGGCCCCCCTATGTAAAAAACCTTCGAGTGCGGAAACTGGAATGGCGTGTCCTTAAATCACTCCTATCTGACTTGGCGTCAAAGTCCCACTTTACGTTTAAGTAATGTTACAAGCAACACTTTGTTCATTTTGACGCGACCGGGAGCAGACGTATTAATCTTTTCATTTTAGATAATGACCGGAAAAGGAAGGGTTTAATAATAAAAAAAAATTTCGAAGAGCATCAAATCTGAGAACCCAAAAGCAAATACGAACTACAATCGGTAACAATGTAACATGTTACGACAAATTTTGTAATTTTTCTATTATCGATGTTGATTAAGAAGCGAAAGAAAGTAACAATGAACCACAAGGTAAGAGATAACGGAAGTATTATAAAAAAGGGTAGCCCATTCACCTTACTTGTCGGGATACATCCTTGAAGTATAACAACGCTTTCAGTTGTTTGGAACCGAAGTAATATCGAATCTACTCTTTAAGCTAGCTGCAAGGAAATCAGGAGTCCTCAAAAGACGGCGCTACTTCTCACCAGGGCAGTTTCTGTCGTTGTATAAAGTGCAGGTCCGATCATGTGTGCCACGTGCTGCCAAATATCAATTGGCTGTTTTGAGCTAAGTTGACAGGCAAGGTTCGTCGTATGTAACTAAGAGTTGATAAGCTAACTTGATAGCTTGAACCGCCGGCATATGGCAGCGAGTCTCCCGGTATTCTACCGACTGGATCTCGATGAATGTGGACAAGAACTTTGTGGTTTGATAACATCATCGTTCTTTTACACACATGCATACATACCGTGGACGTTTACCCTTTTCCTGTTTGAAGTCCTATGCTTTAAATCGAAGTTCTCTTCGACTTTCATAACAGTAGCGAAGGATTGAAAACGTCTTCCAGGGTTAGTTATGACGACCGAATTTATATGAGTGCTTAGGCTACTTTTAGACTAGTGCGTTTTACTATCAAAGTCTATGTAGCCGCTTATCATCACGTGGGATCATAGTCGAGCGCTAGACCACATTTATAAAAAAAAATAGCAAATTAATTGATCATGAAACGGTAATATCCTTACTTTATCACAATTTCACTGTCTCCTACGCAGTACGAAAACTTAATCAAGCTAAGCAATGGAAAACCGGATTAAATGAGCGAAGCAATCGTCGGCATTTGGAAAACAGTGCCGTATATCTTGATGTAGGACAATTGCAGAGCTATATATTTAGTTTCGTCGACAGACCTTGGAACGTCCTTTTGTTCTCCCCACTGAAGCGATGACTTAGTACCGAGTTATACTTGAATTAATGCGCAGTGATTAAGGGTGTCTGCATAAATGTAAACGAAACAAATCCGAGCTGGTTAACTACAATACAGATACAATGCATATACTACAACGATGCTTGAAATACATATATGAACTAACAATGAAATTGAAAGATAAGTCAAATGTAGGCCAAAATGACAAAAATACCATACCATATACTTTGACATCTTAAATCTATGACAGGAACATCAGATATAAACTTTAACAAGTCTTTATCGGAATGCAGCAAAAATTCTTGCATACACAACTTAATACTTAATTCCTGATTTATATAATAATTTACTAGACTGTAGTAAATACATTTGATGAGATAAAGGATATACCATCAACTTGACTTCTAGTAAAAGAGATACATCAGTGGGATGTGAACATTAAAAATATCGATATGTCAAATAAAGAATGTTATATAATATAATATAGCTTCTGTGCATTGGTTAATCGCTTACTACGTAACAAAGAAGTCCATAGTTCGAATCCGGAGTTACAAGCTATGCAATTCAGCTGGTGTAGTGTCTTATTCCCATCAACCTGGCTAGGTCCATCTTTCATGGTTTATCTCAGCCGCTATAACACTCTTAGCTTTGTTATGTTCTGACTGTCAATATGTAAAAGCTAGAATAACCTTTTTGTTGATGCTTCCACCATCATCATGTGAGGTTATACAATTCATCTTCCTCTTGCCCTTTTCCCAGCTATGTGGGGTCGCACAATATGTACTTCTCTTCCATATGCCTCTATCAGCCGTCATATCTGAATTCACACTGTCCTTACACATGTCATCCTTCACACAATTCATCCACACTTTCTTCGGTCTTCCTCTACTCTTATAACCATCCACGTTCATTTTCATTACTTTCTTTGTTATATGTAGTTCATCCCTCCGCATAACATGTCCGTACCATGCTAACCTCTTGCTTCTCAATTCCTCTGTCACTGGAGCAACTTTCAGACTTCCTCTAATACATTCATGTGAGGTAATACAATTGTGAATAAAAAATGTTATTTCTTCTCGAGTTGTAGGAATAAATTTCTCAACAAGTACCAAGGGGGGAGTACAAAACGAAGAGAGAAACAGTATTTGTTTAAGAGTGTAAGGAAATCGGCGCGTGACTCCGAATGTACTCCGGGTGTTATTTAAAAATACTTTGAGCTATTCTAATTTAAAGTAAACGGAGCAATGCTAATATTTAACTTGTGTATTTCGGTCCGTTTGTAAGTAAGCACTCGAGAAATCGAACTTTACTTAAAAACAATAAAACCCAATGTTCTGTAAATTAAGCGCAGGCATTATCGCATATAAAGTAAAATGTGGAGGAAACAAGGAGACTACTACCTAAGAAAACAGAAAACAAAAATTATGATCATCATCATAAGCTTGGTACTACCGTCAGCCCTGTAGCCTCGAGCTGTTAAGAATAGGACTACAGTATTCCCTGCCTGTCGTACAAGGCGAATAAAAGGGTCATCAGGGTCGTGGGCTTTGTGGGTGGGGGTCCTCAGAATTCAATAAGGGAGCCTTAAGAGGACGGCAAATGTATGGTGGTCTTTTATTTGCCGTAGCACAGCGTGGGTACTATGGAGAGCTTTACCGTTCCGAGGGTTGTTATAGCCAGAGTGCAGGGGGACACCGGTGCGTCCCGTAGGAGATCCCGGAGCCCCTCCTAATGCACTGAAGGAGATCATTGAATAGGGTTTTAGTGCCCTACATAACCTTGTCTTCGGCCCAAGCTAGGTTTCTTTTAAGAAAATTTCCTCCGCTAACAAAAAAAGATAAGTACCGCAGCTTCTATTTCTGCTACCAAACAGTAATATGCAAGCAATGCAGTGTTACGAAGAAAAGAGAGTTGTATCTAGTGTAATTACTGCGATGATCAGACTTGACATCTTATATCTCAAGGTGATAAAACGTAACACTGTATATACCATCCCAACTAACGCCACGTTGTTTTGGGTGAATGTATCACTTACCATTAAGTGAATACCCCGCTCGTTGTCGCTTCAACATGGCTGGCTGCTGCTATATATCTGGTAAATTGTTGAAATTAAGAGAAATTAGTTCATAGTGCAATAATAATTATTCTTTAAAAGAATAAGAGACTAAGTACTGTACAGTTAAATCATTACGTAATCATTTTAAACACGCAAAGTGTTTAACGGCTTAATTAATTTTAATCTGACTTTATTACAACTTAACCTCTGTAATATCAAAACTTCCAAGATTTTCATTAACATTTTCTTAATTAGTCGTTAATTGTTTATGCTAAAAGTGCATTTAAATATTTTCTGATATTGCTACAGACTCCTATATGAACTGCTTCATGTTGCTGTAGATAAAGGCGTGTCCTGTTACAGGGTTGTCTATACTATTCTTGTATTCACATGTGGTGGAATCTGGTTGTTACCATTCACCACAGCAAATGGATGATACCACTGCTGGCTTTTTTCGACCACTACTGTCTTTTATAATATATTCGATAAAACAACCTAACGTTCGAGATTCTAGAAAATCTAGAATTGAGAACTGAACTTTTTTTATACCATTCTCTAGACTTAATGGGGAGTCGGGAACGTCGTGTAATCAAATCAATATTATGTGAAATTGGGGTGAATTGCTAGTCCATTGTGAAATATTATTATGTATTGATGGGGTCTATGTAACATAACAATTGTTACTATAGACTGACCATTTATTTACCTATGATATATTGTTTCATATTCAAACATTCGTCAGTGCAAACTCAATTGTTACTGACCGCCATCATGACTTTCCGTTATTACACAGCTGTAATACATTAATCGTACGCAACAAAAGGCAGCGCAGACGTCTTTTGTCCAACCTTCATTTAATTCAGTGTCTTTGATTAATACCACAGGAGTATTACAGCACAGAATACTGTAAAAGCAGAGACGTGATTTTAAATATCGCTCCTAATAATTAAGCGTAAGTTTTAGTATTAAATCCCGGTGGGAGTATCAAAATACGTTTTAGATAGAAATTATTCCAGAGACCTTTTCACTTATTTTTATTAGACGAAGCGATAATACCATCAACATTTAGCTGATGGTAAATGATACGTCTGCTCATAACAAGATTAAGATGATAAACAGCACCACGATGCTATATAAGATGTTAATTCTCATCACCCCAGTAAATACACTAGCTACAGTACTCTTCAATGCGGGACACAGTAATATATGCACAGTGCTGTTCCCTTTCTCTAGGATGGTTCCCTCGTGTATGAGGATCATGATCACTGTTAGGGTTAGTGTTTGCAGCGGATGATCTAACTTCACTGGTTCCTGTTCAGCGCATCTTTAACGACCGTGTGAAATTTAGAGGACGGCGGGTCTAACTTGATCGGTTCATGTGATTGGTGAACACAGTAGTGTTAGACGAAAAAGGAGCTGCAGTGGTGCCTACTTAAACAGTCTCCAGCAACTGAGCTACCACGAGTAAAATCCCTGATATAGTCAGCATGAGAAACAGTCAGAATTGGAAACTATATTTACCAGAATAATACATTTTTCATGTACATATGTAATCATTCTTGACCTACACGAGATAATTGAATTGTATATTTGTAATATTAGTGGAGACAAAGTAGAGACTATTTCGATTCTAGTTGTTAACAAATAGTTCATATGCCTGACATCTAATGCCAAAAGGAAACGCCAGCAAACAAATTTCAACAAATTATACTATTTGAATAGGGGGTAAAGGATTCTGTGAATATACACTGGAATGTATTCCGCAAATACTAGGTTAAGATAGGAAATAAGATATTTACGTTAGTATAATCTTCAGCCGGTATATGTATGAAATGTTCAACAGTATTAGTCTTACTTATAGAAACATCCTTCTATGAAAGTATTATAAAAAAAATCTTAAAACTAACTCTTTGTGGTTCTATCATTGAGATATCCTATTGATAGATCTGTGATAGAATATTCTATTTATCTTCAATTTTATTATTAGAAAGAACTATGAAAATGTTAATTGGATATATTGAGTATAATTACCAGTAATTATTAAAATTAAAACATTGAAGGTAATAGCAGAGAGCATGTGGAAAACCCTGAACTTATCAAATTCGTTTGAACTCATTACTTAACAAGTAGGATTTAATATGTAGTAGCGCTTAAACCAATATCTCTGTTTGACTTTGAACTCTAAAACTCGATAGTTAAAGCGACTGCTAGATTTTGCTGAATCGCTGAAATGCTAAAATGATTAACTGGAATTTTATCATATTAATCCTAATAGTTAAAATATTAAAGTATAATCGAAGTTATTACACTAAACTGACCAAGTAGATGGTATTGTTTAAAGCTATTGCTTTAAGGGTGTTTGAAAATTAAGAGTTTTATTAGAAAATTCTATATAATTATTGTCTCATTTTTTATTATTAATAAAGGCATATAATAAGACTAAACATATAAATAAATACGCACAATATATTCAGTAATTTATTTCAACATCTTGTTCCAAAGTAAATTTTTGGCTTTAGATTTCCATACAACATTAATAAAAGCCTTAGGTTGTTTAGTGATAAATATATAAATAAATTAAGTTGTTAATATGTTGTCACTAAAATTGTGTAACTTTAGACTCACTTATATAGTAAGTTTGTGATTGATTTAAGTGACGATGTTAAATTACTGTTTTAATTATTAAAACGGCAGCTTGCGGCGACGTCTAATTTTGTTCGTACGATCGATGAGCTATGGAAATGGGCTGACCTCCGATTTCTGCGTACTGTTGTATTATGTATTGGCTACGTCGGTGTGGTATGGCCATTAAAAAAGAAAGCTGTCTGATTTTAACAGCACTGCCGCTTTCTCTTCCTCTTCGAAGAGGGAAAGACAGACGTATGACAAGACTGAAAAATGTAGTCTTAAAATGTCAAGTAACTTGACGATGATGATATCAAAAATATAGCGTAAAAGAGAAAAGTAAAGAAAGGTGATCTTAGTGACATATTTCATGTATAGCTGAGAAGAGGAATTGGAGTTGTTCAGAAACGGCTTAAATTTTTTTTTAGAGTAATTACAACCAGTAGATGGCTTCATCAAATTTACTTATGGAATATCAATTTCTAGCTCTGAAGAATTTTTATATAATTTAAGAAAATTTATCTGACAGTAAGTGATAAGCATGCTCATAACAAAGAGGCATTAGGATGATATGCACAGTACCAAATTGCGCTCACAGCTTTGAGATATCTAAATCCCTAGTAACTTCATTAGCTACAGCGCCTATTAAACCGGAACACAATAATGTTTGCATACTGCTGTTTGTATATATTTTTTATTTGTATCTGGATTCAAGTTTTTCATCAGACAAACATTTTAAATCTCCAACCTCAAGCCTACGAACTCAGTACCCTATGACCTGTACAAGTCGAACAAATGACTAGTAATATTACCAGAGACCAGACAGTCAACTATATGTATAAATAATACTGTATTGCAGTAATTTATATGTATGTTGTAACAATTAATATTGTTTAGTATACTCGTATAAATTGTTTGTTGTGTACGAATAAAAATTGTAGCTGAAGTAAATATATGCTAACGTATGCACGGCCGTTATCGTCTGACTCTTGACGTCAAAGAAAAATACTATAGACATTGATCTCATACATTATGTATTACCTATTGTCCGAAGTAATGTATACAGTAAATATAAAGGATATGAAAAATATTATATACAACACATATATAATGTTTTATTAAAAGGTACCAACAAAAAGTATAAATGGTTTGGTTTAGGTCTTTTTTTTGCCGTAGATCGTCTAATTATGCACCACCGCCAACCCTGTAGTGTAGAGCTAGTAAAAATAAGACTACGATAAGCCGTACCTGTCGTAGAAGACTAAAAGGTTCTAGAATTTTCGCGGGCCTTAAGGGTGGGAACCCTTATCGCTAAACAAGCGAACCTGCGTGGGAAAACATGGCTCAACAATGGTGCCTAGGAGAGTTAGGCTCCTCCTCAAAGACGTGTAACACAAAGTGCAGAGAGGCCCCGGTGCATTCTATATGAGATCCTGGAGCCTTCTCGAATGCACTGATGTAGATCACAGGAGTTTTAGTGAGTAAGAATCTCATATAACCCTGACTTCCCATCAGAAGCAGGGTATCTTTCGTAGATTTCCCCCGAAACATCGCAGCTTTTATTCCCAACGCATAATGGTACTGTGCAAACGTTACCGTGTTCCGGATTGAAGGAAGCTGTAGCTAGTGAATTTTGGAGTAACGAGACATGCTGTCTCAAATCATCTAGCACGATGTGATGCAGTGTATATCATCCGAACGCCCTGATGCTATAACAGAGCTTTAACTTGACGTCAGGTAACCGTCTCGTAGCTTGGTGAAACATAAAAAAAATCTATTTTTTTCTTCCGTTTCCTCCTTTCTTCAGTCTGCTTTTGTGATGGTTTGGTAAATTTTAGTAATTTTAAATAATAACTTCGGTAATAACGAGCAGAACTGTAACCAAATCTTTTCATCTTCCTGCTTATAATAACGAAGCGCTATAAAGGATGTTACACAACACCACATTAATTTTGTTGCTCTGATACATACATAGGATATATATGATAGTCCTGTTACTTCAGTAATTTCTCAAGCTTCCGCTCCCTTTTAATTATAGCATAGAAACATTTGGCGTTAGAATTAGTCCCTGCAGTGATACGTAAACGGTCTTCAGCAACGAAATTTGTTAATAGTAGTTTGTTTATTATATAAATTATTATTATTATCATAATCACTATTATCAGCTTTCTTCTGCCTGATCTTCAGCATCCATTTTCTATACAAATTCTCTTTGATTATTATTCTTTATATACACAGTATGAAAAATATGTAAATCCTAACATACAGGTACAAAGGCGAGCTTAGCTCTAGTAGAGTTCGCTACTGCAGAGAGGATTATGGATGTATAAACCTTATGATCATCTTTAAAATTACTTCATGCTCTTAAGCTTCTAGCATGAACTAGTATTTTTCTAGATATGTCATCTAATAATATCCTTTAACTTATACTAAAGGTTGTTATTACATTAATCTCTTATTTTAATCATATCCAATTGTTTTGAGCCACGTGTTTCGACAGGTTAAATTTGATAGAAATGTCATCATCGATTCATCTGGAAGTCATGATGTGTAATCTATTGATCTCGGAATATAGGTTAGAATATTTTCAATACCATTCCATCCTCCGTAAATCTCGAAGGAAGACTAAGAGGAAATACCATGAAGAAATTGCCGCCCCCTTGATTTGTGACTTATACTGAATATACGGAGCTCGTCACCAAGTATGTCATGCCTAACAAGTGCAGCATATTAACCTTTTTTTAATTAAGATATAGTACCTTAATCTCGGTAAGGATAGATCTAAATCAATGATAGATCACGCGAGGTGCAGGTAGAAATTATAAAAGCTTTTTAAAACTGAAAATTTATTTTACAGCTTACCTGTTCTAGACATTTTTCTAATTTTTTTTACTGGATAAAAAAATAAAATAAATCTGGATTTAAGTTTACTATTATATAGAATAAAGATACTGTTATGCCATTTTTTTTGTATTACCAATCTAGACAAATACTCTAGATGAAAAAATCAGTTATATCTGACTACTCCGTTACTGTGGTTTATGTAATACATATAGGATTGAAAACTTATTTCTTTCAGTAGGTTAAAATATTCATTTCTTAGTAAATCGGAATATCTATCTCCATCATCAGCTTTTTTTTTATTATAATAATCTAGTTTTGCTGGAATAAAAATTCATATAATTTGTGTGATTAACGTAAAGCTTTTAATAAACCGTTGCGGGTAAATGAATTGGTTCAGAAACATTTCAGTGTTAAATTAACTTTTAAAAAGTCTTTTAATAGTTTATAAAGTCTTTCATTTAAATATAAATGAACTTAATTACTTTTCTTTCAGTTTAAAAAAGATATTTTTTGTCCCATTCACCCCCTTTGTTCGCCACCTTTTAAAATCCAACGGAAGTTGTCGTCAGTGTGAAGGGAATCCTTTATGGAAAAATTCAATACTTCTGTACTATATTTTTTTTGGTAATTACTAACACATGTCTTCAATCTCTTATTTATATCTTTATCGAGGATGAGATGAAAGAGATGTTCATCTGAAACACCGCTGATATATGAAACACCTGTCTGTTATAAAATCGCGCTAGTTATCATGTTCTCCGGTAACAACCTCCAACCGACTTACTACCACTCTACCTCCCATTATTTTTAAAGACAAGGAAGTGCTGGATGTTAAGGAGTGTTAGTCTAAAATACTCTAGCTCTTATTTTTGATAAGTTGAATGATTAAAAAATCGGATATGAAACGTGTTGAGATTGAGAAACCAAATTCCTGCAAACCAAATGCGGGCCTGGATTTGAACTATAGACATTCGCGATACAAAGCAACCGTTTAGGCATTGAGTTAAACCTACAAATTATACTACTAACTATATCGAAATGTCAATTGTAAGTCAGTAACATTGATTACAGGTTGAAGATTATTAATTAACAATTAGTAAGGAAATCTGCGAAGTACTGCGACGGGTCTTTGGGGCAAAAGTTGTACACTTCAAGTTTAAGCTGCGCTTCAAGTTTGTGACAATAGTTACTTACAACATAAATATGTAATCTGTGAAGAGATATTATATGATCGAAGTGGAATGATACCGAGTACAATATTTGAGGAGTTTCTTTTAAATCCTATCCCAAAAAGAGGAGTGTTGTAGGTTTAACTTTGACAATTCGTTTATTAAGAATGTATATCATAATCTATATATGTATATATATTTTTTTTATTTAGTAAATAATTATATTTAAAAGATAAGAGTAAATTTGATTCTCTCTTTGAATGCTATTAATTTATTTGTGTTGGTGTAAGGCACCCCGCACAATAACTCACGGGACCCAAACCGATCTCACCTGCTCGTGATGCACCCTGCTAATCAACAAACGAGACTCTGGCTCCCGACAACCCGCAATGGACCAACGCGGTTGGAAATAGCCCAAGTCACCCCATATGTACCCTTATAAATGTCCCCCGGGGCGCAGCAAAGCGTGCAGCGCAGGGCTGATCGATGTGTGGATCTCTGGTGGAAGTCTATGTCCAGCAGCGACGTCTATCGGCCGATGACGATGGTATATACATTTAAAAGTATTTAATTTTTATATTTTGTTTATAGTTTTTCGTAGTTTATTAGTGTATCGTTTTACGTAGTTGCTGTAAATGCAATAGTCTACCCAGACTCCGCTGAAATTCAGCGCTGTAGCAATGAACAGCACATGCTCAGCCGACGTCCAATTTTGTCGTCACATCGCTTACATAAAGTTTTAGTTTTCTAGTTGAACTGATGGTAGGTCTCTGTTGCTGGACACTGTCTAAGGTCGACATCATCGCTGCAACAATTGCAGCTGAAGAATAATGTATGTGTGTAACTTGTAACACGGAGACACCTTGTTCGATTCCCTGCTCACATGTGAAGTTTCGTTGGTAGATTTTTTTATTAGCTTCCACCCTCAGATTGTTAATTAGCCCTATAACGACATTGCTTTATTTAAATTGTCAACATATGAGAGCCTGAGTATTTTGGACGAGCACTCATCACCACCAACAGCCACAGTCAACACATCACAATCAACTTATATATCGTATAGCAGACAAAAAAAAATCTAAAGTTAAACATACATAAATTCTAGTGTTTACGTCTAACTGTAGACTTATATCAACAAAATTAACCAGATATTATACCTTCATCTCGTGTCGCCAGTTAAAAATAACTTTTGCACAAATTTAACTTAGTTATTAACACTGTAGTCTTTGCGTATTAATTTTTTGCGCTTCTTTCAGCTTCACATCTATGACTACTGAGACTTAGTAGTTAATAAAGATTGGTTTGTTTCTAGTTACTTGCGATCGATATTAACTATATATAGTAAATAAATATTACTGTATTAATTTAATTACTCTTCCGCGAACTCGCATTGGGCCAGCATGGTGGCAAATGGCACAAATCCTTCAATATGAACCCCTAGATACAGCACCTAGTGCCCAGGGTAATGGATATCATGCTGACTCCATGTGGAGATCTTTGGAGGAGACCTATGTCCAGAAGTGAACTTCTATCGGCTGATGATGATGATGACGTGCTAATTACAGACAGCCTGCGCCAAGATTATAGGATAATAATCTTTCAGTTTCTTGATATCCTGTAAAGTTTTAAAAAAGTTTCGGTTAAATAAAAAAAAATCGCTAAATGATCCGACGTTCACCTGATGGTAAGCGATACGTCTGCTCATGTGTAAAGTGGCGCTAGTTAGGATGGTATACACAGCACCGTATTGCGCTCGTCGCCTTGCGACGTAAGATATTAAGTCTCGTAACCGTAGTTATTTCATTTGCTCCTTCCCCCTACATATCGAAACACAGTAATGTCTGCATACTACAGTTTGGCGGCGGGGATAGCTGATGGACGCCACCAGTAAAATAAATAATTACATATGTATGCTGTAGCGGACAAGGCAAGGCATACGTAAGAGAAGGTAGAAATGTAGTTGTAGTAAATGTGGAAGTGGAAAGAGAGTAAAAAAAGAGAGCAGATTCCACTATCATATGGAATAATAGTAAGGAAGAGAGAGTCTACCGAATATTTAACTAAAGCGTTATTCGTCTCCCTTATCAGTCTTTGTGAAACGACACCGTTGCAGGGAAACTTGTAAACTTTGAAACTAAAAACTAACCGCAACACCTCAGCGTAGTGCGGTGAGCGTTATCCGAAACTCGTTAATTATATTATATAAGAAATACCTATTTTGCCCCCACACTACACCTATTCTTCTATACTTAGTTATTTCCTTGACGGAAGCAGGATATTGTAATTATCTAACATGTTATTAATGAAATCCTTGAAGAGACCTTTGTGCGTGTGGACGTTATCGGTAGATAATGTTGATGATAATGGGTGTATGTGGACATTTCTTCTTCTCCTCAGTCGAGATGTCAAGGATCCTCATTGGCAGATAATTGTTTTTTTTTTAAAACAATTAAGCGTCGAGACCAGCGGGACTTTAACCTGATGGTAAGTGCGCCCGCCCGTAATGACGTGGTGCTAGTTAGGATGATATACACAGTATCACATTGCGCTCGTCGCCTGAGACGTAAGATGTTGGGTCTCGTTACCCCAGTAATTACACTAGCTACAAACCGGAACATGTTTCCACAGTACTGATTGGTGGCAGGAACAGGTGCTGCGGTCGTACCTACCTAGACAGTCTCCGGTAATAGTGACCTACCATCAGTAAATTAATAATTGGAGTTTATCCTTGTCACCAGACCCAGTGCGGGTTGGTGAGTGGTCAGAGCCTCGTCTGTTGTTTATCAACGTGCAGGTGAGGTTGACTTGGAATCCGTAACATGTGCCTCGGGAAAACAAAAAAAAATAATAATAACACTTAGATAAAAACTTGGATATATTTTGTATATTTAATTATGCTTAAATTTTAATTTGTAAAAGTATTCTAAAGACAACAATGTAAGCAATTATTTTTCATAAAAAAAGGTCTCCGACTTGTTTCAGAGGAGATTTGTAACAGTGCCGAAGGCACGACCGCCAGAGAAAATATCCCTGGCGGAGAGAAAAAAAATAATAACATGTTCGACGGAACCCCGTACACCCTATACATTCAAATTTGTAAACTATAGTACAATTTTAGATAGCGGTAGTAATAAATGTTACTTATAAAGTATAGAAGAAATTTATTAACAAATTATCAAAGAAACCGGCGCTGAAAATGTATCCTCTCATAAAACGTGGCATTCGACACTTGACATGCATCATTTCACATCAGCCAAGATACCCCCGCAGCCTTTTGAAACCGGAAACATATGTCCGCATCTAGCACGCTGTTTTTGTGGGCAGCTCATAAGCTCCATATAGATTCCGCGGGCCACCCCTCTGCGTCTTTCGGTATAGACCCTTCTCGCTCTTACACAAGATTGGAACACCCTAGTGCGTTCCGAGCCCTCGCGCTGTGCAGACGCAAGGCGCGTCCGCCATTTTGAAACGTACCGGACCCGACATCGCGGACTGTTTAAAAGATTCAAGTGTTTCATAAACTAACGTGTAAAATGTAGTTTTCTTCTAATGAAAACATGTGTTCCTCTAATAAATATCCATGATTAACTTTAAAGCTGTGCTTTTATTAAGTTTTGTAACTTAATAACTGTTTTAATTAACGTGATTACTTATTATTAGTGTTTTAATGCTCGTGTAATTGTGTCTTCATTATAATTAGAATTGAAGGTAAATAAATTGACATTTCTACCTTTAACAGATTATTTAATAATTATATGTATTGTTAAAATTAAGAAAAATGGCGAATTTAAAAATTAACCGATTTACTTTAAAAAAGTTAACTAATTAGAACTTAATACATTTTTTCAAACTTTAAAGTAGCTTCAATTCGTTAAGATGGGTATTGTTTGAAATAAATATATCATTTATTCATTATAATAATATAATTTATTTTAATACATTTTATAAAAAAAAATTATATACAGTATTGCTATATAAATAGAAAAAAAAATACAATAATTTATTTAACAGTGCAAGTAATAGTAATTATAATCGAAAAAGTTATGTTTGTCAAGTTAAATATGTATTAGTCAACGTTACTCGCTTGAAGTGTTGGGTTGGAAGTTATGTAAGACTTAGCGATTGCTTAGGTAACAAAAGTTTTTTTTTATAATAAAATGTTTTAAAACTTTAATAAAACAGTAGTATTATTGGTAAAAAAAATTACTAGCTAAATACGTCACAAAACAATTTTAGCTAACATAGAAAGTATATTGAAGTAGGTTTTTAACCGCTATGAATAAGTTCAATAAATATAAAGTTTTTGTTAGGTTAAGTAAAAAAAACTTCGAAATTTTAAATTTACGATAAATGTAAAAATAAGTCAATTTATAGTGTAATAGAAACTTTCGGTTAACGGTGACTTACAAATCTAACTTTAAAAACCACATTAGTGCAAACATTATTCCGATATGGAAGACGTCGTAATTAGAGATATAACTTATTTCTCAAAGCAACAGGTATAATGTTTAACTGTGTAAATATCCTAATATAATGCCATCATATATAAATAGTTTGAACACTACAAAAATAATGACAAATTTATTGAATATAGATTTAAATAAAATTTACTTAAGAAAACAGGAATACAGGGAAAAAAAAATTTGCCAAAAAAAAATTAAACCAGCACTGCGGCAACAGTTCTTCAAAGTCGTAAACGATAAAACTAAAAAGTCTTTCATAGACTAAAAACTAATTCTTTCTAGTTCGAACTAGGACAGATAAAATCGGTTAGTTTTAGACCTAAGTAATCTGGACCGTATATATTATTATTTTTGATTTATTAATCAGCAAAAAGATATATAAATTTTTTCTTTATTTTTATAATATCTCCAGCAATTAACAGCTGAGATGATGATGATAATAATGAACAAGTATATATGTTATTATAAGCCTTACGGTTATTTTAATTTTACTCATACTTAAACGGTTCGTTTACGCGAAGATCATTTTCTTACCGTTTTTCTTAATCTGCGAGGCAATGAGACAAACAGGACGTTAACCTGATAGTGTCTGTCCATCGAAACGCGGCACTAGTTAGGATGCTATACACTGCATCGCAATGTCCTAGTCGCCTTGAAACATGTTAAGTAATTGTACTAGCTACAATGCCCTTTAAAGCGGAGCACAGTAATACTGTTTACCGGCAGAAATAGAAGATGCGACGGTCTCTGGAAACGGGTACCTGCAATCAGTATTTGCATGAATCACTAATATTTCTTATAATTAATAATTACATAGAAATGAGGAAATTACATATATCTGTTATTATTATTTAATAACAAATTTCATTATATTATAATATTATTTTATTATAAAAATCAACTTATGAAATGATGCACGAGTTATGGTTTGTAGAATGTTATTTCTTCTGTTGATATTAGTTTGTTATTTAAATTTGGTTGGGTAGTAAGTAATACGAGAATGTGCAATAACGAGACAAACAACTATAGCAATATTAAAAAAAAACACGTCAACCTTTATATATAATAAATAAAAAAAATACAACAGGTCTCGAACTAGGCACCACCGTATATAATTATATTCTTAACTAGTGAAACTGTTATACTGCAGGGTATCTTTATATACCATGTAGCGTTTCATCTACGTGCCTGTCCCCTTATAATACGATGTTTACACTGCACCTCTAATGCATCTTGAAGCATTAGTTACTTCATCGTAATTTCATGAGTTAAACGCTTTTCAATTCAGAAGGCAAAAATTTTGGATTTCAAAGAGACGCTGTGGTAACACCTAGTCTCCGCTATATTTCGTCCGTATAACATTATAAGCACAAATTTTACTTTATATATAATTTAATTGTCACAGTTATAATAATTATTATATCAAGTATTTATAATATCTTTAAAATAGAGCAGATGCATTATTCGGAAAAAAAATTTAAGACACTTGTCCCTTACGCTTTTCGCGATTAACAATTTTTTTAGCGACATGTTATAATATTAATATAAATCAAGATATACTAATTACCATTAACTTTGCACAAATATATGTAGCAATATTATTATAATTCATCATTCCACATAAAAGTTTACAAAAAATAATTTATACACATAAACACAAGGAAACTACCTCGGGTAGTGTTGCCATGTTTATTAGTGAAGCAAACAAAATGGCGGCAAATAGAAATAAGGAGACATTTAACGTTCAACAATCTAAATAGAGTTTATTATTTTACGATTTGAACAGAATTATGTACTAGGAATAAAGTAATTAATTTGCTGGTTTGATAGGCGCTGTAGCTAGTGAAATAATTATATTATTATAATTATATAATTATTATAAAAAAACAATATTATTTTACCTGATTCCTTTTATACGATCGTCGAAATGTCCGAGTGGAGATAAAATTAAATGCGACGCTAAGCTCCTATTTTTAAATTAAGTTATTATTAAGGTTTGTCTGATGGTTTACTTAATAGTATTTTTGTTAGGTCTCTGTTATTGCAAAACGCCTAGACTATGCGGTGCACTAACTGTACCGTCTTCCGGTTCAAAGGGCGTTGTGGGTACTGGATTAAGCGACTTAATATTTGTGTTTTCAATTGGTGGTAGGTCTCTATTGCCGGAAACCGTCTAGGTAGGTGACGCCGTAGCTTCTATTTCTGCCGACAAACAGTAGTGTGTAAACATTACTGTGTTCCGGTTTCCAGGGCGTTGTAACTAGTGAAGTTAGAACAAGGCTAACGAAACTTGACATCTAATGTTTCAAGGCAACGAGGACAATATGGTGCTGTGTATATCATCCCTATCTAGCGCTGCGTTGTTATGGGCATGCAAATTACTTACCATCAGGTACACGTTGGGTTCTACTCGTCGTTCAATTGAAAAAAAAAAATGGTGGTGTTTATACCATCCTAACTAGCGCTACGTTATTATGAGCTTACTTACCATCAGATAAATGTCCAATTGGTCGATTAATTTTTATTCTTAATCTATCAAGCCTCAAGACAAGCAGGACGTTTACTAGAAATTAAATGTTTATGCCAATAATAGCGTGGTGCTAGTTAAGATGATATACACTGCACCACATTGTGATCGTCGCCTTACCCCTTAAAATATTAAGTAATTTCACTAGCTACAACTCCCTTCAAACCAGGAGACGGTAATGTTTACAGACTACTTTTTGATGGTAGAAATAAGAGCTGCTGTGTCACCTATCTAGACAGTCCCTGACAGTAGAGACCTGCCACCAGTAGTAACATTTAGAATTATCATTTCGTCCATGTACTCTGAAGTAGTGATGTAGATTGCGGGCTGATCTGCATATAATACTAGATAGCCTAGATACTACGGCAGCACTTGCGCGCGTCACGTAGAGGGCTACGCTTGGTCGACAGATTTCCATTTTGAATGAAATAGAGCCTTCCGCTTCCTGTTACTTTCGCAAACATGTTACCAAGCTTTCAGGAATTACAGTTTGATAAATATTCAGTTAATTAAAAACAGCCTTTTGGTACTTCCCTAACTTTACACGGCTAAAAGAGAAGAAAGAAAGAAATAAAGGAGGGAAGAAAGAAAACACGTTATTTTTTCGGTTTACACGTGTTTTGTCGGTAAGGTTATCACTTATCGTCAGGGGAATGACCAGTTCGTCTCATCGTCACGTTGGATAAAAAATCAGCTTCGCAATACTAACGTATCCATCATATTATTCCGCTAGCGCGCGCCGCGACAAACAAACAAGAGGCTGAGGCCACGGTTGCGTTTTAATCAAACTAAGAGTGACAAACGTTCCCACCAGTCTACCGGTAAGTGATTACTGCGGCTTGCAGGTAGTTGCATACGATGTTTAAAAACGTCAACTTCAATTTCAAGTTCACCGTCTTAACAGTGAAATCTTCAAACAATACTATTTCGAGAAAAATCTCTAGGTGGTCTGCTTCAGTGTGTCAGAAAGCTACCTGATATATTTTACGTAACACATTGGTTCCGCTCTGGAACGGCAAAGTATCCCTAACACCATTTCTGTGATAAGTCAAATACGGAACCTTAAAATTAACTGTTGCACTAGGGTTTCTTTATGAAATGGAAAATAGCTTGCAGACTCGAAGAAACTTAAATACTTTTCTCAATAGACTGAGACTACAACGCAGTGCAAGGACTCAAACGGACTAAAGGATTACTTATTATTACTTAAGAAAAATACATAATAATTTGTCATAGTAATTTGTCATAATAATATATTTGATATACCTAATAAAAAGTCTCCACTGTTTCAAAGTAAGCGCCTTAACCAAAATTTGAACGAAGTATTTTAGAAGTGGTTAATTTAATCAATATAGTGATAAATTATTACAAATTATTTACACAACGCATCCGTTAGAAAATTGTTTAATAGTTTCAGCTCACGTACAGCGTTCATTACGTCGAACGCGAAACATAATTTTCTTAATAATTAACTTAATGGGGATAGTTCGTCGTTGTTCCGGTTTAAATTGTATCAAAATAAAACTAAATCTCCATAGACTTTATCGCATTTGTTCAGTTATTACACTTACGTTTCAAATGCTTTACATCTTCTTCTTCTTCCTCCTGCCCTTTTCCCAATTTTATGTGGGGTCGGCACAGTATGTACTTCTCTTCCACATCTCTCTATCAGCCGCCATATCTAAATACACACTCTTCTAACACATGTCATCTTTCACACAATCCATCCACACTTTCTTCGGTCTTCCTCTACTCTTATAACCATCCACATTCATTCTCATTACTTTCTTTGTTATATGTCCTACATCTCTCCGCATAACAAATGCTTTACATCATCCATGGTTAATCATTGAGCTGATGTTCTGATGTCAATGTCATCACGGAGTACCTACAGCGCTTTATACATTATTGTTGCCCAATCTAGGCAGAATGATTTCACTGTCTTGATGTCTTCTAGTGGTGTGCTTGGTATTTTATTCAATTTCCTCATTAATGGTTTCCCAAGCCTGTGGTAGTACCAAACGATTTTCATTATTGGAAAAGGAAGTTCCTAAATATCAATAGCCTTTCGAATAGTTCTTATTACCCTATAAAACATCAAGGTTGTAAAGTAAGTGCATAAATACAAAGTCTTTCTTATCACAAAGATTAATTCCAATATCTCTTTTCTTCCCACAATAGATACCATCAATCTTCTATCTAGAACAAGATCTCTATTCCTAGTCATGTTTTCGGGTTTTATGAGAACTCATTTATAATTCAGGTTTCACTACTTTTAATGCCTTATCTGAAGCGATTCGGAATGCTTCTAAAAAGTATCTTTTTAACGAACGAGTCTGGGAACATAAACCAGATACAGTCATCATTGCATTATTTATATATATGTATTAATCTATATATATTTATAAATGCATATTAGTATGTGTATAAATCGTTATTTTTATATATATATATCTTTAGTCGTTGATTAAATTGCCACCTACCACTTCTCACCTCCGTAAAGGTTGTCTGGTAGAACATTCGCACAGGTATCAGTCTCGTCTCGGTATACCTCTTTATAAGGTTTCATTATAAACAGAAAAAAAAAATCGTAAATATTTAGTATTATTAAATGTGTAATATTCGCGTAAATATATAAAATCATTATATGCGACAGTGCTTTCAAAGATATTAGCAGTTGATATTCAAATTCAAATATCTGCAAATGTTCGTTTAATATAACAACGAGGTCGTTGGCCTTTCGCCAAATCTGACAACGTTCCCCCCACGTCATAGGGTACGAACGCTTTAATAAAATAGTTTCTACTATTTCATTATTAATTATAACATAAATTATTAAAAAAAAAATTGTGAAATTCAGTTTAATCTGTATATTAAATATAATGTGATCTACCGACACGCACTTGGATAATATAATGAATAAATGTTCTTGAATCATTTATTCCTCGTGTGAGTAAGTCTAAGTCCCAAAAGTGGGAACGTTAAGAGAGATGTTTGTCTGTTTAAAAGAAAAATAAACAATTCTATAAAGTATGAGTTAAAACTTCTTTCTATTATTAGTCTATATTAAAATTAAAACCTCCCTTTAGACAGAATGCAAATTTTGTTATATTTTCACTATGTTCACTTTGCATGAAAACTGCCTGAAAATAGTCTATAAAAAAAGTACATTTGTTTTTTTTGCAACGTATATTAAACCACACCCCACACTGCCCCACCACCATTTGACGGGCTTCACATTCCTTTTGAGTAATGCCGTTCTCGGTCAACGGGTTAAACGTTTCACTTCGTAGCGGGGCGCGTGGTAGATCTGTATTAAGATGTTTATACTACAACAAAGTAATAAACACATACGGATATATTCTTTACATCATGAGATGTATCAACTGCTTATTATATATTGGATTTAGCGATGATTAAATTAGTCTTGGTCTTGAAGTCTTGTGGTTGTTAATCTTTTCGATCAAGACAAATGTCCAGACCAGTTTTATACGAGTAAGATCAAGACCATGACGGAATGAACAAGACCTAGACTAAAACACAGATCTGTTAAGCAGATCAAATGTGACTAAAGGAAAAAATTTAAATTCCGTTGATATGATGACTTAAAATATTTATTATAACTTGAACGCTTTTCTTCTGAAAATAAAATATTTAATATATTATATATATAAAACAATAATTTCCCGCACAATAACTTTCGGGATCCAAGCCAACCTCACCTGCTCGTGGTGCACCCTGCTAATCCACAAACGAGGCGCTGGCTAACACCGACTCCCTATATGAATCTTTGGGGAAGGCCCAAGTCCAGCAGTGGACGTCTATAGACTGCTGATGATAATGATGACGACTGAATATACAAGACCAAAATTAGAAGTATTTAAGCAAGACCAAGACCGAACATACAAAACTAAGACCAATACCAAGATTATTCAAGTCCTGGTCTTGTTCTTGCTGTACTCATCTCTAATTCGATTGTAGTTTTGATAATTTTAGTTCACTTATGGTATATAATTAAATTAGTACTGTCTATTAGAAAGTCCTAGGTCCTTTTTCGATAATTGAGACTGTTTTTTTTTAATTAAACTACTTTGAAGTCTGTTTGGATTTTATGAAACGAAAAACTGTAACGAAAAAGAGACAACTATAAATATATTCATAGGATTTAAGCTGTGAAAGAATGAGATGTAACACGTTTCTATAAAGTTTATCGTTCGTCTCATTGAGCTATGGTTAGTAACATATCTTTACTCGAGCGCAGTATACTCGTACACAGACAGATGAACCCGGATGTAGTTATATTTGTTTTATTTGACGAAGCGAGATGACCAGCCAGATGTTCATCTGAGGGTAGTTTGAATGATATACACAGCTGCACATAATGCTCGTTAGCGGAGTATTTTCATCAGCTACAGCGCCCTTCAAATCGGAACACAGTAATAAGTCTGGCGGCAGAAATAGGCGCTGGTGTGGCACCTACCTACACGGTCTTCGGCAACAGAGACTTACTACTTGTTCTCTCTTTTCACCTCCTCGATAGCGTAATCTTCTCATTCTCTTACAAATTAACCAGAAAACGAAGGCTCACTTCCACCGTGAGCTCGTAATCGTTTTTTTTTATAAATAATGATGCTTTTATCTTAGTCTTTGATTATTTTAAATAAAGATTCAAAGTACTGATATATGTGATATGAAAAAAGTATGGTAATATTATATTTGAATAGTTAACAGAATATTTTTTTTAATCTGTCTAAAGAAATTTACTATTTATGTGATAAATTTATGTTTTTTTTTTAATTCAACGAAGCGACGAGATGAGTGAGACGTCACCTGGTGGTATATGATACGTCAATATCTACGTGGTGCTGGTTAGGGTGGTATACAGTACACCATGATGCGCTCGTCGCCTTGAGACATCAGATGTTAAGTCTCGTTACTCCAGTAATTTCACTACAGCGCCCTTTAAACTAGAACACCGTAATGTTTGTACACTACTGTTTGGTGGTAGAAGTAGGCGCTGCTGTGGTACCTACCTAGCCGGTCTCTGGCAACAGAGACTATTGATCTGATGATGAATCTATTGATATGAAACGTTCAATCGTTTTCAGCATTTTCATTTTCAGTTTTTATTACATTTTCATAACATGTTATTGAGGTACATTCGTAAAAGCTTTGAAATTTTTCCAAATTTAAACTATAGAGCTTTTAATTGTATTAATGGGTCATCATCATCATCAGACTTTTTCAACCACTTCTGGATACAGGCCTTTCCCAACGTATTCAACCATTTACTAGTGGTAGGTCTCTATTGCTGGAGAACGTTTAAATGGGTACCACCGCAGCGCTTGTTCCTGCTGCCAAATAGTATTGTGTTCCGGTTTGAAGGACACTGTAGCGAGTATAATTACTTTTTTTTGCTTTCGGGGGCGAAAACTTGGAAAAGATTCTCTGCCTTCTGAGGGAAGTCAGAGTTATATGGATATTTAAACCCAATGAAACTCCCTCGGTGATCACTTTTGGCGTTTGGAGAGGTCGCGGGACCTCCCTTCCAACATAACCGTGGCCTCGCTACCGCATGCTAGTATAGTTCGTCCCGTGCTTTTTGCAGATCCTGCCAGCTTCTTAAATACTACTTCAAGGACCGGAGACCATCTCCAGCTATTATCCTCTTCTGGGCCGTTTAGAAGGCGATGAGAACCCCCATCCTGACCGCCAACGACCCAGCTAGTGTGATTACTGGAGTAACAAGACTCAACATCTTAAACCTCTAGGCGACGAACGCAATGTGATGCAGTGTATACCATTCTAGCTTGCGTCATGTTGTTATGGGCGGGCGTATCGCTTACCATCAGGTGAACGTCCCGCTCGTCTGATCGCTTATAGAAATAAAATAAAAAAATTCCGATCGCTTTTATGATGTCTTCGGTCTATCTCGAAGGAAGGCGTTCTACACCCCTGCGTCCTGCACGCGGCCTCCACTACAAAACTTTCCTCCCCCACCGGCCGTCATTGACACGGAAGATATGACCGGTCCACTGCCAATTCAGCTTGCAGATTTTAGAGAGCTACGTCGACAACTTTAGTTCTCCGTCGATTTTCTTCGTTCCGGATCTTGCCCCTTAGAGAAATGCCAAGCATAGCTCCCTCCATCGCTCGCTGTGCGACTTTGGTTTGAATACCGGTGGTTTTTTATTAAAACATATATATATATATTTATATATTTTGTTATTCACGACGCGTCGCTACATCAGCTCTCCCTTTCGACGCTGAACATTGTAATTGAGTTAAGCCCGACCAATTCACGCCGACACGCCTTTGTAATCCTAATGAAGCTGAATGAATATATAAAAGCTTTTATCACATTTTTCTATTTGAAATTTGCATATTTCAGTCAGGAGTTGCTACCATTTAAAATATTTTCAGATAATATTCATTTTAAATCCAACACGACTGACAATTAGCAATTTGTCGTATTGTTCGGAAATGTATTTTTGGTTTATTATTAACGTAGTGTTAATTTTGCATCTTAATAAATATCTTTCTGAGCCAGAAAGTTAACAAATGTCACCAGCATCCTTCCTGGCATTAGTATAGTATACCGTTACGTATATTTGGGCTCACACATCAGTACCGACGGCAAATATGTCCTCGAGATAAAAAGGCGTATCGGGATGCTAAAAGATGCAATGAACATTTTAAACATCATCTGAAAGAAGAGATAAATCAGTATTAACACCAAGATCATATAAGTATGAGCTTTAGTGTTCCCCGTCTTCCTGTATGATGTGGAAATGTGGACAATACCTGCTATAGAGAGGCAAAGGATTTATATATTCGAGATGTAGAGTTGGAGACGTATGCTAAGGATACCTTGGGCAGAAAAACGCACTAATGCATCGACGCTGACTCGGCTCCAAATAAAACCTGGTTGGTCAACCATATGCCACCAACGCATCCTTATGTGTTTCGGCCACACAATGCCATTTTATAACCAGAGCCTCGTTTGTTGATTAGCAATGTGCACCACGAGCAGGTAAGGTTAGCTTGGGTCTCGTGAGTTGTTGTGCGAGACCCCCTTACATCCCTTAAATTACGTAAGTATATTATAGTGAATCATTTTAATCCCTAGTAAATGCGTAATTGTGTCATTTTTAAATTCATTTAAGTTTAGTACTTTCGAGTTATATATTATATCTGATACGAAAAAAGGACTTACGTTCTGTTACGTCTTCTTCAACCCTTATTTTTGTTGTACTAGTTAGTGGTTTCAAACATAATTTTCAAACAGAAGATCTGTTTAGTTTTTCATAATATTTAATTTTCCTAGTGTAAATAAGATAAAACTTAAGTGGATTTTTTGATTTCATTGATCGAAAACCTATAATATGTCAAAGGGGTCATATATCTAATTATTTAATACCTTCTCATTGATTTTTATAATGTTTTATCCATTTGTGTCACAAGCAAAAGTTTTTTTTTATTTAATTACATGATGAGACGAGCAGGATGATCATCTTATGGTAAGTGACACGTCTGCTCATAACAACGTGGTGATGTATAGTATACACGATATATAATATACACTAGATTGCGCTCGTCGTGGACATTAGCTACAAAGCCTTTCAAACTGGAATGCAGTAATTAATATATGCACACTACAAGTACTGCTCGGGTGCGAAAATACGCGCTGCGGTGATACCTACCTGCAGGGTCTCCAGCAGCAGAGTCCTACCACTATTACCAATCGTTCACCTCAGGGAGTCAATAGTTGTGTTCTATGTATACATAGAAAACAATGTCCCAAGTTCAATCATTTTCAATACTAAATTAAATTAAAGATATGTATTAAATCTTGAAGGACTTCTTTTAAAGCATTGGAAGCTCTTCAATACTAATTGAATTTCCATTTTCATGTCATCTGAAAAAACATGAAAGCTGTGGCTTATTCATTGAGAATAGTATTAGTTTCGATTTTAACATAAGACATTTGACGATGAGGCTATTTCATTAAATTCATCATCATCATCAGCTAATGGACATCCACTGCTGGGCATTTGCACCGTGTAGCTCCATCTCGAGGAGAGAGACTCTTTTTACCTGTAAGGGCTCGCTGAAACATACAGCGCACCCTCCTCTCAATCTCTTATAGTTACCTGGGCAATGGATCGCACTGTATACGTCACCCAGACACCATGAGAACCAACAGAGAAAACTCTCACGACTCCCTGAGGCGGATCTAGTTTTGGCCTCCAACGCCAACCGTTATACTGCCGCGGAGGACAGAGAGAGCGGCGAAACGCAATACCGACGCTCCTCTCCCTCGCGACTTCACCACGGCTATGACGGGCAGTGCAAGCCTGTCTCCACCGTCCATTGGCACTCATTCGAGGTGAGTTCACGAAGCTCACCTGGAGCGGCCACCTCGGGTAGTTACTCTTACCTTCACCGTGGCTGATAAAGCCACGCCTATTGAGCCCCACTGCCACGACAAGGCGGGAACCTGCTCGGGGGAATTCACGACACCTAACCTAACCTCACCTGCTCGTGGTGCGCCCTATAAACAAACGAGACTCTGGCTTCCACCAAGCCGCATTAGGCCAGCGTGGAAATGAACCCTACATACGATAGCTTCTAGGGCCCGGCGGTACCGGACGCATTGCTGACTGTGGACCTATCGATGTGGATATATTTTGGAGATGCCTGTCCAGCAGTGGACGTCTGTCTGTAGGATTTAATTTGAAATTAAGACTTGAAATATTACTTCAATAATTCCAATATTCGAAGCAAGTAGAATCTTAGGTTAATATTTTGGAGATTTGTAAGAAAGTTGGAAATTTCTTGTTTTATAAAATAAGCGTCAAGTGTCGCGGAAATTACTATGCGTTTGGCTGAAATCCAACTCCAGGGTGTGCTGCAAAGGTTTTATCATTTATGTAAAATCTGCGCAAATTGAAATCTCAATTTAATAACCTTTGTCGTTTGAACTTTAGCTTAACTTTGAGTGGGATAACTCGCAATGGGGAGCGAATGTTATTGTTAAAGAATAAAACTCCTCTTTTAGAATAACTACTACATTATTCGTTAATTATAGGGTGTCCTGAGGTAGATTTAGGATTTGAAATTCGAATATTTTACTTACGGTTGCGCGGGAAACCGGGGAAGAGTTACAGTATGGCGTAGCATTTGTGCGGATTGGTCGGTCACGATGTCGCAGCGGACTGGTGCTCTTCCTGTCAATGGAATAATTGGACCGTTTTTCCTTGAAAATTCTCGTGGAACAACCGTAACTGTCGATGGTGATGTCTATCGCCGCATTTTTATACCGAAACTAAGAAAACATCCATCGAACAGCTCTCACACGTGGTTTCAACAAGATGGCGCCACGCCTCATACAGCAAGAGCCACCATGAGCCTCCGCGAGATACACTCAGAATACTCTCGAAAGATTCCGCGAGTGTGTAGGTCGCGATGAAAAACATTTGGACAAATTGATCTTCAAAAAATAAAATCTGCATGTCTCGTCTTTCTTTTTATGACAAACATATGTATATTCTAAAATAATAACATTCTTTAATTTAATTAAGAAATCATGTTTTTTTAGCATATGACTACAATCCTATCTGATGATAAATCACCACATATTTACTTCCAGATTAAAGACTCCTTTACTGGTGCTAGGTTTCTGTAGATCATTTAGATTGTCTCTTCAGTGCTTCTTCTCTTCTTTATATTCTGAAATTACTAGGGTTATAAGACTACATATAAGGTCTCAAAGCGACGAACATACATATATATATATATAGATTATTATGTATATTATTGGACAAGTGTATATTATTCTAATTAGCGTTATAATCGTATTTGAAGGAGTACCATTATATGAACGTCCTACTCGTATTCGTATCGTGGTAAAGAAATAATTTTTATGATTGTTCAAAGATGTTTCATAAATAATTTCTTTAACCAAATATTTAATCTGGTAACATAACAATTTAATTAATTGGCAACATTAGGAATTAGGTGTGTTTTCCACTAATCCTGTGAGCTAACTACGTTCGTAAAGTATTCGCGCGTTTCATTTAATCTTCGCCGCCGCCCACTTTAAAATTTCTTGCGGTTATTGATTCTAACAGTATTGTATTAGAACTCTCATTTGTTTCAGTATGATTCAAACGGTCGAAATCCCACTAGTGAACAAGAACAGATAACATAGCTAGTGACATCACACCGCTTACAATAATGACTATAAACTTAAGTGACACATGTGAACACAGTTTGCTCCAAATGTGACGTTTTAACTGAACAGTGCCAAAACAATGTTTTGCCGCAAAGAACTGAAATTAATCTTTACAACTGTCGTCATTTTACTGGAGGCCGAGTTGTTAGTGAACACTGGGGCCATGGACCAGGGGTCTTCCAATACTCTCTCGCAAAACGGCGACGATCTGAAATCGCTGGAGTTGTGCACGTCGAGGAACCAGCAGAGGTTGGGCAGCGTGTTTGGTAACTTTACGAGACATCACAAAAAAGGTATGTACTGTTATAAAATTAGAATCTATTTTTAATATGCTTAGTGTTTATTAGTTTAGTCCTAGTATTTACTAACCAAACGCACGTAAAGATTAAAAATGATAAATCAAAGAACACAGATCCCAAACTATGATTAAACGTACACGTAAAGGAAAGCTTATCAACTTTGGTTATCTTTCTATTTTACTTTTATATGCAAAGTAGAGTTGTTTCTTTGTTATATATCGACAAATCCACACTATTTCAGAGAATCATTAAAAATTGAAAGAAGTCAGAAGCTTTCTCCTTATATATGTTAATTCTATTCAAATATTTTTCTTTATATTTAGATATATTCATCCTTTACATTTTATATCGTTTTAGTAATTTCACTAGACAATACACTAAAAAAACATTTTATGTCTAGTAAATATTCGCATAAACAAGAAAAAATCGATAACTTTACAATTAAATGTCCAGCGTACGATCTATAAATCTTTATAGATCTAATAACAATATGTTAACATTGCTTAAAGTCAGATAAATAAATTTACTTATTTTTCTGTGTTGTTTGTTCCTCTAACTTTCAATACACTTAAGGTTTACACAGCTTTGATAACTTTAAAAAAAATTATAAATGAACGCTCATACAGATCAGATTATAGTCTATCATCAATATTCATTCCATAATTAAAAAAAAAATATTTCCGTTGAATAATAGAAATCATCTTTTCATTATTTATATCCATTATTATCTCAGGTCACAAGAGAAGAACTACCACATCAACGACGTCGACCCAGTCCACTATAGTTTACAGTTCAACTGATAACATAGATGATTCATCCCACGATATCACAACAAGTGCTTATTTATTAACAACTCAATCTATTTTGAAATTACCGAAGCCACTTAGATTGTCATCGTTAATGTTAGATAAGGACTATGAGGATGTAAATAAATTCGATCAGTTAATCAAAAATGATGTTAAGGAACTGCTAAATCGGGAGAGACACCATTCTAAACACTACGAGCGGATAAAAAAGGAGATTTTAGTTGATTTAGAAGAGACGTCGCTATCGAAATCTTTGAATAAGATAAAGAAGCTGTACAGAGAATCGAGCGCGTCCGCAATAAATAAGCTTAATAGTAAAGCGAGCAAAGGTGGGATATTCTTGACCGACAACTGTACCACCGTCGTCGCTCAGATCGGCACAACAGCAATTTTACACTGCGAAGTTAGCGATATCACTGAAAACACGGTGAGTATATCTTTCCTAATTTTTTTTTACTACACAATTTAATTCTATTTCTATTATCTAGATAAACACGAAGATAATGCAATGGTAAATAATAAGAAAGCATATAATAATTTGATGCTACTTAGGATGATGTGTACTAGATCGCACTGTGCTCGTCCTTTTAAAGATACATCAAGTCTAACCTCAGCAATTTCGATAACTGCAGCGTCCTCCAAACCGGAACAGAGTAATGTTTTCACACTACTATTTGGCGGTGGAAACAGATCCTGCGGTAGTAACTACCACGACAAATTACATGATGATAATGGTGAAGTGTCTCATCTGTCTGTACTTTGGCTGTCATACGTTTTACAGCCGGAAGATAACAATGAAGTTATTGCGTTGGATTAACAAAGTAAGGGTTGGTAACTTGTCGAGTAAACCTTACCACCAAACAAACTTGATGATATGAGACACTGGAATCGAAAGAAATACGCCACAAAGGTAGCTGTTTCGAGCATTATATATCTTCTATTTAAACTACACTGGTGGTAGGTCTCTGTTGCTGGAGACCGTATAGTTACCACCGCAGCTCCTATTGTTCCGCCAAACAGCACTGTGTTCCGGTTCGAAGGCAGTTGTAGCCAGTGAAATTAGTATGGTAACGATATACCATTATATGTCCCAAAGCGAAGATAACAAAGTGGTGGCAGTATATTACCCTCACTAGCGCAACGTTTCATGGGTAGGCGTATCACTTATCATCAAGTGAAGATTCCGCCCGTCTCGTCGCTTAATTGAATAAAAAAAATCTTAAAACAGGATATACAGTTAATATGAAACTAATTTATTATGTCCTTAGTCCAAATTTTTTTTATAACCTAAGGCTATAGAGTTGTGTACTATTCTCAGGTTACTTGGATAAGGCGAAAAGATTACTCGCTACTTTCGGTGGGCCTCGTCACGTACAGTGCAGACAGCAGGTTTTTTTCAGCTCACGGAAGGCACGTTAAGGTAACGACATAGTTTTTTTTTTAACACTGAAAAGGAGGTTCTCGACTCTAAGTAAAGAGCCGCATTAGCTGTTTTTCTTAGCATTGATGGTTCACCCGTAAAATTAGAAAACAGTTCGACGTTAAAGAAAATAGGTCATCAGTTAAAACTGCACACTTCTGCTTCATCATGATTATCGTCATCAGCCGATAAACGCCCAATGGACATAGTCATCCCCTAGAGATGTCTACCCCAAATCGCTACTTTTGCTTTTGGGGTTAGAAATAGGCATTTTTATACGTGTTAAGATATTATATTTTTCTTTTCATTTTTATGTCTTCTTTCATACTATTCTTACTTCTTCATCCATTGCCTGATAATGAAGATTTTACTTTCTCACATTAATATTCTCTTACTCTTCTTAATTCTTTCTACATTTGTCCATTAATACTCTTTCTTTCTTTGTAATGTTTTTTTTATTTGTTTTCCTGCTCCTCTATGTTATTATTGTTCAGAGCTTTATCTCTTTTATCTTATTCATTGCTATTTTAAACTGTTTACATTAGTTTTATCATTATTCGTATCTTTACTTTTTCTTAAGCTACAATACTACTTAATACGCATATATACTAATACTTACTAGTCTTTATTACTTTTGTTTACTATGTTAAATAACTTAAGGCAATATTTAATAAACTTACGTATAAACAATCTATTTTATATTAGTTCATGTATCTTAATATTTATATTATATACACTTTTGTCTGTTTTTTTTTTTAAGGACATTATAGACATAATGTCCTTAAAAATCCCACTTCAATATTTTAAGAATATACGGCGACTTTTGCCTTCACTCCCCACAAACGCGATGCTGTCAGACTTCATCTCCAAGTAAATAGCCTTGCAATGGTACCTAGATTGTGTCTGAAAATATGTAAAGATATCTAGTGTTTAGTTATTTATGCTCTAAAGCTTCGTCAGTTGTAAACTCTCTGTTGTTTGTATATAATATTGAAAGAAGGTTTCATTACAGGATTGGGCGCTGCACATAAGATTCGCCACATCAGCTGATGCTGGCTATTATGAATGTCAAGTACCAACACATCCACCTACGAGTATATTCTTTAAACTTATCTTAGTCGGTGAGTAGTTTAACTGAATTTTATTAAGTTTTTTGTTAGCTAGTCTCGAAGTTAATCTGTAAAATTATTGTTGCAGCCGCCTATGCTGAAATAGTGGGTGAATCTGAAAAGATTATACACGAGGGCTCTATGTTGAAATTAGTCTGTGTTGTGAAAAGATCCACGGAACCACCGTCTTATGTATTCTGGTATTTCGAGAACAGAATGATAAATTACGACTTAAGTAAGTACGTTTGAGGTTTATCAATTACCATTTTTTTTTAACTGCTAATTATGTTTTTCATTTAATAAACCTTGAAACAAAACATCCTGAAACTTACCCTTAGATCAAATCGGTGGCACTAGATACAAGTCCTTTGAAACCGGAACAATAATTTTTGCACACTACTGTCTAGCAGCAGAAATAGAAACTGCGGTAGTATCTGCCAAAATAGTCTCCAGCAAAGGATATCTTCCACCAAGCATTTAATACGTATTTATGATTGTGACGACATCCTTACGTCTTTAGTATGTCTGGCTCTCATGTGTATGACTGTCGGAATATAATAGGGTTGTTGATGAACATACACTGATGAGGTGGTAGCTTGGTCAGGTTTCAATTAAACTGTACCTCTAAGCATCTGCGATAATTGGATGCTTCTCTGTAACTACTTGTTTATTGTTAATTATACTTTTGATGATACGTTGATTCTTATGCAGATGGAGTCAGCGTGAACAACGGCCGCCAAACAAGTGAACTGGTAATAATCAAAGCGGAACCTAGACACGCCGGAAATTACACCTGTGTACCGGCGAATGCAAAAGCTGCGTCGGTCACCGTACACGTAGTGCAAAGTTAGTGTCGTATTTCGCTATTTCTTTTACCATACCACATAACATAGTATATAAGTTTGTGTATGTACATAGGTATTGAAATAGTCAAGTGTTATATCTTTAATAAGTTTAGGCTTTAGATGAAACACTATAGCGAGGATATATCGGCAAGTTCCATAAATAACAGCTTTTATGGATAAGCAATATTCGCAAATGGCACTTGTTCTACATGGTGGAGAGTTTTGATTCTCTATTGGCGAGAGAATACCCTAAATTCTGCTGTCCATATATATATATATCGGAAGAGTTTTTTTTAAATTAATCATGCAGATTTCTTTTATCTAAATCTTATCTTTCAAAATAATTAAAGCCTTATCTCATACTCTTATAGTATATTCACTGTCATAGTGTTACAGTATATAGTCTCGTAGTTGTTCCACTGCGTTTACAATTTAACTATGACAGTATTAGGAACACGAAAAATTGAGTTTTAGAAATTAACTTTCTAGTAATATTACTGTTACAGTTAAGTTAAATATATTGAGTACATAAAGTTTGTTTTCAGGTGAGACCCCTGCCGCTATGCAACACGGAAATTCATCGGTAACAAAGACCTATGTGCATAGTATCACGCAATCGTTGATAGTATTGGCAGCGTTCATTTCAATAATGAATGGAGACTATCAGGAATTCGGATAACGCCCGGACAGACATATGTTAAAGCATTAATATATATATCTAATCCTTGTAAAATAATATTTCATATCTCAAAAAATTATAAAAAGTATTTTCCAGTAACAGAGATATTTGAGAACATTTGACTTCGTGTAACTAAAGTTTAGAAAACATCTTAAAATTTTGTTTTTGTTTGATGTTTGAACTTTTTGTTTGTAATATTAGTAGGGATGTTTTGTTGCTGGAAAATGCTGAAACTCTTAATAAATTTTAATATTTGAAGACAGTTTAAAGTGTATACCAAGTGAGTACAATAATTTGTCTGTAAATACATTGTGAAAAATATTGGATAATTGATAATGTTTAAGAAACGCATATGTATTATAATTATCTGCTATTTGAAATTAAGGAATAAATAAGTATTTTCAATTGAACGTGCCAACTGTTTATAGTTTCATTTATATTGCTCTTATATACTATATAACTGAATAAGTTTATTGATGACTGGTGTATTGGAGTGTAAGGAGTTCCGCCTAACGTCTTAAAGAACCCAAGTTAACCTTACCTGCACGCGGTGCACCCTTCTGAACGACAGGCGAGGCTCTGAGAACCCACTAACCCGCACTGGGCTTGTGTGCTTGATTAGGGCTCAATTTCCCTCAATGAACTTTCTGAAAGTGGAAATCCTTGAGAGAGGCATATGCTTTGCAGTGGGCATTATGCGGATGAAAATTTAATATTATTGTTTTGACCAGTCTCTGAAGACAGTTAAACAGTTAGGATATGTATTACCGCAGCTAGTAAAATTACTATAGTAATGAGACTCAACATATATTTCGACTAATAATTACCATAACATTGAGCAGGTGTATTACTTGCTACCAGGTAAACGCTCTGTTCGTCTCAAATAAAACATCATTAAAAAAAGCTTTTTCATGAACTTTCAAATAATAGTTGAGCATTGTTCTGAATGTTTTGTCTCGAAGAAATTCATCGACATTTATATCTTGAAAGAGGCAGAGAAACTGTTTTGTTTCGCATAACTGCATAAACTAAAAATTTAAGTTACAGCTACTTGGTTAATACAACAATCGATCGTTGTAACCTTGACCGTTACTTGAAAATGGAATACAAAACTTACCATCCAAGGTAACTTATTAAGCGTCGGTGTTTGACAGACACTACCACAGTTGTATTAGATTTGAAATTCAGACTTGAAATTTGTCAGAAGTATTCGCACCCCTGGGCGCTCGTTATTAACACCCCCCTAACTTCGTTTGGAGAAGGGAATTCGTAAAATCCATTCTTGGCTGACCTTTTAATGACAGAAGCAATATTTCCACCAAATTTTGAGTGTTTACTTATAATAGTTTCGGAGTATACATATATGAGATTTTAAGAGAATATTTTAATAGCTATTACAATTATATAGCTATAGCTATAGCTATTAAAAAAAACTTTACAAATATAAGCACTTCTTTAAAACGAGTATATGATATTTACTGCGATATTTTTTAATAATAATATAACTATTAATAATTTTCATTACAAAAAGAGAGAGGGAAAATAAGAGTGTTCATTTCTTCGCCTACATCTTCTAAGAAATTATTCCAGCTTTTAAATTCACTTAGAATTTCGTGAAAGAGTATAAACTTAATTTATGTTAATAATATATATTACTGCTATTTATACTAAGTACATGTACCTTCTACGTAGAAAAAAAAATATTATAATTTTTATTTACGTATTATTAGTTATATAACTTTATAACATCGTGTCGTCTTGTTACCAAAGGTTTCGTTTGATTTCTTTACATAGTTGCGTTAGTAATTAACTTAACGACATTTCATTTCCGGAAAATTAATAGGAAAATATTTGATGAGTTTTATTGATCGAGGTAATATCATAACCTAGTAGTAATTTCTCAAGGTGGTTTGATTTATTATATTTACAACAGTTTCACGAAAAATTTACGTATGTATACACGTATATTTAAAAGGTAGCAGTAAATATATATTTGTCCACAAAGAACTGTAATAATTTTAATATAGGCATCTTGATTGTAGTCTCGTACAAATTTGATATTATAATGTTAATTTGATATTTCATTATAATGTTCTCTAACAATTTGATTATTCCGCTCTTTACCCGCGTCGTGTCGTAAATGTCAGTTAAAGGAGATATAACTTAAAGGACTGAGAAGCAACGAAAAGGTAAGTTAGTTTTGCTAACAGAAATTATAAAAATAAAGCTACTGTTGAAATATTTACAAAGAGGATCTTTTTACTTAATCTATTAAACATTTATACTGTTATTAAGTATAAAATACTACATTTCTAATTGAGATTTTAGTTACTAGAAAACAGCAAAGAGACAAACAAATATCTGTATTTTTTAAAAGTAATGGCTAAAGTATAAACAAGTTAACGTTAATAATTTACAGAATTAGAATTATCATACATAATATTTAAGTAAGTTCAACTTTCGATATAAAATTACACTCTTTAAGTTCGGGTTGATGATTCAGTATTTAAGCAATATTTATTACACGACACTTTATCATATCCAGTTGACAGCTATTGGGAGGAACCTTACAACAGACGCGAGGGTTGAAGTTGGTCAGTAGGTCATAACCAGTCCATCTGTTTTTAGGGTCATGAACCATGATTTGTCAAACTCAATTGAGATGAGTCCTATTAAAAAGCACCATGTTTTAATCATATAGTTAACCTTTTTTGTTCCATTGCAGACTTCAGGCATCAGGAATATTTTCATCAGCTAATAAACGTTATTATTAGCTGAAAAAAATTCATGAGTTATGAATAAGTCACTCATATTTTTTAGGTCGGAAATGGATCGCCATTGTCTTCTTCCGATCTACTTCGACTTTCAAGTCACTGTATTGTAATTTGTTCAAACGTTTATACCACAATTTTTTTTTAATTACACTCCAACTGCAACTGGTAAATTACTGGTGGTAGGTCTCTGTTGCCGGAGAATGTCTGGGAAGGTACCAGCGAAGCTCCTATTTCTGCCCGTTAAACAGTAATGTACAAACATTACGGTGTTCCAATTTGAAGTACGCTGTAGCTAATGTAATTACTGGGCTAAAGAGACTCAACATCTTACGTCCCTGGAGACGAGCTCAATGTGATGCAGTATACGTCTAATACTACGTTGTTATGGTCAAATGAACAAAAACAAGTATTCATAAGTGTAAGTGTCAATTCTACAGCAAAAGGATTTTGACTTTTACTTACTTAATTTTCAGTTATCCTCTCTAGAACTTGGAACAAATATGATGATCTACAAATTATATACTTTTCCCAAGGTTTTTCTTTTATAAATGGACAGGAGTCTCCAAATATGTATTTTATTTGTCTCTGTTTCCTAGCCCTGAAGTCTCTGCCTAGTAAGAATAGGACTAAGGTAAGCCCTACCTGTCATAGAAGGCGACTAAAAGAGTCTAGGAGTTTCGCGGGCCTTGAAGGTAGGGGCCCTTATCGATCAACGAGCGAATGTTTGTGGGACAGCCTATGAAGGTTAAGCTCCTCCTTAGAGACGTGTTCATAGTGTAGAGAGGCACTGGTGTGTTCTATAAGAGATCCCGGAGTCTCTTCGAATGCACTGATGCAGAGCACCGAGAGGATTTTAGTGAGTAAAAATATCACATAACCCTGACTTACCCTCAGATGCAGGGTATCTTTCGAAGATTTCCTCACCGAAACCAAAAAAAAAGTCTCTGTTGCCTGTCACGATCTAGGCAGGTACCACCGCAGCGCGTATTTCTGCCGCCAAACAGTAGTGTGCAAACATTACTGTGTTCCGAATTGAAGGTAATCGTAGCTAGTGGATCTACTGTGCTAGCGATAGTTAACATCTCAATGCGACGAGCACAAAGTGGGGCTGTGTATATCATCCTTACTGCCGCGTTGACCAGGCGTATAACTTACCATCAGGTGAACGTCTCGCTCTTCTCTTCTCTTCGTAGAACGTAAAAATGATGCCACAGATTGCAAACTAAAAAAATAATTTTACTTAGATAACTATTGTCATATAGTTGGTATAATGGTTACAGACCATCTGCGTGAGTTATGATTTATTTTGTTTAAAAACTAATTTATACGTTACAGACGCTGATAACGATTAAATTTTACGGTCCAGAGAGGGCAATGCTGGAAATTTTTATGGCTTAATCGTCTCCGAAGAAAAGTTTTATTGCCAGCCCATAAAGAGAGGAGGCGGTCAAAGTTTTAGTTGATTTCGAAGTGCCACTACGCTCTCGTAAAAAAGTTTAAAATTCCATTATGAGTTCGATTAAGATAACAAAATTATTTGTATCTCACTATTCTTCCGGTTTCCTGTTTACACACGTTTATATTACATGCGTTAAAGAATAATATAAACATTTTTGTCTTTCGTCTCCTCAAAATGTGTCTCTTATTCCTAAGGTTTTATGGCAATTTGGACTTTGATTACAGCAAGTATTAAAATCTAACGTATGCTTTTTCCAAAACAGCGAACTAACCTTCTTGATCTGTTTAAACATATCAAGATTATTTGCATAATCGTTGTTAAAACTATTTCAACTCCCTTCTTGGCAGTGGCTGAGCTTTTACCTATCGTCTTTAGTTTGGTTCCAGGGTCAATTGTAGATTTTGGTTAGTTCTAGGTTTTTTTCGTGACGCTAACTACTGCCCTCTCATTTTCAATTAGTCGCTACACCATCGCTATGTTGTAGCTGTTCATATAAGAGAGAACGTTATAAACGAGCACAATACTATAACGCAGCTTCTTCATCATTAACCCCTTAAGAAATTAAGCTCAATTGTAAACTAAAGAAACAATGTCCTATTCTAGACATTCCAAGAATTCCCAAGTGATCTCATGTTTTACTTAATGTGTTTTGTTTTCAGCTTCGTAAATAAATTTGCTATTATGGACGTTTCATGTTCAATTTTAACAGCTTATTTCAGGATGACGCTCATTCATTACTCATTGGCTGTTTCAAGTGAAATTTTAAGTTATTAACTGATAGCTTCATAGCATGTTTATTTTCGTACGTATAGCCGCTGTATATTTATGCGAACTAAACAAATATGAAGAGTTAACTTCCGCTGACATAAATTTGATGACATCATTAGCAAAATGGAATCATGCAGTTATATTGTAATGACATTTTTGCGTGACAAGTAAACTATCCTTTGCATGACGTAAAATTGTAACTGAGTCAATAACCTCCAGTAATGAGATGAGGAACAGTAAATAATCGTTTAATTAACCTCTAAGAGACTTCTGTGCGGAATGTTTACCCGGGACAGTAATGACTTAAAGTAAACTACTTAAATGTTTCTCCTCTTTGCTAACATATAAAGCTGAAGCACATATTTGAGTTTATTTAGAACACTACTGATATAAATAAAGATCTTCATGGCGCAGTTATTAGAAGCTTACTTTATAATAAGGACTTCCTCCGTTCGATTTTACTGAACACTAGGCGAAAATAATTACAAATGTTAGAAAGTTCTAGATAAAAAGTATTTTTTTTTGTTCAAGTCAATGATATAAATAAATTTTCTATTAAACATTTGCAAGAGAAACTAGAATATAAATCGGTTGTTATACCATGAAACGACAATAAAAACGTAACAGGTATTTACTTGCCCATAACAAGGTGACGCTAGTTAGGATTATATACTGTAGACCATATTGTGCTCGTTGCTTAGACAGCAGATTTCAAGTCTCGTTACCCCAGTAATTTCACTGGCTACAGCGTGGCTTATACCGGAACTCAGTTCTGTTTGAATGTAGAAATATCTACTTAGACGGCCTCCGACAACAGAGATCTATCTACCACTAGTTTCAGGTTTTTATATTACAACAAAGAATATTCACGGTCGCATCATCTTTGAATACCAAACTCGTGTAAGAAAAGAGAGCTCTTAATATTCCCACAACTGGGATTCAGTATTCACTGCATCCGACGATGTGGTCTTAAAGCCTATTCAATGTTCTCTCTAAGATTCGTACATCCCATGTCAAAGAAAATACTTGTGCTATTTAAATGTTTTTTTTTTAATTTATTCTTTTATAAAGATACCTTGTTTCTAGGGGAAAAGGTTATGTGGGATTTTTATCCACTAAAACCCACTCGGTGGTTACCATCAGTGTGTTGCGGAAGGCCCCGGTATCTCCTGCGGACCGTACCAGTGCCATCCGGCGCTACGCCTAAAGCACGTCCCAGGGTGGGCTGTTGCCCTCCTCGACATACTAATTTTGATACCACTAGCACTAGACCACCCCGTACTTATTGTTAATCTCGTGCTGGCTTTGCTCAATGATGGCCTACCTTTAAAGCCCATGAACACGGAAAACCTTTTACTCGCCTTCTGCGACAGACAGGGCTTATCTTAAGCCTATTCTTAACAGCCCGACTCTACAGGGCAAGCTATTAAAATGACCTACACTTCCGGCATTATTTATTTTAAATAATTTTAATATATTAATGAGTTTCAATACAAAGTATCGATGAATGCGTGCGAGGTGAAACATTTAACTGCTCGCTGGAGGGTGTTTAAATACACACAGTCGCTATTAAAAGAGATATATAGTCGGGCAACGGTGATGGCCGGACGATATTTTTCAACGTTTACAGGCAATTTAGCAGATTGCGGCGGTATTCGTTACGTTTCCGGTGAAACAAGCTCTCACTTCGAGCGCCGAGCTGAATATTGTATACGATTTGCTATGAAGCATTACAAATCGATTTCAAATTATTCACACAACGAGCAATGGTTTAAACGGTATGCACCGTAAAGTTTGAAGGTAATCCCAATAAGATATTAGTATGTCTTTGTTCAGATGGAGCGAGGATCTGTGATAAGCGGCTGGTAGCAACTGGATGCATATAGCCGAAGATCGGGCTAAGCGGCGTACCTTGGGAAAGGCCTATGTTAAGCAGTGGACTGCAGCAGGATGTTGATAATGATAATGATGTTCTTATTAGTAATTAATAAAAATTAGTAAAAAATAACTTCAATCTATAAGTAATTATGGTAGTTAATCTCTGTTACCGGAGACTGTTCAGGTAGGTACCATTGCAGCTCTTATTTCTGCCAACATATAGTAGGGTGCAAATATTACTGTGATCCGGTTTAAAATGAGTTGTAGCTAGTGAAATTACTAGGGTAACGCGATTCGACATCTCATGTCTCAACGGGAGAAGAACAGCATGGTGTATTGTATCATCCAAAATAAAAAAAATAACAATGACATGAATAGCTTCGCTAAACGCTCTCACTTCTCTTTACCTTACGCTTCTTTGGTAGAAGAAATATCTCTAACAAATTTTTAGAGTTTCCGGCTAATACTTTCGTAGATCTTGTGATGAGTCAATGAATCTCTGGATATCTTTTAAATACGTATATATATACCTCGAGACTAACGAGGAGGAGGAAATATTCGGAGGAGGCCTATGTTCCGTAGTGGACGTCTATCGACTGATGGATCGGCTGGAGGTTCGATAGACTCGAATTAGTGTCGAAGAACATTGAGAGTAAGCATACATCTTCAGCTGATCGCACAGAACCTATCGGTATATACATAAATTTTTGTATGTATTAATTTTAAGACATATCTTTCTATTACTCTTTATGTTGTCTGTCTGTCTAACTATATAATTTTTCTAAGTTATGGATTAAAGCTAGACTACGCTCCATGTGGTAAGCGGGAATGTATAGAAGTATATTCAGTACTAGTTGTTGTATATCAACTTTATTCAAGCGATGCTTATTTAGTAAGTGATCTATAGAATTTGTACCTAGCGAAAAACTTCAAATTGCTCACCACGCAATACTTTAACAAAACATTAATTCTTAAACGTAGTTCGAATTGAAATCGATGCTGCTCGTAAGCTGCTTACAGCACCACTATCGGGGAAACAGGAAGTTGTAAAACTCCTGAGAACACCTTCACGTTAATTATTTGTGCGCAGTTTGAGAGGAACTCTCCGGAAAATTGCATCGGACTTTATAAAGTTGGACAAACTAAGTGTAAAATCACTTCACGGTGACAGTGCAGGCGTGGTGAAGACTAGATTTACATTATATACCTTAATTTGATAATTCTAATACACAAGATTTAATTTTGATTTTATATACAATAAAGTACTAGTGATAATTTATTGGAGGAAGATATTTATTTCCGGAGACTAGTCTAGGTACTTAACACTGCAGCTCCTATTTCTCCTGCCAAACTGTACTGTGAAAACATTACTGTGTTTCAATATGAAGGATGATGTAGGTAGTGATATCATTAGGGTAGCGAGATAACATCTTGTCTCAAGGTGACGAGCACAATGAAGTTCTGTGTATACCATCAGAACTAGCGCCACATTGTTATGAGAATATTACTATTAAGTAAATATCCCGCTCGTCTCATTATTTTGTTGAAGGAGGAGAAAATAATATTGATATGGTATATATTATAAAAATAAATCTATTTGGTAATTATCTGAATGTTGTTCTGAATCTGTAAAAATCGAAGAGTTGCAGGTTCGAAAACCGTTCGAAAACCGCAGCCACTGGCGAAAATTTTTGAGAGGAAGTTATACATGTCCGGCGGACATCAACTGCATACATACATATATATCACGCCTCGTTCACAGTGAAGCAGGCAGAGACGACTACTCTCCACTTGCTACGGTCCTGGCACACCTCTCGCACTGCCTTCACATTCTTTTGTCTGTCACTTTTCTTGTGTCTTTATGCATGCTCGTCGGATGCGAGTAATCTTGAACCCGGCCTTTCTTTAGTACATCTTCGATTTGATCGATCATATGTCCGCCTAGGTCGACCTGCACCGATTTTTCCAATCATTCTTACCTTGTATACCTCTTTCGTTAATCTTCTTTCATCCATTCTTTCAATACGGCCGAACCATCTAAGCATCTCTTTCTCTATCTTTGTCACTACATCTTCAATAACGCCAAACCGCTCCTTATCACATTGCGCTGGACGCTTTGTGACGTAAGTTGTTACGTCTCGTTACCTAAGTAATTGCACTAGCTACAACACCCTTCAAATGGCAGCACAGTAATTATTGCTTAAACCTAGACCGTCACCAGCAACAGAAACCTAACACCAGAGAAACTTAAAAGGTTATATTTATATTATATTATGTATGCTACGTTTATGATTACATATACATACACAGGTTCAATAAGGATATAAAAATCCTTAATCTGGAAAAGTTTAAATGTGAGCAACTTCAATATTACCTCGACTTGTAATATTGGCAACATTTCATCTTCGATTCTGGATACATCCGCCGCGGAATACGTCCCGTAACAATTTTAATTTCGAAATTCCGTATTTCATATAAATCTTTAGTTCAGTTAGAATTACTGATTGTAAGAAAAATTTGTTTACCTCCTTCAAATTCGTATTAGAATATATTTTGTATCATCATCATCATCAGCCGATAGACGTCCACTGCTGGACATAGGCCTTCTCTAGAAACCTCCACGTTTGTAGGGATTCACATAGGGGGATTTGGGTCGTTTCTCTACAACGCAGGCCCAGTCCAAGTTTGTGGTAGCCAAAAGCTTTGTTTGTTGATAAGCAAGGTGCACCACGAGCGGATGACGTTGGCTTGGATCCCGTAAGTTGCTGTGCAGGACCCCCAACACCTCACATATATTTTGTTTGGATACGCTGATCTAGGCTTAGCTTAGTTATTCTTAAGCAAACGCGAGACTATTTAGACTAGCTTATAACACGCGAACATCGACAACGTTTTAGTCGCCTTTTATGACTGATAAAGATTTTTTTTTATTGTACGAAGCGATGACACGGGCGGGACATTCGGCTGATGGTAAGAACTACCTGCCTATAACTTCGTGGTATCTAGTTAGGACGATACGTACGGACACCGCATTGTGCTCGTCGCCTAAAGACATAACATGTAGTCTGATTACTTCAGTAATTTCACTAATTGTAGCATTCTTCAAACCGGAGTCCAGTAACGCTGCTGTTTAGCGACAAAAATAAACGCTGCGGTCGTACCTACCCCGTAATACCTTATACTTATTCCCAATAGCCTTAAACTATAAACCTGGTGGTCTACCTCCCGGTGCGTAAACTTTAGGACTAACGTAACATCCATTTGAGCATTTTATTTATGCTTACCAATGCTCAAATATTTCACTTCCGATTAAGCAATCAAAAGATCCTTATCGCCACGCAACAATAAAATATCATAATAGCACAAAATTTCGCTGACCCTAAAATAATAGGAAGTACCGCCATATTTCCTCATCTTGACATTGTGTATGAATAAAACATTTCTTCCGCTACCGCAGGAAATATGTTTCCTTGGCCTTGACTTCTGATCAGATTTTCTGCTGATAAATGTTTTAAAAATAAGATAACGGAATAATATATCACTGTACTAGAGTCTTTAAAGGAAACATTCAAACATTGTTTTAATTGATAGAATATCAACAAAAAGAGGTTATGTTTAAAACTTTACATATTTATATATATAACAAAAAATTATTATAAAGGTAACTGTTATATGCTCATAAACAATATCTTCGTTTTTACAGTTTCAGTGCGATTTTTTTAACTGTTTAAATAACTTTTAAGTTACACTCTTCCCATATCGTCTGTTAAATTGCTTGCTCATAGATAAGGTTACAAAATTTATATTGTTGTAAATATGCGACAAATTGAGGATATCCTCTGTTCATTGGTTAAGTATGAAAACGGAATACCATACTGTGTGGAGGTATAGTATGTTAAAACATGAATCATCATACCGCATAGGAATTGGAGATTATCTACTGCCGCATTGAGCAATTTGTAATGAAAGCGGAGAATCATTGCGTGTCATACCGGAATATCGGATCTAGGTCATGTTGTTTGTTAAAAATATTTATTGCGCGTAAAATATACTTGATGTTAAATATACAGTCGATATTATAATATATACTAATGGTAGATTTCTATTGCCGGAGACTGCTTGGTGTTCAGATGCAGGAACAGACGCTGCGGCGGTAGCTACTTACCTTATATTAAGGAACGAAACCTTACCTTACTTAATTACCTTATATTAGTGGTGGGAAGAGATAAATTGATATTCAAAGTAGCAGCCCTAGTGAACAGTATTTTGACTGAAACGAGGGAAATGGGGAAGAGATAAAAACAAGCAATAATGTGTAAGAGTTAGTGTCGCGTTAACATGCAGGGTCCGCGAACTAGTTTCGGACGGCACACGCATAAACTTTTTAATTAGAATTAACAATTCGGGACCCTCGTTGTGAACGTAGTTAGCGTTACAAAATTGTTACACTCCGTGAATTACTCCGACAAAATTTTAAACGCGATAATAATAGAAACGAGTTAACTTTCAATTATTTAACAACAATTCCTCATTATTAAAACACTTGCTACCCAAGTTCTCGCTTGTCTAAAGGCCGTCATCGTATTTTTTTATTCTAAAGAACTATTAAGAAGAGAGACCGTCAAGTAGATTTTTTTTTTCTTCAACGATGCGGCAAGACGGTCGAAATATTCACCCGATGGTAAGTGATACTGGCCTGAACAACGTGGCGCTAGTTAGAATAATATCACAGCATCACATTGTGTTCGTCGCTTTGAGACGGAAGATTTTGTCTCGTTGCTCCAGTAATTACACTAACTAAAGCAGCGTTTAAACCGGAACTGGGTAATATTTTCACTCTTCTGGTTTTCGGCAATAACAGCTGCAGTGGTACCTACCTAGATGGTCTCTGGTAATAAATAGCTATCACCAGTAAGACCTGTAGTTATCATTAGCACCATGCATATCAGCTACTCACGGTGAAACCATAGTAGAAAATGTAAATTTAATATTTCATAATTACATACAATGAAATAATCAAATGGTAACAGCCTCTCCGGTGTAGTGGGTAGTTGCTTGTCTAATAATACAAGTCCTTGTGTCATTTCCGGGGACAGATGTAGACTTTATTTTGGTGATAAAGGACCGGGAAATCCACTTGTTCCCATACCTGTATTGCGAATCTCCCACTGTAACAGCATCGCTGGGATTTGACTGTAAATATATAAGAGGAAATATATTCTGGGCTACCATGCTTCACCTTTACAGCCTTGCTGTCACCTACCATATAACAAGAGATACCAAATAATAAGAGATAATATTAGTTACGTATATTTCTAAGTAATTTTAGAGACAGAGAAAGGTTAAATTATCCTTGAAGTCAGACTAGGGCTGAACAACTGTAAAAAATAGCTTAAACATTTAATGATTACTTAAAATTTAGGAACCATTATTACTTATAAATAAATACTAAATTCGATAGTTATAATTAAAAATAACTCATAGTAAGATATAATACTATGTTAACGTAATATAATGTCGCGCAAAAAGCTGCTGAAAACCTGGAATATAGTAAACCAATATGTATTGTTTTTTTTACTCCACATGCTCCTATAATTTTCTCGAACAACTTGATATAAAACTTAAACATATGTAAACGTCGTTAAAACTCTAAGTTACGATACATGACCATTTTGTAAGACTCTAAGGTCAAGTTTGTAATCATTTTGAGCGGCGTTTCTGGTTGTATTAAATACAAAAATCGAATCCGAAAGATAACTTTTCTAACATAAGTTCTAGACAAATATAGAGGAAACGTTGGAGTTGATCCAAATTCTCAACCTCGAGGTCAAGAGGATATCGAGTATGGAATAATAAGCTTAGCGTAGTCAAGCAGAGGTAAGACCCGAAATTGAAATTTGTGACGGCTCGCACAATTGTCTCTATAAATATAATTTTATTACTGTGGTGCAGTAAAAAAAAACATTTGTTTCTCCTTAACGGCAAGTGTTGAAATTTAAAAGATTCTGTTGGTACGTCACCTTACTACTGCGACAAATTGTTAACCAAAGATGTTTCACGTTGGCTCACGTTAATGATGAAAATAGTTTAGTAATACCACCAGCTTGGTATATTATTAGTAAAATTAAATAAAACACCAGGAATACCACTACAATACTTCAAGAAAATAGTGAGAAGATTCTGTGAAGATCTATCTAGCCTATCGTAGATTTATATAGATCTAGTAGATAGACTGAACAATAATTAAAAGCACTGAGTACCCCGTGATGAATATGGCTTCAGAACATCCGCCACCTCAGTCCTTGATCATGGCTGCTACAAGTCACTTGAAATGACGTGGTAACAAATGATCAATTAGATGCTATAAAATCTGTAGATAGTACTTTTAATTAATCTTCTATGCTACTTTGGGGGAAAATATCTCCGCAGCGTCAGAACTTTTTTGACACAATACAAAGTGAACCGCGCGATGAAATAAAACAAGGGTGTTTATAAGTATGAAATCTGTTGTAGTTTTGTGTTTAAATTTAGAATTATAATTAAATTTTATATACTACCAATTTTAAACAGTCGACAATGAGGCAGTTACCAGTACGTTCCATATATTATATCGCAGACAACTGCCTCCGTGATCCAGTGGCTAAGCAGTAGCCTTGTAGCTGTTTGGTTTGTGGAAGAGTTTTTCTGATGCCCTCTTCAGTTAGACGAATTTAGTTCTTGAAATGTGATCCTTGATTAGAATGCTAAGAATACCCTGGAATACATTCAGAACTATTAAAACTATTCTCGTAAAACTCGGCATCAAGCCCAATTTCACCTCCATTATTTCAGTTTGCATCGTCATTTATTTTGGTCAAACATACGAATTTTATTTTAGTTCTTAGACCTGTAAATAGTGCAGGAAAAGGTAGTCAGGCAGTTAATCTTGTCGCAAAGCATTCATGAGATGGACCGACAATGTTTTGATTATTTATTATACATAAATACTAGCGCTTGACTACCATCCCACATGATGGTAAGCAGCTATGTAATCTTTGGTATTAAAGCTCACTCACTAGCCTAGACATAGCCTAGTCTTCTCTTGAACATTCCTACATTATACCTGGATGAAATCCTGCATCAGAATGGCAGTAGACTTTGTATATTTTGTGTTTATTTACCACCATACCACCACTTATAAAAGAGCATATTCTTACCTGAAGGGTAGGCAACGCACTGGCGTCGCTAGTGACGTGGGCGGCGGTGAATCACTTACCATCAGGTGACCCGTCTTGCTCGTTTGCCTAGTATGTTACATAAAAAAAAAAAAACCTTCATATAATCGCAATTATAATTCCGGGCGATCTTCACGTTCAACGGTTTCACTGTCATTCAGTACTGTGATAGTTTCATCAAGAACTCATTTTACCAAAAAAAAAAATGTGTTCTTTTTAGATATGACCATAACGTTGTAGTATAGACTAAGTTTGTCCGATTTCGATAGTACCCCCTTTATTTGGCGGAACTAGTCCAGGGTTGGTTTTGTACATATATATAATTGAATGTTAATTGTGGAAATTTGTACTCTTTGATCTATATGGGAATTTTGTTATTTTAGTATTACATTTAAATTCGATATATATTGATTTACGTGAAAAATTATTACAAGTATTACGTACGGTATTTCCTTCGCTGACGTTTTTACATTTTTTTTTATATTTTTTCATTGATTATTACTTTTATTAAGTGAAAATGTCCGACAAGGAGTTATTTATTTATAGCCGTCATCGTTACAAAAGAGTGGAGAATGTACTGTTACTGAATTTTTTTAACCTCTTTAATCTGCTACAATAAGTAATGAGTAATAAAAAAAGATATAGTAATTAAGAGATAAGCAAATGTTTAACAAGAAATTCATGTTTCATTAAATAGCTGTACCTTACCAAATTGGAGAATAATTTAAAGAGGTAAGAAAGACCTGAAAAAATATTTTGCTAGTGCGCCTGTGTTATAGTATGTTTGAACAAACGCTTAAAGCTAACAGGTACAAGTCCGTTCTTTTGTGTAGTTTCTAGATATAGTGTACCTATTTCACTCACAAAGTAATCAGACAGTGAGAACAAAATTTTATGGAAATGTTACTTTTGTTTAAAATTTTCACCCCGTTCATTATAATTCCATTTTTACCTGCTCTACTGTAACGAGCTGGTATCCTTTGAAAGATATTTGTATGTATTTACTTTACATATATATATATTCACAAAATAACTTGATTGCGATTGCATTGTAATTATTCACAGACAAGGTTTAGATAGTTTTTTTTTTATTTGACGAAACGAGGCAATCGTTCACCTGATGGTTTTTTTTTTTTTGAGCGTTCCCCTGCGTATGGTGGGTCAGGGCCTATTCATACAGAATCACTTAACATCTATTAATTTTACATTTCTTATTTTTCCTTCGTACTCATCTTTCCTTCTTTCTTATCTTACTTTCCATACTTATCTTGCATACTTTCGTTCTCAATCATTCTCCATTCCAATTCCTTCTTCCATACCTCTAACCTGATGGTTAGCAATAATACCTTCCCATAATAACGTGGCGGTAGTTAGAATTATATACACATCACCATATTGTGCTCGTCGCCTTGAGGTATAGGGTATTATGTTTCGATACTCCAACAACTTAACTAGCTACAGCGCTCTTTAAACTGGAACACAGTTTTGTTTGCGTACTACTATTTGGCTGTAGAAATAGAAGCTGCGATGATACTTTCCTACCGTCGGCAAAATTACAACATAGAGTAATAAAACAGTGGTACAATTGAAAGATCTTATTGATCACATAATGAGTATAAGATCTAAAAGTCATTTTAGTGTAAAAATTAAAAAAATACAAGGGTATTTTAATATCGACTCCTTGTATAAATACAAGGATGTAATGTAAGCACAAGGCAGGTTATAAACGCAACTTGCGCCATCAATTACGTATGCGGGCAGTTAATAAAACTTTGTCCATTATGGTTAAAGCAACTTCAAATCGTTTTTCCTTATGTTTAAATTACAAGTTTGTTATTTAAGCGGAATAATGGGAGAGGAATGTAGCCTCCCTAATGTAGAATATATTGAAACGTCACATCCATTCAGCCTGTATCTCAAGGCGACGAGGTGATGCAGTGCATAATGCTATGTTGTTATGAGTAGGCGCATGTCGCTTTGTTGAATAAAAAAAACTACTATAGTCAGTGAATATTTTATATTATATGGTGTAAGCCTTCCGTCCTTTGCAAGAGGTTATATAAATAAACAAACCCTTTGAAATCTCTTATTTGTACAGGGTCAGACAGTGAGAGATGTCCACAGACTCACCATGGGATCTCCGAAACTATTACACGAAAACACTAAAACGTTGGTAAAGATATTGCTTCTGCCGTTTAGAGGTCAGCTAAGAATGGATTTTATAAACTTCCTCTCCTAAAAAGGGGGTTGCAAGAGTGTTACGGCGGGCGGAGAACAGCTACTTTATAATAATTACTAGGGACTCTATTAATCTAAATAAATACATTAAAATCAGTCACCGAGCCCTCAGTTATATATGTTGGGTATAGGGTAGACAAAATTTTATTTGCGCTTTGCACCAGTGGGTATCTTGAAAAACCCAGGCGATAAGGGCGGTTGTGGGGGCCGGTGAGTCGCTAGGTACAATTTCCGAGCTATCACGTACGGGATGTAGCTGGAACGGGACATAGCTCATGCGCCAGGTTAGACTTAGCCAACTTAGACTGATTTGACCAAGACTTTTCACTTGACAACAGAACACAAAGTCCTGCAAGCTGCGGCCTGACAGCGAGCGGTAGGTACGCACATACGTAGTTTAAGATGAGCGCTGTGCCGCAGGCTCCGGATCGGTTTTTTTGGGCACAATATATGTAAATTTATGCGATATACTCACAGCCACTTCCTTTTTTATGGTGGGTTAAAAAAAACATGTAAAATGACTCAGAAAATAGATGACCGCCGGCAACGCTTAACCTCAATACCTGACATAACTCCGCAAGTACCTCATTAAGGTTACGCTCAGATTATACGAAAGTTGCCCGTGCGAACTTTTTAATGATATATAATTTTTTTTAAATACTTAATAATTATTATCGATTTTTCTATAATAATTATAAAATGTATAAATTATATAATTCTGTATGATTTAATAACAGACTATTTAGGTAGTAGACCTCTGTTGTCGGACACCGTTCATGTAGGAACCACCGCAAATCAAATACCGCCGAAAAACAATAATGTGCAAAATTTACTGTATTCCGGTTTGAAGGGCGTTGTGGCTAGTGAAATTATTGTGGTTTCGATACTTAACAATAAATCTCTCCTGGCGACGAACACGATATGGTGCTCTATACCAGTATACCTAAGGCCATAGTTGAACTACTCAAGTCATAATAATAAAGTAAGTTTGTGTTAAACTGAAGGGTTCTGTAGCTAAAGTGGTAACCAGACTAAAAAACATATTTTAAGGAGAAGAGCAGAAGACGTATAACTTGGTAATTTAAAGGTGAATGACCTGCTAGTTTCATTATATATAAAAAATCACAACAAATTCCCGCTAAGCTTTTTTACCTACAACCAGAAAATACACGACAAAGTTCTGAAAGAAAAGTTTTTACTGTTCGTTGGCCTCCGACTGCAGTAATATAGAAACATGTCTAGTAATAAATCTTCCTTTGTCATGGACAATAATAGTTGTCTCTTTTCAGTAAGTGTTTCTTTCAGACAGTGTCAAAGTGAAATGCGTTTTTTTTTATAACGAACGAAATCTTTAACACCGCCCCGTGTTCTTAATAGCTTTGCCATATTTCAAAAAAATTATGATAACATTTCTGTGCTTTTCTTTTTATTCGAGACTTGGCTGTAAATGAAGAGCTGTGAGCTCGGAGAAGACAACGTTCAAGAAAAATTGAATTCGAAACAGAGAAGTAGGAAAGCAGAAACTAACACTTAGAAGGGAAAGAAGATAACCTTTCTTCCTATAACTTTTCCATAGTTACTGCCTTGGCGCTGAGATTCAGTGAGTCTTCATCTCCGACACATGAGAACGCCAGCGTTGTGTCTTCCACAGTCTCTTGCCAGTCCACTACTTGGAGCCCGCATAGGTCGTGCAGCATCCTTTCAACTTTTCCATAATCTACACTTTAACAGATGAGAGTATAGTCATTCAATATCAAAGTATTAATCTCAGTATATACATCGAAGCTTCTATTTCTGCCATCAAACAGTAGTGTACATATATAACTTTGTTCCGGTTTGAAGGCAGCTGTAGCTAGTGTAATTACTGTAGTAACGTCCACCATCTTACGTCCTAGGCTATGAGCGCAGTGTGTTGCAGTATATATCATCCTAACTAGCGCCACACTGCTATGTGCAAACGCTTCGACTATCACTTACAATTAGGTGATCGTCATGCTCGTCGTAACGCTTAGTCGTATAAAAAAAAGATTAGGATTTATTTATACTTTTTTATTATGAATACACCAGATGGAGCTTTTAATTGACAGCGATGTAGCGAAGCTTTTCCGGGCTTACGTAAACATCTGACTTAACGTATAGAAATGTATCAACTTGAACCGGAGACCCACCTGCGCAGCATCAAAACGACAGCTTTAATCTACACCTATCGAGTTAATGTCAGACAAATAATACTTCGCTTCAGAGAGGATTCCACCTGATGACTGTCCTCTCAAATGTTTTTGAATTTAATCAAATTTAACCTAAGGCGGAACTACAATAAGCTGAAACGACGATTTGACATTAAGTTAACTTAGTAACAAGTAGTTCTCTGTTGCCGGACACTGTTGAGTTGGAAACCACCGCAGCTCCTATTCCTGCCGCCTGTATATCATTGTTTTGTTCCGGTTTGAAGGGCGCTGTAGCTAATTTACTGGAATAATAAGACTTGTTATGTCTTAACGACTCGCACTGTGTGCTGCAATGTATACCATTCTAACTAGCGCCACTTTGTCATGGTTAAGAATATGGTAAAGCGTATCACTTAACATCAGGTGAACCACTCGATTGTCTCGTTTCATAGAATAGGAAAAAAAAATTATAAATATGCTAAAAATGTTGTTTAATTTAATGTGTAATATTCGTGTAAATAAATGAAAAATTTATTTATATATATATATAAATAAATAATATGTAGCCATTATATTTACTAACCAATTATATATACCCTTTTTTTATAAAAAAAATATATATTGAGTAATAATTAAAAATTTTAAGTGTATCCCCCTTTTTTCCGAGTGTCATTTATCTTGAACAATTATGTAAGAAGTAGATCTACTCAGAGCTCTTTCTTCTGTAAGTTACCTTTAAGAAATATTATATAAAAAATAATATTTTTATTATGAAATTGAATTTATTTATATATAGTTGTACCTCTTCTTGATTATTTTTTTATTTATTCCCAACTTTCCTCGATATTATTATTCAAGGCTTTTTACACTTATAGCGTTAGGGGAGAGTAAAGAGAACGTACTCTAGGGGAAACGTCGACGGTAAATACGTGAGCTATTGTTTGCACGAGGAATACTAGGGTTAAATTAAATAGTTAAAATTTTAATCAAATTTCCTTGTTAGTTCTTATCTCGTTTAAATTTTATTTAAAGGCTTTATATTGAAATGTTTTGATAGTATTCATGGTTATATACTGGTGGTAGGTCTCCGTTTCTAGAAACCGTCTCCGCAGGTGCCACTGTATCATAGTTGCTACAAGTACAGAGTCATTCAATATCAAAGTATTAGTCTCATTATATACACCGAAGCTTCCCTTTCTGCTGCCAAAGAGTAGTGTGCAACTATTACTGTTTTCCGGTTTGATGTGCGCTGTAGTCAAATTGCTGGGGCAACGAGACTTGAAATCTTATATTTCATAGCAACGAGCGCAATATGATACTCTGTCGAACATCCTTACTAGCGCGACAATGTTATAGCCCTATCACTTATTACCAGGTGAACACTTTTCTGTCGCTTCGTAGTATATAAAAAAAATCGAAATTACCTTGTAAATAATAATATCGTTAAAAAGAACTGTGTAACGACTTTTGGCGAGAATGAATGTTAGCTTTGGCGATACCACAAGAGATAGGTAACCCCAAAAATGTTTAATTGCGTCATTAATTAGCTGGTGTACGGGTCGCCAGGCGCTAGTTGAAATACATTCATTCTGTTTGTTTATCAAATAAATAACAAGGGAGGCTTTTGATTCAATTTTACGCATCGCTTTGTAAATTAGATATAAATTACCTCAATTGTATTCTTGTGTTAAATGCTTTCTAAGTAAATTGGCCGCGTCTTCGGCTTAGACTGACTTCATTGTGACATTCAAAATAGACAATTGTAGCAATTTAACATCTTGATTATTTCATTTGCCGTATCTTCAGTCAAAATATTTATCATTATACATCTTATTGTCTATTTACTGTTTCATAGAGATAGAAGCGTTCCATCACAGGGCCACCTAAAGAAGAATTAGCATTACGTTGCTATGTAATGTTATTGTAATGTATTTAATATTAGTTTGCGTATGTTTTTATAGCATCATCATCATTTCAGTCCAATGTTGTCCACTGATGATCTTCGTTCTACCCAATTTCCTTCGCCATCTGTCCGCATCAACTATAATTCAGCGATCTTCATCATTTCGTCTATCAGGCAAGAGATAAATATTTTTTATCAATATAGTTATATCGATATAGTATTTTATTCTAACAATCGTGTACCTGTTATACGTATATAATATATTTATTAAAAACGAACGTTTGGTCTATATTTATTCAGTAGCAAACTCTGAGCAACAATAGTTCTAGACTGCTTCGAACAATAATAGTTGCTAATTCTTTGTGACGGCGAGCAAGCAATAAAACACAGGAACTGGAAGTAGTTAAAACTTAATTTTCAACTTCAGTTATTGAACGTTACTTTTTGTTTAATAAATATTCATTTAAATAAATTGCACAGTTTAAAACTTTAAAGGAGTTAGCAATAAACAATCTGGACAATGAATGTTCCTGATTTGATTACGAGGACACGATATTTAAGTTCCCTATAGAAAACGACGAAGAAAAACTCAAAATATATACGATAAGACATATTATGTTTAAAAGTTAATATATATTCTGTTTTGTCTTTTATCTTCCAACTCTATTTGGAGTACCAAAAGAAGACTGAACTTTTTATCATATCTCTTTCTTCTGTTGTTACCGAAACAATACCCAAATTTTTAAACAAATATTTTCGCAGTTATTAGAATTCAATAATTATTAATAGATATTGTATGTGTATAATTGAAATGTGTGTCTGTCAAAGATATATGTATACAGAAGCAATTCCGCCTGCCAATCTTGTCACTAATGACGTAAATGCACGTTACCAATATCGCCGTCCACAGTTTTCCATGCAGTAGTCCGTATTGTCATCGTCAAAGGTAATTGGTTATCGATTTCATTAATACATCGAACGCTTTAAGTATAGATAGTATATTCAATATTAGATTAAGTATACTTTTGTACCATTATCATCATTTCAGCCTATTGTTGTCCACAGCTGAACATACGCCTTCCCAATTTCCTTCGCGATCGGTCCAATGTTGCGACAATCAAACCATTATGCGATCTCCGTCACATCCTCTATCCATCTAGAAGATAATAAATATTTTTTATCTAAATATATATATATATATATATATATTATACTGAACACTGAAATTCTTCGACTCTTCATAGTAACGACATTGCGTTTCAACATTTTTTTTAATCGTACATTTATTAATAAATGCTTTATAGACTCTTTTATTAACTATTAATACAGAGGACACAGGGAGAGTGAGATATATTATTTTAACAGGAAATGGAGTCCTATTAGATTCCGTAGCAGGAAAGTATTAATTATTACTCCTACGAAGAAGTAGAGGTTGAATATGATGCTTATGTTTGTAGTGCGGTCTAACAACGAGAATAGTTAAAAGTAAACCTTAAGAATAGGAAAATAAGAGAATATTGATACTGTACATATTAATTTCTGTTGAAATTAATTATTCAGTTTATATTTACCTATAAATTTCTTTTGTGATAAAGAGGTTTTACTGATGGTAATTCTCTGTTGGCGAAGACCATCTAGCTAGATACGCGTATTTCTTCCGCCAAACAGTACTGTGTAAACATTACTGTGTTCCGGTCTGAAAGGCGCTAGAGCTAGTGGAATTACTAGGGTATTGAGATTCTACATCTTATATCACGAGCGCGATATGGTGCTGTGTGTAACATCCTAACTACCGTCACATCGTTGTGAGCAGGCGTATCACTTACCATAGAGTGAACGTCCCGCTCGTCTAGTCGCTTTGTAGTATATAAAAAAAGGTGATAATAAAAATATGTGTTTGAAAATTAGATTTTATATTTATCTAAATCAATAAATATTTTACTATTATATATGTTGTAAGTTATAAGGGTCCCCAAACCCGCGACAACCCCTGACACAACAACTCACGAGAGGCAAACTCGTGATCCACCCTACTAATGAAGAAAGGAAGCTCTGGTTACGATTAAGCTACACTGGGCCAGTATGGTGGGAAATGGGCAAAATCCCCCCACATGAACCCCTACAAACGAAGGTGCGGGAAACGCAGAACCGATCGATATGGAAATCTATGGTGGAGGCCTATGTCCAGCAGTTAACGTCTATCGGCCGATGATGATAATGATGACGATAGAATACGAAGTACCAGGACGAATACACAAGGTATCAAAAGGAAATATATTTTTTTTTATTTAAATTAGATTTTTTTGCAAGTATTGAATATATATTTAAACAAAATTATTTGATCTTACTTTAAATGTAACGATGATGATAACTTGATGATGTTTCTATTTCAGTTGTTTTCTGTGTTAAGTCGTTTGTTTGCTTTCTAAAGGGCCGCCAGTTCAAATAGGCCTAACTTGGCCTAACTTACGTTCGTACAAAAAAACCGGCTGACACGAAGTGCTCTATGTTTTATTCATGCACAATGCCAAGATGTGGAAACGCGGCTCCACAAATTTGCGTGCCATTTGGCGCTTGGCACAAATTTCTACATACACATGCGTATACCTTTTGATATTATAATTTTTTTTTTCACTTTGTTATATCTGACTACTGTCTATACGAAAAAGAGATACATTTTATACTTAGTTAAGTTTCACCTTGATTTTATTAAGCTTTCAAATATTTAACTGGTAAACGTATCTTTAGTATATATGTATATAATGAACATCCTAGTAAATTTGCACAAAAGCAGCGAAAGTAAAAAATTTAAAACAAAATCATAATAATATTAGATATCTATAAGAAAATATATATAGCTATATATAATTAAAAAAATAATATTACCGGATTTCCTTTGATGATAACTTTATTTGCTTAAGTAGTAATAAGTTTCTGCTAGAGATCGTCTAGGTCGATACCATCGCTCTCGGGCTAGTAAGAATAGAACTACGGTAAGCCCTGCCTGTCGTAGAAGGCGACTAAAAGAGTCTAGGAGTTTCGCAGGTTTTGAGGGTGGGGGGCTATTATCGCTCAATAGACGCACCTGCGTGGGACAGCATATGGCTCAGCGATGGCGCCTAGGAAGGTTAGGCTTCTCCTCAAAGACGTGTTAACACAAAGTGTAGAGGGTACCGGTGCATTCTATAAGAGATCCCGGAGCCTCTCCGAATAAAGCAGATCACCGAAAATGTTTTAGTGGAGTAAGAATCTCAAATAACTCGGGACTTCTCCCCAGAAGCAGAGTAACTTTCGAAAATTTCCTCCCTGAAACAAAAAAAAGGTAGATACCATCGCAGCGCCTATTTCCTAAACAAAACTGCAAACATTACTACATTCCGGTTAGAAGGCCGCTGTAGCTAATGAAATTATATTTCAAGGCGACGAACACAATGTAGTGCTGTGCATAATTCTAACTAGCGCCAGTTGTTATGGAGTGGCGTATCACTCACCATAGGGTTAGGTTAGGTTAGGTTAGGTTCCCACATCCCGTTCGTCTCGACGCTACGCGAAATAATAAAAAAAAATATTATTATTATTCTGTAAGATCCGCCGTATACGTTCATAACACTGAATTGGCGATGCTCACAATACTACTTTCGTACTTCCGCTCTCGCCGGCGGCTCTCGCGTTACTGGTACTCACATTGTACCAACATCATACATGATTTTTTTGTGTACCCACACTCCATATTTAATTATTTATTACCACTACGTTCGAAGTACTTTACAACATCCATGATCATGAGAGAACTAAGATGATAGTATATAGTACAACTAAGGTGATCATTCCAGATATAATAAGTATCGTGTATATAGTAGATACTTTAAGCATTTGATTCGTGTCTTGTCATTTTATTTAACAAATTCATAATAAAGTGCTAAATTTCCTTTAACATAAGTTGCACTTACTTTGATTATAATACAAGTGACACATCAGTTAGCAATGTAAGTATCTACTTGCGAGTATATACTGCTATTGTATATCGCCTTACCCTCGTATCAGGCTCGATTCCATACATTAATCTAAACTTAGGTAATCCCGCCGCAAACTTAATATTACCAACATGAATAACGTACTTGGACAAACACCAATATAAAGCTGGATAGGCGACATGTTTCCGGTATCGTACCAGTGTATATAGTATCAGGTATCGTTGCAGCGAATCGCTTGATATTTTGATTAGATAAACATAAAAAATATAAAATATATTAATATGTAAGCAAGGAGTAGAGGAGGGATGTAACGAGGTCTCCGCAACATCTCACGGGACCCAAGCCAACCTCACCTCGACCCGCATTGGGACAGCGTGGTAGCAAATGGCTCAAATCCGAATATGGACCCCTACAAATGACGATCTCTGGTGCCCGGCAAGCTGCGAGAAACCACTGAACGCGGGCAGCGCAGGACCGATCAATGTGGGGATTTTTGGGAGAGACCTATGTCCAGCAGTGGACCATTATCGGCTGGTGATATTAATATCATCATTATCGACAACCTATATAGGTGAGGTAAGGTCTCCTGTAATATATCCCATTAACATTCTAGAACTTCTAATAGTTCTAGTAGTCCAACTTCTAATAGTCCAGCATTATAATTAAGAAAAACTTAACTGCCTTTATGGAGCAATAGTTAAAATTTGAATGTTAAGACAAAGAGCTGTGGTTCGATTCCAAGCGACATATGTTCTTTGATTGATACCTACCACATATTGTTAACATATATCAGCCAAAGTGGCCTTGAGACATAAGTTTACTGGTGGTAGGTACCACCGCAACCGCCTATTTCTACCGCCAAACAGTAAAGTCCAAACATTAATGCGTAGCCAGTATAATTATGTCTCAAGAGGACGAAAACAATGTAGTGTAGTGTATACCATGTCAACGAGCATCTCATTTTTACAGGCAGATGTATACCATCAGGTGAACGCTTGTCTCGTTGCATCCTTGAATATTAAAAAATAAGTTTCGTCACAACAGTAATTTCACTAGCTACAACACCCTTCAAACTGAATCGTAGTACCGTTGACGGCAGTAATAAGAGCTGTGGTGGTATCATCACGGTCTCCGCCAAAGGAGAACTACCACCAACATATTATAATTTTAATGTCTTAAGTATATTCTTGTTTTTATTATCATAAATGAATGGGAATACTGAAAATACCATGATCAGTCTGTTTATATTTTTACCATGTTTATGTAGTATTGGTAGGTTTCAGGGTTTGTGTCATACAAGTAATTTTCATGAGCCGAAAGTTGTCACAGCCCACGGCTGTGGTTCCCACTACACTTAACTAAGCAACTAAAATATCTCGTATTTCGCGTTTTTATTGTTCCGCCGGTATTAAATCATTACAAAGGTTATCCGGGGGGGCGGAAGAACAAAAGGGTTTCGTTTTCAATGGAGCTGAGAGCAGTAATGAGACTGTTTAGCCAGGATCTCGTTTAGATTTTTTGTCGTACTAATTAACCTAGTTTGAATCCACCAATTCATACCAATTTGATAATACATCGCTTCTAACATAGCTGCTAATTTAATTTTGTAAATCTAAAGTCAGAATAAGGGTTCTGTTTATAATAATAAAACCTTTGAAAGTTGTGAGAATGAAACTATTATTAGGTTGGCTTTGACGGAAATAATAAACTACATTGCAATTGCAATACTGGGTTTCAAACAAAATTTTCTGATCATCTTCATCATTATTAACTGGATAATTCCCACAGCAAAGATGTATCTCAAGGATCTTTACTCCTATCGGTCCAAGATTTTTTTAAAAGATTACAGTACTTAATTATAATATATCTGTCCATTAAAATGCGAATATTGAAGATTGAGATCATCTACTCGAGACGTTAAATACAAAATCTCCTTACATAAGCTACAATGACCATTAAACCGGAAAACAGAAAAAAAATTAAGTAATTTTAGAACGTCTGTTTGCTAAATCTTTAATATTTTTTTTGTGACTATTTAAGACGAATTAACTTGGTGTTAAATCTCAGTCATACATTGAAAACTTAAAATGTTTTTTGCCTTTAATGTAACTACAAACAAAGTACTTATATTTTGTTATATGTATCCGTGTTCCACATGAAGTCTGCAACAGGAATGCATTAATGACTTCCGGAATAGTTTTTTTTTGTAACAAGTGTGGTATTTTACACTGCGTACATTCCACAAATTGTGTACATTTTAACTAACCAATGTTTATTGCATTTTTTATAATAAATTTGTCGTTAAGTTGCGACAGTTAACTTGACCAAAATGTTGAATATTTTCACAACTTGGTTGATAACGAAAAGGCGGAATGGTTTTCGACTGATTTAAGAAGGTTAAAAAATTAACGGATATAACTTTTAATTAATAAAATTAAGGCAAAAATAATTTAACCTCTATAGTCTATAAATATGGAAAGTTTATTTAAGTTTGTACTTGTTCATATTCATTAAAACTTTGAGTTTTATTCTTGTTAATGTTACTACGCAAAGGGACCCAAGCCAGCCTCACCCGCTCGTGGTGCACACTGCTAATCAACAAACGAGGCTCTGGCTTCCACCAACCCGCATTGGGTCAGTGTGATGGGAAATGGCCCAAATCGCCCCATATAAAACCCTCCTACACACGAAGCTCGCGGGAAGCTGCCGAATGCGGGCAGCGCAGAACTGATCGATATGGAAGAGTTTTGTGCGAAGTCTATGTCCAGCTGTGGACGTCAATCGGCTGATGGTGATGATGATGTTAATGTTACAATCTATTTCCATATACTACAGATTTTGGCTTTTGAAATCAGTAAATTTATTTTAAATTATATTACTATGAAATACTATTTCTATCTAATTTTAAAAGAATTTTACATCGTCCACGGTCTTGTTAACTTCCGAATAACTCCATTACAAGTTTCTTAGATCCTTTAAACTTTCCCTCCCCCACTTCCAGCTGCAGTTGAAATACTGCAGTAATAGCATTGAGACGATCAAAGTACTATCTCAGTGTTAATTTATGACATGAAAATTTGATTTATATCACCAGATTCCTTGGTGACATAAAAAATCGCTTTTCGCCTGAGGTATAAGATGTTGAGTCTCGTTACTCCAGTGATAACACTAGTTACAGCGCCTTTTAAACCGGAACACAGTAATGTATGCACACTGCTGTTCGGCGGTAGAAAAAGGCGCTGCGGTGGTATTTATCTAGATGGTCTCTTGGAACAGAGTCCTGCACAACAACTCACAAAACCCAATTCCACCTCACCTGCACGTGCTGCACCCTTCTAATCAACAAACGGGGCTCTGGCCCCCATTGTCCAGCATTGGGCCAGCATAGTGGGAAATGATTCAAATTGAGGAATTTATTTAACGTATAAGGATATGAACTCTTACAAACATGGAGATCTTTTGTGAAGGCCTACGTTCAGCAGTGTACTACTAGTGTCTATGGGCTGATGATGATGATGATGTTCTTAATGGCTTTATTAAGAAGCTCCTCTATCTCTTCTACCTTCTACTCTGTATGCATTTGAATATTATACAGTTGTCAGTCGGGAATTAAATGGAGACTTAGCAATAACAGTTCAACATCGACTGGGTTCGCCCATTGGCATAGGCTCGACTTCGGCATATATATTTATGATGAAGAAGCTCGCATCGAACTTTTACGAGCAAATAAAACTTTACGGTTAAGCCCGAACGCACCTTTCTTATGTACATTACTGCGGTGTAGTAAATGATAACGATCATCTCATGTTGCCCATTAAAATTACTGCGAGTATAATCACTGAAACAATAACCTCTCATCTGAGGTAGAATTAACTATGAGCTTCCCTTAAATTGATAACTAAATTATTTAAGAACCATTTTTTTTTCAAGAATGTTTCCAGTTCGAAGCTGTCGGTTAGGTCGCCGACATAGTCCAAAAGATTGCTAGTCTCTAGTGGCAATTGGCAGTATACATCGTGCGAAGGAAGGACAGCCGATGGAGTACCAAGGTCTTCGACTGACGACAGCGTACCGGAAGACGTATTGTTCGCAGGCACTCCACAAGGTGGTCCGACAATCTGGTGAAGGATGCACGGCAGCTGGGTATCGATAGATGTGGAGATCTTTGGAGGAGGCCTATGTCCAGCAGTGGACATCTGTCGGCTGATAATGATGATGATCAATTAATTCTATAATTCATAACCAAGTTCAGACAAAAATATAATATATTATTTATTAACTTAAAACCTAATATAAATTTTAATGGTAGGTCTTTATGGCCGGAGACGTTCTTAGTAGATACCAACGCAGTACTTCCGCCAAATAGTAGTATGCAAACATTACTGTGTTCCGTATTGAAGGGCGCTGTAACTAGTGTAATAACTGGGGTAGTGGCATTCAACATCTTAGTTCTCAAGGCGTTAGTGAATATTCTAAGTAACGCATCGTTGTTATTGGCAGGCGTAACACTTAATATCAGGTGAACATCCCGCTCGTATCGTCGCATCGTTAAATAGAAAAAAAAATTTGAAACATTATCTATGATTTCCTCAAATATATTTCGAAGTATTTTAATCAGACACAAACAGGAAGGCTGCAGTTTCTATTTCTACCGCCAAATTTTAGTGCACACACATTACTGTGTGACGTTTGTAACTTATGTAATTACTGGTGCGATCAGACTATATATAACATCTTATGTCTAAAATCATATCTATAAGTAGTGTATATCATCCTAACAAGGGCAGGCGTATCACCCTAACGAGTAAAGATCTTGGTCTCCCGTGAACTAATTATAAAAGTAATAAAGTTCTAAGATGTAACGAGGGGTGTAACTGTTCGCGTACGACAACCCACGGGATCCAAGCCAACCTCACCTACTCGTGGTGCACCGTGCTAATCATCAAACGAGGCTCTGGCTTCCACCAACCCGCATTGTGCCAGCGTGGTGGGAAATAGTCCAAATCCCCCCATATAAATCCCTCGCCGATCTAAATGGGAATCTTTAGAGGAAGACGTATATCGGCTGATGATGATAATGATGTATTGAAAACCTACATTTTGCTTATCATAATTTATGAATAGAATTATTAATGGTTTTTTTAATGAATAGGTTAGTGCTTAACTATAGTTTAACTTTGCCACCTGATTACATATATTGTAATAATTAAACATAACCTTCCAACACCAAGCTATCATTTATTAAACGTAATAATGTTAAACGCTTGAGGCTATGAACCATCTCATCAAGTTAACTGACTGCTCACAAACATAATTTATCTTTATTTACTATCGAAATTGAACAGTAAATAATCACAGTAACATAAATTAACCTGGAGCGTTGTTTTAGCAGTACATAATTAATATGGCTTTCGATGTTTAACCAAAATCTAGAAAGAGGCTTTTATTTCGTACCTAGTATTACATATTACGTACAAAATTATATAGAGATCCTCTTTCTCGTCCTTTTGAATTTAGTCATATTAAAGTGCAATATTAAAAAAAAACTGTGATATTAGAAAAAACGTGAAATTATTGATTCTTCCTGTTTTACTCTCTGAAATTGTTTCTTCTTCTTCTTTGTCGTAACCTTATGACTGAGGGACGTGACTATGGTGCGTTGCCGTGGCCACCATTTCTTTCCAGACATTTCTGTCTTGCGCCATTTGGATGGATGATTGTAGGGTCGCTCCCGTAGCGTCCTGAGTTGTGCGTGTCCATCTTGTAGGATACCGCTCCTCTCGCTCTCTTTCCTTCCACACAACCAGTTATAATCAGTCTTTCCAGACTGTCTGGGTCTCGCCTGACCGTGTGTCCGAAGAATTTGAGGACTCTCTGCCTACAGATTGTTGAGAGACGTGTTGTTATTTTCAACTGCTTGAGGATTGACTCGTTTGTGCGACGTTCCGTCCAGGATATCCTCAGCATTCTGCGCCAACACCACATTTCGAACGCGTCAATCCTCGATCTCACTCTCGCTTTTAGTGTCCAGCTGAAATTGTTTACAGGTTTTTATTATCTATTTATAATATTGTTTTGTTATAACGTATTATTAAGTTAATTATCATTAATGATAAACTTAGACTAATAAATTTTCCCACGAGTTGGACACGGCCGTTCAGGAAGAGAGGGCCAAAGACCATTATCGACTGGTGTTCATTAGTTTGACAAGACAACGCTAATCGGGTTTTATTAACGTATCACATTACGCTTTATCCTTTAAAATATCAGCTATTAAAACCCTAGATGGACTAGATCTTGATAGATATCTGTTGCCGGTGACCGGGCGCCGGCAATAAATTGCTGCAGTTCCATTTCTGTCAAACGGTAGTGTGCAAACATTACTTTGTTTGGGTTTGAAGGGTGTTACAGCCAGTTGAGTTGTTGGAGTAACGAGACTTAACGTCTTACGTCTAAAGGCGATGAGCGCAATGTGGTGTTGTGTATATCATCATAACTAGACATACGATTGTATGGTTACCATCAGGTGAACGTACCGCTCGTCCCAACGCTTTGATTATTCAGAAGTATAGATTAATGCTTAGTGTATAAATATTAATAACGTATATATACTACATATATATATGACACACTAAGCATTAATCTATATATTATCATATATAGTATGTACGTATGTATAGTATATAATTTGTTGTTAGCGATGGGAGAGAAAAGGCTGCATTAGTATTAATAACGTATTCGTGAAAAATTGTTATGTTTTTCTAAATATAAATATCTATTCATATAACATAAAATATTCAGGATGTTTGTTTATAAAAATATGTGGTTTTTTGTGGATTTCAAAAGTAAATGAGCTGTATCAAAGTAAGGCTGCCGATTCCTCAGAGAGTCCACTCGGCAAGAACTAATATATCAAAGCGTTCTTTGAGTGTTTATCTGTGAATATAGGTGAAATGAATTCTTTCAGAGCTGGCTTTGCTACAAACACACCGACATAACGGTTATATAAAGAAAATATGATATCAATTTATTCATAAGTACCCACAAGTAAAAAAATAAAAAAATAATTGTAGTATTTATCTGTTGTAAACAACCGACTGAGTAACTAGCACCGCAGCCTTATACCGCTAAATAGTTCTGGGGAAATATTTTTCATGAGCGTTATAACTGATCAAATTACTGTGGTAATGAGATATAACGTCCTGTGTCCAGATAACGAGAACAATGTGGTGCTGGGTATATCATCCTAACCATCAACTTGTTATGGGCAGGAGTACAACTTACCATCAAGTGAACGTCTGGCTCGTCTCATCGCTTAAGTGGATAATCGTGATGAATCATGATCAGCCGGGTTTAAGAAAATTTTACTACCATTTAAAATCATAAATCCTCTAAAATATACAAAATTCTTTACAGTTCCTTCTGTCTTCCTTTCATTCTCTTACTTATCTTTCAGTTTTCTTTTCGTAATGAAACGCTGTGAGAAGAGTTACTGGTGGTAGGTCTCTGTTGCCGGAACCGCCTAGGTAAGTACCACCACAGCATCTATTTCTACTAACAAATAGTAGTGTAAAAACCTTACTGTGTTCAGGTTTCAAGGGTCCTGTCGCTAGTATAATTACTGGGGGAAATGAGACTCAACATTTTATCCCTTAAGGCGATGAGAGCAATGCGGTGCAGTGCATATCTTCCTAACGCCACATTATTAAGTGCACTTACCATTAGATGAACGTCCTCCTAGTCTCGTCGCTTCATAGAATAAAAAAAAGGATTTTATCCATCTTCATATTCTTAGAAGTCTATTACCGTCAGGTATATTGCGGTCTCATTGCTTGGTGTAGTATAAAAAAAATAAACCTAGTTTCTAGGAGCAGCCGTAATGCGGTGCGCTTAAAACTGTTTATGTAAAAAAAAACTCCGCCACTGCAGCTATTTGTGTGAAAGTTTGCCGAGCTGAAGTATTTAGAGGTATTCCAGCAACGCTGTATCTTTTCTAGATTTTTGTTTGCACAATGAAGCGACGAGACAAACGGGACGTTCACCTGGTGGTAAGTGATACGCCCATGACAATATGGCGCTAGTTAGGATGGTATACACAGCACCATATTGCGCGCGTCGCCTTAGAACGTGTTAAGTTTCGTTACCCCAGTAATTACACTAGCTAGAGCGCCCTTCGAACCAGACACAGTAATATGGCAGCAATTTTTTTTTCTATACGTGTACAAAATACTTATGATTAAAATGTTTTTTTCTATTACGTGTTATGAACAGTGACCCATTTATGCAAAGCCTAGACGTTTACACTTGAGCATCATCACTGAATAAAACTGGGGCACGCTACGCTTTATTCAGTGATACGATTTGATCTGTTGGATACGAAACTATTTCAACCCACACTCACTCCTTAATAAGTGATAAAAACCTGTGAACATTTGACTGTCTTTTATTGGTAGGTAGATCTCTATTACTAGAGACCGTCCAGGTAAGTACCACTGCAGCTCCTTCCGACAACACTGTGCCAACATTCCTGTATTTCATTTTGAAGGACGTTTTAGCTAGTGAAATTACTATGGTAACAAGTTTCTACATATGTCTAAATGCGACAAGCACAATGCTTCGGGCAGGCGTAGCACTGATCAGCAGGTCGAATAAAAAAACTTGATTTAAGATAAAAAAAAAATATATTTTTAATTTTTATCTGACCAATGAGAGGAATGGAATGTTCATCTGATGGTAAGTGATACGCCAGACTATAACAACGTGGCGCTAGTCAGGGCGGTACACACTGCAAGAATATTGCTATCATCGCCTTAAGACATAGAATGTTAAATCTCGTTACTCTAGTAATTTCACTAGCTACAGCGCCCTTAAAACACAACAGAAGGCCAACCACCAGTGAATTATATAATTCGCCTAGTGTTCAATTTTTTTAGGTTAATAACCTTCTCGTGATGAAGGTTGATTGTTGGTATTTGTAAAAACATGATTTACCGACTAAGTACGAACAATGAGCTATATTCCAAAAGCTTTTAACTAGTTACTACCTAGGTTGACCTAGGACATTAATAATCGTAACAATACAAAGCTGCAATGCGGTACATTGTCTGTTATTTACCAGCGGCTCCGTTAGCTTAGGGCGAGTTCCAGGTTCTAATGCCGTTCGAACAAGTTATAAGAGCAAAGCCTAGATAGTTATGAGATATGAAGATAGTCTCTGGTAAGTGAAGATTTAAGTCGACGCATATTTTCAACTAATGGAAGAAGGTAATGGAAGATGCAGCGGAAATAAACAGAAGTTAAAATAAATCAAAAAGGAAGTATACGAGTATGTAAAGGACACAGAGAGGAAGTGAAAATTTTAAAATGAAACATAGAAACTAATGTTAAGTAGAATAATCGGCGATGGTATCCGACAGATGATGCATGTATGAAGATAAGATAAATGTAAAGATGATGAAAGTTTAACTATTAGAGAAATAAATAATAATAAAAGAAAAAAGTCTACATACGACATATAACAAATCTACTCTCTTCGATAAATTCTGTAAACGTTCACAAAAATATATAAATTTGTTTTATAACGGCAATAGCGTCTTAAGTTATTTTTATTACACATTATACAATTATAAGCAAAAACTTAGATAGCTGTGTTTGATACTTTATAACCAATGTTAGCATTTTTTTTGGTGAATTAACGAGAAATATGGGTTTGTTAAATCTTCTCACTTTACCTCTAATTTTTTCTTTTTATACAGTTAAGCGAGGAGACGAGAGCGACATCACCTGATGATGATGGTAAGTGAAGCGCCCGCCGATTACAACGAGGCGCTGGTTAGGATGCTATACCACATTCCGCTCGACGCCTGAAATATAAGATATTGAGTCTCATTACCCCCGTAATATAAGATGTTAAGTCTCGTTACCTCCGTAATTACACTTGCTACACAGCCTTTCAAAGCGTAACACAGCAATTTTTTCGCACAGTACTGTTTGGCGGCTGCAATAGGCGCTGCGGTGATATCCACCTAGACGATCCCTAATAACAGAGATCTACCGCCAGTAAACTAGATTATATTAATAAAAGTACTAACTTAGACCATTATAAAAAAGTAATTAACTATAAAAAAAGGGTTTTTTTTATTTGCCAATCACGTAAAAACTAGTGAACGTATCGTCACAAGAACATGACCATTCAACGCGGAATGATTTGTAATGTTGGCTATTTATTGTTCGCTTTTCATAAATCCTTCATAATTATATTTGTAATTAACTTTTAGAAAAAAATGCATTTCGTATTATTTATGCGGTTGCTATAGTAACGGTTGGTATAGGCAACAGTAGCGGTTGCCGTTGCTCTCAAAGAATATTTCAGACCAATTTCAAGTCTAATTTTATATTACGGCCTACAAAGCTGGCGGGGAACAGCTTGTATTATTATATAAATTTAAGTGTTTGTAAGAGTTTAAATATGGATGAACAATTAAAATAAAACTTTATTACAATATTATCAGTCTCACAATAAACTCAATTATTATATAATAATCGCTACGAAATTTCAAAGTAACATCAAGTAATCGGCACTTAAACTTACAATGATAATAAACACAACCGTTATGCTTAACTGTTTTAGATAACTGAAAATGATATGAGAAGTTTAATTTTATTTGTTTTTCAATAAATCGACTAGACGCCTAGAACATGGCGCTAGTTTTTTTTTTTAAATTAAGCCTCGAGACGTTCACCTGATGGTAAGTGATACGCCTACCCATCACGAGACCCCAGAATGAGATACACTGCATCAAAGTGCGCTCGTCGCCCGAGACATAAGATACTGAATTTCGTTACCCCTGCAATTTCACTACCTACAACGTCCTTCAAACCGGATTACAGTATTGTTCGTTCATTACTGTTTGGCTACAGATCCGAGAGAAATTGCCGGAGATTGTCTACGTAAATACCACCGCAACCACTATTTCTGACGCCAAACAATAGTGTACAAACATTACTTTGTTCCGGTTTAAAGTGAGTTGTACGAAGTGAAATCACAGATGAGTGAAATGTGGTGCAGTATCTTAACTAGCGCCATGTTGTTATGGGCAGGCGTATCACTTACCATCAGGTGAACGTCCCGCTCGTCACGTCGCTTGATTGTGAAAATAAAATATCCCTATGACCACAGTAGTTTCACTAGCTACAACGTCCTTCAAACCGATATATAGTAATGTTCGTATATTACTGTTTGGGGGCGAAAATAGGGGCTGAAGTGTTATCTACCTAGACGGTCTCCGGCAACGGACCTACTATGCAAATATATCGGAATATTTTGTGCGATATATTTGGGCTACAAAAATTTTTCTTTGTCATATATTTTGGTATGAAATTCTGATATCCATATTTAAGTCCTCGTGTCCCTTTTCTCTTTTGAAATTCATATAAACAAAAAAAAGTCATCAACAGCATCAAAGGATAAGGCAATGAAAAGGATTCTTTTGAATTAATAGATCACTCGACATTTTGTGTAAAACAATCTTTTACTCACATATTTCTATTAAAATTATATAAATTTGTATTAAGGAGTGCATCATCATCATCAGACTTTATCAATACACTACTGGATGTAGGCCTTCCCCAACATCTTCCACCCGATACGGTCCTCAGCGTTTCGCATCCATGGACTTTATAATTATTAAGGAGTTAAATATTTGTAAATCGATTCATATAGAGGTGTGTTCGTGTATCGATGAGGCGTGGACTCGATCCCCATTGACCTCGAACTTTAAGTAAAGGAAAAAATTTAGAGGAACTTAACGTTTCAACAACAAAAGCTTAACATGCTGCTTCCGTTAAACTACACTTGTCCAGCTCGCTTTTTAGGTGAGAAAATGCCTAATCCCAGTAGTGGGAACGGTGTTTTCTTTATTAATTTAAGATTGCAAATCAAATTCTAGATATGGAGACTCCATTGAAAGAGTAAGATCAAGTGAAAACAGTTTCTTCTTCAAGATCTTGAGAGAGCTAACTGCAAACGCAGGCTGATGGCAACCGTCATACAAAATACCTTTAAGGAAGATCCCTTTATAATTTCCCAAGGTTGATCCTGGAGGACATAATTCCTGGAAAACGTGCACCTCGTAGACAGCGGAAGAATTGGTTTGACCACATAAAGGAGTGGACCTAGTTTAAATACTATCAGTTAAAAAGAATAGCTGAGGATCAAATGGGTTTTCTCGATCTGATCGCCAAATTTCAGTTTGAAGAGGGCGACTAATGATGATGAAATTAAATATTGTAATATTATTTTTTCAAGCTTCATCTTCACAGGATCAAGTATATAAGTTAACTTACTTAAGCGTGCATATTGATCAAATAACTTAAAATTTACCATTTTCCTTCATTAGGTTTTCTAGTGATCGGTCATACCCTGAGACTGTCTAAGTAGGTACCACCGCAGTGCTTATTTCTGCCACCATACAGTAGTGTGCATACATTACTGTGTTCCGGTTTGAAAGACGTTGTAGCTAGTGAAATTATATAGGAAGGCAATTATAGTTTGAAGGTAACAAGACTAAACATCTTATGTCTCAGAGTGACTAGCGCAATATGATGCTGTGTATAACGTCCTAACTAGGACTACGTTGTTATGAGTCGGCGTATCACTTACCATCAAGTGAACGTCTAGCTCGTCTTGTTGCTTAATTGAATAAAAAAAGCCGTCTAACTTTTTTATACTTTCAAATACTTGTAAGTATTCATCACAACTTGTATCATTGCTTAACTTTATTTATATTTATATGTTATTTCATACATCCACAAAAGTTTCTTCAATGATTTTTTTTTATTCCAAAAAGCATCGAGACGAGCGGCACATTCACCTGGTGGTAAGTAAAACGCCTGCCCACAACAACGTGGTACTAGTTAAAACGATATACACTGCATCACATTGTCCTCGTCGCTTTGAGACATAAGTTGAATCTCATTACCCTTATAAATTCCTCGGAGGTAGAAATAAGACCTACGATGGTTTCTACCTAGACGGTTTCTAGTTACAGAGACCTACCATCAGTAAAGGTAAAGTGGAGACATGATGAATAATATAATTTAAGATATTCACAGAAATTTTGAAGATATTTTTATCTCCGCAAACATTCTTTCACAATAACCAACTGAAATTTACTGATTCGCGTTTCTCTACGTAATCCTGTAAAATAAATGGCCTCGTATTTTGTATTACGAGCTTTTTCCTTTATTCGTTTTTTTTTTTTTAGGGTAATTTTACTATGGCCTTTTGTTAATATTAACTATAATAACGAAACATTTTAACAGGGAGAATACTTCGCATTAAATAATTAAAGTTATTGGTTAAAAAAATATTTAAGTTAACGAGTTATATTAAAAGTAAACTTACCGGTGGTAGTACCACCGCAGCGTCTGTTTCTGCCGCCAGAGAGTAGTGTGCAGACATTACAGTGTTCCTGATTGTAGGGGGTTGTAGTTATATAGTAGTGAAATTACTGGGTTCATGAGACAACATGCTGTCTCGAAGCGACGAGCCCGATTTGGTACAGTGGATACCATGCTAACTTCGCCACTTTGTTATAGGCGGGCGTATCACTTTCCATCGGGTGATCGCCCCGCTCGTAGTAGTAGTATGGTCAATAGTAGAAACTTTTTCTTTAAATTTAAAATTATTATTACTTTGTTATAATAATAGAAGATAATAAGGATAATAATTACATCAGGTAATCAGCAGCTCAATACTTATTTCACGAGCTATGCTCCCGTCAACTCGAGAGGTACAAAACAAACAGTGTTGCCAATTATTTAATGTTGCCAATTTTCGGTATGGTAAAAGATATATTTATTAATCGGGGAGAACTATTTCTAATGTTATTTATTACGTGATTTATTAACTGGTAATAAATTCTATATCCACACAAATATTCCTTCGTCAATGAATTAATTAGCTTATTTAATACTCAATTTATTTTTCAATTAAGTCACGAAATTATTAATTTATGTATTTTTTACCAAAGCGGAAACTAGCAACACTCGGTAATTGGCAACACTTGCTTTGTACAAGCTCTTGGGTTTGCCGGGCTGTCGCCAACTGTCGACGGAAGCGCTGTTCATGAAATGAGTATTGAGCTGCGGAATACCAAGATGTGATTATTAACCTTATTATCCTCTGTTATTATAACAAAGAAATATTTATCTTAAACTTAAAGAAAAATTTTCTACTTTGGCCATACTTTTTAAAAGTATTCGTAGTTTTTTTTTATGAAGGGACGGGACAAGCGGGAAGTTCATCTGACGACACGCCTTACCATAACGTCGCGCTAGTTAGGAAGATATATACTACAACATATTGCGCTCGTCACTTGTGACGTAAAATATTGTATCTGATTACTCCAGTAATTTTTTTTCCAGCCAATTTACGTCCCTAATGTTCGGGCACAGGCCTACCCTCAATATAAGGGCGATGGGTCAAAGTCACCACGCGGGCCCAATGCGGATGGGTGACTTCACACACACCTTAGGATACGTTCTAATTCATGTGCAGGTTTCCTCTGCGATGTTTCCCTACACCGTTTGCATTTCGCTGTTGTTACTTAAGTTCACAAATGTACATAACTTAAATATTAAAGTAACCGGTACATGTCAAGATTCGAACCCGCGACCTTCGGAATGAAGGGCGCACGCTCTAACTATTAGGTCAACTCTTATTTAACTTAATTAACTATAACGCTTTTTAAATAGTACCACAGTACTGTTTGGCGGCAGAAGTAAGAGATGCTGTGTTATCTACCTAGACGCTCTCCGGCTATAGAGATCTACTACCAGTGATGCATATTAATAGTTACTCATAGTCAAAATTTCAGTATTATCATTTGGTTAGAATGTTTCTATGTTTTGTTGCCTATTGGTTCATTTCAGTCACAGCTAGTTTAAATTATAATAATTATAAGCTGCATTTCATTAATTTACATCCGCAATAATACTCGTTAGCGGGGAAACGTTTGTTTTGTTTGCCTTGCGAACTAGTTCCGGTTGCTGTTCAGTTTTCAGTAAAGAACTTTAATTAAATATTGTTCCATAGTAGATGCCACTCGTCGAACATCGACGCTTTGATATATATTAAAATATACTGTATCTTTGCGACGTTTTTTTACTATGAAAAGCTTAATTTTTTATGTATATATACCGTAGTTTAAATTAACTGTACAGTTATCGACACGACGTATATTATAATAAGGCGATATAATTCAATTAACATATTGATTCAATGAAAGATGTTAATTTAAAAAGATATAATATTTCCTCTGTAAAAAAAATATTCTATATCTAAAACAACTTTTTTACGTCTATGTTGTCGGAGACTGTCTACATGGGTACCACCGCAGCATCCGTTTCTGCTATTAAACAGTAGTGTGCAAATATTACTGTATTCCGGTTCGAAGGGCCTGTAGCTAGTTAAATTATTGTGGTTATGGGATTTAATATTTTATGTCTCAAGGAAAAGATCACTGTGTGGTTACAATATTTATCATTCTAACTAGCGCCACGATATTTTAAGCAGGCGTACCTCTTACTATCTGAACTTTCGGCTCGTATTGTCGCATTGTTATATAAAAAAAAATTATAATTTTGTTTTGAACATCACGTATTTAACTTTAAACTATCTGATATGGTACATATCCTATCAATATCCTTATCAATAAATAAATGATAATCCTAACAAGATAAATTTAAGCCTGTTATACCATTCACAATTAAAGATAATAAATATGGTATGCGAAAATATCGACAATGCGTTAGTGTAACAAAATAATGAAGATCACCAGCATTAGAAGGTACTAATTAGTTACTAATATTAGTTGGCAAACATGACGATTTACACCTAGCGCCTTTTCCACTATTTCTCTACAGTCTGCCTGTACAAGAACAAAAATCTTTAGACTGTACCAATTTTATGTTAGTCTATTACCCAACCACAAATTATAAATAATTTCTCTTACTCTCTCTCTAATCATTATACTATAGCTCCCATGCTTACTAGGAGGCGATACCGCCTCCGTTGTGAACCTATGATTTAGGTAAAAACAACAACAACAACAATTACGAGCTATATCATACAATTAATCAATCATCAGCCAATAGACGTCCAATGCTAGACAAAGGCCTCTCCCAAAGATCTCCATATCGATCAGACCTGCGCTACCCGCATCCAGTCACTTATTATGACCTTCACACAGCATGGTCTCCGGTACCGGCCGTCGTCTATAGGGTTTCATACTAAATTTGGCCCATTTCCCACCACGCTGGCCCAATACATGTTGGTGGGAGCCAGAGCCTCGTTTGTTGATTAGCAGGGTGCACAACGAGCAGGTGATGTTGACTTGGGTTCGGTGTGTTGTTGTACGAGATCCTATAACCAGCTATTTATTCTTCTATAAATGTCTCTTCGTCTACATATACTTCAACTTCATATATTCAATTTAAGCTGCTTAATAGTCAAACAGCATATTCTAAGCAAGCTTTAAAACACAAGCCATACTGAAAACCATTAGACTATTCATACATACAAGTTCTCCGATTCTCCTTTTTAACACAACAGAAAACAATTGTTAATCTCTTATCCTGTAGTAATACTGAAACTGAAAATCTTTTCACATACGCGCACACCTAAGGGAATACTCAACATAACTTATTACAATAACTATGTTTTCATTTATCCCCAGGGTGTAGTCAAGCTGCGATAAGCTACATGTTCTTTCTAAAAACAAAGGTATTTTATATTATGATTACATTCATTAGATTATTATTATGTTCGTTAAAAACATTTACTTACTTTTCTTAATTATTAGACACGCAAGATGTTTTAAGCAGGTTACCTCAGTAATCAATCGATACAGCGCCCTTTAAACCGGCACACAGTAAAGCTTGTACAGTACTATATGACGGCAGACGTAGGTGCTGTAGTGTTAGACCTAGACGGTACCTATCAACAGTAAATAAATAGTGCAGTAGTAATTATGCTTTCACAGAGTAAACTATTTGATAGCAAGTAGTTATAACTACAAACTGCGATATTAAAAAAAATACATCCGTTTGAACACCCGGATCAAAAATAAAATAATGTCGAAGGAAGTCTGTTATATTTCCGCTAATTTTTGTAACACGCAGGTCATTCACTTTAATAGGTACAAGTGAAGTTTGCTGGTAAGATTGTTTTCGAACCAGCCTCATTAGCTACCTTTCTCATATGATATATCTACCGCCATAACAGGATTTCTGTGATCAACCAACATATCAGAGGCTGATTATTCCGTGTGAGCATGCTACATCATCTACAGCATCGTTTATCACTTAAGATAAGGTAAAATGGAGGTTAAGTGTTAGTCCATAGTGAATAAAAATTATCGCTTTGTTTCCGAGGACAAGGAGGTTGTTCTGCAATTCGTATTTTTTTTTATTTTCTTTTTATTCATTTATGTATGTGTCACGCTATTCTTACTTAAGTGTTTACTTGTTCGCTAGCCAAAAAAAAAATCAACCGCTGAACAGCACGTCTGTATTACACTTTTGTTATAGTGTATGGGAACTTTATATTCTTACTTGTAGTCCCTTACGAACGATAAAATGCGTCCCATAGTAAACGCCCTTCGTGTAATCTCACCATAAAACCCGACTCGGTAATCTTTACAAAATGAAATTTGAGGCGAAGGGGACCAGGCACTGAAAAAGGGGTTTCATTTACTGCCTATTCCTGCTTAAAGATAAATTTGCGAGCTTATTACGCGATAACCATTCATTTTACATTGAATTCGACTCGCCGTAAAAGTTTGAACAAACCGATATATTTAGGATTACTATCTTTGTAGACTGTTGAACCAGATAATCAGTTACAGTTACCTGCTCGAGTTACCAAAGCAATAGTAAACGACCATTTCATCTGCGGAAGTTCGATTAAGTACCAGTTCCTTTCTCTACACCTTGTTTGAAAAAGCTTTTACGTAAATTATAACCATGTCTTAATTTTTTTGTTGCTATCTATTATATATCCTCCACGAGCTGCTCCGAAGATCTGATGAAGATCGTAAGAGACCGCTGGACTCTAGCAGAATAGGACCAATCGATTTGAAGATTGCATTCCTATATTCAGCAGTCGATGTTTATAAGCTGATAATGATGATCTAGAAATAAAGATTATTATATAAATTAGTAATATTTTTCTAATTCATAAATATCTACTACTAAACTAATAAAGCTAAGCAAACAAATTACTTTCATGTTTTTGAATTATTATACGAAATTTTCTATTTTTTTTTTCTTGTGTAACAACTTGGTACATTCAAGTTTCCAGTTTATTCGCGATCCTGTTTTGGAGAGTCTGCTGAAAGCATAAACATGGTTAAGAGAGTTTTATTAATTTCTCAAAACTTTTTCATGTACTTACTGCATATTAAAATGTAATAGAGTAATTTAGAGTTATACTAGAAATATTATAGTTCCATGTTTTTCTAAGAATAAATGCATAACGGAATATATAAAGAAGCAAAAACTAAGTTAAAAATATGTAAATCCTAGATTCGAGATATGCGACAGCTTTCTAGCGAGCTATGTAATAGTAATAGAGATATATCTTACTGTAAACATTACTGTGTTCATATTTAATGATGCTGTATTAAAATTACTGGAGTTGTCAGTCTTAGATTTTCAAGTTATCTCTCAAGTCAAAGACTACAGTATGATGCAGAATAATGATCCTTCCCCCTCCATCGTTATTGGTAGGATACAGTACTAAATATCATTTATAGTCTATATAAAGTCATAAATCGTATAAGCTAGAATAGACCCGAGTTCGATACCAGACATGTTCTATGAACAGCTTTCGTGGACATGTGACTATTACCAACCCGCACTTGGCCGGCGTGGTAGATAAATTGCCCTGACTCTTCCCTTGTGAGAGGAGACTCCCAATCCCAATACTGGGAGTCATTCCAGAGCTGTTTAAATATCGTATATAGAAATATGTATTTCAAGGGATATACAACCGCTTGTACATCACCATGTTTGACTTAATTAAGCTAATGAGGAAAGTTAGATGCACTCACAAGATTTAATCCAACGGTTGTCGAGATCGTTAACAGGCTGCGGATCCCAGAATGCTTCATTCGCATTTGAAACACGAATCCTTACATTAAGATGCACAACAGCATCCATTTTACTACTAAGATAATTAGTAAAAGGTTCTAATCTCTATGGCCATCACGCGAAATATGTCCACTACTGGACATACGCCTTTGATGATCTAAATTAATGATGGTAAATCATACGCCTGTAAACGACAACATGGTACTAATTAGGATGATATACACTTCATCATATTGTGCTCATTGCTATAGTAATTTCACTAGCTACAACGCACTTCAAACCGGAGCACAGTAGTCTGCCCAATACTGTTTAGTGGCAGAAATAGGAGCTACGGTGTTACCTATCCAGACAAATATTGTCTAGGTAGGTAACATCAGCGAATACACAAGGTAGTATGGCCAGAGCAACAGGGACCTATCAGACTTAGTATATGTTTTGATGAAAATAAAATACTTGTTCATGTAATAACGTTAATATTATTTTACAATGATCAGTCTAGATCGTTCCTAAGTGAGTACTTAGACCTTTTAAATTTACTGTTAATAGCTGCAATAGCAAATGTCTGAATGTAATTGCTTTTAGAATTGCCCACTCTATATCTACTTAATAGATTTATCTATGGTTCTGTTATTTTTCAGTGCCATTGAGTTCTGTTGCTTTAAAATATTTACTATTAATAATGTTTAAATATAGTAATAACTATTATATTCAAAACATGACTAAGTAAACCACCAACCAATTGCTTTATTGTTTGAATTATGTTTAAAGTTAGCTACTGCAGCATCGATCGACTATTGCAGCTTGTTAAAATGTTTAAACTCATCATCGTCGTCATCATCTGAATCGAAGGAAATAGTGAGAAGATTCAGTTTCTTTTATTACAGGTTAGTCCTTGTCCCTGTCCCTTTAGACTTTTATACTAAGGGAAGCTTTCAAATAAATCGGGACTGTAACTTCCACTATAAAAGCTTTATATTCTATATCAATTATAGGTAAGTGCATAGTAAAAACTTTTTAGATTTAACTAATGCTTAGTTTAAATCTCAATAAAGTTGTTCATCAAGGCATGAGTTGTTTCCTCACTGAACTTTCGCATCCGGTGAAACAAGCTGTCGAGAAACATGTTCCAATAACAGTTTACTTAAGCATACACCCATAACGGAAGACAATAAATCCCAGCAGTGGGTTTATTGTAAAGGCTGTTGTTATATTTACATCAAGTATAGAAAAGCGTATCCGAAGTAATTTAACAAATTGATTACGAGACAGTGAGGATGCCTTATCTTAAATTGATAAAATCTTTAAATACTTCTCAAAGTTCGGCTTTTAATTTTGTAAGAAACCTACCTAAGGTTAAAACATCAACTTTGTTAAAATTTTAATTATTTCATTCACACCAATAAATTTTGTACTAATTAATCAAGTTTGAGAGATTAAAATTTTGAGCCTTTGAAGTAAAACAATGAAACTGCCTATTTTCAAAATTCTAACTTAAAAACATTTAATAAATTCTTGTCTATAATCTACCTTTTTTATTATTTTTTTTAGGGAGGGGGTAATCTTCGAAAAGGTACTCTATTTTTTAGGGGGAAGTCGGTGTTATATGGAGATTTTTGCAAACTAAACCCCACTCGGTGGTCACATTCGGCGTTTGGAGAGATCTGGCCCGGGGTCTGTTTTACGTTACTATAGCATACTTAACTGAACTAGTTCATAACTTAAGTCGTATTACTAATATGGTATTTTTATATATATATATATACAACTTCAACAGCGCAATGGTCTTGACTATATCAATCTGAGAGCAGGTTCTAAGTATCAGCAAGTGTTTATTTATTGTCAAAAATGTTATACTTTCTTTTAGTTAGCGCTTGACTTCCACTTCCAGTCCACTTGATGTTAAGTAGTGATGTGGTGGTAAGTTGGACTAACGTATTACCATTCTTTTTCACGCTTTTCTTGAAGACAACCCACTTTGTATTTAGACAGGAACAACAACACGGGTATATTATTCCTCTCTTTTGCTGTTCTTATGAAGAACGAAGAGATGAACGTTTTTGTTCGCAAACTGGGGATGTTCACAACATAAGGATAATGACGCGCCTTGCATCTTGTCGTCCGATGGGGTAAAGGGAATGGAGGAATTATAGCGTATTTCTGCAAGACTTCATCTAATTTAATATCAGTATTAACAGCGTCAATTTGCTTCTTACGTTTTTTTCGATAAGTATTATCTTTTCTTTTATTAAAGGTAATAAAAGTGGGTGGTATAATTTATGATTACTTTCCTCTGGGGCCACTTACTCGTTTGACATTAGGAAGAAAATTCTAAATAAAACAGTATATTAATAAAAAAATGCACAGAAACAAAACTAATCTATATATATAAAAGATTTTCATATGTAGAGACTCATCACCACATCCCTGGAACCGTAAGACCAAGAGACTTGACATTTGGTGAAAAATTTCCTTTTGCTGAGTCCAAGTTAGCAAAGAATGGATTTTACAAAATTAATTTTCCAAAGGGAGTTGTGGGGGGTGCTACAGTCAGAAAAGCGAGAAAGGACCTTTAATAACCTAAAAAAGATTATCGTATCCAAATTTTTATGAAAATTAATTTAAGATATTTCTAACCAAAACAAATAAAAATTCCGAAGAGATATATACTTGTTGAATTAAAAAGCTTCCTCTGTAAGTCGATTAAGTATTAAAGCTTTATACTCTGCTGAGAAAGCTTCAATTACGAATGCCTATATAAAGTTTTAACAATGTTTATGAGAGCATAATACACTTCAAATTCCTTAAGTCACATAAAAATTAATAATGTATCACAACGAAATTTTATGGCTTAAGCATATTACTTCAGCAACTTGAATCGTAAAGTAACAACGGAGTTTCTGTAACTTTTGAATGTGTTAAGATAATACGGTTAAAAGAGTGTACTTAAGAATGTTGAGCGTCTCTCGAATGTGAGGAAGTGTTTCGAAATTGATGTTATGAGATAATCACTTTATTCTTGTGATTTATTTAAATATAAACTCGTACCGACGACATCACTTCATCATCATCATTATCATCATCACTTGATCTAATAAACATGGTGATTACCATAATATCCTAGGACTTATAGGATGGCAGCCGATATACAGCGATGCTGTGGTATAAATGATGGCGACAAGATGAACGAAACGTTTACCTGATGATGAGTATATACTTCCGCCCATAACAACCTGGTGCAAGTTAGAAGTGTATACACAGCACCAAATCCTGCCCGTCGCCTGACACATAAGATGTTGTCTCGGGACCGCAATAACTACACTAGCTACAGCGCCGTTCAAACCGGAACGCATTAATATTTGCATACTACTCTTTGTCGTCAGAAATAGGAGTTGTGATGGCACCTACCTGGACTGTTTTCGGCGACAGTGATCTACCATCAGTAGCAAGTGGCATTTACCACCAGTATACCAAATTTAAACAGTAGACGTAGTGTTGGGAGGCCTCCTACAAAATGGGTCGATGATCTCGTGAGAATACCGGGAACCCATTGGATGCGAGCAATACGGGAGCGATCTATGTGGAAATCTTTGGGGGAGGACTATGTCCAGCAGAGGACGTCTATCGGCGAATGATGATGATGATAATATCAAAAATTCATCCTGGAAATAATTCAGGACCTCTGTGTTACTTCCTAATAGATCAGCATTTGCGACAAGTAAGCAATCTGTAGCTATCTAGACGCTTGTTGGCATGAGACTTAGACATATTTTAAGAAAAAAATCTTGAAAATCGTGTTCTCTTATACAACTTAAAGTGTCTTCTAGTTATATACTTTTTTTAATGTTGAAACAACAAAAGTTACAGAAGAATTATGAACGTCCAAACGACGTTAATGGAACATCTTATCTGCTACCCAATTTGGAAAGGGTCAGATTTATGAGATTATAGACAGAAGAGAAATTGCTTTTACGACCATTTCTAGTTCTCCATGTTCGAGCTGAATATACTAGGCTCACTCTTCGTGAAGATGTAGTTGATTTACGTTATACACAACGGAATGACATCTGGCGTGAAATAGAACTCTGCAGAAGTGAATTAGTAGTCTTTGTAAGAAAAAAATTTCACATTAGCCCTTACTGATAACATATTGTTCTAATGCAACCCTCATAGATGGTATTACGTTACTTTCTCCTGATACCAATCAGTAATATTATTTTAATTATTATATTAGGTAGTAAAAATCTATACAGATCTTTCTTAAGGAGACTTAGATGATTATTTTTTCAGACTGTAACTGTCCTTTCTAGAATATATAATCCATAATATAAGTATAAAATAAGTAAAAAAGTATAAAACAAATATAAAATGATAATAATAACAGATATATTTATATACATATGTAATTTGTCGTGAAGAAGTCACCTCTGAGGAGTGAAGCTGTTTTAATTCTCCCCATTTAATTCGATCACCCGCTTTTCTAATCCACTGTAGTCCTTATATTTCTTTGAATATGTCTCCCATCTTTTCTTCTGTCTTCTCAGCATTCTTCTCCATCTCTATGGATTAATTTTCTAGCTGTTTTGTCAATGTATTCATCATTGACTTAGTTTTGTTTGGTTCCAAAATTGTCACTAATATATGTGTCATTTTCTTTGTTCTACGAAACGTCGGTATATGTGAGACGCTCAACTGATGGTAAATGAAACACCTGTCCATTATAACGCGACGCTAGTTAGAATGATATACACAAACATCACATTATGCTCGTCGCTTTGATACATAAGATGTTAAGTCCCATTACCTCAGTAATTTCAATAGCTACAACACCATTTAAACCGAAACACGGTAATGTTTGCACACAACTGTTCTATCGTGAGTGTCTCTGGCAACACAGACATACAAGTGGTCAATATTGCTCGACAATAACTCTGATACCATTTGATGATAAGTGAAGGAGGCTGTGATGATTAAGCGAACCAATTTCTTTATTCTATTATCAATAGTTATCTTAAAAACTATCACCACATACACAGATGTCAACACTGACGCCGAAAGACCATTACCAATCCCTCGCCGTTTGTGAAAGCGTATGGAATTTCTTCAAGAGATATTTCGTAAATAACTCAAACCACTGATTTAATTAATTCCAATCTAGCTGCAGAGTTTCGCGTCTGCAGCTTGTTAAACTAATTTCATCTAACACACGTAAACTTCAATACCAAAGGAACTTGCATCATCAACGTCCGCTTCTCAGGTTACGGAAATATCTTACAAATGATAATTCGCAAAGTAAATCCTGTTTAGATAGCTTTAGATATCAATAAATTTCGATAATATAAATAAAAATTATATTTAAACAATATACTATCAACCAATTCTGCAATGGAAGGCAAAAAAAACTGTAATTAAGATAAAGATGAAGATTTTATTAGTTCGGAACGGAACAAAGAATTCAGGTATCGTGCAAATTAAATTCAAATCTACTGATAAAACTATTTTAACTAAAAAATACTTAAAAAACTGAAATTTCTGATAAAATTATTAATAGACGCGGAATTCATAGCCTATATGATATTAGAAGAGCTCCAAAGTATTTAGAGAAATGGTGAGAAGGAATTCTTTTGGAAACATTGGACTAGTACATCTTATGTATGTATTGTGTAGTATATATATAATACATATGAAAGTATGTATATGTATAAACCAATGACAATATCTGATAATGTGATTCTGCCTCATAAGACCCAGTCTCCTTACTACCTAGGTTGACTGATAGTAATGACTGTAGGCATTATAACCAATTTTAAAGCGTGTAATAAAGATTTCAATCAAACAAAATCAATTTTTTCTATAACAGTTTTATTATTTAAAAATTTTACTGAACCACCATAACAACTAACAAATAAAGCTTTTAAATCCATCGCTAAACATTTTTATATCTACATCCGGTAGAATTATTGTATCTGTTTGCTTACGGTTAATAAAAAAACATAACGAATGATAATCAACTTTATTCATATATCGTCTTATGAGATTTCATATATCTTTTTTTTGTACCATAAAGGATAGAATATATTTGTTCATTTGACTATAATAAGAATTAATTTATGATCGACAATACAAAATTGTTCTTTTATTGTTGCTTAATTTTTTTTTTAATTGTATGTTGTCTTTAATCATTTGTTTCAATCACAAACCAAACACTATTTATCTTTACCAACATGAAAACACTGCGAAAATAATCAACTACCTGTACTGAGCTTCAGAACACATATTTTTAGAGATATAAGTACTTCATTTAGATGCGAGTTAAATAAAAATCGGATAAATCATCTTGCATAAAATCTCACTACATAAAATAATCGACAATGTGCAACAATAACTTGGTAACTTTAAAAATGCAGAGAACTTTCAAGAGCCCGTAGTCTACCAAAAGCTTTGAGAGCTATGTAATGAACCCTTTAAAGGGAAGGGGAAGAAGTACATGGTGAAAATCGCTGACTTGCATACGTTGAAATCCTGGTTCTAAGGGTCCCTTATGCAAAATAATTATAGGTGTAGACTAGTCCGATACTTGTATGATGACGATTTTAGTTTTGATACTCTTACTGTAATATACTGTGTTACTTTATAAGAGTATCTTTAAACCGATCGTTATCTATTGTTGTGAGAGATAGAAATGTGGATGAAAAGAAAATGTAACAAAATATTAAGAATACCCTTAAACTATAAAAGTATTATATAAAGATTGTAACAGAATCAAAGGAGAAGAATACTATGGAAAAAAAATAAAAGATCAAACAAAGACCAGGCCCTCCTAAATCTGGCAACGAGGTTATAAAAAAGGTATAAATGTAAAATATACTTCACGTTATATACTTACTAACTAGTTAAAAAAAATTATGTAAAAACAGCAGTTAAACTAATGGAAATTAAATAAACTTTAGTTTTAGAGTTCATCTTAAATAATGTTATACAAACAAAAGTATGAGAATAGGTTTTTGGTCCATCTGAACATGTGTTTACAGATTTACTGGTGGAAGAAAACATGATAAGAAAAGTGACACGTTCAAAGAATCCACTGACTCACACTTGGCTAATTAGCCTTAATTTTACCTTATGAGTAGACTCCGTGGGATCTAACCAGTTTTTTTTTTTTAATTAACAAAGCGATGAGACGAAAAGTACGTTTACCTGATGATAAGTGATACACTTGCTCATTACAACGTGGCGCTAGTTAAAATGGTAATCATAACACCACATCACTTGAGAGATAAGATGTTAAGTCTTATTACCCCAGTAATTTTACTAGCTACAACAGCCTTCAATCCGAAATACAGAAATGTTTGCTCACTACTGTTTAGCTACAGAAATAGGAGCTATAAGTGTTAACAACCTAGATGGTATCTAGCAACAGAGACCTACTACCAGTAGGTGTAAATATGTTCATTGTTTTATTATTATGATATATAGAATATATATTAAAATATAGTATCAAATAAGGTTTAGCATATATTATTACCGGGAATGAAAAGATGCTGGTATCTTTAAAAATATTTGTATTTCTTGAGATGAAGAAGCGGCGTGGAGACTCAATTAGTACTAACAAGGTACAACGCCTTAGTCTACAAGGTAAGCAGTAAATTATCTAGGTTTGGTGTTGACAGGGTCTATATATATATATATATATATATATACATATACAATGTAGCTGTTCCCCGTCCGCTTTGCTGGTCGTAATATAGAATTTGATTTGAAAATTTGGACTTGAAATTTGTCAGAAATATTCTCTGCCCAGCAACCTTTTGGCCAACGGGCCTTCTCCTATTAATAATAATACCCTCACAGCCTTTTTTGGGGGTAACATTTTGCAAAATACTATCTAAGCTGGCCTATACTCAGCAAAATTATATTCACACCAAATATCAAATCCCTACGACTTATAGTTCTAAAGATATCGTGAAGAGTTTCAACATAGGATGAAATTCCTTACATATATATTATATATATGTACATATACATATATATAGCGATAGGAAATACACAGGTTTAAGTGATAGAATCCACATTGTTCTACAGGACCTCTATATCATATAATTCTAGATTAAAACAATAATCTTTGAAAGGAAAAGCTAATTTTTTATTCTATGAAAAATTCCGTCTGTTCTGAAAAAGTGTCTGTAACGAAACTGTAATAAAAAATTGTTTTAACAACTGAAACATATTCCTTGGTTTTTATTTTCACGAGCAGTTTTCAATCTTTTTTTTTTAACATTTATAAGTAATTCAAAATTTAAGTAAGCAAAAGTTTACGAACAAAATATTGGACTTTCGGAAAGAGTATCAAAATAAAAAAAAAATTTTTCCTTTTTTTTTTAATTATATTATTTTATTTTATATTTTACGTAATAGATTCTCTATTGCCGGAGGTAGATATCACCATTGCGGCTATACCTGGCGCAAAAGGCGCTTTAGCTAATGAAATTACTGGGGTAACGAGACAACATCTTATGTCTAAAAACAGCGAGCATACTATAGTGCAGTGTATATCATCCTAACTATCACCACGTTATGAGCGGGCGTATTATTTACCACGAGGCGAAAATCTCGCTCTTTTATTAGCTTCGTCATAACTTAGTGAGTAAAATTTAAGCTAGCGCTAAATTTAAAGTTTTTTTTGTTTATATGACGTAACGCAGCGGAAGTGGGTTTTAACCTGGAAGTAAATAGGTTTTGATAATCTAGCACCAGACGTGTATTTTGTATACTCGTATGTGACATATATATGTGCGTACATATAACATATGTATTTGTCACCAATAGAATCTCAGCAACGTTTGTGCACTAATGTTATTTAACATAAATAGATGATACGGTGTTACAAAACACATCTATCACGGCAGTGTTCAAACGCAGCACCCGACAAGTTCCCCACTGAAGTATTCAGAAAATAGCTTAACGTCAATTTTATGTTGAAAACTTCCCCAAGTTATTTGCCCGCTTCGAGACATAAAGTCACAAGACGTTCATTATCGACTTTGATGCGAGTTGAAGAATTTAAATCTGCCCATAAAACATAAAACGGTGATTGTGTCATTGAGCATTCGCCTGCCGAATTACTTGTGTATTAAGTTAGCAAAATATATAACTTTTTTTATATATGTTATTACATAAAGGATTTTTCGTATCTTCTTCGTTTCCTTACTGCTGAGGATCGTGACCGCGCACAAACAGTCTCCATTGAGTGCGGTCATATGCAGACAGGACTGCACCGTGTATAGTGATAGGGGATCTTCCCTGAATCTCCTTCTAGTCTCCTCAAAATTACTTGCCTCTCGAGACAGCCCATTGGAGAACGCATGATGTGCCCAAAAAGATGAGGGCTCTTTATTGACATATTGAGGAGTCTAGTGCTTATTTTGAGTTCTTTAAGGATAGATTACATTTGTCCTATTGACTGTCCATAGTAGAAGGAGAACACATAAAAGAAGGAGGTCCATATGGAAAAGACTTCGCCTGTACCACATTTCGAAGGCATCAATCCTTTCCCATCGCGTTTTGTGGCGTCCACGTCTCGGAACCATACAAGAACACCAAAAAGACAAGAGTTCGAACCAAGCGCACTTTAGTGGTGCGTCGAATACCTCTATTTCTCCAGATCTTCTCAAGGTTAGTCATAGCGCTTTTAGCCATACCAGCTCTACGACGAATTTCTTCTGTGCAGCTACCATCACTAGTTATCAACGATGCAAGATATACAAACTCCTTGACTTTTTCACATGCGTTAATACAATCGCTTGTTGGAAATACCATTGCCCTGTCCACCACCATTATTTTAGTTTTCAAACCGTTGGTCTTAAGCCCTAGTGTAGTACTTTCCAGCTCAACTTTCGTCAGTAGACTTGCCATCTCTAATTCATTCCACGCTATTAAAGTTGTATCGTCTGCATATCTCAGGTAACTGATTTTTTTTACCACCCACTGCAACCGCCGTTACAATCATCCAAAGCCATTTTCATGAAGTATTCTCCGTAGAGATTAAACAGCTTAGGAGACAGAATGCGCCTTAGGCGTAAAAAGTCCAAGTGTAGTTTGTAGCTTTCAAGCCACGTTTTCATAATGATTAGCTGATTTTCCACACAATATTGAATAATACTTTAAATTGTTTTTTTTTATACTTAAGTTAAGTACGACAACTCTTAACACACAGAAATGGGAAGCTTAAAAGGAACGATGTTTGTGTATTCCGAATCCGCAAGCCGTCTTCAGCTCAGTTGTCATTCTCTCTTTTCCTAGCCATTTTACCATATGGTTCTTTCTTCTTGTTTCTCCTCCACCGTTCTGTCCTAGAAATCATTATCGCTCAGAGATCTGTTCACACTCCATTAATCTACTTTGGATCTTCATATCCATATACCCATATATAACAATGTGGCGATAGTTACGACATTATTCACAGCATCACATGGCGCTCGTAGCCGTGAGACATGTTGAGTATCGGTACCCCAGTAATTTTACTATCTACAGTTCCTTTGAAACGGGAACCCACTACTATTTGCCGGCAGAGGTAGGTGCTGCGGTACCTACTTAGACGGTCTCCTGGAACAGAGACCTGTACCAGTAGAACAGTGTCATTTCCATTGCCATTTAAATCTAACAATCATTAGGACTATGTCTGTAACTCCTTTCTGATTCGTTAGACCTCTGGGCATTATCTTATCATTGTTTACTATATATTGATATATAAATTAAGTTAGAGGTACTAAGCAATTTAGGTCTCTATAAAATATTTAGTATTCTCGATATTAGAACTGCAAACGTCGGTTGGGTAAACCGTCAGTCATCCAATTAACAAGAGCGTTGTATAATATTAAGAATATCGTTGGCCTAGATTAACGCGGGCGCCGCAAGTTTCTAGTGCTTTCATCTCCGTGCTTTATTAATTGGATTTATATTTTAGAGGTCACGGTCGCCATCATCGATAACCATTAATTGAGTACCGCTTCTGAATAAAAGCGATACACAACTATATAGTTCCATAAATTAATTATTATACTGGTAGTACATCTCCGTTTTCGGAGACCAATTAGGTAGATAGATACCACCGCACAATCTTTGCGGAACAATTATAGTTATGGCGCACGGGCAGTAATAATGATATGGTCATCATAATCATCATCAGCCGACAGACGCTAAATGTCCCATATACATCGTCCCATAAAGAAATCAGAACTGATCAGTAATATGTTTTCCTTAATTCCACATAGCGACAAGACGCGCGAGATGATTACTTGATTGTACCCGATGCGCGTGTTTATGATAACGTGACGCTAGTTAAGATGATACACACTGCACCAGATTATGCTCGCCATAATACATTAAATCTCGTTGCCCCAGTAATTTCACTAGCTACATCACCCTTCACACTGAAACACTATTATGTTTGGACAGTACTGTTTTTCAGCAGAATTAGGAGCTGCTGTGGTACCTCCTACCAGTATTGAATATTGGGAAATGATAATAACATAATGTTAACATTATCAAAAAATATATTTATACATTTTAAATCGGTATCATTAATTTTGATATTTATAGGGTAGAAGCATTTAAAACATGGCAACACTGAAGGAAGACAGACGGAATGGCGTCGGGGTATCAGCTATAGGAAAGTGAGTACAGTTGGTATTAAATGGTTCCAGGAATATTATGATTACGATCGATGTGGGGATCTATGGGGGAGGCTTATGTCCAGCAGTCGACGTCTGTCGGCTGATGATGATCACGATGAAGAGTATTGTATGTATTTTCTTGTGTATTGATTAAAAGTTGTTAGTAAAATCTAAACTAAGTATTGTTTGTCATACTGGACGACAGTCTAACAATACTATACTATGGATTCCTAGTTAATCTTTAGTATATATTAGATTAATTGCTGTTTCGTAATCTATTTACAAAATATATGTATTTGAATGATTAGTTACACGACCGCAAGTAAAATAGATCGCTGCAATTACCATTACCTTTAGCGGCACACACATTAATTTCAGTGAACATGCAATTTAGTTTCATTTAAATGCACTTAATCACGCGATGGATTTTCTAACATACATTTTTAAACAATCGTTACTATTATGGACCGAATATTTCAGGAAGTCATTGAATGGCATCCGTATCCGGTATAACAATGTGTTTAGACACCTGTTGGGGTTAGAAAGGTACTGCAGCGAATTCGAAATGTATTTTGAAGCTATAGTGGATTCGATCGACGCCATCCAGAGAAAACTTGGCAGATAAGGAATTAGCAATGAGGTTGCACTATAGCCATACTTATAAACAGTAAACATTATTAACTGGCCGGGGTGAGTTTTTATTGTTTTTTTTTTCCTGTGCCCTCATATGGATCTTGGGTTTAAAATAACGGCCGTTTATTTATTTATTTTTATGTACATTTCTAATTTTACCACCGTAGAGTATTTCCGGTGCCAAATATAAGTATGAAAACATTAATCCATTTTGGTATTTTCTAGTTAGTGTAGTTATAAACCGGATGCGATGGAAGTTAATAAATAACCGGATACGTATACCATGCGAACATTTTCGACCTAGCCAAAGTTAGTTTATTAAAAATTTCGTATAAGGGTCACCGGTTGGTAATAAATAAAGAAAGGTGCTCGCAAGTGACATCCGGATGAAAACGGGCCGAAAAGCATTTTCGCGGATGCACGGTGAAAGTTAAAATTTAATATTGCAGCCGCAGTGAAATATAACCAACAAGTGCCGGCACAGTGTACCACAGTTTTGTTTTATGAATAGATAAAATTTTTGCTGATGCCTCTATAATCGCATATTAGTCGTAGGTCTGTATTACGGAAGACTGTATACCTAGGTGCCACTGCAGCTCCAGTTCCTGTATATGAACAGTACTGTGCAAACATTACTGTGTTGCAAGTACAAAGCCATAGAAAACTACTAAACATTTTTCGCTACGTAATCCGTTTTTTTTTTATTCACTCAAAACTATTACTAATTTACTGTCATCGTTATCATTATCATCATCAGCTGACAGGACGTCCACTGCTGGACATAGGCCTCCCCCAAAGATTTCCACATCGTTTCTTGGAGTTCATTGAGGGAAATTGGGCAGTAAGCCAACACGCTGGCCCAGTGCGGGTTGGTGGATGATAAAAGCCTCATCTGTTATTCAGCAGGACTGACTTGAGCTCTGTAAGGTGTTAAACTGAACCCTTTACACCTTTTATTTACTACAGAGTAGTATTATTCGGTATAGTTTTTCGCCAATTATATTTTTAAAGAAACTAATTATTTTTTTATTTTTTGACACTTTTTAGAAAATGTTATCATATTCTAATAATATAAATCCTATTATCATATTCTATCCGAAATTTATCATTTTCATAAAAAAATACCGAGTCCTTCTAACACTGATTCAAAATTTATTGACCTCTGCTTTTGTCACAAACGTCGTTATATTACTTAGTTTATGGACTTTCTTATTAAAATTTCCACATAATTTTTTCAACTGACAGAACCAAACGATCAAGTAAAGCCATTTGATTCCAACTTTAGTCTACTTTCATCACTTCATTCTTTTTTTCTGTAATTAAGTAGTTATATTTCAATACCGCCGTCTAATTATCAGGTTCTGTTAGTCTACTCTTGTTCATGAAAAAATATTTAAAAATCAATCATAAAATAATAAAACTATTGAAAATGTTGTATTTGGTAACAAATGAAGTATTTAAATAAAAAAAAATTATGTTTGAGATTAAATACTTACGAATACTTAAAAGAAAGGAGGAAAGTTACAGAAATTGTTACAACTGTGTCTCTGTACTTGTTTTCCTCATTTCAAGAACCTTTTACTTAAAGCTTTAAGCTTTAACAGTTGCTTATTTATATATTTAATAAAAATTACATTCAATGCTGTTTCATTCAACAAAGCGGCGAGATGTAGTCTTAAGATGTTTATACAGCTTGACATAGAAATCTTACAACCTGAGTATATACATTAGTTGCAACACCGACAGACTAAAGCAATTTTTGTGCTGTTAGTTACATCTTACTGGAGTCGATGTTTTGTTAAATACAGAAGGAAGTTAAAATGTATACACAAGATCACTTCGGTGAAGCAACGAGTCGACAAAAAACATACTGATTGTAAGTAAACGGCGTTAATTAGGATAATAACCGTTGTACTCGTCTATTTGAGCATTAAGTATTAAGTCTCTTTACCTCAGTAATTTCACTAGACACAACGCCATTCAATCCGAAACACAGCAATGTTTACACACTACTGTTTGGCTGCGGAAATAAGCACTGTGGTGGTAACTACCGATACAGTCTCCGGCAACAAAGACCTACCACCATTATTAAACTCATTGCTAGACAGGTGAAGGTTAACACATTTACGAAAATAAACCTTCAAGTTATAACCTTTGGTTTTCAACTAGATAACGGAGGCTGTTAAAAGCGAGATTAAACTTATATAAATATATTTCTGTAATTGGAAAGTTTTTGACAAAAGCTAAACAAATTAATAGCTATAGATAAACAATGCTAATATATCTAAAAGGACTGGATTGATAGGCTACTTGACTTTCTATCAAAGCTGTTACAGTTCTTTTCTTCTTAATCATCACAATCTTGATAAACTGGTGCAAGTCATCAAGTAGTCATAATTACCACTTTTACTGGATGTCTACAGTTATCTTTATATGCTTTTTGCACATTTACATAAAAAAACATCCACAACCGATCTGGATAAGCTACCTAATGGATGCTCTACCTATTACACTAATGTCTTCCACCTTGACCTGTGTTAGTAATTGTTTGATGTAAGGTAGTGGCTGTTTCATTCCGATTTCTTCGAGTACGGTTTTTTTTGTTATATCTATATGAAATGATGAATGAAAACTCATACGCAGCAGCAGACCAGCGATACGTTCACCTGATGGTTAGCGAAACCCTGCCCATGTTGACGTGGCGCTAGTTAAAATGGTAATCATAGCACCACATGCTCTCGTCGCCTTAAGAGATAAGATCTTAAGTCTCATTATCCCAGTAATTTCACTATTTACAACTCCAATTCGGAATACAGTAATGTTTGCATACTAGTGTTTCATGACAGAAATAAGAGCTGCAGTGGAACCTGAGACCGACCACCAGTATGGTGGTATAAGTTGATTGTAACGTTAAGATGATAATTAAAATGAGAAGAATTATTATTGACCTGTTAATAGAAACTTTATTTATTTAGCACCTTTGAGAAAATTTTGAAATCTTTTAGATTTTGTCCAGGTTTTATAGAAATGCCTTGAATTTGGCAGACAGGGGTATTAAATAAACAGACGGAGATAAGACATTGTTATTTTCGCGGGGTTCGTGTAAATCGTGGAATAGACAGTAGAGAAATAATTTTGTTTTATTAACTCTTCATTTTATTCTTATTTGCAACCCTTCTGAAACTAGCTGCTCCTTGCCCGCTTTTCTAGCTGGAAATTACCACCGCAATTGCCTTTAGGAAACTTTGTAAAATCCTTAGCAGACCTACAATTGGTAAATTGAATATTCCATCAAATTTCTAATCTCCAGGCTTTGTAGATCTAGAGAAATCGCGATGAGTACCTACGTAGAGACGTAGGTAGGATTTTCTCATATGTACACTAGCTGCTACTAAGCCTTCTTTTGCTGGCCGTGATATAAAAGTAGACTGAAATTTATCTGAATTACTCCTTAAGAGCAACCGCAACCCCAAATGACTTTCTATAGCAACCGTTACTATAGCAACCGTATGAATAATATAAAACGAAAAACTTTGTGAAAGTTAGAAATAAAACGATGAAGGATCTATGAAAAATGGCTTATAACCATCTACAAGACATTCCGTGTCGAATGCTCATGATACTATGTCGATACGTTCACCAGTTTTCACGTGATTAGCGAACGAAAAAATCTATTTTTTCATATACAAATAAGTGTATAATCTTAAATTTTTCATCAGTTGAAGCAACAAGATAAATAGAATAGCTTTAGTTAGGATGATAGGAGATAATAAATATCGTTATGTAGTAATTTTATAAACTATAGCTGTCTTCAAACTTAACCACAGTAATATTCGAATATAGCGCTTACACGGTAACCGGAAATAGAGACTACCACTAATACAAAGTAAATTAGATATCGCTGTGAAGTCAAACAAGACCTGTTACCGAAATTGATATTTATTAGTTTTTATCCCTATTTACCTTTTCGGCGATATTTGATATAAGTCAATACGTTAATGTTATTAACCGTGCTCCCTATGTCTACATTCAGATCATTAATCAAATCATTCGAATCCAATCCATCACGAATTCGTTTTATCTATTCCGTTTCCTGTATGTCTTATGTGGATTGATTTCTTTGCAGCCATTAAGTATATAAACAAGATCTTTGATAATCGAGAATACAATATAGTGATATAAGTTAAATGTTTTAAGGCTAAGGCGCAATTCCTCTCAGTGCACTCTAACGTGGATGTGTAGATCTTTAGGGGAGACCTATGTCCAGCTGTGGACGTCAGTCTATCATAAACTACAGCATCATTATTAGCTGAAAGGCGGTCTGTAGTTATATATTTCACTGATGGTAGGTGTCTGTCGTCTGGAGACAGTCTAGATACCAGTAGTGTGCAAACATTACTGTGCTCCAGTTTGAATGGCGCTGTAGCTAGTGAAATTACTGGGGTAACGAGACTACATCTTACGTCTCAGGCGACGAGCGCAATATAATGCAGTCTCATCCTAACTAACACCACGTTGTTATAGACAGGCGTATCACTCATCATCAGGTGAACCTCCCAAAAATGTATAGCACCTTTGTAAGTGATTGTAATTATAAGATGTTTAGTTGGGTATTATCAAAAGAGTCCTAACATCAGTACAAATATAATGTAATCAATAATCTTCATTTCATAAGACTATGTATGAAATATTTTCCTGTTTGCCAATTTTATTATAAATCAAATTCCCTATATAGAAAGTGAAAAAAAAAAGAAAATGAAGATCAATATTTTTCTCAGTGCTTCATTGTACAATACTTTTTTTAATCAGTTCCTCGGTATAGTAGAGCCGGGCTTAATTCTTCGAAATTTTCTTATTTTGCTATTTAACTCTTCCGATTTCCTTTCATCAATCCAGTTCATTGTTTTCCTCTCTTCCATCTTTCACCCATCGCCTCAATTATTGAACTCGTCCCTGTTTTTATTGTTTACAATATCATGCTCTACTTTAACATTTTCTTAACTGATAACGTATTCTGTTTCCTTCGTGCCTTTGTTACATTGCTTTCCAATACTCTATTCTATTTCTATCTAATAACTCCATAATTTTTTTTTTAATAATTGTAACTTTGATTAATATTAGTTTGTTTGTGCTTATAACTTCTTTATAACTTTGTGCAATATCATAAAAAAACGCTGAGACTTTTATCATCGACTCATTAAAGATATTCAATGGTTGGATCCTTCCTTATAATGTAAATCTGCCCAGATAATAGTATTGCTATGTTTCAGTCCACATTGAAAGCTAGAGTATTCAGGGCTTAACCATCTATGGCCTCATTGTTTCTACCATGTAAAATTAAGGTCAAAATATAAAATTCCGTTAAAGATAAATCTTAATTTATCATTAACATCAGAGGACAATTGTTCAGTTTACGAGACTGTAATCTGTAAGGGATGCCGCACAACAACTTACGGAACTCAAACCAACCTTACGAGCTCGTCTTACCACCCTACTTATTAACAAACGATGCACTGGCTCCCACCAACCCGCATTGTGGAAGCGTGGTGGGAAATGGCCCAAATCCCTCCATATGAACTCCTACAAATAACAGCTCGTAGTGCCCAGCGGTACCGGAAGCTGTACTGACGTTATAGTCGCTGAAATCGGTTGGATGCGGGCAGCGCATGAGCCGATCGATGTGGAGATCTTAGGGGGAGGCCTATGTCCAGCAATGGGCATCTCTCGACTGATGATGATTACGAAACTGTACAGTAATGTGGCGAAGTGAAATCTATACACTATCAAGAAGTGTTATTCTTGTTATATTGTAACGTTCTATAAACTTATATTATTTACACAGTAACCTATGCACTTAATAAGTTCAGAATCGTTACTTTGTATACTTTGCGGTAGTTGTTTCACTGGCGGCGCTTTACAAACTTAACACTCCCGAAGAATTACTTAGAAACTCACCAGTTTGTTCTGAACTCGTATAATCAGGAACCTTTTTGTTGCTTTTTGTACGTATACGGTACATTAATTAACTGGAAAGCTTTTTAAGTTTGTGCTTATAATTTAAACGAAGTACATAATTATTTTTAAGTTAAGGATTTGGTTAGTTTTACTGGTTACTGTTGCTATACACGTGGACGTGTGCAAATAAAATTTAGTTTAAATCTATATGATTTTCTAATGTTTCTTTTCTGTACTGAGATTAAGTTAATATATATTAATAATGAACATAGAGTAGAGAACTCTTGTTGAATATCAAGAAGTGTATCATAAAACCTCAAAAGTAAAGATTAATGTTATCAGTTCTATGTTAATTATCACGATACTACTTAAAAACCACTACAGAATTATTACGTCATCTATCAAGATACAAAAAAAAAACTGAAATTTTGGTTAAGTATTAACCCATTATAGTCATACATTAAGAAAACACTATAACATGTAAAGATCAAAGATTTATACATAATTATTACATAACTTTAATATATAGGTTTTTAATTCGTTAATTATATTAATATAACTATGTTGGAGTTTCAGTGAGAACAAAAGGTGCCGCAGAGTGTAACTTTGATCTTCATAAAGGGTACTTAAGTGTTGCATGCGAAGATGCTGCGACGACGTCTGAAATTGAGGGTGCTTACACACACAGCTAATATGTCTGTGAGTGGGAAGACATTTTAATAATAGAAAGACACTAAGTCCAATTATAATAAAGATCTAGATAAAATTATATACTTAACTCGATAAAGAGGGTAAAATCTCATGACAAAATATAACTTAAACGCAAATTATCCATATATTAATTTATTGGTAATTTTAATGAAGATACTCTTAAAGCACAAAGGTTACATTGAAGGCTAGTAAGGGTTAGTAATAATTTAAACTATGTTAGTAATGTTGTCAAAAGTTAACTGCCACAATTATGCCATCATTTTTACTGATTTTAATCTAACAACATCGCGTTACCAATGTTATTACTTTGGTAACGTACCACGCGAAATTCTCACATTGAATATGGGCTTATTATTTAGTTTATTTATATACAATTTCTCTATAATATAACTGTTGATAATAAAAACGTAATTTAACTTTTATCGTGCTAAAGTTTCAATATTATAAAATTAAGTAACTACAGTCGCCTGTTAATTAAACGGAAGTTTCATTTACCACTCGGTGGATGGTTTAATTTATACACGTAAATCTGTATTTTATAGTTTTGCTGTGGTTATTTTGAAAGTACTTGTTATTGATATACTTTTCGTTTTATTAAACTGTTATTATTACCCATTGTCTCTATGTATATTATAACAGGGACGTGTTAAACGGACGAGTAGGATATGCAAACCACACCGGAAATCTCTGTGCTTATCGATACTTGAAAACAAACTTAGTAAATTAATCGATTTAGTACCAATTTTATAATGGTCAAAGTATTCGTACACACCTTTAGAGTAACTTGAGATATATATATAGATAGATTTTGGGAACCAAAGTATGCAGTGTTCATTTGCCTGTATGCAGCGCACGCTCTTGACTATATAGAAAAGATAATTAATAACCAAAGAAAGTTTTATTCTATAAAATAAATTATATGTCTAAAATATATATATAAATGTCAACATTTATCTGTTTATTATCACATCCGCATCCTTAAAGTTTATGGACGGTTTTATAAAGAGGTAACACGAATCCTTATTTATCCTAACAATCTGTAGGCAGAGAGTCCTCAAATTCTTCAGACACACGGTCAGGCGAGACCCAGACAGTCTGGAAAAACTGATTATAACTGGTCGTGTGGAAGGAAAGAGTGCGAGAGGGCGGTATCCTACAAGATGGACACGCACAACTCAGGACGTTACGGGAGCTACCCTACAATCATCCATCCAAATGGCGCAAGACAGAAATGTCTGGAAAGAAATGGTGGCCAGGGCAACGCACCATAGTCACGTCCCTCAGTCATGAGATTACGACAAAGAAGAAACACGAATCCTTAGAGTGAGTCCGAAAAAATAAATGCATCTTTCCAACGTTTCCGTGCTTTAAATTCAATAGGTTACACAGCTAAATTTGTAAGAAAGCTTGTTATTGTTGCAATAAAATTGATCGTTAGATTAATCTCCATGGATGTACAGAACTAAGCATTAACAAAGAGATGAAATTATGTATATATGTATGTTATTATTTCTCAAAATACAAGGGACCAACCTCTCCATGTCACGATAAAATTTGAATAAAACATTTCCTTGGCCGCTTACTTTGAAGAAAATACGTTGTTTTCTCGACAAAGCCTATAATATATATTTTTTTCGAATATACAGACAAAGTATACAAAGTAGTATAAAGCCTTTTGTTTACCGTTTTATTTATTTTTCTTACAAAAATGTAAGGGATGAAGATGACAGTATTAAAAATATAGAATTTGTACATTATCAGTAAAATACTTAAAAGAACTTTGCTTAATAAAACTAAAGTCAGAATTCATTACAAATGACATAAAAAAAAATTGATCTGATGATATAAATACCCGCGACAATATTAAGTGTCTGAACATCCTTAATTATAACTAAGAAGAACATTTGCGAAGATGTTCCTTTTATGAGAGAAGAAACTAGAACAAAATTTAATCATCATTAAGAAGTTACTGTATATATAATATATCTCGTCTCGCCATAAATAATGTTTCAAAATACTTTTCTTTTTTTTATTTTTTATTTATTTTGAATTTGAAACACATGTTATTTTAAAAACTTCTTTCAATTTTGTGCGATTTCACATATTTTTTCGTTCGTTGTTCATAATCAAATTACAATATCGAATGATGTGTTAAAGGAAATAGTATTGCGGTGATCACCTTGCACAAAGCGGGTATGGAGCCGCTCCGGTCATATTACAGACACTTCAAAAGCTTGCTATCAGCCGTATGTTCGTATATCGTACTATCAACAGATACAACAACACTTCCTCTGTCGAAGACCAGAAAAAATTGGGGTGGCCGCGTGCTGTTAGAACTACTGAGGTTATTAATGCTGTTAAAGTCAGAATTCGTCGAAACTCCATTAGGAAGCAAATCAAAAATCTTATCGCGATAATTATAGATTCGTGCTAGGACTCCGTCGCGTATTATAAAACAAGACCTTAAGCTCAGTGCTCGGTGCTTATCGTCGATGTACAGGACATGCCCTAAATCAATCTTTGCAATTAAAGAGAGTCAATCGATCAAAACGCCTTCTGTCGCGATACTCAGGTGAAATCTCTTAGAAAACTCTTATAGATGGAAAAATGTTCACGATTGAAGAACACTACAACAAGCAAAATGATGAAGTGTACGCTCACAGTCCTAAAGAAGTTACTCAAGTGGTCGGAAAGGTCCAACGTGGTCATCATCCTGCGTCAGTGATGATTTGGTGGGGCGTGTCTTATCGATAAGTCACAAAACTACATTTTTGTGAAAAAGGAGTGAAAACTTCAACCAAAGTGTATCAAGATGGATCTGGTGTGTCTTGGATCATGTTGTGAACCTCAGCAATACACTTTTTAAAAATATACCGTGGACTTTCCAACAGGACTCTACCTGGTCACAAGGCACGACATACCTAAGCCTGGCTCGAAACCAACTTTTTGGACATTATAAGAGGTAACGACTGGCTCTCATCTAGCCCAGATCTCAAACCTTTAGACTTCAAATTGTGGTCAGTTTTAGAGGACATGTCCTGGTCTAAACGACACGGCAACCATTAGGTCTTTTAAAAAATTTTTAGAGCAAGCAGTGGCGGTGGGGGAAATTACCCTTGGAAACAGCGCGTAATTCCATAGATTCATGGCCAAACAGATTAAAGGCCTGTATAAAAGCCAAAGGTGGCCATTTCGAATAGAATATCGTTTTTTTTATTTTTTGCTGAGACTCATGAATATGTAAGTATAAATTTTAATAATATTACATTACTTCATTAAAAAAATGTATTTTCATTTGCAACAGAACTTAAGGCGTATGAAATTAGCGTTTTATCGTATTGGCCACTTTGATCTGAAATATCTCCTCTTTGGTTAAGAATTCCAAATTCAAATTTATAAATTTATTTAGCTGGTACATTTGAGTTTTGAAAACAGTCATTCATTTGTTTTTTCCTCATTATTTTTTTCTTTGACGTCGCTTATTACCGCACAATGGAAAACATGAAATATCAGTATATTTACAAGTACGAGTTCTACCGTGGCGCCAGTGCTGCAGAAACAGCTCGAAGGTTTAATGATGTGTACGGCGCTGGTGTCGCAAAAGAAAGCACGGTACGTTTTTAGTTTCAACGTTTTCGTTCTGGAAATGTCGAGCTTCAGAACCAACACCGTGGACATCCGGAGACCGAAGTGGAAAATGAAGAATTAAAAGCTATTGCGGAAGCGGATGCATCACAAAGCACTTCAGAGATAGTTGCAGGCTTCGAGGTAAGTGACAAAACTATATTAATCCACTTGAAGCAAATCGGGAAATAAAAAAACTTGAACGATGGGTACCTCACGAATTGAGTGAATCGAACTTGCAAACACGCGTCGACTGCTGCTGTGTTACTTTGCTCAACCGACACAATAATGAACGGATTTTAAATCGAATCATTACTTGTGATGAAAAGTAGATACTGTACGATAATCGGAAGCCCTTGTCGCAATGACTGAACCCTGGAGCCCTAGGCAAATCCTGCTCTAAACGAAAATTGACTCAGAAAAAGTTACTTGTGAGTGTTTGGTGGACCAGCGCCGGTGTCGTTCACTACAGCTTTCTAAAATCTGGCCAAACGATTACAGCAGATATCTATTGCCAGCAACTGCAAACCATGAAGGAAGAACTAGCTGCGAAATTATCGAGATTGATCAATCGCTTTGGGCCACTGCTGCTTCACGACAACGCAACACCACTCACTGCACAACAAACAACCACTAAGTTAGATGAGCTACAATTGGAATGTCTGCGACATCCACCGTACTCCTTGCCCCAACAGATTATTATTCTTTCCGGGATTTTGACAACTTCTTACAAGGAAAAGAATTCAACTCCGACGCGGCAATCCAAATAACCTTCAAAGAGTATATTTATTATCGCCCCCCGTGGTTTTTTTAATAAAAGGATCAATGAACTACCTTTGTGAAGTCCATTGATAACAACGGTGCATACTTTGATTAATTAAATATATTTAAAAAAAAAAGTCGACTTTATATTCCTCCCATACAAAATGCTAATTTCATATGTAAGGACTTAATATATATATACTAGTACCGTTCCGTTTTTGTATCAGCAGTTTAATTTTTTTTTTTAAATTAAATTTTATTTTTGATACTACAGTTTGAACATCCGATGAAGCAGCCATGACATATTTGACACTGATATACTGACAGTCGCGCTGCAGAATACCAACTTACTAACACATCCAACAAGTGGTACACCCTGTCGTGTATCACAACAACAACATATTTCATCTGTCACTATCGATAATGTATCTTAATTATTATCACCAACGGTCGGTCGCTGTTTTCCTTACTGATAAAATGCCTTCGACATTGATCAATCGGAACAGACAAACGATCCACGCTTTACTTCATTTGATGTATTGTATTTGTATCCCTGTCCTCGGACATGAGGGAGCGACCTTAGAGAGAGAGATTGTATTTGTACCAGTAGTAGGTCTCTTCTGCCGGAGACCGTCTAGGTGAGTACCACCACTACAGCGTCTATTTCAGCCGACAAACAGCACTGTGCAAATATGTTGCTATGTAATTACTGAAGTATCAAAACTCAACATCTTATGTATCAGCCGATTAGGTCGATATGGTGATGTATCATTCTAACGCCATGTTGTTATGGGCAGGCGTACCTCTACGTGTACGTTCCGCTTTCATTTAATAAAAAAAAACTACATCATTTTAATTTATTAATGCGTTTTTTAATACTTAAAAAAAACCTTAAGTTTTCCTCCAGCATAACATTAGCTTGCAATAGTCTCCACTACCGCAGCCTTTATCTGCCGACAAATAGTATCGTGCAAACACTACTGTATTCAGGTTTAAAGGGCGCTGTAGCTAGTGTAATTGAGGTCTTAATATCTTATGTCTCACGTCGATTAGTAAAATGCGGTTTGTGTATTTTATCAGCATCACTTACTATCGGATCAATGTGCTCGTCTCGTCGCTGTGTCGAACAGAAAACCTGTTATTGTCATAGGTTGACGTCTTTCTAGTATCATTGAGGTATAAAAAGTTTACTGCAAGTTCTTATTTTTCGAGTATAAAATTGGCACGGTTAGTCAATAACGAGTGGAGTGATCTCGTCGCAGTGTGAAAATAACACCAAGGTGAAACGACTCCATCAGCGCCGCTAATAAAGCTCCGTTGAATTGTCCATTTATTTTTATAGTTATCTCTGCGGCAGTCTAGCTTACTCTCAGCATCGTGCTTTAAAAAAAATTTAGTATATCATATATTAATTTGAGCGTTTTTTTTTAAACGAATCAACGAGAAGAGAGAGATGTTCACCTGACGGTAAGTGATACGGCTGTCTACGTGGCGTTGGTTAAGAAGAACACGCTACTACATCGGGCTCGTCGTCTTAAGACATATGATGTTAAATATCTTTACTAACTTAACTTAAAACATTGATGTTAGCAGTACTGTTAGATGGCAGAGGTACTGCAGTGGTTACCTAGACAGTATCCGATAACAGAAACCTAGAAAATACATAATTTTTACTGGTGGTAAGTCCGATGGTATATATTGAATCTTATCTTTCAGAAATGTTTGTTAATAATGAAATACAAAAGACAGAAAAGCTTCTCGTTTTAAGTATCAAAATTGAAAAATAAAACAGTTAAAAGTTTATGGTTAAACGAACCATTTTTCGGTTTCCGTTTACGATCAGCTCTGCATATTTCCGAGCTGTTTGTAACGCTCCCATTTTAGAAAATACTAACTTCCGTTTCCCGAGGAAGGGCGACATTCTAACGCAAATGATTTCAAACTTGATTCAATTTCGTTGCTTTTAACGGCTTCCCGTCGTTTCATTTGACGTTTTTAACTATTGACATTAATTGACAAGTTTTCTTTGTTAATTACTGGTAATTTAAATAGCAACGCCATCAACGTATTTCAAAAACACACTAAGGGTGATGTTTAAATTGTCCTGTCATCAATAAAGGATATATACAAATCTATCCATTTGTAATTATTTTCTAATAGTCACAGGAAGTTCACTAACATGTAGAAAGTTCTCCAATAAGTACATTTTATTGGAGGTAAGTTACTACTGCCAAAGACCGTCTAGGTAGGTATCACAGCAGCGCCTATTTCCGCCGCTAAACACTAGTGTGCAAACATTACTGTGCTCCGGTTTGAAGAGAGCTACAGCTGAAATGAAATTTATGGGGGTAAAGATACATTATATCTTATATCCCAAGGTTCATCTTGGCATATAAGATTTTATGTATGCTCTTCAGAGCACCATATGTTGCAGTGTATACCATTCTAATTAGTGCCATGTGGTATAGGCAGGTGTATCAGTTACCATCAAGTCTACGTCCTGCTCGTCTCTACACTTTGTAGAATAAAACAAAGTAACTTTACTACTCAGACCGTAATCGAGTAGCAGCGATATCGGTGCGATGAAGTCAGCACTGCGATCACCAACCTGCCTGCCAAGCGTGGTGATTAGTGGCAATCTTCCTATATAGTGTATAAAACACAAATACAGCTGCTAGTGCCTGGTAGCCCTGCTACTTCTGGCTGTTCTCAAAACCTGAGATTTTGAGAGGGGTTGAAGAGTTTTACGTATATATATACACGTCGACACCACCTGTTAAATTAGCTAAAGATCCCAGAGCCAAATTAACCCGACATACACCCAAGATATCCTGGAAGTCAGCCTAAGCGATCGATCGAGTGGATCAACTATAGGTATATCCAACTGTTGAAGAGCTTGTACGAAACCGCCACCATGTCAATCCGTGCACAGAACCAGGCTACGAGACCTATCCAACTGCAGCGAGAAGTACGCCAAGGAGATGTAATGTCTCCTAAGCTATTTACCGTTGTATTGGAGGACGTCTTTAAGCTTTTGGATTGCAACGGGTTTGGCATCAATGGCGAGGACCTCACTCATCTACGGTTTGCCGATGATGTCGTCATGGCAGAGACTCTAGAGGCCCTTAAGATAATACTCGGTGACCTCAGCAGTCTCTCAACAGGTAGGCCTTCATATGAATATGAGCAAGACGAAAAGCATGTCCAATACTGACGTTCAGCATCACTCAGTGATAGTTGAGAACTTAGTACTCGAAATTGTTCACGGATATATATACCTGAGGCATACGGTTCAATTAGGTAGATCCAATTTCGAAAAAGAGGTAAACCGCTGAATCCAACTCGGATGGCAGCGTTCAGGAAACTTCGCAAGGTTTTTTCGTCCAAAATCCCTCAGTGCTTGAAGATCAAAGTCTTCGAACAGTGCGTGTTGCCAGTGATGACCTACGGCTCCGAAACTTGGTCGCTAACTACAAGCCTCATAAGAAAGCTCAGAGTCACTCAGCGGGCGATAGAGAGGGCGATGCTAGGCGTATCTCTGCGTGATCAAATCAAAAATGAGGAGATCCCCAGAAGAACTAGAGTCACCGACGTAGCCCTACGAGTCACGACGCTAGAATAGTCAATGGGCGGGGCACATAGCTCGTAGAACCGATGGATGGGAGTTTTAAAGTGCTGGAATGGCGACCCCGCATCAGAAAGCGCAGCGTTGGCAGACCTCCCACTAGGTAGACAGAGGACATAAAAAATCGCTGGGAGCCACTGGATTCAAATAGCGCAAGACCGTGGTCTGTGGAACACATTACAAGAGACCCTGAGCTCTACTATGTTTCTAATAGTTTATTCTCATATCGATACCAAGACCTATAATAAAAAAACTAACACCAGCACCCTGTGCGGGTTATCTATTGGATTTTTTTGACTTCACTTCTTATTAACTTTTAGCATCTCATTATATCATCGTATAGAATATTTTAATATATAGGACCAACTCTCAGTACTAATTTGTCTGCCTTAATCTAGGTTAAAATAAAAAGATTAAACGCTTTGAGAAATCGCCCCGACCTAATTTTTTCTTTGGCCGATATTTTCTCTGTTCGTATAATTAAAAATCTACTTAATTTCAGATCTTATATAATATCATAATTTAAAGGCATTATTTCTTGACTTCGCCCTAAATAGAGATATATATTAATAATGCTAAAAATTAAAGAGATATCTCTTATCAGATACGGTCTAGGTACTAACTAAATTTCTTTCGACAAACAGTACTGTGTAAACATTATTGTATTCCCGTTTGAAGGACGTTGTAGCTTACAAAATTAGCTATGTACTGAAACTTAACATTTTATAGCCTGAAACTGTAGACAATTTTTTTCTATTGATTTTATAAACCGATAAGACGAGCAGGTAGTTCTGATAATTAATAGGATTGCTCATAACAACCTGGCGGTAGTCAGATCAATACCCACTGCATCACATTGAGCTCGTCGCTTTGAGACACAAGATATGAAGTCTCACCATCCGGTATATAGTAACGTTTGTACAATATACTTTGAAGGCGGATAGGAGCTACAGTGTGACCAACTTTGACGGTTTCCGGCAAGAGTGGTTTACCACCTATATATACTACTACATATTATCTTACTACGTCTACGGATCAGTAACGTTTATTAAACGCTACCGTTCCCATAGAGAAAAACTATCACAATTTTCATGTCCCCTGTCATCTCGACTGTTATTAAATGATAAACGCAGGCGTCTACGGGTCAAAATGATCCCTTAGCGTCAGGTGAGGTCTGGTCGTTTGTCACCAACTCCCATAAAAGGACCATTAAACGTTTCATAAATTGCCTGTATTAACATTAATAACATTTCGCTGAAATCTCATATGATTTATTTAAACATAAATCGTTAAAAAAAAAGTCCGCCGTGAAAATAATTCAGTTTAAAACATTATTCTCTCTTCCGTTGTAAGAGCAAGTATTGATGCTTAAAATTCAAATATTGACATAAAACAGCCGAAAGAGAAAACTCGAATGGAAATGCTCGATCTTATTTTCCTTTTAACTTAAGAATAATGTCTTTAACTTAAAAAAAAAAGTTTCCGTGCCTCGTTTCTCTTAGATCTTCTCTGATTTGGGGGAATTGCTTTTACATTTATTTCAAGAAAACCCTCAACTGATGTGATTGATTTACGTCGGACTTTTTTACTTCACTCATACTTGTCTTACTATAATAATGTGTTAGTAAAAATACTATAAATTTACTGTTTATATTCACACTTCTGTGTATAAACTTATATATACAGAGTAACCACTATTCTTAGGTCTCTATTGCCGGTCACAGATGTGTCAAACAGAATGTGATGCTGTGTATATTATTCTAACTAAAGCTACTTTGTTTTGGACAGGCGTATCACATATGAACACAGGTGAACGTCTTACTGGACTCATAGCTTTATAAACATAAAAACTATTAACCAGCTATAACGACTAAGCCATCATCATAACCATATATCATTTCAACCTATAACCTATCTCCATAAATGTGGGGGTTAGCGTTGTGCTCCCCTCACGATCTCAAATTACTCCTAAGCTTTGAAAGTCAGGAAGTCAGAGTAGTTCCCATCAACAGCGTTAAGATCCTGACGTTAGACATCCCATGCTAAACCACGTCCCAGGTTGTGTTGACGCAGATCTTCATGTTCATAATTCGTTTAAGATCTCACCACATTTAAGATAGAAAGCACAGCTTCCACAGCCTTATTACTTGCTGTAACATTGATTACCCGATCCCTTCACTTTACTGATCGGACAAATAGTGGAACATTTCTTTCAACTTTTTTTTTGTTACTCTTTAAATATGTTCACTTAGCTAACACAGTCATCTCAAAGGTTACAGACGATTACATAGCACGACGATAACGGCAACAGCAATATCGAGGTAACGAACCGCTCAGATCCCAGCCCTGATTGCAATCACACAATCATTGAGATTCAGCTTGCAGTTTCCAGTTTTAGGAAAACACTATTTTTCGACAAAACAACTCAAAAGTTGTTAACACAAGTATCCTTCCATTTTAGAGAACTTCAATCATCAGTTGTTGTTCGGTCGAAGAGATTGTTTCTACCAATTTTTAAAGATGAGGAAAGAGTTAACTTCAAGCGGCTCTACTTTTTATCCCAAACATCTACACAGACATATAAACACAGATTTACGCCATAAACTAATAACCACTTGTTTTTTTATTTTACTCCACGAATCGATGAAACCACCAAGACGTCCACCTGATGGTCAATATCCATAACAATGTGGCGCTAATTAGGATAGTATATACACTTCGCACTTGGGACTCACACTTGGGACACACTCAGCACCTTGGGACATAAAATGTTAAGCCTCATTACTCCAGTTATTTCACCAGCTATAACACCCATCAAACCGGAACACGGTATTATTTTCACAGTGTTTAGTGTTAAAAATAAAAGCTGCGTTGGTCCTAGACGTCTGTGACTGCGACCTACCAGCTGTAAAGCGGTTTTGAGAGTTACTTAAATTTGATATTACTTGTTATGACATATATTTAAGTTAATATATCGTCATCGATAATAAAGTGTATCAGACATTATGTTCAAGGTCCTCTCAAAGATTTCCTCCCACAACCAGAACGGAAACAGTAACGTCAGCAGCTTTTTCAAATAAAGGAATGAATATCTGTCTACGCCAGATGATAAAAATATGACAATAAAACTAATCCACGAACTTCAAAGTTTATTAAAACACATTAACAAAGTAATAATTAATAAAGTACGGATACAGAATGAAAATGATAAAGTAAAAAAGGGCAGTGAAAGTTTTGGGGTCCGAATGTTTGAACCCTGGTGCTAATTGACCGTGTAAAAAGTTATATACAAGTAACGGGGGTCGGAACGGGTTGAATTTTTTTTACTCTCTTCTGTTTAGAAATTTTAATAATATTATTTACACTTTATGTATATTGTACCTTTTTCTTTATATACACAGTTATAGGAGAGATATACGTACACTCTTGATACTAACAGCTGAGGGTAGAAACATACTGCTCGCGTCAGTATTACTTTCCACGTATGACGTAGCTGTAGTTGTAGCTCGCTGGCGTAATGGTTAAGCGTGTGGCCTTCATTCCGAAGGTCGCGGTTCTAATCTGGGCATGTACCAATGACTTTAATATTTAAGTTATTTACATTTGTCAACTTCAGTAACAACAGCGAAATGCAAACGGTGAAGGAATACATCGTGAGGAAACCTGCACATGAATTAGAATTTATTCTAAAGTGTGTGTGAAGTGACCAATCCGCATTGGGTCCGCGTGGTGACTATGACCCAATCGCACTCATATTGAGGGTAGGCCTGTTCCCCAACAGTGGGGACGTGAATTGGGTAATTCTAGACTAGTGAGCTCTACTATCCAATAATATAAAACTGTCTACCATTAAGTAGAATTACAGTCAAGCGCTAGTCTATATAATAAAATAAAAAAACAAACACTTTAAAAACGCGTTAGATTACCTCTACAGATTTGATCCAGACGGTATATACTAATTCTGTGGATGATGTGTATATTATCATCATCATGATGAGGAGCTTTCTTCGAACTGAAGTTTCATGGCCATACTTTTTATACTCATATAATAAGTATGGCCATGAAACATAATTGTTTGATGGATATGGAAGTTGAGAATGTCGAAGCTGTTTACAATTCATACATATGCATGTTATTAAAAAGCTAAGATGATTTAAAGTTATGTTGATAATGCCTAGATTTAATGCTTTCTGGATTTATAGATAAGTAATTTGGAAAACTAATTCTAATTATACAAGTAACATGAAAGTGCGAACAAAGTTTCAGACGCCGCGTGCTGTTCAGGGCTTTCCAACTACTTTCAGAAGACCAAAGTATCTCTTGTAAACTATTCCTTACCCGTATGAAACACAACAAGCGAGCGCTTGTAATTTTTTTTATTAAGGAACAGTTCCTAAATATTACGGAATATTATTACTATTGTTATATTATATTAAAAGTGTGTTAATCTTGATTATTTTAATACACGATCAAAACTGGAAACTGTTTTGCTACCCTTTATATGGCGCCAGTATTTGTGAAATGTTAAGATTCTTGGACTAAATTCGTAGCATAGTAGTTTAATTTTCAATTATACTCCAATAATATAAAAAAATATATAATATTTTTTTTTAATATATATACATTGTACAGTTGGCTTTCTAATATGTAGACGGTAAATGAGAATGATGCCTCAGGCTCAACTTAGAATACTCTAACTTTCATATCTAGACAACTGGAACACTACTTTGCTGTTTTAGTTACAAATACAATGTAGTGCTAATCAGACGCATTTGAAACAACTGCTCATCATCCAAACCCTACAACACGAGACTTCGGGATCTAAACAAAGATGTAGAAGATTAACCGCTGCGCCATAGGGGTAGCTAAGTTTATTGGAAATTTGTTTTGATCTCATAAAAGGTTAATTTACTGCCTTCATGTTTATCTCTGGAGCATCGATTTGAAGTATTTTCCATGTGTCCTATACTTCCAAAATATTTGAACCAATTTCATCTTCTCAATATAAACAGTACTTTTCTCGTCTTAAATAATTTCCTTTTTATAACTATCTAAATTAGTAACAAACGATTGTTAAAGAGAATTAATCACCGAGATTCAAAGTATTTGATTTGGTCTCTGATTGAATTCGTAGCTATGATTAAATTTTAAGACCCTCTCAATCAAAATATTAATTCGATTTTAGTCGTCTAATAAGGGACTTCTATAAGTACGATTTTGGCGATGAAAGAAAGGCGACTTTTCATATAATTCGTCCCTTAATAGAAAAAAATTATAACAATTATGTAATACCTTCAGGGTTATTATTCTGTATTATTTATTTTAATGAGAGCATTGAACATTTAATCGTGACCATAGATATGGACCATACTATGCTGTAATGAAGATGATTCACCAAAAACAGATGAAGCTTCTCCGAGGTGAGGTCGTCATCCGTTACTACTTATAACAACTCTTATAATGGTTACGTATGCCAAAAGATAAACATAAGTTACTAAGAGCTACTTAAAGTTTGCCACGCGACTCTTAATTAAGAACTTATGTATAACTTAAACTCGCTAAGTAATAAATAACCACTAATTAATTGTCAGCGACGGGCAGGAAGACAAATTACGTTTCGTGAATTTTATGAAAAGAAATTTGTTTTAAGGTAATTTTAAACTTCGCTAAAGTACTCGTAGATTTTTAATAACTTAAAATGAATTTCTCTATCTACCCCCATCCCCTCTATCTTCACTTTTCTAACAATAAATTCGTGTTGATATTTAACATTAAATCTTTATAAATTTGAGTTAATAAGTTTTTTTTATCATACTAACCGATGAGATGATCGCGACGTTCATCTAATGGTATACGTTACGGGTGCATTGCGCATTCGGTTTGAGACATAACATATTAAACCCCTGGTTACCCCAGGAATATCACCAGCTACAGCGCCCTTCAAACCGAAACTTAGTAATCTTTGGACATTATTATTCGTCGGCAGAAATAGGAATTGCGGTGGCCACTACTTAGTCTCGGGCAACAGTAAACGGTGCTTGATACTTTATTCATTATGTAGACACTAGAAACCAGGTGAACAAAAATAACTTAAATTGGGTGCATAAGCGAAGACATAACTATGCTGTGAGAATATTTCACACTACAATTTCGGTGGTTTCCGTAACACAACACTTATTATTGTACGTGAGGCAATTTCATAGCGTGTTAGTTTCAAAACATGGAAATTCACACGGGGAGTTATATTAATAAGAGATTTAGTTTTTTCACAAGGACTACAGAGATGCAGAAGTAGAATAGTTTTTTTTTTTTATTAAACAAAGCGAAGAAACGTGGACTTTCGGTTCTACGTCATGGTAAGTGATACACTCTGTCCATAACAACGTGGCGCTGATTAAAACATACCACAATGTGCTCGTCGCCTTGAGACATAAGATGTTGAATCTGGTTACTGTAATAATTTCACTAGCTACAGCCCCCTTCAAACCGGAACGCAGGAATGTTTGTACATTACTGTTTGACGGCTGAAATAGGAGCTGCAATGATAACTATCTAGACGGTTCACGGCAACCATGATTTACCACCAGTAGAAACTTACCACCAGTGTTATGAATACACCCTTAGTATAGAAAGTAGAGTTATCTACGTGAGAAACAACATAAAATTGTAATAGGCATTGTTTAAATGCTAAACACTCCCTAGTACTTAAATTAATAAACATGTTGACTAAATAAATTAATAAAATATACAACCTACATTATTGTGATAAGCACTAATTAAGTTATTAAAACGTATAGACTAGCGTTAACCTTATTTAAGTGAAGTCGTTAGATAAGACTTAATTACCAACGTCTTCATACAAATTTAAATTGCAAATCCGCAAATAAAACTTTACGCGACTTTCGAAATAATTTATGTCTTGATTTATAGGTTTAAGTGTATATATGTTCATCTGACTATAATCTAGACTTCGGCAAACAATAGTGTGCAAACGTTACAGTGTTCCGAATTGAAGGGCGTTGCAATTAATTAAATTACAAAGTTATCGAAACTCAACATCCTATGCCTCAAGGCGACGAGCGTATTGTAGTGCAGTGTATATCATCGTAACCAGAGCCATATTTTTTGTACGTGTGTATCACGTACCATCAGGTGAACGTCCTTTTCACCACGTCGCTTAGTTAAATAAAAAAAATTGCGTGCTAACCCCAAAGCTCTTATATTTTAATATTTGAAACACTGACTTTGAACATAGGGATGGTAACTTCAGCAAGAACATGTGGCGCCGGAAGTAAACTAATAAACATCATGTTACAAAGTCAGCCGCTACACCATGGATGGAATTTTATTGTCTATTATATTTCCTGTCAATGTCCAAAACAAAATAGATTTCTTTGTGAATACAAATAGTATCTTAGCGCGAAGCGTTAACTTAATCCGTAACCTTACAAAGCTACATCCGAAATGGAAACGAAGTCTCTGCAGTCTATCTTGCGGAAAATGGTGGAAAGTAACTTTATGGCTAAATCACATACAAAAGGTCGAACCAAATTACAGGTGAAGGGGGTCAGATGTTCATAATTTTTTTTTATTACATAAATTAAATTACCAAAATTATAGGGTGTAAGAGGTTGCGCCCGATATCTTACTGAGCCCAAGTCAACCTCACCGGTACGCAGTGCTGCTGAATAACAGACGAAGCCCTGACTACCCACGAACTGCCAATTCCCCTTAATGAACTCTAACGATGTGGAGATCTTTGGAGAAGACCTATATCCAGCAGTGGACGCCTGTCGGCTGATGATAATGATTACATAAATTAAAATCGAAATTCGTCTATAAAAAAAAATCCATCTAAGGAGGAGGAAATTAAAAGTGATTATGCATTTGTAAGAGCCGACCGATCGAAGACCTGGTGAAGAATCGTTAGAGGAAGGTCGCATAAGACTGGTTGCGTTAGAAATATATTGAAGAAGCCTACTGCTTGTATTGTTTCTCTTAAAAAGTAATTATTAGTTATTTGCACATCGAGATGAGATCACGGGTTTGTAATTAAATAGTGACATTGAGAATTCGTTAAGTTTCCTTAATGTTAAGCGTTACTTGTGTGAAACAATGCTCGTTAGCCTTAACGAGTGGAGTGCTTGCTGAATTTACCTTACAAGCGAGGAGAGTAAGTTTTAGTCGCTCCTCTCTCCCTCAAGGACCTGACGGCCTTAATTACATTTCTTAATTAGTGTTTCATTTTGCTTTGTTTCCTTCAGAGTCTCTTCCTTTCCCGTCCCTTCTCTTAAAGTCTAAATATTTCAAACACGCCATAGAGCAAAAGGAAATCCTTTTTGAAGATTTATAAGAGATCTTATTTTAGATAGATGGTAACTCAGATATAATATTTTTATCTTGTCGTTTATATCTACCGCCTGTATGCTTTATAGTTGTTTGGGCTCCGGTTTTAAGGGCGCTATAGCTAGTATTTACTGGCGTAACAAAACTCAACATCTTATATCTCTGGCGACGAGCGCAACATGGTGCAGTATATAAACCTTACTAGCGCCAAGTTCTTCTGGGCGAGGGTGCCACTTACCATCAGATAAACTTCGGACTCGTCTTACCTTAAACCTCCGATTATTTTTTTTTCAAGGTTCAAGGTTTATTTATTTAACTTTATACAAGGGTGGACTTAATGATGATATTTTCCTTTCTTACTTACATGGTAAATAAATAAAAAAAAATGCATATACATATATGAAGATAATTATATCTATAGATATAATTAAGAATGATTTCGCAGATGATTTAATTATTAAGTCATTGAAGATAAGTACACGTACTTTTGTCTTAAACCTTTACCGATCTCCAGGTTTCGAGAGGAAGTGAATTCCAGAGGAGAAAAGATTAGATAGAGATGGAAGGGTGAACAACGACAGAGGTGTGCGAGAGGCCTAAATGGTGAGGGTTGGTGGGGCGAAGGTTCCTATTAATATTTGAATATAAAATCCGAAGATAGGATAGAAATTAAAATAAAATAGAGATTTGGAGAAGCTGAAATAGAGAAGAGGGTAACATTGTTAAGAGCACGGAGACTTCGCCGCTGGTGAATGCGTTATAATCTTTTTTTATTCCTAGGTGAGTTTAGACAAGATAATTGTTCACCTGATAGTAAGTGATAATCTGTAAGTCTACCAAAAATATTATATAATAACGCTAGGTAGAATGATATATACGAGTAGCATTACACTGTGCTCGTCGCGTTGATACGTAAGATGTTTACTCTTGTTACCGCAGTCGTTTCCATAGCTACCACGTCTTTCAAACCGGAATACGGTAATGTTTGCATATAACTGTTTGGCGACGGAAATAAGAGCTGCAGTAGGTATTCAGAGGGTTCAATTATATGTTCTAATCTTTGAGTAAGTACATCTTTGAACAGTCGAAAAAATTTTTAATAAAAAAATTGTTATCTTAAAAACTTACTTTCTTATCTTTTGTTACTTTGTGTAGTGTTTTACTGTTTTTCTTAATAGCATAAGTAGTTTTCAATGATAGTTTACAGTGATACATACCAACGATGTTATCACACGTGGAGTTCTGAAGTGTGATTGCTGCTGATATAATTTGGTTAGGAGGTTGTGTGACGTCACACGCCTATAAACTCTGTATGGGAGAGCTTAACGTAATCCTATTAACCAGTTTCGTGTCGCGTGTTCCGCTGACTGCGAATGTATGCAGAATAGGGGAGTTAGGTTTCATTTGAATACTAACAAAGATACAGGTTTAGGTTTTTTCAAATGGCAACAAGGGGCCGTACATTTCAGTAGGTAATAAAGTCAGTGTTGAATTAAACTTTGAAAAAACCGTTTGAGTTAACTTAGAAAATACTCTGAACTACTTAGACACGTTTACTTAATAAATACTAAGTACCCTATCAATTATTGGAGAGGAAAACCTTCAAATGATTTGTCCACCTCTCTTTACTACCAATGCTCCTAGATTTGTAGTAAGCAGATATGGCCCCAAGATATGTTGAAGATCATAGAAACCTCTAGACAGAAACAGTGCATACAAACGAGTTTAATCGTATCTGATAAAGAATAAAAAAAAATTTGAAGTTCAAATAAATTACTGGTGGTTCAATGATAATTGATTATTAAAGAATATATCGAAGATATCTCGGAGGGTCTCGTATATTTTTTTAACCCCTTACTGTAAATAAATAAATTAAATAGTTTTATTTGCGGGTTACTTTTATTTTATAGTGAAGTTTGGGATGCTAGTTTATTTGACAATTATTGCTGCTTCATGCTCAAGACTCGTGAATCCAGCATCCGCGAGCTATAGGTTACCATCAAGAGAATGTATTGTTAATTTCTAATTTTTCTTCGTTTAGTTTCATAATACAGTTATCAAATCAAGTTTCGCATTACAGTTTCAATTGTAATTGAGTGGAGCTTTCAAACTTACGTTAGGGCTTACGTGACAATTTATTGTTAAAAGCTTTACAAAGACGTTGAGCTGTTTCAGTCAAGCCGTGGAAGTTGTTTATTATTCAGTTTAATGTAATGCGACAAATTTAAATCTTACACGAAATTTGTTAGCAAACTTTGTAAAGTTCACTTTTGTCGTGACGTAAAAGAGGAACTCCTGAACAAACGGGACTAGTGAAAGGATTATAATTAAAGAGTAGCAAATGTTAAGGAGCGGTGATGTACTTTTATCAAATCGTTTTCTTGTTTTTTTTTAAAAAAAATAAACAATCGGTCAAAAAAACTCATTCATCAGACTATGAACGTCAATTGCATGACATAGGCTTTTCAAGGATCTTAACATCGATCACTCCTGCGATGCTCGCATACATTCAACAAATTAGTGTCCTATTTAGTGCAAGTCCTTAATCATGGTCATAATCTATTTAATGAAAAACCTTAATCACCCATCGACCGCCTGCCTTCAGACCTATGTACCTATACCTTAAGTCTAGCAATATCTGGAGCAATATCAGTGACCTCAGTTATTCTACCGATCGCGTAGTAATATTCTCCTTTTAACATAAAATATTAAATAATTTATCTTGTGAAGTTCCTTACAGCATTACGTCTTCCGGTATGCAGCCACCACTTGAGGACCTTAATCTCCCATCGGCCGTCAGGTCTTACGACCTCTGTACCTGTGCCTAGTCTAGCAATAATTTTAACAATTTCAGTGATTTAATTCCTATATAAAAACATAAGAAATAACTTAACGTTTTTTTTTTAACTTGAGAAATGAAGCTTATAAAACAAACATTTTAGAAAATGTGAAAGGGGAAAAATTTTATGCATTTCCGGTCGCGAGTAAAAACGGCTCAGTTATTTCCTAAGGGGCGTGTCAACTCCCGTAAGACTGAAATATTGAATGGAATACATCATGATAGCTATTCATGGATTCATTGCGCCGACATTTATATTTTACGAGCCTGAAAAATTTTTTACAGCGACGGATATGTAAAAGGTAACCTTTCCGTTCGTGAATATTTCACGTAAATGTACCACCAACGCAAATGGTTTACGAGTATATATAGTTTGATTATTTTATTAGGTACTTCGCTGGCTTCATGGTTAGTGCGTGCGGCTTTCATTCCGAAGGTCGCGGGTTCGAATTTTGACATGTATAGATGACTTTAATATTTAAGTTATGTACATTTGTGAACTTCAGTAAAAACAGCGAAATACAAACGGTGAAGGAAAACATCGCGAGGAAACCTGCACATGAATTAGAATTTATTCTAAGATGTGTGTGAAGACACCAATCCGCATTGGGCCCGCGTGGTGACTATGGTCCATTGCCTTGGTAAAGGTTAGCCTGTGCCCCAACAGTGCGGACGTAAATTGGCTGTTGCAATAAATCGTTTAATTACAGAATATTCCTTAGTTAAAGTTGAATAGACCTACCCGTCATTTTGTTTATTAAAATGTTTACTTGTAACTTATCCGCAAATAACTCGTAATAACTGTTATTAGAAAACTATTATCATCATCAGCCGATAGACGTCCACTGATGGACATAGGCCGCCTCCAAAGAGCTCCACATCGATCGGTCACGAGTGGCTCACATCCAGTGGGCTCTCGCTAATCTCACCAGATCGTCGGTCCATCTTGTGGGAGGCCTAGACCTAGCAGACAAATGGATCATTGAAAAGTTAAAATACGACGTGAAATTCGATATATATGTTACTATAATTACTTCAATAACTATTGGGCTACTCACTTAACTAAGTGAATCAAACCTTGCTTTTTTATTTAAGGGTCAAGACGAGTGAAACATTCGTTAGTTCATAATTTCGTTGGCTACAGCACCCTTCATACCGGAACTATGTAATCTTTACACACTACTGTTTGGCGGCAGAAATTGGTGCTACGGTAATACCTATCTAGACGGTCTCCGGCAACAGAGATACCAGCTTGCTTAGTAACAGGGAGGTTCCTAATTCAAGCTTTCACATATACCTGACATAAGTTACAGTGAACGTGATTTGCTATGTTATAGACATGATTGATGATGGAAGAAAATCCTGAGAGAAACAATCTCTTAGACTAAAGCAAGTCTGTATTTAGGCTTGCGAATAGCTTGATAGTTACCTACAATAACAGAATATATACACACATTAACACATATGTCTACATCAATTATCCTGGGATGACCTGGCGATGTCACATCCAGGGCAGTTACGTGGATACTTGACTATCACAAAGAGATAGCGTCAGACGCGTAAATCATATGCAATTAGGCTGACAGCCATCCCGACCGTCGCGCGAACCTTACAGCTCCTTTGTTATGTTAATTTAAGTTGCCCAATTGTTTCAACTTAATTTAAATCATTTCCAAATTAAACTTAAATAAATTTTCATATGGTTTAAGCAGAAACAATTATTTTTTTATTATTACATTCACAGCATGAAAAGGCGACGAAGAGAATTCCTCATTACATAGTCCGCTTCTTTGTTTCTCTATTTTGTTAGATTTTTTTTATTGTGTAACAAAGCTGGGAAACAGGCATACGACCTGTCTAATGGTGGTGGTAGGTACCCAGGCAGCGCCTACTTCTGCCGTGAAACACTGTGCCAACATTACTGTGTTCCGGTTTCAAGAACGCTGTAGTTACTGTAATTATTAAGATAACGAAACTCAACATCTTATGTCTCAGGCGACGAGCGCATTGTGGTACAGCGTATATCATTCTAACTAGTGCCACGTTATTATGGGCGGGCGTATAATAACGTGGGCGTATAATATATATATTATACTTATCTACATATATGAGATTTCCTATGTAGAGGCTCATCAAGATATCTCTGTCACAATAAGGCCTAGAGAGTTAAAATTTGATAGAAATATTCCTTTTGTGGAGTGTAGGTCAGTTAAGAATGGATTTTTACAAAATTCAGTCCCCAAAGGAAGTTCCGGGGGTGTTACAACCAGCAAAGCGGGCGGTGAACAGTTAGTAACATATGTATATATGACAAGACTTTAATTAACTTTTTATAAGTCTCATACAATGTAAGCCCTAGATAGAATAATAGGTTATGATAATTTTTTTTGCAGACATCATCATTCATAACATTATAAGAGAGATAGTTAGATGGTGTCAATATATATAAGTGTATACTTAAGTGACAGTGGACAGGGTACATTGCTCGAAGGACCGACGGCCGATGGGGCAGTAAGGACGTAGTGCTGGGATGCCTCCCACAACGTGGATCGGCGATCTGGTGAGAATCGCGGGAACCCACTGGATGCGAGCAACGCGAGACCGTTCGACATGCGAGATCTTTGGGGGTGGCCTGTGTCCAGCAGTGGACTTCTATCGGCTGATGATAATATAACTGTATTCTGCTAATGCTGAAATCACTCAATTCTCATCTTTAGGAATAATGTTTAGATTTTTTTTCAAGATCCAAACAAAAAATATCCAGGTACCTCACGAAATTTAATCTAAATTTTTGATGGAAGCACCTCGCCGCGGGGCTCCGGGAAGTGTGATCATAATATTTTATTCAAAATCTCCTTTTAACATTAATGTTTCATATTTACTTCCATTATATGATTTCTTTTATAATCGAAAGCATCGAGCTAATGTATATTTATATAAAGTATGGCGGATTTTTGTTTCGTCACATTCTATATTTCGTTTCAAGCCTTTATTGCGGCGGAGGACAGCCTTTTACAAATATTCAATATAATATTTCTATTCACTAAGTAAAAAGCAGATTTATCTACAGAGAACATTAATATATATATACTTAAATTTGTAAACAAGAATAGCTTAAAAACTTCTCGATAAAATGTTCCTTATTAAAACATATATACATGCACAAAGTTATTACTTAACACAACTAATATCAATTTATTATAGCCTAACTATAACTAGGCCTCCCACTAGGTGGTCCCACGATCTGGTGAAGATTGCGGGAAGCAGCTGGATGCAGAATCAATCGATGCAGAAATCTTTGAAGGAGGCCCATGCCCAACTGTGGACCTCTGTCGGCTGATGATGATTATGATACTTATAACATATATACAAAAGCGTGCGGATGTTACATTAAAAAGTTTTAAAGCAAACGTCGAGAATGCATAAACTACATTAGATGCAAAGTAGTAATGTTCAGTAATATTACTGCTGGTCAATAATTCGACTAATTACTAGAGTAACAGTGATCAGAAAAATGATTAGTAGCATTATAATCTACACAAACGAGACGGCGTTTGTTTCTACGTAAGATAATTTGTATAAGAAATCTGCTATTAGTAGATCATTTAATTCTTTGAATAATGTTATTAATAAAAAATTGTTGTATAGTTAGATTCATTATGGATTTAATAGACAGTTTATGTAAAAAACAACAATACAATAGAATAAAAATAATGGACTAGAAATTAGTTCATATATAAGCACCCTATTTATGTTTTTGACCTAATCAAACAAAGGTACAACATTATTATATCACAAAACATCGAGCTTTTTTGTATACCCAGTTCTTTTCAAATGCGCCAAAACTGTTTTGTGGTCGATTCCCAGTTCTTAAGCTACATTACGTACGTACTGGTATGCCGATCTTGCTCCACTTTTTCAAAAACGGCATCCATTTTATCCGTAATAGGGCGACCAGAGCGACGTGCATCTTTGACATCAAAATGTTGAAAACGCTTAAACCAAATTTGTGCTACTCTCACAGACACTGCACTAGCTCCGTAAACATCGTAAATTTTTTTCGCGACCTGTGTTGCATTTTTACTTTTTTTCTAGTAAAATTTTTAAATGTATCGAATTTCTTCATTAGATTCACTCATATTGACAGTACGAAAAACAAATTAAAATCACACGTTTTCCCAATGTGCATTTGGAATTATGTTTTTAAAATTTTAACTTTCAATGAAACCAAAACCAGCCAGTTACAAATTGTACAACCAAAGAGATTTTATTACAAGTTCATAAATACTATAATGCGAAAATACTTTTTCTCCGACCTAATATTAATACGTAATATAGAAGCCACATATTAGTTACTGTACCTAGGTTTTCCTAGCGCGATATTTATTCAAGAATACTCATTAAAATTAATGTTACTTCTTAATAGACTTAAAACGTACGTATCCAATATATACACTTTAATAATCTACACAAAAACAAATCCTTTTCAATGGCAATAAAAAACTAAAATATTTGAAAATTGATAAAAATAAAATTGTAACTTATATAGTATAACAGACATACAAGTTCTGTTACTCAATATAAACAGTTACTGCTAATACTAAATAACTTAGTACCTAATTTGATTCCTGTGTCATACCGTAATAGAGTTTAGTTTGTGGTAGGATTTTTCCACCGCACTTTTGGCCTCACAACTCAAATCTGTCACCATAACAATATTGCTTTGTTCTGTTCTGTTAATATATGAGAGCCAGGATATTTCGAACAAGGTCGCTTCAATTACTTATTACCAACTATAGAAGATAAAAAATATTAAACGTCCATAGTTAAAATTATACTTAAAAAAAAAGGATATCCCATTTAAAATGTTCATCTCATTTTATTTACGTACGCCGCACAGCCAAAGTTGTAATTAATCCTTGAAGTATTAAACTTTCCTAATCTATGTTCTACGTAGGAAGGACCTCTTATTTGCGACAATTCACCAACCAGATATTAAGCAAAAAGTACCATTACTTTTCTCTTAATATCCTTCTCTCCTGATTCACGAGATGTTAAGTACCATTCCTTGGTATATTCACTAACTACAACACCCTTCAGACTGAAACTCAGTAGTTAAATAGGTGATACATACACCTCCCTAAATAGTATTCGGCAACAGAGGCCTGTGATGGTAACTTCATAAATATTTTCTAGAAATATTTTTTTTTGTACTTTTCACAAAATCTACTTTAAAGTCCTATTATATATGATATTAGTTCTAAGCTATCCTTTGATAGTTTTCAAATTATTAGAATTTAGTTAAAAGTTTACTACTAGATATAAGTTTGCTTATTAACTCCATCGAAGCTCTAGGATTGTTTTGACTTGATCGTGAGAATCCATATTCATTAGTTTGTTGGAGATTCAACAGTGTGGATTTATTTTAACAATCTACTCTTAGTATAGCAAACTAATCTCTCATTTAAGTGCAATATATAGATATTTAATAGGTACGTTAAATTAAATTCATAGACTGATTATTTTATGTTCATTACATACCATAGACTGTGGAAAGTTTTCATCGGAAATGTTATTACAACTTACCGATTTGAAATAAACTGTAACTTATCTATAAATGGAGACCATTAGAAGATCTAGGTCCCAAATGGACTTTATCCGTTGATGAATTTTCTGTTATTCTATTAAGTTATAACTAAACTGAATAATTATCTGTTAAGATTAGAGTATTTTTGTTAATTAACGTCTGGATTTTACATCGAACCGCAGTGTTTTAAATTTTCAGAAGTTAGAATTGAATTTAAATCCTCTATCAGACAATACACCAAGTATACTTCCAACTACTAAAGCTTTTATCTTCCACTAGTTGTAAATCTTGAAACTATTCGATCTCTTTACACCGCGTTTATTTGAAAAGCTAGTCTACTTTGAGTACAAGGATACCACGTATGGAAATCTTGTAAATTTTCAGTTGATATCGTATTCTTTTTATAATAATAGGATATATACATTTCATTAAAATATGGTTGACTAGTAAACGGACTAGTATTGACGGTTCCTCTATTAAACCTAAGAGAAAAATTATTTGGTCTCTGTTTCTTCATTATTCTCATGCAACACCAGAGTTTAATAATGAACTTTTAAACTTACGCGCCTAAGAGGTCTTTAATAGAAATAAATAGATAACCTATAATTATAGATAATCTTTGATAGCAAGTTAAATTTATCATTAAAATATATATCTTTTAAACACACTCCAGCTTTACTTTAGCTGGAGCGATGTAGCCTTATCCAAGATTAACGCCATCACGTGCCTTTCGAAGCAAGCAGGCGCTTTCGTTATAAATGTTGCTGGCTCAGCTTTTTCATCTTTAAATTAAATTATTATAAGCCACTTGAACTTAAAATCATTTAATAATCAGTGTTTAAATACTTACATTTTTCTTATAAGACGAAGCGATAATAGGGGCCAAGCGTTCACCTAGTGATAACAGATAAGCCCGCCCATAGTATTGAGGCAATAGAATGATATACACTGAGAATCATCCATATCACCTTAAGGTATAAAATGTTGAGTATGGTTTCCTGCTATAAGTTCGCCAGCTTCGTCCGTCCAGGCAGAAACCTGAAAGCACTAATAAACACTGGTACCTATGGAAATAGTCTACAGCCGTACATATCTACCATAAGTTGATTTTATAATTACTTTTTTTTGTAATAAAAAGCGACTAGACGAGCAGAACGTTTGCCTCATAGTAAATGATACGCCCGGCCATAGAACAGGAGGTATGTGCAAGGTACGACGGCTTCGACAACGAGGATTTTCTTCCCAGACGTCGCGTCAGCATACCGGACCCTTCGCCGACTGGAGCTCGACACGGTCCTGGTCCAGATGTTCACTGGACACGGGGGATTCTCCGAGTACCTTCATAGGGTCAAGCTCAAGGAAAGTCCCGCGTGCCTCTATGACCCAGCGGTGGACCAGACCGTGGTGCACATCCTCACTTCCTGTTCCTTATTTGGGAGAGAAAGGAATGACTGCGAAGTGGAGATTGGTAAGAAGATAGAAACTGGAGTCATCGCCTCTCTGATGAGTGAAGACGGAAGTCGCGCCATATTTCTGGAGTACTGTAGGGGAGTTATTACTAAGATAATAAATAAAAATAGAAAGTAACAAAACAAATAATGATAATGTATGTAAATAAATAAATAAATAAAAGTAGTGTCAATTAAATCTAAGGAAATCAAAGGAAATAGATAAGCTAAGGAAATAAAATACTAAAGAAGAAAGAAGAAAGAAGAGAAAAAGAACAGACTGGAAAGGATGCTACAATGCTACAGTGTATGATTGTTACAGGCTCTCTCCCTCCCCTCCTCCATAAATAAAGAAAGAGGCAGTCTCCACTTGGGTTAGAGAGGACGTATGAAAGAAGGAAATGGGATGGAGTATGTAAGGAGAAAAATGGTACGAAAGACAAGTAGAGGATGAAAGAAAATAACCTAGCATACTTACACTAGCTACAACGCCCCTCAAATCGTAACGCAGCAATGTTTGCAACACAACTGTTTGTCGGCGGAGATAGGCGCTGCGGTGATACTTATCTCCGGCAACAGAGACTTCTCACCAGTTAAATATCAAATAGAGATAAAAATGTACGTGAATAATGATAATTCTGGCGTAAAAAGCCTTCCATTAAATCATGTTTTTACGGCTACAGTCGACAGCTGCACATTGTCACTGAATCAAAGCACTGGACAGCAAACTAGATTACGGGATTACACTAAGCCTCTTTGTACACACTAAATTTATAGTAGGTAAGCTCACGGTATAACTGAATGTTGCTGATGTCAGTCAAAATTAAATCTACCGTCAGCAGCACATTTCATACGGCAGCTCAAAGACTTTACAGTTATTGTTACTGTAATAGTATACTAATGTTACTATTTCCTTTGTTCCTTGCATTATGTGATTTATAAATTTTTGTATAACAAAAAAATTTTTGATATAATTTTTAAAAAGCTAAAACGATCATGAGTTTTAGCAACATTTAAATAAATAACAAAAATTATTATAAAAAAAAAATAATCTTATAACTACAAAGTAAGTAACGTACAGTAATATTTGATAGCTTACTCATTTTACAGTTTCAATCAGCCGATAGACGTCCGCAGCAGCACCTATGTCGTCCCTTAATGGTCTCCATATCCATCGGTCCTGCGCCAGCCATGGCATTCGGTGGCGCCTGAAATAAATTTGGACCATTTCCCACCACTCTAACTCAATGCGGGTTGGTGGGAACCAGAACCTCGTTTGTTGATTGGCAGGGTGAACTACGAGCAGGTTAAGTCGACTAGGATCTTGTGAATTGTTGTACGAAAACCCTTACGCTCCTAACACCCCTACATTTCACAGTTTATAAAAATATATTATTTTAACGTTTTTCGCAAACATTTCTTATTTTACACGTAGCAAAGACATGTTTATGGTAAATTGTTAAGGGTGTCCACTTTTAATGGGACATCTTATCTTTTCTATTTCCAAGGGGTATAGTGATGAGATTAAAAATTATATACAGTTATCAGCTTTAACCTGCTCCATACTATAATGTTAACAATTCACCTCCTGTAAAGAAATATAAGTATCATATGATTTATCATACCACTGTGTTTCACCGGCATCTTTTACCAAATCGAACCCCATCATCATTTACATAACCGTCACCATTATCATCGCAATCATTTCTTCATACCACCCCCCACCCAATGCTTTCTCATCTTTTTCTACATAAGAGATTATTGGTAGATGAGAGAGCTCATCTTTCTCCTCTCTTACGGAATCCAGATTTGCAAGCCTCGAGTTCGTAAAATTTTTATTTTATTTATTTCCTATTTATCCTGATATTATTATTCGAGGCTTTACCTTATCCTATTATTTACAATATTTATGTACAACATATTCCAATATATTAGGTTTTTTAATTTTTTTTACATACATTATTTCAATTTTTTTTGACATTATGACCATAATTATGATATCTAATATTCACAGAATTACACAGAATATTATTTTGCCCATATGTATAAAATAATATTTACTTATCCTTATTGTTTACTATCTTACATATTTTTAGGTAATAATCTATGAACTTACTTCTAATTAGTTTATTATTTATTATCTCGGGTAGACTAGTTATATTTCTTCTTAAACCTGTCTCCAGCTCAGAATCATATCTCAAGTGTTTATCAATACGGAGTTCGTTAAGGTTATAAAAGTTAACTAAGTCTAACACCCTAAAAATCATTCCAAAAGGCATAAAATCTTACAAAAATATTTTACTTGTGGTGGAAGATCAGGGTCTGTGAGAATTATACCCTGAAGAGACTGGCGACATCTTGTAAAGTGTGCCACTAATAACAATATGTCGACCATGACTCCTCTGCCAGGATTATGACCACGAAGAAGAAAACCCTATACAAATTAGCTGTTATCTTTATGTCCATTGTTTTATTAATATTTCAAGGACACACAAAAACTCACGGGTTCCAAGCCAACATGATGCACCCTGCTAATCAACAAACGAGGCTCTGGCTCCCACCATCCTGCACTGAGCCAGCATGGTGGGAAATGACCCAAAATCCTCCATATGAATTCCCACCCGATGGACATAGGAATCTTTGGGGTAGGCCTAGATACAGCAGTGGACGTCTAACGGCTGATGATGACAAAGAGATCTGAAACGTATTACATAAATATTTAAGTAAGCTGAAAGGTTAATGTAAATCTTTATGACGTTACCAGCTGATTCAACTTCATCAAGCAGCAGTTAATTACGCAGTGCACGCGTTATAAATTTTCTATCGCTTCGGGATATAAAACCTAATTAATAGACTTCCACGTCACTAACGAACACCTAACGCGTATACGGCACTTTACTGCTTCACTTTCAAATAATAGATATGATATAAACAATTGTGATCCAAACTCTTCCGATGTTCGAAGATGTTCAATCTTTCACTTTTCTACTGTGAGTTATATCTTCATTGTACCTGACCGATTGATAGCAGGGTTTTCGTGCGTCCGTTCACCACCCTCATATTGTTAAACCCGCTGCTATAAAAGCATCCCTGTCATCCATGTTACAAAGAGGTCCAGTATTAACCCATTGTCATTCATCAGCCGATAGATCGTTCACTTCTGGACATGGGTCTTCCTCATAGATCTCCATGTTTGTAGGGATTTATATGGGGAGATTTGGACCATTTCTCATCACGCTGGCTCAATGCGGGTTGGTAAGATCCAAAGCTACGGTTGTTGATTAACAAGGTACTCCACGAGCAGGTGAGATTGTCTTGGATCCCCTGAGTTGTTGTGCAAGAACCCTTATGCCTCATAGTCATTCATTATCATTATCAGCCGATGGACATCCACCGCTAGACATAGGCTTACCTCCAAAGATTTTCGCATTTGTAAAGGTTTATATGAAGGGATTTGAGCCATTTCCCACCACGCTGGGCCAATGCGAATTTGTGGGAGAATAAAGAACAAAAAAGGCAACAAAGCAAATACTGTTACCTTAATCCTTGAGTCTAGAATATCAACATCTATATTTTTTATCTAGATTAATTTGAATGGTGACTGTATAGACATAGTAATCATCAATTTTATGTTAATTTCTCATCTATTGTCTATTGTCTTTTTATCTCTTCTATTTGTAAGATGAGAGTAGGGTGATCTTTCAAAATAATTTTTAGTTACTTCATGTTTATTCGGTGTGAAATTATACACACGCCATAACTTAATAATAGATCGCGTTTATTCTCACCTCCATTGGATATAAATACATGCGTATTAATTAACTTTAATACGTCTTTAAACGTAAGTTTATTATTATATTTCCTGTATTAAATCCTGATCCTTTATTAATACTTTACAAAATTTCTCAGGTGTCATAAATTTCACTGTATGCTACCTAATGGTGGAAAATGTCACAATGCAAGAAGAATGGTGAGTGCATACACCAGGATAACTTAGCTTTAAAATAGAGTACTCTGATTACTGGAATACAACGATACTGTTGTGGCAGGACATTAACTACGAAAGGACTATTAAAGAGTTGTCAGTGTGGCTGGCACGCAAAAAACCTTTTACCATCCAAATCCATAACATGGTCTGTGAACCGAACCAGATACGCGAAATTGGTAGTTTTAGTAATCGTATTGATATATTAATTATTTATACCCTGGTTACACATATTTTAATGATTTTTCTTAAAAAATCTTGTTTTTAAGTAAGATTATAAGTCATTATAAAATAAAGTAGTTATAAATGATTTGTTTTAAGGATACTACCGACTCCTGCAAGTATGATGAACATATATTGTCGATGTCCGAGGATATACCATCCAATATGTGCGACGAACAACAAGTCATACTATAATCCGTGTTACATGGTTTGCGATGTTGGTGTAGATACTTCAGTCACAGTTAAATATATGGGAAAGTGTTTATTTTAATAAAATTGTATTAAGATAATGTTTAATTATTGTAACAAGCTGATAATGATTTTCTCAAATGTAACAATATTCCGAAATGAAGACCTCTACTATCCGCTGAGATCCGCCTTTCACAAGTATGATACAAAATCACTAGTTAAGTCGTATATCGCGCGTAAGTACTGATGTTAGGTCTCTGTCGCTGGAGACCGCCTGAGTAGGTACCACTGCAGCATTTATTTTAGCAGCCAAACAGATGTTTCCAAACATTACTGTGTTCCGGTTTGAAAAGCGTAGCATGCATGCATCATAAGTCTCAAGGCGACGAGAGCAATATGGTGCTGTGTATCACATTTTAAACGGCGCACGTTGTTACGGGTGCGCTTATCACTTATAATCAGGTGTACGTCTCACTCTTCCCGTCAATTGGTTGAATAAAAAAATACATTTAAATACATGGAATACATAGATCTTGTATGAGACTAAATTTTTGTACCAAAATTTCATTGTGATACTTTGTAAACATTCTAACATCTTTATACATCATCATCAGTCCATAGACATATACAGCTGGACCCAGACCTCACCCAAATTTTTCCACATCGATGGGATATGGATTCATATGGGAGATTTGAGTCACTTCCCACCACGCTGGCCCAATGCGACTTAGTAGAAGCCAGAGCCTTGTATGCTGATTAACAAGGCACACCATGAGCAGATAAGGGCGACTTGGATCACGTGATTTGTTGTGCAGCAACCCTTACACTACTTTGTACATACTGACGTTCATTTAAAAGATTTTTTTCTTAATTATAACATTTCCATTTAAAAAAGTATTATTAGGCATCAATACTTATAACTCTGTAAAGCTTCTGACCTTAAAATAATAATTTTATTGTTCAACTTCTAGTATATTTTCTTCACAAATCATAACATCAGAGACATTTTTCCTATGAAGGCTAAAAATAATCTAGATCCTTAGCCCATTTAAAGAAATGTAATGAGAGGTTTAACAACTCTCACGAACAAACAAAGAAATGAATAAACTCGGCTTATATTACCACTCAGTGATCTGTTTCGCGTTTCCTGTTTGGTTTAGTACTGGATTCACTTTTTTCTACGAAAACAAACAAAACAAATTGAATGCGAAACAGTCTGAACAAGAATAAGGAAGTTGTTTTTTTTTTTTTGTTCTAAGCTTACATTCCGTGTGTTCGTTTGCTCCAAAAGTATATTAACCTTAACATGTTATCTTTTTCGTTTTTCTCGTCGTCTCTCCGAAAATACTTTATTCATCTCAATTTTTTTATTTTGTCTTAATCAACCATATCACATGTACCATAATATTCTTATAATACTGTTTACTTCACAACCATAATTGATAAATCATAGTGATCGATTAATTTCAATTGCTGCAGTTTAAACACTGTGATATACTCATAAAACTCATAAGCTTTCGAATAGGTGCCCTAATTAGCATTGCTGATGATGCTGACGAGGCAGAGGATGGTTTTCTTTCAGATGCCGTTACCCTTAACCTTACAGCGGATAGTTGTACGGAGGAACGTTAATAACGTGAGATACCGCTCTCGATCCTATCTCTTTCTACTCCATCATATGAATGCTCGATGAAGAGTTTGTGATATCTTCTTGGAGATTAGTAAAGGACAATGATAATTAACTTCCTGATACATTATAATGTCCCCGGCAATTATGCCATTAACTTAAAGTAGAATTCCAATTTACAGGAATCTCACAACGCAATTCCCATTTTGCAATAGTCAATTAGGTAAGTAACTTAACCTAATCAGATTATATTACCAAGTCAATACTAGAACGTTTTTGATAATTACTACTGATTGCCTAGTGATATGATATCTGATAGGAATATATATTTTTTTACATTAATATTAATATTAATAAATTAACGTTAACATAATTGCATTAACTTAACTATAAGTATTCAAACCAAAATAAAAATAAACAGCTCTCTTATCGTTCGTTCCGACTATTGGAACTGTGAGCCTTCTCTCACAAGGAGTGAGTCAAACCCATTTAATCACCACATTGGTCACATGTTTACAAAAGTGGTCGTCCTCGGAGCATAATTTTTCCTACCGGAAGCTTCAATTTAATGGAGATTGAATCCGCTCCTCTTTAAGACTTATGAAGCTATTAGAGCTTCAAACATGTAATAGAAAATTTTTTTAGTCTTCTCAACTTTAACTAAATCGTATATTTTTATATAAAACAAGAAATATTTAAAAGTTTTTTTTTTATTTAATAAAGCGACGATATGAGCGCGACGTTCCATTGATAATGTTATGCATTCTGCACATAACAAAGTGGCGGTAGTTAGAAAGATGTACACTGCATCACATTACATTCGTCGTCTGAGACGTAAGAAGTTGGATCTCGATAGTCCAGTAATTACATTAGCTATAGTACTCATTAAACCAGATTTAAGCCAGGTTAAAATTTCACAGATAAAGTAATTAAGAATATATTGCATTCTGTACAAGAATGCATGTACACTCACAATTATAAATTTCAATTTTTTTTATTCAATAAGCGACGAGATGAGCAGGACGTACACCTGATGATAAGTGATACGCCTTCCCATAACGACGTGGCGCCTATTTAGAATGGTATGCTCTGCACCGCATTACGTTCATCGCCTGAGACATAAAGTATCAAGTCTCGTTACCCTAGTAATTAAAGTAGCCACAGCACTCTTCAAACCGGAATACAGTAATATTAGCACAGTACTATTTAACTGGCGGTTTAACTAGACGTTTTCCGGTAAAAAGAACCTACCATCAGTAAAAGTTGATTCGTATAATTTCCTCTGCTTAAGTGAAGATTAAAAGTTCACCACGATTCCCAGCTTCCTTTTTCATTTATCTTACCAAAAACATTTTACCATATCATCCGATTTTCTCTATTAAGTGATCCGTGTTCCGTGCTTTCCTTCATTATCCTTCCTAGAGATATTTAACGTATAATTTCAGCAGTTAAATATAGAGTTACATTATTACAAACATGTCAGAATCCTTGATTATCTGTTCTTATGTTTCAACGTTGTGGGATCTCAGGCTTCCCCCTAAACAGCTCATGGGACTTGAGCCAACCTCATCTGCTCGTGGTTTACCCTGATAATCAACAAATAATACTCTAGCTTCCACCAACCCGAATTAGGCCAGCGTGGTGGAAAATGGTCCAAATCCCTCAAATGAATCTCTACCCGTTGTTGTAATCTTTGGAGAACGCCTATGTCCAGCTGTAGACTTCTACCGGCTGATGGTGATGTTTCATCGTTAATATATTTTTTATTTAAATTAGTTTTCTTATATCTTTTAAAATATATTCTCTTCTCTTCTTTCTCTCTCCTAAAATTTCTTAAATTCACTAAAGCTCTTTATTATTTTTACGGCTATATGTTAAGAACTTTTCTCTAGTGTTACTAATACTCTTACTATTTATTTCTTCATTAAGTTCTACTTCTAGATCGAAGATTACATTATAGTAATGTTCACATGGGAATGGCTGGTTATACGTTCATAATGCAATTTAACAGCCTGTGTGGCGCAGTGACTATCCTCTTGCCAAGTAACATGAAGCTCTCTGATTCGATTACAGGACAATTCGGGTTTTTTCACTGTGCTTGCTGTGTGAGGTTTTATTTTAAACCAGCCTCCATAATCTCATTGCTGTATTCTGTGAGATCGTGAGAGACAATAATATTAAAGAATATACTCTAGTATCTCTTATTCAATTAATAATAAATGTACTTTGACTGAACACCTACAAATACGTTATATAAACATCTGTTGCCATCAGATCACCAACAGTTTGATCTTCAGTATTTCTAATATCAAGAGGACAATACCGAAAAGGAGACGGTCATGTTTGAAAAATAATATTAAACAACTTTAAGCTACTCTCTAAATTTCCGAGCAAGGATTCTGATTTTGTTTAATTTTTTAATCATAATAAGAAATTTTTTTAAAGGAAACACATTCCTTGTAACCTTTCCGTTAATATCTTTATAAATGGACGAATACGGTAGGCGAGACCTTAGTTGTGGTTGGTACACAAAGTAGAAAACCTTGTCGCTGAAGAAGCTATTAGCGGCCGACAAACCCAATAGGGCCTTGGCCGTTCGTGCCAACATGATGGCACGCAGATTCTTCAGATGTTCAAGAGAGCTTAAAATTCCATTCTTCAAAACGTTCTACCAATGTTACCATATGTATCAAATATGGACTCATTTTACAAGTAAAGCTCACATCTTCGAGTGCAATATGATGATGCATTTCGCATTCTTCTACGACTCCCACTCTTTTGTAATGCATCCAAGATGTTCAAAGAGGTTATGATACCTGATTACTTCGTTTTTATGAAAAGCGGCACGGCTTCTGAAAGCGGCTACGATCATCGACATATGAATTACTGCGAGCATGCTCTCGGAGCGTATACCAGGACAAAATATTAATCTACCGGAAGACACTTCATCGAAGAGTTAATAAAAAATGAGCGATGACAAACGAACTAATAATTTATGGCTGTGGTTTTAGTTATATTATTATTCATAGCTAAATGTTATAGTTTCAGTTGAAGGTACAAACATTGATTTATTAAGATTTATTTTCTTCTCCTTGTTTTTTTTTTTTTTTTTTATAGTATAGATAAGGCAAACGAGCAAGACGGTAGGTAAGGTCACCTGATGGTAAGTGATTCACCGCCGCCCACGTCACTAGCGAGGTCAGTGCGTTGCCTATCCTTCAGGTAAGAATATGCTCTTTTCTTGAATAACCCAATGTCGCAGTTGTCGGGGAAGACCGCTGATGGCAATGAGTTCCAGATATTTACTGTGCGTGGCAGAAAACTGTTTTTAAAACGCATTGTAGTGGAACGCCAACCATCCAAATGGTGTGGATGATAGTGCCGGCGAGATGGTCGGTTGTGAAAATCAGCGGCTTCTATTAAATTGAACAACTCCTCGGAACACTCGCTATTATAGATTCTGTATAGTATGCATAGGGAAGATAGATCCCTACGCAGTGCCAAAGGATCTAGCCGATCGGCAAGTGCAGGATCGTCGACAATTCGACATGCCCTACGTTCGATTCGCTACGATGTAATAGGTTTATAACTAAATAAAGAAATTTATTATTATAATCGAACCAAAGTAAGTAAATGATGTACACTATTTGACAATAAATACAGAAACTGATATGTATTGGGGTATGTCTTGGGGTGTGTATTATGTCTCGCAGCCTTCCGCTACTCAAGTGGGTTACTCGAGCTCCTCGTGACTACGATTGCATAAATACAGCTTCTGCAACTATATTCTTAAGGCTAGAAAAGCCTATTTCTATAAAGGATTAATAATATAAAATAAAAGGCAAATAGACTTAAGAGTAAACTTGGTAAAAATAATTACAAAGATGCAGATACATTGAATGTCTTTGACAAATGTATATTATGGTATCTCAAAACTATTTTGTTCTACGAAGCGTCGAGACAAGTGAGACATTAATCTAGTTATTACCCATAGCAATCTAGATATTATCATATACACAGCAGCACATGATGCTCATCTCCAGTAATTTCTTTAGCTACAACGCTCTTGAAACCGAAACACAGTAATGTTTGCACACTACTGTTTGTGCAGTGTTTTACTGTTGCTATTAACCTGGATGATATCCGGCAACAAAGATCTACCAAGAGTAAATTTCAAAAAGAGTTTACTAGGCGATTCTAACTTAGTACTGTCCGTGATGATTTATGTAATCTACGTGGTTACTTATTATTCACAGCTTTGCTCAATAGTTGGCATCTGTTGACTGTTAAGCAATGTATAACGTAGATATTGAATTACTTAGAACCATAGCTTAATATCTTACATTTCACAAAGATATGGACAAGACATACGTACACGTTTTTCTTTAGTTGACATTCAACAGTTGAGATGATGATGTTGATTCATAAAGACGTTCTCAAACGGCCTGTCACTCACCGAAATCATGAATAGGAGCAATATGAATGTAATAAAAGGAACCGATGACACATTTCCTCACGCCATGTCGGTGTGATGCCGAGGGCTCGTTGAAGCTTCCGCTTTTGACTGAATAATTGCCTTGCACTTAGCATTCTTTAATTGGATTCGTTAAAACTTTTCGCATTACAGAGTTGAATATATGACAAGAAAGACAACGTTCATATTTCGTAGTTAGTTCACGTAATAGTAAAGAAAAAATTATTATTGACATACTAATTGACATATGTAATAAACATAGCAAGTAATGATCCAAAAATGCAATGCATACAAGTGTACCTATTGTATAGTAATGATTTTTATTTTATTTCATCTCTTTTTACATACAAATAAATAAAAAACAAACAAACAATGATTACAAGGAAATATCACAGTAGAGCTTTTTTTACTTGGTAGAGCCTCAGAGAAAAAGTAAGTATAAAGAAAATATGTAAAACGGAAAAAAATTAAAATTATCATGTAAAGTTTCTCATAAGAATAAATATTTTATATATAATAAATGTTTTTTATTCGATCTTAGTAAATAAAGTTTTCCATCCAATGATGAAACATCCTTATCCAAAAATCTAAGATTTAATAAAAGCAAATCCTAGACCAACTTTCCTCTTCTAAGATTAGTATATTTTTTACTTTAAGAGATGAGATAAACAGGTAGCATAATACTAATTAATATTAGGTGATAGTATACAAGAGATTTAATGTAAAATCTTCAAAAATTAAACAAGATATACGGTACTGTAAACCAAGAACCTAGTAACCTCTGCATGAGTACCACCATCAGTAAAGTTGAATTATCTATCAGTCTTCAGTTTCTTGTTATCATAATTTTTTTTCCAACTTACAGTTTAAACGCTTTTAACTGAACAGCAGAAGGAAATGAACCATTAATGTTTAATTAGCGTTGTGGTTAAGCCGAGAATATAGTTCTCTCGCTAGAGTAAACAGCAATTATCAAGTTAAACCGAAACACTTGTTAAGATAATGAAGTGCGTGGTTAAAAGAGAATCTCGGTTTTGTGCTTTCATAGCTTTTACTACTTAATGATTAATTGATGTTAATGTTAACCTGTCTACAACTGTGCTCTGGTATACTGTGCAACAAAGTTTACGTTCATTTCCTAAAGTTACATAAATGTTATTACTTATGTTTGTGTGTGATTATATCTGTTGTTTGATTAATTTGTTTCTATAGTAGTAATTAATAAATTTAATCTCTAATTTATTACTTAAACATAGGTTACGTAAATGGTTAACTATTGAAGATTATAGATCTTCCCGTTTAGATGTATTTGCTGTACTTTCCACGCGGAATAGTAAGCACAGTATTTTGATAAAACTAATGAGTTATACTTCTTTCTTGGGGTTATTCCCTTTTAGTCGCATTTTATGATACGAAATAAGAAAAACAGCGGCGGGGTAGTCTAATCTTTTTCTCAAAGAAGTAAAAAAAGAAAACTACAAAGAGCGGAATTAAAGTATATGTAACGTACTCTTAGTCAACTTGTGCAGTGAAAAATGTAAGGCAATGAAATAATTATTAAAAGATATATATATATATATGTACATGTACCTTGTTAATTAAATTAATAAAATTTTTAAGAATAAAACATTAGCTTTATAGATATTGTAGAATTAATGGGGCTTTTCTTAAAATACTCCACATCTCGTGACTACTATTACTAACGTATGATGTATGATGCTCCCGGAAGACAGCAATAATGTTTGACGAATCAATACAGGTTTGTCTATCTAGCGTGATTTTCTAACAGCAGGTTTAATGGCAGTAATTGGATGCTTCACTCGATAATTAAGCCGATTACTCGAAACCAGCTAAGTAATGTTCTTTTAACTTCATTTACAAAAGCTTTATTTCCAAAGAGTAATGCATTTTGCTGTACTTTTAGTGCTGCTCATTTATTTAGAAAACTTCTTTTCTTATGGAACAATAGACAAATTTTGTACAATGTACTTCTTAAATAAAAAAAATGGATCTTTTTCAAAGCAATATCTTATATAACTATTTAGATTTATTGAATGTTCATATGTTTGCAACAAAATAGTTTATTTACCATCAATTAGTCACAATAAAAATGTCCTACATCTGCATATAGAATGAAAAGTTACACAAAAAAAAACCCAACTTTTGTTTATCACAATATTTTTTTATATATGTCTTTATACATACAAAAATATTTATATTGAAAATAAAATTCAGTAAAGGCGAGATCGAGTCAAATATGAGAACTAATGTAAGTGTACATTGTGAATTAATTGTTGAGTAGAAGAAATTGTAGAAGAACTTTTCTAAAATATCAATAATTCGTAGAATTATGTGATAGTACATAGAGATCAAGTATTATAGAATACAATATACCGAAGCATTTGATTAATTCCGAACTAAATTCCTTCGTATCTAACGAGTCCGGAATTCACGAGGCATAAAATCGTCAAACGTATAAACGTCCCAGCCAAGTAGAGTCCCAAGTTTCCGTATCAGTAAAAACGGATTGTTAATATATTTAACGGTTCCTTTGCCTTATTTAAGGCAAGAAAAGTCTCCTATTTTGTATGTCTGTTATGTAATAGATTAACAATATTAATAAAATTAAAAGTATGTTAAACAAAAGTCTAGATTTTAAAGGAATAAGCATTGAAGAAAAATATGGTATGAATTCATAAGTTAAATGTACGATAATAATATATAATAACCTCATTAAGTAGAGAGAAACTTAATGTCACAAAATGTATAAATACTTTGCTGTTTCTTCCAATGTTTAACTGTTTCTCTTGCCACAGCATCCTTTACCCTGGAACACAGAGATTGGTACCTAATTTGGGTGCTATATATGGTTGTCTGTATAGTGGAAGCATTTCTTAAACTCGCCTAGTTAACGTCCACCCTTCTATTCTAAATCAACTACCACAAAATCAATCTCATTGGATATCCATATCAACATCACCATCAGCCGATAGACGTCCACAGCTGGACATAGGCTTCCCCAAAGATCTCCACATCGATCGTACCTGCGTTGCTCGCATCCAGTGGGTTCCTGCGATTCCCATCAGGTCGTCAGTTTACCTTGTGGGAGGCCTCCTAACACTACGTCTAGGACATTTGCCTGATTGTAAGTGATACGCTTGTACATAATAACACAGCATCTGCACGTTGTTGCCGCTTGTCGCCTTGAGGCATAAGATATCGAGTCTCGTTATTCCAGTGATTACACTAGCCACAACGCCTTACAAACCAGATCACAGTAACGTTTACACACTACTGTTTGGCGGCAGTAATAGGAACTGCAGTGATATCTATCCACACCGTTTTGAAAAAGGAAGACCTACCACCAGTACATATGTAAGATTGCAAGAGTATTCTGCCGAGCTTACGATACCATCTGAAGTGTTATTATCTAATATCGTAAAGAATCTCATTCTCGTTAAAAATGAAACTAGTATTAATAAAAATATATTTGAACGAATGTAAGTAAAAAATCAAAGCGAATACATGTTTGCCTCGAGTGTTCTTTAATGATGCAGATGACATAAAAAATTGCTTCCTCACACCTTTAACGCAGCACTTACGACAAAGAAAGACGTCTATTGTTATCCACGACAATGGAAGATTTATTATCTGACACGCAGTCTACGTACCAATAGCAAAACGGTTCTGAAATTTTACTATAACGATTTTGGCGACGATAAAAAAAATTTACAAGACACGAAGCGTACAAGCACAGTTTTAATGCAAACTTTCCCAATCATCAAATTTAAGAATAAACAATAGACTCCGAGAAGTCTAGCATACTATTTCACTGCATTTTGAACAGATACTGAAATACAGTAATGCCCATAAACTACCCCAACTGTTTCACTACATAAAATATACTTCTTTTATAAGTTACCTTGTCATTACAGATTTGTTCCATTTCCTCACCAGGCATAAGTTGAAAAGTTATAACTCAGCGGAATCGCCGATGGTTTCGGCACAAAAAAAAAAAAGTTAAAACGTAGGGAGGCAGTAAATAAAACCCTTCTCAGGTTCTTGTCGCCTCAGCGCAGAGAAATTACATTTTGTAAATATTACCTGCTCGAACTTTTGTGGTAAACTCACTAAGAGGACGTTTATAGGGAACACTTAATAGAAATGGGAAATAAATTTCCTCGATATACAAAACTATTTAAAAACAAACACTAACCTAAATAAAGGTTAAATATTTACTATATTTTAGATTTTACTATTAACCAGTTGAACTCCCAATATAACACTGTCATCCCATACAAGATCATTTAGAAATATATCTCGCAGATTACCTACCCAAACATCCGGTCATAGTCAGATATTTATAAATCTCTATTATTAGATGATAGGGGTGTAACGGGTCCCGCACAACAACTCTTAAAACTCAAGCCAACCTCACCTGCTGCATGCATGGTGCATGATGCACCTTTACATTTAACATTAACAATCGAGGCTCTGACTTCCAGCAATCCACATTGGGGCAGCGTGGTGGGAAATGGCCCAAATCCTCCCATGTGAACCCCTATAAACGGCAGCATCTAGTACCTGGCGATGTGGGCAGTGCAGGATCGATCAATGTGAGCATCTATGGTGGAGCGCTTTGTCCAGCAGTGAAAGCGTATCAATTAATGATTAATTGATCGATTAAATGATCAATATAAGTAAATAAAGTTTCACACGAGAAGTATTTTATTGAAAGTTTATATATTTATTTTATCCTAATCATTACCGAGAGCCAAATTTGGTATTTAAGTTATCACTTTACAAAAGTTCAATGGAAAATGCAACGCGTAGTTTCTCCTAATATAATGCTATATGGTCTGGCTGGATCATCAATTCAATCATCGTAGTCAAAAAAACAATCATTATCATTAAACTACTTTTTAATAGTTTTCCTATAGGATATATATTTAGAGGATCATAAATGAGCTATTTTCTCATTCCTAATCACCAACAATAGAAATCAATTGCAAGAAATGAGCATTACTCAAAAACATCCCCCACTGTTCAGTCATTCGTTGTCTGTATTCAGGGGTTTAGTTCTTATTATGTTTTAGGTTATAAAAAATATCAGATTTTTAAGTATTTTAAGTAGTACAAATATATGGATAAGAGATGCTTGGATGGTTCAGCCAAATTGAAAGAATGGATGAAAGAAGATTAACGAATGAGATGCTGGTCGATCTAGGTGGACATATGTCGATCAAATCGAAGAGCAATCGAAGAACCGACGAGCATGCATGAAGATGCTCATGAAAGTGGAGGAAGCGAGAGAGGTGTGCCAGGATCGTAGCAAGTGGAGAGAGGTGGTCTTTGCCTACCCCACTGGGAACGAGACGCGATATATATGTATGTACAAATATATTAAAGTTTGACTTAAGCAATATTATACGGTGATGATGATGATCGCAACGTAAAACTATCTGATGCAGTGAACCATTTATTATAGGAGCTTCCCATCGCACGAGCCAGCGAATTGTGAACGATATTCCGCCAACTTAGACATCTTAATAGATTTCATTAAGCGTATTACTAACGCTTAGATGAGCATCCTCTCTATAATCACTTACTGGACCTTTTGGTTGTGTTATCAGAGAAACATAATTTAGCTGTTTGCTTAACGGGCCTTTTTATCACTAAGATTTATTACAAAGCAATGTCACTTATTCCTTCTACATGAAGATTTTTCTTTTTTTTAATCTGCGAAGCGACGAGACAAACAATCGTTTATCTGAACGTGACGCTAGTAAGAATGATATACACGTTGGTGTGATTTGAGATATAATAGATCTCGTTACCGCAGTAATTTAATATTTCCAATATTATCTAGAAAGTACTTTTTTGTTCTACAAATTGAAGAGACGACACGACATTCAAATGCGATGCTAGTTCGATGATTTACACAGCATCACCGCCTCGTCGCCTAGAGACGAAATGTTAAATCTTCTTGCAGTAATTTCACTAGCTACAGCACCCTTTTAACCGGAACACAGTAATGTTTATACACAATCGTTTAGTGGCAGGAAGGTCTGTTGCGGTGGTGCCTATCTAGTACCAACAGAAGTCTATCTATCACTAGTAATAACACAAAAGTAGCAAATATCTTGTAGCATTGATTTTGCTAATTAATTGAAATATCGTTATACAGGGTGGCGCAAAAGTAATCCTCCTATCAGAAAATGCTATAAATTTTGTCTTGATGTAAAAAAATTAAAAGACCAAATAAAAACTAATCCACAAGAAGAATCAAAGTTTTTCATATTTTTTTTTTTAGTTTTTCATATATATTTAAATACAAGGTGGCGCAAAAATAACCTTCCGATGTTTTTTGGCTGTAATTTAAAAAAAAATATGAAAAACTTTGATTATTCTTGTGGATTATTTTTATTTGGTCTTTTAATTTTTTTACATCAAGGCAAAATTTATAGCATTTTCTGATAGGAGGATTACTTTTGCGCCAACCTGTAGTTTTGATGCGTATTTTTTTTGTTTGAAAATACCTGCTTGGCAAAGTTACGGTTACCGCTAACAAATTGTTTCCAGTCAATCAGAAATACAGAGTTGAGGGAACGATTTCGGAGAAACAGCAGACGGTACTGCAAGCTGGGGAAACTCATTAAAACACAACTATTTAAAATACGCTTGCATAAATCTGTGCAATCTGGCAGACGTGGCAATCTTCAATGCGAAATTAAATTCATTTTGCGCTGAATTACAAATGTTCAGTTTCACTGTTTGGTTTCTATTACAGTTTTTCGTTCGTAGACCGAAGGGTAGATGAAAAACGGAATATATTTACATTTTCTTGCAGATTTTAAAATGCTATCTAGAAAACTAAACATTGACAATGCCTATATTGTCTGTGAAGCTTTCTTTTCAAATATCCACACCGTTTCAAAGTACATGAAGACTAAAGAAGTACTTCCTTAAAGCGCAAGACCTAACATCCATGGCTACGAAGACAAAACTCTAATTCGCGTACAATAAGTAAGTTTAAGTTAAATCATTTACCAATTAATTTATTCTCATTTAATAAGTTACATATTTTTTTTACTAAAATTTTACATTGTATATTACATCTATATGACTACTACGTTATCTCTTGCAACTCCCTTTGGAGAAGGAATTTTGTAAAATCCTATACCTGAAGGTAAAAAGAATATTCCGGCCGAATTTCAAGTCTCTAGACCATATGGTTCCAGAGATATGGTGATGAGTGTATCACCATCACCAGTTAATTGACGTCTAATGTTGAACATGAGGCTTCGCGAAAAATCCCCACATCGCAATCGATGTCTGTCCGCTGGATGCAGGCGACCTTCTTTGTAAGGGTTTTTTTGGGGGGATTTGGGCATATCCCACTACGCCGGCCAAATGCGGGTTGATGGGACCCAAAGCATCGTTTGTTTATTAGCAGGATGCACCACGAGCAGGTGAAATTGTCTTGGGTCCCGTGAGTTGTTGTGCGCAGCCCCTAACACTCCGATGAGTGTCTACATAGGTAGAAATCTCTTATATATGTATAGATAGAAGATAGATAAATTGAATACTCTGAACATTCTTTTCATAAGAATTACCAAATCCGTGTTAAACTTATTTATATATTTTAAAAAAAAAGGTGTAACAAAATATTTGAATATATAAAATATACCCAACAGACAGTAAGCAGATAATCAAGCTTATCCAATTCTTTGTTTGAAGTATTCACTCTGACTCTACTTTGAAGTATGTATTGATTTTAATGTGAAATACTACACTTTTTTATATTAATGATGTAAAAAAATATGTTTTTATTTGTACCTCTGAAATTATAGTTAAAAATTTTCATAAACTATTCAAGCCGCTACTTACTTAAAAGAGGTTTTAAAAACCGTTTATCTTTCGGCATTAACGAAGGGACTAGGTCAAATGTTACCTTTTAATGGTATCCATGTAATATAGAATTGCAAAGGTCCAGGCGTCCTTTTACCTTTGGGCGCATTGGGATCCTTTGTAACCGATTTCACTCGACCCATCTCGTTACCGACCAAACTTTATTCAGTTCTGTTCGACATGAATCACTCAGAGTGTTTGATGCCATATAAGTATCTCATTAAAATAAAATAATACTAAATGAATGATCATTTATTCTAGGATAGAAGTAGTCTAGGTTTTCTGAATTCTTCGGCTATCTGCCAGTGACATTTACTGTCGAAATATGCAAAGCCGTTTAGATAATGGTCACTGGAACGACTTGTGATCCACGAATGCCCCTTAAAGTTAAGAGACATATCTACAAGTAGGTCGTTAGACCTGTCGTATTGCATGGATCTGAGTGTTGGGTCACCAAGGGTTCGGATGAAGGGAGATTACATGTGGCCGAGATGCGAATGTTAAGATGGATGTGTGGCGTGACGAAGATAGATAACATTAAAAATGAGTATATTAGAGGAAGTCTGAAAGTTGCTCCAGTGATAGAGAAGTTGAAGAACAAGAAGTTAGCGTGGTACGAACTTGTTATGCGGAGGGATGAAGGACATATAACAAAAAAGTAATGAGAAGGAATGTGGATGGTTATAAGGGTAGAGGAAGACCGAAGAAAGTGTGGATGGATTGTGTGAAAGATGACATGTAAATTTAGATATGGCGGCTGATAGAGGGATGTGGAAGAGAAGTACCTACTGTGCCGATCCCACATAGCTGAGAAAACGGACAGGAAGAAGAAGAAGAAGCAGAAGAACCCTGCAGATAACGTTTTGCTCGTTTTTTATTTATTTTCATTATAATTTTTCATTTCTCTCATATTCAAACGTTTGCAGTGTAAACACACTTTTCATTAAGTCAGACGTTATTAGATATTTTTTTACTATACGCAACCTTATTTATCCTAGAATAAAAGTAGTCTAGATTTTCTAAATTCTTCGGCTATGTACCAATGATATTGCTGACGAAATATACAAAGCCGTTTTTCAAATAACAACAGGCGGAGAGTAAAAAATAATTCCTCATATAAGGCCGTGGAACTTTTATTATATAATACTACAAAGCGACGAGATGAACAGCATCCATAAATATATCATATTAGTTACCATGTTTATACAACATCGTATTGGCTTGTCACCATAAAACTTTATCATTACAGTAATTTCATTAATTACATCCCTCGTCACAGGAAAAATGTTTGTACATTTTGAGGGCAGAAATAGGCGCTGTCACTTAAGGTTTTCATCAACAAGAGATTTCCACCTACGTAGAGACTCATCATGATATTTCTGGAACCATGAGGCGTACAGAAATAAAAATTTAATTGAAGAGTATCTTCCTTTTACTGAGTATAGATCAGCTAAAAACCGATTTTGTGATTGTTTTTCCCCAAACAGAGTTGTGAGGGTATTACAGCAAAGCAGGTAAGTAACAGCTGGTTTAGAAAAAAAATGTAATCTAAGTATTTAACCAGATTTTGATATCTATATATTCGGTCCAGTACTACCCATATTTAGCCCATAACAAAATATAGAACCTAGTTCACATCAGTGTGGAGAAATCAGTGTGGCTTGTGTCCAGTTGTCAAGTTTGGCGGCTGATGATGATGATACCAAGTCCAACTATCAATAATTTTTTTTTAATTTCAACGTTCCTTTAATAATTAAAACGGTAGACATTTCCCGTAGTATTTGATCTCAATAGTGGTATTAGTGATGCCACAAGTCAAATAGCAAGGGTTGTAATACGACTTGTTATTCGAACCGCAAACGGGGTTGTACGCGGCGGAACATTTACAGTTTTCATACAAAGGGTTGTCCGTAGGGGGTAAGAATCTGAAATAATATTAAAAGTCGCATAAAATATTATACAATAGTTTCCCTGGTAGGTTTTTTTTATTCGATGAAGCAACGAAACAAGCGATGCTTTCACCTGCAGTTAAGCGATACTCCCGTCCAAAACAAAATCATGCTAATTAGGATACACCATATTGTGCTAGTCGCTTTGAGATAAGGTGATAAGCATCTTTAACTCAATAATTTCACTGGCTTCAGCACCTTTCAAACCGGAAAACAGTAATATTTGCACACTACCCTTTGATGGCAGAAATATATGCTGCGCTAATATTTACCTTGACGTTCTCCAGCAACAGAAACAGACCTGTTACTTACTATCAAGTGAACCTCTCGCTCATCTCATCGCTTTATCAAAAAATAATGCAAACAAGTAAACTTCGCAAAGAAAAATATTTTTTCCTACCGGAAGCGAACAAATATTTCTTTCTCATAAGGTACTCAAATAAATAGTAAATGAAGGCGTTTAGTTATACAACAGTCTTCCGGTTGATAACATAAATATGAAATCAATTCGGATGTACCGTTTACGATAGTAATTTTTTTAACGCACCGCCCCAATATTGTTTCGCGAAAACCAATTTTGCCGAAGAAATCGGCTGTAGAAGAGGAAACCTTACATCCATTGCTGCTACATATGGTTTTGGGGCAGACGACGTAGCTTATTGCGATACCTGAAAATTTTTTCGAAAGCCTTATTAGAAGTTCCTTCTGCGCAAATTTGAATAAATTCGTAGTAAGTTAATCATTGTCAGCACTTTGCACCCATCGTCAGAAACTAAGTTAGCATACACTTCTGTGATACTGAACAAAATTTGAATTATCTTTGTAGTAGTTACTATATTAATTTTACCGGAACATCCATTATGATCATGTGTATCTATATATCTGTACATTAATAACTTTAATTCAAATTGTTACTTTAGTAAGTTAAACATATTTTTCAGCTTGTGTATGTAACTTCACATCTTAAATAGTAACTATACATTTTTTTAATACAACGAAGCGACAAGACAATTTTGCGTGGGATAGTCACCTGATGGTAAGGGATACGCCCGCCTATAACAACGTGGCGCTAGTTAGGATAGTACCCAGCATCATATTGCGCTCATCGCTTTCACAAACAGAAGAAATCTTGTTACCTCAGAAAACTATTTAGCTACAATAACTTTTAATCTGGAACGCAGTAATATTTGCACACTACTACTCAATGGCAGAAATAGAAGATAGTAAAGAATGTATAATAAACAGTCCACTAAATGTTCTCATGACTAGGACAAGGATCTCACAAGATCACTAAGATCGGGATAATAGATTTCATGTCTCAATGCATACTACTTCTTGAGTCTTGCCGGTTTCGACACAAATTTTACCATAACTGGAAGTTAAAGCTCAGAGGTGGTCAAATCTGCGGCTTTCGAAGACGCATCATCACACCGACAGCTGGGCATTAGCTTGCCGAAAGGATCTCAACTCAAATCGATCCTCTGGTAGTCACCTACCAACTTCACTAGATAGTTGGTTCACACCACAACTCCAGGACCTCGACACGTTTACTTCCCTATACTGAACTATGACAGCTTCGATAATACTATAGTTATAATATTTATGAAAACAAACCTGTTATAAAAATTAACTTTATCATTATCGTCTAAGTATTTGTTTCCGTTCTCCTCTCAACATATCACGTTACACGAACACGGATTTTAGTAATAATTTCGAAGCAGTAATATTTTCGCCTATCGACGGTCTCATTAATTAGTTTGGATTACATCGTTAAAATGAAAATTAATTAGCTTTGTTTACTGTAACTGGAACAGGCATTGTCAAACGGCCGATCATATCGGAGTATATGATTTCAGCCTCTTTTAAATTCTACATTGTGACATGTATTTCACTTTTAGGTAAAGCGTATACATTATTGTAACTCTACAAACATAATATCTTCATCATCAGCTGACAGACGTCTATAAGCTTCCCGCACGATCGGATAAAAATTGATACTGGGATATTTGGACCATTTCCTACCACGCTAGCCCTATGCGGGTTGTGAGTCAGTCTCATTTGTTGATTATCAAGACGCACCACAACCCTATACAAAAATAGTAAAAATATTCAGTTCGATATTTCGATTAAAAAAAATTACTAAATCGAAATCGTCTCCTCTGCACTTGGGTCATAAATAAAATGGAATTAGGCAAAGTTTCAACACCATTTCACAATTTTAAACCAAATGATATGTACAAGTTCAACAAATCATAATGACAAAGTTCAATTTGAATGAGGACTGAAAATAATTTGAAATAACAGGACAAAGGGTCCGTGCAAATACAATTGCGAGTTCATGATTGAAATCTGGTGATAAGTGTCCCAGAAAGAGTTTGCTAAATTACACCAACGTTATTTAAATTCCATTTCTTTTTTCTTTGTCATCAAGGGAGTATATGTTTCTGTACACTTAATCTCCATTTTAACTTTTAGTGAAACGACAAGGATTAATAGTGTTTAGAGAATTTATGCTCGTACGGTAGTAAGGGGTCCCGCACAACAACTCACGGGACCCAACCTAACCCCACCTGCTAGTGGTGCACTCTGCTAATCAATAAACGAGGCTCTGGCTCACGCCAACCCACATTGAGCCAGCGTGATCGGATAAGGCCCAAATCCCCGTATATGAACGTCTACATATGACAGCCCCTGATGCCCAGCGGTACAAGAGGTCATGCTGTGTATGAACATCTTTGGCGGAGACCCATGTTCAGCAATAGACGTCTATCGGCTGATGATGATGATGATGATGCATATGTGTATTCCTTCTAAAATAGATTATTTATTACTCATAATCAGTAACTTGATTCACAGGTTTTATTTTCTTCAATCAGCAAATCTAGATAACTTAATTTTAGGCATGGAATTTCTTAAAAATATGTAGAATGAGAAAGATATAAATATCAATCTTCTTAGAAATTCTTAACGTAATGTAAATTGTTATAATTAGATCAATCTCCACCATCATTAGCTTGCTGCAGTCCATTATTGAACATAGGTGTCACGCAAGGAGCGCCACTTAGCCCAATCTTTGAGTGTTTATCATCAATTGCAGTGTAAGTTCTTATTCCATATGCTCATCTCCACGTACTCATCTTCGTTTGATGATTGACTTGATATCCAACGATGGTCGCTTCTAAATTCACATTGTGTACAACAGTTATTACATATTTTCTTACTTCCTTATTTCTATCAGTAAGCGAAAACTTAAATAGTTTATTAATGGCAAAGTTATAAACATCGGATACAAAATAGTAGACTTTACAGCTCCTCTGCGAACTGAAAGCATATTTTCGTAGTTTCTATTAAATAGGCAAATAACAACAACACGTGGGCGTTTGTGAATTATCCAAAAAAAAAAACTACATTTACGATCTTCTCTTACCTTCGCCGAGTTTGTTACAGCCGAAAAAAAAAACATTAATGGCAGAACAAAACGAAATTAAGGAAGAGCCGTCGAATCGTGAAAGGCAATGGCTAGTCCTAATGAACAAAGCGAAGTGGAAAATTGAATGAAATTCACGGATTATTTTGAACGTATTTCGTTGATTTAATAACATAAATCAAATATTTTGAATTATAATATGAAATATTTCATCTTTTCACTTATAATTTTGTTTATTTTAATACTCACATTGATAGAAGTTAAGCGGTGGGGTCGAAGTAAAGAATATACTTGAGTATTTTAACCCGGCATAGGTTAAACTTTTGCTGTATATTGAGTTAAAATAAAACTAAAATTATGCTAATTCTAACTGCAATAACGTTGATGAACTAGTTCTAAATTTATACCTAATTTGTCTTATATCTTTAACCGTTAACCAATAAAAATCTAGTGTGTAGGTTGTTATATCTAATTATATGTAGTAAGGGGCAAGAGGAATAATGTGAGAGTGAGCTCAAAGGTGCTAGTCAGTATTAAACTGTCAACTGTTAATTATTTTTTATTTATGCGTTTTCTTATCGAATATTCCACAAATAAATAGAAAATGTAATTATTTATTTATTATCGTACTGTCTACGAAGTAATGAAAAATCGTTTTTTTTAACAACACAAACGATCTATATTTCTTCTCAAGATTGTTCTAACAAATATTATCTTATAAGAGACAAATCTTTTTTAAAATTAATCCCTACTCCAAAATTACAAAGAAATTAATAATTAACAATAACAGTAAAATTAACAGGAAAATAATTTACATTTAAAAAGGATGTAACATAAATTTATAATTAATTGGGGAAGAAAAAAATTTGGGTGTTTAAAGATAGAGCATTAGATGTAATGAATAGGGTACAAGTACGAGAGAATTACCGGATATTCTTTTGCTCATAGCGTGGAGATTTACTTGAGGAAACCTTTTACACTTCGTGTTATAAACCTTATGTAACATATATATAAATACCATGTATAATCACTACTTTAAGTTGTTAGATAAAGAAAATTGTGCTTTGTTATTTGTAAACGAAACACCGTCAGAGTACATTTAGATTTCGGGTGGGGTATGCAAACCATGTCCGAAAGTTCTGTGTTTATGTATACTTAAAAATAAACTTACCATTTTAGCAATTTAATCAATTTAGCCCCAATTTAGTATAGTCAAAGCATAGTTGTGTCTCTTTTGAGTAACTTAAGATATGATCAATTAGATTGGTTCAGAAAGCCAAGGTATGCAGCGTTTAGTTGCCTGTATGGAGGGCACACCCCTGTTCACTGTACCTTTACACTTAACAACGTATTTACTCTCCAGTGAACGTTTACTGGTGGTAAATCTCTGTTGCCGGAGATCGTGTAGGTGAGTACTACAGCACTGCCTATTTCTACCAGCAAAAAGTAGTGTGCAAACATTACTCTGTTCCAGTTTAAAAGGCGCTGTAGCTAGTGTAAATACTGGAGTAACGAGACTGAACATCCTATTTCTCAACCAACGAACGCGATATGGTGTAGTGCATACCATTCTAACTAGTGCCACGTTGTTATAAGCGGACGTACTACTTACCATCAGGTGAACTTGCCACTCGTCTCATGACTTAATTATATAAAAAAACTTCACAAACTACTACACTTCATTTCATCATTATTACTTATCCATTAGTAATAAATATTGGCAGTGATCCTAAAATAGAGATCCTTCTCTTCAACGCTCCTTCAACCGGCTAAGGCGACTAAGAGGAAACAATGCAAAGTATAGAAGCTGTATTTCCGGTAACCCTTACCAACTGTGCCCCCCGATTCAATTGGCATAAGGTGTGAATACGGCAATTATCCTAATAATTGTTGAGACCAGCTGCGCACTGGAATAGGTTGAAATGAAATCATAATCATGATCGTAAAATCGACGTAAAATTTTACACAAAAGGTTATAACTGAAAAATATTGGTAACATTTCGCACAGATTATAAAATTCAATTGTCCTAGCAGCCGCCGCGTATGTGTGGAATAATATCATTAATTAAGCATTAAACAATGGTATTAATAACGTCAATGGTAATACAAAAACGTATATACCGGTGGGTGGAGAGAAGCTTTCAAACACCAGAGCGTGTTCAATAGCAATGAATTCCGAATGACGCGTTATGACTGCAAATATTACGATCCGAGAGCACGAATTCGTTAGGTCGATATGCCAATTTCAGATTTTCGTTTTCATTATTTATTATTCATAGTTGTTGCTCTGGTTGTGCATCTGTGCACCAGTTTTAGGAAGCTTCTTTTTAAAACAACTTTTTCTAAAAGAACTTTAAATAAATTCACATATAAGTAAGAAGTATTAAAAAAAAACGAAATCCGTCTGCAATTTGTGATAGACTACTCAAAAGTTGAGGATAGTTATAACCTCTTTTGTTGCCATAATCTTTTTTTTAGATCTTTCCGGTAGAACAAGAAACTACTAAACATAATCAAGACAACAGGAGGCCGCTGGGAGACTAACTCACTTCGACCAAGAAACCCGCGTAATGGTGCTCTTCTACCTTAACAGGGCCCTTGAGATCATGTTTACCGTATGTAGTTCCTTATCGCTCTCCAACAGCTGCATATCGACTCCAATCATTATGAATATATTCACGAGGGTGTTAGAGATAGCGTTTAAGTGACTGCGGTAGTGATCCGTATGGATATTATGTAACGTCTCTTAAGGCTAAAGACCATCACCAGAAAGGTGTAACAGGTCAAAATCTGCACATAACTTTGACATTCCTCCAAAAGACAGGATTATATTTCCTAAGATTTCCTTCGGTAACAAAAGAGCTATACAACTTTCTTCTAATGATGTAGATGAATACTTAACTCGATAGACTATTATAGTCTGGGTGGCGATAACTTATTTAGACCCTTATATAGTTTAAAATATATGTATTAGCAAAAAAGCTTAGCGGAAGAGCTAGATGGATAAAGTGCCTTAGAAAAGAAGGATGTAAGAGTTCATTCCAACGAATACGATCTTATTTTTGAAATCTTTTTCCGTTTATTAGAGAATGTACCTTAAGTGTAAAGAATATTACGAAGTCAAAATCTTCTTGTTAACTTAGTTGTTAAGATCATTACAATATTACAGTTAGAAAAACCATTATATCTTAATAAGTTATAATAAAATGGCTATATTGATTTCGTAAAGTGACACCGGCCTCGTTTATATCCGTAACTTATATATTGAATACACTCGAACGGTTTCTATATTTTGTTGAGAAGAAACGTTGACGTGGCCTGCCATCCATTATGATTCAAACTTTTTCTGAACTTCCATCATCAATTATTGACGGGAAGTTTATCAAACTGAACTGGGAAAGTCTAAGCAATCGTTTTTCTATACAACATTCATAAAGTGAGCCTATTTTTTCTGAATCTTTTAGGACTATTCTCTCTTTGTGATTCGTTGACAGTGATTTGAAAGATATAATAAATGAGGAAAATCTTTTACTACCTCTTAAACTCCGCTTGTTTCAGGAAAACCTTTGTATGTTTAATTTACTTTCATTTAAAACAATTGTTTTATAATTGGCATTTGATATAATATATAAAATTTGCCAAGACTGAAATGCAAATGGAAAAGAAATCAATAGAAACCAGGTCAAGAGTCCAGAGACAGACGCAATAAGACCACTAAGACACGAGCTCGTAAAGAAAACTGAAACAGAAATATGAATTTCGCCAGATGTCACTTGATATTGAGGTTATGCAAATTTCGAAACAGTTTTTCGGTCTTTAAGGTTTTCGCTGTTTCTTGTAAAACTTTACACTTCCGGCAGTTCTTTAGTCTCTTAGTTATATATGTTACACGTATGTAGGTTAAAACTAGATGCCTTTCCTTTACGGGTGTAAATTCTTTTAAACTCAACACTACATGTAAACTCTCATACACATAGTTGAGACATACTCGTAGCTTTCACTCTATTCGACAATTGGCTTTGATCATATAATAACAATTAAATGAAACAAATATTTATATTATATTTAGTAACTATTTTCACAAATGACTGAAAAAGCTTAGCACCAACAGCATGTACAATATGAATTCTCAAATTTTTCCCATTATAAGGGACTGATAAGAAAAACTATCTTATTTCATGCTAGACAATTTTATAAAAAAAGAAATATTTATTCACAGGTAAAATCTATCTCTTTCTCATCTCTGCTGGAAAGATACAAAAATGCTCTTACTGCAAATTGGTGCCACTCGGATGTAACTTTAACTGGCGCACGCTACGAGAATATGTCAAGAGATTTTCACTGCATGAAACCGAAAAAAAAGTTGATAACCATTAAAAACAATAACTGGGTCAAACACCAACACCAACGCCAAATAAACTTTTGAGTACTTTTTAATCTAATCCTAATTCTTCTCAATATATGGCCGTGTAGTCTCGGGCTATTAAGAATAGGACTAAGGTAAACCCTGCCTATCGTAGAAGGCGACTAAAATAGTTTTCGGGTTCGTGGACTTTGAAGGTGAAGGCCCTCATTCTTCACTAAGCGGACCCGGGATGAACAAGTACAAGATGGTCTGGTGCTTGTTATATCAGACGGAGGGTGCCGAGGAGGGCTACAGCCCTCTCTGAGAAATGCTTTAGGCGTAATGCCGTGAAGCACCAGTGCATTCCGAAAAAGATCCAGAGACCTACCGCAACGTACTGGGAATGAACACCGAGGGGGTTTTAGTGGGTAAAAATCCCATATATCTTCCTCCATAACAAAAAGGAAAGCTTCCTTATAATACAGCAAATGGTATCTTAGAAAAGCGTGTCAATAGTTATATATTGTTAAAACTGTATGATGATAAAATATAACAAAAATATATACATATAATCATCATCATCTAAGCCGATGGACTTCCACTATTCGATATCAAGCTCTTCTTTGTGATAGTTTCATATAAATATGAAATAGATATATAGTTATTAGGGTCATTAGAAACACAAAAAGGACATCTTAACAACATTTTGTAGAAGTTAATTAAATTTTGAACTAAGTTCAATTATTAATAATTCAAGCTAATATTTAAGTTGTTAACGTTACTACCTAAAGAATGATAGTAAACTACATTTAACATTAAACGATTATAAGATAAAACATATATTACAAAGTTATTTTGATAGCAGTTAATTTAACTACACTAGTTATTAGTTTACAGATACATTTCTTTAGGTGTTATCCTCTAGGTTTCTCCGTTGCCAATGCCTGTATCTAAGAAACCTAAGATACAAAGCTAAACGTAATATCAACTGATTAAATTACTAATTATTAATACTGTTACAATAAAATTAACTTGTACAAAGTTAAATACTTTGCTACTTCATAATATATATAATTGTACGTTATTTCATATACATTGTATTAAATTTGATTATAATTGAATTAAAGATACGCGATAAGTCCAAGTTTCGCTTGTTGGTAACTTTGTGCTTAAGTAACCGATTGACCTGATGATAAGACGTGCAAACACTTATCCGCAAACAAAAGAGAATTCTCGACGTCGTCTTGAACTTGTTTCACGAGACCGATCCTTCGAGTCGACAATATTTTCTTCCTACTTTGTGTTATAAAATATCAACGTAATATATCCTAAAATATTCATTTATTACCAGTAATTATTAATTTTTTTTTTTTTTTTTTTTATCGTATAGATAAGGCAAACGAGCAAGACGGGTCACCTGATGGTAAGTGATTCACCGCCGCCCACGTCACTAGCGACGCCAGTGCGTTGCCTATCCTGCAGGTAAGAATATGCTCTTTTCTTGAATAACCCAATGTCGCAGTTGTCGGGGAAGACCGCTGATGGCAACGAGTTCCAGATATTTACTGTGCGTGGCAGAAAACTGTTTTTAAAACGCATTGTAGTGGAACGCCAACCATCCAGATGGTTTGGATGATAGTGCCGGCGAGATGGTCGGTTGCGAAAATCAGCGGCTTCTATTAAATTGAACAACTCCTCGGAACACTCCCCATTATAGATTCTGTATAGTATGCATAGGGAAGATAGATCCCTACGCAGTGCCAAAGGATCTAGCCGATCGGCAAGTTCAGGATCGTCGACAATTCGACATGCCCTACGTTGGATTCGGTCAAATGGAGATAGCTGATAACCCGGAGCCCCGGCCCAAAGGTGGCAACAATACTCCATGTGAGGCCGCACCTGTGCCTTATACAGTTTAAGGCGGTGAGCCGGCTTGAAGTACTGTTTGGCCCTGTTGAGTACTCCGAGTTTTTTGGAGGCCATTTTAGCCTTGCTCTCCAAATGACCGCCAAACTGGACAACACTCGAAATATCGACGCCCAGAATGCCAATGTTCGGCTTGGCACGAAGGTGAATGTTTCCGAAGAGTGGCGATGCGACAAAGGGGGCTTTTTTAGCGGTGAACGCGCATTAATTATATTTCTACAAAATAGTACTTATTTGATTCCGTTTAAGTATCTCCTTTATCGGTATCACTCTTGACAGAGTGGTCGTCGTCACTTCAAGTGTTAGCAAGCTTCACACGTTGCCACTCTTATATGATGGCCGCCTTCCTCCTGCATTCTTGTAATGATGAACCATTTATTGCCGCTTATATCTCGTCAGTCCACCTCATAGGTGATCTTTCTCGTGACCTGGTACCCTCACCTTAAAAGATACATAATATAAGATTACAATTTTAACTATCCATTCTTGCGTAAATTATCCGTTCATATATTGACATGTGAAAGAAAACCTTTGTAGCTCTTTTTAAGCACATTACTTACACAAACGATTGTAAAATCTGGTGCAGTCAAATTATATTTATAAAATCGACTTTTTAAAATAAAATTTTATTCATATATTTGTAACAAAAACATAGGTTAAATAAAACATATTGGTATAAGTCAATGCAAATAAAGAATTTATGATCCCCTTTCGATCATCATATGAATCGATAGAAATAAATCCGATATAGCTTGTTTAATTTTTTCTTTCGAATTTTCCTCTATCATACAAATTTGTCATAAAAATTGAAGTAATAGCTTAATACTAACATTATTAAAAAAATTATTTTACTCTCATTTCCACATATTACAAACGTCTGTACCATACGACCAAAATGTGTTGGTTTATACGGCAGGCAAAAGCTTGTATTAAAAATAATCAGTTTTATTGGAATCATAAATAATGGTAAATCTTCAAAGCAAAGCACTTCCTCCTACATAAAGTCAAAATTTGTTTCTTGTACTAATATTATAAAATATAATAAATCAAAATTTATAACTTTTAATCATATATTTTAAAGTCAAATCAAAAGCACTTTTTCCTCTGAGAACTGTCACTGTTATATTTATTAAAAGAGATGGGAAAGTCAATTTTGAAATAATTGGTAACATATTTATTAAAAAAAAAACTTCTAACCCCTGGCAACATTATATGAGAACGAGCAGATAATATCAGAAGTACTTTGTCACTGTAGAGGTCTGACTTTACTCAACTCCTACCATTTACCGCTCCGCAGCTGACTGAGGTATTGAAACTTTAATAAAACAACTTTAGACATAATTCGGAGCAAAGTAGCCGTGGGACTTGACACCATAAATTTCAATGGTTTCAGTCTGAAATCGAACTCTTAGTTTTCTATATATTCTATGATTCCACTACACGTTAAATATCACCCTCATTTTAACCTATTGTTTTTCATTTTCATTATTTGATCACGCGAAAAAACGAGCCGGAAATTCAACAGTGATACGCCTGCCCATAAAAACGTGACGATATATACCACCACATTGCACCCTAGTAATAACACTAGCTACAGCGCCCTTCAAACCGAAATAAAGTAATGTTTGCACATTACTATTTGGCGGCAGGATCAGGCACTGCGGTGGTTACTTTAACTTCTTTTATCAACAATGTATTAAATTTTGTCTTCAATAACATCTTATATATTATTATATAACGAAGCAACAGGACAAGAGAAATCAGCCGATACGTCTATAACAACAACGCGCCTGTTAGGATAATAACACAGCACCATTGTGTCGCTTTGAGACACGACTTGCTTGTTGTCTTGTTACTTCACTAACAACAAGGTACAACACTATCTTACCAAAGCACACAGATTAATATCAAACGATTAAAATGAACCCAATTTACTTAGTGTATTTTTAACTTGAGTTTGCGAGTATTGAAAAAACATACACTAGCTGTACATTCTAAAGAATTTTAGGGTTATAAAATAGAAAATATTTTTAGTAAAAAAAATTGATATAGTGAGTTATTTGAAAAAAAAAATCTGGAAGCGGATGCCAGTTATTTCTGAGTGCATACGGTTGTTACAAAAGGAGGCAGCGGTCTGTAAGAGTTCAGCGTATTCATGTGTAGTGTTTCACTTGTCAGTGTTTTCACGATTATGAAAGGGAAACGCGCTATAAGATTGCTACAAAGAAACACTCAAGCCGGAAGTCTGCTTCTCAATGATACTTAAAATAAGTCTCATGATATTAATGTATTATATCATTATTATAATTTCAGTAATTTGATGTCCACTGCAACACGAACATAGAGTTAGCATTTAATTAGAGTATAAGATATTCTAAATCGATTTCCACATACGTTTTGTTTTTATTTAAATAAAATAAATCTAGAACAAATATCAAAATCGAATTACTATTTAAGTAAAGATTAAACATGTAGATGAACTGTAGCTTTTATCATATAGATATTGAGAGCTATAACATCATCTGATTTTTCTATTGTTTTAACCTTCAACTTCTGAAGCCAGTGTTGATTTTGGTTTGAATATCTACAGTAGACGTATCTATTAATGTTTCTAACATGGTTAATGAAAAAACTCATAGTTATTCATATCTTTTCAATTTGAAAAATCATTCATTAATATCAAAGATTTAACAAAATTACCATGTTCAAATGTTTGCTCGTCGTCATCCACGGCTAGGACATCGCGTTGAACTTGTCTACAATTATATATGTTAATTAAACAGAACCTTTGCTCCCTGATAACAAACGCTGAAAATTTTATTAACTCGCTACGTCGGGAATTTAATCAAAATTTCAGATGTAAAACAGCCGGCCAGCAAAGCTCACAAGTTAAATAAGGCAATTTGTGTCGAGTGTTCTTGTCAACGTGAAAGATAATCTCATGATATATTCAAAATTACTGAGACCTTATTTAATCCGTGGCCGCTGCTACGTTGCCATGGTTATATAAATTTGTTTGAATTAAACAAAAGAACATTTTGAGGTACTTCAGGGATTTTACCGTCTCGTGGAGGGTCTCGTCTACAAGAAAATTAATATTGTGGGTTTTGTACAAACGTTTAAATGTTTCTTTGTTTGGCAATAACTGAAAACATTGTTTACTGAATGTAGACAACGCAGGATCGGACAGATGTAGCGATTTTTAGGCAAGGCTAGTATTCAACAGTGGAGATCAATCAACTGATGGTGATGATGATGATGATGATGACAAATATTTTCGAGACTATAAATTCCTTGATCAAATAAATGTTCGGATAGATTCAGATAGAACGACACATTAAATTCGGAACGTTATTTAGACAATGAAAGTATATTACTTACACCAAATCATATTGCATATATATAATATGTATATATCTATAAAAGGAAAGAGTTTTTTGAACATTGCTATATATCTCTCTTTTGTACCTTTGCACTTTTCTTTTAAAATTTCAATTTTAATGTTTTCAAAATTCTAGTCAAATATCTTAACTATAAATGCAAATAGTATTGATTCAATGGTGTTATTAAATAGTGCGTTTTATTTATTATTATTCTTAAATTAACTTTTAACTTTAGATATGATTTCGATGTAGTATTCACTCGTATATATTCCCCAGTAAAGCTTTGTGATAACGATTTACGAAATTTCACGCCAAAAGTCATGGTAAATTCCAAAGTAAATTAGAGTTGTTTGCAAGTTTTCGGCTTGTTCGCGATTTGTTTTTCAGTTTAGGGTTAAAAGTTATTATTTTCTTGTCCTTCAGGACTATCAAGGAAGAAAACAAAATTATTTATAATATATATTATGGTCACCTTTTTATTGAGTATATAAAATTTATTGTTAGTGACCGAAATAAGGAATAGAAATCATAAACATTTATCTCATATATAGATGCGCGATTTGATATTATCTCATGGTTATGGTCTTAATAAAATATTTATTTATTCTCACATTTGACTCAATCCAATGTTTACCTTATGCTCGTCGCATTCAGACAATATATTCAGTCTCGTTACCCCAGTAACAACACTAGCCACAGCTCCGGTAGCAATACTGTAATGTTTGCCTACTTCTCTTTGGCGACACAAATAGGGGCTTCGGTGATATCTATAAAGACGGTCTCCAGTAACAGAGACCTACCACCAGCAAAATATATTTTTTTTATCATTTCATTTTATCTTTCACCATGTATTTATAAATGTTTACTTCTTGCAAATATTACTATCGGTTTATTATAACTTTAATGAATACAGTACATTACTCATTTACCCCACTAGATAAGATCCGTTAGAATTCTTCGAAGGAAACTTTTCAAGAAATTGTCAAAGCAGATTTTTTTAAAAAAAATTTTCATGTCTGTTAGGTATATGTATAAGAAAATAAACCCTCCATTGTTGCGGACAACAAAAGTTATTATTCTCCTTTCTAAGTTCTTCGTTTAAGGTGTGCCAAAGCAGAGCTTTATTATTCTTCTCCTTTCAAAGAAGCACAAAGTAAAAATCTCTTCTATGTAAATATTGAAATATAAATTTATTGTATTAAATAATTGATATTTGGTACTAAAATGATATTAACATTAAAATATTTTTTTTTTATTAATATTCTCTACAAAATTGTTAACTTTATTCGATGAAAGGACGAGGAGGACTTTTAAATACGACATTGCGGCGCTGGTTAGGATGATTTACACTGCGCATATTGTGATTGTCGCTTTGAGACATAAGATGTAGTCTCGTTAACCTCGATAACTTCATTAGCTACAGAGTCTATTAAAGGAAAACAATAATGTTTGCACACTACTGTTTGGCGGTGGGAATAGAAGCTGCGGTGGTACTTACCGACACGGTCTCCGGCAACACAGATAAAAGCAATCCATACAATAATATCTTAATTACCTAAGCTAGCTTTTTATATATATTATTATGTTTTCTGTTTAATTAGTAAATTATTATTTTATAAAATCGTAAACGGCGCCGTTACGAAGCGCGAAACAAAACTTTTATTAACTTTTGTTTCGATATTGGACATTGTTGCTTTACAAAAATTCCATTTTATTGGATAATGTTATATTAATATTTCAATATAACGTAATCAACAGAATTTCGACTTAATAAAAAGTAACTTTATTGAAAAGTACAATTACATTGAACCGGAATATCAAGTTTATTAAATAGCGTCACTTAACTATCGAAATATTGCAAATTAAGTGATAAACAATATTCTGTTTGTTATAAAGTCACTGGTGTTAGGTCTCCGTTGCTGGAGACTGTCTAGATAGGTACCACTGCAGCGCCTATTTCTACCGCCAAATAGTAGTCTGCAAATATTACTGTGTGTTGAAAGGCGTTGTAGCTAGTGAAATTACTGGGGTAACGAGACTCAACATCCTATCTGAAGAAACACAAAATTAACAACACAGCAATACGAGGTACAATAAAAAACTCAATCTTCATCCCAACGTAGATTTTTTTCTTTAAAAATTACTATGGAATCCATTATTTTACTTATTATTGATTAAGTTTATTTTTTCTACGAAGTGACGAGACGTGCCAGACATTTATCTAATGGTAAGCGATGCGCTTGCCCAAAAGTTGTTTTTTTTTAATTTCTTCTTTGACACAAAAAAAATATTTTCTAAAAAACTACTTAGTTATTACCCGAAAATCAGTAAGATTTATATAGATAATACAGTCTTCGTAGCTTAGCTGCAACGTAAGTCACTTCCCGGCTGGTTTGCAATGAGCCATCTTTTTAACCTCGCTCGGTGTGATCCCGACGATACAACCACATCTTGGACATCTGTTGGTAAGCTATTTATACAAATGGGAACAATATAATCAACCTACCCTAAAAATCAATTCGAATTTATTTCCGATTGCCACAGTCCGCACTCTCCGCTCTTCAATAAACCTTTCCCTTCGCGTCCCCGTGCATCCCTCTTCATTTTTCCAAAACTCCTTTGCCGTCACGGCGGTTCGCTTACGGAACTCTTTACCGAACCATATCCGTATCGCCAAATCCCTATTTTCTTTTAAAAAACACTTAATTAATTACTATCATACAGTTTAAATTATATATTCTGTCTAATTGTGCTATTGCTTGCGTCTGTCACCAAGCGTTTTAGTTTTTAATCATTTAATGCACCACCATCTTATCTTTGCTTTAGGTTCACGTCTTCCTTTCCAAAGGGTTGTTTGGAAGAAATTGCTCTTTGAGCAATAATACCGCTCATTGTATATATATGTATATATATAATGTATTCTATATTTTGTAACTGGTGTACAATAAAGAATAAATAAATAGATATAATATAATCAAAAATTCTGGTACCATAAACACTTGTATTTCGGGACCACAAATTTTTTCTTTGTTTCCACCTCTCTCAAATTTGATGGACGTTTGTACTCTGTGAGCCAGTCTAAGCAAGTATACTTATTAACTATTAACAATTTAATTTGGTCATGCACATCCCACAACTTGCAATACTTAAATAGACCTTTATTATCGTTTTTTTTTTGTTTACTTTATAAGGCAAAATAGTTTTAAGTATACTTTTATTCTGTATATCTCGGTGTTAGTTAGGATAATGTACACAGCATCATATTATTCTCGTGGTCTTAAGACATAAACTGTTAAGTCTAGTTATCGCAATAATCTCACTAGCTTGTTTGACAGCAGAAATAAGTGTTATATGAAAAGCAGATTATAATACTCTCCGAGAAGTAAGGTAAGGGCTCCCGCACGACAACTCAAGGTATCCAAGCCAAACTCACCTGTTCATGGTGCACCCTATTAAATAACAAACGAGGCTCTGGCTCCCAAAAACCCGCATTAGACTAGCGTGGTGGGAAATGGCCTAAATCCACCCTTATGTATCCCCACCTAATCAATGTGACAATCTTCACGGGAGGCATATGTCCAGCAGTAGACATTTATCAGCTGATAATAATGACACTCCGATATGTCATTCATAGTAATCATATGTTATAAGCATAACTATGTACATGAGACAACCACCCTTATCTTAAGTACTACATGATATGGTATTTGTGGTTATGGACAGTATCCGCAGACGTTAAGCGCGATAGCATAGTGTCTCAACGACATACGCTGTAATAGCTTAAGGTCCTAATGCAGCAAGGTTTTCGACTGATAACGGCCTCGACAAGTTTAACTCGCAGTGATAATAACGTTAAATTGTCTGTATTAGAAGTATAAGAGTTTCTGTTATTTAATTACACCGGAAATTGGCGTTATATCAATGTGAAAACCCTTCGACTTTATTTCTTAAAGTATATTACTCGATTTTGTTTTCTTAAGTTTAAATATTCTTTGATCAAGTATTATAACCAGATATCAATACCAGGTATTTGTTAACAAGTACACTTGTGTCGTTGCAAAATACTTTCATGTGTTTAGTATATTAAAGTTTTTTATACTGTTTTATTTATTACCTAGATTTTACTGTTTGTACTCTTTATAGTTAAAATAGCTCGTAAGGTTTGCAAAAGGTAAATCCACATAATACTTCAACTCAAACTCAAAATATCAAGAGATATTTGCGGTCTGCGCAGTCGATATGATATTTATTTAGTATTAATTTTATATTTTTATATGTTTAATATAAAAGTATGTACAGTGAAGTATTTAAAAACTGTACTTTGGCCTTCAGCTTTGCAAATAAGACTGATGCCTTATTGATTAGTAATTAGTAAATCAATTCGTTTTGTGATAAGTAAATAAAGCTTTATTGAAACAGTTATATGGAAAAAAACATATAAGTTATAATTGGTACAATGTCAATTCTACAACCGCGGTGAAAATGAAAACAGGAAATATTTCTAAGCTATCAGGTTTGTCTAGAAAGAAATATTTTTTTTTTTATCCATGAGAGCAGAACACTGGTTATATGTTATAGATATACAAGTCTGTAGTACGAATTTGAAATAGTAAGTAGTTAATATTTTAAAACACATTGCAGAACTTTGATAACACTCCTTATCGAGTTATAGAACCAAAGAATTGGGTTCATCATTTCAACGAATTGACCTCCACTACTGAACGTAGGTCTCTTCTAATGTGTTCTCACCTGCAGTGTGGCGCATCCTGCAGATTCACTAACCAGGCTCTGACAACCGACTGACGGCGGTATAACCTTTCATCACTAGCTGACATAAATACTACAGACAGAGATAGAGATATCGATTGGATAAAGTTAGTACTGCGATCACCAACCTTTTGATTATGGCAATATCCTTTTTTTTCATATTGCACAAAACTTGCTTTGAAACGTTAAATTTTTTTTTATATTTAAATAATGAATCTTCTTAATATTAATTGTCATTTATTATTGCTTAGCTTATTAAAAATGTAATAAAAAAAATTGGAGGTATATTGAAGTTTAACGCAATAAGTACTATCGCTGTTATACATAATACAATGTTATAAAAATATCTGTTTAAATTGAAACTGGATTTGTATAAAATATATTATTTACAAAATCTGTTAATTTTGGTTAATAAGTCTAGATATATTGTAATGGTAGTACTATACCAAATTAAAGTACTTTTATAATGAATTATATTCTGATTCGATTAGGTTATATACAGGTGTTAATAACCTTATATTACATGATTTTATATTCACGAGAAAATAGTTTCACTGAACCATTTGCAAAATCTACACGAAATTGAATTTGCAATGTAAACTGTATAATATTAGAAACTTGTGCTAATGGCTCCGGGACACGATAGTGCAATTTGGACAGCGTCTTTGTGTATAGCATTATTTGCGAGTGCATCGACCGCAACAAACATTTCTAATGTATTAATGGAATTCATGAACTACGAAAAATTTTGAAAAATTTACTTTCAATTCAAAAGGACATGTATGTAGAATAACCACTGATCCTTTTTATCAAATTTTTACAATAATCTATATATAATCACTAGATGTTTCCCGCTTTGCTGACCGTAATATAAAATTAGAGTTGGAATTTGTCGCAAATATTCCTTGAGATCAACCGCAACTGTAAATGACTTTCTATAGTAACTGTTGCTATAGCAACCGCACAAAAAAAACGAGGTGAAAATATTTATGAATGTTATTTAGAAATAAAATTATGAAGGATCTATGAAATTCAAAACATAAATCGGTAATAACGATCTACTACTCATTCCGTGTTGATCTACTAATTTATATATATATATTTGTTTATTTATAAATGTATTATATATATATATATATATATATATATATATATATATATATATATATATATATATATATATTACGTCCCCAATGCTGGGGCACAGGCCTACCCTCAATATGAGGGCGATGGGGCATAGTTACCACGCGGGCCCAGTGCGGCTTGGTGACTTCACCCACACCTTAGAATAAATTCTAATTCATGTGCAGGTTTCCTCGCGATGTTTTCCTTCACCGTTTGTATTTCGCTGTTGTAACTAAAGTTCACAAATGTACATAATTTAAAAATTAAATCATTCGAACATAAGAGATTCGAACCCGCGACCTTTGGAGCGAAGGCCGCACGCTCTTACCATAAGGCCAGAGAGCTACTTATATATATATACATATGTCTATATATATATATGCATATATATATAGGTAGATAGATACATAGATAGATTTCAAAGGTTCATTGACTCGTCAAGAGATCTCCGAAACTATTATATTAGACGCAAAAACTCAAAATTTGGGAGAGATATTGCTTCTTTCATTCAGAGGTCAACCGAGAATGGATTTAACAAAATTTTTATTCGCAAAGGAAGTTGCGGGGATGTTAAATGCCACCGGGCGGGAATATTTATTACAAATTTCAAGTCTAAATTTCAAATCTATTTTTTAATATTACCACCTAAAAGAGCTGGGAACAACTGGAACAATGTTTTAAATGACAAATAGATTGTAGATGATGAAATGAGCTCGCCAAGTATAGTCGGACTCTTGTATTCGTAGCTACCGTAATCCAGAGCTACTATAATAGCGGCAAGTTATTAAATAAAAAAAACAGCGTAATGAATGCCACCGTGGCAGCGTGGCGTTCATTAAGCTGGATACCCTGGAACCCTTTTGGATACGGAAGTCTATGGTTAGATTCTTAATACATGTTTCGAAGTTGAGTAATGTTTTTTGGGCAGCATACTTCACCTGTTCCAGCATCATTGTATATAATTCTTCTTTTTCTTCGTCGATATCACTCTTGGCAGAGTGGTCGTGGTCATCACTTCAGGTGTTAGTTGCAAGCTTAACAACACGTCGCCGTTCCACTCTGAGGGCCGCCTTCCTAGTGCATTCGTATAGTGGTAACGATGATGAGCCATTCACTTGTAGATAATACAAGTAATCAAACCACTACAGACCAGCAGAATCAAACTGTAAACAAAAAAATCTTGATTATCACATCTCAAAATAACAAGGGAAATAAAGAACTCAGATATTGAAAATCCATTCAGGAGCATTAAATATCAATAAGCCGAAATGGTAATATTGACTAAAGATTTCAGGGGAAAAAAGTTTTAATTTATTTTTTCATCTAAAATAGTAAAAAGCGGTCGAAATCATATTCTCTGTAAAATGAGATGTACAATGTCGACGATATTTCATTAAACCTTCCATCCATTAGTCATCCCCTAAAGTGAGAATTCAGTGACGAGAAATTAATTTAGTATTGAGGTTTAATCAGAAACCAGGCGACGGGAACGCCATATTTTTTCATCAAGTATTAATACTTTTGTATAGATACTGTTTTCCTGTACATATGCATATTATATTTTCTGTATTAATAAAAATATTTACAACAATAAGAATATGTGTTAAAAGTTACTAGTCAAGTTTTGCATTTACTTAAACATTAATTATCTTTAAAATATTCAACAGTCATCATACATTTGTCTTAAGAGATGCTTAATGTCTTTCTGTGAACTAAACTTCCATTAAACCACTAAAATTTCTTTTATCCTTCAAACGGTCGCAAATCGACGCGTAAAGTAATTTTGTTTAACTAGATTATCCAGACAGTCCTTTTTTTTTACTTTCTCAGCAAGTATTCTACACCAGTGTAATGTTACAAAGGATATCATGCCTTCAGCTTGGTAAGTTGAAAGATGATATTCCAACGAGACAATTTTTGAAACACGGCAAGGAATTTAAAAATTCTGGTCTAAAATATAGTACCCACTTCGAAGTTAACAACGCTCATAAACACATGATGTCGCTATCAGAGCTTGTCGTAAACTTGAATCTGAAATCTGATGTTAAACGTAAGATTACTCACGGATTTTGTCAGTTTCTTCTTAAATTGTCGTTCATTATTTATCACATTATGTTAGAATCATCACATCATGCAGGTAGCGCTAGATCGATAGATAAGCAAATTTCTGGAGAAGATTTACGTTGTACCGGTGAATTTCTTACGACTGGCGATAATCAAGATGATGACGGTAAAAGTCTTAAACAGAACATGATGATTTTTCGCAGTCTTGGATAATCTTCTTTATGACCGGCAAGGTTTCCACAAGACGGTGTAAGATTTTTTCAATGCTCTAGAGAATCACTTACAAGTTTCCGATCAAACATTTTTCAACATCAAAAGTTCAGATTGATTAATCTCCTAAATTTAATTAAGGAAGTCCAATGGGACGCCGCAAGGAGAAAACTTGGTGAAATTGCGAAAATTTTGCAGCCTCAGCAACATTTCAACTGACCGCTTCGTTAATGAAATGTTGTTTTAACATAACATTTTTTTATCCCAAAACGCATTATGAATGTTATTTATGCGTTAACGCAGTATGACCATCAGCCGATAGACGTCCACTTCTGGACATAGATTTCTCCCAAAGATTTCCACATCGATCGGGTAGGGATTCATCAAGGGACGATTTGGGCCTTTCCCGCCACGCAGGCCTAATGTGGGTTGGTGGGAGCCACAGCCTCGTTCGTTGATTAGCAGAATACACCATGAGCAGGTGAGGTTGACTGGGATCCCGAGAGTTGTGCGGGAACACTTACAACCTACACAGTATTAATTCTAATAAAACTTATATATTTTTTTATATTATTGATACGGCAAAAAATACGGTAAATAACCATTAGCCTAAAAGTTAGGCACTAAAACCATTTTTCCGAATTCAAAATTAAGTTTTTTTTATCTAGAATAGGCTATAAATGACGAAGATGGGAAAGAACAATAGCTTAGAATAAGTGTTGATAAATGGATTATTATTACATTCAAACAAATTATTAAACATTATCTAACCACAGATCCGCATTTGGCCAGCGTGATGAGAAATGGTCCAATTATTGCAATTGAACCCCTACAACCAGCATCTAGAACCCGGCGGTAAAAGAGATTATACTTACTGTATGGTGAAGGTCGCAAGAAACCGCTGAATGCGGGCAGCGCAGGACCGATCGATGTTTTTTTTTTATGTAAAATAAGAGGCAAACGAGCAAGACGGGTCACCTGATGGTAAGTGATTCACCGCCGCCCACGTCACCAGCGACGCCAGTGCGTTGCCTACCCTTCAGGTAAGAATATGCTCTTTTCTTGAATAACCCAATGTCGCAGTTGTTGGGAAAGACCGCTGATGGCAACGAGTTCCAGATATTTACTGTGCGTGGCAGAAAACTGTTTTTAAAACGCATTGTAGTGGAACGCCAACCATCCAGATGGTGCGGATGATAGTGCCGGCGAGACGGTCGGTTGCGAAAATCAGCGGCTTCTATTAAATTGAACAACTCCTCGGAACACTCCCCATTGTAGACGCTGTAAAGTATGCATAGGGAAGATAGATCCCTACGCAGCGCCAAAGGATCTAGCCGATCGGCAAGTTCAGGATCGTCGACAATCCGAGATGCCCTACGTTGGATTCGGTCAAATGGAGATAGCTGATAACCCGGAGCCCCGGCCCAAAGGTGGCAACAATACTCCATGTACTCAGTACTCGATGTGGAGATCTTTGGGGGAAGACCTATGTTCCGCAGTGGAAATCTTTCGGCTGATGATGTTGATTTAAACTACGAATAATAATGAGCATAGGTATATATATTTTTTGAACTGAATGCAATCTTTAAACATAAAAATAGAATGGGGAAAAAGTCGCGAAAAGCAAAAGAGAGATCTTTCTATAGTATAATAATAAAGTAAAATGAGGCTGCGATGATAATCTCAGTAGGCGTTTTAACAGAGAGGTTCGAAGTACTTTATTATACCTTTACGATTTCTGGTATACATTTTTATAAGAATAATGTTTTTTTTTATGTTAATATAGAATTAAAAGTTTATGTTATGTATTTACAAGCTTTTTCGTTTACATTTTATCCCGAATACACTGCAATCGCAGCACAGAGGTTAAGTACTTGCTTTTTAAGATGTAAGTCCAGGGTCCGATGTCATTGCCGTGTAATTGGTGCTGTCTGTATAGTTTAAGTGATTGTTCTTGTATGCAATAATAACTCACGTGACTTAATAAGCTTGATAGTTCGATGAAAGAAGAAGGGACAACTCACACTTAGCAAATCTGGTGTATAAACGAACCTTTCTATATAACTGTAAGAGAAGTCTCTGAGCTAGAGCAATGGTCGGAATAGAGATGTTAATAATATTTATTATTAAGATTTTTTTTTACCTTATCATTGCCTAATTTCATATAAAATTATAGTTCAGTGTAAGCCCGTTTTCGATATAGAAATAAACAATATTTTCCAACACTAGGTAAAGGAAGAACAAATTAAACAGTAATTTAATTCTCGCAACTTAAAAACACTTAAGTGTACTGTCACTGAAAGATTTATAACGATTTGTTACTAAACACTCGTTAAGTTTATGTTAGTGCTGGATATAAATCAAGTAGCATTTTCCTCAAGTTTATGGAGTACTTACTAGTTTTAATGGCGGAGGGAAGCTGCTACCGTTTTAGTTATCTATGTTCACAACAAATAATATAAACGCAACTATCGATTCTTTATAATTAATTTAAACTGTTAAATAAAGTAAATTCATCACTGAACTTGAAAGGTAGTAAAAAAACATGGACAGAAAGCGGATATGACTTGATCAACGGGACTAGCAACTTGACCATCACCGTTATAGAGGCCTTAGGTTCCTTTAGCGGTAATATGAAGTGGGCTCTCTATATTTTATATGTTAACGAGGAATATTTATAATTATAAATTTAATTGTTACTAAAATATAGTGTATAGGAGTTATTAAGCATGTATACAAATAGTGTGTATACACTGGTTCAGCGATCAAAGCTCGAGTTTCTAAGTTTAATCCGGTGATCCCCTAAAAAAAAAGTATTGAGGGTAGCCAAATCGAACTATTATATTCCCAGGTCTCTATCTCGCACCGTTTCAGACATACCCTATAGCCTTCAACGTCTCCAATACCCTTTTGAATGACATCCTCGACTTCCATTGTTCAATAATCACTTCATTACTTAATCACTACCGTTCATCTCTTTGTATTATTACATTACATTACAATTATGAAAATTACCTAATTATCTTCAAACTGTCAACAACAAGGGTTAAAGAAAAAATCCAAAATATTATTTTCCATATTCATACTTTATTTACCTCAAATGCACTTTTAAACATTTCGTGTAACGATACATCGTTGCACATTGTGCAGTCGCCGAATAATTTTACAAACTCTTTCGTTGTCCTCCCACTGCAACTTGTAGCACTAATGCACTAAGCAGTACTCGCCGCGGAAAGAGCTCCAGTCGTTTTGTAACCTACTTGCATTGAGTTCCGTTTCAAAAATTCGCGATGGGTTCTCGACGGGGGTCTACTGAAGGAATCAAAATATTGACCAACGTTGTGTCTGTCGATGTGTATTGCTACCCACTGTGAGTCGGGCTTTGAGTCTGGATCTAAATAGCTCACAATGTATGATGGACTCTCAACATTTATTGGTAATCGATTTGCAGCATACACATTATAGTCGTAACCTTGGGTGAATTTTGCTTTGTTAATCCTCAATCTCAATATTATCCATATTTTGCAAGAGCTACCAGCACCGAACGGTCCAAGGGATAGCATGCGAGTGTGAGGTGAATTATGTAGACTCAGTAATTGTTTTTATTACATCAATAAAATCATATCCACAATACACAGTTAGTTAAGAACACTACAACATATTTCTAGGTAACTTCTAATCTTACACTACCATGTCTAATGTGATTCCAGTGACTTGAGACAGCTGACAAATCGGGAGTGAGATCAAAGGCTAATAGACAATAAATATCCTTTAGAATAATCTTTCCTAGATGTACCAATACCTTCATTAAGAAAGTGAATACCCGTCCTAGAGAATAATGTATGATAGACTGCAGTGAAAATATTATTCTCAAATGATAGTTTTAACGCCTTTGATGGTATTTGTTGATCGTCAATACACAAACTAAATGTATTTATATTATACTTTTCAAAATTAAATGGATTTTTAGAGAATTTACCGTTGCAAGCCGCGTTATTAACAAACGCAATTATACCTCTTAGGTACGTGTCCCAGGTAAATATTGTCTAGGCTTTTACCCTTAACCCCCGATGGTATTGTTAAAACTTTTACTTCTGCTCGAGTAATAGGATACTTGGCTGTGGTAAAGACTAAAACTTTTTGGTGTGCATGCAAAACTGTTGGATTAATACGCGCCTTACGAACGATAAGAGTTGCATCTGTGATACAAACTTTACACTTTCTATCATTCGAAGCAGCCATCAAATTGAAAGATTCCCTAGAGCGAACCAGTTTAACCGACATTAAAAATATCGCCATGTAAATGTCCAATCATTTCAATTTCTTTACATTCCGAACTAAGTTCATGTTGCCATTTAAAAAAACCTGATTACTCATCAGTTATTTTAATTGTAGGAATAAATAAACCGTTAGATATTACTTAAACGAACTTTAAAATTTAATATTCTCTCTTATCGTAATGTTTATGATAATAAACGTTAAGATAAAACTTTTAGTTTCGAAAGAAGGCAAATTTTGTACTTATTAGTAATACCACAAATATTCGTGGTTTTTATCTATGAATTAATGAGTATTTAAACACGGCTTGGATATATAATCAATACAAAATTCTTTCTATGCCAGTAGTTGTTGAAAGATCATTTGTGTGGTGAGTTTTCGTAATTGTGAAGTAATAAATTCAAGAACACTGTTGTTATGTATGGGGTATGTGGACATACATAATTATTATAATAGTGGGTAATTGTAGAATAAGCGGTGGCTGCGCCCACCGACATGTGACATGATGAAGTCAGTGCTTTAACGGCTACACGCATTTTCACTGCTCCCCACCTGCGTACACTATGGAGGTAAGATACTGATATATAGTTATAGATATTATATAATATTAGAGTAATGTTAACATATATATAATTTATGTTAACATTACTCTAAATCTATTTAATTTTTTTCTTTTTTATTTATTATATTTTAATTCATTGTTGTAGAAATCATTTCATCAATTCATCAATCATGAAAACACCTTCAAACATAATTATTATTCGTTATCAGAAAAAGAAAGTAAAGATTCAGCACAAGAAAATCAAAAACTTAAAAGTAAAAGAAAATCATCTTCATGTGATGAAAATTTGGACTAACTTTTTGACATCGCGAAACATCAAAAAAGTCTGTTCATCAGTGTTGAAAGCTCGTGAAGACGGGTGTATAGCATATTTAAGTACAAACATTAATTATGACAACGAGGAATACCTCCAATCATTTAAAAAGTAACCTCCATAAAAATAATTGTCTAAAATTACATAGTTCTTTAAAAAAATGTATCTGTTGTTGAATCTGCTTTTGGACACAGAATAATTACTTATAGAATTAGTAGTAAGACAGATAATTCACCTGAGCTTTTAAAACATCAGAAGTACTTTTAAATTCGATAAAAGATGACATATTGTTTTTAATTGAAGAATCTATAGTACAGCATACTATTTTCAAGGTTAACTTTATAATCCAAGCTGATTTCGTACAACAGAGTAAAGATTCTTCTTCGAAACTGATAACTATGTTATTAGTCCAGGAGACGACTTACACATTTGATTTTCATGGTTATGTGATACTGTCACAAATATATTTAGTAATTTTGAGAAGATAGGGGTTGGATTTTTAAAGAAATTAAATGCTTAGACATGAACTTTAACAAATTTAACCCCTTACTGTTTACCCTTATTGTTTTACCTGTTGATATCTTATCAAATAAACCTATTATCAACGCTAAAAACTTTGATCGTTTATGTTTTAAATGGGCACTCCTTTCTACCTTATACCCTGCCATTAAAAACTTAAATCGAGTATCATCATACAAATCACATTCAGATAAACTTAACTTTAATAGTGTATCTTTCCCTGTCAAGTTAAAGGATATACCAAAAGTAGACAAATTAAATAGTATTAATATAAATGTTTTTAGGTTAGAATTTATTAAAGTAACGAAAAAACATAATATTGTCGGACCTCTGTATTTCACAAAACGCCGTACAATTCACCATGTCAATTTGTCATATATATCCAATGGTAACAATAATTATTACTGTTATATTAAAAACATCTTGTCTTAATAGACCAACGTTGCTTAATAGCAACCAACTATCTAATCGAGGGCATCCGGTTTACATATGTGATAGGTGGTTTACTTCACTTTCCTAGTGTATTCACCAACAACACGAATGCTCCCATATTAGTACTAAATTTCCAAATAGTATAAGCACTATACAAAAATTGGTTTAATCATATGGTGTCTAACTATAAATTAAAATTTGATAAATTAAAAAAAAAAATTGTTTTATATGCAGACTTCGAGGCATTTTTAAATCCTACAACAACATAGAGTAATGATCCTTCGAGATTCGTACACAAATAATGTTAGCAAACATGAAGTTCATAGTTTCGGATATTACATTAAATGTTCCTATGACAATAGTTTATCAAGATATGTACTGAAGTCTTTATCAGCCGCTTATACCATGATTTAAAAAAAAAAACATTATCTTTAATGATTCAAAGACAACAAACAATAACATAAAAAAATCTACACACTCTCATGTTTATGAGACTGAGTTAAACGGAGCAAATTTCTTAGATTTCCATACGAATAGTGGTAAATTTAGAAAAATTGCTTTAGATTTAGAATAGAATAGATTATAATTTAGAAATATTATGTATAAAAAAAATTCAAAATCCCCAATACATTCCCGTTATCTTTCATAATCGTAGTCACTATCATGCACATTTTATTCTTCACGCTTTAAATTTTGTTGAAGGTAAAATTGATATTATTCCTCAAAACAAGGAAAATATTTCATTTTCTAAAATGCTAAGAGTAGACAATAAAAATTTTAGTTTAAGGTTATAGACTTATTAAGATTTTTACCTTGTACTCTTGATCGATTAGCTAAAAACTTTAAAGATAATGAATTCCATACATAAAAAAAATATATTTAGACGAATTGAAGATGTAAATGTGGCGTTATTTTACCCTCCAAAAATATATTCAGTTATATAGACATTCACAAGATCTGTTATATAGCTACAACCAAAGATTTCAGTCTAGTATAAAAAAGTGTCCGTGTGATGTTGGTTCAAGTAACATCATGACAGTGTGGAATAATTTATATGACAGGAAATGGGAATGATACTTAAATGTACCACCGCCAAAATTTCAAGTTGGTCCTTATGTTAGAATTACAAAATACAAACACATTTTCAAAAAGGTTTTATTATAGCTTCTGTAATAGTACGTTCACCGTGCGTAGTGTACACTTTAAAAGATTTGCAAAATGAAGTTATTGATGGAACATTTTATGAAAAGGAATTACAAATAGTGTATTACACCCCAACATCATATTTTAAAATAGATAAAATAATTAAATCGCTTTATTCTGGTGACAGAAAGCAAGTGTTAGTGAAGTGGAACGGAAACACCGATAAATTCAATAGTTGGATTTTAGAATCTAATTTGAAAGAAATATGAAATAAGATTAAAAAAAATTTTTATTTAACTCTACTGTATGTTCCATAGCATACTTTCCAGAAAAACTCTCTTTTTAACTAAATTACCAAAACCCATTGTATTAGACGGATTGTGGTCCGTCGGTATCGTTGAATTTAATACCAGTTTAATATCATAATATTTACTGTAGAACATGAAAATATTTTATATATTAAAAAAGAAATATTGATGCCAAACGATATTTCGCTAGTTTACTACAATGATCACATAGTAGCTCGCTGGCCTAATGGTTAGAGCGTGCGGCCTTCAATCCGAAGGTCGCGGGTTCGAATCTCGGCATGTACCAATAACTTTATTATTTAAATTATGTACATTTGTGAATTTTAATAACAACAGCGAAATACAAATGGGGAAGAAAAAAAAAAAAAAAAAAACGTCCCCAAAGATTCCCAAAATGAGCGTTGATGTCAGGCAGGCGGCCGGTCGTAAAAAAGTTTAGCCAAAACTATTTACAACATGTTCGGTAATGAAGAACATGTTGTGCCGACCCTACATAAAGTGGAACCAGGGCAGGAGAAAGAAGGAGACTACAATGATCACATACCGGCCACGAACTATGACAATATTAATCATATTTTAAGAGAACTAAACAAAATTAAAGTGAAATTTAAATTCAGTACTAATTAATACAAATCGCGGCAATGTAAATTCAATGCAAGTAGGTTAGAAAACGACTGGAGCTCTTTACGCGGCGAGTACTGCTTAGTGCATTAGTGCTACAAGTTGCAGTGGGAGGGCAACGAAAGAGTTTGTAAAATTATTCGGCGACTGCACAATGTGCAACGATGTATTGTTACACGAAATGTTTAAAAGTGCATTTGAGGTAAATAAAGTGTGAACATGAAAAGGAATATTTTTGATTTTTTCTTTAACTGTTGGTCATTGATAGTTTTAAGATAATTAGCTAGTTTGCATAATTGTAATGTAATATTACAAACATATGTTGAAAGTTAGTGATTAAGTAATGAAGTGATTAAGGAGCAATGGAAGGCGAGGATGTCAGTATGAAGTGTATTGGAGACGTTGTAAGCTACAGCGTATGTCTGAAACGGTGCGACATAGAGACCTGGGAATACGATAGTTCGATTTGACAAACCCTCAAAACTTTTTTTTTAGAGGATCACCGGATCAAACTTAGAAATTCGTGCTTTGATCACTGGATCAGTGAATACACAATACTTATAAAGTTATTCTGACTGGACGAGTGGAAAAGGTTTTTCAATCAGACCGCCGTACTTTGGTTTAAAGAAAGCACCTCATGATGATAAAGAAATTCTAGTTATGTTGAAAACTTTATTAAAGGGTTTAGCTACTCACCACTATTATCATCACCAGCCGATAGACGACCACTGCTGCTTTTTGGTCTCAGCCTAAGATTCCAAATAACCAGTAGTCAATAATTAGTGACAAGTTCAATCTACAGTCGGTATTTGTGCTTATTTCACGTTCTTTAAAACTTTTATGGAAAGGGCTATGCTCGGGGTTTCCTACGTGATCGAATCAGAAATGAGGAGATCTGCAGGAGAACTAAGGTCACTGACATAGTCCAAAAGATTCATCGCCTCAAGTGGCAATGAGCAGGACGCATCGCTCAAAGGACTGACAGCGGATGAGGTAAATATAGGAAGACGTAGTGTTGGCAACCTCCCACTAGATCCGACGATCTGGTGAAGGTTTCAAGAAACAGATGGATGCGGGATCAATTGATGTGGAGATCTTTGGGGATGCCTATGACCAGCAGCTGGACGTCTGTCAGCAGACTATTCCATCAAGTATTTTTACACACATTTGATTTAAACACCATATTTTGTATCTTTCAAAGGTCTCTCATTCTTCTTCTAACTGTTTGTGTAAATAAGAATATTAAACTTTTAACATAACTTAAAAATAGTAAAATGATAAGTATATTTCCATTTTAAAAAGCTCTTTAACTGGATTGTCAAGATAAAGCAATCGGAGGCGTTTGTTTCCGGTGCCGAAGGGATTCGCCGCTGTTACGCTGAACGTTTTGAGGTTACCCGATAAGGCAACTTCAACCTTGACATATCCGTATAAAATGGTATTTCCTTTATGGTTGACAACGTGTAATTACGTAACTTAACAGTATTTTTTTAAATAAAATTCGTAAAAACTTTATATACTAAAAATATAAGTTAGTGGTGACAAGAAGATCATAAGAAAACATAAGCCCCTAACAGAATTTATTAATAAATAATATATGTTTTATATTATTGTATTACTTATTCATCCTTATGCTTATTCGTTTTTTTTTACTTTATTTTATATGTACTCTTTCTAACTGGAGGATTAAATCTAAAAAATAATATGTTAAAATTTATCATTTTCTTTTTTTTTCATAAAAGAAAGCTTTAGAGATTGAAATATTATTGAAGTATTATTTCCACATTTACGAGTAATACTTAATGTTAAGGCAAAGAAGAAAATTAAAACACACAAGAAGCCATTCGCCGCAAAAATAATTTACTTGTCTTGAAAACTAATTTCTTATTAAGTGTCGTAATAGTATTAAAAGTAAGGTTTAATCGGCCTGAAAGCACTAATTTGTCAGATACAGTAACATGGGTATATAGAACGAAAATTTTATTTTAGTATAGCATTTTTGTAATAAAACCTAATGAAGATGTTTCATTCAGATAGAGCTCGAGATTTTTACTTAATGTCAAAGGTCGTAGTGCCTTAGAATAGATTATATGCGATACACAAAATTTACAGACATTGTCATTTTGTTAAATAAATATTATTGCACAAAAAAGGAAGTTACTGTCAAGGTATTGTAAATAAATAATTTATATCTTAGTGTTGTGTTGCTAGGTCTCTGTTACTGTCTAGGTAGGAACCCCAGCAGGTCTTATTTCTGCCGCCAATTACTAATGATCTAAGATTGTTGTGAACTTCCGATTTGAAGATCTTTGTAGCTAGTAAAATAACAAGGTTAGGAGATTTAACATCTTATGTCTCGAGGCGTAGAGAGCAGACGGACAGAAGAGGCGGCAAGCGTTACTTTTTGTGGGCAGGCGCATTATTTACCATGAAGTGAACGTCCCACTCTTTCCGTCGCTTAGTTAAATAAAATATATATATATATATGATAGATTTTTTTTCTCTTTATTTTACAGGGCTTCATCGCTAATGCAATGATGTCGCCCTCAAAGTAATACAAATATAATATATGTATAATTAATCACAAACACGCCTAAGAGCTATTTTGTAAAGTAGGTTGGCTTCATTGGACATTGGTTTAGTCAGGATTGTATTAACTCTACCAATTTGAAGCAAAATATATGATAGATATTATATGTATTGTAAATCAATAAATATCCTATTTCTGTTTAATAACGCAGGGGTAGATTTCAATTCGACGCAAATATGCTTTAGTATGGCCACTGAATATTTTTAACATATCAAATTATAATTTCATTTCATAACTATATAGCCGTTCCCACCAAAATTCTCAACCCATATGATAACATAAATATCCAAAATTATACTATCTATTAAAAGTACTTTTATAAAACACTTGTATATTATAATTACTAGTTATATAAAGAAACAAAATCGTGGACAGTGATAGATGTTTTCTTTCGCAAAAGTTTTTACACAGACGAGGGAATTTCTTTGCTTGAGATATAATAAATATTTAAAGGGCGCGTAAAAAACATTTTTATGTAATTCTTCATACTGTATTAAGATTAAGAAAAAAGAAAATGTTTAGTATACAAAGAAAATACAAAATAAATGTTAGAAAAACACATAAGGACTTGCTCTTTTTGTGACGTAATCTATATACATATAAGATTTCCACCTGTATGGAGACTCATCACCATATCTCTGGTATCATAAGGCATGGAGACTTGAAATGTGGTAAGAATATATTATTTACCGAGTACAGGTCAATTAAGAACGGATTTTACAAAGTCCCTTCCCCAAAGGGAGTTACGGGGTTGTTACGGCCAGCGAAGAGGCCAGGGAACAGCTAGTATATAGTTTTCTACTAAATCACTAGTACCGTACAAAATCTTTGGATCTATGGACTAATTTATATCCTCTGCATTTATACACTACAGATTAATCATCAGCAATAAAAGTCTAAGTTGAATCAGTCCATATAATAGGTCCGTTTTATAGGGGACCTATTGGTTTTACTTAACCGGTAGCTCAAGGACCTTGATGCCGTAATGGTGTACTGTTACAACTGAGCTCTGTAAGGTTTGGTCCAGACCTTGCATTCCTGCACTAGTAAGATAGTTCGCTGTAAGCAAAGCTCTGACATCGGTCCAAACACATCACTCTCTGGTAGTCAATCTGTATCCATCCTTCAAACAGAGCGGTTGTCAAAAGGTAATTCATACCGATTCAGTATTAAAATAACATCCTTTCAAAGCTCAACTAATCGTGTTTAAATAAAATCCTTTTTTAAAAACTTAATTTACATCCACGGGTTAACAGTACGCTCCTTTATTTACAAAGGAAAACTCGCAGCTGTTAGAGAAAATGTTTTTTTTATAACTTAGAAGTAAAATTGAGAGCCATTTATGAGTTAACCAGTAGATAGTAAAGTAAATGTCTCAGACATTTCATATAGGTATATATTTTCAATTGATTAATCTGTTTTAAGCTGAAAATATGTAATTCAGATATACTGAATTTTAAGTACCTTTTTTCTGATGATGTGTGTAAATTCGACTTCAGCAAATAATAACAGTTACGATTTATTCAGAGTTCAACAGTAAGTTAGTAAGTTTTATAGACCAGCATGAATAATTGATAAGTTATGAAAGTTTCTGATGTGAACGGCGTCGGTAGACTTCAATTACTGTAACATTTGAAAAGGTAAATTCAAGTATTATATTAAGTGGAGCGATTATGGCGGAACAGGGGTATTAGCCGCAACACCAAAAAGAAGCTAATGCAGACGCTCATATTTTCTATCTTTCTATATGCTTCTGAAACCTGGACACTAAAAGCGAGAGTGAGATCGAGGATTGACGCGTTCGAAATGTGGTGCTGGCGCAGAATGCTGAGGATATCCTGGACGGAACGTCGCACAAACGAGTCAATCCTCAAACAGTTGAACATAACAACACGTCTCTCAACAATCTGTAGGCAGAGAGTCCTCAAATTCTTCGGACACACGGTCAGGCGAGACCCAGACAGTCTGGAAAGACTGATTATTACTGGTTGTGTGGAAGGAAAGAGAGCGAGAGGGCGGTATCCTACAAGATGGACACGCACAACTCAGGACGCTACGGGAGCTACCCTACAATCATCCATCCAAATGGCGCAAGACAGAAATGTCTGGAAAGAAATGGTGGCCAGGGCAACGCACCATAGTCACGTCCCTCAGTCATGAGGTTACGACAAAGAAGAAAGAAGAAATTCAAGTAAACAATATCATGTTTTCATTATATTATTATCAATTTTTCACATTATATTAAAAATTCTATACAAGGTTTAAAATTAATACAAGCGATTGTTAAGTTAAATATTAGCTCATATCTAATGCCTGTGTAAATTTATTTTACACATACCCATTACCAGTGTTATTATCTCTGTTGCCGAAGACCGTTTGTGCCCATTTCTGCCCCCAAATAGTTACAGTTTAAAGGGCATTGCAGCTAATAAAATTACTGGAGTAACGAGATTTAATATCTTGTCGAAACACGACTTGCGACGACCGACTGAAATGAAATCCCAATATATATATATTATATATGAAATTAGCGTTTTGTCGTACTGACCACTTTAATCTGAAATATCTCCTCTTTGGTTAAGAATTCCAAATTCAAATTTATAAATTCATTTAGCTGGTATGTTTGAGTTTTGATAACTGTCACTCATTTGTTTTTTCCTCATTATTTTATTCTTTGGCGTCGCTTATTACCAAACTATGGAAAATAGGAAATATCGGTATATTTACGAGTACGAGTTCTACCGTGGCACCAGTGCTGCAGAAACAGTTCGAAGGATTAATGATGTGTACGGCGCTGGTGTCGCAAATGAAAGCACGGTACGTTTTTGGTTGAACGTTTTCGTTCTGGAAATTTCGAGCTTCAGAACCGACACCAGGGAAGGCCGAGACCAAAGTGGAAACTGAAGAACTAAAGGCTATTGTAGAAGCGGATCCATCACAAACCACTTCCTTCAGAGATAGCTGCAGGCTTCGGGATAAGCGACAAAACCTGTATTAATCCACTTGAAGCAAATCTGAGAAAGTAAAAAAACTTGAACGATGGGTACCTCATGAGTTGAGTGTCGTTCACTACAGCTTTCTAAAATCTGGCTAAACAGTTACGGCAAATATCTCTTGTCAGCAACTGCAGACCATGAAGGAAGAACTAGATGCTAAACAACCGAGGTTGGCCAATCGCTCCAGGCTACTGCTGCTTCACGACAACGCAACACCACACACTGCACAACAAACAACACCTAGGTTAGATGAGCTACAATTGGAATATCTGCGAAATCCACCGTACTCCCCGGACCTTGCCCCATCAGATTACAATTTTTTTCTGAATTTGAACAACTTGTTACAAGGAAAAAAATTCAACTCGGATACGGCAGTCCAAATCGCCTTCAAAGAGTTTATTGATTCTCGCCCCCATGGTTTTCTTAGTAAAGGGATCAATAAACTACCTATGAGATGGCAAAAGTGCATAGATAACAACGGTGCATACTTTGATTAATTAAATATATTTTACGAAAAAAAATTACTTTATATTCCTCCCATACAAAACGCAAATTACATACGTAAGGACACAATATATTTATATATACAGGATATATCAATATTTATTGACTCATCACGAGATCTCCCGAACTATTATACGTAAACACTCAAAATTCGGTAGAGATATTGCTTCCCAAAATGGAGTAGCGGAGGCATTAATACCGGGGAGGGGCCCGAGGGGCGGCGGATTGCCGCCGGAAGGGCATATTTCTGACAAATTCCAAGTCTATATTTTAAATATAATTCTATATTACGGCCAGCAAAGTGGGAAGGGAACAGCTATTAATTTCATAAATTGTGAAGAATATACAGTGAGCTGTTAATTTTTATGGTGATAAGTCTAGTGGTTTCAGAGACAGACCTTTAATTTTATTTGTTTACAGAATAAATGCCATGAACGATGAGCTGGTTAAGCATTTATTAGGTTTATACTTAAGTCACAAGAAAACACGATCAGAATCACAACGTTCTCTTCACAAAGTGAAAACATTTTACTTCAAATAAGTGGGAAGCAGCTCCCTTACATTTAATTAAAGTGGTGTCTATTGTGCTTAGAACAATTAGAATGAGTACGATTGGCCGAAGAAAGAACATGTAAAAAGCGTACATTCTTTTTTTTCTAGTTGCGTAAAAATAAAGGAAGCTAAGCTCACCACTGAACCTCTTTAATGCCATACCAAAGACATCCACAAAGCGTGTATTACTCCGATGTACTTCCGTTATACTATCGTATGAAAGTAAAGGATATTGTTTTTAGATTGCTTATTTATCTATATTGTAGCAGTGATAGACTATTATTCCTTCACATATATTTTTTTCATTCATTATTTCGTTATGAATTTCGGAATACCCTTCATTATATCACAGCATCGTGAATCTTTATCTTTTGCTGTATTACTTTTTATTAACTAACTTAAATTACTCTAAATTACAAAGGGTTCTTATATAAACTATATTAAAAATAAAACGTAATCACATAGGAAAAAAATATTAATTTCGTGGGGCATTATGAGTATCGTGATATTTACTATGATAATAGAATCTGTTGTCATATACACTGTGGTGGACTTGAGTCTTATTCGCCTACAACGACTGATGCTTAAGGAGGGGCGTGCGCTTTATGCAGTCAAGTAACCTTGGCTTCCTTAACTTAAATATTTATCTCTCAAGTCACTTAAAAGGTACACAACCATACTTTGACCAATAAAAATTTGGTGGTATATTGACTTAATTTATTTTAAGTAGAGATAAGCACACAATATTAGGGTGTGGTTTGCGTACTCTACCTGAAATCTCTGGTATCTGTCTGAAAGTGGTTATAGATCCTCATATATACCAAACAATCTCATACACAGTAAAAAATCAACGTTATCTATTTCCTCTTTTCTTTTTTAAAAACAACACGTGATATAGAACGAGAACAGTCTATACTTAGAATACTTTCTTCTTTACCGTTATAAAATATTATAGAAAGCTTATTCGCTTATCTATAATCTGTAAAATGAAGTTTCCTAATTTTTTTTTATTTATTATAGTATATATATACATGCTACATTATAATTAAAATGTTTATTTATAACAAGTTTACACACAAGCAAAAACAAATATTATACAGTATTTCAACAGAAAGTAAGGAACGGTAAAATAACATTGTATGAAAAAATATAAAAACGGAACACAATAACATTTACTTTGGGAAACTTTTGGCGCGTGGTGGAAATGTAAATTTCAGGCCCCCTAAAATAATATCAAAATGTAAAAGATATTATGAACGTTTGTATAATGATAATAATTTAAAAAGAAACTGTCTTAACGAAGATCATAGATTCAATTCCGGAATGTTGTAGAGATTTTCGAATCCGGCTGGTTAGTGACCAACCTCATATCATACTGGTAAATCTGATGATATGACAACATTGCTGTATTCCGGTCTCAACATATAAGACCCAGAGTATTCTGGACTTAGGTTTACGTACACAACAAAACATACTCGGCCTCTTGATACATAAGGTCAAAGTTTCGATACTGCAGTAATTTCATTAGCTACAGCATCCTTCAACTCGGAGCGCAGTAATGTTTGCACACTACTGTGTGTCGGAATAAATAGGCGCTGCAGTGATGATACCTAGCTAAACAGTCTCCGGCAACAGAGACCTATCAGCAGTTATTCTCACCACAACTAATTCTTTACAGAGACCTGATAAGTTTCTTGCTTAAAGTTGAACAAGATGGCGGTTTGAACATGGAAAAAGTATTATCAAAAGTTTTGACGAAAAGTTTGTAAAGAAATTCCCAATACCAGCATATAGCAATTACATATAAAAAAGCATAAATAACATAGTAACAAAGTAGCCGAGCTCTTTGTTAAGGTTTAAGGTCACGATGTGAAGAGGATGTCCGATAATAAATCTCCCTTTGTTGAGGACTACAATGGGCGTCATTTTGGGTTGTAAGAATATTATAGCAGGTGTAGGACGATCACGACCGAGTATTTTAACGGTTACCTTTCATTTAATACTTCGTTTAGTAAACTTGAAGCTTCGTGTAAATAATATTTTCATTATAAAAACATTCTCAATAACAGTATTGAGACAAGTATATTTATATATCGTACGTGTTAGATGTCAATGCGTTCTGTAGGATATCTCTTCTAAAAGTATAGGAGACCTTTAAAAGGGTTTTAGTAAAAATACCACTTTTGAGGGATTTCTAGGGTTGCTTTTGAAAAGGAATCAGGGCTTATGTTCTGATTCCTTTACAAAAGCAGGGTTACTTTTAAAGATTTCTACAACATAAAAAAGTTAGAAAAAGGAATTTTACATCGAAGTGGCATTTCAACCTTCAGTGTTGCTTGTTCAAACTCAATCAAACATGAAGTAGAATTTTCATGAAAACGCACTAACATCCAGTCTTTAAAACTCTTAACTATCAATAGTAATTCTCTTTTTAAACCAAGTCTTCTTACCTTATATAATCTCCAGCTTTTATAATTGCAACATGCTTCTAGAGTTTTAGAAATTCTTTGAAAGCTAAATGACTAACTGTTTGTCAACAGTAATCAGATGTTCTATTCAAAATGTATTAGAATGTATACTCAAGGTTATCAAGAACATTTACCAAAGATTTACCTCTTTTCAAATCAAATACATTAATATATTCAAAGTATATTGAGCCCTAAGTAATCAAAGAATAGAAGTTTTCTAAGAATACTTTCTTACGAATATAAATGAGTCCTCCGTACTCTTGGCTAAGATGTAATATTATTAAAAATCAAATCAAAATTATATAAACTAGTAGTATTATCAATTGCGAATTTCATTTCACTTTTCTCTCCAAAAGTATTTTTTCTTTGTTATGGTATACAATAAAGTTAATATTTATTCTCTTCTAAAACATCTTTGATTGATCACAGTCATCATTCTTTACTTTGTTTATATTATAATTTTGTCTCATCGAAGAACCTTGTATTTGAAATCGCGTTTATGCTTCTATCACAAATACTCTTTTTTCTTATGGGGTGAGAAATATTTAGAATATACCCTGCTCTTATCGGTTATATTATACCTTCGATGGTTACATTCGATACGTCACGAGGAGCCCCTGGAACTTTCCCAGGGAGCATTAATCCTTAGCATATTCCAAGCTGTATCACTAAATTGCTATAGTGCCACGACAAACAAGAGATTGCTTTCTGTTTCTCATCGTCTCCATACTGGCTCAGTCGGCGATAAGCGCTTCCATCTTCAAGATCTCCGGAACCCGAATTAAGCCTGACCCTGAGATTTATTAATTTTTTATATGGATCGTCTGCTTTCAGCGTATTGACGTTTACTACGCATTAGTAAGCGCTGTGTAAAAAAGCTGGCTTAGTTTCCTTTAAGTTATTTCATCTTAATTGTCATTTTTATCAGTTACAATAAATAAATATGTCGTTATATATATATTAAGTTATTTTTTAAGTTTAGCTATATTACTGTTACGAAATCTACTGGTATCTCGTATTACAACTAATGCGGGTACGTGTTGATGTATGGCGGCGTTATTTCCCAACGCCTGAACCGAAACCTGTCACGGCCGTCCAGCTCGGAGCGAGCCGTTAGTCGATACTGCGGAATCGTAGCGTCCAATCATAAAATGTAACCGGAAATCCATTGTCAATTTCGGATAAATTTTGCACGGTAAAGAGTAGAAGAGGTATGGTAGACTACCATGTCAATGATGAAACTTTAAATGAATTAATTGGATGATACAACATTTAACAAATCTGTTGTTAGTATCAGTTTCTGGAAACCTTAATCGATGAAGTATTGAAAGGAGATCCATGATAATATGGCGCTAGTCAGGATGATATACTATATATACTTATTGTGCTCTCCGTCTTGGGACTAAGATGTTAAGTCTCATTACTCCAGTACACACTCTTCAAACCGGACTACAATGATGTTTGCATACTACTGCTTAGAGGAAGAAATAAAAGTAACTTAGCAGGTTTTATCGTTTTTATTAATTATCTATTGCCTCGTCATTTCGTAACTCTCGTGGTCACGGACTGATGTGACAGATGTCCTGACCTCATAGTCATCACGGAGAACCTACAGCTTTTGAACTATTGCAGTCATATCTTCACAGAATGGCCCGTGTCTTGAAGTCTTCTAGTGGTATGCTTAATGTTACTTTCAATTATTCAAAACGAAATTTATACAATATGAATGTTTATCATTTTGATATTCACCAAGGAAACCATCTATTAGAATGATTTAGACGTGCTATACATAATTTGATCGGATATATACACAACATTGCGCTGATTGCCTTGCGACATAAAGTGGTGACAGGTTCCTCCAACCGAAATATAGAACTTTTTGCTCTGATGATAAGTTTCTATTGTCGGAACCGTTTAGGTACCTATTTCTGTCGCCGAACAATAGTGTGCAATCATTAATGCGTTCCGGTTTGAAGGGCGACACAGCTAGTGAAACTACTGGTGTAAATATGCTTAACATATTGTCTGTCAACGCGACGTATACAATATCGTGCTGTGTATATTACCCTAACTAGCGCCACGTTGTTATGGGTAGGTCATCTCGTCTAGTCGCTACGTAAAATTAAAAAAAAAAAATGTTCGTTGAAAATAACTTCACTGCTTTATCTGTGTACACACGCAAATATTTGTATCTAACGACACCATTCTGTCAGTTACAAAGGGGCGTGCGGCTTTGACGCTCTTGTTTGTTTAATCAGGAATCACAGACGCAATAGACTGAAAACATCTCCAACACGCATAAAAGAGTGTGCCTTTTTTTATTAATACCATTGACATATACAACCTTTATAATAACAATGAGCGATCGCTTTACAACATTTTATTATTCGACGAAGCGACGAGATGAGCAAAGCGTTCACATGATGGTAAGTGATACCCTTGCCTATGACAATGTGCCGCTAGTTTCGTTGACATACACAGTATCACATTGTGCTCATCATTTTGAGACATCTGATATTCAGTCTAGTTATTCCACTATTTTTACTATCTATTATTCCTTTCAAAGTGGAGCACAGTAATGTTTGCACACAACTATTTCACGGCAGAAACAGGAGCTACCATCAGTATATACACATTTAGAGAAACTATTTCAACCTGTAGAAAGCATAGATAGAAGCTGCGGTGGTCCCTAGACGGTCTCCAATAATAGAGACCTTTAATTTTTTTATCGCGAGAGAAATCTTATTTATTTTATTTATTTATTTATGCACACAGAAATTACAATGAAAATATAACATAGAAATAAAATTAATCTTCTTAAAAGATACCTTGCTTCTAGGGGAAGATAATGTTATGTGGGGCTTCTACCTACTAAAACCTCCTCCGTGATCTTCCTCCGGAACGCACCGGTACCCCCCTGCACTCTGGCTAAAACAACCCACGGAAGGACAAAGCCCTCCTTAGCACCCACGCTGTGTACAAGACCACCATACATCGCTTATTGAGCTCTGAGGACCCCCACCCTCGAAGCCCACGTACCCGAGGACCCTTTTAGTCGCCTTGTACGACAGGAAGGGAATACCTTAGTCTTATTCTTAATAGCCCGAGACTATTGGGCTGCCGATCACAGAGATCTACTACCAGTAAAACTATGAGAATGTCACTAATAGAACTGTTATGTAGAAACCCCGGCTTCTTGATGTCCGAATTAAGGCTTAACTCTAAATAATTTTTTTCGTGTCGAAGACTTACTTGGCAATGACTAATGGACAGAAGGTTACAGATTTAACGAATTGCCAGCGCCATTTCAACCCTCAGCCAGCGCAAAGTGAAATTTAACTCCAGAGAAAAGAAGAAATTTTGACAATCGTTAAGGACTTAATCGTGTTTTAACACTTTATTACATTCTTTCTGTTATATTCATCAAATGTTTTTTATTTAATCTGTGGAAATATTTAACAAATTTACTTTAACTTGTAACAATTTGCTTAATTATTTTTTTTAAACAATTTAAAGTATTTATAATTTCAAGATACATAAGTAATGGAAAATTAATGTTGTCTAAGGAACAAAATATCTCTTTATATTATTATGGGAGATAATTTTCAATAGAATATTAATGAACAAATTATTTCTCACACTTTAAAAATTAATTAAAATGTCAAAAATTAATTTTTTCTCCTTCTAGCACCCTTAGTATAGAACCTTTATTCTTCATATTTCATTAGTCCATCAACAACCACTGTATTGTTGGTAGGTGTCTGTTACCGAAGGTCGTCCAGGAAGTAACCACAGCAGCTCTTATTTCTGCCGCAAAACAAGTGTGTAAACATTACGACGGTCCGGTTTATAGGGAGTTGTGCCTAGTGAAATTACTGGGGGTAACGAAACTTAAGAACTTGCGTCTCGAGGTAAAGAGCGCAACGTGGTGCTATGAATATCATCTTAACCAACGCCACGTTACGGACGGGCGTATCACTTACCATCAGGTGATCGTCGCGCTCGTCTACTCGCTTCGTTTAATAAAAAAAAAACTATTTGATAAACTATCAATCGTCAAAATCCTGTCTCTCTGCTAAAAGACTGATATTAACATACGTTTGAAGAGATAAAAGCAAAATTGAGAAGACTAGCTCTTATCTGTTTACAGTTGAAACTTGTTGTACTTCTATGGATGACACGAGGATGGTAGTGCTTAGTGGTAACTCCACAATCTCCACAACAGACCTTAAAACAAGTACCGCCAATATACAAAGCAATCGCCCCGCCACTACACCACTCAGGTAGTTTGATCTTGAAATGATTATTCATGTCATTGTATATACAAAGAAATATGACTGCAATCTGGTTTTATTTCAGGCGCCATAATTCTTTTATGACAAGTTCTGATAGAGCAATCACACGTGTTTACGAGGGTTGTTAGCCTTAAAGTATTAAATTCCGGACCAGAATTTTATAAATTTCTTCTACATTTTAAAATTTACGCCAAGGGACTTTCAACTTTAAAACTATTAACATAAAAGTTATATTCGCATGTCTACAATGCAGATAGAGAATTCCGCTGACTAAGGTACCAAATGTACAAAGATTTAGTACTGCATTAACTATTTCCTGTGTTAAAGTGTTAAAAGCCTATATAGCTGTACAGAGTTATTGAATCTCGAATCCTTATGGAATATATTTTTTTTCGACGTACTGTCTAACCCGGGCGTTTACTTTATGGTAAATGATACGCCTGCCGATGATAATGTGGCGCTAATTAAGATGATGTACACTTCACCAATTTGCGCTCGTCGTCTTGGGCCAAGTTAAATCTCATTACCTCTGTAATTTTAATAGTTACTTTCTATGCTACAAACGTGGCGTCGAGCACAATGTGATGCAGAGTATGTCGTCCTAACTAGGGGTATATTATTGTGAAGGGGCGTATCACATTTTTTTAACATCGCTATATCGAATAAAAAATACCAAGCGATAACTTGCAAATCCATTTATATATTTATCAGACGATAGACGTTGAACGCTGGACATGGGTCTCCCCCAAAAATCCCCACATCGATATAACTTGTGCTGCCCGCAACGCTGGGCACTATAGGCCGACGCTTTCAGGTTTTCATATATGGCTATTTGGGCTTTTTCCCACAAGGCTGGCCCAATACGGCTTGGTGGCAGCGAGAGCCACGCTAGTTGATTAGCAAGGTGCACCACGAGCAGGTCTAGCTCGCGTGGGTCCTATGAGTTGTTGTGCAAGAAACTTATACCCCGTTAGGACTCATCACGATATGTTTGGAACCATAAAGAAATTTAGTAGGAATATTCCCTCAAAAAGGTTGTTTTAAAAATTACATTATAATATATTTTAAACGCTTTATGTTGCTGTGTATACATCCTCACGGCGTGACATTTTTGGTAACCTTATAAGCTTCATCTCGTTATTTGCCAACAGCCGTTCATCTGTCGGTAAGGAATATTACTAACTCCCGGACGAAAGTTCTATACTCTCGGTGTTTTAACTTTATCGTACCAGATAAATAAGAATAAAGCGATTTTTGAACCAAATAAATCCCAAACGTTACTTAATTTATTTTTCATCACGGTTATGAAGATTTTATATTTTTTTATCAGCGCCTCTCTTTTCTTTTCATTAATCATTGCCCGTCATAAAATGCGGGGGATCAAAATTAATTTTTACCGTATCCAATATCGGACTCCCTTTTGTATGTAAATGAGACCCAGCGGAAGCGTTGTTTTATTTTTCTAACAAAAAATTTTGCAAAAAAAAAATATTTGACAGATTTATACATTTTCACGTACATATTTGTTTAGTATTGAGAAAACTTTATAAACGAGTAAAAAAAAAATTTACTAAATAAAACTAATAAGCAATGATATATATAAACGTTTATTTACTTGTTTATATCAATTGATAAAATATATTAAATTAAATACTTTCGGATATATACACTGCTGATAATATTTTAATATGGCTCACAGAACATACTAAACATGAGATAAAAAAAACGCCATATCATTGGATTTGTTTTTAAAAGAACTAGATAAGCTTTAGGCTGTCGGTTGGTAGGTAGGTATCTGCTGCCGAAGACATTCTAGATAGGTACTAACCATCCGTGCGCCATTATCTACCGCAAAATAGTATCATTAAAGGAAAACGTCATGGTTGAGGAATATCAGGGAATGGACTGGCATATCTGGGCGTCCGAATTGTTCTGCCGAACCAGGAACAGAAAGGACTGGTTTTTTTTGTTTTATGGGGGAAATGCCTACGCATACTCGTCCTCGCAGGGGCAAGGATGGGTTATGTCGGACTTACACCGACTAAAACCGCCACGATTGTCCCGCTTTATCGCCTGATGGCAGGGTCACGGGAACGCTTTCGCTCACAACCGCGACACTGCCGGCGCTGGCCACTTTCGCAATCCCACCTCGGGACGGAGGGATGAATCCTTCCTTTCCAAGTCGCGCCGGAACATGTAGAGCGCCTCCTCCTCGGCCTTTGCGCATGAGGCAGATTCCATGGGGGCCACGGAAGAAAACCTCTACCGGTTCTCGAACCTGGAGCGGTCGCTTCGGGCCGGTGCTTCGCCGCGGGCCGGCCGGATAGGTTCCACGTGTGTCGGTCCACGGTTATTAAGCCCCTCCGCCACGACAAGGCGGGAATCCGTTGGGGGGAGAAAGGACAGTACCACGCTGATCGCCAACCTTCACTAGTTGAAAAGGCACTTTAAGAAGAAGAATATTTTGATTTAAAGGGCGCTATAATTATTATAAAATTAATGTTGTAACGAAACTTAACACTTTACATTTAAAGGTTACGAACGCATAGTGTGCTGTGTACAAATCCTTATTATCACCTCGTTGTTGTGGACAGGCGTATTATTTACTATAATTTAAAAGTATTAAATGTCACGTCACGTCATTAATTAGAAAACACAATATAATTTCTGTGCATAATTTTGTTTTATGTAAAATATTACTTTAGTATGTTTAGATATTCTTCGACGTGTAAAGAGAACAGATTTACAAATACTGTATATACGTAGGCCTCTTATCGTATGCATGTGATGATTTCAATATTAAATCTCAAAGTAGACCCAGGTACATAAATTTTTTAAAAATATCACGAAAAATATATGCAAGGGGTTGTGAATAGTGTAAAATAGTCGATGTCTAAACTTCATAAACACCACCAAGTTGCAGTTACTTTGCGTAAATTGTAGCAAGTGGGAAACTTCCCTCACAACCTGTTATCAAAGCACTTACAACGGCTCCGATAACACAGCAACTACTTAAAAGTAGCATCCCCCCTACTATTACAGTAAACATTCGCTTACTTTAGTTTTAATCACGCCAATTTAGTTTAGAATAATCGCATTTGCAATGTTTACATACGTGCTATCTAATACATAAATAGATAAAGATACATAAATAAAACGCCTGTAAGAAATTAATAGCATATTTGACTTACTACAAAATTGCATCTATCTATTAATGTTGCGGCAGATGGTCGGATAATAATTGTTTTAAATTTACAACTACAACTTTATTATATTCATAATTTTTCAACTAAATCTTTGTATAAGTAACCACCAAAGAGGGTATTGTTACAATATTGATTTTTTTAAAAAAATCCATTCATTTGCTCACTAATCATTTACATTACGAAAATTCTAACGATCCCATTGTTAATGACTTTTTTCCTTTCATACTTCTATAATCATATAGTTCATGTAGGCTTTCCAGTCAGATCATCCTCCTCCATTACATATCTAATAGGGTTTCCTTTGTTAGCATTGAAAACGCCTTGAAATAATTTACCTGAACCGGAATCTATTGTTGCTTTCTATTCATGTAAAGGTCCTAGAATTATCCATGTATTTAATCATGTGTTCAAATACGCTTAAAACCTATCCGTGGAGACAATAGGGATACAAGCCTTGTTCAAACTTAAATATATTTAACAAGTTCTATTAAGATTCGTATGATAAGCAAGTTTAATTATTATAATTTACTTATTTAAGATGTTTTTAAAACGGATTATGAAATAAAACTATACAAGTATAAATTTTTTATATGAAATAGGAACATTTTTTTTACAAAATCAATCGAAACAAGTCTTTCAGAACCGAAGCTAATTTTCTTTAAATAATGAAAAACAATTTCATCTTATAAGTAACCTTTTAAACAATAATATAATTTTTTTTCATTTCTGTTTTGAAACAGTCAAAAAGAAAACGGATCCATCCAGTTAAACCGTTGAGCACGCCCTTTTTCTCGAGAACATAGCACATGAAGTTTTCTAACTAGGATTTAATACTGTTAATTACTTTTGTGAAGATAGAAGGAGAAATCAGGTGTTCAGTATGTATTCCAACTGTAACACTAGTCAACCTTAGCGCACTACAATTTAGTTGCGATAATAATCGATCTGTTGGATCTATATCCGAGATGATCTTCGGCAACTGACGCCTACTGACAGTAAAGTAATTCAAAATTTATATATAAATAGTAATTTTTTATATATAATTTCAAACATCCCTTTTAATACTCCCACTGTTAGAATAACTAGGGGTTGTCTTAGGAGTGAGTCAAGATTATTTAATATATTTAGATCATTATAATATTGTTTTGTTTTTTTTATTAATTTATAAACAAATTCCATTTATAATATTGGTTTAAAGATGTAATGTTTTCTAGTTTAGATATCAAGAGCTCGGAGTTAAGTGCTCATTTCTTTTCGTTAAATTTTATTGAATATTATTAATGAACATTATACTAAACTAAATAGAATTATTATTACGTTGGACGTATAATCAATAAATTCCTTTGTTGTTTGTAAAGGAAATTTTTATTTACTTTTATGCAAGAATTTTCGCATCGTACCGCGCCACTTCGCGACTTCCCACTTCCCGCCCGTTCAAATATGAACGCATCTGCAGCGTATGAATAAACAAAACTAAACGGATGATACCGCAGCACGGGACTGACATATGGCTTCCGTTATAACGTAGATATTGTGGGTCTACTGTGTTCTAAGTTACAATAAGTAACAACTATTAATGTTACGGACACAAACTCTGTTGCCGGAGAGCGTATAGGCTCTAACGCCAAACGGTGATATGTTCCGGTTTGAGTACCGCTGTCCATAGCTCTTTATATCGATAAATGCATGATAAAAATTAAGAGCATGCTATCAACTAAGAAATAAACTAAATACTGTCAAATTACTAAATTATGATGATGTAACATCTTAAGTCCCCGAACCAAATACGGAGCTGAATTATTAGATATTTTTCTTACAGACAACCCTGTCGCTTACCACCAAGAGAATGGCAGACTAATTAGGTAAAGATTGACCATTTTTTTTTATTTATTCAAATCGTTAGCCGATAGACAAAGCAATCCCCCAAACATTGTGTATAATAAATAGCGAATTCACACAATGTCCGCCTGCTGTGGAGCTCCACATTATTTTGTACAGAGGATAAAATAAAAAAGTACGTATATGTTGCTTATACAAATGTCCAACGGAAGCGAACTTTTCCCTGTTTCACAAATTGTAATGGCTTTACCGTAGGAAATTTTCGAACATTTGTTTAGTTAAAAATTTTACACAACATTGTTGGATACTTGTTACTCCACTGTTTAAATGTGCAACAAGTGATAGTAACTTGAATTTGGGTGAACGCAATTTTGTTGTGCACATTCAACAACAAACACATTCTTAATGTCGTGATAACTGTGATAAGTGCAGTCGTAAATATAATGCGATTTAATATTCCAGGGTTGGAACCCCATTGAGCTTTAGCTTCTGGTGACGGTTCCATCAATCCACTTAGCGTAGGGAATAAACGGCCTTGAGTCTTTTGTTCTCAGAAAAGACCCTGCTTCTCTAACTGTGGGAGATATAGTGGACTTCAATTTATTAATATTATTAGGTAATTGTTTTAAAAACTTTCGACGATAATAAAGTATTTATGACAAAAACCTCAACAATGCATTATAGATGTCATCTGCATATAATAAACTTGCTTTAAACTTGTTAATGAAATGTTTTATTTTCTTCCCTATTCATTATAAAAACTTCTAGTATTCCAATATATATGGCGTATCACTTACTATTAAGTAAACATTCTCGTCATAAATTTGTTGTATATTCTATTGTCAACTTTACTTTTGAAAGGATGCTGTAGCTAGTGACACTATTGTGTTAGTGGCACAATTTTATGTATCTAGGCGAGTCGATTATTGTGTACACATTTTAACAACTAGTCTCTGTAGTCCTAATCACTTTATCCTTTCAAAGAAAATACAAATCATTCCAATAGATGTGTTTCTTTACGAAATATATAAAATATTATAGACATTTATATTATAATACTTTTATTTCGAAATGCTTACTTAACAAATTACGAAAAATAACTAAAGTCACTTAGCAACATAATGTATCTTAACTAAGTAATATCACATATCATCAGCGACATTTCAATAACCTTTAAAAAAAAACTTCGCATAACATTTTCATAAAATGTTCTCCATTATAGATTTTTGGCAAGTCACGAGTTGTATCGATCACAGTAAATACTCCAAGTATCAATAAAACTAATCTATCGTGTATTTATACGCTATAAATAATAAATATAAGTACTTCCCAAATATTTATAAAATATAAAAAATACTATGTTACTATAACAGGTAGCAAATGGATTGAAATGTATAGCGTGTAAGTACAAAAATCATTTCAGTTTCATATATCAATATGATCGTTTCACGAAAATTATATATTTACTATATATATATATATATATATACAATTTACGTTCCAATAACTAATTTTAATATCCATATACAGGAGATGAATAGTAATATGTTCATAGAGCTCAAGCATGATGCAGACGAGGTGCCATTATTGTTCATTAGGACTACCGGCCACCAATGCGTTATGGAGATATATTGATTATCTGGTTTAGGTTTCTCTGTAGTAACTTGTGCTGACATATCATTAGGGATATAACTACCGCACGTTGGGAACGCAGGCGGAACCGGATCCATGTCCTTATGGTCGCCGACCTTGAACACTAAAGCCATACCGATTTCAACGTGGAACTCTATGTGACAGTGGAACAACCAATATCCAGGATTGTCTGCTTTGAATCTTATGACGGTGTAACCACCATCGGGTACCGTGACGGTATCTTTCAGAGGCGCATTCTTCAGATTCCTTTTCAACAGACCAGCTTTATCGAAATCTTTGATCTCTTCTATTGTCGTGTCGTTGGCTAGACGTCTCATGCCTACGACTCTAAAGTTATGGCCGTGTAGATGGAAGGGATGGTTCGCATCAAATGTGACACCTTCATCAACGATGATGATTTCAACGACGGCATTCTTCTTGACGGAGAGGACGTGTGAACACTCGCAGTATCCTTCTCTGCAGGTCTCATTGATACTTGAGGCATTGCAAAAGTTCTCCGGTGATGGTCTGTCGATGAGCAGTGGGCTGGCGGGCATCTTCATGCTGATGTGATTAAGTTGGGGGGTGTATAAGCGGTTGCTTTTGTTTGGAACTGAAACAAATATCCCTTGTTTTTAAATTCGAAAAACCCACTGAATTGGTACTCAATATAATTTACCGGTCGTAGGTCTTTGTCGCCGGAAACCATCTATGTATGGTACCACCAATACTTCTAATTCCGCCGTCAAACAGTAATTTGTAAACATTAATGTTTTCCGGTTTGAACGGCGTTGTAGCTAGAGCAAATAGTACGGTACCGATCCTTAAAATAATTCAAGGCGCCGAGCACAATGGGATGCTGTGTATATCATCCTATCGACTGATCGACGCGCCGTTCGTTAAATAAAATAAAATTATAACCGCCTACATAACAGTCATAATTTAAGGTCTTTCAAGTATTTCTAAGCAAAATGTTTAATATAGTACATTAAAAAAAAACTTTCATTTCATTTTCCGGAAACATTTATTATTAGTCTTTGATATCAACAAAAACAAACATTTACTCATCATGTATTACCATCATGTAAAATTGTAACGTTTTAATAGTTTTAATTAATAATTAGAGCCTTAATAATTTCGTAGGTTCATAAAGATCTAAATCTAGATATTTATAATACCTTGATAATATCCATAGTAGGGTGACCTGTGGAAATGTGAGTTGTTCTTAGCGTAGAAATCATAAGCCACGTAGAACTGATAATCCGCGATTTCTTTCAAACTGTCGTCGTAGCCCTCCAGTGACCTCATTTCAGCGACGCTGATTGTTTCATTTTCTTCTTCGCCTTTGTTCAGTGCATTTAATTGCTGAGAACAAAAAAAAATCTTATACAGTAAAAATTAGGTAATAATAAGATGTGTTTTGCAGGAAATAATACCACTAGTAGTAAGACTGTTGTTGGAGGCTGTTTAATCAGGGACCATTGCGTCTATTTACGCTGGTAATAGTAGCATGTAAATATTTCTATATTTCGGTTTGAAGGGCGTTGTAGCTAGTGAAATTACTAACGAAACTTCTAATATCTCAATGCGATTAGTATAATGTGGTACTGTGTATATCATATTAGCTAGCACCACATTGTTATTAGTGGACGACTTATCATCAGGTGAAGGTGTCTTAAACGGACAATTAAGTCTTAAAAGATTTTCTTTGATATTCAAACTTACCAGTCCTTCATTGTGCAGCTCTTCCCACGTGGGATCCCCTGATGGTTCATCGTCGGCCGCACCTTCATAATGCAGCACTGCAACTTGTTTCGCTTTTGTAAATCTAAATAAATATTCATAAATTAATCAGTTTATTCTATATCATTTAAGAATACCATCATGATGATCATCAGCCGATAGACGTCCACTGCTGGACATGGTCTCCCCCACTGATCTCCACATCGATCGGTGAAGTATAAGTTAAATGAAATTAGAAATTAATTCTATAATAATACCTATCAATTTTATTTACTTTTTAAGCACCAGCTTGAAAAGGATTTTTGTATGTTTAATATGAGACGCAAAGTACTGAGAGATGATAAACACGTTGCCCATAACAACGCGGCGCTAGTTAGTATGATACACACTGCACCATACTGTGCTCGTTGCCTTGAGACAAATGATGTCAAGTTATTACACCAAGAATTTCGCTAGCTGCAACGCCCTTCAAACTTGAACAGAGTAATATTTGTTGTGCCAATACCGCATCAAGAAACAGACACCAGTGAGATGTTTAGATAGCTACAAAATATCCCATGGTTAAGTTTAAGTATCGTTAACCCAGTAATTTCACTATTTCCCTCATGGACACAAGATGGAAGTTATTTAAGTCAGAAATAGGCTCTTCCGTGATACTTAATCGATATCTAGAGAACTACCAACGCTAAAATAAACTAAAACGTACTGCGCTTGCCAACCCGCATGCCAAGCATAAGGCAATGCAAACATTGTCTAATTGGGAAAGCTTCGGTTCAGCGTTAGGATATCGATGCTGTAATGATGATGGAATGATATCCAATCTTTACCTTTCATCGCAATCCATAAGTCCCCTGAATCGAATCCAATAATTGCTGATATCGTTGTTGGCTTCTAGTACGAAATCGTACCTTTCACCCGCGTACGTCACCAACGATGTTGCTACAACAAAAACAAATTGTTTATTAACAAATAAAAAAATGTTTGAATAAAATAAGTATTCATCCATCCCACAATTGGGATATATTTTCTTACAAGGAAATGTTCAAGCCCAATATCACATGAGCTGTACGAGTCAAAATCATTACTAAGCGCTACACCTTCATCAGATATTAGAGGTGTTGTTCTTCAGAAACCGGAAGCTGGAGTACAGCGGGGATCGAACCCACACCTCTTCGATGCATTACATACAAACGGAACAAACTGAAGCTATCATCCCTTTCATAACTTTATTATTGAACTTCATTTGTAATATCGAAGTCAAAATGTTATTATACAAATGAAGGTTTCACCAAACTTTTTCTTTTCATTATGATATACTCATAGTTCATCAATAATCACTGAAACATATATACAACACACATACAGACAAACGCACAGAACTTTACAATTTTTTTTTTTAAATATTTTTTTTATTTGAATTTATCTACTTTTAAAAGATTCCGTTTACGCAACGATGAAAATGGGACAGAGCGCTGTTTCCTGAGATACAGGTTAAATTCTTAGTTCAGGAACCAAAGGCTTTAAGTTTCGAAAACATGTAAAATAATACAATAAGTTATCTTTACAGTTTGATTAAAACAGTAACTGAAAAACATAAGAACGAATTTTTTTTGTTTTTCTTTATATTATAAATCTATTGAATTGAAATAAACTGATCTATTGGAGTATCACAATAGATCAGTTGCAGTATTCATTCAGAGCTTACCTTTCTTACGTATATGAAATTACAAAATTGCAAATTATGAAAACAGAAACATTGATATTAATCGTAAAAAAGTTTCTTTATTCTTTACTTAAAAACTTATAAGTTACCAGTATTATTAAAAAAATAACAAGTTACTCTGGAGTTCATTATAATGCTTTCACATCTTTTCTTCTAACTTTAAACCAAATAAGAAAATAATATATTATAAATATAAATTAAATTAATATTACTTGAACTATTGTTTCTAATCATCATCATCATCATCATCACCTCGTGGAAGTTTATTGTATCCATTATTTCTGATACATATTTAGATTTCAATTGCTGTACATTGTTTATTCTACCACGCGAGAGGAAGAGTATCACATGAAGCGATAACTTAACGTTAGAATGACAAACACTACACCATATTGTACCTATGCTTTGCGACATAAGATGTAAAGTCTCATTACCGTGGTAATTTCACTAGTAATAACGCTCTTTAAATTATAAGTAATATTTGAGTTATAGTTTGGCGGTAGCATTAAGAGCCGCAATTATACTTTTCTAGATGATGTCAAACTAAAGATACCTTTCCGAAATGTTTTCTATACTTAAAATAAACTTCAAGTTACTTATTGTTAGAAATGGTATTATTCAAATTACCTGTTATTGGCTCCAGATCGTAACCATCGGATGCGATAACAGTAATGTTATGCCCATCAACTGATAACTCAATGGGACAGTTAAGGAACTCTGCATTGATAACGCGGAAGCGATATTTATAACCCTTTAAAAAAAACATTAAAAGTTATTATTATTATTAACACAACATTTATTAATAACATCACAGAAAAACATAAAATTTTAGGCTTTATAATTATGTATAAGAACATACAAGTCAACTTGTTCACTTGATATCTGAAGTTATATTATGTTAGTTTCTATCTTATTAAACTTTTTAACTGCGACAGTGTAATGACTAACTTATCCTTGTAACATAGAGATAGTTCAATTCCAAGATCACAGGGTTTGGATGGTGTTAAGGTTTCTTCGAACTCGCTTGGCTAGCTCTAAACTGACTTTTGCCGTCATCATCGAATGTCAGGATATTACGGACGAGAACGCTTTACTATACATAGCTTGATTGCCAATTAATATTAAGTAAAATCAAGTGTATGAATATTATCTAAAAATTTATTCTTCTTTATCTTTTTTAATATTAAGAAGGTATAGAAATCAATTATGATTGATATAATGATACGTTTTCTTTTATTTATACGTTGTTTGTATACACACCTTTTCCACGTCAAATCTAGCCGATTTCATATATGATGGGCTGGTGGTTTCATTGAATATTCTAAAGCGACCGACGCCATTAATCAGCAGAGTGGGGGGCTTGTTGTCACCGATCGAGTGGTGGTGATCGGTGAACATCGAAACCGACAACTCGTGGATCCAGTCGGTGACAATCATGACGTGTTCGGACCTGAAACCAAACAAATTCAACCTCAATGTGGTCATCATTTCTCGTAATGGTTACATTGATGGAAAGTATGAAGCAGACCTACTAAAATATCGAAAACCTATTTTTGACTTTCTTTCTTTTGTGCAAAATTATCATCACACAAAAGAAAGAATGAGTTGATCCGTACGACAATGAAAGATCGAGACGTGGTGGAAGAAATTAAAAGGAAGAAGTAAACCTGGGCTGAATACACACGACTCTTTGCTGAAATGAACTACAGTCACAGGGTGGAGAGATCCTGGAAAATAACAGCGGAAATGAAAATCACCGAACAGTTGGAAAATTTATATTTGCCAACATTTGGAGAGAGGATAAAAGAAGACAGGAAAATCAGAGAGGAGGCGTATGTCTGTAGACGACACAGTTATGTTGATATAGATATATAGATAGATTCTATAGTTTACAAAGTCGATTTGTCTAAAAAAAAAATTCCACTTTTAGGTTATCTTCCACTTTATTAGAATAATAACGAAAAATCTATTACTGATGGTTAGCATTAAGCCGGCTCGGTATGCTCCAGCATACCAATAAGGTAGCTTCAACAGTTCCTTTATCAGTCACCAAAAATTACTTTATTCCTGCTTGAAATACGCTGTAGCTAATGAAAATACTGAAATACGATTCCTAATACTTGTTTCAAAGCGTTAAACGACGGGGTGTAGTGTTAATCATCCTAACTAGACTTACATTGGTATAGACAAACGTATCATTCACTATCGTCTATTTATCTCGCTCGTCTCATCTGTACATAGAGTAAAAAAAAAACAGATAATGTTACATTTTTTTTATACCATAATTTGTTCTTCCATATCATATATAATAGGTTACAGTTAAACTATTATCAGTAAAACAAAACCCGAAGTATCTCATCTAATAGCTTTCGATTATTCGACAACCGACGATTATGCGGCGATTATAACTAAAAGCTTCGCTATTTAATAACAGTGTTGCCATATAGTACGAAGTAAACAAAAGCGAAAAGCATAATAACTAAACGAATTAAATTTCAAATCGATAACGATTAAATTGGCTTCACTTTGTGTTCATTTACATCTAATCTACGAATGACTACAAAAGTATGTTATTATCTAATATCAGTGGCCGGGCCCCCACTACTCGATATAGATCTCTTTCAAAAATCTTTCTCTATTATCAACTTTTTTTTTTTTTAATGGAGACGAGCGAGTTGTTCACCTGGTAAGCAATACGCCCGGTCATGACAACGCGGCGCTAGCTAGAATGGTATACAGAGTCGTCGCCTTAGACATAAGATGTTGAGTCTCGTTACCCTAGGAATCACACTAGCTATGATACGAAGCGAGGAGGCGTGGAGTGCTGGCGTCGCCTTTTGCGAACAGGTGATGTCGCAAAAGGAGGCTGCGGAGAGGGGGAGAGAAAGAACTTCTCTACTCTCTATTCGTAGTCAGAGACCTGGGCGACGGAGATGAATGAATAATAGCCTCCAACCCCCATAAGAGAGGCTACGGCATCGAGTTAGGGGGCCGCTTGTTGCCGTATATCAAAGACCTCGAAGTGGCGTTGTGCGTTAGTGAAAGGTGGGGAGTGGCAGCTCCACTCTGAGGCGAGATCCTATAATCGATCAATGCCGCTGGGACCGCGGAAGTATGCGCAAGCGTTCCCGTAGTTCCGACCAAGGGTCTTGAGAAGGATACCGTGGGGTTTTAGCCGGTAAGAGTCCGGTATAATTCTACTGCTGACCCGGCAGCAGAAGAGTATCCGATGTAGGATTTCCGCACTTCAAACTCGAACACAATAATGTTTGCACACTACTGTTTGGAAGCAGAAATAAGAGTTGCGGTGGTACCCACCTGGACGATCTCCGGCAACAAAGACTTGCCACCAGTAAAACTCAACTTTATATGAAGTACTACCACTTTACAAGAAATGCTATTCTAAAGCCCTATTTTATGTAGTACTTAATTACAGAAAATTTATATGTCTATAATCTATTAATAACCCCAATTAAAATTTAATATATTTCTCTCTCTCTCTTTCTCTGTAATCGTTTTTTAATAAAGCTCCAACACTAGCTGTTAGAACCAGTGCTTTAGAATTCTCTTTAAAATACACAAAAAATGAGAATAAGGGTAAGAGTCAATACAAAACGTATTTTTTGTCATATATTATTCACCTATCGTAGTCATAAAGCTTGCCATGTGGATCCAGTGTCTTCGGTTTCCTAATTATTAATGCACCCGCAGCGCCATCAGCTCTTTGCATACCTGAATGCGAATGCCAGAAGTGGGTTCCAGCGTGAGATGCTTTAAACTGGTACCTGCATAACAATAAGGTTTATAAACGTGACAAAGAGAAGACACTCCCCATATAGTTAATAGTTATATTGCTACATTATGTTACCTAAATGTTGATTCAGGCAAAATTGGACATTGGGTGACGTAAGGTGTTCCATCCATATAAGGTGTACCTCTTTGATGTTGTCCATGCCAATGTACCGTGGTGCTTTCAGTCATCAGATCATTTTCAACGTCGACTACTATTCTATCATTGTGACAGACCTGAAAAGTGTGTGAGAGAATTAGATATTTGATGTACACATTTCGATTGTAATTAATAATGTTTGACTAACCTCTATAGCTGGGCCTGGCATTTTTCTATTAACAACATTTAAAGCTCTACTTATACCATCAGCAGGTATACAGTCGATTCGCGAACAATCGCTCGCATTAAATGGACAATTATAGCAAGCCTTGCTCATAGTTTGATACCATTCTAAATTGAAATGATAGAAGCAAACCATTGGCTCTCCTCCTTCTACACATTCCCGTTGACACGGATGGTCATCGGTTATCAATTCCCCAGTGACTTCATCATACTGTACATGAGCTCTGGGGCTAGAGTTTTTGTATGCAGATTTATGCGAACCCCTTTTAATCTTATCTTCGATCTCATTAACTTTATGATTGTTATTAAACTCAGTTATATTTTCCACTTTTCTTTGATACAACAAATCATTAATTGATTGATTATAAATGGCTGGAACTAATACTCTTGAAGCGCTTTCCAGACTTCTAAACGGCTCACTTCTATTCAACACTTTAATGTTTGAAGTATCGTTGATTACAACATCCTCGCCTGTATTTAAACCTTCGACATCATCACTGTCTTGATTTTTCACATATTGCGAATCATTTCCGACTGCGTCCTCTACTTTTTCAAATGTTAATGCTTCGCTGTTATATTCTACAGTTGCATCATCAGAGAGCGATTTACCCTTCGTTATTTCTTTTGTATCTATAACCAAAAAAAGAGGGTTTATACATATTGTTGACAAGTTGATGCTTTATTCATTAATTTGACTTTGTTTAATGTTAGAATACAAAAAGTTAATTAACATTCAAACTATATATGACATAAAAACACTGTTCAACGTCATAATATATGTATCAGGTCTTCCTGTGGAATTCATGCATATTAAATATGACAGTATTAAGTATTACACGACACTATGAAATTAAGAAACGATTACGTTAGAGGCAGGTTTAAGTTCCTATGATCACTGATAAATACTGTAAATATTGTATGTCAAAAGATGTCCGTTTGTTAAGACTGCTTTTAACTTGCCAACGATGAAGAGTAAACACGGAAGACCCTATGCCACTTGGCCCATAACTGTTCAAAACAACTTAAAAGAAGTCCTCAATAAAAATTCCATCGCAAATAAGTGTTTCTTGAACAGTCATAACAAAAAATGCCGACTTAAAATAAGTGGAACAATGGCTCAGTAGAGTAGTAGTAGAAGTAGTATTTGATGTTTTTTTTTTATTTGGCAACGTTATTAGAAACGCGAAGTTACAAAAGAACAAGACGTTTACCCGATGGTTATTGATTCCTGCAAATAGTACTAAGCAGCGGATAAGATTTTGCTAGAAACTTTAAGGCACAAGATACTAAGTCCCGTTACCTCAACAATTTCAATGGCTACAGTGCCCTCCAAGCTGATACAGAAATGTTCCGCATTAGAAATAAACGATGAGTACTATCAGAATTTTACAAATTCCACCCAATTTCACGGTACAGCGTTTAATTTTAACGTTCACTATATTTCACAGTACATGTTTACATTTAATGTGTTTGATAATGTATAATGCATGTGTAGTGGAGACGCAATCGCAAGGCTGTCGCAAACCAATTGTAGCTCCAACTATCAAGGCGTCCTGAGTTGCTCAACTTAATCGCGCCATTCATCTTATACCTATACACCACGCTCTTAACATTTTGATGCTTGATCTTAAAGAACCTTTTTTTTCAGAAGACAACAGTCTTCATACTGAATCATACGTTTATACAATAGCATTCACAGTTTACAATTTGTCTTTTCATCAAAGAGTTAATTTTAAATCAATGCTTTTAACTAGAAGTACAACTTAAGACATTTATAATAAATTGAGAAACGAAATAAGGTAACTTGTATTCAAATTAAGTTATACATTAAGGACCATAGAGAAACAGAGACATTTACTAATGGTAGGTCTCCGTTGCCAAACACCTTTTAGGGAAGCAACACCGTCGGCGGTGTTGAATAAAACCGATCTTGGTCTTAGTGATGCTAAAAAGCACGACCAAGACGGAATGAATAAGAGTAAGACCAAAACCAAGACCTATTACCAAATATGCAAAAATGAATATGCAAAACTAAGACCAAGGTAAAAACTATATAAGTAAAACCAAGACCAAGACTAGAAGTATTTAAATAACACTAAGACCAAGACCGAACTGACACAATCAATATCAAGATCGTCCAAGTTTTTATCTTATTCTTGTTTTGCTCATCACTACCTGCTAAGGCCTTTCCTGTGATGTCTAATCATTACTATATCCCGATTAAAAGGGGTTATAGTGTTCCATAATGACCCAAACGACAAGCACAACATTGTGCAATGCACATTGCATTAAATCCGCCACGTTGTTACGGGTAACACTGATTATTAGATGAACTTTATCTCAACACATCGTTCATTAAAAATGACAAGGCGAATTCTCCCTACGATTGAAAAGATTTTCAAAGCTGTCACTCAAGAATGAACTTAAAGGAAATGTAATATAAATTATCCACTATTACGGTCAGTACAAATAAGTGTTTTTTTTTATTTAATTAAGCGATGAGACGAACGTAACTGTTCACCTGATGGTAAGTGATACGCCTGCCCATAACAATGTGATGCTAGTTTGAATTAAAGTAAAGAATTATCACATTGCGCTCGACGCCTGAGACATAAGATGTTGAGTCTCGTAACCGTGTAATTACGCTAGGTGGGGCGCCTTTAAAACCGGAACACAGTAAAATAGCACAATATTGTTTGGCAGCAGAAATAGGCGCTGCAGTGGTAACCAATTAGACGGTGAAAGACCTACCACCCTTAATAAATCTACCTAATGATAAAGAGTGTAAGGGGTCCTACACAACAACTTACGAGATCTAAGGCCTAACATCCTAACCTCACCTGCTCGTGATAAACCCTGCTAATCAACAAATGAAGTTAGGCTCTCACCAACTCGCCTAATAGCCAGCGTGATAGGGAATCCCCTCTTATGAATCCCTAGCCAATCAGTATGGAAATTTTTTTAAGAGGCCTATGTCCAGCAATGGAAATCTATAGTCTGAAGATGAATGATGTTTCATAGAATTATGGAACAATGATAGTGGGTCATAAGAAAGCATCAAGATGCTCTGATCGCCTATGCATTTCACAATACATGTAGAATGCGATTCAGCTGAAATCCGCAAGTAGCGATAGGGCCTGTGGGATGGGGCATTATTGTGTAGATAAGGCGCTTTTATCTTGGACTCCTTTTACGAATGTAGGCAGGCTTAACGTAGACTCAAAGGAGGGCACACAATAACTCCTAAATTATTTGGGCTTAGTGTAATATTTCGTCCTTAAAAGTAATTACTCTCCTTGTATCCCGAACACAAAGCTATGCGATATTAAAAATATAAAACCCTGGACATTTCTTATTAAAGCATTGTATAAATATTTCTTTCTAAATCATAAACAGACAACCTGTACAACGTACTTGTAAAAAGGAGTTCAGGAGAAGTTTTAATTTGTATTCCTGTAATAAAAGAGGATGTTACAAAACTTTTTATTTACTGAAAACTATAAGGACTGTTTCACTCCAATTATAATTAAACTCTGGACCCTGAATCTGTTAGCTTAAGATAAGAATAATCCTTACAAGCGACAGCACATTAAGAATGAAATTTTCTGTAAATTTCATACTCCAATAAAATACCTAGACCTTGACCCCAAAAATATTTTAATGATACATAGGAAAATCGATACTCACCAGTTACAGAAAGAACGAGCGCCACGAAGCAAACAGTGAAATGTATACCCCTGTACATTGTTGAAAATCTGAAACAAAACAATTTTTTTTATTATTATATATGTATGTCAACTATGTAAAGAATGTTATTCATTCAATATAATACAAAATCATTTCAAGACTTTCAGTGAATATATTTAAATGTAGATATACCTCAATAGTCTCTAGTAACACAGACCAGTGGCAAGTCTCTGTAATTGGAGACCGTTTAATTGTACTACTGCAGGGAAACTGCCACACAGTAGTGTACAAACATTACTATATTCCAGTTTCAATAGAGCTGTAACTAGTGAAATTACTGTGGTAACAATATATAACGTTACAGGGCGAGGAGTACAATGTGGTGCTGTGTATATCATCCTAAGGTCGGCAACGCGGCAGTTGTAACTGTCCATGAGTCAGTGATCACTTTCCACTCGGTGAACTGTTCGCTTGTTTGCCCACCCTTCCTATAAAGAAAAAAAACTAGCGCCACATTGCAATTTGTAGGTGTATTCATTTATCATCAGGTGATCGTCTCGCTCGACTCATCGCTTTATCTAATTAAAAAAATGATCTACCCCCAGTACCTCATTACTATACCATATTTACTTTTCTAGAAGTCCATATCGGATATGAACATCCTGTTACATTTATTACTAATAATAGAATATGAATTTCACTATTGCAGAACTTTGGATGGCACTCGAGAAAGACAGAAATAGTTGATAATTTCCTATACAATATGTTAGTTAAGATTTTAGTTTAAAATGAGAGAATAAAACATAATAGACACAATAAAGGAGACTGACTGGCAGGACCTCGCAGACTACTTCCATTTTCATTAAAAATTTATTCTATTTTCTTTTCCTACCTTCGGTTAAGACAATTGCTCGCATTTTACAATCACGATATATTTCTTTTTTAGTAAAAACCAACAACTACTGTTTTCAGATAAAATCTGAAAATTATTGCTTTGCATCAACAGGGCTAATAAGATCCTAGTCAATGTCACAAGAAGTTTTTTAATGGTTGTAGGTCTCTGCTATCGAAGAGCATCTACGTAGCTACCGCCTCAGAGTCTATTCCTGCCGCTAAAAAGACCTGTGCAAACATTACTGTGTTCCGGTTTGAAAGGCGTTGTAACTAGTGAAATTATTGTAATCGTCACTAGTTAGTTCTTAACTAGAGATAAGATCTTATGTCTCAGAGACAAGCGCATTGTAGTGCAGTGTATATCATCATATCATCAGGTGAACGTCTAGCTCGTCTCCTTGCTTGATAGGGTTTTATCCATTCATAATTATAATGATCATGACATCTAAACATTTCACGATGCCTAAAGTATTTGAATTGTCATCCAGTATTACTGATATGGAAGGCTGCTTCGTATTCCCAACCACATGTTCATGTTCACGTAAAAATTCAAACCGTGTATTTTAAAATGAACATTTTTGAGGTTGTAAGGGATGTAAAAATATGTACGCAGGGATTAACGGATTTTTGGTTTGAATTTGGTCGTATATTGCGAAATCCCTTTTTTCATCACACTCGCTGTTGACAGAGAAAATGCCATATGAATATAAACTGGGTCCATATGTAACTAGTTTTTATAAGTACTTCCATAAAAAATTATTAAAAAGACGAATGTATAGTATTGTATAAACAAATACAATTAATTTCGAAAGACATTAAATAAAATAGTGAGTGTGTACACACATATACACACATATATATATATAATAGTATTTTGGAGTATAGTATAGTAGTATTAACTTTTAATTCAAACTCTCTCTTGCTTTTAACTCACTCTTCAAAGGCACGGTAACGAAAATCCAAATTCCCTTAGTAGTTGCCGGTCTTCGAAAGAAGATGACAGTTTAAGAAGAAAAAGATAGCCAACTCTGGCCGCCTCTATATTAATAAGATATAGTCTCTGCAAATAAAAAGAAGATCATAATAAGATCAGTTAGATGTAAAGTCCCAATTTCTAGGTATTTCTGGCTAAATTGAGTTTGAATTAAGCATTTATACCTTCCTTTACAGAAATCATCAAAAAAGAATAGAAAGAAACGAGCTATGTGCAAGAATACAAAAAAATGCGATCTTCCGACAGCATTCATAAATTCTGGAGATAGTCTTAAATTCCTGTGCTATTGCAATGTCAATTCACGACACCATTCAAATGTAATCTGAAGGTAGATACGTAATAAATGTATGAGAGTCAAGGTTCTAACTTAACACGATACCAGTACGTGTTAAGATGAATTGCCGTTACCCTAAATTCAACTAGTTTTACGAGTCAATACTTTTTTCGGATACCCACTACGTTAATAGTACTGTGAGAACATTACCGTCTTTCTAATTAAGAAGCTCTGTAGCTAAAGAAATTAGTGGTGTAACGAGATTTAACATTTTACGTCTCAAGGAGAAGAACATGTGACGCAATTTGTATTATCAGATAAATGTCGCGCTGGTATCCTCTAATAAAAAAGTACAAAAAGTTCATCGCAACTAATATTAGTTATATACATTAGTAATTGTATTTAACGGAGACTGGTAACACTTGCTGTCGCTTCTTCCAATATTAAATTATTCTAACTAGACAGTATATGCTGGTGCATCAACTACCATTAGATAAGGATCCTTGTCGTCATCTCATCAAATAAAAATCACAGACTACCAGAGGCAATGGCAACACAGTAAGACTTATCTTTTCATAACAAACATTTGACCTATATTTCAGATAGTAATTGAAACTAGTTGGGGATAATAAAGAGTTCTCGCTCAGAATAAGGTTTAACAGCTGGAACAAAGGTATGCTGTTGTTGCGGTATAGAATATTACGGTAGATAGCCAGAGATTGGAAATATCGCTAATACCAACCAAACTACAAATCGCCCGGGTATTGAACCAGGGACCTCTGTGTTACCGAGGCAAGGCTATGTGGAAACTGAACGTGTGTAGAAGCAAAACAAACCAGTCACATGATTGTGATGCGGTCTGATGTAACGCCGTTCCGTTGAACGACCTCTGGACTTATTCTGACATCTCAATGCGATACATCACGAGATTGTAGAGCGATAGTCACAAACATGACTTTCCATTGTAAATACAAAATTTATTACAAAGTTCTTTAAATGTACTTAAAGTTATTATGCTAAACTATATAAGAAATACTTTTTAACATTAACTTCATCAGCAACATCACCCGTTAGACGTGCACTGCTGGCATGCTATCCAGCTGCCTTCACAAAATCGTCGGGCCAGCTGTGGGGGTAGGAAGCAACCAACACTGCTCCTTACGCTATACTGTCGCCATTCCAGGGCATTCCTGGCCCATCAACCGACAGTCCTTCGAGCGTGTATACTACTATTACATATATATGTCCTGCCCATCGTCACTTGAGATTAGCAACCTTTTGCTCTACGTCGGCGACTTATTTTTATTGACCTGTTTTTTATTTGCTACAAGCTACCTTCATTTTAAATACTACAACTATGTAGTGAATATAAAATAGAACTAATTTAAAACTGTAGTTACACTAAGTGAATTTTCAGTTAACAATACATAAGGAAAAAGCATTCAGACGAAATTAAACTCATGTAATAAAGCAGCAGTCAGGGTCAAATAATTTTATTACACGTTTAACCTCAAATTCAAGTTAAATTATAAGATATGCTTTAAGTAATAAAAAAGTGCAGAAGACTTTGATAGTTTTTTACGTTTTTTTTTTCATTAATACTTTACGGCTGAAATGCAAATTGGTATCTTCCAACCAATGTTTGAAGTAAAATATTTATAAGGATGTTCAAACAAAAGTATATAAGTAATAATCTTTATTACTTCAAGCTTGATAAGATATGAAGTTTCTAGATTCTGAGCAAGGTTTACACATACGGTACAGAAGCTGCTGTCCTCTCCAATGACTTGACAATTTTTTTTTGTGTAAAGCAAAAAAAATATTTAACTGACTAGATATTAAATTCTAAATCTTAATGTGTTTCTCAAATATCTTTCTTTTCGTGTTATCATTAAAATTCTATGCAATGGAATAGGGAAGCTGCAGATTTGTAACTTTTTACACAGATACCGCCAGAGCGACCACTCATAGTGCCTAATAGTAGTATAAAAACATTGCTGTATTCCGGTTTGTAGGGCGTTTGTAGTTAGTGAAATTATTCGGACATAGATACTTAACGTCTTATATCTGAAAGCGACGACTATCATGCGGTGTAATGTTTATATATACATGAGATGAAATTTAATAATGAGATTCGTTTGTCGTTCATTTTTACATCGCATCGGATTCGTTTTAAAATCGCTGAAAATTTCCAGAATATGTCAGCGACATTGGCTGTTAATCATAATGACAAACTAGAATCTGTGTCAATGACGATGGTTATGTTTTACATTTTTACCGACAATTCGTTTTTATGCTTATATTATTTGAAAATTATATTTATTAATATTTTTTAATTAATAATTTAAACTTATTTATAGCATCGTAACGGCTTTATAAAAAATAATAACTGAAAAGTAGTTTATAGTTAATCGGGAAGTTAAAGCGACAATGGTTTGACCAGTCAACCAATCGACCTCAGCATCTATATTACGATGGACCTTGCCAAAGTACATTTAGATGGGTAACGTGACTAATCCTAATATGTAATATCAATGTCCACGTCAACAATAACATAGGAACACCTATTGTGCTTGGGGAATAATGGGTACTCTGTCAGAGGCTACTAAATATCGGTGTATCTTTGCGGAAAACCTATATCCTGCAACGGACGTCTTCCTGATAATAATGATGATGTTAAACCTTTCATAAAATTCCAACTCTTCAATTAGCTATTAATAAAGTAGTTACTGAGGTAATGAAATCAAAATAAAACCGGCTAAGATTTTCCTCAACGATAGTTGATTTCGTACAGCCAAACATTCATCATTGACCTTGTAAGGATACTGCTGATGAGGCAATAAACTATAAGAAATATATGCAACGTGACTTTAACCACATTATCCTAACCATTTAATTTTAATTACCATTTATCTTAGAAAACAGTTATGGTTAAAATACTATTGAAAAAAAAAATTGTATAATGTTATAAGTAAAAAGGAAGATATGGAAATCACTCCAAAAGCATTCAAGCGGAATTGCTTAGTAAACATTTATTCTGTTCACATAAATATAAACGTCCAAGAGTTGAAGACGGAAATTGCAGATCTTAAAACTTAACCTTAAAATTTGATAATGTTGTTCTTCTTTGGGTATGGGGAAAAGTGTGCTCTGAATTTCCTCATTGATTCTTAGGACACTTGAGACTCCAAGAATCTCCTTTTAACAAAGCATTGCTATTACGCCACGGAGGCTGTTAATAATAATGATAATTAATTGCGCAAATTCTTGCTCAATTCAAATTATTCATGAGTAATAGACACAGGTTATAATAATCTTGATGTAAATGATGCGGAAGTATTCTCAGTCAATGTAAAAGGTTTCAGCTTCATCGCGGTAAAACAAAGCTGTTTGACCTAACTCCAGCCGTTAGAAGATCCAGTTAGAGATTAAAAATAATAAAATGTTAATAATGTTGATCCAAAAAATCTAAATTCTGAGAACCTCAGTGTTCATGTAACATCCACTAACTCGTACATAGTCAGCATGGTCAATAAATGTTCTATGTTAGTGGTAGGTCTATGTTGACACTGTCTGGATACTACCGCAGCTACTATTTCTGCCCACAAACAGTTGTCTTCGAACAATACTGTGTTCCGGTTTGAACGTTGCTGCATCTAGTGAAATTACTGGATAACCGGACTTAACATCTTATGTCTCAAGACGGCGTGGACAATGTGCTGCTGTGTATGTAAATCTAAACTAATGTATCACGTACTAACAGGTGTTTGTCGCTTTGTAAAGCAAAAAGCAATCTAGTTGCTTGTCAGATAAGTGGAGTCCGATAGATTGGGTGAACTAATTACTTATCTCAGGATAACAATCAAGGATCATAAAATTATATACGGCACTATAAAGCCATTTTAAATTAGATTGATGAAGGACATATAACAAAGAAAGTAATGAGAATGGACGTGGATGGTTATAAGGGTAGAGGAAGACCGAAGAAAATGTGGATGGATTGTGTGAAAGATGACACGTGTAAGAAGAGTGTGAATTCAGATATGACGGTTGAGGGTTATGGAAGAGAAGTACATACTGTGCCTATCCCACATAGTTGGGAAAGGTGCAGGGAGAAGGAAGAAGATAATGGTTATTTTAAAAGGCAAAATTTTAAATCTCGTCACCTAAACCCTTCTATTACTAAAGAGGAAAGAAGAGAGAAAGAAGAGGGGAAGAATTAAGGGAATGAAGATAGAGTAAGGAATGAGATAATTACATATAAAAATAGAAATAAGCAAAATAAAGAAAGACAGGGCCGCGGACACACCAAACTGGGGTAAGGAGCTTAAAGAAAAAAAAAACCCTTCTATTAAATTTAGTGTTTTGGACTAAATATAGGCGATCAATTCAAAACTACCTTATCAATACTTAAATGAGACAGGTTTTTTTTTAATTCCTTCTAAGAATTATTGTAATAATTATAGTGATACCTCAAACCAGTTTTAATGGAAACGAGGTATTGAAGACGTATATAAAACTAGGTGTCTTCAGTGAATTATTCGAAGGAGATAAACGTGAAAGAGATTAGTTAATTATGTCGAAAAGTTAAAATTAAACAATTAACAAGTTGACATAATTTTAGTGATGTTTTGTCACCATTTTTATCTTACCTAGTGGTAAATATGGTAATTATACACCATAAATTACTTTCAGGGTAACGAGGAACCGAGAGAGGTGTGCCAGGATCGTAGCAAGTGGAGAGAGGTGGTCTCTTCCTACCCCATTGGGAACAAGGCGTGATATATATGTATGTAAATTACTTTCAACCCATTTGTTTCCGGTTTCCTTTTATTTAACTAAATGATGATACGAGCGAGATCTTCTACTGATGGTAAGTAATACATTTGCCCATAATAAGGTAGGTCTAGTTAGAATGTACTATACCACATTGTGCTCGTCGGCTTGAGACATAGGTTGTGATCTGATTACTCAATAATTTAACTAGCTACAACGCCTTTCAAATCAGAACACGGTATAGTTTGCACAATAATGCTTAGCGGCAGAGATAGAGGTTGCAGTGGTACACACCTAGATTGTATCCAACCAACAGTAGTAGGGGGTAAAATCACCGTTGCTCATTGACATCCCTCTTCTTGTCTTTTGACTATTCAAAAAAAAATCATCAGTTGACAGACGTCGACTTCTGGACGTAACCATCCGCCAAATATTGCCACTCGATCGAGTAGGGATTTATATGGGGGGACCTGGGACATTTCCGAACACGCTGACCCAATGCGAGTTGGCGGAAGCCAGAGCTCTTGTTCGTTAACAGGGTGCACGAGCAGGTGAAGTTGGCTTGAATCCCGTGAATTGTGCAAGAACTCTTACAACCCTCAAATAACTATTAATGAATATTATAATAATTGTTATATTATTACCTAGTAATTGATTTATTAATTAATTCATTATCTGGTTCGTTCTTAATCATTTCGTAACAGCCTATTAATGTCCGTGGATGCTAAATATGTTTGATCTATTTGATATATCGTGATTTAATGAAACTTAACATCTTGAATAGCTCAGCGATTAACAGCTCGCTTTGAACCTCAGAGATCCCTGATGCTATTCACATGTGGAGTAGTTTGTAAAGGTCTCTCTTGAAGTCCACCAGAGTAGCTACTACCCACATAATGTAAATCAGCCGCTGTAGCAGCATTGCTATGTTACTACCGTCGACCAATCAAGTTGAAGAAAAAGTTTCTTCGCGTTTCATATTCCCAAAGACGGTTTTTTTTTCAAAGTTCACTTAAATTTAATTGTGGTATATGTGTACTATTTTGTTCGATGACTTACTGTCTGTTACTGTGATGTTTGAAATCTGTTGGTGCAAGGTCAGAGACAGCCCTTATTGATGGAGCAAGCATTAACACCAGCTAGCCAAACTCTCTTAATTTTTGTTGAATGGCTAAAGATGTGTTTGGTTTCGCGTTATCGTGATGAAAGATCACACCCTTTCTGTTGATCAATTCTGACCGCTTTATCTCAACTTATTGCTTTAATGTCATCAGCTCTTGGCAGCAGAGATCCAAAACGATCGTGCTGCTGGACGGTAAAAGCTTATAGCTCTTCCAACATCAAAATTTGTATTTATACAACAGCAGTTGCCTGCTCGCTTGTTGGCCATAACACCCTCGTAACTCCTTTTGGGATAGGAATTTTGTAAAATCCATTCTTAGCTGACCTCTAAATGACAGAAGCAATATCTCTACCAAATTTTGAGTGTTTACATCTAATAGTTTCGGAGATCTCGTGATGAGTTAACAATCCTCTGGATATCTCCTAAACGTGGTATAGATAGATAACGCTCTACGCTGTAACTCTTTTTGAGGTCTTTTTCTAATGTGTAAATATATACGTATGTATGTATAAGTATACTACTTAAACAGATCTTAAAATATCACATTAGTCATATTATACTGTGGTATTGTACATATTAATATACCTACCATATAAATCAATTAAAAGCATCATGAAGGCACTATAATAAATGGCTTCCTTAAACAAAATGCATACGTTTTTGTAAGTTTTTTTTTTTCAAATTTTAGATATCATTACAATAATTATAGTGAAACTGAAAACCAGTTTTAATCGAAACCAGGTTTTGAAGACGTATATAAAATAGTGTAACAAAAACTCGTATTATTCACATTGATACTACGAGTATATGTGTCATTGAAACATGAACAGAAATTCCCATGAGCAGCCACTTTTATATATTTGCTTCTAGTATTGATACATATAAAGACAGAAATATATATATATATTTTCTTACTACAACAGCATCAATAACAATGTTTCTTATACTGATATTAAAATGACGTTATTTAAATTTTTTGGTTAATCATCTCTTGTGGATGGCATCAATATAAATATTACAAGTAGCTTAGATCTGTTTAAATACGAGTTAAACCTCAACGTCATCTTTTAAAGTGGCGTATAACTGACATTTACTTAGACAAAGGCTGAAACTAATCAAAGTTAAAATAATTACTAGTTAAACGCTAATTGATATAATTTAAAAGATTTGCAGAAAAGTCTATAGCATTTGTTATAATTCACAGGATATGACAGAAAGTATCATTGTTATTAAATGATGTGATCGTAGATTTTTTTGTTGTACGAAGCGAAGAGACGAGAGAGACGTTCTCCTGATGGTAAGTGATACGCCTGCCTATAACAATTTGACGCTAGTTAGGATGATATATACTGCAAATTGCGATCGCTGTCTTGGGACATAGAATGTTGAGTTTCGTTAATCCAGTAACTTCACTAGCTACAGCGCTCTTCAAACCGGACGTGATTAATATTTGCGCACTACTGCTGGACGGTAGAAATGAAAGTTGCCGTGGTGCCTTCACAGACAGTCTCCGGCAACAGAGGCTTACCTACAACTAATTTTAAATGATGGCTGAAGAATGATGGATGTGTATTTTAATTACTTATCTTTCAATAGCAATTTACTTGGACAAGATAGAAACCAGTCAACATACTGTACTCTTCAATCCACAAACTGGGCATCGTTACTACAACAATCCTTATATTGGGAAGGTCTACGATCAGCAGTGGACGTCAATATGTCTGAAATTAATTCAGCACCAAATTGCAAAGGTACAGCCAGAAGCTTGCAATTTGTTGAACATAGGAAGAGGGATGAAAAAGTAGTGAGAATGACATATATACTCCTTAGTAAGAAAAAAATAAATATTCGCATAGCTCAGATACATAATTCGTAATATTAATAAATAAAAAATCTTCGATTCTCTTTAATTGATAACGAGATGATGAATGCCGTGGAGAGCTTTTTGCAGGACCAAGACAATACTTTTTTTTGAAAGAGAATGAAGTCTTGGAAAAGCACTGGAGTCTCTGTATAGAGAGACTCGGAGACTATGAAAAAAAAATTATTAAGTTATCAATAGTCATTATATTCTATCTCCTTCTCTCTACTTTTTGATCCCTTCTCGTGCTGATGATATCATTTCATCATATAAAAAGATTTGTTAATAAATAGTCCACTTAACGTTCCCTCTGTTGGGAATCATAAGGTAAACTCTTTTATCGTTATTTAGGATTTATCTATTAAGATGACCAAGTGCGAGTTGGCGAATATTATATATCAATACTAGGAGTAGTTTTCGGAACGTTTCCTTACAGTGTTTGGCTTCACCGGAAGGTAAGGATCAGTAAGAATGGATTCTGCACCTACTTGTACTACCGCTCTTATAAAAATTTATTATATTTATAATTTTATGATGAACCTACAGTTTACGAAACCAACGCGGAAACTGCATTTAATGAATGCAGCTAGTCATACTTTACGTCTTCAACAGTCTCTTTGAAATTTATTATACCGTTTTTACTACTTATTAACTATATTATAAAAATAATGAATTTCTTTAAACGAATGTTTCTTTGTTTTAAAACTATGTACTGAAAATAATTGATCAAAGAATTTCTTCTTCCAAAAATTTTGATCGAAAGCTTTGCATACTTCACCTGATATTATACATATATAGCAAATATTTTTTATGTTTCCTCTAATATAATAATTTTTTTATTTTTATGAACACAAATTCGTAGCATTTACTGGTGGTCGGTCTCTGTTGGCGGAGGCCGTCAAAGTGGTTACCATGGCAGCGCCCCTTGCAGATGACAAACAGTACTGTGAAGTCATTACTGGGTTCCGATTTGAAGTGGGCGGTAGTTAATAAAATGACTAAGGGAATGAGACTCAACATCTCATGCCTCCAGCATCCAAATTAATGCCACGTTGTAATGAGCAGGCGTATCACTTACCATCAGGTGAATGTCCCGTTCGCCTCGTCGTATCGTTTAAATTTTAAAGCATACTCAAGTGCGTACCGAACCAAAAAAATTGCAGTAATAACTGCAGTAAGGTAACTAAAGGGAATTACCCGTACCGAGTCAATAAAAAAACGGTTTAAACGTGTATTAGTCATGCATATACGTATTTTTATGGTACAGCATTTGGCTTAACACAAACAAGTTTAATTCCATACCTTTTAAAGCATTATCCGTAGAAAGGGCAGGTTTAAATTTAAATTTGCAGTTTATTACATCAGTTTTAATCATTTTACTGCATCAATCACGACATATTCGTGAGAATATAGAAAGTGTAACGAAAGCTTTTAACTTTCTACGCAAAACTTGATATAAGCCTCTCTAGTTTGTAGCTTTGGTACAGAATTGAAAAGTCTGAAAGGTATATTATCTTTAAATAAGTCCATCGGGATTTGTATGAAAAATTTATTATATATTAAGAGATTTTTATAAAGAATGAAATGTTAAGCAGCGAATCAATTTTTTTTTTTTTATTTATTTTTTTTTTTTTTCCTCAATTATTTCATCATCAGGACCAAACTGCACCATGAAAAAGTTTTACTGTCGGTAAGTCTCTACCGTCGAAGCACGCAACACCACAGGTCCTGCCTCAGCTGCCAAATACGCAAACATTACTATGTTCCGATTTAAAGGGCGCTGAAGATAATGTAATTACTGGGGTAACTGGACTTAGCATATGTACTAAGGAGACGAGTTCTACGTAGTGCAATGTATGACATCGTAACTGGCGCAATATTGTTATGGGCAAGCGTATCATATACCATAAGGTGAACAACTTGCTCGTTTCGTATCTTCGTCGGATAATATATAAAAAAAAAAAACAATTAATTGATTAGAAGTTGTATAAGTAATAAATGAATGGAGAGGTCGTACGTTAAATTACTTTAGTTAGGTAAAAAAAGGAAATTACCTTCAGGATTCATTTAATTTATAATCTAACACATTTTTTTATTATGATTACGTAAAACTAAGTTTTTTCTAAAAAATGCATCGAAATTAAAATTTTTGATCAAATATTTAAAATATTTAGCTTGTATTTGAAAAATTTCATACCATAAGTTCATGAAATTACATTACAGTGTTAACTGGTGGTTAAATGGTGCAAAATATATATATATATATATATATTTGTTGCACCATATATATATATATAGAGTTATTATTTGACCAGTTAAACTTGCCCCCAGGTACAGGAACTATTATGTCCATATTTCGATCAAGTGGCAAGTTGCAATATGCGAACAAGATGAGAGGCGCGGAGCTGCCCCACGGGTTTCCCATATAAACATACCCTGGGAAAGTATCATGAACGAATAGCTTTCCTACTTCCGTATTATTTGCGAATTACACAAATTTAATGTTCTGTCAAAAGCCAAAATTTTACTTTATGATAACAATCTCACATCTCTAAGTAGCTCGCTGGCCTAATGGTTAGAGCATGCGGCCTTCATTCTGAAGGGCGCGGGTTCGAATCGCGACATGTACCTATGACTTTAATATTTAAGTTATGTACATTTGTGACCTTTAGTTACAACAGCGAAATACAAACGGTGAAGGAAACCTGCACATGAATTAGAATTTATTCGAAGGTATGTGTGCAGTCACCAATCTGCATTGGATCCGCATGGCCCCATCGTCCTCATATTGAGGGTAGGCTTGTGCCCCAACAATGGAGACGTCAAAAATGTAAATAATTAAATATTGTGTATATATATAGTATTAAACTGTCTATATGTACTATAATATGTCTATGTACTTTGTGTCTATATATCTATATGCAAAATTTCTCAATCAAAAGTGTATCATTTGATGATGATGAAAACTTTAACACGTTTAGATTACTTTAGTATAGATATTAAATATTCCGACCCAAAATAACCCGATAAGAGATCATAATTAATTAAGAAAAAAAAAATCACATTATTCATAATGACTTCATTGTAATTTTACATAAACAATGAGAGGAGAGGTCAAGGTGTCATGCATCTTAGCAACTAGAGTTAGGCAACGTGCGAACGTAACCGGACCGAGTTTACGACTAGGGCTGGCAGATAGAGTTCTTATCAATTTCAATGCGAGAGGAAATCATTTAACTACATCCGTAGCGAGGCGGCTGGGCGCTATCCTTTTAACACGGATATCCCTAGTTCGATTCCAGGGCTATATATTGTGGAGATTAGATGAAGGTAAAGATGTTTCCAACCCCGGCTAATTGTCAGCCTCCTATTATGAATAAGTTATAAAGACATTGTTGTATTTCCGCTGTCAATATATGAAATTCAGAGAATTTTTGGAAAGCTGTAGCGTCCGCAGCTTCATTTTTAATGAAGTAAAAAATTTTGTAAAATACTATTATAGAGTCCTTAGTCTTTGGAAATGGAATTGAAACCAAGCACCTTTAAACCTATGTAAAAAACATATATAACAATAATATTACAAACTATCTATTCATTCATATTTAAATTATTAATAATGCTTTATTATGGTTAATTTTATTTAAATATTTTATTACAGAATTTTAAATTATTTTCATTATTTATTATTATTATATCCTCCTACAATGTCCGAAATTTAAGACACCATTATAAAGTCAAAACGAAAATAGAAAATATACTTAAATATATTTAACTTTTGATATTTTCATTGAAATATATTTTTATTTAATTCAGAATTATTTAAAGAAAAAAAAATAAAAATAGGTAAATTAAAAATAGCTTTTTTTATTATAGTATATGAAATATGTAAAATAAAATAGACAAATAGAATATAAATATATATAAATTTTTACAAGTAAATATTTTGTACTGTAGTTTGGAATTTTTCCTAACTTTTCATTCGGGGGCATCCCTGATATAAAATCAAGTTACTGTTAAGTGCGCGGGGCAGGCCGACTTTAATACAAGTTGAAATATTATGCAAAACGCGTCGCGGGTTTAAGTAAGAGTTGCATTATTAGACCAGTAGTTGAAGGTCGATTAAAATTAAACCATCTTAAATAAAGTTTATTTAACCATTCACCGTATACAAAATGTTTAAAAAATGAACCAGAATTCATTGATCTCTACTAAGAGAATAAGATTAGGGATATATGAGTATATACTATAAAAGTATCATTACTTTTTTCAAGTATACATTTATCTGTTAGATATTATTTATTTATTCATTATTTTAAGGCCTAAGTCTAAGTTATAAGGAGCGGACTTAATAAATTAACGATATTATTCCAGTCAATCCATGAGCTGGTGATAATTAGAGAAAGGCTTTATAAATAGAAAAAACCAACGTTTACAGTTCATGTCAAAATTTTAATTAAAGTTATTAAATGAAGAAAAAAAAAATTATTGCTTTCATTAAAATTATAACTTAACTGTTTTTAGTGATCATTATATAATATTTTGTTCCAGTTTTATCGATGAAAAAAATAATTAAAAAAATTATACTTACACAATAAAATATCACAAAATATAATCACAAAGCCGTTACAATAAAATAAACAACAACAATAACACTAATAAATAACCAAAAAAAAAAACACAAGCATTAATTAAACTATAATTATACTTGAACAACTCGCGTTGACGCTTCGCATTGCGTCTGCGGACGCTGGATGTGGATAGAGGACTGTGAATGACCACCGCCGCTATCATCTGTTAAGTTAACGCATCTTAGCACTAACATATCACTTCGGCCTTGTCCTGGTGTAGGTGCGATGGCTTTGTTGTAGTAAATATACACTACAGCATCGATCGCAACGTGAACGGTCTATCAATTATTATTCGCGCGATGTTCTCTACGTAACTTATACTGAAGCATTTCAGTTGTTATCTACAATAATGAAGAACATTATTAGCATATATTATCTAAGTAATAAAATATCCTTTTTTTTAACACTATATCCTTATAATTTACATTTTAAAACATTTCCACGTGCCTGATAAAACGTTGAGTTTTTTTTTATAACAATAAACCCATACGTAGTACAATTTATTTATAGTAATATGAATTGGAAAGTAATATTTCTTTTCTATTAAATTTCATTAAAGGAGGTAGTAGTTTTGTAATCAATACCTCCTTTTTCCTCCCCTTTTTTATTACTTGTTAATTACCTGTATATGACGTATGCAGCATGTATTGTTTTAGACACATATTTAGAATTAGTAGAAAATTCATAAAATGATGATGATGACGAAAATAAATATACTAAACTATATAATACTAGCTGTTACTCGCCCTCTTCGCTGGCCGTAACATCCCCGCAACTCCTTTTGAGGAAGGAATTTTGTAAAATCCGTTCCTCATGACCTTTAAATAGCAGAGACAATATCTCTACAAAGTATTGAGTGTTTTTTTAATATAATTAAGCGACGAGACGAGCGGGACCATCACCTAATGGTAAGTGATACGTATACACTACACCACATTGTGCTCATCGCCTGAGACATAAAATATTGAGCCTCGTTACCGCAGTAATTATACTAGCTCCATCGCCCTTCAAACTAGAACAGTCATGTTTGCACACTGTTTGTTTGGCGGCAAAAATAGGCGGGGTCTGGCAACAGAGACCATTTTTCTGCTTTCAGGGCGAAAATCGTTGAAAGATACCCTGCTTCTGGGGGAATACAGGGGTATACTCATATAAGGGTCATGTGAGATTCTTACTTACTAAAATCCCCTCGGTGCTCTGCTTCAGTGCATTCGGAGAGGCTCCGGAATCTCTTATAAAACGCACCGGTGCCCCTCTACACTTTATGTTAACTCGTTTATGAGAAGGAGCCTAACCCTCCGAGGCACCATCGAGGAACGATAAAGGTCCCACTCTCAAGGTCTGCTATACTCCTAGACTATTCTACGACGGGCAAAGCTTACCTTAGTCCTACTCTTACTAGCCCGAGACTACAGGACTGCGGCAACAGAGGCCTACCACCAGTTTTACGAAATCTAATGACGAGTCAATAAATCTCAGGATATTTAATACACATATATATATATATATAATTTAGAATAAAGCACTAAGTACAAGTAAAGAAACCCAACACACATTTGCAAACTATCCCTTAAAAATTACTTATAGAGGTAACTTATTCTTACAACAGAGTAGCTCCTAGTAGTTTGTAGCAAGAAGATAGCAAGTTTTATTTGAATGTAGCTTCTTTCTCTTCTCTTTAATAGTGTTGAAAGAAAAAAAAATCTATTTAGAATAGAAAAATTAACGTCCTAAAATATTGGAGTGTAAGGGTTGTCGCCGAACATCTCACGAAGCCTAATTCAACCTTACCTGCACGCGCCTGCGGGGTGGACTAAGGCCCAATTCTCCTCAATGAACTGTAACAAAGGAGGGCCCCAAGTGCATACCGCGCGGGGGCGATCAATGTGATCTTTGGGAGAGACCTATGTCCAGAAGTGGACATCTACCGGCTGATAATGTTGATAGTTTGAAAGACTTTTGACTGGTGGTGGGTCTCCTTTGCCGAAAACCGTCTAGGTAGGTAGCAACGCCTATTTTTACCGCCAAACAGCAGTATGCGAACATTACTATGTTCCGGTTTTCAGGTCGCTGTAGCTACTGAAATTACTATGGTAGCCAGACATTTTACGTTACGTCTCAAGCGACGAGCGCAATGTAGTGCAGTATATATTATCCTAACTAGCGCCACGTTGTTATGGGCAGGCGTATCACTTACAGTCAGGTGAACGACCCGCTTGTGTTGTAGCTTAATTAAATTAAAAAAAAAATAAGTTCATAGATTCCTTTTTTAAGTAATAAATTGGATATTGATGTTAGAAAGAGAGACAACCCTCTCGGGATGAAAGTAAGGGATGGATATGTGTCGTAGGACCATATATAGACAGCCCTGTTGTCTCGGGCGATTAAGAATAGGACTACGGTATTTTCTGCCTGTCGTACAAGGCGACTAAAAGGGTACTCGGGTTCGTAAGCCTTGAGAGTGGGGGCCCTTAGAGCTCCATAAGCGAGCCTTAGGATGACAGCAAATGCAAGGTCTTGTATTTGCCGTAGCACAGCGTGGGTGCTAAGGAGGGTTTTGCTCGTCCGTGGGATGGTATAGCTAGAACGCAGGGGGCACCGGTGCGTTCCGTAGGAAATCCCAGAGCTCCTCCCAATGCCTTGACGCAGACGATCGAGGGGTTTTACTGGGTAGAAGCCCTACATAACCCTGTAGGGGAACGCTAAAAGCAGATCTTTTAAAATTTCACCCGCGATAAAAAAGGACCACGTATAGAACTAAGACACTTATTTATAAAAAAAAACGTTAAAAAGCTGATTTTAATAGTAATTATTTTATTACGAACAACCCCGATGTATATTTTTAATACATCTTTAATGACATTTTTCTCAAATTTATTTTAATTTCCTGATAAACCAGGAAACAAAATTTACTTCCTCTATTGGGTTGACAGAAAAAAACACCTCTGATATAAAAACATCCTTTCTATTAAGCTAACTTAAGATGTTATGTAAAGATGAAATCATCATCATTATCAGCCGATTGCCGCCCACTGCTTAACACAGGTCTTCCCCAAAGATTCCTCACATCAATAGGCGTGGGGATTCATATGAAGGATTTGGGCCACGAGCCGGTGAGGTTGACTTAGATCCCGTGAGTTGTTATACGGTAATCCTTACACCCCTAAGTTAAGATGAATTAATTAAATAGACTTCAATATGGTTGATCGTTCATGAGGAATATCCATCGCGGCGTTGTGCAATTTGCATTAGAATCATTGCGAATCGAGTTCACAAGTAACATTAAACCTGTGCTCTGCGGTTTCTCACACGTTATTGCAAAACGAAGACGTATATTTGCACTCGATGAGTGCGCTTCCGGGGATTTTTCTAATACTTGATGACTAATAAAAAAAACACTGCGACATATATCCTAATGTAAAGATCAAATATTTATCACCTGAAATATTCTTCTTAAGTCTTATTTAAAATAAAGATATGAAAAATTAAACAACACTGCATCATTTCGAACAAACTATGACTACATTTCTTGAACTGGTTACTAAGGGTTAACTGTCTCTGTGAACAGTTTAACTTGTGATATGGTTATCCTTGATTCGGTTCCGAAGATGCATAGCCCACAGGGTCAGCACTGCCCTGTAGTCTCGGTCTATCAAAAACAGGACTAATGTAAGCCCTGCTTGTAATACAAGGCGATTAAAAAGGTTTTCGGGTTCGTGGGCTTTGAAGATCGGACCCTTGATTCTCCAATAAGCAAGCCCGGGATGAGTGACAAAGACGAGGTGGTTTCGTCTAAGACGTAACGTAGGGAGTGTGCCGAAGATGATTACGACCTCCTAGGTACGTTTTAAGATGTAGAACATGGAGGTACCGCTATGTTCCATAAAAAATCCCGGCGCACCTCGTAACATACTGAGGATAACCAGGGGTTTTATTGTTATTGTGTTCCCCTCAGAAGCAGGGTATCTTCAGAAGATTTTCTCACTGATAATCAAAAAAAATGTACCACCGAACCAGCTATCATATTGTAAATCTGCCAACATCGACTGGTGATTCTGTAGCCGGAAACTGTCTAGGTAGGGACCACTGTAGTTTCTAATGTAGTCAGTATTGTACTAACGTTAATGTGTTCCGATATAAAGGGCGCTGTAGCTAGTGAAATTACCAGAGTAACGACATCTTATGTCTCAAGGAGACGATCACAATGTGGTGTTGTGTGCATCATCCTAACTATCACCACGTTGTTATGGCGAGGCATTAGTTACCATCAGGTGAAGTCCCGCTAATCTCGTTGCTTCATAGATTTAAAAAAAAAACATAATAGCATAGTTGTGTGATGTGTGAGTGAAACTTAACATCGTGAGAAACTTATCTTCGCATACTTTTGAGACTAACATATTATTGTTAAAAATATTTAAAAACGTCGTAAGCTTATATAAATACTTTACTTAGCAACTCTCTCGATTTTACTACATTTGGTGACTGAGGTCTTCCAAATATAAAAATGTATATTAATAAATTCAAAATCAATGTATCTATATACAGGATATCCTGTATTCTCATCTCTCGGATTTCAAATTAATTTTGTTCATATGATAACAGGATACGGATATTTATCCGCGGGACCAAGAATTTGATATACATTTTCCGATAAAAGCAATAATTGAAAAAGCCTACCTGTTAAAAATAGCGAGTAATTTTTCTGATATTTTCTTTTTACGTATGACCATAAAAGAGAAACAAAAATACATAGATACGCTTAATATATGTAATTACCCCTTTTATCACTTGTTAATGATATAAATAAATATTCCGTCATCACAATAAACCCTGCTATTTCATAACATTGCGCGAAACGTGATAAGAGAGTACGAATATTTTAAAGATTTACAATGTCTCCGGTTTATCTTTATGGCCGTTCATTTTATTGCTATAGACTTAAAACACGATAATAAACCTAGTACTCTTCACAGCTACAGTAACAAACGACGGAAAGAGGTTAACAATTTTTTTTTTAACTGAAAGAACCGACAAGTCGAGCGCTATGATCACCTGATGTTAAGTGATACGGCCGACCATAACAACGCAGCGCCGGTTAGGCTGATATACACTGCACCACTTTCGCTCGTTGCCTGAAGTATAGTTACCCCAGTAATTTCTCTAGCTACAATGCTTCAAACCGGAAAACAGTATGCACACTTCTGTTCATGTGCAGTAATAGGAGCTGTGGTGGTGCCTTTTTTTGTTTTACGTGGGTAAAATGCTTTCGAATATATGTGCTCGCGGAGGCAAAGACTCCTTCTCGGCCTTTTACCGTAATTTGATATTCAGATATCACGAGAACCAAGACAGATAACTCTCTCGGCTTCCTGCGGGTCTTGTCTTGGGCTCCGCCGCCAACTGTTATACGGTCGCGGAAGGTAGAGAGAGCGGCGAACCGCAATGTCAACACTCCTCTCCCTCCGCGACTTCACCACGCCACGGCTGCGAAACACCAGTGTCTACCCTTGCAACCCACCGGCACAGATCTGAGGGGAGCTCTCAGAGCTCATTTGTAGCGGCTACCTCGGGCCGACCCTATACTTTGGGTCGACCGGGTAGATTTCTCTTAGCTTCACCGTGGGTGACCAAGCTACGGCTACTGAGCCTCACCGCCACGACAAAGCAAGAACTAGTTCGGGGGGGAAATGATGTCTATCTAGACGGTCTCTGGACAGAATGGAAGATTTCAATAAAACCTCATATAAATACACATCCCATATCCGTTTTTCTAAGTTATATAAGATTCAGAATTTCTATACAATACAATGCAACGCCCCAAACACTTTCAAACATATATTTAAAAAATAATAACAAATAAGCAATACAAAGTAACATAATAAATTTAAAAGTTAATAAAAGTTAAAAACTTGATTTGCCTTATAGCTAATTAAGTTAAAAATGGAGTAGATAAAGCAAATTGAAATCGAATAAATGTAGTCCATTGTTGCAAACTTACTACGGTACCATCCGAAGAATTAATTTGGCTCTTTGTGATTACGGATTCTTAAACGAGATTTACATCTAAATAAATGTAAATTAGATTCGTAAGAAATTAGAAGCATTGAGAATAATTAAGGCTACAGCGAAGTTTGTAAATTGAATAGTCTATCGGAAACAACTCATCATCACGACCCTGAACACAATCATTGAGATGCCGGATTGTAGCAATGACATTTTCGTTGTTTTTTGAACGCATCGTCGGTCATGGTTGCTTTGTGCATAATATCCGTGTTAAAATGTGGTATTTGAAGGGCCGCGCTATTTATCACATCAAAATTGTCGCGGTGGACGTTTACACCTAGAAATGAGTGGCACAGATCATTTAGAACGGTGCTGATTACGGCACCTCTCTTTGCTCTCGTCTTTAAAAGAAAAGGTATATAAAATATAATAAATGAGGTATCATTTTGCGGACATATGAATTCCTCTGCTTCTCTTCATCATCATTATCATCATCAAGCCCCGACAGTCCACTGCTGGACATAGTCCTCTACCAAGGAACTATAAATAATTTATGAGTATAAAAACAAACATATATTATCGTAGAAAAGAGCAGTTAATACTGACGCACACACTCGTTCACTGGTGGTAGGTCTTTGTTGCCGGAAACCGTCTAGGTGGTTATCACCGCAGCTCCTATTTCTGCCGAAAAACATTACCGTGATCCTGTTTGAAGGTTGATATATCTGGTGTTATTACTGTGGCAACGAGACTCAACATCGTATGTTTCAGGCGACGAACGCAATGTGATATTGTGAATATCATCCTAACTGGCGTTACATTGTTATAGGCGGGCGTATCACTTACCATCAAGTGAACGACCCACTCGTTTCGTCCTTAATAATGAATTGAATGATAATGTCTTTCAAACTATTTTGATCTCAGATTCAAAACCAGAATTTGGACCATGGCTCAATCACAACGTTTAAACTCCAATTGATAAACAAAAGTCCTCTCTATTTTTTTTTACTTTCGATAGCCAAATAACTTGATTGATCTTAAACTTAACGCACAAAATTATTGAAACATAACATAGATGAATTTATATTTGACAATCCATCAGTGAGGTAGCTCGCTGGCCTAATGGTCAGAGCGTGCGGCCTTAATTTCGAAGGTCGCAGGGTTCGATTCACGGCATGTACCGATGACTATTTAAGTTATATACATTTGTGAACTTAAGTTATAACAGCGAAATACAAACGGTGAAGGAAAACATCGAGAGGAAACCTGCACATGAATTAGAATTTATTTTAAGGTGTGTGTGAAATCATCAATCCGCATTGGACCCGCGTGGTGACTATGGCCCCATCGCCCTCATTTTGAGGGTAAGCCTGTGCCCCAATAGTGGGGACGTAAATTGGCTGTTATGGATCAATCAGTGAGAGTATCGAATACGTCGATATCAATAGCAGTATAATTTATACCTTAGCTTTTCGTTAACAATAAAACTCTTACAATTTCAACTCCTGGTAAAGATTAGAGTGAAGCGTGTGAGAATAAAAAGAAGAACAAAGATAAAAGTACATGTTCAAATCATGAATATTGCCGTCGGGTACTTTTCTCTTAACGAAGTAAGTACATGCGCAAGTAATGAAACAAAGGTAAAAAGTTTCGTCTGCGCCGGCGGAAAATATACTCGTAAGTATAGAATGGTATCACACTTCGAAGAATAGATATTTTTCTTCAACGTGTCCTCGATTTTCATAATTATAAAAATATTTCCTTGGTATTTTATAACACTTTAATTAACAACATGTTTATATTATTGTGATCATCATCGTTCATATCTCATCATCGTTCTAACCAATTGTTGTTCATTGATGAATGTAAGTCTATTTAATCGAATTTACAACGGGACGAGATCGATTCGTTCTTTCATATATCATCATCATCAGCGGATAGACGTCCACTGCTGGTCACAGACCTCCCCTAAAGATTCCTACATCGACCAAGTAAGAATTTAGGCTATTTCTTACCACGCTGGCCTCATTCGGATTGGCGGGAGCCAGAGCCTCGTTTGTTGCTTAGCAGGGTGCCACGTGCAGGTGAAATTGCATTTGATGTCGTGATTTTTGTGCAGGATCCCTTACAGCCACTCTAATGAACTAGGTTCTTAAAATGATAATAAAAAGTTCCTGTTACATTAAGGGACAGTTCTTCAATGAAATTCCATATTAGATCGGAGATCTAAATTGTTGCAAAATTATCTAGCTCAAATGTATCACATAAGGATCTTATTGATTTTTAGAATGACTAAAATTTAACATTGTTTTAACCTATGATCTATAAGAAAAATTTTATTTATTACACATCTAAAAGATTATCCGTAAGTTTATTAAGACCGAGCTAATTGGTAAAAATCAACTAAATCTGGGGATCAATGGCTAAGCGGATCAAATCATGGCTAACCTACAATAATTCGCCTTTTTTTATTAATTATAATCGTTAAGGATAATTGCCGATTGATTGCACAGGATATATATATATACTTTATAATCTGTATTGTTTTTTGTAATTAATTATGGGTTAGATATTTTATCAATCTGCAGTAAATTGGTTCTTAGTATTATAAATTTTACACCATCATCATCATCTGCTGATAGACATCCAGTGCTGGACGTAGGTCTACCCCAAAGCTCTCCACATCGATCGATCCCGCATTGCCCACATCTAGCGCCTTCTCCCGTCTCTCACCAGATCGTCGATCCACCTTGTGGAAGGCCTCTCATCACTACGTCTACCGTTACACAGCCGCCACTCAAGGACCTTACAGCCCCTAAATTGTACATAATTCTCTGTAATACCAATATAGATGAAATTATTTATTTATAATATACAAAGAAAAGTTTTTTTTATTTTTGAACTTCCTGTTCCTACAATCTAAGTTATAGGAAGCACAGCTTTTTCTTATTCAATTAAAAACGACGTACACCTGATGGTAAGTAATACGCACGCCTATAACAACGCTAGTTAGTATGATATATTCTGCACCATATTGTGCTCGTGCTCTGAGGTATCTATACTAAGTCCAGCATCAGAAACGTACCAACTTTTTAATTATTATTTGCTATCCGATCTATGCAGAATGAGTTGACTGTGTTTTCAAGTCCTATATTGGTGTGTTAGATATTTAATTGTATTAACAATAGAATCCAAGAGCAGGTGGTATTACCCAATATCTTCTCTTCTGAAATAGGGATGTTTTTTAAATTGAATAGTATCAGTAATCATTGATGGTAGGAATACGTGTTCTTTTGCTAGGATAGAGGTAGTGGTTCATCAAACCTGGATGTAATGGTTGGGATGATCCAAAACATAATCACAAGCATACTTCCTAGAGCATTAAACTTTTATCGTCAATCGTCGACGCTGAACAGATGTGGTTAAATGTTTGGTATAACCCGTAAAATACCCAAGCGAGGGCAAATCCATAAGGGATTCCCTGCTAAAGTTCCAAGAATTAAAAAAAATGCAATAAATATACCTATTTAGGGGTTTTTATTGTTTTGTAAAATTTATTCTCGTTGATCCTTTCTCTTTCGAGTATTTCTTTACACAGTAATTAACTGTATTCCGGTTTGAAAATTTTACTAGTAGTCGGTCTTTTTTACTGGAGACCATCTAAAGAGTTACTACCGCAGCTTCTATTTCTGCGGCCAAACAGGAGTGTGCAAATATTACTATAGTAATAAGGCTTAACATCCATGCCTCGAGGCGATGAGCACAATATGGTGCAGTGTATAACATCCCAAATAGCGGCACGTTATAATGGGCAGGAGTCACTTAATATCAAGTAAATATTCCGCTCGTCACACATTACTGTTAGGCAGTAGAAATAAGAGCTACGGTGTTACTTATCCTGACGATCTCCAATGACTAGATCTACTACCAGTAATTTTTTTTTATTTTAATTGCACTTTTTTATTTTTGTTGCGAATTGAATTATTTGGATTCTATAAACGTAAATTTTTTAAAATAATCCTTATAACTCAAAGCCGGTAATCCAATTATAGTGAGTAAAGTTCCCGGACAATCGTGTCACGGAACCTGCATACGGAATCAAGCGCACATCCGTTTCGTCCAGTTGAATAAAAGGACATTTATATTATATTGATATATCAAAACGCATTATATTGCGATTGAATCATAATAGATCCTTCTATTATCATACAATCGCTAAGTGATACCCGGTATTTTGAAGGACTTATCGCGTCACATTGCAATAACTATTTAAGTTAATACCTAGAATTTAATCTTTAAATGACTAGATGTATATAATGTTTATATCGGAGAGGAATAACAAATAAGTAATAAAAAAAATTGTATTTATTTAAAAAACTACTAACGGTGCAATGGATGATTTTATAGTAATTTTTGTAAGGCAGACGATACTAGTTCGAAAGTGGAGCTACGTTTCATCAGGGTCGTACTCCATAACATCAGACGTGATACTAACTCATCCGCTCTATATCCAATAGACGGAGCTCTGTTTGTCATCTTAGATGGACAAAAAAGCAGTTTTCGATGTCAATCCATCTCAGTGTCAATTTGGAAGTCATACGTAAAAGGGCCAAAGAAATCGGAGCAAGCACTGTTAATCTTTGGCCTTATTGTCACTTCAAATGATAATTGAAGCTGAGTAAAAATCTTAACTAACGCATTGTTGCCATGTCAGGATCACTCATTAAACCACCTGAACGTGCAACTCTTCTGAATGTTACGTCAAACAAAACTATTGATGGTAGATCACCATTTCCGAAGACCATCTAAGTACTACCGAAGCTCTTATTTCTACCGCCAAACAGTACTATGCAAACATTACGTGTTCCGGCTTTCGAAGGGCGTTGTAACTAATAAAATTACTGGGGTATAGAAACTTAATATATGATGACTCAATGAGACAAGCACAATGTGGTGCTGTGTATACCATCCTCACTCAACGCCACATTGTTATAGGTATACCACTTACCATCAACTGAATTTTATACTCTTCACGCAGCTTCGTCGAATAGAAAAAAAAACAAATTTTTTACTTTGTTGACGATCCACAAAGTCATCAATTTTTTTCTGAGTGTTATGGAATACATGTAAAATTAATTGTTCTTATAATAAATATTACTTTTTCACATACATAACAGATTTACCTGTAAAGATAAAAAATGAAATGAACAACCGTAATCTTACAAAGGATAACATTAATATTTGAACTGACTTTTTATACTTTGAGATCTAATAACAAGATTGTACCAATCAACTTAACTATAACACTTTCTGTAGCTTACGACGATCCCAAAAACATTATTCTAAGTTTTGATTTCTTTTGACTTTAACACGATAATTACGTTTGTAGAAAAAAAAACAATAAAAAATTCTCGTTATATTACAGGAAAAACGTTAGGAGATATAAATGTTATTATAAATTCGTTACGTCCAAAAACTCATCAATGATATTCATTATTATAAAAGCAAGAAACAATTAAGATCTTTTGATTTCTTTTTATCTCAACAGAACCTGCATATAGAATCTATCCGGACATTCATTGATTCATCACGAGACCTTCGAAACTACTAATACACAAACAGGATAATACGTAAAGAGCAAAAATTTGATAGAGATATTACTGCGATATAGAGGTCAGCTAAGAATGGATAATACAAAATTAATTACCCAAAGTGATTTGCGGGGGTGTTAATAATGGGAGGGATCCCAGGGGCGGCGAGTTCACGCCGAACGGGAATATTTCTGACAAATTTCAAGTATACATTTCGAATCTAAATCTTTATTACGGCCATCAAAGTATGAAATAGTCATTATATATATTTATACAGGGTGGCGCAAAAGTAATCCTCCTATCAGAAAATGCTATAAATTTTGCTTTGATGTGAAAAAATTTAAAGACCAAATAAAAATAATCCACAAGAAGAATCAAATTTTTAATTTTTTTTTTTAAATTACAGCCAAAAAACATCGGAAGGTTATTTTTGCGCCACCTTGTATATAGATCTTCATTTAATGTATATATAGCTTTATTATAAATATTAAGGAACATTTTTAACCGTTTTGACAGCGAGACGACGGTGGGGTTTTTATTCGTTTTCTAAGGATACAGCTTTGTAAAAGTTAGGATGATCTTCCATGTTTTGTCTGATATTCATATTATGTTCTGAAGCAGGAAAAAAATAATAGATTACTTTATAGATATCACCTTTACAAAATATATTTTTGCATGGATATTTTGTTTATTAATTGCCACGATATATTACTAGGGCATTTCATCTTAACTTTCAACCAATCTTCAACTCCCCTCCAGTCCACATGAAATTTAGTTTAAGTCAACATTCTAGAATGGATAATAATTTCATATTATATACCATTGACTTACTAACAGATACCCCTGCAGCATTTCATCACTTGTTACAGCTTTTTTGTATCATAGGTTTTCGAACTTTCTTCAGCAAAACAACATGAGCAAGATACATATTTATAATTTTAAAATTAAAAGCTTAAAAAAACAGGATCACCTCAGTACCATTTAGTTATAGCTAAATCACTCGTGTCTACGTAAAAGGTGCTGACGGAACGGTATTTATGTGTCCACCTTCACTAAGGGTGCTTATACACTGTGATTAAACAAAGACAAATGCGTCAGAATTGTATTAATAGAGATCAAATATTGTAAACAGTAAAGTGATCCGCGGAAGTACAAGTCAGTGAAGAGATGATGCATAGAGCACAAAGCTTCTAAAACTGATTGTTGAGGACATCACGTGCTAGAATAGCAACCATGTAACCATTGGAAAACATCACCACCATTAGGAGCTAATAAACTCAAACAAAATCGGAGGAGGAGTCTTGTTTTATAGAACATATTACAAGACAGTAAATCCAGCTGTGAACATTCGTCGATTGAGATAAAGACGATGATGAGATATTCTCAACAATAGACATAATGCGTTTTAAATATAACTGAAGGTCCATTACGTATGATCAAGGAATCGTTAAATTTATATATAGGGATCACAAAAGAAAACATTTTAAACGATACATTTCTGCCTTTTCTATTACTTTGTTTAAAGCTGCATTATTTAAAAAAAAATTAAAGGTGACATAAATAGAATCTATAAAAAAAATTAGGTTATAGTGAAATCGTAGTAGAAAATCATTTAAAGTTTACTTTATTTCTCTACGTAAGCAAAGAGAAAATATTTTGTGAAGTTCTACTTTGGATACAGATGGAAGAATCTATATTGATTTATCTTAAAACGGCTTTGGATTGTCTGAAACGATATTAATCATATAAAAGGGTACATAAAATAATTCTTCTTTTCCCACAACATACACTCTCGTATCCATCTTCTATAATAAACCCTAAATAGTTAAACTAATAGGTCTATCTTAATTTTCTAGATTTTAAGTCAAAAACCATATTCAAGGAAGAGTCTTCTACCACATGACTGGAAACTGTTAGAAATGGCGGTGGATGAGAGTATACACCGTGCAGTTTAATCTGTATATGACCGCACTCAATGGAGACTGTACGTGGTCACGATCCTCAGCAGTGAAGGAGCGACGAAGAAGACGAAGTCAAAAACCGTGTTTTTTCGATTACACATGAAGAAATCTTTGTCCATGAACGTCTATTTGAGATGATGATTCGCATGTTATTAATTACAATAGTTTTTATATGAAAATGATTAATGAAATGTACGTTCATTATATTTTTTTCATTAAAATGAACAAGCGCTATAATTTGGATCGCGTATAAAGAGGCCCTAACATAATGAGGTCGTATTGGTAAATTTGTTAGCATTCGACAGTCAATTTAGTGTTGGTAATGTCGGCGCCAGGAGTCCTAGATTGCAAAATTTACGGCGTCGCTTTTGAAACGAGCGCGTCCATGAGAATCGTAATTATTTTATTCATTTAACTACATTTTAGGCAGTAATTTCATATTAATATTTAAAATTAAATCATTTGCTATAATTATTAGACACGTCAAGGACAAAAAGCGCACATAGTACACAAGCGACGGCTCGAGTAACTCGAGATATCTAGTATGTCTAGATCAATACCACCATACAATACTATTTTGATAGTGGTGATATTTTGTAGTTTTTTTTATTTTTCGAGGCGATGAGGCCAGTGAGACGTTCACTTGATTGTAAGTGATACGCCCGCCTATAACAATGTGATGTGCTCGTCGCTTTGAGACAAGATGTAGGGTCTTCTTAACCCAGTAATTTCATTTCTACTGCGCTCTTCAAACCTGAACCCAGTAATGTTTAGCATCAGAAATGAGAGCTGCGGTGGTACCTACCCAGTCAATGTCCGACCACTTAACATTTAACTCGAGATAAAAAGGGATGAGCATAATTTGGAACTGTTTAAACATCTTTCTCGTTTAGATCTCTGTGCCTGGATACCGTCTGGATGGGGTACCAATGCAGCTTTCATTTATCTATTAAGCAATAGTGTGCAAAGGTGATTATTACAGCTGATATAAAAAATATAGTGATCATCAGCCGATAGACGTCCACTACCGGAGATAAGCCTCTTCCAAAGATTGCCACATTAGGTCCGGTAGGCATTCATATTGAGAGATTTGCGCCATTTCCTACCACGCTGGCCCAATGCGGGTTGGTGAGAGCCAGAGCCTCGTTTGTTGGTAAGCAGAGTGCATCACGAGCAGGTGAGATTGGCTTGGATGGATTGAATATAAATTGCAATAAAAACTGATAGCATTTCAAAAGAGTTATAGTAATTTTATTAACGTGTGAAGGTATACAATAAAGATTCGTTTTATTATATCTCTAAATGTCAATTGCTCATGTAAAGATTCCAAGCTAAAACCTTGAGATCTTTTTTTTATACAATTAAGCAATGAGACGAGCGCGACGTTCACCTGATAATAAGTGATATAACCTTTTTATTTGGTTTCGAGGGGAATCTTCAAAAAGATACTCTGCCTTCTGGGAAAAGTCAGAGTTATGTGGAGATTTTTACCCACTAACACCCCCTTGGTGGTCACCTTCGACGTTTGGAGAAGTCGCGGGATCTCCGTTCGGAACAACCGCAGCTTCGCTAACGCTATGCTGGGATATGCCGAGGTCTACTTTATACAGACCCTACCAGCTCGTGAGTACTACTTCAATGACAGGAGACCACGGCCAGCCAGCTTCCTCCTCAGAGTCGTTCACCATTCACCGGTGCGTGTTGACGCGCGTTAGCGCCAAGACGACTTCATCTCCGAGAAGTAATATAGCATACAACAACGTGGCACTGGTCAGTATGATCAAATTGCGCTCGTCGCCTGAGACACAAGAAGTTGAGTCTCGTTACACCAGTTATTACACTAACTACAACGCCTTTCACACCGGAACACAGTAATGCTTAAACACAACTGTTTGGCGGCAGAGATAAGCGCTGCGGTGGTACCCAGTTAGACGGTCTCTGGCAACAGTGACCTCATGATACAATACAAGAGATCATCACCATATTAAGTACAGATGATGCAAACTAATAGTTAAAAAAAAATTCGAGAACAATTATAAGCAGATTGGCCATCTGATAACCTTAAAATAGAAACGGCGTTATTTAGCGAACTCAGAGTTAAATTTTTTGCCTCTGCTTATAATAAAGCTTCGGACAAGTCATATCTAATACAGATTCAGATGATGATCTTATGTCTTCGATTTGCTAGTTTTTTTTATTAAGTGTGAGAATAAAAATATTCAAAAAATTTTGTACGTACGTAAACAACGTATATGATGCTGTCTTTATCTATTAATTTTTTTATCCAATAAATCTAGTTGATAACAACGTTTCGCTAATTAGGATACTCTGCATTACAATCACTATATTACTTTATTCTCGTTGCCTCAGTAAATTTACTACCCACAACACCTTTCAAATCGGAGCACAGTTATGTCTTCTCACTACTATTCAACGGCAGAGATAGGAACTGCGATTGTATCTACCTAGACAGACTCCGGCAAAAGCTATCTTTTTTTTGTTAACGAGGGATTTTCGAAAGATACTCTGCTTTTGGAAGGAAGTTAGTGTTACCAGAAATTATTGCTTACTCAGCGGTCTACATCAGTTGCATTTTTTGAAGCCCTGAGATCTTACAGGACTCACCGGTGCCGCTCTACATTTGGTTTTAGCACATCTCAGAGAAGAGCAAACTCTCCTGAGCATCATAGATAATTAAAAATATTCCTAGTGAATAGACAACAACTTCTCTTGTCATTATCACAAGAATACAGATCTAGATCAATCCACTTTCAGAGGAGCCAAAAAATAAAATAAAACGAGTATATCAGAATGTAAATAAACAATAACTAATATTTACTTAACGTATAATTTTATGTATGGATAACATACCGGTGAAGGTAAATTCGCTTTAGTCCGACACGCATTTCCATTTAATGGAGTTTTCTTTCCTATTTTAACCTAAACAAAGCGTTCGAGTGAAGAAAAAATATGGCATCATTAGGAGACTCCCAATGCCTATTAAGATAAGGACTTTTAAAGCAAAAACTCAAGACGAATCGATGATCGCACGCATTCATTGACGTAACCGTTCCGAACGGGTATTCCCTTAATGATTTCATTCGGATTTCCTACTCAGTGCCTCTTGAAGATACCTTTACGCAGACGTCTTGATATCAAACCATTAATAAACGATAAATCAATTAATAAACTACTTAAGTATATAAAAATAATTTAAGTATCAATTTCTCTTGTATGTACTAGATAGAGTGCGTTAATAGAAGTGTCTGCTTTGGTTTCTGTTCTCAATACTACTCATCTCTTCAACAATCTCAAAATCTATATTTTTTTAATTCAATGAAGCTCGCCCATAACACCATGGCGCTAGTTAGGATGTTATACACTGCACCATATTGCGCTCGTCGCCTTGAGACCTATGATGTCAAGTCTCGTTACCCTAGTAATTTCACTAGATGCAACTCCTTTCAATTCGAAACAGCAATGTTGGCACACTACTGATTGGCGACGGAAATAAGAGTTACGGTGGTACGTATCTGAACGGTCTCCGGTAACAAAGACCTACCACCAGTGGTAAGATTTCGTTAGTCTTTTTAGTTAACTGAACCTCTTATACTTTAAGTTTCTCAAGTATACAGGTATAAGATGATAGAGTGTAAAACGTAAAGCATCAGGCAAATGTAAATTCTAAGTTGTTGGCTGTATTTCGTCAATATGACTCTTCACATTATTGTTGCGAAGCAGTCAACCATTTCCTTTATAAAACCTCAGTTCTCGGTTCAATTGTAACCACGTTTTATAACCAACTTCATGTTAATTGTTAACCATAACAGTACTATTGTTTCGGCTATCAATATACGAGAGGCAGTGTATTCTTGGTGAACACCTTTTGTCATTCTCGGTCTAAGTCTAACAAAGTTCAGTGTTAGGCCATTATAACAAAAAAACTCCACATATATACAGTTATAATACATTACAATAAAATACATATAGAAATAGTAAATCATGTAGTTTTATAAAATATTTACAATACACATAAAATATCTCGTTTTCGAAAAGAACGTATAAAGCATTTAACAATATAACTTATACAAGTTACCTTCTGCAAGATACTTTGAATAATTTTATATGTATTACTTTTTTTCTTATCCACAAACAGAATTGTAACGGCAGATGTACGATAAGTGAATAAAATAACCAGGGTTTTCCTAGCGCTATCGCCGATCAAACTTCACAACATTTGACCCTGGAGTCACGGATCTCCGTGTCACTAGGCAAGCGGTTAGCCAATGCGCTGCCGAAGGAGTTAAGAGATTATGAAAAAACCGCTTAACAAAGATAAATTCTGAACCCGTCGCGCCGGATATCTAAATAGCTTACATTTGATAAATATTTATTATCTATGGTACAACGTTGGGTGGCAAGTGCGCAAGCATTAAAAATACTTGCTACTTACTTAGCATTAAAAAACCTTTATTTCATGTAAATTACATCAAACATTATTGCAAGTGACTTGTTAGAGACCGTCTAAGTATGTAACTGAAGCTCCTATTTCTATCGCCAAAGACATAGTAGTGTGCAAACATTACTGTGAAATTACTAGGAGAACGAAACATGTCACAAGTCGACGAGCACAACGTGATGCTGTATATACTCGTATCATACCAACTAGAACCACGTGGTTATAGCTAGCCAATTCACTATCAGTAAACCTTTTCCTTATCTCGTCGCTTCGTCGAATAAAAAAAAACCACAACAAAGATGTTTAATCAAACTAAAATTAGGGGCGCTCAGTCTTTAGATCTTGTAACCGGCTTAATTCAGAACATCAGTCAGCTTAGTACTCCCGTAACTTTAAGAGCTGCAAAACTACTTGAAACGTCGGGGTAATAAATAATTAAACAAACACGACAAAATCCGTAAAAGCTAGTTATATTAAATGTATAATATAAGAAATTATTAAATAATAATGTTAATAGAATATTTTACTTTTCATCTGATATCATCTACTTTTGAAACGCGAAAGTAAAATACAAGGGGTGATCAAAAAGTACCGACATAGAGCATGTTATGTGAAAATGATGTCTAAAATTACAAATTTTTATATATCGAAAGTCGCGGAAAGGATAAGTGGGGAAATTTCTTGGGGAAACCCATATTCAGCAGTAGACATCCATCTGATAATGATGATGGGATGTAATAGAAAAATATCTACAAAAACACGCAAACTTATCCTTTATTAAATTCATTTGAAAAACTACAAGATATTTTAAATTAGTTGTGTTAAGACTCAAGGAAAAGCCGTTTTTTTTTGTTATTCGATAATCCGACGAAATGAATGAGAGGTACACTACACCTGGTGTATCACCATGAATGATAAACCTACCCTGAACAAAGTATCGCTAGTTTGGATGATATTCACAGAACCATATTGTGTTCGTAACCTTGAGACAGATGTTGAGTCTCGTTCCCCTAGCAACAACGCCTTTCAAACCAGAAGACAGTAAAGTATGCACACTACTGTTTGGCGACGGAAATGGGAACCTAGAGAGTCACCGGCAACAGGAACTTACCAATTGAAGCAAGTCTCTGTTGTTAACTCAGTCTAAGTAGCTGTTCTGTCACTGAACAGTTGTGTGCAAACTTTTGCGTGTTCCGGATTGAAAGACTCTAAAGCTAGTAAAATTACTAGGGCAAAGACAGCCTGTATCTCTAAGCGCGAGCACAATGTGGGCTAGTCACCGTATCTAGAATCAGATTGTTATAGACAGGTGTATCATCCATCATCTGGTGAACGTCTCGCCTGTCACATTGCTTTAAATAAAAAAAGGACATCGTCAGTATTATGATTTAGTTAACTGACATAAGTTACAGTAATATTACTAAACATAAGTCTTATATGACAAAAACCTATTACAAAACATATTTTTTGTCGTATCTTATGTATCGCAAAAAAAAACTCTTTTCCGTCGCCGACCTAAAATGGTTTTATTCCACTGGGAATAAATATTGGAAAATATCGAATAAGCAGCCGGTGTTATGCTGTAGCCCCAGGCAGCTTGATTTTAGCTCAGCAATAATAGCTCTTATTATTATATACGTAGAGGTGAATTTAAAATTTTGGAAGATATACACTAGAATTGAAAAAGGTGACACGGGTTACGGATAATTGGAGTGAATCGGTTTTAGGTATAGTAAAGTTTAAATCGTTATCTCTTGTAATAAAAAAAAATGCTGGAAAGATAAATATGATGCTGATATCATTGTGTTGGTAAATTGACTTGACTATCACCTCACGTGAGTTAGAGAGAGAGACTCCCAATAATAGAAATATTTAACGGATACTTTATAATATTTAATAGATGTTCGTAGTTACCCCCTTTTTTCCCGCCATACATTAATTCGCTGTTAATTTTTTATAATTATTGGTTGCCTATTTAACTCTTAGATTCTCAGCTGATACTTAAACCTAATCTCACGTAATGGTAATATACTCTTACTCTTATATATCTGCAGGAACATAGTTATACTATTATGAGAGCATATTAACGGATATTCCAAAAATTTATCTTAATCCAAACTTCGGGACTCCTGTGGTCACGGAACCAAAATTGGGATAAAATAAGCGGTTAACCACTGCGCCGCGGAGGTGGTTAAACTTTGGCTTTTACTTAAGTCCTGACCTTAATCATCGTGCTTACTCCATCAGGTATTATAAGTATGTTTTAATAACACAACGGTTCAAACCGGAAGACGGTAATATTTGCACACTACAATTTGACGGCAGAAATAGGCACTGTGGTGAATACCCAGGCTATCTCCGGCAACAGAGACCTACCGTCAATAAAAATCGGATAAAATCGAGATGATTCTTTAGCTCATAATTAAAAAAAAAAGAAGGTAAACGCCTGTCATATTAATTGATCTCAAAGAACAGTATGCTGTATAAATATCCAACCTAATCTTATATCGTTAGTTATATTGTTATAGTTTCATTATAGAAGAAAATAATACAAATGTTACAGTTAAACTTAATTACTATGTACACGACTCCATTTTACAGTTACACGTAACAGATAAAGCATTATTACATAACGAACACCTCGCAATGAAGCCATCACTATTGTTGATATATTTCTAGCGAGAATTACTTACGAATTAATGTTTCATACGTGCTTCAGAATAAACTACGTGAGTTCTAACAGTAATGAAAATGCATATTATATGTTAATTACTCGTTAACGATCATTATTACCGGTAATTATTATGTTTATTCCAATTGTTAACCGTTTTTCAATAAATGTGAAAGAAGAAATAGTGAAAAACGTTGACTACGTTTTTGCACTGTATTATGCCAAGACATGTTATAGCGTTATTTTGTTTATTATATTATTTAGCTTATAAAAATAACAGTTATTTCAACTGTTATAAAAAGTTGTATGTACAGATGTAATTGTTTTTTATACATTATATTTATATATGTAAAATACAACGTGTATCTGTAAATCTCAACGGATTGGTTCGTTCATAACCATGTTTTTCATTCAGAATTAAAAAGAGAATATATTCCACGGTCATATCTAACGTCTGTCTCATATCATGATGAATTTTATTTGTCAGGTTTTAAAAAAAAAATATCTAAAACAAAACAAAACCTCTCATTCATTCTCCAATACGAACCCCTACAAACGACGGCGCCTGATGCCGGGCGATGAGGGCACCACAGGTCTAATCGATATGGGGATCTATCGAGAGCACTATGTCCAGCAGTGGACTTCTATCAGCTGATGATGACGCTGATGAAATCCATAGTAGTTTGGTGCAAGCTGCCTTCGCTATCCTCTGCTGAGGTTATGGTGTATAAAATTACGTGAAAATAAGGTTATATGCAAAGATCACCTTCTTCCTGTTATCAGATATACAGAAGCTCTTGTAAGAGTGGCGAGAGGTAGTTATATGCAGGAAGCAGAGCAGCTGGTTTTAAGGCATTGAGAAGAACAATAGGAAGATAATAAAATTATCCTTTTTGAAATGGCTCTATCACCAGCTGTTAGCAGATATCTTTATATTTTAAGTTTTATAGCTTATTATTTGTGCTTACCTAGCATTACTTTATATAGGGAATAATCAGTGTAAGTCGAGTTGGAAATGAGTCAAGTGGGCAGGAAATGAAGGCACGGATATGTATTCCATAATGTGCGGATGTTATTTCATAATGAAAGGCAATTATGAAATTTCAGGGGGTGGAAAAGATGAAAGCTTGTTACATTTCCATTGTGCTTATACACCTTATTAGATAGTTAACATCATTTTTGTGTTTGAAAACCCTTATGTTTTATTTAGCATCATCATCATCTGTCGATAGAGGTCCACTGCTGGACATATGGCTCGCCCAAAGATCTTCACATGCAGTCAGCACGGCCTTCAGTACCTCTGGGTACTAGGGGCTGTTGTATGTAGGGATTCACAGGGATTAGGGCCATTTCTCACCACGCTGGCCAAATGCGGCTTGGGGGGAGTTTAATTTATATTGTAGTAAAATATTTACTGATGGTAGGTCTCTGTTGCCGGAGAACGTCTAGGTTACTTGTAGTGTAAATATTATTGAGTTTCGGTTCGAAGGACGCTGTAGCTAGTGTAATTAGTGAGTTAACGAGATGCAACATCTTACGGCTCAGCCGACTATCGGTACTGTGTATCATTCTAATTAGCGCCACGTTGTCAATGGGCAGGCATATCACGTTACCATCAATTGAACGCCTTGCTCGCCTGGTTGATTAATGAGATGAAAAAAAAAAGGTATATGTAGTCGTACATAAAGGAAATTAAAAAAACTTAACAGTCTGTCGTCTAGTGGATAAAATCGTTTACTTTGTAACACGGTAGTTCCCGATTCGATTCTGGAGCTCGTTGCAATTTTTTTTTATTAAATTAAACGACAAAGTAAGCGGGACGTTTTGCTAATGGTAAGTGATACGCCTACCCATAACAACGTGGCTCTAGTTAGGATGATATATACTACAGCACATTACGCTCGTCGCCTGAGATATAAGATGTCAAATCTCGTTACACCTGTAACTACACAAATGTAGCTAAACAGCGCCATTCAAACCGGAACACAGTAATGTTTGCAAACTACTGTTTGGCGGTAGAAATAAGCGCTGCAGTAGTATCTACCTAGACAGTCTCCGGGAACAGAAACCTACCACCAGCAAACCACGGTCATGTAATTAATGTGTCATAGCAGTATTGCTGTTCCAGCTTTCAATATATGGAAGACAATATTCTGGATAACAGCCTTCACCATCCACTAACTTATAGTTACTTAATATAACTTCTCCCTTCCTATACATTTATAAAAATGAAATAAAGGGAAACAGTTCTCTGTTCTTTCTGTTGTTAGCTTTATAGAATATTAACGGAAGCGACGTAGTTAATTCTAACGAGAGACTTCTTTATCAGTCCCAGCCATGCCCTCTTGCTGTTAAAAAAAAAACGCTTGTTGGCACATTAACTTAAAATCTTAAACGTGACTTATCTGCAACGTTCTTTCACGAATAACAAAAAGTATGAGAAAGAAAACTGCTAGGTTTAGGGTTTCGTTTTTTAATTTAAATGAAGCAGTTCGTTTTATCTAAAACCTTAATCCGCCACCATAAATATCCGTTGCCTTTAACAAAATGAAATAAAACCCAACCTGGCAACACCGCGGCGGCGAAATTACACACTCGCGTACGTCCCGAAGTGAATTTGTGCGTGCTTTCACGAAAATTAAGTGGAATAACTTTCGCTTTATGACATCGAAGGCTTTCATTTGAACGCCATAACACATTAACTAATACCGTACATAATTTTGGATAACGGTCATTAATCATTATAAAGAATTTACCCGCCCCTAAATTATGATCTGATTTTTTTTTTGTTTTTAATAGTTTTTCTTATCCGAAGGTCCAATATAGATTTTATAAATTATTTTTCATATGTTTTACGATTAAATAAAAAGTTAACTATACTTAAAGTATAAGCAAACGATTTTATCATATCACAGTTAATAAGCTTCAACAGCATCCTGATGATGATAGCTGCTACACCTGATTATCCAATTAAAAACCATTGCATACATATTCTTTTAAGAAAAATACAATAGGAAAAATAAAAAAAAAATTAGCAAATTTTGTGTTTTAGCTATAAATACTTAGTATTTAAGCCCTATTATTGATACGAACTGTTACTAGCCGTATATGGACTTTTTTGTATGAACTAAATATATTTTTTTATTTTATTTAATAGGATAACAAAATAATACAATTAATTTTGATTTTTCATAATTTTTATAAAAGCTAAATTTATTTAAATTTCGCTACAGAATTTCAAATGATTGTACAAATAAATCCAAAACGAAACAGTGTATGAAAATAATCATAAAATAAATGTGCCCTTTATACTTAATTTTCTTCTCTGTACCTAGAGGAAGGTTTAAAGAAAAATAATATAAAAAAATTATAAGTAAAGGAAATCAGATGTGTAATTATGGTAAAATATTAAATAATGTACTAAGATTACACATTTAGTGGATTGTAGTGCAGACGAGGAAGGAGGAGCAGATGTAATAAAAGAAAAGCAATTCCGCGGTTTATTACATATTTCCTTTATCCTCAATGGCTCTATTATGTTAGTTGCCTATCCAGTTTGTACCGGATACGCAATAGTTACCGTGACGGGAATAAATATAGTTTGGTGCGGGTTTAAACTGGCCCTCTCTAACAATGAATACATTCTTTAAAAATAACATCTGTCTCCATAAATGACTCCATTTCGGAGTAGTAAATGGCAAACATCTATGTTTGCCATTTGGAAGGGTGTGAAGGATGCTTTTAAAACGGGTAAGTAATAACGACCATGATCAGGAGTGATAGATTGGTGATGAACAATTCCAACCAGAGCTTCAATCTGAATTCAGCAAGCCTTGCTAATGAATGATTCGATCTTTATAGCAGATTTTTGTTTGAAAACTCATCATAACCTATCCATTGAAATTGATAGGACAAGTATTAATAATTTTCAGTACTCACATAGCTCTATGTAAATATTTGTTTTCCTTCTCTACTTCGTCGACAACAAGAGTCGACGTGCAGAGTTAAACGCCACGTGACACTCTTGGCTCGCTGGGCGAATAATTTGACTTTTAAAATGGGCCCAACTGTAACTCTTAAGGCCTAGTTACTCTCTGATATATAACAGTGTAAAGAACAAATATTCCCACAGCGGGGACTAAGTAACTCAAGTAACTCTCACGACAAAACGGCTAAGGTGATTTATTCACCACGGTAACCAAGTTGGAGTTTGTGTTACAAAAAATATGGATATCGGAATACCGAAATTAGTATTAATCTAATAATTTTAACGTTGCTTGTTTCCTAAAATCACCTAGGTAGGTTTAAAAATACAGTATGAAAGACTGTAAATACTAACAACTTGTCATTCCGAACAACCACGCGATTGAAAGCATCACAAATATTGGAGGTACCAGACTTTAAAACTTGGCAATATTTTAGTTTATCGATAAACTGTTATTATTAACAATACAATGATATCACGTTACTATAAATAATCTGCATTTACTTTAGTTAATATAGAATATAAACAAATATTAGATATAACTTTTGGAAATACTTTTAGATTGTTGACATGGCAAAGTTAATATCTAGACCAAAGGTATATACAAACACAATGTTGTAAGAATTTCACATAGCTGTTAGCGCAACAGGTTGCTGTGTAGAAATCCTATCCAGGTAATAACCCAGCTAAGCTAGTAAATTTTATGGAAATAAATGTCTTGTGATTTTCCTGACCTACCTGCCCCTTAACCCATAAAAAATCCCTGACCATCACATGAATTTCTACAATTCGCTGCGGCAATTAGTTCACGGCTGCTGACATTTTCCCCTATGTATACTTCCCTGTGTTTTCGTTTAATTAAAAGTAAAAAAAAATCTTCTTTTTATCTTGTTTCAAATAGTGTTATCATCATTATCATCAGCCTTTATAGATCCACAGCTAAATATAGGCCTTCCCCAACACAGCGTCTTTTAAGTACACATATTTCCATTTCGTTCTTAGATTATTTCAGCCAAGTCTTATGAAATATGAAGTAGTAGACTTGGAATTAGTACAGTTTGACCGTAGACCCGTTTATCTACCAAGGATTAGTGTGCAAATGTTACTGTGTACTTCCAACACGAAGGACGCTGTAGTCATGAATATTATTATTCATTAGACGTAACATGTTCACACAACACGACGATCCCAGGTGACGAGAGCAATATATTAGTCTGTAGACAAACACCGATGTTTATTGACAGTGGGGGTATAACACTTGACCTTAATCTCACAGAATATTAAGTGATAGTATAGTGAAACGTAACGCCCAGAATACTACAGCTCTGATATGTTTACAACCAGAATAAACTATAGTGTTATAACAGGAAATTTACAATGAATGACGATAGAGCAAGTTTGAAAAACCTACCACCATCTAAACTCCACAGTACGTCGCACCTTAATCGAATTAAGGAGTTCCGTGGTACCAGCTGAGCGATCACCCATAGCAGTACAGAATATACATAGACATAAGAATAGTTAAAGTTAGTTTCCATAGTACGTTTTAACATCAGCTAAATGCTTATGCGTGACTCTCGCACCCAAATAACTATATAATATTAAACTAGCTGTTCTTCGATTGCTTTGCTGGTCGTTACACCTCCGCAACTCCTTTTGGGGAAGGGAGTTTGTAAAATCCATTCTGAGCTGACTTCTAAATGGCAGAACCAATACCTCTACGAAATTTTGAGTCTTTAGGTCTAAAAGTTTAGAAGATCTCGAGATGAGTTAATGATTGTTCGAATAAGTCCTATGCATATTTAGATAATTAAAAAATTACAAAACAGATAAAAATGATATCATCATCTAGTATTTTTGATTTATATATCCAAAATCTTAAAGGTTTAGCTCCTCTTATTTAATACGAACAGCTAAGGAGTGGAACAACTTGCCAACGACTTTAAGATAAAAATGAATACGTTACTAAGTTAATGTGCTTTACCACCACAGACGACATAACCAGTTAACACCAGATGGAATCGTAGTCAAGCTTATCTTAATAACTAAAGTAATACATGATAAATAATGACCACATTGTTTAATAATAGCTTTCAATCGAGCTGCTTAGAATCATTTACGAACAATAAACTGAGTTACGAGATACACGTTCAAATATTACATCTATCTTTTTTTTGTCTAAGAAATATATATCAATAGATATTTTAGTCGACAGCATCTTCAAGAAGTAAGGAAGATATAGATGAGTTTCTCATCAACATCAAGCGACTAAAATCGTTTTATTTTCGAAATAATGTCCGCTTTGTTAAAGCTAAAATATGAAAGTAATCGGATTGCCCTTTGGTGTTGCCATTATCGGATAAACAAAAGCAAAGATCACGAGTTGAACATAACAAACAAGTCCAATTAGCATCGGGGCAATGGCTGACGTTATCCAGCTCCGTGTGAAACTAATTGATTATCGTTCACATGACCGCTCAATAAAAGATCAATAGGAAAACCGACTTAAGTTAAATACTAAGTACGGCAGAAACGACCTAATTAGATGTTTATTATTCTATCATTTTAACTGTACATACAAACGGACAACCTTCGTGATGGTAATGGAAATCTTGTATCTCGATGGTCCCTGGTCCGACCAGAGCTACACGTGGTGAAGTAAACTTTGCGATAGAGTATTTTTACGAAGCTTATAACACTAAAATTGAAAATCTATCTCTATAAAATAATGAGAAGAGTAGAATAGACTGTCAACATCATTACTGTGCTATAATTGACAACAGACATTACTATGGACGAGCTTTACCATCATCGGTCTCTTAACATCATGGGAAGTAACAGCCAATTATTAATCCACTGTAGACAAAATACAAACGTGGTAGTATAAAACTTTTATTGGTGGAAAGTCTCTGTTGCCGGAAACTGTCTAGATAAGTATTATTTCTATTGCTAAATAGTAGAGTAAAAACATTACTGTATTTCGGTTTGAAATATATTGGAACTAATGAAATTACTGGGAAATCAACTTCTTATATCTTAATGTGGTGGTGTCATTTCATCCTAACTAGCGCCATTATGTTATGGGGAAGAGTATCAAATACTATCAGGTGAATATCTCGCTGGTTTTCGAAGAATAAAAAAAGTAAAAGGTATACATGAGAACATAGTCCTTCTGTATTTAAGGAACTTCTACATGGGATTCCCTTCTACTGTGCACAAGCACCAGCAAAAATCCCACGGTTTTCCACTAATCGCTTTAACTAGGCGAACTCAAAATAGTTTTCCCTTTAACACCTGTATATGAAAATAAATTAGTCAACACGTTGCATATCAGTTACTAGTATTATAATATTACTGGCAAAGGCTCTATTTACTCTCCATGCATATGATCTCCTGAACACTTTTAGTCGAACTTAATAGAACTCTCTCTTCACGAAATCTATATGTGGAAGTAAATTAAACGACAGTAAAACGCTGGTATGGTAAGCAATAAACAAGTAACTTAAGATATAAACAAATCAATAAATAATATAATATTAATGTCAGGCTCCAGTTATTTACTTCCGCTTCAGCTCCACTTTTATTACTATCCAATTTTTCATCACGCCTATCCTATTCTGTCTCATCTTTACGACCTCCTCATTTAGTAATTATGAATACATTTCCGTATTTATTTCGTTTGTATTGGCTCACCGATGAAGTTGTATGAATCGTCAACAAGACTAAGAACAGATCCATCATCAGAAAACAAAACCGTGAGCTACTAATGCGATCTTAATACTGTAGTCATACGTCATAGTTAAGGAAGTGCAGAGAGCATTTAAGATCAATTAACGAATGTCCATAGGAGGTTGTATATATGTATATGTAGGTATATAAAAAACTAGTACACAGCATCAGTTGTGTATATACTATAGCAACGTCATGTAATAGTCGAAGTGAAACAACAAGCCAATTCACCGAACAGTGTTTTCGTTTGTTCATAATATTAAAATTTATCACAGAGGCTAATTACCTGCACGCTTTCTTATAATAGTGACGTCATCACTTTAAATTGTATAGTAGTCTTAGTTAACAGTACTCGAAATTCTTTCCAACGAACCGAAATACTTACCTGATGATAAGTGATACGACTGCCTACAGCATTGTGGGGCTATATTGGATGCACCACTTTCTCGTCGTTTTAAGATACAAGACGCTTCATTATAACAGTAATTTAATTAAATACAGTGCAATTCCAACCGGAACACGGTCATATTAATACACTATGGTTTACAGGCAGAAAGCTGCAGTTGTAACTACCTAGACGGTCTTGGGCAATAAAGACCTTTTTTTTTTTTGTTTCGGGGGGAAATCTTCGAAAGATAACCTGCTTCTGGGGGGAAATCAGGGTTATGTGAGATTTTTACTCACTAAAACCCCCTCGGTGCTCTGCATCAGTGCATTCGGAGAGGCTCCGGGATCTCGTATAGAACGCACCGGTGCCCCTCTACACTTTGTGTTAACACATCTCTGAGGAGGGGCTTAACCCTCTTAGGCTGTCCCACACAGATTCGCATGTTGAGCGATAAGGGCCCCCACCCTCAAGGCCTGCGAAACTGCCAGGCCCTTTTAGTCGCCTTCTACGACAGGCAGGGCTTACCTTAACCCTATTCTCACTAGCCCGACACTACAGGGCTGGGGGCAATAAAGAGCTACCACCAGTTTATGTTTACTCTTTATTGTTTATAAAAAGTCCTTTGTGTTCAATAAACTTATAACAAAGATAGTAATGAGAATGAACGTGGATGGTTATAAGGGTAGAGGAAGACCGAAGAAAGTGTGGATGGATTGTGTGAATGATGACATGTGTAAGAAGAGTGTGAATTTAGATATGGCGGCTGGTAGAGAGATGTGGAAGAGAAGTACATACTGTGCCGACCCCACATGGGAAAAGGGCAAGAGGAAGAGAGAGACTTTGTGTTCAAAAAAAGATTATAGAAATATGCGTACAATGCGATGCGACACTGTATTACATATTTAAAGTATTTAATATTATTGTGTTATGAATTATAGGTTATCATATGATTTAAAGTGAAGACCTAATGAGTAAGTTAAATTAGTAAAAGAATTGTATAAAGCCTAAGCGATTTCTTTATAAAGTTCACTTAATTATAGTACAATCACTAAACTATACATTTCGATCAGTCTACTACTATATATATTATAAACTGCTTATGTATTGTATGTAAAAATTTTTTTCACTAGTAGTGGATTATTGCTTGAGATTGTCTAGGTAGGTATCACCACAACTCCTATTTCTACTAGCAAACAGCAGTAAACCAATATTACTATGTTCCAGTTTAAAAAAATATTACCACTGCTGAAAAGACCGAAGTAAGAGACTTTTTACATCTCAAATAATGCAAAGTAGTGTGGTTTTATGACTGATAATTCTCGTATGGTAAAAGTAGGCAGATTACTTACCATCAGGTATTGTTCAACTGTTGTAGTCTTTCTTAAACAAAAACACGCTGACTGGGTGGGCGTAGTAAAAACAATATTCCTCGCAAGGAAGAAGTAGTTCTTCAATCAAACCAACGCATTCGTGCTGCGGCCAATTTGTAAATATAAAGCAACAGACGCAATAGAAGCCATGTAATCTTTCAATTTACATTTACGCCATAAAATCTACTTCCGCGCTGGATGCTTCAATCACAATCGTACACTTATGGATAAGTGTAAATACGTCACAAACCCCGCTACATTGTCGGTCAATCGCTGCCCGACCAATTGGCTCATTGTTAAACTACCTGTGAGCCAAAATTAGATTGAATAACACCTTTAATAATATAAAGTGTCTATTTTATAACATTGAATTATAAAACGGGGTAAACATTCACCTGATGGTAAAGTTCACTTATTACAAAAAGCTACAGATATTTTAAATAGCGGATAACTAGAAACTTCTACTACTATTTGATGTTACAAGGAGACACTAAGATAATAATTTTGTGCAAACATACGCTACTTATAAAAGCTTCAAAATATATAAAATACTCAGTACTCGTTGGAACTATTAGATTTAAAATCGAAAAGTAGCTAAAAGGTTCCATAGTTACACAAAAATTATTTATATAATATATATAGATATAAATAAAAATATCGATATCGATAGTGTAAACTAATACAGTCTGAGATAGTATGCTAATATTAATTTGCCCCAGTTTGAGGGGTATTATCGCTGTCCTGTCCTTGGTTTACGATTCGGAAAATCTTACATCTCAAGATGAGGGACACTATAAGATGCAGTGTAAATATCGGAACCCTTGCGACATTCTAACAGGCAGGTTTGACTATTATCATCAGTCAACCAACCTGCTCGCCCCTCAGTTGAATTAAAAAGTTTAATGCTCTCTCGGGTTGTAATCTAATGAGTCTCCGGTAAAAGACTTACCCCCATTACAACCAGTTCGTGCGTACCTGAAATATTAATCAAAATGTCATAGTCGCAAATATGGTAAAAATATAGACCTTCATAATCCAAAGATAATTTAGAAACATCTCGACAATTCTCCCAACCGGTCTCACTAAGGTCAGTGCTCTATCAATTTTAACAAATTCAAAAATGCGACGAAATGACCACTGGGTCGTTGATCCAGATGACCGGATGTGCGTTAAAATTGATCGAATCTTAACCAGGTTCCTGACAATAAATACGTTTATGTTCCTGTATCTAACTACACACAAGCCTGGCGAATTAAGATATTGCTACTTCACTGGCAAATAAGCACTCCATACTTTAGCTTTCTAAACTTATCTAGATCTAAATAATAATCTCAACTCCCTCAAAAGGTACCATTAGTAAATTATTACAGTGAACTGAAATTGGTATGTTGTTTATTTATGGAATCTCCTCCTTTTCATCATCACTCTATAGACGTCAACTGCTGGACGTAGGCCTCCTCCAAAGATCTCCACATCTATTAGTTCTGCGCTGCCTCTGGTATCGCCGGGCACTAGGAGCCATCATTTATAAGGGTTTATATGGAGAGATTTGGGCCATTTCCCACCGCTCTGGCCCAAATCCGGTTGTTGGGAGCCAGGACCTCGTTTTTGGATTATCAGGGTGCACCACGAGCAGATTAAGGAAGGAAGGAAGGAAGGAAGGAATTGTCGTGCCAGTCTATAATTTATGGATAAATAAACCGACATATTTCGGTTGTGGTGGGCATACTCTGCCCAAAAGCTCTTTGTACCCCTTTGCCCCTGCTTATATGCTCTTAAAATAGGATCACAACCCCCTCACGAAGCAGATGTGTTAGCGGGATCTAAACTGAAATAATTTATTTTATTTGATAAAAACTATATATAGAGTTAGTTCTCTCCCATGGTATGGATACACTTAAATACTAGCTTTTAAACATCATTGCGACGTCTTACCACAGTGAAACTAACTACAGCGGAAATTAAATGAAACCGGAAATATATGCATGGAGGAGACGACTTTGATATCTACTCTTTTTTACTGTTAAACTTTATAATGAGGTACACATAAGACCCGCTTAATGCCTGCAGGCGTTCTCTACCTGCCAACCTTTGATGAGATGAGATATTGTATTAGTCGGTAATAAAGATAATAATACAACCATAAGTACATACTGCTATTTTGTAGGATTGTGACTAAAGATAATTATTGTTAGTAATGAGATTTAATACTTGTAGAATCAGTTGTAGTAGTGAGATGATTTAAACTTAAAAAATCCTTATATATTTATACTGGGGATAGATTTTTATTGTCGGAGACTGTATAGATATCACCGGAAATAAGAGCCGTGCTTTTTTCGATTGTCAAACAGTAGTGTGCAAACATTATTATATTTCAGTTACAAGGGTGTAGCACAGCTTTTTAGATTATACAGTGGAAAGGGTATTATATAAAAATGTATTTGCTGTTTTAGAGAGAACTATCGCCAACGTCCATACCACGTTGAATACACCGGTTCTCGTCCGATCACCGAAGTTAAGCAACGTCGGGCGCGGTCAGTACTTGGATGGGTGACCGCCTGGGAACACCGCGTGTCGTTGGCTTTTTGCTCTTTTTCTCAACTTTTCCTTCATTTCACTATTTTTTCTCGCAAGTTATCAAAATGTGTTCTTTTTTAAACAACTAGATCTCGGGATCAACTTTCACAGAGGAGTTAAAGCTATTTGTGCTACACTAATAAAATGCGGGTTAAAGGATTAACATCTTTACAAAATCTGTAGTCCCTGAAAAATTTGTTTCCTCTGGATTTATTCCTCCATCTCAAGCTCAGTGGGAATCGGACTATGTAAGTATAGCACGTATAAACATCTTAAAAACAAAACTATCCCCGCTTCATATTTAAAAAGCGGGAAGTTAAAATATATTATCTGTTACTCTTGGTATAGCGACACCAAATCTGTTCTTCAGATAGCGAAGCTACAGTGCTACATCACCACACGTCGCCGGAAGCACGCGATTTTCGCATACCTCCGGTAATGTTGCACGAATACCCGACATTCCTTGCCATCTCTCCTCACCAGCAAATGTGAATCTTAAATATATCTTGATGATATCTTTATACAACGATTCGACGAATCCAATCACAGGTTTTTGTACTTTATACCAGTTGCAGTTTAGTTTCGACTGCCTCCGTATTGAAGTGGGTTACCACTTGTATAATGACAGAGTTCCATGGTTCAATTCCCAGGGCACATGTTAAAGGTTTGTTCGACTAAGTAGCTACTACCGTCACATAGTAAATCTATCGCTGTAACGGCATTATTGAAGCTTCACCTGTTTACATTTAATAGCCAGGGTAATCTAAGCACGCTTAACCATCTATAACCTCATAGATAGTTTACACTAATTTGTAAATCCTATTCAAAATTATATACAATAATAATTTTTTATACGATAAAGAGGTAATGAGAAGGTACTTAGGATGTTTCCACATCACCAAGCAATACTCGATTTGAGACGTAAGATGTTAGTCATCGTTACAAAGTACTATTTCTAGCTAAAGCTCAACGTTTACATGTTAGTGCTTATAGGAAAACATAATTTTAATAATATATTAATAACTGATTAATCAATAAATAAACATTAATGACTTCCTGTATAAATGATGATGGCTCAACTTCTGCGAATCGTGGTAAGTGGGCATTAAAAAAGCATCATCAGTAACTTGTGTCCCAAGTTCAACGCATATGAACCTCCGCTATGTTCGATAAAGTTTACGAAATATTAAAGCAATTTTTATATATAATTTGTTTGCTGATACTATTGTTCTTTTGAATTACCCCAAAAACACGAAACAAGAATAAAATTAAAAATTATCCAATATCACCGTTTGTTTTGCGAGGAGTTCCCAGCGTAACCCGTAATTTATTCATGAAAAAACTTTTGGCATTTAAGCAAAGATCTTATCTCGTAATGGTAATATAGAACTTAAAGAAAACTGTAGTAAAGATAGAAAAAGAGTTGATTCTTCGAAATATTTATTTTAACGTAAAATACACAGTTAACTGCGCCCGATTTTTAAATATTAACAAATGGATGTTTATATGTATGTATGATGCAGCTCTGACATAGCATCCGCATTATTACTTAACTCCAAGTATTCTCAAAGGTGTGATACCTATGAGAATACTTGGATGTTCATTTTCTTGACAGAACCCGTGTCGATTATTTATATTTGCTATAAAGAAGTAGTGTATGTTAAATACACCCAAAAAACATCAATATTATACATGTGAACAAACAATGAAATATAAAAGGAATCATCTACAAAGGATATCCGGGATACAATTTATAGTTTTAAGTCAAGTTTATAGTTACAGTGTATTATTTTTTAACCTTGAAAAGACAAATCGGTGTATCAGTATACATAAAAGCATATATATAATATACATAAATATAAGTAGTATCAACAAAAAGCTATGTTAATAATTGAGCAAACTTTTTCATCTGTTAAAGCTTGGGAAAAAATCTCGTTTGGAGACTTGATTGCCCGTTTGTACTTAACATTTAAGAGTCGGATGAAAAACAACCTATTGTTAGGTAGATACTTTTTGCCAACATCACGCCAGTTCGAGGATGTTGCATCACGTAATATATTGCAGTCTAGACTAGTATATAGAGGTTTTATATGTGATAGATAGAAGTATTTTACTGTAGTATCTATAACCATCCTTTGTTGACTCAAAGATCTCAATATATATATATATGTTTAATGTAAGCAAAAAAGGTTTAAAATATATCTTCAGGAAGCGATGAGATTAGTACGATGTTCGCCTGATGGTAAGTATACCTAACTATAACAATGTGGTGTAACTTAAGATAATAAATACTTCACATCGTGCCCGTCACTTTAAGATAAGATGTTAGATATATCAGCTCTTGTAAGTAATTTTGTTAGCTAAAACGCGCTCCTAACTGGAACACAGTAATGTTTGCACACTAGTAATTAATAGGAGAAATAAACACCGCAGTGATGAATGAAGAGACAGTAAAAAATATTTTAATATCATAAGTAATTATTATGCGAGCCCATAACTAGATGAGGTTAGTTAGGATGGCACACAGCATCACATTGTGATCGTCGTCTTGAGGCAGTAAGTGTTGAGTCATGTTACTCCAGTAATTGCACTAGCTACAGCGCTGTTCAAACTGGAATACAGTAATGTTTACACTCTACTGTTTGGTGCGATACCTACCTAGACGTTCTCAAGAATTAGAGATATATTATATTTTTATTTATTTATTCTTTATTGTACACCAGTTACAAGATATGGAATACATTATATATATACATATATATACAATGGGCGGTCTTATTGCTCAAAAAGCAATTTCTTCCAAACAACCCATTGGAAAGGGAGACGTGAACTAAAAGCAAAGATAAGATGGTGGTGCATTAAATGATTAAAAACTAAAACGCTTGGTGACAGATGCAAGCAATAGCACAATTTGACAGAATATATAATTTAAACTGTATGATAGTAGTTAATTAAGTGTCGTTTGAACGAAAATAAGGATTTGGCAGTACGGATATGGTTCGGTAAAGAGTTCCGTAATCGAACCGCCGTGACGGCAAAGGAGTTTTGGAAAAATGAAGAGGAATTCACGGGGACTCGAATGAAAAGGTTTATTGAAGAGCGAAGAGTGCGGACTGTGGCAATCGGAAATAAATTCGAATTGATTATTTAGGTAGGAAAGCGTTAGATTGAACAATATCTTGTATAGAACAGAGAGAATGTGAGTATTCTTGCGAAGACGGATTGGCAGCCACTTGAGTTTTTTGCGAAATTCAATGATGTGATCGTATTTGCGTAATCTAAATATGAAGCGTGTACACAAATTGTGAATACGCTCAAGCTTATCAAGCTGCGCTTCGGTTAAATATCAAACATCGGTATAATCGAGAATAGGCAGAAGAAGAAAATTAGCAAGCACAACCTCAGTGGCTGTGGGAAGAAAATTACGAAGTCTGCGTAAGGAGCTTATAGCCCCCATACATCTTTCTTACCACGTTAACTTGCGGTGCCCACGATGGACAGGAGTCAATGTAAATATTTCTTCTTTGCTATTATATTGATAAAATTGCCCTCCTAACATCACAGTTGTTCAATTGATTAAAATTAAAAAAGGATGTGTCGGGAGTAGCTTTAACTGAAAGATTTTTTAACGTGTTTTACTTAACTTGCTCATCAGTGCAAGAAGACAAAAAGAAATGCTGATTTAACAGATTGGAATCGATATTTAATGGTAGGTTCGAGTTTGATTTTTCATGTACCAATGACTTAAGAAATTTCCAAACCCTGAATGGATCTGGATCTTGCACGGATTCATGGATATGGCGTCGTGCATTTCTACACATCGATTTCGTATTAACCTATATTTCTCTTTATTGTCAGCACAGAGATCCGCTTTGTATTTCGATATTTAAACGATTTTTCTTTTTAATTTTTTTTTTAATACAATCGTCCAACCAAGGGGAAGGGAGATGACGGACGCGCACTGAACGAGTAGGAGCATGATGGTCATATAACTGTATCAGTTAATTTGTTCTGCATCTTTTAATAGACGTTTAGAGTCTAAGCCACTAAAGTTACGCTGAAATAATATTCTCGATTTAGCCTTAGAAGGTTTTATTTTGTAAGACAGATAAAGAAGGTCGTGATAAGAGAAAGCATCAACGGCCAGCTGACCATGTGTTGCAACATGGTCACGCAAGGACACAAACATTAAATCAAGAAGAGAAGGAGCAGAATTAAGAAAACGATGTGTAGCAGAAGTGGAGAGCCCTATTATTATTTTTTAATAGACAAGTATTGAAAAAACCCATAATAATTGTATAATGATACGGAGGGGACAAATTTTCTGAAAGATTTTCCAAGTCGGAGAAATAGTCTATGGCCAGAGAAGGACTGTTAAGCGCTCCAACAAAATGTTTAGTGTGGAAGAGGGTTACTTCTATAAATAGAAATCCAGCTTCAGCTCCAGTATGGGGTGAGGAGGCTTAGACGATGGTATAAGGTATATGCGAATGAAGATAGATGGCGATCCTCCTCCACTTCTATTGGGACGGTTCTTTCTAATTAATTGGAAACTTGGAAGCGAATAAGATGTAGAAGGAATACATGGTTTGAGCCATGATTCCGAAACCAGTATTACGTGTAAATGTTTGCTATCAAAACTTGCCAGTAAATCAGGATAATGAGCTAAATAATCAGGATACTTTGTGAATTTATATGAACAATATTAAAATTTTAATTTTCTCTCAAAAGGATAGAGTCAATGTAACATTTATAGGGAAAGTTCTTTCACCACTATCATCACTTTCCAAATCATCAGATAAAGAGACAGGAAGTAAACTATTACTGTAGTTACTATCAGCAAATGCTAACATAGAATTAAAAAAAAATACAAAAAATAATTTTAATCAGTAAAAAACGCTACAAGTAAACCCATCACCAGTGATAAAAAAAAGAAAATTACAGTGTAACAAAATCAAAATAGTGAAGTAAAAAAAAAAGTTTACGTAACATTACAAGAAAGATCTATGTTACATATTTGGACAGGTGAAAACGCTAAACAACACAATTGCAACACTAAAACTTAAGTGTCAGAGAGACAAAGCGTCGAGTTACGACAATGCAAACAATAACAGACTACCGTCAGATAAAAGCACAGTTGTTGCAAATTATGTTTTTTATTGTGAACACGACGAGAAGCATGAAAAGGACGACGTATGTATATAAATACACAGATAAAGTAAAGTAGTAACTAATAGCAAAAAGTGCAAATGTATCAATTATGAGGTGAGAAAGAAAAAGTTATTTTTTAACTGCCCTCTTAGTAGGCGGAGCACTTTTGTCGACTCAAGACTTGGTGGCAATAGGCGGGGACACTGCAACGGGCTCAATTTCAACGGCGTCCAGTTCTGCCAAAGTTTGGATCTGGTGTCGAGTCCCATTAGGAGCCAGGATTTGGATGATGCCATCTCGAGTCCAGCAATTGCTAATGCCGTGTCTTCTTCTGGCCTCCATAAACACGTTATAGCAACTACGCTTGAGGACTGTGTAATGCTTGTGCCTTTGAGCTTGGTTTTGAAGTACCACACCTTGTCACGAACCGAAGTATGACGAAATTTGACCACTATTGGCCTGGAGGCTTTGTCCGATTTCCGTCCGAGACGATGGCAGCGGCTGATGGAAATTTCGCTAAAATCAGACTACTGTAACTTGGAGGTTATAACTGCAGTGACTGTAGTAAACGTTTATTCCCTAAGTTCTTCTGGGATCCCCTGCAATAGAATAATTTTCCTTCGGCACCTCATTTCAGAGCGATCTAGTTCTCGAGTCAGAAGATCAATCTGCGTATGGAAAGTTGTGAGAGCATGAAATTTGTGAAGGTCTTAAACTCTGTCTGCTAAAGAAGATGTGGTAGCGGTAGCAGGCAGTACATTTCTGCAAGTCGCGCTGGAACTCCTCCATTTGTGTGGTAAAGTTTACAAACAAGTCCTTAAGTGAATCGTGTTTTTGTGTCCTTAATTGTTTTTCTATTGGTCAAAGGCAAGTATAAAAGAACTTTCAATTTCTAAAACTTTTACAAAATATTGAAACCAACACTCGTCATGTGACAGTGACAGGTTTTTTTTATTCAATTTACAGTTCTATTAAAAGTTTAAAAATTCTCATATTCCCAACTCGCATCACGTATATTGTTTTAGTGGAATATATATTTTTCAGGAATAAATTCAGTTTAAAAAAAAAACTAACGGTTGCGCCATCGCTTCGCAACGATCCGATTTAACGAGCAGTAATCGAGGCGTTGTGATTTTTTGCAAACCTATTTCTCTTCGGCAAATGTTTTGAATTTGAAATGTTTCTACAATGGTTTTATTTTAAAAAAAATCATCTTTATTGCTACTCTTATCAAACATAACCGATAGAAATCCACGGCTGGACATCCATCGCTCCTGCGCTGCCGGCATCCAGCGACTTCCCGTGTCCTTCAACAGACATTATGGCCTCCGGTACCGCCGGACACATGAAGCCGTTGTTTGTAGGGGTTCATTTTGGCTATTTCCCACCGCGCTGGTCCAATGCGGATTGATGGGACCTACTCTTATTATATAATACCCCATAAAAGACATTAATTTAATTAAAAACTTTATAATAATGTATTGAGATGACGGCCGTAATACGTGTCAGCACGGCCACTCCCGAGAGCTGGAGGTTCCAGTCTGCCACTTGAGACTACCACACCCGTCTGAACAGGTTGGTGTGGAGTTCTCCTGCTTGGGGGAAAATACGGAGGAGGTTCAACTTGCCACCTCGGCTGCCGACTCGGCCATTTACACCGACGGCAGCCACATCGACGACAAGATGGGTGCGGCGTTCAGCGTTATGCGGAACGCCGCAGAGGATACTACTAAAAACCTCAAGTTGGGCAACTTCTGCACCGTATACCAGGCAGAGCTGCTGACATTAGCAGAAGCGACGGGGTACGCGGCCAGCGGGTCGGCGCAGTCATGCGCCGTACTTAGCGACTCGAGGTCCGCCCTTGAAACAGTCACAAGATCTGACAACCTCCACCCCTTGGCGCTCCGTGTAAAAGAGAACATTATGAAAGCGCGGGCAAAAGGGATGAATGTAAGGTTATTTTGGGTGAAGGCGCACGTGGGGATGGAGGGAAATGAAAGGGCGGACCAACTGGCCAAGGAAGCGGCCCTAAAGAGTAAAAGAAGACCGGAGTACGAGGATTGCCCCGTTGCCTTCGTCAAGCGTCAGCTCATCCTGAGGACGCTTGACGAATGGAACAGGAGGTATGTAGAAGATACTACGGTTTCAACAACGAGGATTTTCTTCCCAGAAGTCGCGTCAGCATACCGGACCCTTCGCCGATTAGAGCTCGACACGGTCCTGGTCCAGATGTTCACAGGGCACGGGGGATTCTTCGAGTACCTTCATAGGTTCAAGCTCAAGGAGAGTCCCGCGTGCCTCTGTGACCCAACGGTGGACCAGACCGTGGTGCACATCCTCACTTCCTGTCCCTTATTTGGGAGAGAAAGGAATGACTGCGAAGTGGAGATGGGAAAGAAGATAGAAACTGGAGTCATCGCCTATTACATATATACATAGACTACGCCTAGACTTATATACATTATCCCATATATATATATATATATATGGGATTATGTATATAAGTACATAAATAATTATTAATACAATGGCGGTAAGTGATTCAAATCTACCCAGACCCGTTGTTTGAATTGATACTCGTGGTTGCAAATATTAAAATGCTTCAATTAAAAGTTTCAGTCCTAACGAATCATGGAATGTTTTTTTTAGGTTTTACACTGCAAATTTTTATTTTCACTATTGGGGACAATAATCAAAACTACAGATCATTCGACCTTATGTGATCTCTAGGATGGTAGATATACTTTCTTCCGGTAATGATTCTGGACGGTGCTTATGTACCTTACAAACGATTAGCATTAGAGAAAATCATAATAATTAGTGGTATTTAAATTACAGAAGAAATCTTATTGTATAAGTAATCGTTTATTAGATGATAATTGTTCTTCGGAAAATGCACAGTAGCAATAATGAAAATATTACTTCCTACTGTTCTATTGGGGGGCTAAGGGGTGAACGGAAACATCTTATTCTACCCAACTGTCAACCTCGGTTGTTCTCATTGAATAACTGACGGCGGCAGTTCCTTTATTGACCTCTGTGGTGCCCCCTGCTAGAAAACGGACGAGGCTTTGGCGACCGATAAAACGCGGTTTAAACCTATTGGGCAACCATCACGATAAAGCTACAAAGAGTCCTTGAAGCCTGAATGACTTCTTAAAAGTCTGGTGTAGAAGGCAACAGGAACCCAATGCATAATTTTATTTCCTAGCAGTCAGTTTAACATGGTAAAAGTCAAAAAAGGAAGTGGCCCCGAGTACCTAGCATCCTTTAAATCCGTAACATCAGGGAGTGGACCGGGATCGCGAGTTCCGCCTCGCTAGAGACCGAACGAAATATGGTGAACTGACCGCCAACCTTAGCTAGTTAGAGAGGCACCTTAAGAAGAAGACTGCTGCTGAAGAATTTAATAGCAACTATTATAACATTTTAGCTAGTCATAGTCAAGTTATCTTCGTCTCTACTGAACTCTTCAAGCTCAAGTTTTCTTCCTCGTAGACTCTCTTTATATCATGGTATTACTACAGGCTACTATTATCCAACTCATGTCCATATCATTGTAAAAATAACAACTACATCAGATCAGAAACCTTTAGTTCTATCTGTATTCCAATTATATACCTGACAATGGTGAAAGAAACCTACTGAGCCTATATCTTAAATATCAGATATCGCAATATAAGAAAAGAGAAATTCAAAAGTAACTTGCAAAATAACTGACAACTTAAAGTAACCTTTTTATGCTCTTATGCATTGTTAGGAATAAGATTAATCCAATTTCAATCTTTTCTCTCTCTTCATATTTCTTTTCACAAGTAATATAAGAAAAACAATCAAAGACAATACAAAACTTACAGAACTATATTTTAATTACAACTTCGAGAGGAAATTTATGCTCCGGTCCACTGTCTGGCACTAATAGCAGAGACCAGCTTCTTTTACAACCATTTTTTAATAAACAAAAGGGTCTTCGATCAATATCTAATAGATAAACATAAGTCAATTCATTAAAATAATGTCCATAGGAACTGAAATTACTTAGAGGACACGGCGCCGTGTAGTCGGCCTGTCACATAGTGAGGAGGACGCTTAATGGTTTATTAGAGTTTCACATGGACATATTGCGTATAGACTTAAACAATGTTTTATGAATATTGAATTTCATTTAATTCAGTATAACAATATATGAATAAATATTCAAATGTACGGCCACACACATCGGCTAGCCGTTTTACTGCGGACTAGAATGTCCCGGGTTCGATTCAAAGGCCACGTGTTGTAGTAGTAGGACTTTTTCGTGCCTTGATAGTTATCACAGTAACATAGTAGCTGCTTTAAGAGTTGAATGTTCCAACTTTTTTTTATTCATGGAAGCGACGAGACTAGCGGAACGTCCCCGAGATGGTTAGCGATATGCCTAGCCCATACGTACACAGTACCACATTGCGCTCGTCGCTTTGAGACACAAGATGTTAAGTCTCATTTCCCCTAGTAATCTCATTAGCCACAACTCCTTTCAAGCCAGAACGTAGTAGTACTATTAGGCGGCGGAAATAGGTGCTGCGGTTGTACCTACACAGACGGTGTCTGAGCAAAAGAGACCTACCACTAGTAACTAACTTATAAGAGCAAGAGTATTCTATGCAGCGCACACTTCCACGACCTCATTGTCACTTAACACTAATTTATATTAAGGTTTTTTTATAGGAATCGTGGACAAATGATCGAACAGTTCACCTAGTGGAAAGTGATCACTGACGCCCATGGACAGTCGGAAAACCAGAGCCAGAACCTTTAAAGATTAGTTGTAAGGTTAATGCGGTTAAAAAAGACTAACTTTGAAAGAAACTTTTGAAGTAAAAGTATATTTTTTAATTAAGATCTTCATCCTAATTTACATCTAACCAAGTAACTTGTAACTAATTAAACAATTAATAGTTATCTTTTTTCACTTATAAAAATAATCCAGTACCTAATAAGCTACATAAATGTAGGTATTACACAATTAAGCAATCTAGACTAGTGCCTCGCCTGTATTAGAGCGACCTCGAGATCAATCTTTACCGAACGGAGAACATTCGCGTAATTAAATAATCTTCTATCTAGCCAATGTCTAGACTGGGTTTTAGGCTGTAATTATTTCAAATCAAACTATATGTTTTTCTTTCATCTAATTTATCACATTTGCAATATATTTTTTTTTTAAACTTTAATAAAATATTTTCTGAACTGTGCTATAACAAAAGATATCTACTTATGTATAGACTCATCAAGATGGCTCTATAACCATAAGGCCTAGATACTTAAAATGTGGGAAGAATATTCCTTTTGCTGACTAAAGATCAGCCAGGAAGAAATTTAACAGAATGATACCCTCATAAAGTATTATACGTAAATACTCAAAATTTGGTAGAGATATTGCTTAGCTTAGGTCAGAGATCAACTAAGAATGAATTTTATGAAATTCCTTCCCCAAAGGGAGTAACCGGAGTGTTAATAACGGGGAAGAAAGGGGTGGATTGCCGCCAAACAGAAATATTTCTGACAAATTTCAAGTCTAAATTTCAAACCTAAGTTACAGCCAGCGAAATAGGTGAGGAACAGCTGGTATTCAACTATGTATCACTGTAAGTTTGTATTCTATGATAGTTAAAGGTATGAAAACCTTGAAAGAATTCGGAGGACGCTAGAAGACCAGAAATTAATATGGTTTTAACAAATTTTATCTAAATAAATTGGACCTGTATGTAAAAAATACATTAAAAATTAATGTTTTAACCATCAATTTGAATTGCAATGATACTGCTATGTTACTATCTGTGATAGCTAAACTAAAATGATATATCTAGACACATGACTTGAAAACATCGATACAGTGTTCAGATAAGAACATCATAACGATATCATAACCGCGTATCTGAAGTATATAATCAGTTATAATAATACGCAAATAACTTTAAGCACTTTCCACTTTTTTATATTGCGTAATTACAAATTTATTGTTCACTCTCTATATAGCAAGAAATACTTTAAGTTATCATCATAGAACACATAAGAAATTATTTGTCGTACTTTCCACGCTTGCGCATACTTGAGATGATAAGCTGCCATTACCCTAGAATTTAAAAGAAAGAATTTAGAAGACAAGAAAGAAGACAAAAATATTCTGTCTACCCTTCGGTACTAGTTATACTAAACCTCCTTTTGTAAACTTAGTTGTATTTACTTTTGTTTACTATATAAAACAATTGAGAAACAATATGCCATATTTAAGTCTAAGCACAAACCTGCTTCATTAGCACCAATATGTATATATGAATTATAATAACTTAAAGTAATTCATAATCAAAATCCTCCATCTATAGTCAACTATGTTTCAAGGATCAGTTTCTGTTTCAAATTAATCAATGGCAAAATAATTAAGAAGAAATGTACTCCGAAAATAAATACAAACAAGTTGTTTTTAAAAGAGTAAAATAAAAACTAACAGTAACAGTTGTTAAATCTTTTAACTTACATTTAAACTTAAAATAATTTTACAGTAATTGATGTAGATTACCAATCTGTATACGAGTCAGTATGAACGTTAAACAATATCGATGAGTTGGTAACAAAAAGCGCTGCAAACGATTAATTAATAACCGATGTCCTTACTTTTGTATTGAGCTGATGAACAACGGGACCAATACCTTTCAAGTTACAAACATTATAGCATGTACATTCATTACTTTTTTTGATAGTTTAGTGCTGATTCTTAAGAAGATATCCTGTACTTGAAAGCCAGTGTAATATAGGATTTTCATTTACTAAACCCACAAGGTGGTTTCTTTCAAAGCGTTAGGAAGGGCTGAAGGATCTTTTACAAAACGCACCAGTAATACATTTTAGCATAGAATATCCCAAGGAAGAGTAAAATCCTCCTTACCATCTTTGTCTAAATGTAACAAATACGAAACCACTTCGGTTTTATTTTCTCAATAGGTCTCTCCTATTAAAAAACTAGCTTTTTTCTGGCTGTACCACCCCCAAAACTCCCTTTGGAGCAGGAATTTTGTAAAATCCATTTTCAGCTGACCTCTATATAGCAGCAATAATATCACAACCAAAATTTGAATCTTTACTTTTAATAGTTTCAGAAATCTCGTGCGAAGTAAATCTCTGATATCTCTTATTTCTCTTTATATATAAAAGATATCGGAGAATATTAAAAATATACTTGTACAATAAATGTAAATAAATTTATTTACATATATAGCTATCTTCAACAGCGAACACGTAGCCCTTCTAATAGCCTATTCTTACTAGCCCCAGACAAAAGACCTGTTGTACATTTTCTACTTAATCAATATTTATATAAACAAAACAAGAGGCGTTATGTTACATTAGAAGATGAGCAATAAACTGACTAAGGTTACGTGGAACATGCTGCATCTCCAGATCCTTTAAATTATGTAAAAAATTCTCAAAGTAATTGTGATACTTTGAAGGTATCTTATAAAAGGCTAATTGAATACTCAAGTGGCGTCACCTCCCTGCCAATCAACTCTAAGTGTACTGAGAATTGAAACTAAATGAAGACTTAACTTTCAACATAAAAACCTAGCGAAATAAAGTAATTTGAACAAAAGTTTTTATTACTAATAAATAAATAGAATAGTCTATATTTATAATGAACAGTAACAAAGAAATCTGCTACTATAGTTTATAAGTAACGTAACTTTAAAAAGTAATAAAGGATATACTTGATATGTCATATAATAAGACATTTTAGAAGTTAATAGTTTTACGATAGTAATTCGGAAATACGAAATGTAGTGATTTAAAGTCTAATCTTTGTAAATAACACAAGCCTATTTTAATAAGAAAAATCTTAAGATAAATTTCTAACTACATATTTATGTATGAATATACTTTGTATTTATTAATACTACTACTGAGATTTATCTATGTTATTATATTTGCTATCAAAGGAAACTATTTAATTCTAATTCAAACACTTCTCATTAACAATCATCAGAATAAATCCGAATTTGTATATCACTGAAAATGTTTTTTCTTCTTTATATAAAAGTAATTTTTTATAAAAATAAATTACAGCTATTTCTGTTTAAATTGGCTCAGCCGTTTTAGACATATACAAGCTAGCAGACAGAATATTTTTTTTTTATGGTAAACGAACTCATAATGTCAATTAAGTATACAAATATATGAAATTTATTTGTTTAGATTTTAAATATTTTTAGTATATAAAATATGTTGTTCTTACCTTTGTATCAATAATTTGTAAAAACTGCCTTGTCGCTGCTGATATGTGAAGTACTTCCGTGGAAACAGCTACAGCGCGGTAAACAAGTTCAAATTCAACGACACGCTATCGAGAATCGAAGCTTTTTCTTAAAAACTTTCATCTTCCTCTTCACAAAAGGATCCACTGTGATCGTTATCTTTAAAGTCAATAATTCATATGAATAACTTATACTTTGTATTTAATGATTTTTTCATTGGACACTACTGTATGGACGTAAACCGTTATCGAAAAAAGCCATTTGCCTTTTGACAGGTAGGGAAACTTTTGGAGCGGCAAAAATTCAAAAATAGAACAATAGTAAAAATGGCGTCGCCCGGCAAAAATGGCGGCGTACGATCTTGAGATTAATCACTGGTATTGTTATTTTTATTGGAAGATTAGAGTTTAATGGGCGGATTGAAGCGTAACAGACTGTTCAGTGTTGCCCACGCGTACTCCGCGACACGACTGAACTAACGCAATCCTTTCGTCGTCAAATATTCAGCCCAATAATTTAAGACCGGTGTATATAATACAGGGATCTCTATATAGCAGATCGGCGGTGTCACTTAATGTATACATTCGTGATACAGAACTACATAGAGCTCACACAACACATGACATTTCATTTGGTATCGGAACAAACATCCTTCAAAATCCGAATAGCGAAGTATTAGCTACAATGTCTCCGTCTAGAGATGAATGTTTCTTTTAGACTATCGCGCTTCACCACCTGGATTACATTTCCGCTTCCCAGTAAAACGGACCGTAGTCAAAGACTGATCTCTATTAAATAAAAAGGCTAACATTCCAAATCAACAAATTAAACTATAACATAGCATCATCATCATTTCAGACGATGGACGCCCACTGCTGGATATGGTCTCTTGTAATGTGTTCCACAAAGCACGGTCATGCGCTGTATGGTCGCCATTCCAGCACTTTAAAACCCCAACGTCCATACTACGAGCTATGTGCCCCGCCCATTGCCACTTCAGCCTCACGACCCTGGTTTTTCTTATTATTATTATATAGCATTACAACCTATATATAACAGCTAATATTATATAACTACCTTCATAACACAATGTGTCTTTAGCACCAACTCGAGTTACATTTATTAGAATATCATCTTAGATGATGTAAAATAAGGCGTAATCTAGACCACTATTACTATGTAGTACTAAGATAAGCTAGTATGATTAAACTCGAAGCATTTTTCGATAGGTAATCAAACAAAAAATTATAAATCAGATCAAAGTCTACTTATTAATACTACTGGTACCTAAGTACTTTTTACCGGTGGTAGGTCGCTCTCGGACACCGTCTAGGTAGATACCACCGCAGCACCTATCACAGTGGACAGAAGAACAGAACAGAATGGCGCTGTAGCTAGCTGTAATTACTGGAGTAACGAGACTCAACATGTTACGTCTCAGGACTACGAGCACAATGTGGTGCAGTAGATAGCACCACATCAGATGAACGTCCCGTTCGTCTCGTCGCTTCCATAAATAGTAATAAAAAAGATAAGTGTATTGGGAAACAATCGTTTTTTTTTAAAGTCAAGTTACTTCGCGGTTAATTAACTTTAACGTATTAGATCCGTACATAATCATATTCAAATTTATGTAAAAAAAATGTGTGCAATTTATCTTTCTCAAAGTAGATTATTGTCTTAAGACTGAAAATATCGACATATGTTATCTACTTTAGAAAATACTCAATAATTATTTTAACAATATTTATATTTAACAAATTATTATATCCATATATATATATATATATATGAAAATTTGGTTTCCTTTGTTTACCGATCACGTGAAAACTAGTGAGGGTATTGACATGGGAACATGACCATTCAACGCGCAATAATCTGTAAATGGCTATAGGCTATTAGTTTTCATGATTTCATAAATCCTTCATCTCATTACAACTTTTAAAAGCAATATCGTTTCGAATTATTTGTGGTTGCGGCAGTAACGGTTGCTATAGAAAATCAATGACGGTTGCGGTTGCTCTCAACTAATATTTCTGACAAATTTCAAATCTAATTTTACAGTACGGCCAGCAAAGCGGGCGGGGAACAGCTAGTATATCTGATATTTCTGTGCGAACTTTACTGTGTTCCGGATTGGAGTTGTAGCTAGTGAAATGACAGGTATTGAGATTTAATATCCTGCCTCAAGGCGACGAGCGCATTCTGGAACAGTGTATACCATCCTAACGAACGTTGTGGGCAGGATCTACCATCAAGTGAACAAAGAAATATATATATATTTCGGTGTGGTATTACAGCTCTATATAACGCACCCGTATAGACCATATAGGTGCGTCTCACAGTAATTTTATAGTACATTTATTACTCCGCCTACGATTTCCTCTTTATTCTTTAACCATTACAGTATAGTTTCGCGCACACAGCGCTAACATTCCTCCTGATAGTCAAATAGCACGTGACACTTTATCTACGGTGCGAGTGAAATCATACTGATTTCGTGAATAAATTGTCGGCGCGATGAGAAAAATGATACTTTGTGTATATCATCTGCAAACAATTATGGATTTGTTCTCGTTAATGTTTGGTGACGATGAACGATGTACAATAACAAACCTTAGAAGTGAATGATTAAATCATAAACATTATTATTATTATTATTTTAAGATGACAAAGCATGAAGATGAGCAGGACATTAACCTTGTTGCGCTATAAAGCAATGCAGGCATTACATATCGCTCATACTGTTACTAGTATTTTTCATTTATTTATTCAAAGAACCGATGGGACGAACGGGACCTTCACCCGATGTTAAGTGATACGTCTGCTCATAACAACGTGGCGCTTGTTAGAATGATTTACACAGCACCACGTTGTGCCCGTTGCCTTAAGACATAAGATGTAAATAAGATGTCTTCTATAGAAACTACAACTACCTTAAAACCGGAACACAGTAATGTTTGCACGCTACTTACTGTTTTGAGGTATAAATAGGTGCTGCGGTGGTACCTGTCTTTGACAAGAGAGAATTACCACCAGTGAGAGATCTGGCGGTAGCTCTGTTACCGAAGTCTGTACCACCGCAGCGGCTATTTCTGCCAAAAAAAGTAATGTGTAAATATTACTGTGTTCCAGTTTGAATGAGCGCTGTAGCTAGTGAAATTACTGCGATAAGAGTTAACGTCTTGTCTGGCAATGAGCGCAAAGTGATGCTGCGTATATTATCCTAACACCACGTTATTAGGCGCAGGGGTATCACTTACAGTCAGAAAAACATCTTGCTCGTCTAAAAAAAAATACGACGGTTCCTCTTATTATCTCTGTAATTAGACTGTCCAAAGTATTGGTCGGACTACTGTTTCCTATAAAAAATAAGATATCACATAGTTAAGCACCAAGCATTGCCCTCTCAAGTTTATGAGCTACATTGGGCACTATCAGTACCATTATTATTTAGAGACATTCATATATATCACGCCTCGTTCCCAGTGGGGTAGGTAGAGACCACCTCTCTCCACTTGCGACGATCCTGGCACACCTCTCTCACTTCCTCCACTTTCATGAGCGTCATCTTAAAGACCACCACACAAAATAACAACTCTAGGTTAAATTACATTTAATCTCAATTTCACATGGTTTTGTGAGAATGACATCATAGATGGAGAAGCGTCATAGTCATCATCAGCCGATAGACGTACACTGCTGAACATAGGCCTGCCCCAAACAATTGCACATCGATCGGTCCTGAGCTGCCTGCATTCAGCCGTTTTCCACGACCTTCGTTTGTAAGGGGAATTTGGGCTATTTCGCACCACGCTGGTCCGATGCGGATTGGTGGATGCCAGAGCCTCGTTTGTTGATTAGCAGAGTGCACCACGAACAGGTGAGGTTGACTTTGGTCCCATGAGTTGTTGTACTGGATCTTTTACAACTCCTGATGGAGAAGCGTGCTCTACCAAAATACTCGTACGGAACTCAACAATGCTGCTATAACAGAAGATTTACAATATGAAGGTTTTATTTAGATGGCCAAGTATTTAAAAATCCTTCATCATCATCATCAGCCTTTGTTTATCCACTGCTGGATGCCTTCCTCAATGTCTTCCACTAAATGCGATCCTCAGCTCGTCGGCCCATCTAAATGCGAGAGAGATCTTACTAAATAACACGAAAAATCCTTACCACTACTCAAATAACACGATGGAGTATAGAAACAGTAACCACCGTGTTACTGGCAAGCGTTTGGCTACGGAGACAGTTAAGTTCCTTTTAAAGCCGTGAACCAATGCGGGCAAAGTCTCGCACGGGACAAAATTTATAAAACAACAAACTGAAATGTCGTCATTAGCAGTTTTATTTGCGTTCCAGCGCTTCTGCGAAACCCGCCGACCGGTCTCGTGTTTGAACGGATGTAATAAGAAAAAGTACACAAGCGAAGGGATTCCTAAATAGCTCCCTAGAGGCGGTTAACGTATGGGGACTTTAATAAGCCGTTAATCACATTGCAGCATCGTCCTTTTTATTAAACTGTACCGGATATGGCGATAACGTCAGCTAACTCTTTTTATGTACCATATAATGACAGATCTATCAAAACGTCTCCTTGATGATAAGCGGCAAAGAAGACACTATATTAATCTAGTAATTTCACCAGACAAACAATACGAAGGTAGCGAGTATTCATCTCGAAGTAAGAATAAAGAGTCAAAAGAAACAAAAATATTTTTTTTTTCCAAAAACAAGCTGTCTATGAATAATAAACCGGAAGGGAAGACACAAAGTTTAAACTGAAATTCTTAATATGCACAGACTTCTAGATTGTAACTTTAGGAGGGAAATAAAAAAAAAAATAGTTATTTAGGAGCATTTTGTCGTATTTGCTTATTAAACGAAAATACAAAGTTTTAAGTTGGTTCGGTCATACATAAGTTGAACCTAAAATAGATAAGTCTAGATAGACTGTTTTTGATACTAAGTTAATAAGTTTTTAATATAAAGGATTAAATATAATTTTATACATAACAAATTACTTGGAGAATGCTAATAATAACCTCCACACGAGGTTTCTCATATACGCCGCGAATAATAATTATTCAATCAACTTCATTTGATCTGGCTGATTAGTTAATTGGACATTATTGCCTTTAGGACATTCGTCATTCTCGTAGAAGGAACTGGTTTTATTTATTCCCATGTACATATATATAAAACCTTCACAACTTTATATACGACTATATACAACAAAACGAGCACGACAGCAACGGTGTTTATACTTTCTTTTTTGTGGGAAAAAATATACCGTTTGTGAACCCCGGGATGTCCTATAAAACGCAGTCTCCAATGGACTGCTCCTGATTATATCTCAGATGCATAATTCATCTTAACTCTCTTACAACTGCTAATAGGAGACTATAACATTTTTTCTGAATTCTTTTGACTCGCTTAGAGAATCCAAAGTTTCTATTAATAATAAACCTGAATAGGGTTACCTAAATATTATACGTATACGATCTCCAACAACAGCATCCTGTTAAGGCAATCAAAGTTTCAAAATAAAGTCTTACATTTCAAGAGTAGAGTTTTTGTCTACCTATCTCCCGCACCGAGGTGTACTGTGTGCTATGTGTTAATAAAACCCATCTTAAGTATATCAAAATATGTACTAATTGTTGGTCATTGTTGCCATAGACCATTTAAGTTAGTACCACCACGATGCCTATGTCTAGCAACTAAAAGAAGTTAACAAAACCCTACTGTGTTTCAATTTGAATTAAGTAGTACAATTACTGAAATAACTAGCTCCATATAGTTGTCGATAGTCGTTCACCATTAGTAAACGATTTTTACTGGTGGTAGACCTTTTGGCGGTTACCGAGGTAACAGCTCGTATTTTTGCTACCAAATGGTAGTGTGCAAAGATTACTTTGTTCCGGTTTGAACCTCGTTGTAGCTTTTAGAAATTACTGAGGTAACAAAACGTAACTCTATATGTCTCAAGCATCAGCCATAAGCGATGCAGTATATCTTAGTAAATAGCTCTATACTGTAATGGGCAGGCCTATCTTTTATCCACAGGTAAATATTTTTACTGATGGCCTCTGTTCCTGGGGACAAAACCTTCCCCAAATTAGTTACTACTGAAGCTTCTATTATTGCCGCTTACCAGTAGTGTACTGTGTTTCAATATGAAGAAATTACTGAAGTAACAAAACTTAACTTTGTATGTGTCAAGCGTCGGGCGTAATATCTTGCAGTGTACACCATCGTAATAGCCCTATTGCTATTAACAGGCGTTTTACCATCAAATGAACGTTCTTCTCGTCTCGTAGCTTAAAAAAGGTTAAATTCTAAAGACACTCGAGTCTTAATTGCGTGGTTGGATATAAAGGCGCACTCCCGGTAACAAACCGGGTGGTGTTATTGACGCATGCAGTTAAAAGTACGTTCATCTCGTAAAGCAAAGCCCACAAGCACACCACGTGCAACGCAACACGGAGCGGGGGCCCTCCAAAATTTATTACCTCATTTCCTCGCAACGTGGAACAAGCGCACCAAGAATAATTCACATAAAGTACTGTTTGTAAACTGCAGCCTGGCGTGAGATGATTATGTGGCACCGGAGCATTTCACGAGCTGCAACTTTAAATGCTTTTTATTGCGCATTCAACAACGTAACAAGCCACGGGTACGTTGCATTACGGTACGTATAACTAGTTGCAACTGTTAAATATGCAATTAACGAATACATAGACAAACGGCAAGACCGGCAGTTCACAAAAATAACACACGCGTTCAGCGTTTTCATACTATGTAGCTCCAGCGCTTCTCAAACTTGAATACATTAACGCCTGAATTCCTATGAAAAAAAATTTACACAGTAACGTTTTCAAAGAACAGATCAAAACTGCTCATGCTATTATATTTAACTGTTTTCTTTATCGTTTGTGCTAACCTGGTTCTAACCTAAGGTCACACTCAGTGGAGTTTTTATCATGATCATCATTGTTAATAGACGTCCCCTGCTGGACATAGGTTTCACCCAAAAATCTCCACATCGATCGGTGCTGCGCTGCCCGCAAAGAGTTGCCTCCCGCGACCTTCACCGGATCGTCGTAATGGAGTTCGTATAGTAGAAAGTTTTTAACAAATACAACCGATTGGCTACTAAAAGGTACCCAGAGATTTCCGGTCAAACCATCCCCGAAAACTTTGTGCTTATCTATGCTTAAACTTAACAATTTAGCGAATTATTCAATTTAGTAATAATCACAACATAGTAGTGTAACTTTTGAGTAACTTGAGATTATTATTATGTATTTAGGGAGCCAGGGTATGCAGCTTATTTGCCTTATAAAGCACACCCCCCTGACTGTCTACTGCCGTCATATTGACAAGTTGCCGTTATAACTGCTGAATTTCAGCTATCAACAAATTATTTAAAGCATTCAGAACCAACACGCTTCTCCATTTTCTGCCGTTTGAAGTCAAATGTTGACTACTGCATCAGAAAGGTCGATTAGTATTTAAGTACCTACCTTTAAGTTCAAGTTGTAAATATATATTTAAGAAAAAAATTATGTATATCTAACCCAAGGACTGCGAAGGTGAGAGCATATATCAACATGCGTTCATTCGTATCTCTTTCAGTTGTCGAAGTATCTTAAGGGCAGATATTTTTGGGGTACCGCATATATTTTTGGGGTACCGCATAAGAAACTTAAATCGCATACGTTACAAGTCACGTAATATTTAATTAATTAATATTTTTTTCGACTTAGCCTAATGATGGTAAATCATTCACCTGCTCATAAAGACATGACGTTTAAGATGATATACATAACAATGTTTTGCGCCCGTCGCGTTGTAACATAAGATATTAAGACGCGTTACCTCAGTAATTTCACTAGTTACCACGCCTTTATAACGGTAACACAGTAACATCTGAATATTACCGTTTAGCGATAGAAGTAAGCGATGCGGCAATACCAACCTTGACGATCTCCAGCAACATCTATTAAATTGAACTATTATACTACTAATAATCGATACCGTTGTTTAATAATGAAATATATATATATATATATATATATATATTATATATATATATTATATAAATTCAAAATGAGTTTCCTTTGTTCTCCAATCACGTGAAAACTAGTGAACATGTTAACATGAGCATATGACCATTCAATGCGTTGATGTTTTTAAATTTCATATAGTCTTTATCATTTTATTCCTAATTAACTTTTATAAACATTTTGATCTCTATTTATACAGTTGCTATAGTAACGGTTGATATAGAAAGTCATTTGCGGTTGCGATTGCTCTGAAGTACTAGTTTATTATAAAGCAACAAGACGGTAAAACTTTGTCATTGCTTTAGAGAGTGTTTAAGATTGTGCTTGTATAGGTATCTGTTGGAAAGTCATAAGATAAATATAGGTTCCGTAGTGATTTATAAACATTACCTTGTTCTTCTTCGAAAGGGTTGTAGCTAATCATACTGTGGTACAGAGTAAAGCACAACCCAGCGTTCTGTTTGTTTGTTTGGTTCAATGATAACGAATACGAAAAGAAGTGGTTTTATATAAATATTGTTGTAACGAACCCTTTACAATCAATTCCCTGATTCAGACCAACTCCTCGTCATGTTACTTTAGCAAATAAAAGTGGAAAGTAACACTTTATTACATTTACGCTCGTGTTATTTGACCGTCCGGAGTGCTTCTTTTTTTTTCTTTACACTCTTACATCCACAGAGCTGCGTTTCTTTTATCTGAAATAGTTTGCTCGTACTCCACGTCAGGCGATATGGATCTTTTCATAAACATTTCTTTCATTTCTAGCCGTTCGTAATGTTACAAATGAGGCTTTTATCAGAATTAAGTGAAAGTTTGGAAACCATACCATGTTAAAATAAATTTCTTATTAAATAATTCGTGAAACTTTTAATGTTTTTTTTTAAATAATATATGGATAATGACGACGTCTGTAACTGATGAAATATGTCCACACACAGAAAGAATATACACAGAATTTATCTCTTTTTGCGATAATAGAACAAATAAAACCGACACACAAAACATTTATACGAATAGTTTAATAAACAATTAACGTGTACATATACAATATTTCTCATATTATTCACTCTAAATATTATTAACGAGATAAAAAAATTTTAGTCCAAACAAACACTGTACTGTAAAAGTAATACAAAGATATGAGAATAACAATTGACTAATATTATAAAACTCTTGTATTTTAGTTACATACATCGAAATTGTTCAGAAGACATCATCCATTATAAAGACATCCACAGCTGAACATTGGCTTTCCTCAATGGTCCATACACCGGACGGTCCTGCGCAGCCTGCTTTGCCGAGCACAAAGGTCTGTTGTTTGCAGGGATTCATATGGTAGGATTAGGGCCATTTCCCACCATGCTGGCACAATGCAAGGTTGATGGGAGCCAGAGCCTCATTTGTTTGTTAACAGAGCACCACGAGCATGTGAGGTTTTTTTTTACGTGGGGATAATGCCTGCGCATACTCCCGCGGGGGCAAGGACAGGTCAAACTTGCACCGACTAAAAGCCCACGATGTTCCACCTCGTCGCCTCATGGCAGGGATATGGGAACGCTTTCGCACCATCCGCGACCCCGCCGGTGCTGGCCGCTTGCGCAGCCCCGCCTCGGGAGGGAGAGAAGAAACCTCTCTTTCCACCTCTGTAGGGGCACGCTGGAACATGCAGCGCGCCCTCTCCTCGGCCTCTTGCAGTCGCGCGGGCAACGGATTCCCCCGAACCCGTCACCCAGAGGTCATGGCAGCCGACAGAGAAAACCTTCCCGGCTCCCTGCGGCGGATCCGATGTTGGCCCGACGCCACCCGTTATGCGGCCGCGGAGGATAAGGAGAACGGCGCATCGCAATCCGACACTCCTCCTCCCCCGCGGACCCACCTCCGCCGCATCAGCGGTGCGGCACCGCTTAGTCGCAGAGGGTACTCTTTCCGCGACTCCAACTCGGTTGCAAGGAGCAAAAAACCGCCCCTGCAGCCCCGGCGCGCATCCGTGGTGTGCTCCTTGAACAAGAGCTCTAACCTGAAACAGCAGCCGCCTCAGACCGGCTCTATACCTCGGACCGGCCGGGTAGGTTCCTCTTTGCTTCACCGTGGGCGACCCAGCCACGGTCACTAAGCCCCTCCGCCACGACAAGGCAGGAACCTGTTACGGGGAGCATGTGAGGTTGGCTTGGGTCTCGTGAGTTGTTGTGCGAGATCCTTTACACCGCAAGAAGACATCATAAGACATCCCTTCTTTGATATTTTTATATAAATCTACAGGAACTCTGTTATAAGCGGACTTATTATCACAAGTAAATTAATAGGAAAAAAAAAAACTCACATTTTGACACTCGAAGACTTCGAAACGAAGAAAAATGCCACTCAGTCACTCTTAAAACAAATTGTTTACACTATTCTACTAACTACAGTTAGTTATAAACAAAGGGGTTGAACGTTAGTTTATGTTTTCATGTTTTCGATAAGACGGACGAATCGAGAACTAACAAGGACCTCCAGGGATTTATTTACTGTATCTTATGAAACAAACGATAATAATATCTAATCTCGTCATCAAGTACCTTGACTTTCGCTGATAACAACATCTTGCAACAATAGTTTTCCATACCACTTAACTTGTTATCAAATATTTAAATACTGAACCAATTGCGGTGTATTAGTGAGGGTGGAATAAGAAAGTCGATAGAGTTCGACTTGAACTTGGCTTAAAGGTAATAAAGATACAAGAGTTTTTGGTTTAAAAATAACAGTATTTTCTTTAATGATTCTTTCATTAGGAAAACGTATATACTCTCCTTAAGGAAACTGTTCCAGAGCCAATTATACGAGTACTTTCACCTGTGAGATGGCTCAACCATAAATAAATGCCAGTATGGTTGGTGAGAATCGCGGGAACCCACTGGATGCGGGCTACGCTGGACCGATAGATGTGGAGATTTTTGGGAGGCTTACGTCGAGCTAGTGGACATCAATCGGCTGATGATGATGGCTACATAGATATCCGCTTTGAGACAGAAAAGATTGTCTCAATACCTACGCAATTTTAATGACCACCACCATTGAAAAGGAAATAGGTTAATATTTACCCACCACTGCTTCGAGGAGGAAATGACCGCTGTCGTAGTTGTAAGTAAACTTAGACATTACATTATTAGCCCGATGACGCTCGCTATTGAGCCTAGGGCTCTATTAAAGATCTCCAAACCAATCGATATTACACTCCCTGAGTCCAGCAGCTCCCCGCCACCTTCACCAAACGAACCTCATCTAGATAAACCGTCGCCCGCATGCTAGATTGTGCAACCGACCATTAAGAACAACACCGGAAACAACTTTATGTTTTACTACTTGTGAAGCATGCGCGGGATAATGATAATGATCTATTAATAAGATTTGTAACGATTTCAAAAACTATTCATTCGGGATCGAAATGTGTTCATTTTGCTTATTTTTCAGTTTTAAAATGAAATTTGAAAATATAAAATCGTCGGTTGGACCATCTGCCCCTCGGGCGACGAAACATGGACAATCTCCGGCATTAGGGAAAGCTATTGAAGAAAGTATGTAAATGATGATATTTCATGTTTAGTTGACTCAGTAGAAAAAAGACAATATTTTCTACAATTGAAATATTTCAAACTGAAAGATCTACTTTAACTTAGGTAAAGGTTACATCAATCATTGCATTTACACCGTAACTAATAAGACAGAGTACACATAAGAAGGGAGGAATGAAATGTATATTGCTTTAAATAAAGGTCACCCTTCTGATTAAAAGTTTAATAATAATCAAAAGATTGATCAAAATCCTCTTGTATTAATGGACCGTCAAATCTCGACGAATTTGAATATCTTCAGCCTCACTTAACGCCATATGAAATTGTGATCAAGCGAGACCATTTTAGATAAAAAAAATATTGAAAAGTCCTTATGTTAAGAGTTATTCGAATTTCAGTCGTATAAGATAATAAAGCGATTTCGCCGCCTCGAGCCCTTAAGCGAAATGTCGAATAATTATAACGGTTCATCTGCCCCCAATGCCTTTTATTGACTGCTAGAAATCCGGTATTCTTTGCGTATGTTTCTTACAACGCTATTTGTTACTTTGTGAAAATATTCTTCCTCCTTAAACGTCCCTTCCTTTTGTTCTATTAAAAGTTTCCACTCGATTTCTTTACTCTGTAATTTCTCTTTATTTGCATTGAACGATAGAGTCTGGAGCGAAAGATTTAAATAAAAGATAAATTTTGTTTTGTTTTATATTAATTTAATTCAATTACAGTTTTAGTTTTAAATAGTTTACTCTTTAATACACTGGAGGCTGTAAATTCTATCATCATATTATGGACAATCAATTACGGTTAAGAGTCTTTCTCTTCTGAATTTGCGGAGCAAGTAAAGCAAATTTACTAAAATGTAAAACCTATGAAAAATTATTCCACCTTTTTTTATATTATAATTAAGTAAAAAATATATCAATTTTTCATCGTCTAGATTTTATTTGATAACAAATTTAAATCTATAGCACCACTATAAAATCGTTATATCTGTTATACTTATATCCTTCCTAAGTAATCCACCGTTATATGCAAATAGCAAGCCTAACGAAATACATTACGATTACTAGAAGTTGTTAGTTAATTACAAAATCATGTTAAAACAAATATTTTAACAGATTTATTTGTTAATTCTAACTAGTGCAGGGAGTCCGTCAATACAGATGTAGGCATACATTTGGCGGTAGAAACTGTTTCTACCAACAAACCAAATGTGCTAACATTATCATCTTCTCAATTAAAGGATAGGGGTTTAGTGAAATTACCTAAACAAGACTATAGAAACTGTATCTAAAGGCGATGAGAACAATATGGGAAAGCGAATGACTTACTGTAGAGAACTTCCTTCCGGTGTCGTCACTTTATTAAATAAAACAAAATAATTACAAACAATTCAATGGACTTTAATATTTTTGAATGGCAAACACGGAGGACGGAGAACTAAAGTTGTCGACGTAGCTCTTAAAATCTGCAAGCTGAAGTGGCAGTGGGTGGGCCATGTCTGTCGTGTTAGTGAGGGTGTGGAGAAAAGTCGTGGAGTGGAGGCCGCGTACAGGACGCAGGAGGATGCCATCCCTCGGGATGGACCGACGATATTGTAAAAGCGGTCAATAGTGGGAGAATGCGAACAGCTGAGGACCGTATCTGATGGAAGACATTGAGGAACGCCAAACAATGGCGAACACAGTAGTAATTAATTTCTCATTAATATCATGTACAAGACGGGGAAAGCGCTAATTCTGAAATTGATTTTTATCGTTAACAAAAACTTCTCTTAACTTTCATAAGAAATATCGACGTGGCTTGTGATCCATTATAACTCAAAACTTTTGAGAACTTTCACCGTCAATTACTAACTGCAAGTTTGTCGAACTTCGTCCATTGTCCCAGGGTTGGAGTGGAAAAGTATGGGCAATTATTGTTGTGACTCGCTTCAACAGAATTAGGGCGAGCCATCAATATACCAAATTGACCTAATAACAATGCGGTTAACACATATTCACACAAATAAAATATTACTTTAACCAATTATCACCATCATCATCAGCCGATAGACGTCCACAGCTGGACATAGGCCTTCCCCAAAGATTCTCACAAAATCAGGTAGGGATTGGTGGTGTGGTGCACCACGCGCAAGCGAGGTTGGTTTGGATCCTGTGAGTTGTCGTGCGGGAACCTTTACACACATTAACCAATATTATTCCTAAAACCACAAGGTTGTCGATTAACAATGGTTTCTTTTTATTCACAATGGTGCAGCGTCTCGCCCGGATACTTCGAGTCTCCTAAGAAGTAATCATATAAATAACAATATGAAATTACTGGTGGCAAGTCTCTGATGTCGAGTATCGTCTAGGTAGGTACTACATTACTGTAGTCCGGCTTGAAGAGCGTCGAAGCTAGTGAAATTACTAGAGTAAGGATTACTTAACATTCTATATCTCAAGGCGACGAGTGCAATGTGGTGCTGTGTATATCATACTAACTCCACGTTACGCATGCTTATAACATAGGCTACGTAGAATATAAACGAAGGTTAATAACTATTATGTTACAAACAGACAATCCCAGTTTTTATTTGTATATATTAATTTCAGAATGTCTGTCTAAAATAAAAGATATCAGCGGCATGAGCGAGTCAAGCCGACACTTCCAATAGCACAAAGAGCAGATCATTTTCTCTAAAGCACCCAACACTCCAGCCTCTTGAGGACGCGCAAACAATAGAAGTATCTTCGCAGAGGATAAACGCTGTTCCGAACAGAATCATTCTAATTAACCCAATCTCGTTCATAGTGTAGGCATCCGAACAAACACTACAATATCCAAATAAATTGGAGCCTTTGTATTTACATATATAAGTTTCACTTATACGTAGTGTCGTTTATGCCAAGCGCTTCCACACAGACGACGTTACACTTTCCGTTTCCGCTAATGAAGTACGAAACAATATTGATAAAAACCCAAAGCAGGATTTTGTGGGAAAGTTTTTATTTAACTTACCGAAGTGACTAGAGTAGTGGGGCGTTCACCTAATGATATACTCTGCACCACATTGCGCTCGTCGTCTGGGGCCATAGAATGTTAACTCTCGTTACTAGCTACAGACGCCTTTTTTTTTGTTTCGGGGGGGAAAGCTTCGAAACATACCCCGCTTCGGGGAGGGATTCTATGAGATTTTTACTCACTAAAATCCCCTCGGTGCTCTGCATCAGTGCATTCGGAGAGGCTCCGGGATCTCGTATAGAACGCACCGGTGCCCGTCTACACTTTGTATTAACACATCTCTGAGGAGGGGCTTAACCCTCCTAGGCTGTTCCACACAGATTCGCATGTTGAGCGATAAGGGCCCCCACCCTCAAGGCCTGCGAAACTCCCAGACCCTTTTAGTCGCCTTCTACGACAGGCAGGCTTACCTTAGTCCTATTCTCATTAGCCCGAGACTACAGGGCTGGGCTACAGACGCCCTACAAACCGGAACATATTAATATTATTCGGCAGAAATAGGTGCCGCAGTGGTACATACTTGGACGGTCTCCGGCAACAAGGACCTACCACCAGGAATTTTATATCCAGTTCCTACATAAAGTAAAATATTATACCGAAACTAAAAACTTTTTATACATTAAAGAGATAACGTAAAACACAAGAATCTTTTACGAGAATTAAACAAAACCAGTTCTGCTTTGTAACACGATATAAACACCCCCCTTTTTGCATTGTAGGTTAAAAATTGTTGTATACTTATAATTTAACAGAACATTATCCTAAAACAACATTCCGTCGCTTTATTTCAACTTTGAGTATGCTTGAGTTCTCTTTAATTATTTCGGGTGTATTCGCAAAAGAAACAATTAGTGTAGGGAAGATGGTCCGAGGTAAATGAAAAAAAAAAATGTAAAGAAAACCGGCTTTTTCTTTTTGGTATTAAACAAGCAAAGGAATTGCTTACTTCGCTTATTACGTATTTAATTCAAAAGAGAATAATATACGCATAATGAAAGTGTGCTCTGTTTAAAAAAGAAAATTTCCCGACATTTCGTTTCGTAATGTCGCCCGTTATTAGAGGAAACATTACACGACCTTATTTATAACCATATGCTAAACAATAACGGATTATTATTTTATATTGGTCCAAAATTAAAAAATCTCCGCCATTTTTTTTGCACAAACTATATCCAAAATTAAAATATTAATTTTCAGAGATATTATTTGCAATATGTTCTCTGCGCTGGATTAACGGAATATAACTATACTGAAATATCATCATTTCGTTGGGACGTTCACATGATGGTTAAAAGTAGTAAATATTTTTAGTAAACATTTTATTGACTAGTTATGTTAGCCAAAAACAAGATTCCTTTGATAGACGTCTTTATTTCGAATTAGAGTAAAAACTTTTACGTAATAGAGTTTGGTTCTTGGAAGGATTTTTTCGAAATGGATTCCAACATCATATTGACAGTTTATTAAATCTACATTTTCTAAATTTTATTGTATTTATTTATTTATTTGTAACCGTTCCTAGTACTTCGTAACAGCTATATTCACCGGAATACTGAGCTGACAGATATCCAGACGTCATAGTCATCACAGAGTGCGCACAGCTTTTTAATTATTGTTTGCAATCCAATCTACGCAGAATGAGCTCATTGAACTTTAAATCTTTCAGTGGCATGTTTGGCATTTATTTTTTTTCTAATAAGATTCCTGGCCTATGGTTATACTGAACTATCCTTAATTAAATTCTTGGATAATATTACAGCACGTGGTCCTTGAGACAAGTAAAAATTGTTATCGTCAAAAATAAGGGTCAAAGATAAAAAATAGGTAGAAAATTAATAATTATTTATAAAAATTTGTTACATAGAATAGATATTGGTAATTTGAAGTCGTATATTCATTGTTAATATATTAACAATAAAGTTTTATTATTACACAATTGTTTTCTTTAATTCCTTTCGTGAATTTATTCTCAATGTAGGCGAGTAAATTTAGAGATCACGATAATCTTCCAACAGCTCTATTTTTTTTTCCTAACATTTCTCCAAAAGGAACGGATATCTTTCTCCAATATTTATTACCGTAGACCCTCTTTCTACAGGTTGATTTAAATCTCTGAAGGATATTATCTTAATTGCGTTAAGGTTTGTATGTGTACGTACATTGTTGCCAGCTCATGTATATAATAAAATATTTAAATTATTATTTAATACTTAATTAGCATCTAGATAACAATTGACTTAATTTAACAGTTACTAATAGACATTTACATGTGTCTTGGTTATGAAGACTGCTGTTTAAAAATATTATCATAAATTATGCGATGCTTATTCATGCCTACTACTGTTGTAGTGCCGACTGTATTCAAATGGTACTATAGCCAGTTACCATATTGCTTATGTCATTACTTTACAATGAAAAAAAAGCCTCATTATTTTCCTGTTACTTTTGTTTGTTCATGAATAACACATCCTTTCGTTCCCGATTATATATAAAAGTTAAATATAAATACACCAATAACTAATAAGTCGTTATATGTTAATATGTTTTATAATATATAACATTAATATGTTTTAACATTGAAGTCCAAATATACAGTAGGGTCCAAAATATTCTGTTTCGATTTAAATCTCGTTATATCTTAAGGCGGCGTGCACAATACGGTTCCGTGTATATCATCCTAATGCCACATTGTTATGGGCAGGCGTATCACTGCATCAACAGTCGATAGATGTTTACTGCTTAACACAGGCATCCCCCAAAGATTCCCACATCGATCGGGTAGGTATTCTCAGATCATATAGGGGATTTATCATTTTCACACATTTTTCACCACGCTGGCGCAACGCGGATTAGTGGGAGCTAGAGCCTCATTTGTTGATTAGCAGGGTGCACCACGAGCAGGTGAAGTTAGCTTGAATCCCATGAATTGTTGTGCGGGAACCGTTACACTTCATACAAATATCTCGCGCGTCTTATAGATTGTTCAAATAAAAAAATAAATTAGAGCTGTGCTCTATGAACTGTTTTGTTCAATTAGTGCTAAATAAGATTATTTGAAAAAAGACTACGCAAAAAGTTATTCGTAGCAATGTACATAGTGTAGGAGGAAATTGCAAGTTCGCGTGCCGGCGTTCATTAAAAGATTACGCTAAGCCGCGCATTTCAATAAAAATTTATAATTTTTAAACACGGGGTTTGTAGATTTAAGCATCTTTTGCAATCAGCTTTATGCTCACTAATTGAAGGCTTTTAAGTATTTTAACAAGGTCATATCTATAACACTAGTTTATTACGGCACATTTGTAACAACGATGTAGTAATCACCGTGTAACTATTCACAGAAGTTAAAGAGTTTAAATACTTAACGCATGTTAATATTATCTACAATTCTTTCTAATTTGCGTACATTTTAATGGTTGTGTATTTTATGTCAATAAAATCTTTCACACTATAGAGAATAAAAAAACTTATAGAGCACAGCCAGTTTATATAAGGTTTACTACATAATAATAACGAAATCAATACAAAACCAGGACAAATTGTTCGAAAGATTGATGGCCAAAGACCGATTGCGATTGTGTACCGGAAGTAATGAGACCAGACTTCCTCAAGGCACATCAGCGATATATAGAAGATAGTGAGAAACATATTTTTGAGGGAAGCGATACACGTCTATGATGTTTACGTATGGGATATAGCCGTTTTAAAAAATATTAAAAATTAAAGAATTTTAATAGCAAATAAATAATATCAAGTAAAGTTCTCGAAGACTCGCGAATATTACACATCCAATAAAATTAAATTTTATTGATTTTATAGGATTTTTGTAATTATTTTACATGATATGTTATTATAAACTATATTCGCGAGCAAAAGTTTGGAATCACTAACTAGAAATTGATTCCACGCGATCTTGCTTACTAAATAAATTTTTAATTATCATAAAAATTACGTAATTTTAAAAGTTCAACTATCAACCTTAAATTGAAACCAAATTCATTCAAATTAAGCCAGTAATTAGTTGCTATCCTGGATTAAGTGAAGGAGGAGGAAAACAAGGAAAAATGAAAAAATAATGAATGAATGAAACAATACATAAATGTTTTATTTAGCTGTAAAATTAAGTGTCAGTACTTTGTATTCCCTCCCCTAGCCCTAATAACTGCTCGGAGACGATTCTTCATAGACCTGATCAGCTTCTGAATTGATTCTTGTGGGATACCTTCCCACTCCTCAATCAACGCCGATTTCAGCTCTTTCAGAAATGAAGGAGCAGGAGTCCTGGAATGAACTTTCGTCTTCAGTTTATTCCACGTGTGCTCAATGGAAATCAAGTCAGGGCTGAGCGCTGGCCAGTTCAATGTGACGATACAAACTTCTTCGAGGTATTCAGTTGTTACACGGGCAGTGTGACAACGAGCGTTATCGTGCATAAGGACGAAGTCATCACCGATATATCCCGCACAAGGAACGACATGTTCCAGCAGAATATCGGAAATGTACCGGTCCGAAGTTAGACCGCCTCCTCGTCGCCCGCCAAGCACGAAAACAAGCTCGGTTTTACCGTCGAAGAAAATGCTGGCCCACATCATACTAGAGCCGCCCCCATAAACCACTGTTTCAGCGAAATAGCACTGCGCAAATCGCTCCCCAGGCCGCCTATAGACCCGACCTCTTTGGTCGCTACCGTGCAAACACATCCTGCTCTCGTCTGAGAACAGGACTTGTCTCCATTGCTCAACCTTCCAATCAAGATGGGTGCGAGCAAATTGAAGGCGTGCTTGTCGGTGAGCTGCCATGTGTTTCAGGCCTGTGGCAAGTCTTTTTGGAATCAGATTCAACGTGTAAAAGTCAACTGATGAAGAAAATCCGATAACAGTTGCTTTTATAGGGGTCATTAGGTCGCAACTCACGACGTATCAAACAATTGAAACATGTCTTTTTCGTTATTCCTTCACTTAATCCGGGATAGCTTCTTAAATACTGGCTGGCTTTTAATGAATTTGGTATCAATTAAAAGTTAAGAGTTGAACTTTTAAAATTATGTCATTATTATTATTAAAAAAAATATTAAGTGCACAAGATCGTGCGGAACCAATTTCAAATAAGTGATTCCAAACTTTTGCTGGCGAGTGTTCTGCAAGCAACAATAACAATTGATTCAATTGAAATACAATAGCCGTCCCAGTACAGCCACATATTAATATTTTACTATCTTCTTAGAGTTTGCCTCATCTTATGAAGAGGCCTGCTCAGCTTTTTACTGGTTAAAAATAAATAAAAATTTATTGTTACATTGGTAGTAAGTGTTTTGCCGAAAACCATCGATGAACAAGCGCTGTAGCTAGTAAAATTACAAGAATAACATCTAGCATCTCAAAGCGATAAGCACATTGTGGAGTACCGTTTATCGTCCTAACTAACACCACATTATTATAGGCAGGCGTCACTCACCATCTGGTAAAAATTCCACTTGGCCCTTTGATTTATTCATTAAAAAAAATAGAAAAATATTATAAATAAATAAAAGATTATTATAATGGCAAAACACGATATATTAGTCATAAATGTACGCACTCCTCTACACCTGGGCATTCTGGTACAAGTTTTTCTAAAAACGAAGACGACGTAGTAAGAATACTTAGTATTTTTAGTAATAACAGTATAAAGTAAGAAAATATTATGTATTTTGAAATTTAAAGATCAATTATAACAGTTTAAAAAGAAAATACGTCTTGGGAATTGTAGATAGTTATTATCAATATACATATTGATAAAAAGGTAAAAGTAAAATTTGTAAATTTAACTCAAAAGGGTGCATTATGTTTTGATAACAACAAAAAGTATTGGCATAGTAAAAAATACAGACTGTAAAATAGATATAGTCTATACAACTCTGAAGTATTAAATATTTGAAAATCGTTTGAAAGCAAAAATCTGTTTTTAAAACCTGGTTTCGTAGACTACGTATCCTTCTAAGTACCTTCACGCAGATTGTCATAGTGACGTTTATGTTACATGTAATGGTTCGTAACAAAGTATGAACGTTTCACATTTTCGTTGATTTTCTTTAATTAACTTAATATTCACGTGTGATGTCTTTATTTGACAACGCAGTCTTTAATTCATCCCTTTATGAGGCTCTGTATCTTCAGATAGAAGATATATTGACCTTCGTTAAAGATTTTTTCGGATCGTGTGTATCATCATTGCCGGTTGATAATTTACCGAAAACTATTGTGAATTTTAGCGATCTTTCCTTCTACGAAGATATAGCCGAAGTTTTTTATTTTAACGAATTCCAGTTTCTACTACTTAAGACTTTTTTGCTGATTTTATTGTTTACGTTATTATTGATTTTTATTTCTTGGCGTGTGTACGGAAAACGTATATCGGAACGGTTTATGAAACCTGGTAAGTCATTACATATTAAATAATTACTGTATTAATATTATGATTGTAATAAAATAAAACAATTACTAACATTTTGGCTGGTACAGGTACATATAACATAACTATAATTATTTTAATTTTGATTGAAAATTGTTCATTTTGTTTTGGTTTTAATTTTTTTTCTTATATCACACACAATACAGATAACAATCCTTATCTACAGCGACATCAGCTACTATAGAACAACTTAAAGAGAGTGTATCCAAACTAAAATTGCCTAAAGAACACACACCAAGAATATAAAATGGCTGAAAAAATTAAAAAGTTTTTTCAAAAGAAGAAGACGGATGCTAAATTTAAATTAGCAGGTCCTGGTCACAAGCTAACAGATTCTACTATTAGTAGTCATAGTTCTGATTCTTCAAGAAAAGATATCCATGTAGTTAAAAGATCAGGGCTGTCGGCTGAAAGTAAAGTTGCAGCAGATGCAGCTTTGGCTCGCTTGCAACAGAGAAGAGACAATCCTACTTTTAATACATCAATTGCTGCTATAAAGGTAATTATCTTTGTTGAGCATTCAACTATTTTAAGATTCTTCGAAGATTTGTGGACATTCTGGTGAAGGTGCAGTAAGTAGCTAGATAGGTATTAAACATTTATTTTGATAAAGTTGCTTACATTCAATTTTAGTGTAGCCACTATCCCTCTTTGAGATGTATTACTTACTACTTAATTGCTTATAGGCACAAGTTAGAAAAGAATTAGAAAATGAAAAAGTGCATGAAACTGAAAATGTACCATCAATTTCTGAAAGAAAGAAGCCCATAGATCAAGACATCGATGTGCCCATGAACTATGCTGCTTCTGGAGTATTTTTCAAGTGAGATTTATTATTGTCTTGTATTCTTTTTTTTAACCTGTTGTAAGCAATATTTGACATGTTATAAATTTAATTATTTGTACTCGAAAAAAATTTAAGACAGTTCGGACTACACATATTTTTAGCATTTAGTATGATAAAAACAGGTTTTGATAAAAAAAAGATAAGGCTCCATCAAAAAATCTTTCTTGTTTTTAATTAATGAAAATTATGTAGTGATATTGCTGATGAGATATACAATATAGCAGCTTTAAACAAGATTCAGGTGTAATGCAAGCAAATGAGAAGATGGATACAAAATTCTTTTTTATCAATCACAACCATGTCATATCTTTTGATATTTATTTTAATGACGATACTGCAATTTTAGATGTCCACTTATAAGCAATGATGTTCTACCCAGAGAGGAGTGGAAGAGAAATATAAAGACTTTTTTATATGAGCAGCTAGAAGAAGAAAGGGGGTTAACAGCCTGCCTAATTATACAGTCCTGTAATAACAACAGAGAAAAGGTAATTTTTATTTCAAGACAGATGGAGATCAGAAGCATCTCAAAATATACACATATTTTTTATGATCAGCTTGTTTATCTGTTGAAATGCCTTATATAGTCGAGATTTCACAGATTACTTTTTAAGTACCTCTGTGGTATAGATTCTTGGTTCGATTACTAGATTACATGTTATAAGTTATGAATGGTTTATTTTTAATCCTGCATTGCTAGTATCCCTACTCATATTTATAATATATATATATATATAATATCTGTGGGAGGCCTATGTCCAGCAATGGATGTCTATCGGCTAATGCTGATATATATATATATCAGAAATGGCTGAAATAAAAGAATATTTATAATTTTGTCGTCAATCTATAGTGTTTTGAGCTAACAAGCTTTACAACTAATAACCTAATTGTCACTTAACACCATGCAAAAACGAAGTCAGGTATTAGCCAATTGTAGATAAAAAAAAAAAAATCTGAGTCAAAAGTACAGTAAATGGACATGTAACAACCACTAACACTTAGCCAGTGTGGGAGATGCAGGACTTGTCTCCCTTTTTTGGCCCCAAGTTCTAAAAGTGGAGACAGTAAAAGAGCTACTCTATTATGATTATGTTTCATTACAGGTAGACACATGTGTGGAGACCCTCTGCAAATATTTAGAAAATATTATCACTTATCCAGAAGAAGAAAAGTATCAGAAAATTAGAATGTCAAATAGGTAAATTATCATCCACCTTTATTTTAGATTATGTACACACGCTAATAAGTGCCCCTTATAACACTAAGTACCACATAAACCTGAAATAATAGATAATTGTACCCTATTGGATCATTTTTTATTTGTATAATATTAGCTTCTACATTTTGATATGGCTTTCATAAAACTGAAACGAATCTGTTACGTGGTGTGTGATAATTCTTTGTTTATTATCTTGTAACTTACAATTTATTTCAGAATATTCTCTGAGAGAGTTCAGCCAATAGAAGGGTCAATGGAATTGCTCTTTGCATCGGGTTTTATGCAACAAACTCTACCAAACCCTGATGGAGTTGATGAGGATTATTTGGTCTTTAATAAAGATTGTGTACCGTCTATAGAAAGCTTAACAGTAAGATAAAATATCTAATATCGTAAAATCATTAAGTATTACACTGTTTCTAACAAGACTTTCTTCCTCCTGCCCTTTTCCCTTTCTATGTGGGGTGGGCACAGTATGTACTTCTCTTCCACATCTATCTATCAGCCGGCTTATTTAAATTCACACTCTTACATATGTCATCTTTCACCCAATCCATCCACACTTACTTCGTTTTTTCCTCTACTCTTATAACCATCCACATTCATTCTCATTACTTTCTTTGTTATATGTCCTTCATCCCTCCGCATAACATGCCCGTACCACACTAACCTTTTGCTCTTTAACTTCTCTGTCACTGGCACAAATTTCAAACTCCCTATAATATACTCATTCTTAATTTTATCCATCCTCGTCACCCCACACATCCATCTTAACATTCGCATCTCAGCCACATGCAATCTCCTTTCAACCGAAAGATTTGTTTCCAACAAGACCTACTACTACTAATTTCATTTCAGACTTTAATTGACGCGCTTCATACTGCTGAACCGATTCATTTAGAGCTAGATAGGAATATGCAAGTACTACTGCCTTCCCAAGCTGCTTACAAGATGGCGCTGCCGCCGTCCTTCTACGCCCTCTCGCCAGAGGAATTAAAACGAGAACAACAACTACGGTAATCTAATTTAATATAGTGTTGTCTAATAGTTAATATTTTTGATATGTAATGTTGTAACTGTTGCAAATGAGGCCTTTTTAATTTCCAATATGACAGTAATTAACTCATTTGCCTCATAAAGCAGAGATTCCTCATTCCATTCAATAGCACCATTCGCCGAGGATGGAAGTTGTAGCAACTCAGTTTTGAAAGCGATAGTATGCACTATACATCTCAATGAGGCAAAGATTAAATCTCGGCTGAACATAAAATTTCGGTGAATAGAACAATAAGACAGCTGTTTTTTTTATGCATGCAGGATGAGATATATAACAGATGCAATTACAAGACTTCTTTTTGTCTGTATCTGAATCAGATTGTAGTATTTCTTATCTCTTAATATGTGATATTTTTAGCACTGAAGTTATAGAGAAGAGTCAGATGCTGCGGACGAAAGCCATGCGCGAGAAGGACGAATTGCGGGAAATGCGCAAATATAAATTCGCAATTGTCAGGATACGCTTCCCTGATGGTATACTGTTGCAGGTATATAAGTATTATGATCTAATAATACACCTATATATTCATTAATAAATTAATTCATTCATACATTAATGTCATCCATTCTTTCAAACAGACCTTTGCCAGCTTGAGCAACAGTCTGGTAAATATGACAGGAAAGTATTTGATGCAGGGTAGACCCGACTATTTTTTGGCAGAATATATTCAGCAGTAGACTTCAATAAGCTGAAATGTTGATAATGATGACATTTATATCTAGATTTGTTATCCAAAAGCCTAATAATATTTTTTTTATATCTAGGGAACTTTTTCGATCTACGAGCGTTATAATGAAATCCACGAGTTCGTCGAAGAGAATCTGGAACACGGCGGTTTACCATTCATCGTCAACACACCTACCGGTCATAAGTTAACACGGGAGGAAGACGGAAATAGAACCTTGATCGACTTGCGATTAGTGCCAGCAACAGTACTCAGTTTCGCCTGGGATCCCTCTGTTGCGGAAGAGATATACAGGAGTCCGAATAAAGATGTTTATTTAAAACCGGAAGTAATGATGCTGGTGCAGGAGATTTAAAAGTTGTTTTCAAGAAAGGAATGTATAGGCTTTTCTAACTGGATTCGTGGTTTTTACCGACGCAGACCACAACACCACTTTGAACAAAGTGGGAACATGGTATCTCACTAACCTATCAGACATAAATGAAATAAGAATATTTCGTTATGATTTTATATAACTTACGATATACGATAGAATTTATTGCTTCCATGATGTATCGGCATTATTATGCTATTTAAATATTTGTCACTTGTTGTCAATGTTTGTCACAATTTGAATGTAACAGTAGAAAAAAACATTAATATAATATTTTATGGCCTCTGTGGCGCAGCGGCACATTACTTGCCTGGTAACACGAATATCTGGCTGATTGCTAGCTGGTTTGATATCAAGGCCACATATTATGCAGTTTGATTGGTGGCAAGATGTTTACACCTACCTGGCTTGATACCACTCTTGCTATTATATTGTAAATCTGCAATTATTGCACCACTGTAATTTATGCAATCAGATGCAGCAAACGTAATGTTTTAGCCCATTGCATATTAAAAAAAAAATAAGTTGAAAAATTTCGTTTCTAATAATTTAAGATAGTTCTATAATATGAGATGCATAATTAATGCTTTATACGTTGACTATATTCCGATCGTAATTATCTACGCTATATAAAATTAATATTTGCGTTATTTAGAAATTAATTTTGTATAATGAGCTGTTTACCTAATTTAAAATAAAATTTAAAATAACGTTACGTTAAATTTTGATTGATTTATTAAAGATTTATCAATACTGGCAACACAGCGTGCTCTAGTAAAACTGTAATCTGTGACCATGTTCTTCATCATCCCATCTATTACATTAGATTAGCTTTATTTACAAAAAAAAATTAAACAGTACGAGCGACATCGCACGCCCGTTGCTCTGGTACTTCATTCTCTATTGTAACCGACTTGGTGCAATCCTCAGTTTTGTATATACCCACAAGCCGATTCGAGACCTCAAACATATTGTACCTCAAGGATATTATAATGAATTGCGCGTTCTTAGTTCTCTCCTGAAACAAAAAAATTTAAAGGATTCTCGTACATTGAAGTGGAGACTGTATTACAATCTATTAAAAGTAACTCCATCGCTTCGTGAAATAAACAAAAGATACTGACTGTTATAAGATTATTACTATACTATACAATAGTAAAGTATGCAGTTAAGAGACAATGTATTGACATAACTTCTGTTTCTAACAACCAGTCTAATTATCATATTAAAAGTTTCATGCAGAGTGAAATTGCTTGAAAGTGATGGATTGGAGCAGCACAGGATCAATGAATGTGGAATTTTTTATGTCCAGCTGTAGATAATCAATCAGTTATTTGCTAGTCCATGTGCCTCGGCTACAAACCTAGAAATCTGATCACATTACAATTCTGATTTTTGTAAGGTTGAGTAGTAGGCGAGATTATGTCTTTTTTTTTATTTATTTAAGCGACGATACGATCCAGACGTTCGCAAGTTGTTAAGATGATATACACTGCACCGCGTTGCGCTCGTTGCCTGAGACAAGTTGAGTCGTTATCCCAGTAAATGCACTAACTTATAGCGCCCTTCAAACCGGAACACGGTAATGTTTGCACACTACTGTTTAGTGGTAGTATTAGGCGCTGCGGTGGTCCCTACGTATACGATCTCGGGCAATAGAAACTTACCACCAGTATTTTCTAAAAATATTACACTGTTTTTTATTTTGTATGAAAAATGCAAATATTTTGCTATAACCTACTATGGTATTGCTATATACTATTAACTCGAGTCTCTTGTCTGATGATGATGAGTAACCTCACCTTAATATAATTAGCTACTATGGATACATTCTTAAAGTCGAGCGCCGCGTCTATTTCGTCCATAACGTACAGTGGTGTCGGCTTGTAGTAATGCAAAGCGAACACCAGCGCCAAAGACGACAACGTCTTCTCTCCACCGGACAGGTTGGAAATGTTTTTCCATGATTTATTTGGTGGTCGGACACTAAAAAAAAATGTTAAACATCAGATTGAATAAATACTCAAATAGCTCTATTAATGTCCCCTCAGGTGGAACTTAAGACTTTTTAACAGTGAGAGAGTTTATGTATCACTAATGATTGCTAAGTGCAAGTCAGTGTATAAGACTTCGTCAGCGTTAAGGACAATGTATAATTATATTCATATATATTATTAGAAACTTAAATAAACAGTAGCGATCGAACCCACGTTCACTCAAGACATAGAGTATATATGTTCTAACGAAAAACAAAGTTTCATATTCATGGGTTCAGCTGCACCATACCTGAATATAATTCCTTCAGTGAAAGGATCGAGGGAGTCGACAAGTTCTAGTTCTGCGTCACCGCCTAATGTGATCATCTGATACATCTCTTTTAACTTTGTTGTGATTGTGTTAAAACCTGAAGTTATACAAAATAAAATAATATTACAAAATATTAAAAAAATATATAAAACAAAGAAGCAGGACTAATTATTTTCTTAGTACCACCTTTGTAGACAGAACAAAGTAAATATTCTAATAAACAGGAGAAACTGTCCAGGACATTTATTCACAAAATTGGTCTAGTGCTGATTGGTGGATATACCATGTCCAAGAAAGTTATTATTTTGATATTTGTCAGATTCCTCGCATTGTTTTCTTTTACCTAAAGGTCAAGCTCCGAAGGGATAGAACCTCCGCCTTTTCAGGACTTATAATCGCACTTACAAACTGTCCATTTACAGTTTCTATTAAGTGGAAGTAATATTATTCATCTCAATGCATCATTTAATAATAATAAAAAACAAAACATACCACATAAAAAGTCTGTGGTGCGTTTCTTTCTCAACTGATCATAAAGGGCTCTCATTTCGTTTCTCTTTGTAGTGATGTCGTCTAACTCTCCCGCCCTTTTTATATATAACTCTTCTTTTGTTTTGTAATTCTAAAACAAAGAAATTTTCATAATACAACACGACCGAAAAAAAGAAGAGTAAGATTACACATAACTATGTATAACAGAAGACAGGCGGCAAATATGTAATGAGGCAGAAAGCTAGCCAGGAGGATTTTAAAATATTATATTAACAACAAAACTTCACAACAAGTAGTCCCAGATTTGAATTAAAAACTCCCACCATGACAAGGCACGTCATTACCCACCATGTTAAAAATTCAGTTGAATAACTTTTAAGAACCAGAAAAAATATCAAAACTAGGAATACATCTATCATCCTCCTAATAAGTCATTAACCCCCCACCTGTATTGCCTGGACGTTAGGTTTCGCATCTCCAAGTCTAGCCTTCTGTGCAGTAAGTCTGTTCCTCAATTCCTGCACCACACACTCTTCCAACTCCTCGGGCGTGTGACGCTTCAACGGTTCCGGTCTTTCAATACCAGGTATTCCATCCAGACCAGGGTCTTCCAATTTTAAGGCAGATAACTAAATAAAGAAAACCTAAGATTAATTGATATGGAAAAATTAAAATATATACACATATGCAAAAATGTATTAACAATTAAATTTATCTCGCAATTCATTGATGGGTTTACATTCTCACCAAAACCAAGCTTTATTTTGTCTATGGATAGGTATCTCGTGCATGACAGCAAAAGTATTGTAGATAAAAATATCTCATACTATGCCAATGTACAAAATTTGTCTTGATATAAAAAAAAAGATTCCTTGAAATTGAAAACATAAAACAAGATGTATTTTTTTAACATATTTTAATTATAATATGGCAATGAGTAGGGACATACCCTTCTGATAAGCAGTAGCTATAGCCTATGGATATCTGTCACACCAAAGGATCCATAGAAAACGTTTTTTTTTTATTGGCCGATGGATGAGCAGAATGTTCACTTGATGGTAAGTTAAATACAATGCACCACATTGTGGTCGTTGTTTTGAGACAAGATGTTAAATCTCCTTACATAGTAACCTTTGGCTTCAAAAATAAGCGCTTTGGTGGTACTATCTACATGGTCTCTGACAAGACAGATCTATCACTAGTAAACACTCAACTCCACCTACCTCTTTCTCCCACATAGGTATTTTACTGGTGCAGTCGTGTATTAACTTCTCCATTTCACTAACAGCGTTGTTGGCTTCCAACCGTTCGCTCTTCACTTTATTTTCTTTGCTCTGCAGCTTGGCGATCTCTTTCTTTAAATCTACGAATTCCCCTGATCCTTCGTTTATTTGCTCTTCTAGCTGTTTCATTACAAAAAAGTTATTTCCTAAATTATTAATGTTTTCAATTTTAATTTACTTTGGCAAGCAGTGGGTAACCGCTTGGTTTTTACCAAGGTCCTTGAATCATTTCTGGCGTTACATGTTGTGGACTTAGAGAGAACTTGTGGCTATAGTAATAGAGCTGTATTTTAACTGAAAGTAACGACCTGATTATCACTTAAAAGTGAAATAGAGATCAAGTGCTAAACTACAGTTGATAAAAAATAATAGTCATTTCAACATACTGTATATCATTAACCAATAAATGTTCTCTCCGCAATCTTCCCCAAAGAACATACAGAATAGTTGGTCTTTTGTTGCCCTAATCGATTGGTTTCCAGCAACTCACTTAAATCCGGGAAATAGTTAAATATATCTAATGGCTAAGACTGGAGAACAAACCCAACTCCAAAGAGATGGTAATCTTCATCAAAACCTATGCCTTCCACTGTTCTCTTGGAATCACTGCGACTACTTACAAAAGCAGCTATTTATAATCATACCTCATCAAATTCCTTCTGTAATTGTGAATTTTCTAAAATAAGCTCTTTTTTCTGGTTTTTTAATTTCTCTAGATTTTTTTCTGTATCCTTGAGGTCTGCCTCCATTTGGGTGATTTTATCTTTCGATTTCTTAGCATTTCTGAAAAGTAGTTATGATAGAATTAAGACATTTTGGATTCTTTTTATTAATGCGATTGTTACTCATTGAACAAAGCAAAATTTTACTGAATAAATCGCGTTTATGTTTTTTTTATTTTAATTATGATGAAGTTTGCGCCGATAGTTACTTTGATAACCATTGCAGCTTCATCGGACTCAGGGCTCGCGGATCTGGAATTATTTTATTACTACAACGTTTCCTACTTTCCAACAGTCGTATTCACAGGGGCGGACTGAGATGACAGATGTCCCTATCTCAGTCATTACAGAATACGTAAATTTTTTTAAATAATATTTGCACACCAATCTCCGCAAAATAGTATTACCATGAATCAACCAGTGGTAAAACCAAGTATACCACCATAACTCATTAATACCATATAAAATTGAAGCAAATTATTGTTAAATAAGCGCAAATTTAATTCATCAAACCATCATTACCATACCTTCCATTACCATTCTTATGAGCAGTTTTTCAAAATCTTACAAAGAAAAACTTAAAAACATGTACCTCACGCTCGTATTGATGGCGACCTTCAGTTTAGATACCTCTGCTGTTATTTTATTTATTTTGTTAGTGAGGTCATCGACTATAGTCTGCAACTCTTTCACTTTACCGCCAGCTATTGATCCGATTTGTGAATCCACTTTGCGCACTTCCTTCTCCACCTAATATGGAAAATAAGAAAGTAGTACAGAAGTTGGCAACTCTTTTTACTCTGGTCACAAAAGACTTGTCAGCTCCTATATTTTAAACAAAAATATGAATATTGAACCAATTTCAAGATAAGTCATATTTATTACCATTTGTGTGCGATTGGGTAATTAAAAAAAAAATCCAGCGTCATGGTTATGATTTGTGAGGTACAGAAAGATGTTTGTAAAATTTATTTACTTACCTCTTCAGCATCAGACAGTGCTTTATCTAAGTTTTCCTTAGTTTCTGCCAAAGCTTCTTCAAGCCTCTTCTTCTCATTTGGGTCCACTTTACTAGCCGCCGCTTTTCTCTCTTGTTCTTTAATTTGTTTCTGCAATAGATAATAATTTTTTAAATGATCAAACCAAAGCACCTAATACAGTATTAGCTTCTCCATACTTCCACCATCCTCTATTGTTCCTTTTACAAAGTCAAATTTTTACTCCATTATATCTATCCGAATATATACATTAAAGAAGAGATGTTGAAAAGATTTATTCTCATTCATTCAGACATTAATGTGCAGACCTTACTGTGCCTAAGTCTGGAAACGGCCAACATAATACAATGTAGTGTTAATAATCTAACTACAACCGCATTATTATGGGTGGATGCACCACTTGACAAGCACTTGAACAGCTTGCATATTTAGTTTCTTCATGGAATAAAAAAAATAAATAAATAGAAGATAGATAAAAAAAAACATCAATGACTACATACCTTTAAAACGGGTACTTGTTCCCTAAAATTGTCTATCTCTACTTTATGTTTATTCAGCGTAGTTTTGTCTTCTCTCACGCTTCTTTGTAGAGAAGTTACCGTATTTTCTAGATTCACTTGTTCATTACGAAGTTCTGTTAATCTGCAAACAGAACAACATATAAGGATAATCGTCTTAATGACATAGATGACTACAAATGGTATCTTGCCTAGTCTTAATGAAGGGTTAATGGTCATGTCATGGGCATAGTCATGAATAGTTAACTGCCTCAATGACACAGTGGGTCACCGCTTGTCTTATAACAACGAAATCCATGGTTTGAATTGGCACTAAGTTTATGGAGTTTGGTTAATTACAGTTTGTTAGAATCGACCTCGAGCAATCAAATCGAGTAAATTTGCTGTCATTGCAGCATCAGTGTGTTATGAATGTCAACATTTGGTAAACGAAATATTATGTATGAGCATGCTTTACCATCTTCGACCTTGTTACTTCACATCATGTCAACTGTTAAATAGTTGATATAATTTCATATAAAAAATAATACTTATAATATACCTCTCCTCCAGAGATGTAAGTTTGTTTTCATTCTGCTGTATCACCCTAGGGTCTTGTTCGCTCGTATCCTGCTGAACTGAACTGGACATGCGCCCGCGCATTGTTGATTTTCCACCGCCAGACATTGTGCCTAAGTGAAAAAAATTTAACCATTTATATGACTTATGTCAACAGATTTTTATACCAAAATTAAAGTTGCAATATCTCAGTATGTAAATGGATTTGATTTACACTAAGCTTAAAGTTACGATGGAGGAAACAACAGTGAAGAAAGTCAATAGTCCAATAACAAGAGCTTTTAAGCATGAGTCGATAACTCACATTTATATAAATAAGGTTATTTTTATCCAATGCTTTTCGAAATGATCGACCAGACGACGATTGACAGTAAAGGAGATAGCATAATCACATTAAAAAAATGTATTTGTTAAATTACCTGCAATTTCAATGACGTCTCCCATCAGCGTTACTACTCTGTATCTAGTTTTTCCGTAAGCTATACGCGAGGCCTGCTCCAGATCCTTGGCGACTAGGGTATCTCGCAGCGCAAAGTAGAACGCCGGTAAAACTCTCTCGTCTCTTACTTTTATCAAATCGAACAGACGCGGTACATTTTCCGGGCTGAGGACAATAACGTTTACATCTGATTATATCTATATATAATATATACATACAATAGTGTTTATCATGTGTTACATTGACATGTTCTAAAATATGATATGATCTCATATAAATCCAAAAACCTTTTCTATTTCTTTGGTGGTAGTTTATTTGCGATTGACTAGTAGTTGATCGGTGATATAGCTAATGAAATTAGCTATGAATGAATATTAGACATCTTATGTCTTAAGGCGACGAGTACAATATCATGTAGATTGAGGTTTTTTTTATCTGTTCATTTTAAGGTAAAAACAAATAAATATAATACGACGTATCTAATTATTTATAATGACATGAAATTTAAAAACATTTTCATACTTCCCCTTCTTGTTCCTCATTGCTGTTTCAGATATGATTAAAAAAATGTTGGTAGCCACTTACTAATTGTTCCGCTTCCGGTAATGATTGATGAGATGCTGCTGCTTGTCAAGCGCTATGAATGTAGCGCGCCCGACGTCATTCTGCTTGAGGTGCTCCACGCAGCTCTGCGCGGTCTCCACAGTGTTCACCACAATATTGTCCAATGCTCCACAGCAGGTGGATATAGCCACGTCGTACTTACCGTCTATACCTCCCAAATCACCCTGGAAATAATTATATATATTTGTTAGCTCTCCATCCTTAGATGTGCCCTACCCATTCCCATTTAAGACTAGCAATCTTTTAGGTGATATTGGTGATCTTAGTTTTTCTACACTGTCACATTAAAGTTAAAGGTGTTTTTTTTAAAAAAAAAAACGGGGTGTACTTACTAGTCTACCGAAAATGCCGGGCAATGCACCGCTTGCTTTCTCCCTCATTAAGGAATCCAAAACTCTGCCGCGAGATTTGTTCGCACTCATCGCTTGCTTGGACTCCTCTAACTGTGCACTGAAAATACATCACAATCGTTAAATTTTAAATATATTTTATTTAAAAGGTTCACATTGCGAGTGATCGAATTACACTACACTAGACAATAGTGGTTTCTACTGAAGGACCTTCCCGGATTATCGGCCGTTAATTCGAAATCTTACAGGAGACATCCTGAAGATATCAATATGTATATATAATTATAAGGTAAGAATAAGCCTAATAACTAAAAAATAAGAAACACGACGAGAACGAAATTACAGCAGTGCTTTTGGGGCACAGGTATTTAAAATTCTTTCTACGTCAATTCGGTTGTGTTCGGAAATAGACTGCAAGAAGCATGGAACAGGAGCGTGGTGTTGTTCTTCAGGTCCCTTTAAAAAAATATGTGTATATACTTAGACATACCGCAGAGATCTCGCTTCTGTTGATATTGACTCTTCTTCCCTCTTTAGTGATAGTAATTTCGTAAGGGCCTCGCTTAGTTGCGCTTCTCTAGCTGGTACTGAGGATGATAAATCGTTGAAAACGCTGAAACAAAACATTAGTATAGTTTAGAAACAAAAGCATTATTATTTGCGTTATATAGTTTTTGAGGGTGGTGATAATTTTCATTTTTCAATCAGAAAATTACATTTTAAACCTGATATGAGAAGACCATACTAATCCTTGGTGTTAAGATAAAGGATGCGTTATTTTAGAAGGATATAATATAAAAATTATTCACAGAAAAGATGAGGTTGGCGTGAAAGCATGATGAAGTGGGTAAAAACTATATTGCTAAAACAATATCTAATATGAATTTATACAGTCAGAAGAGTTGAGGAAAACCGAAAGTGAGAGCAAGTTGACAGTTGATAGAAAAGATTGAAGAAGATATATTGTGCCAACCCCACTGGGAGTGAGAACAGCCTCTTTTGAAGTATTTTTTGTTTATATAATTTATCATTATTAATCTTTCAAGCCGCTTTTGTAGGTGAACTTTGGATATATATTAACCCTGCATCTCCTTCCTGACATTTAGTTTATATGAGAAATTTTAAAAAAAGAAGCTCACGCTTTTTTTTCTTCTATGTCCCGAGCACCGTTTTCGTAAGCATTCATTATTTCTTGCAATTTTTCTTTCTCCTTTACTTCCGTGCTCAAGTACAACTTCAACTTTGATTCAGCCAGTTTATTTTTATTGTTGGCCTCATCTACGATCCTCTTTAATTCAATGAGCTGTTCTTGCAGCCGATCCTTCGTTTCTTGGAGACCCTGCGTTTGCGATCTACGTACAAGTTTTGCGATTTTTGCATTAAAAAATATTTAATGATACAAAGAATAAGTTAAGCGTTTTTAGTAAAACATGGGTTTTCATACTCTTTTTACTATTTTTTTTAATCAACAATAGACTCACCTCACTCCAGCCATTACAGTCTTTAACTCTTCCTCAGCCAATTTCTTATTGTCCCTATGTTTCTCCAGCAGAGTTTCGCAGTCTTTTATCTCCCGATTATTTTTTTCTGGGATCTGAAAGTATATCACATGGTGTTAAGCGGCAACGAGGCCGTGGACGGTGTAAATGGTGGTTCTAATTACATCTTTTGGTCGTAACAAGAAACAAAATAAATAAAAAAAGTATTATTACTTTTATATTCATCATTCACCGTCATTAGGTGCCCTCTTCAAACTGAAATTTGGCGATCAGACTTACTTGGACTTTCTTAGACATTTATATTGTCGAATAAAAATAAAAAAAAGTTTTAATTGTGTCCTCTAAATTATAACTTTTTTTCTCACCGTTTCGTAATCAATAAGTTTCCCTTTCTCACTCTCAAGCAGTTCATCTAGATTTTTCTTTTTCTTGGTCGCTTGTGTGACTTCGACTTGTACTGTAACGACTTTCTTCTTACAAGCCTGTAGGTTTTCTTTAATTTGATCTTTCTTCTTCTGCTTATTAGTATATTTTCTGTTGTGATAAAAGTTATTTTTATATTATAAGAGCTCATTAAATACATGCTGGATTAAAAAATTTCGTGTAATGAAAATATGTAAATGTAAGTCATGAATATTAGATTTTAATAATAATTATTTCATTGAGTAAAAATCGTACAATAATTGCTTTTATACTGATAGTCATTGTAATTTATCTCGCTAGTGTTGCTTTAAAGGTATATTGGCCAACAAGCTCTCATTTACATCATTATCATTTACATAGTTTTTTAAACTAGAACTGCCCCACTAAAAATATTGAGAGACTCCGTGGCGTTTTAGCCGGTGAGAGTCACATCTCTTCATTATCCCTCGCAGCCCCATTTTTATCACCAAAAAAATACTTACTCCATTCCAGTCTTGAGCACGTTATTCTTTTCTTGTAATTCATTGTTTATTTCCTCTAGCTTCGCATCGATCTTTGCCAAGTTCGCTTTCAAATCATCCATTTCGCTTTTACGAGATTCCGCGATTTTATTCGTTTCATGCCTAAATCAAGTTATTAGTTTTAATCACATAGATATTAATGTTATGAGGAAAAAGACACAACAGTGATTCGAAGATGACAGAACAAGACCACAATGATCTGAAAGTTGAATCTCCTGTCCTCTTTACCCACAATACAAATAATTAATATAATAAAAAATGAATTGCTCGTAGAATGAGACTTGGCAACAGAAAAAGTGATGAAGAGTGTGAGAAGCAGAATTTTGCGTAGTATTTATCATCCTAATGGCGTTTTGCTCTGAGCAGGCATAAAGTTTACTATCAAGTGATCATTCTGCTCGTGCCGTAACTTCATTGAATGATATAAAAATACGAACACATATTTCTGCAACAACATATTCCTAGTGCGCTGCGCCGTGTTGGTTAGGTTCATTTGTTCCACGGCCTCCCTCATGGGCTGCTCCAATTTCAGTTTCTCTTGCTCCACCAAACGCACTCTATTTAATTTTTCTTTACGCATTTCGCTGTATTCTTCCACTTTAATAGAAAGTTTCTCTATTGGTTCCTTTCAAAAATAAAAATAAATAAACAACCCTCTTAATGTATGCACTACTCTGACAGGTACAACAACAGCTGTGCCGACAATCAGTAGTGTGATATTACTAGCGAATGTAGGCTTAATATCCCATATTTTAAGGCGACGAACACTGCTGTAGTGTTTTACATTCTAACTAGTCACACAATATTATGAGTAGGAGTGTCGCTTATCATCATATAAATCCTCTAGCTCGTCTAGTTCCTTCGACAAGTGCAAAAATAACTAAGAGTCCCCACTTCTTGCAAAAGAAGATAAGGTCATTTATCTATCGCAATGACCAAGTCCGGATTAGACGATCCAATGTGTCCACGAAAACTGTTGTTGTTGGAACATATCAGTTTCCATACGTTTTCGTTCCTATTGAAATCAAGCTTACCAGTGGAAATTAATATCACACCACTTCAGAGGCGAGGATTGGAAGCTACCTGGCTAGCTAACACCTTAGTGTTAATAATCTAGATCAAGAGAAAGTGCTTCCGTGCTCATATCACATACAAAAACTCTGAATAAAAAATAACTTACTTTATAGCGCGATGTACCAATGATGTCTTCTAAATACTCTAACATTCCGGACTCATGCTCCGTCTGGCCTTTGGGTTTCATCATTGCTATCTGCTCAACTTCGCCCTATGAATCAATTTTAGGTTTTGTAGATTTTTTTTTGTAAAGTAAAAATCGTTAAAAAATGGGCACCGGTGACAAATTCCCCATTCGGTTAATATTTACTCTCTATATGAAAAGTGACACGTTACTTGGTTTTTTTTTAATTAACAGGACATAGAGGAGAAAGAGACAGCTATCTGTATTGTACACGAATGTTTAAACCTCATTTGTTTAATTATAAATTAATGTTTCTAGTGTAGCAGAAACTAGATTTTCTAAAGTAAATATCAAGAAAAATAAAACCTTTAAGAGAAGGCAGATCTCATCTACGCTTAAATGTTCCCATTACTAAGACTTGGAACTTTGTCTCACTAGAAAAGTCGAGTCGAGACTTACTTGCAATATGAGAAATCGATTGTGGTCCAAATCGATTCCATGAGAGCGCAACATCCTGGCGACTTCCTTGAACTGAACCCTGCGACCATTGAGAATGTAATGTGACGAGTTATCTTTGAAGGCGGTTCTCGATACAACTATTTCGCTATTCGGCACAACGGTGAACTCCTCACCTTCCTGGAAACAAGATGTTTAATTTACAGCTACTATAATAAATGATCAACATATAATCAAAGTAATTGCACATTTCTTGAACTTGAACAGTATTGAGTTAAAAAGTGAAACCACAAAAGAACATTTAAAAAACAAACATTTTATATGTAGAAATAACAATAAAACTACTAAAACAAAAATAAAAATATAGATCATACAACCCTAAATCAGTATAGAAATGCCTTTCATTGTCCAAGCTACTACATTGATGATGATGATGATTATTAATGATAAATCAATTAACCGGCTACCAGTGTCTTTAAAACTACAATACTTTATTTACATAGGAGCGATAATTAAGCATTATGTAGGTATCAATGTTCATGAAATCCTACTTGTAATATTAGACAGAACTTTTTATTATATGACCGTCATAGATTGTAAAAAAAAATCTAGTATAAGGCGTCCTCTCTATCAATCATCAGCCGATAGACGTTCACTGCTGGACATAAGCCTCCCTCCCAAAGATTCCCACATCAATCGGTTAGGTTAGGTTAGGTTGGATTAATTTAGACCATTTCCTACCACATTGGCTCAATGCGGGTTCGCTTGAGTCCCGTAAGTTGTTGTGCAGGACCCGTTACCCCTCTATAGATCCCATAAAATACTGTACTTAAGCTTTACTATCCAAGACATTGTCTAGGCTTATCGAATATAAATTTTCTAAAAAAAAAGATTAAATGTAATGTCTTAATATTTATATTAATGTGGTCACATATAATCAATAATGCATATCAGCGTTGCAAGTTTAACGTTTTAAGTTAAAAAATGACTGTAAATATGATATCATATTTAATTTGTTTAATAATTAAATAAACTGAAAAAGGAGAAACTTAGTTTGAATTGTAAATATAACGATCGTTTTCGATGAGAGATGAAGAATTTTAAAAATAGACGAAATTAGCATAGCCACACTTTCAGCAATACAATAATATAGATTATATAAAATAAGTCAGGATTGGTATATAACTAGGCTGGCCATAAATACTGTTACATAAAAACTTAAATTTTTTTCAACTTTTTCATTATTTTGAATTTGGAACACATATTATTTTAAAACTTTTTTTGATTTTGTGCCATTTCATATATTTTTTCATGTTCATAATCAAATTACAATATGGTATGGGGTGTTAAAGAAAATAGGATTGCAGTGATCGCACCAAGTGAGTATGGAGCCATCTGTCATATTTCAGACACTTCAAAAGTTTGGTATCAGCCATATGTTCGTATATCGTACTATCAACAGATACAACAACACTTCCTCTGTCGAAAACCAGAAAAGATCGGGGCGGCCGCGTGCTGTTAGAACTACAAAGGCTGTTAATACTGTTAAAGTTAGAATTCGCCAAAACCCCATTAGGAAATAAAAAATCTTATCGCGAGAAATCAAGATTCTCGCTAGGACTCTTTCCCGTATTATAAAACAAGACCTGAAACTCGGTGCTCGGTACTTATCGTCGATATACAGGACATGTCCCAAGTCAATCTTTACAATTAAAGAGAGCGGATCGATCAAAACGCCTTCTGTCGCGATACAACACGCAGGTACAGAAATATTCTCTTTACCGATAGAAAAATTTTCACGATTGAAGAACACTACAATAAGCAAAATGATAAAGTTCTAAATAAACTGCTAAGTGGTGGTGGTCGGAAAGGTACAACGTGGTCATCATCATCATCCTGCGTCACTGATGGTTTGGTGGCGCGTATCTTATGAAAGAGTCACAAAACTACATTTTTGTGAAAAAAGAGTGAATACTTCAGCCAAAGCGTATCAAGATAGTCTTGGATATGTTGTGAAACCTCTCAGCAATACACTTTTTAAAAATATACCGTGGACTTTCCAGCAGGATTCTGCACATAGGCAACAAGTCATGAACTACCCAAGCCTGGCGTGGAGGATTGCGGAAGAACTGCTCGATGTTATCCCGAGAACCTCGTGCGTACATTCAGAAGCGATTGGAATACCGTATGAAGCTTTTTAGTCGGTAGCAGTCCGACACTACCCCGCAAAAAAAACCAGTACGTACCACATTTCACGCGTACAACAGTCAACAACAGGTTAAGGTTTTAGAGATTTGGCAGCGCATTCGTTAAGAAAAGCTGCAATTAATGTTGTGACGCAATGAATGCTCCAAAGAGATATCGAAAAGATGCTTCGAAAAATTACAACGCATAACAGAATGAAACAATATACTCAGAAAAATTACTTTACAATATCAACAAAAAAAAAACCAAAATTACACATTTTCTTGTCTTCTGATGTATGTATCTCCTATACAGACAATATTCGATGTAGTTTTATGCTCCCATAAACATACAAAATTATAACCTTGAAAGTACAGTTTTAAAAAAGATTAGTTAGTGTAGTAATTTTTCAGTACTTTCAAATGTAGGTTAATTGAAAGGTTAAATCTATATAATTTTTGAATTAGATGTTATGAAAAATATCAGTTTATTACATTATTTATTATCGACATATATTAGACACGTTAAACTTATCTCGTAATATGAACCTCGGTGATTTGGTGGAAACAAAAAAGAAAAAGCCGTCTAAGGTAAGTTACAGTTAAAGTTTCTTAGCAACTTAGTATGAAGCTGCTTCTTGTATTTTGTAAGCAAAAGAATCTTACTAGAAATATAAGAAAGCTAATACATTTCAATGGACTGAACATTTGTCTCCGTTGAGCCAAAATTACTGGATGAAAAACGATATAGGAGCGGTGGTGATGTAGAATAGCTAACTTCGAAGAAAGTGAATATGGAACTCGGATAATATAGGTTAACATTTAAGGAGAAGACGCGAATAAGGTACCACTAACAGTAGCTAAGTATTGAAAGAGATGTTCGCGAATAAAACTGGAAAGTAACTGAAAAGTTACTGTCTCCGAGGCTTAGTGACTAACCGCTTGCTTCGTCGAGTTATGAGATTTGGTTGGTGGTAGAATTTTCTGAGTCAACCCAACAAGCCACCACCCTCAAGTTATACATCTACCACTATAACAGCATTGCGCTATTCCGGCTGTTAGCATATGAGAGAATTTTGGGTGAACACACTTCATCAACCACAACTTTGCTACTTAACACTATTTGAACTTATGCTCCAGTGGTTGCCTATTCTAGATAGAAAAAACGTTTAGAGGCAATGTTGTTTTTTTTTATTTTGCTACTAGCACCAGAAATGTTCTAGAACATTACCAACAGGACATTCATTACTTTATTATATTACATTACAATTGTCCCTAGCTTTACAAGACCGGAAATACCAAATGTTTGTAGAGACGCCGCGGTTAAAGAAGTACGTGATGTAGAAGTTCATATAAACAAGACCGACTGATAAAGGTCTTAATATAACTTTGTTGTGATGTAGCCTGTTGTCTATGGTATGACATCAAAGTAATAAAAATATTTTAAAAATTAAAGATATTACATAATTCTTCATTTTAAATAGCAATATAAACATACAGATAGAAATTATAAAAAATACGCACAATATTATCTTATTATTTTTAACTGGCCTTTTTAGGTTTCTTGTTACCGAGAATAGAAACGATCGTTTTTTTTTATTTGACGAAGCAATGACGCGAGCAAGACATTCACCTGATGGTAACCTAACATCCATAACAACCAGGTTTTAGTTTACCAGTAATTTCACTAGCTACAACGTCTTTCAAACTGAAACACAATAATTTTTAGACACTAATGTTTGGCGACTAAAATATGAGCTAGGGTGGTGTTATTGTCTGCCTTGCCGTCGCGGATCCATCCAGACAACTACAAGCATGTGGCTGCGCACCAGCTGATCCGGTATGAGCCAACAACTACATTACATACAAAGGCATATGCGATATTATTTGCCACCAATATTTCACAAAATAAAACCTCTACATCATGTACAACGGTCCATGTTCAGATATTGCCAACGGTATGTTGATGAGCCCACGTGTTAGTTAGTGTTAGTGGTCCTGTGCCTTAAATAAATTGTCAAAATGACTAAATTTTTCTTGTACTCACTTATATATTTTTTTTATTTTTTAAATTTTATACACATCGTGTAAAGGTGTACTTTATCTTCCAGTCTACCTTGGGTAATGCAAAGATGATGAGGTAGTTGCATCAAATAAATACAAGTATAATACACAAATAAACACATATAAATATAAATAGTATTTCCGTTGTAGTGATCTTAGAACACGAACACAAGAATTTTAGTGACATGGTTATATCGTTAACAATTAAAAATGTTGGTATATCTAACAAAACTGAAACTTTTATAATCTTCGTAATAAAATCTTTGTGATGAGTTACATATGTAGCTTGTTGCAAATAAAAAATATTGAGGTATGCTCTTTACTATCCACTGTCACCTTCAATGATCTATTATATTAGTGGTATTATATATATTTATTATATGCCAGCTGTTCCCCGCCATCATTGCCGATCGTAATATAAAATTAAACTTGAAATTTCTCTGAAACATACCTTGAGAGCAACCGAAAAATATTTTCTATATCATTATTAGAAATATAATGATGAAGGATCTATGAAATTCATAAAATAAATCCCAATAACCATCTACAAATCATTCCGCGTCGAATGGTCGTGTTCCCGCATTGATACGTTCACTAGTTTTCACGTGATTACCGAACAAACAAAATCCGGTTTCATTATATAACACATAGATATATACTTGTGTCATGGGAAGTTTAGTTAGATTCATTTTTATCGATACAGCTATGAAGGCATGTAGTGGGTAACGACCAATACTCTCATAAATACTAAATTTAAAATCTTAACTTTATTAAACTATAGAAATATTATCAAAAAAAATTTCTTTACTGACATGCACATACAAACACACTGCATACAAATCCTCAGCCGATAGACGACCAATGCTAGATATAGGCCTCCTCTAAAGATCCCCATATACATACTAATTCATAATTACATTATATATAACTATATATATATATATATATATATTAAAATCCATTTATAATTTTTTTTATACAATTAAGCGACGAGACGAGCGGGATGTTCACTTGATGGTAAGTGATACACCCGCACATAACGCAGTAGCAGTTAGTATGTTATTCACTGTACCACATTGCGCTTGACGCCTAAGACATAAAATGTTGAGTCTCATTACCGCAGTAATTTCACTAGCTACAACACCATGCTCACTGAACTACTAGCATGATGGTCTCTGGTAAAAGAGACCTATCACCAGATTTGTAATTTGTATATTAATTTTAACTTATTCTTGCATTGACCATTGATGTGTTTAGATTGTTAAAATAATGAAAAAATATGTTATTCGAATGTATGATTACTGGGCTGAGTTCACTTCTCAAGATTATTGATATATATATATAAAAAAAAATTTAAGCAATATTTTAGCAAGAGTTGAAATAAAGGTTTAACAAATTCTTTGAAAGATTCTTCCTGGTTCTGTAGCTTAAAAAACTTATTATATATTAGTAAAAAGTGGTGACTCAATGACTATGAATTCTAGATGACGTGGGTTGTAATCCCGGCCGGAGCATGCACCTCTTAGAGAGATTTTCAATGCATAATATGAATATTGTTACAATTACCGCGTAGTTAATGATGAAGGAAAACATCGTGAGGAAACCCGCACACTGAAATTATCTTTGTTGTGTGTGATGGCCCCAATAAAGTGGCAACAGGCTCGCTCCCTGCTACATGGAACCTAATCTGACCACATCTGGCGAAAAGTGGGTATTTATTCGCCACTGCCTACACCTACTGGGACAAAAGGGGTGATAGTATAAAAAAAAATATACATATATTTTTATATCTTTAGCATAAAAGTATGCACTATGAACTATTTAGAAACCAGGTTTTTAACTTTGACATTTACAAAAACTTGTACCTTGGCCTTCAGCTTTGCGAATAGGACTGATGCCTTATTGATTAGTAATTAGTAAATTAATTAGTTTTGTAGAAAGAAATACAGAACACAGAAATCTAATTTGTAGATATGATTGGAGTTAAAAATCCATTGTCAAACATTCGGTAAGTTCTCCATTAAAATAAAAATTAATGATAGTCGCTAGTGTAACTCGTCTAACGAAGTGTGTTAATATTAGGTCTTTACATACGAAATTGGCGTTTTGTACGGGAGGAATATAAAGTCAATTTTTTTTGTGAAATATATTTAATTAATCAAAGTATGCACCGTTGTTATCTATGCACTTTTGCTATCTCATAGGTAGTTCCTTGATCCCTTTACTAAAAAAACTATGGGGGGCGAGAATCAATAAACTCTTTGAAGGCGGTTTGGACTGCCGCATAGGAGCTGATTTTTTTTCCTTATAAGAAGTTGTCCAAATTCCGGAAAAAATAGTGATCTGTTGGGGCAAGATCTGGGGTGTACGGTGGATTTCGCAGACATTCCAATTGTAGCTCATCTAACTTTGTGGTTGTTTGTCGTGCAGTGTGTGGTCTTGCGTTGTCGTAAAGCAGCAGTAGCTTGGAGCGATTGACCAATCTCGGTTGTTTAGCAGCTAGTTCTTCCTTCATGGTTTGCAGTTGCTGGCAATAGATATCTGCCGTAACCGTTTGGCCAGATTTTAAAAAGCTGTAGTGAGCGACACCGGCGCTATTGAACCAAACACTCACAAGTAACTTTTTCTGAGCCAATTTTAGTTTAGGGCAGTATTTGGTTGGGTCTCCAGGGTTCAGCCAGTGCGAGGAGCGTTTCTGATTATCGTACAGTATCCACTTTTCATCACAAGTAATGATTTAATTTAAAATCCCTTCATTATTGTGTCGGCTAAGCAAAGTAACACAGCAGCAGCAGTCGACGCGTGTTCGCAAGTTCGATTCACTCAATTCATGAGGTACCCATCGTTCAAGTTTTTTTACTTTCCCGATTTGCTTCAAGTAGATTAATACAGTTTTGTCACTTACACTGAAGCCTGCAGCTATCTCTGAATAAATTTGTGATGGATCTGCTTCCACAATAGCCTGTAGTTCTTCATTTTCCACTTTGGTCTCCAGCCGTTCACGGGATTGGTTCTGAAGGCCGAAATTTCCAAAACGAAAACGTTGAAACCAAAAGAGTACCATGCTTTAATTTGCGACACCAGCCCCGTACACATTAATCTTTCGAGCTGTTTCTGCAGCACTGGTGCTGGTGCCACGGTAGAACTCGAACTTGTAAATATACCGATATTTCATGTTTTCCATTATACGGTAATAAGCGACGCCAAAGAAAAAAATAATGAAGAAAAAAAAATTAATGACTGTTTTCAAAACTCAAATGTACCAGCTAAATGAATTTATAAATTTGAATTTAGAATTCTTAACCAAAGAGGAGATATTTCAGATCAAAGTGGTCAGTACGACAAAACATTAATTTTATATGTAAGAACCTAATACAAGCACTAAGTACTGTTAATACAGGCATTAACTGACCGCAGTCGCTCACAACGAAACAACCAACGATTAGACAAACCGCGACTATCGCTAGTTTTGTTTAAACAAAACATTATTCATTACTATTTGCATGTTTTCATTTAATACAAGTTAGACATAAAATTAGTTAAGACACGCTTCATTCCCGTCTATTATAAATCTATTCGTCACAATAATAATTGAAACATGTAATTCGGACCTATATGAAATCAATCACAGTATAAATGAATAAACAATCTTCTAAGGACATTTAATACGAATCCTTCGTTGACATAGTTCCGATAGTTCGAGATGAAATTGATCTTTATTTTACGTGAGTCACATTTTACTTAATTTGTTCTCAGATAGAAAACAATAAAAATTATTAGTTTTTAATTTTTTTTTATTTAACTAAGCGACGATACGAACGGGACGTTCACATAAGTGATACTCATGTCCATACTAGCTTACTAGTGGTAGGTATCTGTAACTCTAGTCTAGTCAACCTGTGTTGCAGTTTGAAGGGCGCTGTAGCTAGTGTAATTACTGGGGTAACGAGACTTAACATCTTGTCTTAGGGCGACGGGCGGTGTGGTGTAGTATGTACCAATGTAGCTAGCGCCGCGTTTTTAAGGGCGGACGTATCACCTACCATCAGGTTTTTTTTTTTTTTTTTTTTTTTTATTAACGTGTGTAACAAAATGCTAACGGATTGCACACCCCGTACCAATACTGGGCCGGTAGTGGGGTAGTGTCGGACTCCAACCGACTAAAAAGCTTCACACGGTATTCCATCTCTTCCGAAAAGAATGCACGAGGGTCACGGGATAACGCTCTGGGCAGTTTTCCGCAACCCCCGTTCGGTGCCCGGATCGAACGGGCCCGCCTCGGGGAGGGATGTGAAGCATCCCTCCCAATTGACAAGATCCCTAAATTATCCCTAAACGGCAACGCGTCAGAATACGAGACGCGTCGCCAGATACGCCCCAGGAACCCTTTCCAAGGGGGCGCCGGACCGACGGCCCTTGTCGATCGCGACGCCAGGTTCCTCTGCCTAAGGAGGCAAGCGGCGGTCGTGCGCTCGGCTCCGCCCGTTGGCGACGAGCTGTCTGCGCACTACAACAACCGCCTCTTGCCCCCTCGGCGCCCGCTCTCTTTGACGCTCGGTCTCTCGCTTCTGCGACATAACGATATCGCAGAATCGGGATACCGCGTCCCATGACGCCTCGCTTCTGACCATGGTCCGTACCACGGCCGGTAGCGAGAGGTCAGTCCCTATCGCCGCTACGAGCGCGGCCACCTACCATCAGGTGGTATCCGTTGGTAACTACTTAAACGGTTTCACAACCGAAACCTGCTATCAAATTTAGATTGTTTGTAATATTATTGTTAATTAATGTTCTAATAAAAAAAAGTATTGTTCAATAGGGCACTGTTTATTTCAAAGGATTTTCTATATATCGGTCATATTCCAGTGCGCTGAAGCCAATGACCAACATGGCAGTTAAAATGTTAAGCGATGTTAAAAAATAGGTGTTCAAAATTTTTTGCGAACTTCACAATTTTAAATATACCAATTGTCAGAGCTCGAAAATCTGAACTGAACAAAACTGCTTTAAAAATAAATTTCGCAACAATGACGCTTACGAACTTCGAGTCTAGACGTATCGATATATTAAAAACTAAACTTGAATGATCATATTCAATATATTTGATCTTTAAACATATGGACGAATTTATTCCTGCTATTTTTTTTCAGTATCTGTAATATCTCTCGCATTGGCGAGACCGCGGACACTAGCTTTACCATTGACTTGCATGTGTCCACCTGAACCCCCGATTTGTGCGACTGACCATGTAACTTACTACGGCGTTTGCAACATGCGCTGCGCCAACCAAGATCTTCATGTCCTACACAAGGGCAAGTGTATAGACGATTCCCTCCCTTCCCTCACTTCAAAACATGTTCACTTGTAAATACTAATAAACTTGACATAACGTATTTTATTGTTTTTTTTTAATTTTCCTCAAATAGTATATAAAACAAAATTGAATAAAAATATAAGACAGTTTTTAGAAAAATGTTAAATATGGGACAAAGATCAAAACAGAAAAAAAAACAAGAGTAGCTTATTAGAAAGTATGTTAACTCACTGACTTAAGTACCAATAATACTAATATAATCATAAACAATTCACTGATAATATGCTTTTATTTTAGACAAGTCAATTGATTTTTACTACGATTTATTTATTTCTCTGAAAATATTTTATAAATTTAGTATATCATTGTCAATATTTGTATTAAGCAGAATACATGTTATTAATTCTATTATTAAATTTATATACATTGTGACCACATTCTTACAAATAAATTTGATTTCATTTTATTTAAGTGTAAAGATTATCTTAACATTTTGCATATATTAATCGGCTCACCATCCATACTATACATTGTCTTATATACTCAATCTAAATTGGAAAATAACTCTTTGTCAAACTAAACTAATGGTTTACAAATTAAGTTTACTCATCATCGTCATCTTATCCAATGGAAGACCACTGCTGAACATGGGTCTGTTATTATGTATTCTACAACACATAGTCTTCTATGGTGCATTACATATAGTTAGAATAATATCTTCAAAGTCAAAATACTACCATTTTTATTTTGTACACTAATTGGTTTTGTTCAGTAAATGACATCATCTAGACAATTAATCTTATTCAATTTAACTGAATATGCCTGTTAAAACTAGCCAAGGATTATGGTACTTAATAAATTATTGTTTATCACTTCTGTTATAATATGAAAACCTGTAGATTATAATATTGAAACCAACTTGATACTTATCATGAGAACATTGTGTGATCTGCAGCAACTTTGTTGAATATAGGAACTTTACAAGGTTAGTATTTATAATATCAATAAATAAAGCAAGAAGTTCATTGTGACCACAAGCTATCCAATATCTAACCATATACCTTTACATATGGCCCAGTGATGTCTACCAATGAATGTCATAAGCTATCAGGCGTTTAGGTTTACTAGATGTTATTCTAAAGCATTCAAAGTAATACAAACACACATTTTTTTATTAAAGAGAGGATAAGCAAAGCATTCATCTGATGATAGATTAAGATATACTTTGCACAACATTACGCTTGTCACCTTAAGACATAAAATGTTAAGTCTCATCACTTCAGTAATTTCACTAGCTACACCACCCTTCAAACCATTCCACTGTATCCAACCAGAATACATAGTTAATTCCATAATTAATTATTTAGTACCATAAACTTTACTTACCCCGTCAATAATCTGGCAAAAATGTACAGCTACACTAGCACTTGTTATGTTTGGGAACTTGCTTGATGAATGTATCAACACTGAAATCTTTTTAGACCGGATCTTCGAGGCACGATAGCCAAACACAAAAAGCATGGAATCAATGACATTGCTCTTACCACTACCATTTGGGCCAATGATTGCTGTGAAACTCTGCAATAAATAAACAACGTAGTTGATTATGACATATAATTAAACTTATACAAAACACAATCACATTCCACGTCACAAGGACCCCAAGTTGAAATAGTAAAATTAAAGTCATAATTGAGGAAGAATAACATTCATTACACTAAATGTCTAGACATATACTATCTATTATAAAACACTACGGAAATAACAAGCGTGGTTTCCTATAGGAAAACTGAAATTTACATAAAATCTTCAATACATAAATTGTTAACCTTATGAAATGGACCTAATGTTTGTACTCCGGCATAACTTTTAAAATTTTCATTTACAATGTGGGTTATAATTAATCGTGGACCATTGGTGTCAAATGTAAGAGCTGGCTTAGGAGCGGGTGGTATGTAGATGTCTCCGATACGAACGCCGCCTTCTTCGTCATCAGAAATGTGATCAATATCACCGTTCATGAGATCCTTATTGCCATTTGTTTCTCCATTTTGACCTTCCGAGAAATTTTCATCTATTTCCATGGGTTCTCCATCGCCTCTTTTTTTTTTAGTTTTTTGCATCTTCGATCGTAACTTCACTATTATCGTATAATTTATCACAAAACTATTAAAGTATCTGTAAATATTTTGAACAGCAACCGTTTGTATTGCCCCCAATGAAAAATAGATTAAAAAACTCCGTAGAGTCCTGTCAAAAATAACAACGATCCAAATTATGTAAGGCATAGGATTTTTTTTTGCACAGCCTAGGACTGATCGGCGTGGATATACTTGAGGGAAACTGTTATGAATTCTTTCGATCAAATATTTTGGTTAGTTTTAATTTTAGAAAGAGTGATTACATGATTATCATTCAAAAGAAGAGAATAAAATAGAATAGAAAATTCTTTATTGCACACCAAACAATATTACATCATAGAAGGATATATATAACAATAAATGCGCAATAGGCGGTTTTATTACTCAAAGCGATCTCTTCCAGACCTTTGGATGAAAAATATTGAAAATAAAAGAAAAAGAATGTTTAAAAAGTAAACATATATATGTATATTAGGGCAGAGCTTTAATTATTTTAGAGACCTATGCCCAGTCGTGGCGTAATTCGACTGATAAGTATAGAATAGATATACACAGAATTTTTTGTACCATTGTAAAAAATTCATACATAAATTTTATTCTTCTTTTTCCACTTTCTTTTACAAGAAATAAAAATACTTAATAAATGATTTTTTCTATATGCAATAGTAAAAGGCACTTATCTAATATTTTTAAAACGCTGGCAAAATTTATGTTAGGAACTGAGGGGACGTATGTGAAGCGACTATTATACAAGTTTCTGTATATGTTCCAAAGAATAGTACAATAAAAAAAATTATTTTCGCCATAACAAGAATTTAAACCGAGCCTTGTGGGTATACTTTACGTCAATGTCAAATTATGTGCCAAAAACCAGCGCTTGCGGTCGCCGATTAAGATGGCGAACCGAACAGTTAAAGACGCTAAATCAATTCGCGGAACTAATCCACAATACCTTGTCGAAAAAATCATAAGATCGCGTATATACGACTCTAAATATTGGAAGGAAGAATGTTTTGCTTTGACAGCAGAATTGCTTGTGGATAAGGCAATGGCGTTGCGATATGTTGGAGGCGTGCATGGCGGCTTCATTTATCCTACACCTTTTTTGTGTTTAGTTTTGAAAATGCTACAAATACAGCCTGAAAAAGATATTGTAGTTGAGTTCATAAAGAATGAGGAGTTTAAATATGTGCGTGCGTTAGGTGCATTTTATATGAGACTTACAGGAACCTCTGTCGATTGTTATAAATATTTGGAGCCACTTTATAACGATAACAGAAAACTACGTAGACAAAATAGACAGGGGCAATTCGAAATAGTGCATATGGATGAGTTTATTGATGAGTTACTTAGAGAAGAACGGTTATGTGATGTAATATTACCCAGGATACAAAAAAGACACATTTTAGAAGAAAACAATGAATTGGATCTTAAAATATCAGCATTGGATGATGATCTAGACGAAGAGATGCCGTCAGATGAAGAGAATGTAGACACAGAAGCCAAAGAAAACAGAAGAGAAAAAGACAGGAGAAACAGAGATAGACGTAGAGACAGGTAAGAAATTTTAAATAGTCTTTATTGCATTATTATCATTAAATGTTACTGTATTTTAAGTTTTTCTTCACTGTTAATACTTTAGTAACATAAAGAAAAAAAATATGGTTATTCACAGGATTCTACTACATAATTAAACTGATTCTAAAGTATCCTTTAGTTAGGTCTATAAAGGAACAGTCAATATAAATTTATATGTCACACCCTCATGTTACATCAACTCACTGCTCTATAGAACATTTTAAGAAAAAAATGCTGAGCCATCAATCAACCTGTCTGTTCATCTATATAATTATTTTTATAATCAAGGTACTATTTACAACTTGGCATAGAAAAAGAAATAAAAAACCTTATTTAGTATTGTCTTTCATTAATCAAAGGAATAATCGTTGTGTAGTGAATAAAAGTTTTATTGGTTTTATAACTGTAGTTTAATAATAGATTTAAAATTATTCCTTCACTATGTAAATTGGCTTCAGGTACATTATCAAACATTATATTTTTGTTTGATATATTTGACAAATGATTATTCAATCAAAAATAAGCTTGATTTTATTCCACCTTATTAAAAATTGTTGTTAAAATTTATGTCAACTATATTTTCAGATCTCGCGATCGAGATCGACGAGACAAAGACCGCAAACGTGAACGCTCTAGAAGTAGAGAGCGTGATCGTAGACGAGAACGAGAAAGGGAGAGGGAAAAGGAACGAGACAGAGAAAGAGAAAAGGAGAGAGAAAGGGAAAAGGAGAGGGAGAGAGAAAAGGAAAGGGAACGAGAGAAGGAAAGAGAAAGGGAAAGAGAGAAGGAAAAAGAAAGAGAAAGGGAAAAAGATAGAGAGAGAGATCGCTTACGAGAACGAGAAAGGGACAAGGACAGAAGGGATAGAGAGAGATATGAAAATGACAGAAGACGAGATAGAGGTAGATATTAGTTTTAATTAAAATTTTGTAAAATATGTCCAATTTTTTATTTTAACATATCTCCACTAAGGATAATACAGACCAATATCTGTTGAAAGGTACATATTGTTATGATTCAGTTATAAATAATGCACTTTATGTATACGTAGAGTAGTGAATACATAGCACAGAGAAATAATACAAATGAAATTATTGTTTATCCATTAAAAACAACAGCTTGTAGAATTTTAACAGAGAGTTTATAAACAATAATTAATAATATAATATTAATTTTATATTTTACTAATAATTTGATTAAACATATCAAATATATTTGGAATTTTTTGGGCAAGAAAAAAAGCATAATTACAAATTATCGTTGGAATTATTAAATATGATAATTAATGGCATAATCTAAGACTGACATATTTCGGCCGAAGGTAATAAAGTAACATTAAAATTCACATCCTATTTTAAACTAATATTGCCATTATTATCTTTTTCTAGGTGGAAACATAACACTAAAAAATGATAATGGTTTACATGTTTATAAAAAAAATATTATTTATACAGGGTGATAGGTAATAGGTGTAAAACACCCAGAGAGGCTAAAGTATAGCTTGTATCCTATCTATCTATGTATGGTATACCCTATCCAAAAACAATGGTTCTGGAGTTATTAATTTTTTAAATATTTTTACATAAATTCCTATTTTTCTAAGAAAAAATTCCATGATTTTATTTCTTACTTATTTGTACACAAATTTTAATGTAATAATTATTGTTAAATCATTGTTTTATTAAATTATATTCATAATCATCACTTAGAGGATAAATCTATTAAATTAGGTTCTTTGAAAGTCGTGACAGTAAAAAATTAGGAGTCTTACATTTTTATTTCATCTTAAAACAAAATTTGATTCATAAACAACACATATGAAGCACATAAATAAGTACCCGACTCCAATACCTATCCGACAAGGTATAAGAAAGTACATAAAGTTTCTAAAATTTAGAAAACAAACCGCTTGTAATAAAACCAAGTATCATAAAATATCAAACTATAGAGACCCTTTTTTTATTGTTGTCGTGTTAGATATTTAGTTCAGAGTAAAAGTTTAAAGTAACAATTAATTAAAATTTTGCTCAAACTGACGGCGACATTTCCTGATACCAGTACGAAGCCTTTTCTTGAGCCCGATCGAGTGACTCGCCCTGTGAGCTGTTCTCTATTATTTTGTCAGCAGTGACTATGATGCGTGAGTTTAAATCTTCTAACGAGTTAATTGGTGTTGCGGACTCTAAAGATTTCATGTGACCATATAAGTAATAATCGCAAGGTGTTAAATCAGGACACCTTGTGGGCCATGTTGTTGGCTAATGATACAATGAACTCACTATCTAAAACGACAACAATAAGCTTGCATTTTTTACAACAATGAAAGAGAGAAATTACGTGTTTTTTTTTAATTTTAGAAACTTTATGAACTTTCTTATACCTTGTTGGATAGGTTTTGAAGTCAGGTACTTATTTATGTGCGTAAATAAAATATTCATTTTAAGATTATAAGATAGAAAAATGTAAGTATGACACCTTATTTGGTACGACTGTTCATGATTTTCAAAGAATGTAATTTAAAAGTTTTATCCTCTTAGTGATGATTATTAATTTAATTGAATAAAATAATGATTAAACAATAATTATTACATTAAAATTTGTATAGAAATTAGCAAGAAATAAAATAATCGAATTGTTTCTTAGAAAACTAGGAACTTTTTGAAAAATATTTAAAAAGTTAATAACTCCAGAACCATTGTTTTTGTATGGGTTATTACCATACATAGATAAATAGGATATGAGCTATACTTTAGCACCTTCAGATCTTTTACACCTATTACCTATCACCCTGTATAAAAATAAACAAATTTGTTTATTTAAAGCTGCATTTTAAAAATATGCCAATAAAAAAGTGAGTGTAACAATAAAAAACAATAAAAAACATTTAACATTAAAGGGACTACAGAGAAATCTGTAAGATGTCACAGACCACATTTTTAAGTAAATTGTAGTTTTTCATAATATAATTTATTTCTTTTCTACCAATAGGATTAATGTCTATGGTGAGTATGGGACAAAGGCGATATAAGGTTTGTCATAGCTAGTTTCTTGGCAAACCAAAAATTTATTTTAATACATTGACTATTGATGTAAATGTTTAGATTACACAAATTATGTACATATATTAAAGATAGGAGGAAAATACAGATAATTTCTTGATCTGTAACAGACTGAATTAATTAGTAGTTATTAATGTCCTAAAGTCATTTGTAATAAATACAACCATCATATTGCTCATAAAATTTCTTTATTTCGCATTATATAAATACTATTGAAAACAAAATTAGAAATTTAGATTATCTAACATGATAAATACATAGTTTTTGATCTTTTTTATTTTATTATAAAATTTTTCAGGAATATTTATTTTTTTAAATTGTTTAATTTCGGCTAAAAAACTGTTTTACTCTAGACATGGACGCGAGGCCTAAGCCTAGTAATGAATATTTATACGTTGAGATAATGGTGCTTTCATGTTTATAGATATTTTATTTGGTTGCCTATATCTGTAACAACATTTAGCTTGCCTATATTTATATTAAGTGACAATATCACAGTAAATCAGAAGCAAAATTTATCCTAAGTAATCTAGTCCATATATTAACAAGATTTTATTAATTATCAATATCTTCACACCTTCAATATATAATTTCTTGTTGAACTGTCTATTTTTTTTTCTACAATTAGCAAATACACTTTAACTAAATTTCACATGGTATTCAAAGATAATGGTGAAAAATTCTTGCAAAGCATATATTTATTCATACTTGTTGACATTCAAAAAACTGCAATGCTGTTATGGGGACCTATTTATAATATGAGTGACACTTGTCAGCTCAGAATGAAACCATGGACTTTCTTATAAGGCTAGCGCTTGGATACTGCGCAATGGAGGTAGTAAACTAGTTCTTTAAATATTTCATAACAACAAATTCTATGTTACTCGCTAACTGCCTCTGTTTTTAAAATGTTTAAATATATGTATTTATATAAGAATATGTACATAAAGAATTTATTCCTCAGTTTGTAAGGTGATTGTATAAATTATGTCTCAAGGTGTGTTTTCTACTCCTATGAACATGAGCGTCAGGTGTAGGACACTGACATGTTCTAATAACATCTTTCTTAGACATGCAATATGCCCTCCAAACTTGATACACATCATGAATGAATAGCTTCAACTTTCATTGAGAAAGAAGACACCAATTCCCAGCAGCAAAACATTAAGAGGGTTGATATTAAATTTATGTACATAAATAATTCACTGCAATCACTTGTAACTATTAATGTCATTTTAATTTTCTTCAACACTGGAGTTACGTGTAATGGAGTTCTTTATAATGTCACTTAACGTAACACTTAGTTTTTGCTAGAATGTTGGCGCATTCATAATAAATATCCGATTCTCTTCCCGTTTGATCCATTGCAACAAGTGATCTACAGCTTTTTTTGTCTGCTCCTTTTCAACTAATGGATCAAATGTTACATACAATTCAAAACCATTAGTGATCTGTAAAGATTATTTTAGTTAGTGTCCTATTCATATAAGACAAATGCATACTGACTTTTAAAAAAAAATTACTAGCTGTAAATAGAAACCGAACAAAAGTTAAAGCTTTATCAGAAATTAAGATTGAAAATAAATCAAATTGATTTATTCCCATTTTCCTAGCCCAAAAGTTAATTCTTTTTTTTTGGTCCGACTCTCGTATTATGATAATTGGAACAGTAATATTTCTATTTGATAGATTTGCAATTAGAGGTGGAGGTTGAGTTTGGTAAATAGACAGGAGAATTCGAAAAAACCACACCGCCTACCAAACTACAATGTGGCCTGGCATTCGAAAAAGGCATATGTGTTAGTTACTGTGCAATTGAGTCAACTCATAAATTTAAATAATAAATATCTATAAATTGTCAAGATACTTTATTTTTTTTTATTAAAGCTAATATATTTTTATTTTAAATTTTTTTTATTAATCCTTTTTTATTAAAGCTGAAACAGATAGAAGTTAAAACTTGATAAATATACAAAGGTGTGAAATCCTTTTTTATAGCCTTAATAAATAATGGTGGAAGTGTTTTTAAGTAAAAAATTATGCTCTTAATGTTATTGAGATAATATTTACCCAAGCTAAAATAGTGTCCTCTGAATTTGACCTGAAAATAAACTTAGCCGGAACAGTTGCACAATGTATTTGATTACAGAACTTTCTGTAATTCTTCACATAGTCTATATCTGACAGCTTTTCAATTTTTTTAACTGTTATATCCCCACCTTCTCTGTGCATGATTCTGTAATCCTGTAATCTGTCCAGGCTTATCGGATCTGATGTGAAAAGCTGTGCTGTTGATTTACATTTGTACATAAAATGCCTTATAATTGGTATCCCAATGTGTTTCAATGGATTAGTTGTGGGCAAGTCTTTATTTCTGTTAAGGGCATCATTTATTGCTCCAATGCATTTAAGCTTCTCTAATTTTTCTGCTATTACATGCTTGGCTTGTGACAAAGGATAGAAAGCATCTCTTTGAACAGTGAGAAGTAATAAACAGGCTTGACAGTCTTCAGATATATATGATACATGACCATGAAGGAAACCCCTGAAAATATTGTGTACAGTATTTTACATCGGATTTAGATCACAAAGAATAAATAAATTGGACAATTGGCTGAAAATGCTTTTAATAGAATATCCAAAATATAATGCGACCCTAAGATCCTGTTTCCCACAATAAACCATGTTCTAAAATTTTGTTCGGTACGTTCTTTTATATGGTTGTGAAATATAGACTTTATGAATGGAATGTTATCAAATACAAGCATTTGAGGTGTGGAGACTCCATTGAATATTTAAGATCATGTGAAAGCAATTTGTCTCTTACGCTCAAATTCTTGAGAGAGCTAACTACATACACAGGCTGATGACAACCATCATGCAAAGAAAGGTTGCATTTTTTGTATTCCTTCAAAGAGGATTCTTTTATCAATTCTCAAGGCTAATCCCAGAGGGCAAAATTCCTGAAAAACGTGCACCTGGTAGACAGCCTAAGATATGGTTTGACTACGTCAAGGAGTGGACCAGGTTTAAATAACACCAGTTAAAAATAATAGCTGAGCACTCAATTTGATTGCCAAACATCAATTTGAAGAGGGCACCTAATTATAATGATGATAATATTTAAGTTTCTTTCTGAAATATTTAGTCATTTAAACTTAAACATATTTAAAATTAATTAATAAAGCTTTGTAAAAGTGTAACTTTTTAGCTAAAAAAATTGTTTACATTATTACCTAAATAAAAAATAAATAAATGAATAGAGCCTTTTTCGCAGGGAAAAACAAGGCCACTTATATATTTACCACACACCAAGTGTAGGTCAGGTCAGGATGAACCTTATCCATAAAAACATACAAAATATGAATATTGCCCTTGCAATTACTTTTCCTATATCTGGATTATATCTTGAAATAAAAAAATTCTAAATGCTATGAAATTATTATAAATTCCTTCATTAGCCAATGGCTATAGGTTTTCTCCAAAGATTTCCACAGAGTTCACTGAGGGGAATTGGGCCTTAGAAAATCACTCTGCTACAGAGTGAGTGATGGATAGTAAGGGCCTCATCTGTTATTCAGCAGGCTACACTGTGTACAGGTGAGGTTGGCTGGAGATCCATAAAGTGTTAGGCGGAACCTCTTACACTCCTATAAATATATAAAATGTAATGTTCTATGATTATTATAAAAATATTTGATATAAAACTTACGTTGCATCAAATTTGGGTAAACAAATAGGTGTCCAGCTTTCTGCTGTCTTAAAAGACTCTGAACTCCTCACTAAATTAAATAACAAATGTATATCGGATGGATGCAATGTATATTTCTTCATTCTAACCAATGTGATTAACTGGTTCCCAGCTATAAGAATAGCGAATACCAAATCCCTTATTTTATTGCATGTAGATATAATAGCGCTAGTGATGTTTTCCCGCGCTTTCTCTGGCAATGGCAGACATCTAACAGCACCTAATAGAAATGCTGGATCTTTTTCCATGAATATAAGTAGATTATCTATTAATCTCTCAGCGCCTGATAATAATCTTCTAAGATCGTAATTGCGCCTCTGTTCAAATATCCTGTTCAGTTGGGTTAGTGTTAGGACAGATACTATTTGATTGAAAGCATATCTAAAAAGTCAACGGTTATTATTATATTAAAGAATAAAAGAAAATTACAACAGCAATGTAGAGTAAACAAAAAAAACATCACATCCGAATTCAATATCAGTCTAATTTCATTAATGATATTTTATTTTTTTATTAAACAACCAATAATATGAGCGAAACGTTCACATCAAATGACACGCTTGCCGATAACTTGGCGCTAGTTAGAATGACTGCATCAATGGCTGTTTTGTGAGACATAGGATCACAAGATACATCGGTAATTTCACTGGCTACAGCATCCTTCTAGCTGGAACACCGTAAAGTTAGTAAACTACTGTTTGGCAGCAGAAATAAGCTCTGCGGGGGTATCCACCTAGACAGTCCAACAACAGAGACCTACCATGAGTAAATAAAAAGTTAATTAGGTAATATGTAAATGTAAGGATTACTTACGTCAATTGCATAACCAATTGTGTTTCACTTTCATTCGATTTTGAGACTGCTACCAATATAAGTGGACCCTTCACTAAGAACACTGCTTTACAGTCTTTTGTGTTGATAGATCTCAAAATATCCTGATTTTGATCTTCAACTACACTTACTAAAGCTTGTATTACACCACACAATCCTGCTAATTTATCTTCATTACCATACCTTTATAATAGCAAAGTAAATTACATTACTTTTTTTTCATTCAACAAGTTACAAGATGAAGCAGATGTTCACTTAAAGGTTATATGATACATGCACATACAATAAGGCATTAGGTTGGAAAAGGTGGACTGTACCACATTGTGCTGTATACCTTAAGACATTAGCTTTTAAGTGTCATTACTTCAGTAATTTCATTTTGGTTTTCATTGGTTTGAAAAGCTTTGTATAGCTACAAAACAGTTTTTACCGTAAATTTAGAAAATATCTAATTAACTTTCTTATTTGTTCTATTCATTTGATCATAAATATCTTTACAAACACAATTGAGATTATTTAAAACAATATACAAACATTTTAATTATTGAATTTATACTTTGTAATGTTAAAAAAAAGAAGTATAAGATTTTGTAAACATAAACAGGTCTATAAGAACATAATACACACCTTGAATAAATTGGCTTTCCCGCAGAGCTCAAAATAAATACATGTTTCTCTTTATTCACTAACTCAGGTGATTGTAAATATTCATCTTTATCATTACTCATATCTTCACCATTTTGTTCTGTTATGTTAGAACTACTAGCTGATGAAGACATACCTTCCTGTAAAATATTTATTAAACTTGTTAATATAACTTTCATAGCTTCTTACAGGGATTATCATCTAGTGATAGCAATAGAATGTTAATTTATGTTTGAGGTTTACCTATCAATCTTCAAGATTGTAGATTTTAAGGTCTTTGAGCAATAGAATTTACAGCTACAAATAGATGACTCACCTATAATTCCATCTATAAATATGAAAGAAAACTTTTACCTTGATATAACTAGCCATCTAAGTTATATAGTTATCATTGAGTTCCATCTCCAAATTAAAGTTGCATTGTGAGTTAGATAAAAGTGCTTTCTTTTTAATACACAGTAATTACACAAAATACTAATACACATAAATTTGCTTTATTTAAAGTTTATAAATTATTTATGCATCTTGAATATATTTTGTAATAAATTTTACAATGAATCTTAATTACACTACCAACTATAATAAATACTTAGTAAAAATAATTATTGATATTTTTTTATATGTATATGATTACTAATGAAATTACGAATAACATTGTTATTCTTCACATAAAATTTTAGAAAAAAATAAAAAGGAATACTGTAACACGAACCTCTTTGCCTTTCAAATCGTCGCATGATTTCACAGTTTTTATGTCTTTGGATGATTCCCCGATTTCACTTTGTATTTCACTAATTGTACTGCTCTTGGTCGTAAGTATGGAATGCCTCTCTTCAGGATCGGTACTCATTTCTGATTCAAACTCTTCAAAAGAATCGGTAGGATTGAGAATGCTCTCTGGGCATGCACCTGGTCCTAAGTCATCGTCGATGTCTTCTTGATTACTAAGATTAGTTGAAACCGAATCCTTGGATGTTGAGGCCATTGTAAAAGAATAAAATACTTTCTATGAAACTCGTACGTATAATTTAATACACCTCTTGGATTAGCAGTTTCGTAAACGACACAAATGTCAAAATGACATACTAAATGACAACTAGTGTGTGTATGTGCCATTTCGATGTGTTTCTGAAAAGAACTAAAAAGTGTTAGTAACAAATATTTTTTTTTGTAACTCCTAATAAACTTATGAAGACTGATGAATTAAAAAAAATATGATAATTAAAACTTTAGAGCACGTTTTGCAGATTTAAACTCGGCCGGCAATATTAATTTATTTACTTATTCTTTATTTCTCATCAAACAAGGAACATAAATCTAAACAAAATATTTTAAGGTAGCAGTTAGAGGTTAGTATGCTCAAAACGATTCCTTTCGTACATCTAAGACATAATTGAATAGAACGTATGAGGACATGCCGTATATAAATATATATTTATACAAAAGTTATTAATAAATATACGTTAATGCCCAGGTAAATACAATAATAAAATTAAACAGAAAAAGAGCAATCTTACCTTGATTAGATAATAGCACCTGAATTTTTTTTTATTACATAATTAAAACATTTACGTGGTGGTAAATCATAAGTCCACATAAAATATTGTGGCGCTAGATATAATTATAATAGTCGTTTTGAGAAATAGTTCTCGTATCCCCATAATTTCACAAGTTATAGCAACCTTCAAATCGAAGGACAATTGTTTGCATACTACTATCTAGCAACAGAAATAGGAGTTGCGGTGGTGTTTACCTTCATGAACAGATGCCTACCAGCATGGCAACCGCTTTGAAAAATGAAAATATTTCAATCCTGTAACTAACTTAACTCTACTTACAAGCTCTGTATTGGAAAAAAACATCATAGAGACCGCTTTTGGAATAATTTGCATAATTCCGGAAATGTTCAGTCTGTGAATAATTATTCTATCATTGTATATTTCATTGATGCTTAATGTATATCTATAGACATCTTGAAAATTGGTTTAATTTAGAAATTGAAATGCTGTAGCATCATATTATGGCGAGTTACAAGCAAGTTAGGAGTATAAAATATAAACAGGGATTAGAGAGCGGTCTTAGAGTTTTGGAGGTTAGCTTACTTAAGTAATTTGATTGTATAGGTTATACATAAATAAATTAGTTTGTAATGACTGACACTATTTATTGGTGATAGATCTTTGTAGCCGGAGACCATCTAGGTATCACCGCAGGTCCTGTTTCTGCCGCCATACTGTAGTGTACAAACATTATTGTGAAATTACTGGGTTAACGACACCCAACATTATAGTCTTAGGGCATTGAGTACAATGTGGTGCTGATGTGCAAGGATGTTATCCTAACTCATTAATCATCATCAATAAACATTCAGTCATCAGTTGCGCGCACGATCGCATGTTTATTTAAATTCAGCTCATTGTGTAATCTACCTACATTAACTAATAATAGTTACTAAAAAGTATTTTAATTGCAACAAAGCAAATCACTTGGACTGGAATGCAGTAGACGTAATAAGTGTGTACCTGGGGATCCAATATGTTCAAATCTATCAAGTAAACAGCTACACTCTACGGAATGCTACTGGTATTGAATGGAGTTGTGAAAACTGTATGAAAAATGTTTGTCGAAGATCATCATTTGCCATCTCCGACGAAAATGTTGACGAGGTTGATACTGGCAATATCAACAGTGAACTACCCAACATTGACACACGAAAATTGGTTCAAGACATAAGTTCCTTGAAGCATCCCTTGATTTTCTTAGTGAGCGAATTAGCGCTATGGATAAATCTATAAAAAATCAAGATATCAAAATTAAAGACCTTGAACAAAAAAATTACGATCTCAGTAATAAAAACAAATTCTTGGAATTAAAATTGGCCATTGTGGAACAAAGCGTAGAAAAATTCGAACAGAAATCTCTATCAACGTCGTTGGAAATTGCAGGTTTACCTGATATCCTACCCAAAGAACTAGAGACTGTAGTAAATAATATAACAGATAAACTTAATGTAGTTGAAACAAAAATTCAATCTACCCGATGTTTGCGAGGCCGAGAATATAAGCGTAGATTGATTTTAATAGAGATGAAGACTCCAATGGTATGTGATCAATGGATTGCCGCAAGTAAAGAGAAACGATTTACTGTCGCGCGGTATTACCTGAAGCTCCTGTAGACAAACTGACAAGGCTTGACTAAAACAATGAAAATTATTTTGTATAATGCGAAACAAAAACTAGGCGAAGCATTTCAATTCGTGTGGTACAAAGACGTAAAGGTATTTGTGAGAGAATCTAACTATAGTAAAAACTATTATAATAGATTCATACATGATATCAACATGATTGAGAACAGCTTAAATCTTAAATCACTTTGTTACTTTAAGTGTATAACTCTGTATATGGATACCTCATATATCAAAAGACTAAGTAATTGTATGCCTCTCAATCACTTTTTTCAACAGTTACCAATTCACAGTAATATTAAGATGTCTTGTCTACACATTAATGTTAGATCATTGATTAAAAATTACACAAAATTATTACAAGTTATTCACAGCTGTTCTTTTCCATTAGACATTATTGTTGTAATAGAAACTGGTATAACCGATATTTCACCATTATATAACATACCTATCTGTAACATGCTTACACAATTGCGTAAAATAAAAAAGGCGATGGAATAATCGTCTATATAAAAAACTACCTAAAACTTCCACCTCTAGACTGTATATTCTTTACTTTGAAAGCACATTTGATACAGTAAAGTTAGATTCTGGCCAATGCACAACTATGTGTGCTATATATAGACCACCATCAACCAGCAAAACACTTTTTAAAAAAGCTACGTAAGTGTATTTCTCAATTAGATTTAAAATACAACATGATTGTTATGTTGTGATATAAATATCGATTTCAAAGCTATTTAGAAGTATATAGAGACTTATATCTGGAAACGCTATCCGAGCACGGACTGATGTGTAGAATCACGGATTACACTAGAACTGTACAAAAATTAAATACTATCACAAAATCTTGCAATGATCATATATTCATTCGTGCTCTCGCTATGATTCCGTGCAAAAATCTGTTAATGCTTTCCAAGAAGCAGTTAAAAACTTAGTTCCAAAATGAACTCTTAAATTAATAGACGAACATACTAGACCTTTAGAGTTGGGTATACCCTTTCAAAATGCTACTAGCAATAAAATTCTTAAAATTATAAAGAGTCTGAAATCTAACAAAGCTCCTGGATTTGACAAAATTAAGGCGTCTGACTTAAAAATAGCAGGGGGGGACATGTTACTTGCCATTGCTAACTTAATAAATTCTAGTGTAAAACAGGGCCTTTATCCAGCCAGTTTGAAACAAGGCTCTACCCGACCTATTTTTAAAAAGGGAAAGCGAGATGATTGCATGAACTATCGTCCAATAATGTTGCTGTCATGTTTAGATAAAATCATTGACAAGTACATTCCATGCAGTCAATTGATGCCTAGATAAAGACCATACTGTTGCAGCATTATTAATTGATTTCTCTCGGGCATTTGACACACTCGACCATTCTAAATTTCTAGAAACGCTCGAAAACGCTGTGGCATACGTGGTCCTCTGCTATACTATATTATACACCATAGATAGAGATAGTTAATACACCAGTATTAACTATCTTCAAAAGCGTAAGACAAATGTAAGAATAAGTAATACGTATAGTTACACCATGACTCATGTTCAAGGCACAGCGCAAGGATCAGTCTTAGGTCCTTTATATTTCCTATTGTACGTAAATGATATAAGCAGCCATGTTACTCAAAGCTGGTGTTATCAGTTTGCTGACAATACCGGCTTAGTAATTAGTAACCGAGATCCTGGGATGGCTTATGCGCCGCTACAGGAAGACTTTAATAATTTAGGTAAATAGTGTCATGACGTTTGACTTGTTTTATACGCCAATAAAACTAAACTCCTTTAAATTAAATCATTTTATATAAAACAAGACTCGCTTCATGACATCATAGCCCACAACCATAAATGCATGCATTCTTATTCTAACTTGTGTGACTGTCCGGCTATTGAATATGTAATGTCTCACACTTACTTTGGTCTTATTATAGATAACAAACTTAATTGCACCTATCACATCGACCATCTGTGCAAAAAATTAAGACAATTTCTCGCGCAGATTAACATAATAAAACATCGCATATAGTTCAAGATCAAATTAATGCTTTATAATTCTCTTTCTGTACGTTATATCCAATACGGGCATAGTAGTTATGGAAGCACGTATAAAACTTACTTGGATAGGATTTACAAATTTCAGTGGAAAATATTAAAAACTAGAGTTTCTGAAACAGTTAAATGTCAGCATAGGGATAATGATTTTGGGCTATTTAATCAACAAGTGTAGTCTAAAATCGTATTTTCTTCAAACCTAATTATTCTTATACATAGTATATTATGCTTACTTAGTAGCTCTTGTCTCCTATAGATTATTATATGATATTATATATTGTGTGTGCTCTGCGTCAGTTAATGGTCTTGATGACTCATTCTAACCGTAGCATTGTTGACAAACCTTCGTGGTTTTTTTCAATGCTTACTATATTATTTTTGTTGTGTTAGAACGGTAATTGAAACGATAAATAAATAAAAAAAAAACTAGCGCCACGTTGTTATAGGAGAACGTATGACTTACCATCCAGTTGAATGTCCCGCTCGTCTCATCGCTTCGTAGTATAAAAAAATCGCACAAGTATTGTCATGACATATAATAAGAAAAACAGATGAACTTAACTTCAATGTAGTTACTTTACATACACTTCGTATGTCAACGTTTGCATATTTCTACTTTACGAAATTAAGTACTATATCAGTACCTAACGGAAGAGTCTACAGCAGAAGAGACTTGTATATCTATGTAACCTCCTTGTTACAAGTAAAGCTTCTCATTAACATCATCCGCCTCCGTGGAGCAGTGACTAACAGCCTGCTTTGTTACCTAAGTTAAAAACATAGAGGACTCTAGCTTTAGGAACTTTGTGTGACAGTAAGATTTTTTCAAACCCGCCTATTTAATTGCTACTCACATATTTTAAATCTACCTCCATACCGGCATTGGTATATCAGATATAAATATAAAAGTTATAGTATCATGACTAGCAAGTCTGATTATTATCAGCCTCGTCACAAACTGTAGTGTGCTAACATTACTATGTTCCGGTTTAAAGGGCGCTATAGCTAATGTAATTATTGGGGTAACGAGACTCAACATCTTATATCTCAGGCGAGGAGCGTAAAGCGGTGCGGTATATATCATTCTAACCACGCTTGTTATGAGCAGACCACTTACCAACAGATGAACGTCCCGCTCCTCTCGTCGCCTAATTGTATAAAAAAAAATGTTTTATTGGTATATCACAAATTGTTTTTAAATAATTTTATAAACAGGTAATTTGACTAGAACAGGTTAGAAATATTAAAATACAATACATTCCATATTGTTAATGAACAAAATTAATAATTACAAATTTTGTGAAATGCTTCAACTTTGTCCTTTTTGCAGAGGAATTTTAACTACATGCCGTAGTTTAATAAATAACGTTAAGTAAAATGTTCCAAGAATTTGCTTTGACATATTGTTGTTTAGTTAAAAATTCTTTATTTTATTTAGGGTCATGTCAAGGCTAACTTTGTGGCGTAGTTTTATTTGAACAAAAGATTTTATCGTTACGTCTAAGAAGAAAGGTGTAGTGTTTAGTTATGATTGGAACTTATAAAACACTCAACAAATATTTCTTGATGACAGTTATATTCCGATCTGTTACTGGTGGTAAGCCTCCATTGACGCAGATCGCGTACTAGTAAGTACCACCGCAGCTCTAAGTTTTGCGCCAAGCAGTAGTGATTAATCATTACGATGTGTCGGTTTGAATAGCGTTGTATCTAGTAAAATTATTAGGTCTTAACATATTGTGTCCTAATGTGACAAGCACAACGTGTTGCAGTGGTTATCTTAACATCAAATAAATATTCTGCTACTTTCATTGTTTCCTTGAACTAAAAAAATTATAGTGATTGATTATATGTTATACCTTCACAGACGGATCGTTTTATATTTATATAGTTTTCTTTAATTTTTTTGTTATTGTCAAATTATATCCTACAACTCTGAGAAGATTACTGAATTATGCAGTTTTTAAACTGTATCTTTTATAACATAAATCTATGAGATAAACAGAGCGTTCACTTTAGGCAATCTGTTATAGCTGGATTTGATATCTATGAAAAGGTAGTTGGATTTAATATGCCAGTAGTGCCATTTAGTTACTGCCACAAATATGCTTATTGTATTAGAGAGTTAAAATTTTAAGGGATTGCCTTCATTGTTATTGTATTCGATATGATGATAAATGAAGAATATCAATGTTACAATGGCAGATTTACAATATAAATGTGGTACCTTATTAAGCGGATCCGATGAAACCCTACCGTTAACAATAGTTCACAACATGTGATCCCTGAATCGAACCAAGAACCACTGTGTACGTTAAAGGGTTTCTGCGCCAGAGTGGCAGTTAATTTTTTTTTTGTTTTACGTGGGGGAAAAAACTTCGCGTTTTTGGCCTCGTGGGGGCGAATATAGGTAATGTCGGACTTGCACCGATTAAAACCCCCACGATGTTCTACCTTCGTCTCTTGACGTCAGGGCCACGGGAACGCTTTCGCACACTTCCGCGACTCCGCCAGTGTCGGCTGCACCTTGGTGGAGAAGAACCTCCCCTTTCTACTTCTGTAAGGGCACGCCGGAACGTACAGTGCGCTATCTTCTCGGCCTCTTATACTAGCTGGGTAACGGATCCCACCGAATCCATCACCCAGAGGCCATAGGAGCCAAGAGAAAAAACTTCTCCGACTCCCTGCGGCGGATCTGGTCTTGGATTCCGCTGCCAAACGTTTTAACGACTAATGAGGATAGGGAGAACGGTGGAACGCAATATCTGCACTCTTCTTCCCCTGCAGCCCCGCCTTAGCCACATCATCGGTGCAGCACCCCTCAGTCGCGTAGGGTAGGGAGAGCGGCGAATCGCAATACCGCAAAGGGCAGTATAAACCTGCCCCTGCAGCCGGTGCCTCATAATCAAAGGTGTTATTAGTACTATCGTCTGCCTTCGTTTGTACGACCTTCGTAGGCAATGATCCATTTTTAAACTATTACATTAGATTATTGGATTTAAAGCCAGCAGTCGCTTCTTTACGATCCGATTAAACTAAAAAAAAGTGGTACAATACAATTGACCTAATTCAGCTTCCGGCCCGACAAAGAGATTAACTTTTTCATGACGATTCATGGCACACTTTTATGAAATGTTTAAACAACTCCTATTTTCAACATTTGTACTATTGAAGTAATTAAATAATTTATGAAGGCATTTGTCTCAAGTTATTTCTCGAATCAAAGTCGGCGGAGGCAACATTTGCAATTCATATTTCATCTGAACGTCATAAAGCTTTTAAGGTATAACAACGTTTTGAGATAATTAGCTAATTGTTTAGAAAATCTAAAAAATATATTAATATTGTTACTTAAATATGAATATGGCACTTAAAATTATTATAAAAAAAAAACGATATTAGATCATAATTATTTCAATACCGTCTGAAATCAAAAACGTACTGGTGTTACCCCTGGTGGGACTCGAACCCACAATCCCCGGCTTAGGAGGCCGATGCCTTATCCATTAGGCCACAGGGGCTGTGCGGCATGTTTGCAAATTTACACTTGGACAATAATCAAGAATATTATTCTCATTATTTGTTCCGTCATGTAGTTTTGTAAGTTAATACTTCTACGCAAATTTTTTAATTAAGTTGTGACGTGTATCCATCACCACAAGGTTACCGTCATGATGCCGCTCTGGACAGACGTTCTTTGTTATTCCGTCGTCGTTCTCTCACCTGGCACTCGAAGACTAATCAATCGAATCTGTCGCTTATATTTGTAACATATGCTGAGTTATTAATTTGTTTATTTATACAATGCGTTGATGGAAACGAGAGCGTGGTGTTAAGTCGCGCTTTCAAATAATCAATTAAGTATAAAAGACTAGGCGTCTTGCGGTAGAGATCACTTAGATTCCTACGACAGCGGAGTTAACTGTAACTGTTAATATTTATTTCTTTTACCATTGTAAAGTGAATTTTACAAAATACACGGGTACTGTTAGAAATACGCGATTTGTTTAAAAAACTATAACTACACAAACCCCTTATTGCTGACCCGACTTCAGCTGTAAAAAAAGCCCATAAAGTTAAATCAAACATTTGGTTCTATTGTAATTAGAGTACACTCTCAAGAGGTAAATCATTTTTGGGTGTAATAGTACAAAGTGACTTAGAATGAATATCACGGTTAAAACTTTAACCGTACAGGGTTGAAATTAATTTAAAACAGATTCTTAAGTCAATAAAAAAACTTGTTTTTTTTTACAAGTGTTATTCAATAATCAAGAAAGTTAAAAACTTAAACTATTTGTTAACTCTGCGTGGCGTCATGTGAGGGGCTAAATACACAGCGCCGTGAATACGATTTTGTAATTGACTTTAGTTCTATCGATATTTGTTTTATTAATACCGCTGAAGTGCACACACACAACTATTTGTATAAACTAACTGTTTCCAGCTCGGTTTACTGACCTTAACACTTCCGCAATTCTCTTTGGGGAAGGTATTTTGTAAAATCCGTTCTTAGCAGACCTATAGTCGTATTCGGCGAAAGGAATGAATATTCCTACCATATTTCAAATCTCCATGGTTTTTGATTCTAGAGGTATTGTGATAAGAGGGTGTGAATCTATCATATGTATATGTATATATACACACACATATATATATATATATGTATTTATATATGTGTGTTATTATATTTATAACTAAATAATTTGACTACTACAAAGTGGAATGTTGTAGTAAAAATCTAGTTGTATAAACGGCATTGAATGTGTGTTACTTTTATTTTGTATGTGTATTTTGAGATCGTTCCCATGGTAACAATATCAGTAAGTGGAAACTAGCAAGCTTTCGTTACTGAGCATGGGAATTCCTAACGAATTACTACTTCTAGAAAACGTCTACTTTATTAGTCGATCCGTTTTGTACAGTATGCTTGTAAATAGATGATGAGAGACAAATCTGCTTACGTGACGCTTTTATGTGATTGCTGTAGAAGGAAAGAAGGAACGAAACGTGATTGACTACTTCGTAAGCATTGTGAGTAGAAAAGAGGACTAAGTTAATAATTGTATAACATGATATGATAGTGTTTATTCTTTTGTTGGCGGTTGGTCTCTTGTCAGAGGAAGCTGCTGTTTCTGAAGCTAAACATTGTGCAAACATTACAGTTCTGAAGCGCGCTGTAGCTAATGATTCTAATATAGTAATGGAACATTCTCCTTGTCTCAAGGCGGCGTCTTGTCACTTAACTAGCACCACATTGTAATGGCTTGGCGTATTACTTATCATGAGTCTGAAACGCCCATTTAGTGTTAGCCATCAGACGATTGATGACGATGATGACTTCTCAAAAGAATAACAAAAAAAGCGATCTGCACAACATGCAAAAGCCAGTACAGATAGCATACAAATATAAAAGCTTTGTTAATGTTGTTTTGGACTGAAAAATATAAATCCACAGTTTTTTTTTAATTTCTAAAGTAAGAAGTTAATACTATTGCGCAACTGTAAAAAACTTAAGCATTTTTTTTCTCGTTATTCTTGCCCGGGACTGAATTTAAGTAGATTGCTCCTTTTACCTTTTTCTTCACTCAGCATTAGTACAGTTCGCTTCGTTATTTTACTTGCGTGGGTTTATTTCTATATTGAGTTTACTGAAACGACCGTATGGTTTGCCATACAGAATGTCTGATCAATTTAGAAGACTCGGGTTCGATTGTAATGTATTATTCACAGGAAATGTAGCGGTGTGTACTGCTTATATCAATATTACATAAATAGTCATCGCGTCAAATCTCTTGTTATTATCCTTGTTACTCTTGGATAAACATATTGGGTATAAATAACCATTTTGTTATCAATTATTATAGACATCGAAGAGTATTGAAACATCATTTTATTCAGCATATTTTAACACTTCAGTGTATTATGATATCTAAAGGATCGATCTCTTTCAAGTCTTTCAGCCAGTGCACACCTAAAAATCGTGTTCCCTCTTCCTGTGCGAGAGGCCATAATTACTTTATTTGTATGTCTAACTAGAGACAAATATACATAAATGCTTTCTGTTTTCATTTGGATTCAATAGTCAAATAAAAAAAAATGGCGATCGTTTAGGTTACAAGATCTATAAGGTCTCAAACGTACTGGCAACACTGGCAAGTCCTCTGTAAATGGCTCCGCAGATAACGCTTTGAATAAAGTATATTTTTTAAATTTTGTTGATTTTATATAATAGTAATTTTTGATTATTGTTATACCCTTATACATGCCGTCCAATAAACATTACTTGCTTCCGGTTAAAGGAGTTCTATTGAGCTGACGGGAGTTATCAAAACGATAACTGCAATGTGATGCTGTGTAAATAACCTACTTTACTCTTTAATTTTAAATGTATGCGTATCACACACAATAAATACTTTTTTAATATACTTTATACAGTTTTTTAAATAAATAATGTGCTTAGAAATTGTCGTGAATTTATTCAATGCAAACTTGCACCGATATTTATTCAAATTTGCGACGCTATAAAAATATTTATACGAATTTAAATTCATTTATTCAAGTAAAGCGATTCGCACGAGATATTTTACGCTATAGAATACTTTTGCGGTGACAAGTTGTAGAAATACTTTCCGGTGTCTTGATAAAGTGTGCAGATAATTGGTGCTTAAAACTGAGACCGTTTGTCTCTGTAGCCCCTGTCTGTTAAGGACAGGGTTAAGGTAATCCTTGTTTGTCAAAGAAAGCGATTAAAACGGATCTTCGCGTTTACGGATTTTGCGGATGGGTGTCCTTATCGTCCATTAGTCGACTCCGGGCAGTACTAATGAGAAGGAGTAGTGTCTAGTTTGCATCATTTGATCTTTCATAGTACATCGAGTGTGCTATGAAGGATCACGGATGCATTCCATAGATCCTGTGTGCTCTCCGTTATGAATTTAGAGCTAGTAGATAAAGGACTTTTTAAGAAGAAGAAGAAGAAGAAGAATGCATGCAATGCATAATTACTATGATGGTGTTTATGATATATATGTTGTTTTTATAACAACCTGTATATAATAAACATATTTTACGTGGAAGAAAACCTTTAAAAAACCTATTCGTTACTGAAAACTTTGAATATTTTTATTATTAGATATAATGTTAAAAAGCATTTTGTGAATGCAAAACTTCTCATAATTTAATGTATAAATTGAGCAAATATATAAATGGACATAAGATTTTATAAATTCCTAGTAATTTTCCTAATTTTCTTAATTATTGCATCACTGAATATGTAATTGGTTGAAATACTCGTTAGGTTAGGTTAGGTTAGGTTAAACCGTAAGGTCCAATAAGCATAGGTCAATGGTGAAATATACTCGCTCAGATTATTTTGAAGCCGGACAAAATCAAATTTCTTTTACTATTAAAGCTCGTAGAATAATGAACTATTTTAAAAAAAAGTCTAGTTATTTATCATGGGATGTCGGTAGTCCCCTTTACATCAAGTAACTGGAGAAGTTATATATTAATTCTACGACAGATTTTTGCGAGTTTTAACATTATTAATATTCTTGTATTTATCAATCTTGCTTCAATCTTTACTGATTTTTAGATTCAGAAAAGATTTTTTTTTGGTCTACTGTGATCTTAAATAGTGATGGGGTGTTTTTCGAATTCGCCTGCTTAATTCCGGCTAGCAAAGTTTTAATAGCCAATAGTCGATTTAAAAAACTAAAAACGGCTTCGCTGGATTCAGATATGATTAAGATATTAAAAAAATAAAGTACTTTAGAAAGTGGAAATTTGATTAGTATACAGTGTTTATTACTTCCTCGTTGGTTTTGAATTAAGTCAAGTTAATCAATGTTAAAACCTGTAAGATAGAATATAAGTAAAAATTTCTTTGACATTTTTTAATAGAATTGTAGCGAGGAAATAAATAGACTTTTAATTACTTCCGCTTTGTTGGTCCGTTTACCTGAATACTTAATTAACAAATATTGATTTGTACTGCCCTTTTATGGAATTTATTATATGGTTCTTAAAAAAAATTGGCTTTTAATAGAAAGTTTATTTTTAGATAAAACGTTCTTGATTCAAAATTACGAATAAACCGAATTCACATTAACCACTCCAAGTAAGATTATCGATAGTAAACAATGGACAAATAAACAAACAAAATTTACTGTATATTGTAAAAAAGGACGCACCGACGAGGATGGGATTCGAACCCACGCGTGCAGAGCACATTGGATTAGCAGTCCAACGCCTTAACCTCTCGGCCACCTCGTCTGGTTGTAAATAATAAAAAGTCTTATTTATTCAGTTTCTTAATGCGGCGTTCCTTACATTAAATCGAAATTTTCTACCATCATCGAAATATCCGAAAGGTTTTTTTTAAGACAATATTACCGGAACGGTATTCTGAGCAAAAATATTGTTATTTCCTTGACAACGAAATCACAATTAAATAAAGTCTTCATTAGTACAAAAAGTTTAAGAGCTAAGGACATAATTCTATAAGTGATGATAAACTGGTATTCAGTATAAAGAAGCGAAAAAGAGGTAGACTGCATAAGTGATGGAGTAATGATATAACATGGACTGGTTGGAAAAATCTGGAGCAGACTAGAGATAAAAGAGAATGGAATCGTTTGAAGGAGACTTCTTACAACTAACTATTCTACACCGAGCTGCGGTGATACCTACCTAGACAGTCTCTAGTAACAGAGATCTATCACCAATAAAAATTTAGACTATAAATTTCTAGACCTTTTTTCTGATGACTTATTTACTGTAAATGGTCATAAATCAATTGCCACACATAAATCAAGTTACGTTGTTTTTGAATACGGCCTTATGGAAGTTTTTATTAGCTGGTGCAGGTCTCTGTTGTCGAAGACCGTCGAGGTAGGCAACATATATTTCCGCCGCCAACAGTAGTGTGCAAACATTACTGTTCCGCTTTGAAGGGCGCTGTAGCTAGTGAAACTAAACTATTGGAATGATGGGACTTAACATTTTATATCTCAAGGCAACGGGCACAATGTGATGCTGTGTATACCATTCTAAATAGCGCCACGTTGTTACGGACGGGCGTATGGCTTATCATCAGATAATCGTCCGCTCGTTTCGTCGCTTGGTAGAATAAAAAAAAGTTGGGATGTTCATCTATTTTACATTTTATTTATTTGGCCTGAAAATTTATACAATTAGCCATACTCACGAGAACTTGTCGAAGTCAAATAACCAACGTAGTGAATTTTAGAAGCGCATTTACCACCACAGTATTAAAGCCATCCCCGTCAGCTTCACAAAAAACTTTTTTAATATATATGACTTTTTCCTTACCCTTTTTATTTCAGCCAACCGTTTTGTTTCAGGCTTTTATCAGGGGCTCGGCGTTATGAGTCGAGTACTTTTTTTTTAATTATGCAACCCTTTATGCTAAATATCTTAATCTTTACTGGTTGCTAAATATATATTAGCCAAATTAATTTGAGCGAATTTTGTTTTAAATACTGTTACTAGGAAATAAAAAGAAATAAAGCGATTTTTGGATTACGTTACATATAAAATCATTTTGCCGCATTTAGTGTACTGGTACCGGTCCCAAATAATTCATAGCCAATATAGCTGGTAAATAATCTATATCTATGACAGGAACTCGGCTTTACTTCATGATAACACAATGTCATGACAACGACGTTTTGCAACTTTTCTTTCGACGAGACGTGCCAGATATTTGTCTGATGGTGAATGATCACGACTTCCTATAACAACGTGACGGTAGTTGATGATATACATTTCACCACAACGTGATCATCGCTTTAAGATATAAGATGGTAACTATCACTACCCCAATAATTTCTCTAGCTATAGGGCCCTTCAAACTGGAACACAGTAATGTTTGGCAGCAAGGATACCTGACCAGACGATTTCGGAAACAGAGACCTACAAAAGTGAGTATGTTCATTAATGGACATTAAGCTCATATATTCTTATATCATATATTACAGATTTTTTATAAAATTATGTTATTGGAGGATATAGGCAGCAGTATTTAGTATAAATATTTATATGTAACGATTATCCTTGAAGATGTCCTTGAAATAAATCAAGCAGGATCGTTCCTCTTGTACACCTTCCAACGATGATCATACAAAAGTATCACGTATTAGATATTTGTCTCTCGCCAAGTAGTCATATGTGTGAGACGGGACGCTATGAAATATACATTTGAAAATATTTCCAACTTTTCAAAACAGTTTAACTCATATTTTTATACAATTTACGTCCTAAACTTTTTTTTAATATTCAACATGTCTGATTTTAGTTTTTTTTTTATTATTTATTGATATTACTTGGATGCGAGTCTTTTAACAAAAGACATCAAGATACATTATCATATACGTACAAAGTATGGTGGTAGGTCTCCTCTTGGAGACCGTCTTGGCAAGTACCTAGACTTCCTCCTCTTATTTCTACCTTCTATTTCTGCCGCCAAGAACTAATGTGTACACATTACTGTGTTTCAGATTGAAAGGTGATGTAGCTATTGTAGTTACTGGGCTAACCAGTCATATTACGTCTCAGGCGACGAACTTAAAGTAGTGCAGAATATATAGTTCTAACTAGCGCCGCGTTGTCACGGGCGGGCGTATCACTTATTATCAAGTGAACGTTCCGCTCACCTTGTCGCTTAATTGAATAAAAAAAAAATGTGCTATACTTTGACTGTGGCCGTTGTATTTGTATTATAGCAATTATGTGGTAGGTAAAAAAATATTTTTTTAACTTTTACTCAGTCTTGTTTTCTAGTCACAGGCTCTACTTAAAGTAAACTATGTTACAGACAAAATAAAGTGACAGTTTCACCAGCTTCTTTATGAACTATTTAAATTGTCTCTTGTATATATATATTTGCATTTTGGTAGACAGTTGCAATGTATGCAATATATTACGAAGACTCCAGTATTAACATGAAAAAATTTATGCATAAAAACGAGAAGCTCTTATTTTGCTTCCATTTTTGTTATGAGTCTGTTATCTTTTATATTGAACGTAGCTTTTGTGAAATTTGCTTTTGACATACATATATTATTTTTTTTTGTCGACGACAGTCAAAGCTGTTGAATATATATATTGTTTTATGTTAAAAACTTATGTATACACTTTAATCTTCTCCCTTTTTGTAATGTCCAAATAAAGTTAGCGGAAATGTTTGTAATTTCTTATAAAATCGCTTTTATATACAAAACCAGTACGAACAAAATAGTCAGCAATTTTTTAACTTCAGTTAAGTGACAATTTTTTAATTAAATTAAGCAACGGGATGAGCTATACGTTCATCATGATGGTTAGTGATACGCCCGCCCATAACAATACGACGCTAGTTAGGATGATATATACTGTACATTACGCTTGTCGCCTGAGCTTTAAGATGTCGAGTCTCGTTACCAGTTATAACATTAGCTACAACACCTTTCCAACCGAAACACATGTTTACGCATGATGTTTACACACTATTGCGTGGTATTATACTTAACCAGACGTTCTCCGCAAAAGAAACCTACTTCCAGTAAGGTTCTTCACTCGGTTAAAATAACTACCGAAACGATAGAAGGCTTGCTCAACAACAGTTTGAGTAAACGGTTTGGTAAATTTAAATGATACACCTCTTTCACTAATCATAGCAGCCGTCGAACCGGATAAGTTATGTGTGTAAATGTGTGTGTGTTATTTACTATTGTTTGGTATGTATTTATGTTCTCTAGGGAGTATCAGAAAGAGCCTGTTATTAGGGATTTCTGTTAGCTTCAGCGATTTAGTAACATGTGAAGGATAATCGTTGTCATCAGCTGATAGATATCCACTGCTGGACATACGCGTTCCTCTATGATCTCCACAGAGTTCATTCAAGAGAATTAGGCTTTAGCCCACCACGTTGACTGGTGATTTAGTGTAGAATAATATAAACTTAAAACAATAAGATTAGTTAAGTAAATATATGTATATAATCTGTGAAAGTGTAATAACATTTTTATGTAAAGGTAACGTTTAAACTGTGATGTAGAAGCCCCTGTGGCCTAATGGATAAGGCATCGGCCTCCTAAGCCGGGGATTGTGGGTTCGAGTCCCACCAGGGGTACAATACTTAATTTTTAAATGTTTTGTAACGTGCGATTGCATTTTATTCCCTTACTCATTATTATTATCAATGTCATTACTATTAAGTATCGATAGCTATTTATACATATTAATAAAATTCAGAAGTACAAAGTGTTAGAATTATTTATCATATGACTCCACAATAGTAATAACATTAATAATAATATTTTATTACATACTGTCGTGTAAATTTGTAATAACTTAAACTTAACCCTTTATATTGAAATTCAATTGATATGTTACAATATAATTTTTTTTATTCTACAAAGCGACGAGAAGAGCGAGACGTTCACCTGATGGTGAGTACGTCTGCCCATAATAACATAGCGCTAGTTATGATGTTATACACTGCACCATAATGCACTGGTCTTGAGACATACGATGTTATTTAGGTCTCGTTATCCCAGTAATTTCACTAGCGACAGCACCCTTCCAACCGGAATACAGTGATGTTTGCAGACAACTGTTTGGCGGTAGAAATAGGCATTGCGTTGGTCGCTGGACCTCCTTTCCGATCGAATGTACAGTTCATACTAATATCCTATTTTCAGGATTTCTGTCTGAAATCCAGTTCTCTGTTTTATAACTTATTCTGTGTTTTGTTTTTAAACAAACTGTATACTTGTTTCGAGAATGAAAATGTTCTGTAATTCTAAGCTGAAAAGAGGGAGGAGGTAATTTTTAACTTTGCAATATTTTATTTCGGGCGGTATTTGTGAAGAGACTCTAAATTTACATACAAATCAAAATGCTGTATTAAGGACATAAAATATTTTTTTAAATCCTTTTTTTATTTAATTAAGCGATGAAATCAACGGAACTTTTACCTGATGTAAGTGATACAACTGCCCATAACAACGTGGCGCTAGTTAGGATGATATATACTGCACACATTGCGCTCCTGGCTTAAGATGTAATATGTTGAGTCTCATTTTCCGCACCCTTCACACTGCAACACAGTAATGTTTGCACACAGTAGGGTGCCTATTAAAGGTATTACAGCAGCGCCTTCTTACCGCCAAACTACTGTAATACTTTTTTTTTTCGGGAGAAAATCTTCGAAAGTTATTCGACTTCTGCGGCTAAGTTAGGGTTATGTGAGATTTTTATTCAGCAAAACGTCCTCGGTGCTCTGCGTCAGTGGATTCGGAGAAGCTCCGGGATCTCTTATCCCGTGCCTCTCTACACTTTCTATGAACTCGTCTCTGAAGAGTGGCTTAACCCTCCTAAGCTGTTACACAGGGTTCGCTTGTTGAGCGATAAGGGCCCCACCCTCAAGGGTCTCGAATATTCTAGAGCCTTTTAGTCGCCTTCTACGATAGGCAGGGCTTACCTTAGTCCTATTCTCACTAGCCCGAGACTACAGCTGGCACAGACCTAACACTAGTAAACTTGATTTTTTACTATTAAATAGAAATTATGCAAACCTACTACTTCACGTACATAACATTATAATTTCATATTTTAATCTGAAGGGTAGTAACCATTAAATTTAAAGTTATGTAATATAAAGGGCTGAGAAGCAAAGCATCAGATATGTCTATTTTTCTCATTCGTAGATCTTTTATATTATAACAAGACCAATATTTGATAATTAGGCTTTGTATCAAGAAAAAGACCATCAGAATCCGTCCACTCTGCAATAAGATGTCTGAATACGTTATCCGTTAAATTGAGGACCTTCAAGTTATCTTCTTCCGTAGTGGAGAAGCTAAGCGTTTGACTTGTAACGCAAAAGGTCTATAACCAAATTATAAGGTCATATATTGTGAGAGTTTGATTAGAGGTAGGGTTTTTATGAACTAAGCTATTTACTACTATCATATTGTAAATCTGTTGCTCTTACTACATAGCTGTCTTGCTGACTATTAACTTAGAAGAAGAGGATACTGATCGATCGTCTCGCCATTTCCGGTGACGTTGTCACGTTACATGTAGTTGTTGTATTGTAGTTATAAGGATGGTCTTTTTCCCCAGTTAGCTAATTGCATCATCAATGCATAAAACGCGAGAAGCGTGCATTTGTTAGCGTTTTAGAAATAGTTGATTCTCTGCAGAATTTAATTATACCGTTAATGGTATCTTACCGGCTGATGAACACTTACCATCATACTGGCTCTCTTTCTTATTTATAGGAAGGGTGGGCAAACGAGCGTACAGTTCATCTGGTGGAAAGTGAGTGAGACCGCTGAGGTAGTTATAACCGCTAGGCATATTTCTACCGTAACAGCAGTGGAAGCATTACCGTGTTCCAGTATGAAGGGTGCTGTAGCTAGTGTAATTACTGGACCAAACGAGTACTTGACATTTTATTGTGGCTGCTGTGTATATCATCCAAACTAGCGACACATTGTATTGAACAGGCGTTTACCACCAGGTTAATGTATCGTCCGTCTCGTCCCTTCTTCATTTAAAAAAAAGATTTACAAGCGAGTGCTTAATAATGTTTCTTTTAGATCAAAGTTGTTTTTAGTTATTGTACAACTAGTTGATCCTCATCCGCTTTGTTGGCCCTTTTGGGGGTAACAGTTTGTAAAATCTGTTCTTAACTGACCTGTACTGGGTAAAGGGAATATTACTATCAAATTTCAAGTCTTCAGGCCGTATGGTTCCAGAGATATCGGAACGAGTCTGTATACAGTTGGAAATCTCTTATATACATATAGATATAGATTGAACAAAATTCTCGTTTGTGTAAAATTGTGAAATATTCTAATTTATTTGGTAACAAAAAAGTTATTGTCTTTATGATATATATACCGGTGAGGGAAACATAAATCTTTTACAATGTAATAGTATATATTTTTTTTGATGTATCCATTTTATATAACAGCCCAAAGCAATTGTTTTTATTCTCCGCAGATAAACGACTTTGGTCAGATTTATTACCGAACAGATATATGAATTCCAATTTTATCAATAACTCATCGGATCGCCTTTTTAAATTGACCTTTACAAACGGTTTTTGTTAGAATATTTATCGAAACCTTTTCCGGTTAATATTTTCGCTTTGTGTAGTCAAATAATCATCGAGTATTGTTTGTATATATATAAAGTTATATTGGTTCTGTATATATAAAATCCTCCCATATTAACCTCTACAAACGTCGAGATCCAAACAATCGTACACCTGATTGTGGAGAGCCCGGTGTTCCGGAGGAAACGAACAGATTTAGAAATAAAGTTAGACTCAAATATAGTTATAAGAAAATTGAGTTATTTAATTAGCAATAAGAAAGTTAGAAACAAGTTTCTAGAAATATGTAAATGCAAAGAGAACTGCAAATGTAAATAGGTGATTCTAAATAAATGTGTAAATTCTTTGATAACTGCAATAATTGTCTATGTATACAAGAACTCTGACTCGAGTCAGAAGAAATAAAGAGAAAAAAATAACGTTGAGATCTTTGGGGGAGGCGTATGTCCAGCAGTGAATGTCTATCGGCTGATAATGATGATGATATATGAACAAGAAGTATTTTTTTAAATAATAAAACTTTTGCACCGGAAGACAACATTTTGAGACCTTAACAAAGTGGACCGTCGATTTGGGGAACGGAAACTGCTGGATATGTGCAGCTGAAGACTATGGAGGTTTTCAGAGCAGGCTTATGTTCAGCATTGGACGTATATCGGCTGATAAAGATGATGATGATAAAAATCATAGAGTTATGGCGAGGGTTATAATCAGTGTTACTCTAAGTAATCTCATCAGGCATAAAGAAATCTGTAGAAGAAAAGAGGTCCTTACATAGACCACTAGATTTTTGAGTCGCAGTAGCTATGGGGGGCGGGGATGTAGCACAGTGTGATCAGATGGCCAATGACCATGTAATAACAAATACAGCGTATTATAACACGCCAGATGGATCGAGGAACTGGTGAAGCTCTAAAAATCGTAAGATTTAGGCTACATAGAGATCGCGTTGGAAATCAAATAGGAATTTAAGATGATGATGTTGTGATTTTTCTTTATTCATCGAAGCGACGAGACACATCCGCCTGATGGTAAGTTATAGCCTAGTCCATAACAATGCAGCGCTAGTCAGTATGAAACATACTGCACCATATTGTGCGCATCGCCTTGAAACATAAGCAGCTATATTTCTTTATCCCAGTAATTTTACTAGCTGCAGCACCCTTCAAACCGGAACACAGTAATGTTTGCATATTTCTGTTTGGCAGTTTGGCTGCGGTGGTACTTACCTCAACAGTCTCATGCATTAGAAACCAGTAATACAGTAAGAAAAATCATAATGTGATATCACACGGAATTATTACGTGATGAGATGTTTAAAAGACATTATTATTTGATTTCTAATTCTATTAAAAACAAATGGCCGCCGGAAACAATTCATTGTGCGACCTTTCGGAAACCAATTTGGGTGTTTATACAAGCCCATTTATTCGATGGGAGAACTGAAGAGATTTTATACAATGATCCGTTTACTTAAATTCGTAAACTGGAATCCCGAGTCAATTTGGGAGGAGCACGAGTTATATATATATATATATATATAATATACTAGCTGTTCCACGTCCGCTTTGCTGGTCTTAATATAAAATTAGACTGCAAATCTCTTTCTATATCAACCGTTACTATAGCAACAGCATAAATAATACGAAATGCGTTGAATGCTATATTCCCATGTCGATAGGTTCACTAGTATTCATATGATTAGTGAACAAAGAAAATTCATTTTTTTTAATATAAATGTGTATATGTTAACTCATGTATTTCCAAAATTGTATATATATTATTCATTTTATTTTAACATTTTTGTTCGACTTATTACTTATACATCAAGAGAAGGTCAATAATACAGAAGGCCAATTGGCCTTATTGTAATTACAAGTCTATACAAATAATATAAGGAAAGATAGCGATTGACAGAGGGAGGAACAAAAATAAAAATGAAAATAAAAAAACCGTTTTGTTTCAGACAATTTTATTTGACTACGTTTAATAATTTTTGATAAAGGTCTTTTGTATATATGTAATTACTTTTTACTGACAGAGTATGCGGAATATAGAGATAAGAAATAATAAGACACTTTAATTAAAAAAATTATTGATAAACAATATTACTGGTGGGGTAGGTCTCTTGCCGGACACCGTCTAGGTAGATACCACCGCAACGCCTATTTCCGCCGCCAAACAATAAGTTCAAACATTAATGTGTTCCGGTTTGAAGTGCGCTGTAGCTAGTGTAATTAATGGGCTAACGTGACCAACATCTTATGTCTGGGGGCGACAAACAAAATATGGTGATGTGTATTATCCTGATTAGCGTCTCGTTGTTATGGGCAGGCGTATCACTTACCATAAGGTGCACGTCCTGCTCGTCTCCTTGCTTGATAGAAAAAAAAATGTTATTACAATGTAATATAACTTTTTTTTTGGTATTTCTACCCGAGTCCAAAGTGATTAATTTCAGTAATGATCTATGTCAATAGTCGAATTACTGATTTAATTTACGCTTATTGAATTATAGTTATATAAAAGAACATAACTATACAATAATGTATATATCTGATAAAAACTTACAGTATTTAGGTTAAAATTGTTATTTACCATTTTAAAGGCTCTTCACAGTATTTCTCCTATTTTTAAAATATCTCGCTCAATGGAGGTAAATCTTGAAAATATAAAAGCAGTAAGCTTTCACTGGCGCGGCTTCCTAGGCTGTTATTTATTGCTGTAAAATAAAAATACAGCCTAACGCAACTTTTACCTGAAACTTTATTTCATTATTTCATCTTTTAAAGAAAATTATTAGCATTTACATACTGTGGTTGTTCATCATCATCAAATGTTAGACGCCTACTGTTGATCGTAGCCCTCCCATAAAGATCTCCTCATCGATCGGTACTGTGTTACCTCATCCAGTTGCTTCCCGCGACCTCCACCAGATCGTCGGATTAGGTAGTGTGGAGCCTGCCAACACTTCGTGTCAGGTATGCGCTCGTCATTGGAGGACTTCGCTGCCCTATAGGCCTATAGGCCGGCAGTACATCGAGCGATGTGTTATGCCTATTACCACTGGACATTGCAATCCTTTGGACTATGTCGGTGATCTGGTAGGTCTCACAGCAGCTCTCATTTCTGCCGCAAAACAATGTGCAAACATTACTGTGTTCCGGTTTGAAGGGTGCTGTAGCTAGAGTAATTACTGGGGTAACGAGGCTTAACATCTTATGTTTTAATATCTGAACTAGCACCAGGTTGTTATGGGTGGGCGTATCATTTACCATCAGCTGAATGTGCCGTCGTCGCTTAATTACATAAAATAAACGTTATTTCTGCGGATCTCCTCATTTCTGATCTGTTTTTGAACTGTTGTACCATAAAAACTCTAAGCTTTTATTAGCTTTAAGTTCTGCCAGGTATCTGCTGGAAGCTGTGCTAATATTATTGTGTTCCAGTTTGAAGAGCATTTTAATAGGTAGTGAAATTACTGGAGGGTAATGTCTCAAGGAGACGCGTACAATATATAATTATAGTATTAACAACCACCACATTATTATTGCGTATCTCTGATCAGGTAATCTATCATCAGGTCTAACTCGTTTTGTTGCTTAGCATGCAATGGTTAATAAAAGAAATCATTTTTTTTTTAAATGTGTACTAAAATCATATTAAACTTATTATGTGACGAGGTGGCCGAGAGGTTAAGGCGTTGGACTGCTAATCCAATGTGCTCTGCACGCGTGGGTTCGAATCCCATCCTCGTCGAAATTTTTTTTTTTATTATTTTTACTACTTTAAATAGTTTTACTACTTTCTATATAAAATTAGACTTAACCTGAACATTTATAAATTTTTATAACCTTTTTTTGTCATAGGGGGGGGGGGAATCTTTTAAAGATACCTTGCCACTTAAGGACAGATAAGGTTATGGTTGTGACGTCCCCTCGGTGGTTATTCTCACTGCGTAGCAAAGGGCTCCAGGATCTTTTATGGAACGCACAGGTGCCAGAGCACGTTCCAGGGACGGCCTTAATCTATCTCGGCATCCTCGTTATGCCATGACATTGGTTTTCTCATCCAGCCCGGGCTCGCTTAGTGGGCAAAGAAACCACCTTCAAAGTCCACGAACCGGAAAATCCTTTCAGTCGCCTTCTACGATGGGCAGGGCTTACCTTAGTCCTACTCTTAATAACGTAAGACTACAGAGCAGTGTTTTTTATAACCTATTACACGGGCATTAAGTCCGCTAATTAAAACCTTTCACTTAAGGCTTTAATAAAATGTTAAGGTAAAGTCAAGTGCAGAGACAAGTTACGCCATCTTAATGAAGTCTAAAATCACTGTAAACATTTTTGTTTATCAAGTATTCAGGTAGGGGTGCGTCCATGGCAGAAGTAATTAAAAAGTCAATTCCTTTTTCACGACGATTTTATAAAATGGCGACACAAGAATTTACCTAAGGCTTTTTCATTAAACCGACTTTGGTCAACAACCCTTGCGCAAATTGGTTTTTTAGAGACTGAAACAAGCGATTGTTAAATTTTTCTTTTAAGTATAAATATTCTAATTTCATTGGACCTACTCTTTGAAGTCGGCAATCTTTTTTAAAAAAAAATCACTTCAAACATTTCTTTATGAAGCTGTGTTGTTCTTTATTATAAACTTGACAGTTTGAGATCATAATCCTGTTTTTCTTAGTTTTTAATATAATTTTCTATTTAAAGAATTAGGTTCGTAACTAGCACTATCAAGTTAATAAGATCCTCATCATGCAGTTTTAATTTCATGTAAAAAATTAACTCTGTTACTAAGGTTTTAACATTAGAAAATATTGTTCAATTCATCAATCATTAATCATAGTCATCAACATCATCAAATATCAATCAAAAAACCGTGAAGGCTCATTTTGGAAATTATCATACGCTAAACGTCTCGGAGAAGCGTTGTTCGATCTCCACTGATTTTAAACTTCAGGTCATCCCACCCTTTGCTGGCATGGTAAATAAATGGCCTTGAATGGTCCCAGGAACTAATGAATGGAAACATTTCGTGGACTATTTATAACTTATCTTCTTCTCGACTGATGGACGTCCACTACTACACAATGGTCAGTTGATATTAATTTCTCAAAACATAGTCTTGAAGTTTAAATATTGATCACAAATTTCATTATAGTGTAAAGTATAGTTTGTATGATATTTGATGCAACTACCTCATCATCTCTGCATTGCCCAAGGTAGACTGGAAGATAACGCCAATGGCAGTAAGCCCGCCTTTACACAATGTGTATAAAGTTTAAATAAATAAAATGAAAGTTCACCCCCATCATATTATCCTGATCGTTTTTCTTTGTTTGCTCCTCCCCACTCATATAATATGGACTATATTTTCGTACATTCTCAACTCACACTCGTAACTGCGTATTCCGTTGTCATCATGTCTAAGATTGCGTAAATCCGAGCACTTTGTAAGGGACAAATTTCTAGTACGTGACTCTTTTATATCAACTCACTGTAGACAAAGTGGCAACTTACATATCTCATCCCTTTTGCAACTCTCAGATAGAATTGGCGCCTGTTCCTAATACATAAACAGCTAACATATATACCATTTTTTATGTTTAGGACATCATATACGGATACTCCGTTGCGACGGCTAAACTATGTAATACTATTTTTTTTCACCAATGCCCTACTATTTTACATACTCTCAAACAGTAATAAGGTCGGAATGAATATGTATATTGATACATATATAATTTATATATCGTATTTAATATATAAGTCTATGTATGTATTTATACTATTATTCGTTTTTTTGTAATTATTTATCTCTCCCTATACTTAAACTTTGACTACAGCAAAATGCCTTATGGCATTATATCATGATTTTTTGTTTATCTATTCCTATTGCATTTTTTTATCTCTTTACATTGAAAAAAAAAGATTTAAAATAGATACTATAGTATTCAGGCTCTCATACGTTGACGGCCCAATCATAGTTATATGTATATAGATTTCCAGTATTACAATGTTATAGTAACTACAAAGCTGAGGGAGTGCGATAAAATCCTTTAATCAAACGAAGGTTGACAACCAGTGTTGCCCTTAAGGGTGCATTTATATAATGGTCTCAATTTTTACAATTAGGGTATAGAACCTTGTTTTATGTCTGTTGTTGTACCATTATAAGTATTCTATTTATATGAATGTTAAATTTCATAGAAAGTACAAAATATTAGTACTTTTTTGTGCATGCCAAGTCCGCCATCAGCGTTTACAAATGAAGTTAATTAATGTCTAAAATATTACATTTTTAATTGAATTTCAAACAGCGACTTAGTTTTTATATAGGCCAAAGAGTCGTAACGTCGACAATTAGGTCTACATTCAAGAAGTAGCTGTAAGGACTATAAAATAAAATTATCAAAACGAAAAGAACGAATTAAAAAAAAATGCTTCAAAATATCTTTATTCAGAGGATGTTCTATAATCTTAATATAAAGATTATAATGAAGATCGGTAAATAGTTACGACTCCTCCGATATTGAGGCTGTATCATGATGCCTTTAGTTAAAAAGTCTATGACGAGTACGGTCCGTTTTCAATTTATCTTTACTCTCTGATGCGTAGGCTTTTGTTTTTTTTAGCTTCGTTTGCTTGTAACTTTATGAGCTACTCGGCCTTAATAAGCTAATGCGAACCGTTTGAAAACGTCTTCGTCACCGTCCCAAGTAAACACATCCGCCCAATTGCCGGAGACAAATTCGCGGCACGTGACTGCTATATGTTATAACGGAGCTAGGACGCGGCGGAATATATCAACGCTTTTTCACTTACAGGGAGAGAGTTCGTGTTTTGATAAACACACTGTCGATGATTGAAGAAGTTTTATGAAAGAAAACTATATGGTTGATCTTAAAGTTTCATTATTTTTTACGGAGACTCGTGTTTTGATGGATTACCGATATTACTATTTATAGCGATATTTTATCCTTAAGAATATGTTTGGAATATTTTATGAAAATACAGTGTAGATTTTTGGAGTTTCATGAAAGGAAACAATATGACTGATGTAAGCTAAGACCTTTATAATTTACTGCCCATTAAATACATTTAGTTCGCCTGTGAAGCACATGGCTCGAAACTCAGAGACACTATTTAATGAACATAACATTTGAAATTTCAGAATTTACAGTAACTGAAGATAATAATATGAATGCTCAAGTCAGGCATTACATTTTATACATTCAAGATACTTTAATACTTACTCCGCCACGCTCGAAGATGACAGTCAGCAAAAGACCAACTGGCAACTCAAATGCAGGCATAAAGCAACTTTATTGTAAAACTGCTGCCTGCTATCTAAAGTGTTGCTAATCTAAGCAGTTAGTTTAGTTAGTTGTATATGTAACTAAAGTTTCTACTTCAGCTACATATACAACTAACTAAATAGTCGTGAGTTTATTTGTAATGGTACCAAGTACATGATTTATTAATTGGTTATACACTATATATATATATAAGTCCTTCTCCAGTAATTTAATAATTAATTCAGTTACTTATTTTAATCGTATCTTTCTTATCTTTTGAGTTTCGTTATCTTCACAGTTTGTCAACTTTAGTGGCGAATCTTGGCGTCGCAGTAGCATCTATATAGACTATCTGACTCCCCGGCTACACTACAAGATCTAAACATTGTAATCTAAAACATTCGCTTAGATATAGTGCAGTCAAGTTACGAGTGTTCATGGTATTCAGTAAAGTACCGACTGCAAACTTTTTAAAACTTCTCACAATTCAAAGTTTATGCTTTTAGAGCTTTTTATCGTAGACACGTTGGACCGTCGACTTCAGAGTAAATCTTTTAGCGGGAACCTAAACACTTTATAAATTGTAAGTCAGTTTGAAAAGTTACTTACGTGAGGTGATAGTTTTACCTTTATACTGTACCATAGTTCTAGATATTTTAAAGCTGAAAACAGAATAAAATAGAAACAGCGGGTGGCAAATACCATCAAAACTTCAGCAAATGAAGAGACAGACTCTGACGATGACGATGATTAATGCTGTTTGTATATCTATATAAAATGTTTTTTAATTTAACGGAAACGGGTAGTTTTTAATTTAACGGTAAATCTAGTTTGGTTTATTCATAATGGAATAATGATATACAATAAGGTCTACTAAGCGGAAGCTGTGAGAAGTTGCACTAATAGATTGGCATCAGCTGGATGGCAACCTTCGTCCTTGCAGTTTCTAGAGAAACATTTATGTCCAACATCGAGCTGCTGCAGACTAGTGATGAAGATTTTTTTTTAATTATATGGACTTGACTGCGAACTCACTTGTTGTAAAGCTGCGACTTTGGTGGTAAAGCGCACTAATCTAGAAGTATTTATTATACCCTTGTTCCGGAAGTTCTTACCGCGTTTTTTTTTAAGTAAGAAAGACTGAAATATTTTTTTTTTAATTTTCGAGTACGTACCTGGTAATATGACCGCCTATAACAATATGGTGCTAGTTGGAATGATAAATATTATATAACATTGAACTCGTCGCTTGCCTCAAATTGTTAAGTTTTTTTACCTGCAAAGCCCTTAAAATCATGAAACTCTATTGTTATTATATATACCTAATAAAAAAAACCGAGAGAAATGTTATAGTACATTAAGTCAAAGGATACATAATTAACTTTAGTACGCGAGAGAAATAGAAAAATTCCATGGAAACCTTCGTAGAGTCTGTACGTAACAATTAACAACGCAATCAAAAAGCAATTACTGAACAAATATTAGGGCCATTAGCGAAATTAAATTATGACGGCGCTGAGAAAGCTCGTGTTTGCCCCCGTACTGAGTCAACAGCCGATGTTCATTGTAACAAACATTTGAATATCTCCGCTAACAATTGGATTCGGTTTGTTTTATCAAAAGTACCGTGAACTTAGGTAGTGTAAACACTTAATCTTATGCAGTCTAAATATGTGAGTCTACATAGCTTAAACATATCCCGATGAAAGGGAAACAGTTCTTAATTCGTTACCACTAGTTTTATTATGCGAACTTCTTCAAGGAACACCAGTGATCTGATGAAGGTAAAGGCAACTATATGTAGCCACGGAAGCCTTCGAAGTAAGCAGTCATGTTAATATTTTGCGATTCTTATGCTAATTATTACTAGAAAGAGTCTAAGATTAAGATCAAGAAGAAGATCAATTAAGATGATATTAAAAATGCTGGGGGCCGTCTAGGTAGGTATTACCGCAGTACCTATTTCTGCCATGAATTCTAGTTCAAAGTGCGCTTTAGCTAGTGAAATACTGGACTAACGAGATATATCATCTCATGTCTCATAGGCGATGAACACAATTTGGTGTAGTGTATACCTTCCTAAATAGCGCCACGTCACGGACAGGTGTGTCACCATCAGATGCACGTCCAGCGCGTTCGTCGGCGTTCATACTACTGTATGAATAGTTAGAAACATTAAGGCTTCTCTAATCAGTAACATTTATTCATGTTCAGCTACGGGAAGAGGTGTTGCGGTGTTCGCTATGTGAAATATCATCGTGTATAGATTTAGTACATTTTTTTGTCCCATATAATAAAATCTGATTTATGTTTTATATAAAAAAAACAGAAGCGAAAAATGAAAAGGTTCGTAAATACAATTTAATATTCAATGCAAATATCTTGAATTTAGGCGAGCCCCTGCGCAAACCAGGAGCGGGAGCGCGCGGTAATTATTTGCTTTGACGAACAACCGAGATTGGTGTTTGCGTATTAATACTGGAATAAACATTTAATTTTCTCGCTTTCCGTAATTTAATTTGGAAAATCATATTTCTTGCAATTAATTTCTATTGTTTCAACGTAAAATTATCTTGAAAATGCTAACTACAGCTCTAATTTCTAAATTCCGAATTAAAATGAAATTTACAAATCTACGTGTAAGTTGTATTGCAGACGTTCTCAGACATCGGAGCGTCCGGATATCTATGATAAATGTGACATCAGAAGAGATCACTGTACTTCCATTCGAAGGATGCTGTAGCTAACTATGGTTAACATCTGTATAAATACTTGTGTAATAAAAAATATAAATCAAATAAATTTCAATAGGATATACTATCATGTGATAACAAAGAAAGTTAAAATTATTTTATCTCCTAAAGATTTTTACGTAATACTGGATTGAACTTAAGCGATATGAATATCATTTAAGTTTAACCTCGAGTTGAGAAAGTGTCCCTGAAGGGCTTTCAGTAAACTAAAGGCATGAATCAATCACGTGTCAACGTTTTACTAGCATTAATGGCTGAGCAGCGGACGTTGAAAGGAAAGAAGATTAATCATAAAGTCTTCTAAGCTAAACCCACATCCAAGTAGTATATGAAAAAATGGAGATTTTATTATACGGATATTTAAAAAGAAATACACGCGGCGGGCAATGGCAGACGAAAGTCTGTAATCAGTGCGTCTTCATTGCATGACATGGAACATGGCACTTGACCATCGGGCTGGTCTACCTATTTAACGGCGCACAGCGAGCGATGGAAAGAGCTAAGCATCCTCTAAGGTACAAAATGTTAAACGAAGAAATTTGACTATGAGAACTAAACTTGCGGACATAGCTCTCAAAATCTGCAAGTGACAGTGAGTTGACCACATCTATCGTCACGGACGATGGAGGAGGAATGTGTCGGAGTGGAAGCTGCATACAGGACGCAGAAGTGTGGGACGCTCTCCTTCCAGATGGACAGATGACACAAACAGGGCCGTCGGAAGTGGACGGATCCGACAAATTGCGGATCATAACATTCATTGTACTATGGTATTTATACGATACGCACAATAAAACAACAAAATTAACTACACGCTCAGTCGAAAGTCTCTGACACCCTCAAGCAGGAAGTGCAGTGTGAATAATAGGCGATAATAAAAACATAGCCTTCGTACAAACCGGAACACATTAATCTTTCTTTTTTAAACATCGTTCCCCTTCTTATTGAAACAGCAGTGTTCTCTTTTCATTCTATTTTTTATTAATTCTCTTTTCTCTCATACCTTTCGTAATATCCTTCCTTTACTCAGTTTTCCTTATTTTTTAATTTTTCATTCTCATCCATATTCATCCATCGCCGTAGTGAGTGAAGACTCACCAGTCTTAGCATTGCAATTTCTCACAATCTATTACAATATGTATATTTTCAATTACGATCTACGACATTTTTTTCTTATATTTTATATTTACACTGCATATTTCTTATTTATGCTCATGTTTACATATATGCACTTTACCACTTAGTGGTAGAAACAGGCGATGTGGCTTCATCTGCTCGGACTGAAGATGAAAATCTTCTACCAGTATTATCCGGAAGCTGTAACCGTAAGAAGCCTTATTATATTAGGTACATAAAGTAATCTGTAATAGTTAGTTTTGTTAATAACACCGCGAGGGAAGTTATAGTAAACTGTGGGGTTTAACTGTACAACTTGCAGCGCTGTGGATAACTTGGAAATTGCTACGTTACAGATTGTGCTTGGCAGTGATTAATAGTGTTAATATGTTTGAATGTTTAGATAAGAGACTGAAGTTAAACGGTACGACCTCTAACCAAGTTTCTAGACTGCTTCACTTAAATGCTTGCTTTATAACACGGAGATGGTTCGGTTCCGGGGCTTTGTGTTGTGGAGTTTGGATGGTTACTTTAATATTGTAAATCTATTATAATACTATTGCTGTGTTCCGTATAGGATAGCATATAGGAACCAAACCAACCAACCAACCAAAACCTGTGCAAATTTAGGTTAAAATGAAATACAGAAGAAATATGGAGCTAAGGAGCATCAAGAGAAACCGGTTTCAATGTCTTTATGTTTCACATATAATATACGTTATTCTAAGACTTGAAAATGTGATATGATCTATTAATACTGTTTCCCAGATATGCCTACAATTTCTAATTACTTTCGGATTAATTTCTTATTAGATATTAAAACTATGTTTGTGGTTTAACACTTCGAGAAAATTTTGCGGACTAGTTTAGTCTTGGGGAGTTTGTATCAATTGTAAAGAGCATATATATATATATATATATATATAGTTAAGTTAATTGTAGAAAGAAAAGATATTACGGCACTTAAATATTATAAGGCTTGCATTATAGCAAGACATTTAAACATAAACACATTTTTTAGGATTTTAAATCGAATCATTACTTGTGATAAAAAGTGGATACTGTACGATAATCGGAAGCGTTCGTCGCAATGGCTGACCCCTGGAAACCCAGCCAAATCCTGCCCTAAACGAAAATTGACTCAGAAAATGTTACTTGTGAATGTTTGGTGGACTAGCGCCGGTGTCGTTCACTACCGCTTTCTAAAATCACTACATTGGCTGTTATGAATTAATGAATAAAGCACCATATCGTGCTTGTCGCCTGGAGACATGTCATGTTGTCTCTTTACCTCAGAAATTACATTAGCTGCAACGCCCTTCAAACCGATACACAATAATGCTTGCACACTACTGTTTGGTGGCAGAAATAGGAACTGCAGTAGTACCTATCTAGACGGTCTCCGGTAACAGAGACATACAAACAGTGTTTAAAGTATTTTATAATTGTTAAAAAAATATTTTAGTTACTGTCGATGGAAGTAGCTTAAAATAGGAACGAGAAGATTAGGTTTAGATTACTTAAAATAAAGAAGACACTTAACATGTACTTAACTCAAAGCGAGGAGCGCAATGTAGTGCAGTGTAGGTGAACGCTTTAGCCCGTCTTGTCGTTTCATTGTATAAAAAAAAAGATAATAATGAAGATTGTCACACAGCGAATGGTAATGCGGTGTGGTGAAACGTCACCATATTTTCAAACATTCCACATACCATCAGACTTTTTTTACTTACTTATACTTTATTTATTTATACCGTCATATTTTTATTCAGCTGAAGTAGTAATATAACATTTTCATGTTCAACACGAAGTTAAAATTAACTTGCTGTTTTTAACATATTCAGCATTTTTAATGTTGCGTCACTGCGAGCAATTTTTTGGTTAATTCTGTTTATTGTGTTTACCATCAGTACGCAAATTGGTTTTTGCGCAGAACGCGAAACAATGAATATTTTTATATTTTAAAAGGTTAATTTTTCATATAAACAATCTAACGATGATGCGTCAGCGGAATCATATATAAACACGTCAGGTTGTGTATAGTCCGTGTATACAAAATATGCACATCTAGTAAATTAATCATCATCAGCCGATAGACGACCACTGCTGGACATAGGCCTCCCTCAAAGATCTCAATAAGGGCCCTGGTTCAGGGGATTTGTTAACGTCCGTCATGGTCAGCATGGCGTCCTGTACCTCCGGGGACTAGGTACCATCGTTTGTAAGGGTTCATATTGGTTTGGCTTTGGACCATTTCCCACCACGCTGGCTCAATACGAATTGGTGGCAGCCAGAGCCTCCTTTGTTGATTAGGGGGATGCACTACGAGCAGGTGAGATTGACTTCGATTCAGTGAGTTGTTGTGCGGAACTCCTTACACCCTAAGTAAATTATTGTGTAGTATATAATAGGTTACAAATTATTATAGTATAGAACAGACAGTGCTAACAAATGGGTAGAGGATCGATGCGAAAGGCGAGGGATCGACAGGAGTGAGAAAATAGAGGGGAAGACAATGTTTCGAAGACCGACCCCATAAGGCTGCAATGGATAGAATCGATAACAGATCCTCATGTTATTTCCTCACTGTTGGAACTGATCCTTTTACTTAAGAAAACGCACCGGTTGATAAATAAAACTACCTGTAATGACGTTAAGAACCATCATAAATAAAACGTAATGAACTGAGTGACTCTTCAAGAAGGGAGGAAATTTTCTTTATCTACCAACTACCATCATCAATAGAATTCAAGTGTAGACATTGTATTGCATGTAGTCATTGTAGTTATTTTATGTAATATCATACATGTTGAGTTTAGTTGTTCATCGTTTGAGCTGATGTTATAATCAGATCTATAACTTAATGTTAGCATTGCAATAACTTAGGGCTTTCTAACACAGGAATAAATGTCACGACTATCCACCGCTCTGACCAGGCACGAATTGATAAATGTCGTCTCTTAAGTTGATGTTCTTGGACTGGAAGCTGGAGCTTTAGTGATGGCGATATTTTGTTAGTATTTTAAGAAAAAAAATTATAAAATTTTATATGAGTATTTCAACGGGTAAGAATTAATCTCCCATCAGCACTTTTTGTACATTTCACGTCTGTTACGCGGACCTAAATCTCGCTTTTAAACTTGTTGGTGTTGAGTGTATTTTAAAAGGTTCTCCAAAAATCTCAGGATCATCATTTCGATGTATTTTAAATGTTAATCCCTTACTTCGCCCGCATTAAAAGAGTTCCATTCAGTCCAGATAATATAGATAAAGAATGTACTTTAAATATTCAACGATTATCCGCTCTGAAGCCTTCTACAAAGTTCAGTATTGGAGCACTTATTCTCAATTTTATCTCATTATTTCATTTAAACGTCTCAAAAGGTTTTTAAAACTTTATTTCAATCATAAATATTAAAGGACGAGATGGCTTTTGATAATTTAAAAGTTTAAAAAAAATCTTAAATCACTTGTAAACGTTATAACGTTTTTGAAGTTTGATAACTGATTTCAATAACTGAGGTTAAGAACGGAAGTCGCATCGTCGTCTTATGCTTCTTACTTTAGTAAAAGATAAACGTAGCGCTGCTAGTTGGTGGTGATAGATCTCTTGTTGAAATTCTTCGAACCACCACTGTCTTATGTTGTAAATATTACAAGTTTACAAACAAAGAAGTTTAGTTTATCGTTCTTGATAAGAACAGTAAAAGAGTTCCCGTACAAATATAATGCGAGTGATTAAGAAAAGAGTGAATAGATTGTTACTACGTTAGTGCGCTTTATCACCACAGACCACATCATCATTTTACACCAGATAGGACCATGTCTAGCATTAATCAATTTTAAATAATAAAATGATTTAGGTCGGCGCAAAGGTATGAAAACTTTACTGAGCATTGGGCAGCCGTATTCCTCACCATCAGTCTCAAGCGAGTTCATTTGTTTCTTCGTTTCTTCATAGAGCCAGGTTTAAACTGGATTCATAAAGGTAAACATTGTTTCTTGCTATTAATCTAGTTCGGTATAAAAATTCGCGTAAATATAATAAAAAAGGTAGCTCGCCGGCCAAATGGTTAGAGCTAGCGGCTTTCATTCCGAAGGTCGCGGGTTCGAATCTCGGCATGTACCGATGACTTTAATATTTAAGTTATGTACATTTGTGAACTTCAGTAACAACAGCGAAATACAAACGGTGAAGGGAAACATCGCGAGGAAACCTGCACATGAATTAGAATTTATTCTAAGGTGTGTGTGAAGTCACCAATGCGCATTGGGCTCTGGCCCATCGCTCTCATATTGAGGGTAGGCCTGTGTCCCAACAGTAAAGAGGTATATTGGCTGTTAAAAACAATGTCCTTCCTCCTCTTGATGAAGTTTGTTTGCATATTACTTTGAAACAATAATGTTTGTGGTAAACAATTTTTTTTAACCAATTGTCAATGTAAGTACCGAAGTTCGTTAACGGTTCGCTCTTGTAACCTTCAATTAAATTCACGTTGGGACTTTTTGAACAGTAAATACATAATTTTGTAAAAAAAAGACAACGAAGTAATTATTTAAGTCGCTACATAAATGTATAGTCTTTATTTTATACGTTAAGTGAGGAAGCTGATAATGATCAAGCGTGTTAGCAATTATACTATAGCTTTTATATTTATATCTGATATACCAATGCCGGTATGGAGGTAGATTTAAAATGTGTGAGTAGTAGTCAGATAGGAGGGTTTGAAAAAATCTTACCATCACAAAAAGTTCCTAAAGCTAGGCTCCTCCATGTTTTTAACTTAGGTAACAAAGCAGGCTGTTAGTCACTGCTCCATGGACGCGGATGATGTTAATGAGAAGCTTTACTTGTAACAAGGAGGTTACATAGATAGACAAGTCTCTTCTGCTGTAGACTCTTCCGTTAGGTACTGATATAGTACTTAATTTCGTAAAGTAGAAATATGCAAACGTTGACATACGAAGTGTATGTAAAGTAAGTACATTGAAGTTAAGTTCATCTCTTTCTCTCATATGTCATGACAATATTTGTGCGGTTTCTTTTTATACTAGGAAGCGATGGGACGAGCGGGACGTTCACCTGATGGTATGTCATACGTTCGCCTATAATAACGTGGCGCTAGTTAGGACAACATCCTCGCACATCAGCATCACATTGCGCTCGCGTCTTGTGACATAACTAGTCTGGCTATAAATACTGTTACATAAAAAAATTTCTTTTATTCAACTTTTTAATTATTTTGAATTTGGAACACGTATATTGTCTTAAAAACTTCTTTTGATTTTGCGCCATTTCACATAATTTTTCGTGATCATTACCTAATTACAATATAGAATGGGATGTTAACAGGATTGCAGTGATCGTATTCCACAAAGTGGGTATGGAGCCGCTCCGGTCGGTCATATTCCAGACACTTCAAAAACCGTATCAGCCGTATGTTCATATATCCTACTATCAACAGATACAACAACACTTCCTCTGTCCAGAAGAAGAACAGAATAGATCGGGGCGGCCGCGTGCTGTTAGAATTACAAAAGCTGTTAATGCTGTTAAAGCCAGAATTCGTAGAAACCTCATTAGGAAGCAAGAAATCTTATCGCGAGTAAATAAAATACCCGCTAGGATTCTGTCGCGTATCTCGTTCTATCAAACAAGACCTGAAGCTAGAAATATCCTCATTACCGGTGAAAAAATTTTTATGATTAAAGAACACTACAATAAGCAAAATGATAAAATGTATGCCCACATGTTCTAAAAAAGCTGCTCAAGTGGTTGGAAAGGTACAACCTGGTCATCATCCTGCGTCAGTGATGATTTGGTGGGGCGTGTCTTATCAATAAAGTCACAAAATTTCATTTTTGTGAAAAAGGAGTGAAAACTTCAGCCAAAGTGTATCAAAATACAGTCTTGGATCATGTGATCACTGCTGTTTGACGGCAGAAATATGCGTTGCGGTGGAATCTACGTAGATGGTGTCCTGCGACAGAAACCTACTACCAGTAAAGTTAGTCGGTCGTGATGCCGAAAGTCCTGGACTGCATTCTTCAGTAATTTTCTTTATTTCATTTATTTCTCAACCTCTCTAAGTGCGCTCACAATGATAGCAGTGTGACGTATTTTCAAAATCGATATGGTGCAGAAGATTCGAGGAAACCACTGTGCATCTCGACCAGGAATATGGTTTATATCAGGAATCGTCTAGATTTTGTACAATTTTCCGATGTAACAAAGCGAGGAGTGTACAGTACAAACAAGAATGAATATTCTGCACAAACACCAGCAATTTAAGCAAGTTCCCGCGCAAATCGCTCCAAGCACAGCCTCCATGTGTGTTTTGATGATCAAATAAGACTTGTGTTGGCAATTATACTTGGGTAAATATTAACTTACACTTCGCTTAGTGTATATCAATTTTGTTAACGTGTTTTAAGTTTACGTAAATTAGCAAACCAATATAGAGTGCGCTCTTAAAATGAAATGTGCTGCTTGAAGTGAAAATGTCTGCAAAGCCGCCACCACCCCTCTGATGTTGGGACTGTCCATGGGCGTCAGTGATGACTTTCCATCAGGTGAACTGTTACCTCGTGTGCCCACCATTCCTATATATAAAAATTTTCGACAATCAAATAGTCGTGTTCGTGTTTCTCGTTCTTTAAATTATTGAATGTAAGTATCGTTACTCTGGTAATTACACCAGCTGTAACATTTTTTAGTATTGTATATAAATAGAAATAGACGTCTATCTACCTAGACGGTCTTCGGCAAAAAAATCCTACGTACAGCAGATTAATTACCGAGACATTCTCATTCTTCTATTATAACGTTGATTTCGTCGTGTGACAGAGTATGTTTTCCTATTTCTCTTTTTTACTCTGTTCTATCATGATTAGCGTCCATCAGAAGATCTCAGTCCTTCATATCGTCTGTGATAAGTCTTGTTTTCATTATCTACTTACAAACTTAAATGGAAGCCTAGCCAAACTGTCAAGCAGTTGGTTGGCTTAATCTAGACATTGCAGTTTCTGTCCTGAGATCGGTGTGTTGAGATTAAGCGTCTCATTGCCTACGTTATCGTAGTCGTATGAAACGATATTTAGTACGTGGAATAATACAGATTGTAATTCGGTCTTGTCATGGAGTAAGTACCCTCAGTCACGTATTATCATAACTCGTAAACGATCGTGTTGATTGATGGAGGCTTAACTAAATTTCCTCTTCGTTTGTGTAAGAAACCCGCCGGCAGCGCCTTACTTGTCAAGAGTACCCGTGATTAATGTTTCTATTGACATTTTGTAAGAATCGACATACAGCCAGCTCATTGTGTGAATTTTTATTATCTTCAAAGATATTTAATTATTTTGAAAGTCGACTTCTAGATTATATGGACATAAACACATTTATGGTAATCTATATATATATATATATATAGGAGTTAAGTAGAGAATTATTGACTTATCAAAAATCTACGAAGACTCAAAATTTTGGCAGAGATATTGATTTTGCCATTTACAGGTCAGCTAAGAATGGATTTTACAAAATTTCTTCCCCAAAAGTTTTTTTTCCACATTGCATCCTACAAAGTGGGTGGGTAACAGCTAGTGTTTGTATACAGATTTACGTAGATCTCACATCGCTCTGTAATGTTAGTGTAAATTTATTTTATCTATATTATTATTTGTGATAATTTTCTAACAATTATTTACAAACTCTAAAGCATGTAAATTAAACTATTTATACTGAATCGAGCTTTGTTTATAAACAAACATGTTTTGTGAATTGCTAGTGAGTCTCGTGATAAAGATCCACCAATTTTGGATGTTACTCGGAAGAAAATATTTTAAAGTACATAGTATGAAGTCTGTTAAAAGTTAACATACGAAACTGATTATGGTTGTTATAATAACTATTTTATTCTTGTCTCATTAAAAGTCTGACATTTTAAAAGCATCATATCGTACCGTAACAATACAACAGTTTTACATAATATGACGTGAACTTTGTAAAGCGATATCCTAAGCCTCGAAAAGGTAACCTTGGTAACATTTGACCGTATTCAACAAACATCAAAGTGCTTTAACAGGTTTATCCTTTTTAAAAGTTTCGATGGTACATTGAAGGCTCCTCTTTTTTCGGATTTTTTTACATATATTAATTTTCAGTCGTTACCGTAGGCTTTTAACAAAACATTGATGTATGCTTAAAAATGTGAAAAATTTTACAATACAAAAAAAAATTTTGTTATCCATATCTTTGCAGTTTCTTAAAAAGGTATTAATATATGTTTTAACTTCAATGGTAAGATTGATTTTGCTATTGTTAATATAATAGTGGGTAGAAAATATTATAAAAAAAAGTTGACCTCTAAAAATCAGAAGCAATATCTGTACCAATTTTTGAATGTTTACTTCTAATATTGATATGTCAATAAATCTTCTGTTATATCTTATATATATACATAATTAAAAATATTTAACATTATTTTCACCATTAGTCGACAGATGGTGTTAGTCACAGCTTCTGTCCGAATATGGTATTAAATTGATAAAGTTATGGTGGTAACAGATTAGCTAGCTACCACCAGTGAATGATACCACCATAAATGCGGTAGTGTGTATCTTACACGTAACGTAACATCTCGAAATATTTACTTAGATAATTGTCGAAGCGATGCCTTATTTGAACAAACGTTGAAACTGAGCGTGAATTTATTGGGGATTTGTAAAGGATTAGTTGGGTTAGTTGAATTTGTACAAAGCATTACAACTGCGTCACAGTTTGTTTACTCGGAGTTTACTGGTCCCGTTGGTCCTTGTAGTGTCTATATATAGCATAATTGATTCTTTTCATATCCACAATGGGTTAACACTGACCTAAATTACACTTGGTGATAAATTCAGGCGACAATAACAATAAGGTACCCTCATATCTGTTGACAGTCGGAATATCGTTATAGCCGCAGTTAACAAAAGTTTCGGTCTTACTATCAATCAAAGAGAGACGTTCACCCAAATGATACGTCTGTCCATGACAACGTGGTGTTAGGACAGCATACACATCACCACATCGTGCTGGTCGCTATGAGACATAGGACGTTAAGTTACCAAAGTAATTCCACTAGCTATACCGCCGGAAAAAAGTAATGCTTGCAGACTACTGTTTGCCGGCAGAAATAGAGGCTGCGGTGGTACATACTTAAACAGTCTCCGGCGACAGAGATCTACCACCAGTACTCTCACGTGGTCTCACATATTGTTAATATTCTTTTGAAATAAAAAAAATAGAGGCAACGGAGAAACCGCCGCAGCTCCTATTTATGCCAAATAGTAGTGAGCAAACATTACCGCGTTCCAGTTTGAAAGACGTTGTAACCAGTGAAATTACAGCAGTAAACAGATTTAACATCTTATGTCTCATTGCGATGACCGCAATGTGGTGCAGTGTATGTCATCTTAACTAGCGCTATATTGTTATGTGTAGACGTTTCGCTCGTCGCTTTCTCAAATATCTCTATGTATCAATGGAAAAGGCGTTATTAAAGATACGTTCGACAGCAAGTGGAATATCGGAGTACTGAGGAATTGAAGCCGTTTGGGCCGAGAGCGAGCCGATTGCCCCGCCCGTTTGTCATCCAGTCACGTGGAATGGAACTGATAACTTCGTAGCTCTCGAAATTTCGAAGTATGAAGTTATTGCTACAGTAGGAAACTGTGCCATTTTTTATCCAGGAGCCACCTTGTATGTGCCATAGCGAAGATGACGTGAAACATTACATGATATTAAATATGACGTATACAGTAAAATTAGTAGTAACTAGTAAAATTATTTAACAAGGTTTACTATGTTATTTCCTGAGATATGGAGAGTAATGTGATGTTTAAAAACCATATTGTTATGAATGGGCATTGCCTTCCATCAGGTAAAAACCTTGCGCGTCTACTTTAAAATATGTTGTATTTCTTCTTTAACGAACATGTCTATAAAGTGTTTTAACGTAACTATTCTATACATTTTAATTAAACCACTAATTTGTGTTATACCCGCAGAAAGTTAATCTTGTACTTATGAACGTTAAACCTCGGTTTTACTTTCGTTTGCCGGGCGTTTTATGTCTTTCATCATGAACTGAGTTTATGGTTCATCTTAGAAACTAAGTGGGAAGCGCAATTAGTGTACATCATAAAAGTATACAGTTTTTAGGTTGTGTGTTTGTGTATTTTTACTTTTATACGGTACATAAAATTATATAAGAAGTTATAATGTTCAATCAGTATAGTGACGAAACGTAGACTTGTTCTTTATATACGAGTACAAAGAGCATCAGATCTCCTCATAGTTATTTGATATAAGCCACCGACTAACGAAAAAAAAATTATATAAAATAGTATTCAAACTTTGATCGTCATTAAATACAAAACAATTATTATTCCTTTGTTCCCTATCTTTATTTTTTTTTTTATATAAATCTTGCCTTTTGAACTTTTAAGTGTTCTAAGATTCTGTATCATACTATTATTTATTTATTCACTTCAAAATTTGTCCTCTTAAGTATATTTGATTTGGACTATAATTTAATAAACACGATGAAAATATGAAATCCTCTCGGAGGTACTAAATGGAGTACGCAATTAGTGTCAATCATAAAAGCGAAGGAGCTTTAAACCAATGTACTTAGCTAGGGTGTTTCTAACTCGGCCAAACTGTTTCTGGCGTTCCAATTATCTTTGCTTATTTACTGAATAAAATAAATTGGCACACAAAAACAACCATTAAACAAGATGCTACTTTAGTCCCTAGTTCGACACCAGGATCATATATTATGGACATACATAGATTGGTGGTAGAGTATTTTCAAAAAGATCTATCAGTGTTATTTTTTTGGGCGGTCAACAGATGAGAGCCGGAGAATTTCTGTCCGATCACGCTTTATCTTTATCTTCTTTTCTATTCTTTATCTTAACAACGCATGGAACTAAGGGTTAATGTTTTTTGGACCATAATTTTAAAATATTAAATTTAAAATAATTCATTGTAAATAAAAAAACCGCACAGCAAGAATTTCAGTACCGTAGTTAATTTATCTCTGACATTAACTATATCTTCTATACATCTTCTATAGTGGTGGGATCAATTTTCATTATTTCGGTTACCTATTTTGTAACAAATAAAATCTAAACTACGTTCTAAAATAACTTAGTAACAAATGTATTAAAAGTGTGTATTTAGAGAAGACTGTGTTATATAGTAAAGATTGCTACTTTTTGTCAATAAAATCTAGAAAGATATTGTAATTGGTTGGCCTAAATATAACATAGAGCTTATTTTACAATGCATAATCAGATGTTATCCTTTCTAGAAAACCTGTAATACCTTCGCTTTCAAATATTTTCAGCATCTTCCAGCTGATTTACATAATCTCTTTCAAATTTCGGTACACAGTAGACGCAAAATGTATTTGTGAAAGAGAATCAGAATTTTAGAAAAATATATAACGTTTTTTAAATATAGTTATTTCGGTAGATTAGAGCTTTGACTTTCTATTTGTCAGAGGTTTAGACCCAGCAGTGGGAACATCAAGTTACCTTTCTTTATGTATGTTGTCTGTGCAACAATATTTGTTTTCTCAAGAGCGTATGAAGTAAATTTATTAAACTTTATTAGAAATTGTAACAAATGTATAAATTATAAACAATAAAGCATTTCACAAAAATAGTAAATCTCTATAAAGTTTATCTAAAACAATAAGGAGCAAGTTGAGCAACTACTTCAAATGGTAATAGGGTTGTTTATTTCGCCTATATCTTAGCACTTACTTATTGTAAAGTCTATTGATATAATAGCTTTACAACGTACTTACTGTTCTGTCTACCAACGCATCATATATTCGAGAGCAATGAATGCGGGTCACCTAAAGAAACCTATAAATCTTAAAAACTAAGAATTTTAGCTTAATAAAATAAATGGTGTTTAATAAACAATATAATACCCCTTAAATTAAAGTAATAAAATTTATAAGTCACTACATGTTTTTTATTGAAATTTATGTAAAGAAATAAAAACAAAAATAGGAAACATGACATTTTTGTACAACAATATGATTTTCTTGAATTTTAATACTTTGTATTGTCTCCTCGTGCTTCCGCTTCCGTTATTGCGTTTACGCGGTCAGGCACGGTTTGGCTGTACACCAAGTCTCTTGTACGAATTTGGTAAATAGTCTCCCATTCCTCTGTGAGAGCAATTTTGAGCTCTCGAAGCGTGATTGGGGGAGGGTTTCGTTGTTTTAGGCATCTCCCTAGCTCGTCACATGTCCATGCATGCTCGATCGAATCAAATGGCCCAATGTATTCATGAAGGATTTCTTCCACATATCTTACGCTAGTTAAAGAGCCGTTTTCTATGAACACCAGTTCTGTGCGACTCTCAGATGAAATTCCGGCCCACACAAGTACAGACTCACCACCGTAGGCTACTTTTCCTCTATGCATGCTTGTGTGAATCTTTCCCCTGGTCTTCTGTGCACTCTGTATCTTACGTCGTGCTTGTAGAGCATACATTTTGATTCGTCGGAGAACATAACTTTCGACCAATCTTCAATAGTCGAATTTAAATGGTTCTGGGCATATCTTGGTTTTGAAATACGATCACCACGCTCCAGATTATGGCCATTTGCAGGTCTAAGTGGTTTCAAGTTAGCTTCAGCGAATTGTCGTCTTACTGTCCATGCGCTTGGGTTACTTCCTCCGAGGCGTCGAAATTGATTTGTAAGCTTAGTTTCTGTGTGAAAGCGGTTACGAAGCATGGCGATCACCAAGTATCGATCTTTTCGTGCTATGGTACACCTAGTTCTGCCTGTTCCTGGTTTACGTACTTAACCCTAGTTTCTTCGTAACGTCGGAGAACTCCTTGTATTGTTGACAGAGACACACCGACAGTCCTGGCTATATCGCGCTGACTCCGGCCGGTTTCCAGCATTTTGAGGATTCTGGTGCATTCATTAGTTGTAAGCGACATGATTATAGGTTGAATAATAAATATTCAATTTTATCAATATGGTTTATATACCCACTTAAGTGACAGATTAGAAACAAAAGCAAAATCAAATGCAGTAATTTCTTAGTTCCATCTTCGAAAGTTTCCCTTTTTCAAATTCGATTTGTTTATGACATAATCTTGCAGTTACTTAGAAATTTTAATACCTTAATTTAAGGAGTATTTAATTGTCTACTGAACACAATTTATTTCATTGAGCTAGCATTCTTAGATTTCCAAGATTTTTAGGTTTTTTAAGTGGATTTATTGCTCTCGAGTATAGATAGAATATTCTGCGTAAGCACCCTTCATAATTTACGCTTTCATCGTTACTTAACATCATAAACTCTCAGATCAAGTAATTGTATTGGTACAATATAAAAGAAATCTTAAATCCATATGGATTCATCGACTTTCAAATGCGTGTTTTTACTATGGCGCTTAAAAGAAGAAAATGTTTATCGCAAAAACTATTACTGGATGCACATTGGATAGTATTATCTTATATTCTTATTTATATACATATAAAGTAGCAAAAAGTTACCCGACTTTATTAAGTTAATTAGGATGTACGTGAGTACGAAGTCGTAAAGTACAGCGCCATAAATCCACTGTGCTGTGACAGCCAGCGTAAATACGGACCTCTACCTACATTTTATTCTAAACCCAGCGTTTTTAAAATTATAAAGCAGTCTGTTTGTAATGTCCAAATATAAACTTTTTACTTCATTTATTTAACGTAAATTTTTTCTATATATTCGTACCTAAAACCACTTAAAAATGTATGTAACTTTTTTAGGTGTTTGTTCCAGCTAATCACCAGAAAAGGCCCTAATAGTCCAGTTTGTAAACTTATCGTATAGGCTAAACATTTCCAAGAGGCGTGGGTTTGCTTTATTAAACCTTTGCTTCTGATGAACGAAGACTTCGTAAAGGAACGAATATATTTCAAGAACAACAGCTTCCGTGGACACGTGACTTCCTCCAAATGCACTTAGCAAGCGTGTTGGATGATGAAAATTTAACCTCTATCGTTGTGAGAGTTAAATATATAGTCAACAAAGGTTGATTGGCACAAGTTCAATAATAATCGAATTTAGATAATAACCTAAATAAAAATTTCTTTTAATAAAATCAAATCGAAATAATTCGCTAAAAGTTATACATAAAAAGGTGAAAAATAATTACCTGTTTGACATAGATTAAAAATATAAATAATCGATGTTTAGGAAATAACCACCAATTCGAGAAAAATCGTGAAAACTCTAAACTAAGCGATACTTAGTGATAAAAAGATTCCTTTGTGTTATCTACAACGGTGGCGTTGTTAATTCGCACGCGAAGTCGCAGGTCGGTGCCGACGGAGGGAGGGAGGAGGGATGATGAGTTCAGCAATAACGGAATCGCTCCAATCTACCGGTCCATTGTGTTCAGGCGTATCGTTGCTAGTCGGAGGGTAGAGGTGTGGGACACTCTCCCTCTGTTGCGTGACCTACTATCATCAAACAGCACTCCCGTACAAAATACTTTACACCAGTTCATAGCGTGATTAATGTCTCCTAAATTAGTATTTAATCGCTTCCAGTCACCGCTCGTGTAGAGGCATATGAGGATATAATTTACTAAGTTTGTACCAGTTATGAACATAAATTTGTCAGCGGCATTGTATACGCGATTTTTACCACCATCATCATCCATAACGAGAAATGTTCAACAAATAATTTAGAGTATATTTAAGTATAAACAAGTTGGTGATATTATAAGTACAGATATTTATTCGTGTATTGAGTCGTGGTGGCTCAATGGTTATGAACTCGGACATCGCAATCAGATGACGAGGGTTCTAATCCCGACCGGGGCATGCACCTCTTATGCAGTTGTTCAATGCATAATGTGCATATTGTTACAATTACCACATACTTAACGATGAAGGAAAACATCGTGAGGAATCCCGCACACTGAAATTATCTTCGTCTGTGTGGTGGCCCCAATAAAGTGGCAACAGGCTCGCCCCTGTTACATGGGACCTAATCTGACCACATCTGGCGAAAAGTGGGTGTGTATTCACCTCTGCCTACTCCTACTGGGAAAAAAGGTGTGATAGTATAAAAAAAATATTTATGGACACAGAAATCACAGTGAAAATGTGACTTGCATAGTAATAAATGCAAATGAGCTACTTATGCCAATATAGAATTTCTTCCAGTTGGCCTGTGATTGGCAAATTTTATAACAGTTACAGTAAATCCGATGCACTCAACAAAAAAAAGCAAGCAAGAAGAGAGGAGAAAAAAAAACAATTTTATATTTATAGACATTAGGGCAGCGCAAAATATTGCTCTATCCTAATGTCTACCTACTTTCTACTTTCTGCCGCAAATCAGAAATGTTTAAACATCACTGTCATGTAAAGAAAGGTTGCATTTTTTGAACATCTGCGAAAGGATATCTTTGTGTAAACAGCAGAAGATATGGTTTAACGGTGTAAACGAGTGGACTGGACTTGAATATCATAAATTGAAAATATCGGCTGAAAACCGATGTGGTTTTCTTTAATCTGATCGCCAATCTTTAGTTTAAAGGAAATACCTCATAGATATGATGATTTAACTAGTAATATTACCAGGGTTAAGACGCGTAACATCTTGTGTCTCAAAGCGAAGAGCAGAATGTGGTACAGTGTATACAAACCTAAAAAGCGCCACATAATACGTGCCTCGTTTAATAGTAAGTAAACTTCTCGCTGAGATGGCGAGACGAGACGAGATGTGATACTGGAGGAGAATGTCCGGAGTATCGCGGACTGAATTTCGTACCAGCGAGTCTATACATCGAAAATTCGGCATCAAGCAGCGTATATCATGTATGATACAGTCTCGTATCCTCACCTTTTTTGGTCACGTATGCCGCCGAAGGGAGGTGGCTATTGAGCGACTTGCGGTCCAGGGAAAGGTTGAGGGTACCAGGCCACAATGAAGAACGCCCATGGGATGGACTGACCTGATAAAGGCGGCAGTAAATAACTCATCATCGTTACTACTACATGAGTGCACTAGGAAGGTGGCCATCGGAGTAGACTGGCGACATGTTGAGAAGCTTGCGACCAACACTTGAAGTGATGACCACGACCACTCTGCCAAGAGTGAAACCAACGAAGAAGAAGAAGAAACGCCGCTCTGGTTCTTTAATTACTTCGTGGAAATACAAAGTACTTGATAATAACTTTGTAGACATTTACGATTATCTCGACTATATTTTTACGATTTAAGCTAATTGCTGCTCTCATTTTGTACATACACTGAAGTGTAAACAAGATGGAGGAGGATGAGAAGATATAAAATGTTACGGACCGAAGTGGAGTTAAACACGGCTTTAATGATCAGGCTTACAGGATACTCTCAAAAGAAACGAGAGATTTTTAAATTTTATTAACTATTTTATTTCAAAATATTACCTTCTACAAAATATACTAGAATTTTTATCTAAAGAATATATTTTTTATTGCATGTGATAGCATAAATGCGTAATAGCTATGATCTAACCTAACAACATTATCGTGTCTGAGAATATGTTATATTTTGGAGACCACACTAATGTTGTAATACCCTAAGGGTTTGGTATAAAAATGAACATTCTTTTCAAACATTTCAAATCAAAATATTTTAATAAAACCCAAGTATTGTTGTTGTGGAGCAGGAATTTTGTAAAAGCTAGTTTTAGCTGATCTTAATGAAAGAATATTACCACATTTCAAGTTTCTAGGTCTGATGTCTCTAGAGATATCTTGTTGAGTCGTATATGTATTTAGGACCGTTCGTGCTAGAGACCTATTACAGAGATCTTTGTAAAATTGTGATGATAATCAAAACATCACCGACAACAGACACTAGTGAAAAAATAAGAAAATGGAAAGAGTTATTAAATACTAATTTAGTGTAAAGTAAATTACAAAGAGGTTTTACACTTTCTACATTAATTATATAAAGTCTACATGTTCTTCAAAACAGTAGCCGTTAATATCAAAGACTTGACCGGTGGAGGAAATGTATATTTACAATACACTTCCATAGCGCGGAGAGTACACTTTACTTGCAAGTTTAAGATCCTTACACAATTCTGTCTTATCCTAAAGTATATGTGGTAGAATTTGTATGATTAGTGCTTTTTGAAATCAACCTAGACATCCTTTAATTGTAATCTTCCGACATAACTGCATTGCTATATTTTAGCTTTCAATCAGGCTATGTTTAATCATCTTCGGCACTATTGACATTTTGTAATATTTATGATTAAAAACATAGTTCTATCATGATGGACGCCTTACAACAACGCCTTCTTGACATAAATTATCATAGAAAAGACTAAAGAAAGACGAAAAAAGTCTAGAGAACAAAAGGGGGCAATTACTAAGAAAGGAATAAGAATGTGTAAATAAAGTTATATGGACAAGATAAAAATAGGTCTGTTTCCGAGAAGAACAAGCTTAGACAAGGTATTTTATTACAGCCTTAATTATGGTTCAGTGGTATGCCATCGACATCTTCACACCGCTATTTAGGTGAAACGGACGCAATATACGTTAATGAGCAAATACGAATTGTTTATACAACGTTACAACGGCATGCGGGTCTCAGCAAATTAAAATTTATCTCGGCCTCTGTAATTGTAATGGAATTATAAATATTTATAAACAGATTTTTGTTAAAATAAAAATAAAAAAAAAAACAAATATTAACAAAAATTCTTATCAAATGCAAGAGTGAATTTTTCTCTTTTCTCTAATCTAAAGAGTCAAATTTATAATGTTTCAAATTTTCAAACTATTGATTATCTTTTCCAGTCGACTTAATTGAACCTGATGCTGGAGTTCGAGTCTGTTTGAATGTATTAATAATTTAATCTTAATCAATGGAAAATAAGATAATGAAATCAAATTGAAGGTTTGTAATTTATTGTATGAATGTGCTTTTCAACTTTAGTGTTCAGTGTTCTTATTTTAACCTGGAATAGCATAAGCTTTTCTTTTCAGAAATGTGTCGCCATAGCTGTAGGGGTACTCGTCTCGAAGGGCCGAGCCCCACTTTTGTGAGATTTTCATAATACAAAGATTGGTGAGAAGAATTCAGAGAAAACAGATTCCGTTTAGAGTCGAAGGATTCGTAGCATTAATGTAATATCATCACCTTCTGGCTCATCGCCGTGGGTGGAAAAGATGACGGTCCTCATCACCTTTACAATAACTAAGAAGTACGACATATAAACTTGATCTTTAGCCGTTGTAAAATTTAGTGCTTATGATGTACTTAATCTAAGGAATTTGGGTTTTATGTTTAAAAGATTTTCAAGAAGTGGGTTAGACGAATCAATTCCATTGTTATCAAATATCAGAGTCACCTATCCTGCTTCCGTTGTCACCCTACTTTTAGTTTCCGTATGACCTGGTTAGTTGTTCGACGCACTAGTTTATTAATACAGGACACTTGTTGTGAAGTTATAACTTATATTAATCACTTTGTGTATGTAGAGTATTATTATTGGTATTTTGTATTAAAACATGGTTATCTTATTCACATGCAGCTTAAATGTGTGTCAGTTTGTCGCCGATAGCTTATTGGTTTCTTGCGTAACAATGAAGTGCCAGCCAATGGAGTGAAGTTGCCGCGGAATTCCAATAGTCTATATACACTGATACCATGCATGCAATTATCATGGTTAAATTCAATTTCCATAATAATTAAAATTGATAATATTTAGAAGATTTTGAAGATAAAACAGCTGATCATATACACACATTTTCACTGATTTCCACATCGATTAGTAATAATTATACGATTGTTTATAAACAAAGCATTCACTGATCTAATTTAATTTCCCCTACAACTAGAACAGCCGGGCTGCAATTCTGTTGACTGTCGGGCTTTCACTATCTGGTCAATTAACATGAAAAGAAATGTCGGTATCCTTAAAATTAATTATCGTTAATGATCCAAGAAAAGATATAGTAAAAAAGAGGTTTAAGAAGAAGACAAACATCTTGACTGATAAATCTACAACAATGATTTCACAAAACTATAATGGTTGCCAATATTTGATAAAGAAATTTGATATCCTAAAGAAATACACGAAATTTTTTGCCAAATGGAGTAAAAAAGTGATGATACGACATGAAATATGCACTAAATATGGAATGAATAGAAAAAAGGGTATTTCTCAAGCGTCTTCCTAATTGTGAAGCTTTGTTAAATTGCGTTAATTTAACCGGACGGTTAACGAGTCGGGAGAATAATTTGAAAGTGCAGTTAAATGTGAATTTATTATTAACATGGGAGTAATTATTCTATATTTCAGATATAAATTTTAATAAAATAAATAATATACACTAGAAAAGGACATCGGTGGTATTATTTTTAGTTATTTTTGTGGGTCTAATATTCGAGTCATAAATTAAATGGCAGACGGTTTGTATTAGAGCCATTAGAGACATAAAAACGGAGCATGTGTTTAATACGACATGCAATAAAGGGGTATGCGAAGAGAAAATTTCTTCAATAGAAAATTGATTAAAAAAAAATTGAAAAAGAAAAACTTAACTGGATTTTTCTTAACTGCAGTTTTGCTATTGTTATGTTCATGATAGCAAAATGGGGTTAGATGTTTTTTGTAGCTACTCTTATGTGTAATTACTGGGGTGACAAGAATCAACATCTTCTATGTCACATATATTGTTCTAGCGCATGTTGTTATGGGCAGGACTACCACTTATCATCAGGTGAACGACCTGCTCGTCTCGTCGTTTAATTGAATAAAAAAAATCTCACACTAAAAGCCAGAAAACCCACAAAAATATTAACTCGATAATAAAGATAAATAGGGGCACCTGTACAGTGGTGTAAGAGGTCCCGCACAACAACTAAACGGGACCCATACTAACCTCAACTGCTCGTGGTATACCATGCTAATCCACAAACAAGGGTCTGGTTCCAACAAACTCGCATTGGGCCAGCGTGGTGGGAAATTGCCCAAATCCCCCCCTACAAACGACAGCTGCCGGTGCCCGGCGGTACCGGACTGACTGTTGTCCGATCGTTGTGATCTTTGGGGGAGGCCTATGTCCAGCAGTGGATGTCTATCAGGTAATGATGATGATGACATAAAAGAATTCTAATGTATGGATATTCATTTGAGATACTCGTATATATTTACACGATTTTTGTGTTGCTGTTGAGGGAATTGTAGTTTATATCTAGACAGTAACTCCCGTCAACACGCTTATCCAATGTTGATTGGTGGATATATAACCTTGGTAGCCAGTAACCGGTTTTACGGTTTTCCCAACCTGCACACACGAAACAATAGCGGTAATTTGTTACGTCAGGATAGTATTCGATGAAGTTTGCATATGAATAAGGGCGGTATTACACATTGTAAATTATGAGAGTCAGCTGAGTGGGGTGCATTAATAAGATGGTGTAGCGTTGTCGAACTAACCAGGTCAGCCGGAAGTTGAAAGAGAAGCGGGGAACAATGGCCGTGGCATCGCTTCATTTAATATATCGCCCTGTTCTTTACACGTTAAATGTCTTTTCACTTACCACTTCCGGGCAAGAAATGTATGTAACGTATACACACCATAATATATCAGTACGTCTACAGTTCTTTAATGAACTGTTTGGACCCAGTTTGATTCTGAAGGTGACGGAATTCAGAGATTCCCGAATAGCTCTGGTTTTCATCACCTGAAAATTTTATACTGATGCTGTACATTATTCATTAAAATAATGCAGTGTGAATATGAGAATGTTTACGTCCAAATAAACGACCATAAATACAACTTATGCTACTAACAGTTCAAATAGAATATTTAGCAGCAAAATTGATATCGAGCGCGCAGTATTTTATCTCATCCGCCATGATAACTATAAATGTGTTTCCGGTATGTGTGTACGAGTAAGTAGCAATACCACATGTGAATATATTTATTTAGTCTTGATTTTATATATTGTAGTATAATTTTTTTTTCACTGGTAACTCAAAAGGGCTTTTATATTTATAGCACTGACTGCAATTCGACGAGAACTCTAATAGGAACTCTTCTTCCTCTTGCCCTTCTCCCAGCTTTGTGAGGTCGGCACAGTATGTACTTCTCCTCCATATCCCTTTATCAGCCGTCATATCTGAATTCACACTCTTCTTACACATGTCATCTTTCACACATTCCATCCACACTTTCTTCGGTCTTCTTCTACCCTTATAACTTTAGTAGTGACTATTATTTCTAATAAAAACAAAACATATTTACATTGTAGTTGCATTATTAATAAGCTTATTAATATTAAGACTAAGAAAAGCTCTATAAACTAGAGACTATGTATTAGAAGTATCATTATCATCGTCATCAGACGATAGATGTCTACTGCTGAACATAAGACTACTCCCAAAGATCTCCACATACAGTCAACATGGCCTCTAGTACTGCTGGGCACTAACGGCTATCGTATGTAAGGGTTCATATGCGGGATTTACACCTTTTCCCACCACACTGATCCAATGCAAGTTGGCTGGCGCCAGAGCCTCGTTTGTTGATCAGCAGGTAAGTTTGGCTTGGGTCCCGTGATTAGTTGTGCGGGATTCCTTATATCCCGTTAGAAGAATAGTTAGGGTTATATTAGAAATATAGTTAGGGTTAAATATTTCAGTACATATTATACTATTAGCACTGATGAATTAATATTAGAAAAAAGGTTGTTTCTTTAACATGTACTCAAACAATTATTTATGGTAAGTCTTTTATGAAAATCCAAAGTTAGGAATACAGGCAAGTCTTTAACTGCTGCCAAACAGTCTAAAAATATTACTGTGACAAGCAGTTTACAAATATTCTGATTTGTAGAATGCTGTAGGTAGTAAAATAATAAGGGTAAAGAAATTTACATTAATAAGGCTGTAAGTGCAATTTGGTGTTGTATGAATATCCTATATAGCCACTACTTACCATCACAAATAAATCCATACAATCAAACAGATTGGATCGCTATTCTATGAGACAGAAAATAAAGTAAAGAAAAAATATTAAAAACTTTACTGTATACAGTACAGTAGTAAACACTTGTTATGCCTTTGATCAAGTTTTTTTTTTCTCTTTCATACGTCTATTTGTTCGTCTGTATGTACAGTCGTAATTTTTACACTGGTGTTGCCGACTTAACACACGGACGTCATCCCTGTTGTTAATTTGTTTGCGGGACAGTGCTTTATTGCAAGTTCACATGTTAAATTCCACTTCATCGTCGTTAGTAATTTAAAAAGTAACTTATGACGGTACTTTAACTTAACAATGATACGAAAAATTTCGACGGTTGTGTTAACTTATTGGATTTGTACAGCATCGGTGACGGCTAATTTTACATTTACATATGATTGTAAGTATTCTCTGTTTACTTTAATATTTAACATAAGATAAATATAAATTATAGTATATCTAATTAAAATAAATTAGAATATTAATAAATATTTATCCTTCCTCATACGATTGTTAAGTACTAAATTTGTTTTTGTGGGTGTAAGGGGTCCCACGCAACAACGCAATGGACCCAATCTAACCTCACCTGTTCGTGTTGCACCCTGCTAATCAACAAACGAGATTCTGGCTCCCACCAATCCGCATTGCGCCGGCGTGGTGGAAAAGGCCCAAATCATCCGAAATGAACCCTTACAAATAACAACCCCTAGTGCCCGGCGATGCGAGCAGCGCAGAACCAATCGATGTGGGATTCTTTAGGGGAGGCCTATGTCCAGCAGTGGACGTCTATTTGCTGAGGATGATGTTCCAAGTTTTGGTGAAATTTGATTTTAATAATTTCATCTTGTATAAAATCATACCAGAATTAATCTTTTCATTGCGACTATACGAGCATATTGCTCTAACCATTAGGCTGGCTGGTTAGAGAGTGCGGACTTCATTCCGAAGGCAACGGGTTCGAAACTCGGCATGTACGGATAACTTTAATATTTAAGTTATGTACATTTGTCAACTTTAGTAACAACAGCAAAATACAAACGGTGAAGAAAAACATCGTGAGGAAACCTGCACATGACTTAGAATTAATTCTAAGGTGTGTGTGAAGTCACCAATCCGCATTGGGCCCGCGCGGTGACTATGTCCCATCTCCCTCATATTGAGGGTAGGCCTGTGCTCCAGCAGTGGGGACGTAAATCGGCTCTTGAGCATGATATTAATTTTGTGGTAAAGTTTGTGTATAAAATGTCATCTCAATAATAGTAAATAAACTAACGTAGTTACATATTGAAAGACAGATAGAAATTTTTTAATAGCCTACCTATCATATCCTTATCTAACGAACAATTTCATCCGCTGCACCTTACTACCACTGGTGGAGGTTCTCTGTTGCCAGAGACCATCTAGGTAGGTTTTGCCGCCAAGCAGTAGTGTGCGAACATTACTGTTTCGGTTTAAAGGACACTGTAGCTAATGAAATCACGAGGGTAACTAGAGCTAACATTTAATATCTGGAGCTACGAGCAAAATGTGGTGCTGGGTACTTCATCCTAACAAGCGCTACCTTCTTATGAACAGGCGTATCGCTTACCATTAGGTGATCGTCCCGCTCATCATCTCCGAAATTTCCATAGATTTCACTTAATTTTTTCATATCAACATTGCAGATGCTGTGCGTTGTAAGGAACATATATGTCAACATGGATATAACTACGAAACTTACTATCGAGTGGATTCTTCTGATCGTCGTCGTTTGAAATCTGAACCGAATCTCGCTTTCGAGATGCATCTTGCTATACTAGCTGCTAGTAACGGCCACATCTTACTATCAACTGTAGCTCAACCTACTGCAACTGATCCCGTATATGAAATAGGTTGGAAATTCATACATTTATTTTGTTATAAGATCAAATAGTACTCGCTGTTAATCAGATAACTTAAATATTATTGGTGATGGGTCTCTGTTGTCAGAGGTCATCTATTTTTGTATCAACACAACGTCTATTTCTGAAACTCGTTGGTAATGAAATTGTAGATGTAACGAGATCCAATATCTGCCCCAATTTGATGAGAATAGTGTGGTGTATATCTATTGTTACATTGTTATGGGTTCGTCTCATCGCACACTTTTTTTATAATCGATGGCCGATATTTAACAATTGGTTAAAATTTGCTTTCGGGCACAGTTATCGGCGGAGGTGGCAACAAGTTCACGGAACTGCGACGTAACTTCAGAAGAAACGCTCGTGCTTCTTACAAAACTGTCGGTATCCTGTCGCCGATAGAATTCCGAGCGTTTTACATTAAAATATCTGAAGGTGAGGAATTTCTACGATTAATTAAAGGAATAGTTACATCCGATATTTCACACTATGATGGTATTGTAGCATGTTTGTTGGTTCGTCTTTCCCTTTCTGAAGATAGACTTTGGGTTCCAGCTATGAGAACACTAAGTGTTATTAAGTATCTTGCTCCTGTCACCAGGGACCGTCTAGGTAGGTACTACCACAGCACCTATTTCCGCCGCCAAAGAGTAGTGTGCAAACATTACAGTATTCCGGTTTGAAGCTCGCTGTAATTACTGGGGTAACGAGATTAAACATCTTATGTATTAAAGCTTCGAGCGCAATGTGGTGCAGTGTATACCATTCTAACTAGCGCCACGTCGTTATGGGTAGGCGTATCACTTACCATCAGGTGAATGTTCTCGTCTCTTCGCTTAATGAAATAATAAAAAAAAGTGTACTAATCGTCCCTGTATCAACTAGTTGGTGTCTATTGAGGTTCTTAAATACATTATTGGGATTGTGACAACAGTCGTGCATGTCCTAACCAAAGAATGTATATCCAAGAATCGGTATTTATATAACTTCATGGTATTTCTAGATGGCTTGATAGAATTTGGTAAGGAGGGCGAAGTTCTTCCCGTTATAAGTTACAATGACGTCGATCCGCTGCCTATCAAATACTTCAGCTTCGCCGCATGGAATGGTGTCGAGGCGAAGTTTTTATACGACTGTCCATCACCGACCGATAATGGTACAAATGGTAAGTTAAAATGGTGATTAAAAGGAAAAAAATAATATTTATGATATTCTTTGTCTTTTTTATTTTTGACATAATTCTTTTAAATACTCTAGCAATATCAAAGGAAAGTTACATTATTATTACTGGGCTAACGGGACTTCACATCATATGCCTCAAACTGATGATCACAATGTGGTGCTCTCTATAACATTCAAACCAGTACAACGTTGTTATGGGCGGGCGTATCATTCACCACCAAGTCTTACCCGTCTCGTCGCTTCGTACAATAAAAAAAAACAAAGATATTATTATTTGCAGTTCCAACACCTAATTCAGAAGTTGTTGAACGCAAGCTATCAAACTCCGATAGCTTGAGGACTACCTTGCTGATGGGGAGGATGCCGCAGATAGCGCCATCACAGAACATGAACGTGAAGTTAGGCATTAAAGTAACCAGCTTGCGATACGACGCTCTAGAAGCTAAACTATCTACTGGATTGGCTGTCTTCATGGTATGTGTTACTATATGATTTTACATTATTAATATTTATATTATTGATATTTATTGCAAGAATTAATTATTATTTTTATTTTATTTTTTTTATTTTAATCTCTTGTCTTTTATTGAGCATATCCAAATGCCATATCTTCATCGTCGAGACTTAAGACTTAAATTCTTTAGGGTTAAAGTTATTTTATAGTTTTGCTTATTTGTAAAAATATTTCTAATGTTTATTGAAACTAATTAATATAATTTAATATTTTTAAGTGTAAAGTTAATGTAATATAAAAATAAAACTTGATGTTTAGTAAACGCTTATTATGTATTGAACCCTTAAAAAAGAAGTTTGAAAGAGTTACACTTAGAAATTCAAATAAAGGACTTTCTTATTTACTTTTATACAATTTTATACAAAATGTTCCCTGTATATTAAATAACTTGCTTTTTATACTAACTTCTCTTAATTATTTAAGACTAAATTTTTACAGCTTTAATCTCAAGAGGTAAGAGAACAAAGGATATAATTATTTGTAAGGTGATTAAAGTTTTCGGAAACAGGAATCAACAATTTATTACTTCTTGAAGTTATATCCGAAGTGAAAATAGGAAATTATAATATTTTTATAAGGCCACAGTATCTTTATGAGTTTTATTAGTATTGTAATAAAAATAACGGTTTTATTACAGAGCTGGGTAGACGATAGCATGGCCTGGAATCCGAGCAAGTTTAATGGAACAACGAGTCTATCATTTCGTCAGGGACAAATCTGGAGGCCGAGTTTCTTTGTTTTTAAGTAAATCTATGTTTACTTACATTGTATTCAGATGTAGGCCAGCGCTCCTCTGCGAGAGCTTTCGACTTTTTGTTACATATTGTTCGGTGCATTTGCTGTAACTTTTGTTTCTTTAAGTCTAAGAAGCACTAATTTAACAACACATTAAGTTTTTTATAGAACATAACTTAAATATTAAATTATCAGTAATGTGTCATAATTAGTAACTTATAAATATCTATAACTACAAGAGAAAATAAGTTTTTTTTTGTCTTGATAACAACTTTTTCAAGTTGTCGGTTTATTTAAAAAAAATCAAACTATACCTATATAAATTTACTTTGTAAATTAGTTATATAATTGATAATTAACGTGTTAAATATTTCAATGCGATCTTTTTTTTTTAGTTCGGACGACTTGGGTATGTTGGAGACGCAAAACCCAGATCTTATCTGGATGGTTTATAGCGGCGAAGCCGTGTTTCATTTCCAGACCACGTTACATACATGGTGTTTTGATGACACCACTACGTTGAACAGGTTCCGTAAAACAATCTTTAAAAAACTGATATCTCTAATGCCAATATATTTATCTGCGGTCGGACTGTATAAGAAATATAATTTTAATGGCGGAATTGAGCCAATGTTAATGACTATGGTTTTAGGTCTTATCCTACTACCTTGGGTACATTAAAAGTTTAAATATTTGTACAAGCTCACTAAAAGGCATAAGGCACTAAAGCAATTAGTATATAACTTGTAACGGGTTCTGCAAAATAACTCAAGGAGCCCAAGCCAACCCTACCTGCTCGTAGTGCACCCTTCTAATCAACAAACGAGGCTCTGGCTTCCACCAACCCGCACTGGGCCATCGTGGTGGGAATGGCCCATATCTCCGCTTATGAAACTGTACAAACGTGGAGATCTTTGGGGGCCTATGTCAAGCAGTGGACGTTTATCGGCTGATGATGATGATGAACAGAAGTATAGTCTTCTATCTATGATATCACAAAGAAATCCGGTAGAAAAGGAAAGTACAGAATAAAATAATATTCTGCATACAATGTTTAACAATAAGGCAGGGGCATAGTTAAACATTGTAGTAGAATGAGTTGATAGTAAGTATATATACACAACAGCACATTGCTCTTGAAGGGATGTCTCATTATTCCAAATTTTTTTTAGATATATTGTTGTTTAAGTCGTAAGAAAGTAACATAAGCTTTCGACTGCTTGCCAGTAAAATTACATGATATATTGTCATGAAAATTTTAGTCATAAAAATATTAAAACAAAATTGTAGTAATAAAAAAATATTTTCAGATGGCCTCGAGATGAGTACAGATGTGTTATAGCAATTCAACCTTGGGAGGATCATGAAAAGATATTCCTTTCTGTTCCTACAAAAGAGGAAGTGGAAGGTGTAAGTATAAATATCATTTCATCTTATGGCCACTGTTGGACACAGACTTAACTGCAGTTTATTAATATCAATACACTACTTTAACCATATTATTATTTTACTGGTAGTAGGTCTATAGTAGTAATTCTCACTTGACTACATCTACATGTACAACTGTGTTCTAGTTTTTTTAGTAGCTAGTAAATTTAAAGAAGTAACGAGGCTTCAGTCAGAAGATATAAAAGTGATGGTAAATAACTTAGGACTAGGTGAATGTGAACAATATTTTTTAAGTTAATATTTGCTCAACAAACTTATTATTTTTTTAATACAGTTCACCGATATTGATGAGGTTATTCGGAATGAATGGGAAATCAACGTGAAGCAGTACGTGGTGTCCAGTAAATTGAGGAGCTCTGACTACACCAACGGAACTAACAGCAACTACAATGTAAGAAGCGACAGACTGCTGATTAAAATTAATCTGAAGAGAAGCGCTTCATCTTACAATATCGTGTTTTACACACCACTACTTGGTGAGTTAGAAGACGAATATCAATCTTTTATTTATTTTTTTATATTTAATCTCATTTTGATCCATACATGACGACTCGAAGACTACGTAATGAAAGTCGGGGGCTTAGGCCAGCCCCCGTCGCCGACAACTCAATTCGGAGCCTATTCTGCCGCCAAACAGTAATGTGCAAACTGTGTTCTGGTTCGAAAGGTGCTGTAGCTAGAGTACTTACTTGGTTAACAACATATCATCTTACGTCTCAGGCGGCAATGTGGTGCAATACGTCATCCTAACTAGCGCCACGTTGCTATGGGAAGGCGTATCATTTATCTATCTATTGCTTAATTGCCTTAAGAAAAGGATATTCAAATTAGTAAAATATGTTGAATGTTTATGCAAAGGGAAAAATATCTAAAATATGCAATATATACGAAACACATATAATGTGTAACTATGTAGGGATCAAGATAATAGTCTTTACTCTCTTTTTTAAGAAATCTAAGGAGTGACAGGCACGGATATCAAGAGGAAGAGATTTCATTGTATTTCTCAAAGGATAATGTCATGTCAACATCCAACCGAACACCATGGTGTTTATTATTGCTGATATCAACGAACAGAATTTTCATCTTTCAGATTTCATAAATATATATAATAAATAATTTACGTTTTATTTTAGTTCTCGTATTCTTCGTACTAATGTCGTTTTGGTCGGAACCACTGAAAATGGATCGCGTGTGGTTTTACGCGGGAAGTACAATTGTAATTTGCTTGGGCCTTTGCTACGTAGACTACTTGATACCCTGCCACACTATACCTTCAATATGTAAGTCTTTTGATATATCTGTACCTAAATTTTTACGGAAAATAATATTTTATGACTACACTTAATAACTCTCAACAACAACAGTGTAATTTTGTTGTCGTGAGTACTTTGGGGATAGGTTTATTTATCTCTCTACTACTAATTTCATTTTCCTTTTATATGTACGAAATAAACTATACATACTATGTGTGTCATATTAAATTACTATAAAATCCTTGCAATCCATATGAAGTAAAAAATATATTATTATTTAATTTGTATATAATTAAGTTCGCGAATAAAGTACTCATGATAAGTAAGTCGAAATTGTCCTAGGGATTGATTTTTTGGTGAGATGACAATCAAATGTAATAGACAAGTCTACAAAAGTAACGTATTCTCTTGCAAAAAAGAGAACCGTAAAAAAATAAAAAAAATCTGTAGAAGTTATCATCATCATCCGATAGACGTCGACTGCTAGAAATAGGCCTCCCCCAAACAACTTCATGTTTGTAAAGGTTCTTATGGTGGGATCTAGGCCATTGTCCACCACGCTGGCCCAATGCGGGATGGTCGAAGCCAGAGTCTCGTTTGTTGATTAACAGGGTGCACTATGAGCAGGTGAGGTTGGCTTGGGCTCATTAAGTCGTTGTGCAGTTATTAATAAGTGCAAAATGAATAATTCTTATTTTCTCTCCCTCAGAATCAAGTATATTTTAGAATTTTCAAAAGTTCAACTTGGTATATTATTTCGACTCCATGGCAAAATTCAAAATCGACATAAGATAAAACGAAGGAAATTTGTCAAACTTTATCCAACGATATTTAACGATTTCAAACAAAAATATGTATTAGATTCAGAAACTTCAATTTATACTATATATATATATATATAGGTAACATATATAAAATTAAATCGCATTTAATTAATTTTCAGTAGTTCTGTATACAACGGTGCTCATCGGCGTACTAATTGCACTAATAGTACATGTGCTGCTAATGACTGCAATGGCGGAGAAAATATGCCAGAAACCTTTCATTAGCGCAATTTTAATCCAACGCTGGTTAAGAGGATTGTACTGTTTATCCGAAATGAAGGTATACATGAATTGTAACAATGCTACAGTTTCGTATATATCCATTCATATATTTTCTTTATCGACAGTGGTTAACCGCTCGATCTAAATTTGATCAGCCGTTAAACATAAGATGAAGAAACCTATTAGCTCAGACTATTCTGTCCCCCATATGCAGTAAGCCAAAATAAAATACTGCCTTTATGGAAGCAGATTTAAAGGTCTAATCAAGTGGATTCCAAAGACTTAACCATCAACCAAAGTTCACTAGATCTGACCCTAGAATCGTATAAGATACTTCAGTGTTGCAACGCAAACAGCTTCTGTTCTACAGAAGCGATCAAAACTACTTTCTTATTCGATAATTATTGTCGTTAATCATACGTTATCAACAAGCATCTGTATCGCAGAAGAAGTTTTAGTATTATTGATAGAATATCATCTAGTGATCAAATTTATGATAATGATCATAAATTTATCTAAAGATCTTCTTGAGCTTAAAAGTTACAAGTCCACTATACCTTATTGATGTAAATTTTGAAGATTTATTCGATGATTATTGAAACTTATTTGCATTGCAGACATGTAAAATCTACGAGACTATAGGCGAAAGAAATTTGATAGCGGAAGACGATGACTCTGGTGTTTGTATTGCACCAAGGATAGGAAACGTCGAAGAAATGGAGTCAGACACAGTAGTGTATAACGAGAGACGGGATGTCGCTGAAGTGTTGGATAAAACATTGTTTTTTATATATTCCATAGCTATTGCTATAATGCTTATTCTACATTTCTAGTTAAGTAGTATAATAAAGTAAAAATAGTGTAATTAACTAGTACTTGATTAACTAATAAAAAATCTATAAGAGATAAGTTTTAATTCATCGCGTTCGTTTATTAGAACTATAGTACTACTAACTTAGTAACTAAGTTAAGTTAAAGTCATTAAAACAGCTATAAGCGATTTATCTATCAATATAAGATATTTCCACATGTAGAGACTCATCCCGATGTCTCTGAAACCATAAAGCTTAGAGACTTGAAATTTGGTAGGAATATTCCTGTTGCCGAGTATAGGTTATCTAAGAACAGATTTTACGAAATGTTACCCTCAAAAGGGGTCGCGGGAGTGTTAATAACGGGAAGAGGTCCGGTAGATGGCAGGTTGCGGTCGGGCGGGAATATTTCTGACAAATTCCTAGTCTAAATTTCAAATCTACGTCTATATAACGGCCAGTAAATCCGGTGGGGAGCAGGTAGTATCTTTATACATAGAAACCGCTTTTTTATATTATTATAAGCATGGGCATGATACCATATATTACAGGATATTGAAGCCATTGGTAGCGGATGTATGCTCACTTAGCTGTGGTTTTTATCTGTGGACATCACTCTTCTTGCTGTTTCTGCAAGTTACTGTTAGCTCCCAAAATAGTCAGGATTCTTGTCCAACGTGGAAATGTTCCTCGGCAGAAGTCCTCAGTAATGCTGTTATTGTGGCACGTTTAAGAAATAATAGTTAAGATTTGAAACAATTTTGTCAACTAAACTCCGTTATATGTAGCTGAGGAATCTTTCGAAGGCCTTCTATGGTACAAAGCTAACTTGCTGCTGCGACATAGAGGTAATCAAACCATTCTTGTGACGAGGGTTAGAAATCAGCTGTAAGCTTGAAACATTTTTCTTCCGTATCTTAATATTCTTCGTTTGACACAAAAGATCTTTGTTTTTATTTGGGAAACAAATGGGCGCTGTTAAAAGGAAACGTATTTAAATAGAACTGTGGCTGTAAAAAAATCTGTAACGAGGATTTGTAACGGCTAGCTTTTTAAGGCAATGTTTTTATACATCCAACAATGGCCCATTGTTATATAAATGTTTGACCTTGCCTCCTGGCGTTTCCCGGGCCGCGTCGAGGTTGTTTTTACTTATAAAATAAAAACAAATTTTTCAGTTAAAACAATTGCCCTAAAGAAGTGAAACATCAAAGCGTTTATTTATAAAAAAAGCTGATCTCTTGGAGATATTTTGGGCTAATATAACAGATTACAATACTTTTAAAATTCCTTTGTGTATTAAATATAAAATAAATATATGTTGTCTCGCTAAGGAACCTTTAGAGGAACAGTTAATGCATTGTATATGTAATATATTTTAAATTTGTTATAAGGAATTAATAAATAAATAAATCTGTCGCTGTAGTAGTTTCAGAGGGTTGATCCCTAATGAGACGAGACAAAAACAATGGCTTTAATGAATATGTATCATCTATCAATACACAATTGGCCAACATGGTGTTACTCTCTCTTTGTGTTGGCTGGCCGGGAGCTCCAACGAAGGGCACGATTGTTTATGTATAGAAAAGTACTTTATCTTACATATGTAATAATAAATAGAGAGATATTATTTTGAAATGAATTTATTCTCAAAGATACAAAGTTGAAGCTGTGCTAGTGAAAAATCTCATCAAAAAATCAGTTTTAAAATGCAATATGCGTCTACCGCTGTTAAAAAATTCAATACCATTGAAGCAGTGCCATGTCCACTTGTTAGGACGGTCGTTAAGCCAAACAATTTCCAACAATATCCCATACCATCTTCTCAATCTGTTACAACGTCACTGAAAAGATATTGTCTAATTTCTTTCTAAAACATGAAGTCGTAAGTATCATATCAATAAATATTTTAGCTACAAACCATTTCCGATTAATCAATATTCAGTAAATGATGAATTGTGATAACTGTGAATACCCTGACCTTCATAAATCGACAATTGCATCATATTAATATTGTTACGACGACCGTTTTACAATATAAGTGTAGTAACTAGCTAAACGAGATCTCGAAACCCTACCAGCCCAAGATTGAACCAGGGACCATCGTCTTATAAGTGGTTAACAATTGCACAATGGAGATCTCCATGGACTTAAAGACTGGCTAACGTAATTATTATATTACATATTTTTGTTAGTGACTGCTGAAGAAACAAGGGAAGAATAGCAGATGAGGAGCAGCATCGTGTTTGCTGGAGTTACTGCTCTCTCTGGAACATATGACGAAGTACAGATAAGTTATGTAAGAAACACTCTTTCACAATCCAAAGCCGGATATAAACAATTAGATTTCGATATGATGAAATCCTAGTTAAGCTTTTAAAGTTCAAACCAGAAGAACGGATATTTAAAGATATCTTCCCTATACCAAGAAAAAATAAATCCTTCATCAGAAGTTAATAATGTCTTGTTGCTAAGAAGTGTAGTTAATCCAATTTTTGGGCTAACTAGACCTTCATATCTTAGATTTGCACACTGACAATTACTTATATAAATAAATGTAATGACAATGGATTCGATTTCATATATGACAGTATTAATAACTATTAAAGTCTAAGAATATAAAAAATAGATATAGAACAAAGGTAAGACCTTAGTTTGGAAGCTATTTTTACAATTTACTGAATATTTCCTTTCTACCATATAGCCTGTGTTATTGTGTTTCCTGTGACAAACTGTTCTATTTGGGATACAATATTTTAACTGTTCTCAATCGAGAAACAACAGTAGTCCCGGTTTGTTAGTTTCGATTGTATGAGATTGGACGCTTACAATATCTCACCATTTTTCACTGGTCCCAATTACGAACCGAATTCCGCACGCCCTCAACAATAATAGCTCCTATGCCTTCGCACTCCATAGTTACGAATGACGGAAATAAATTCAACCATTTTATATTTCACGCGGGGTTTCACAGTCGATTTAATGTTTACTTTACATAAACATGAACAAATGTATCCTGATCATTTGTAATGATTTCAACAACTGATGCTGTCTTTGTTGATGAAGATTATGTCTATTTTTTAATTAGTAAAGTACATTACTATATTTAAGCTCGAATAGTGCTAAAAATAATGCAATTGAGGAGATAATGATACTTAACATCTTGTTTAAAGGCGGAGAGCATATGGTGTATTTAAATTAGGGCACTTAGGTAAATATTCTGCTCGCCTATAACAAAGTATGCATAATCATTAAATATATTTGTAGTTGTTTAATAAATTGATAAGCTCCATATAAAATCTTGTTTCATACAATAGAGCTCAGGTGTAAGGAGCACACAAACAGTTGTGAACGAAACCAATCCTGGGTAAGTAGGTCAAGAAACTTGAAGCGCGTGCAGAATGTGTCTACGTCATACGGATTGCAGCACTTTGCGAGACGGGAACAAATACTTGTTGCCTTGTATTTCTTTTACGAAGCTCGCTCAGGAATTAACGAAAGACAAATTGTTAGACTTGTCACGGGACACTTTAGCGCTCCCGCTTCAAGCGGGACAAAGTGAAATGACAGTGGCACCTTTGTACGTATTCGTGTCAACAAACACCCCCCGGGTATCGTGTTCTCAATTGGTTGCAACTGTTCACATTTTAACAGGATTTTTCTATTGTTCATAAAACTGCTAATGGCGGAATGATTAGCTATTTTATCCACGTTGCGCTGTAAAGTAGCTTTTCCTGTTACTAACCAACGTATTAAAGGGGTGGTAATGGTAATTACCATCAGATTGGGTCGGCTTTTGCTCAAAAGGGTACACAAGTTGAAATGATTATAAGTTATTTAGTAGAAAAAGAAAACCCTGTATTCAGATCTACTTCTTTAAGAATATAATGAGTATACGTAAATCTTTCCATCTCAATCTGGAGAATTCTAATTGTTGGAAATCTTCGAAGAGTTATCATAATGTAAATTTAGTGTTGAAAGACCATACTTTTTAAAGGTTTGGTGAACTTTAATAAACTTGATCTGTCGCTGACTGTATCTCTTGTGTAAAGTGGAAGTTTCAAGAGTTCGCGACCTGTGAAGTGCAATTCATCGTACGCGAAGAGACTGCTGCGCCCCTCGTCTTCCTGACCTATTTGTACCCTTTATTTTGTTGCACTCTCCAACAAGAAATCCTTTGTATTAGTAATACTATAAACAGTATGTCTTTTTTGATGTGTATATATATTTTAGATATAAAATATCCCAATGACAGAGAAATTCAAATATGTTACGATCTTCAAAGGAAAATATAGAAATAGCAGTCTATGTGACGTTAACCGATTTTTTTTAAGTGTACACATCTTCCGGTTTGAAAGGCGCTGTAGCTAGTGTAAATACTGAGGTGATAAGACTGAACATCTTATCAGGTGACCGTCCCGCACGTCTCATCACTTAATTGAATGTAAAAAAATATTACATATGTTCCTACAGTAATTGAATGATTGCTTCGAGGTTTTAGATCGGTAATAAAAAAGTTGATATTTTTATGGGCTTTCCTATATGATTGAGAGGTTCATGTTCATTGAGGATTGAAGTCGTAATAATAAATATTCTGTGAAATGTTATATACGATAAACGAAAGTGAGCATGACAATGAAAATGTGTTAATATATATATCACATGATTGAATAGTTTATATATGACATGATAGAATAGTATACCTACAAGTTGATAGAATAATATGTTTGATCCCCATTTCATCCAGTGATTTACTGATACTAGGATTACTGGTAGTAAATCCTTGTTGCCAAAGATCGTGTAGGTACGTACCACCGCAGCTTCTGTTTCTGTCGCCCAAGAGTAATGAGCTAATATTGCTGTATTCCGGTTTGAAAAGCTTTGTATCTGGTGAAATTGCTTGGGTGATTAGACTTAACTTCTTATGTCTCAAAGAGGCGAGCACAATGTGGTGCAGTGAATACCATTCTAATATCATTCTTACGGTCAGCCGAAAGTCCTGTCTAATTCGTTGGAAAAAAAAGAGGATGTCAGTTGAATAATAATAAATAAAGAAATTGCTTTCATATTAAAATGCGGTCTTGTCTCTGTTATTGTTACTATTTATTCTTTTTATACAAATAATATGAAAAACATAGTGATCATAAAAATACGTACAGAGGCAAGCTTAACTCTGGTAGAGTTCCTTTCTGTTAAACCTTAATGAGCTGAGGATTTCCAATGCTTTATAAAGAATAAATTAAAAGAAGATAGAAAATACGGATGTTTCAAAATTACCTAAGGAGTGATATTCCATTAATTATCAATATCATTATCACAATGAATCCATTCAAAACCAATTTCGTTCTTTTTCTAGTAAAGAGTTGGCTATAAACAAAACTTGGATCATCATCATCAGCCGACAGACGTCCATTGCTGGAAGTAGGCCTTCTCCAAAGATCTCCACATCGATCGGTACTGCGCTGCTCGCAATCAGGTGCTTCCCGCGACCTTCACCAGATCGAAGCAGCTAGCAGGAGGCGTACCAACATTGCGACTTCCGAACTAACACACTATGACTTGGACACACAATTACATATTCTCCTACAAAGGGATATTTTCATTAGATAAGGTCTCTACTTCCGGAAATTATCTATATAGCACTTTTCAACGTATTACATCTTTATATAAGATTCTTGTGTATTTAAATTTTTTTTATTTGTTGCATTGCATCGTGCGCTTGTTCTTCTTCGCTTCTTTGTGTCTGAAGATCTGAACTTCTTCGCAAATATTTTATTATTAATACTATAGTTTTATACATGCATAGTTAATAATGAATCTCTTGTCTATGTTTAATGACTATTACTCATTTAATTAGTCTTTACCTGTTTAATATATAAACAATTTTATATAATAAATTTAGTACTTACTTTTTTACTTTACTTCCTTTAGATATGAGGAATACGATTTGAGGAGGAGCTGATATACTTTATTTATTAATAATAAGTTCAATTTACTCTAGTAATATAATAATACTCTAGTTTAATTTTGTTGTTCTGTTAGGTTTATTATCTTCTGTATATATTGATTTGTTTTTGCAGAATAGTGTTCAGTCGCACTGCTGATAAATAATGATGATGTTCTCTTTTCTCAATAACCATATACACTGCGACGTATGAAATAGCATGAAAGACGAAAATGCGAGAAGTCACAGTTAGCAATACTCCGGGAAAGTGCCGAGTGGGCAAATAGGTCAGGAACCGTCAAGTTTGCAGTTTGTCTCTGTCGATTATGAATAGTAGCCGCTTCATACAGCGAACGCTTTTTCTTATTCAACAGAGCCACGAGATGAGTGGGAAGTTCATCTGATAGTAAAAGCTAGTTAGCATGATATACACTTAACACATTTTACTCTTCGCTTTGAAACACAAGAAATTAACCTTCTTTAATCATCATCGTCATTTCAACCGACGTTAATTGCTGAGTACAGGTCTCTAATACTAGTTAAAATTAGCTTATTAACAGCCAAATAACGCCCACTCCTGGGATAGGCTTCCCTCAAGGGTCTCCGCTGTGATCGGTTCTGCGTTGCCCTCAACCAGCGATAATAGGACCTCAGTGATTTCATTAGCTACAATTCACTTCAAACTGGCACAAAGTAATGTTTACACACTGCTGTTTGGTGTTAGATATAGATGTATAGAGTTGCAGTGGTATCTACCCAGATGGTTTCCAGGAGCAGAGACCTACCCACTAATACAAATTTCGGGGTATCTCAAATAATAATATTTTATATGAATATTCAATACAGTTTAATCATAATACAGTTTAGTGAATTATAATAAAATTTCGTGTAAGTTAAGTAACTAACTTTACACTTGAACATTGCAGTCAACTAGATCTGGGTAATTGCAGTATAGATTTTTATCGTCCCAATAAAGGTTGCTGGGACATTTGAATTTATGGACGACGTATTTTCCGTTTGAATTTAATATGCACATGAAGAAAGAAGTGCAATCTTCAGGATTTGCTGTTAGCCCTTCCGATTTGCAAACAGATGAAGCGACGGTGGTAGCTTCTACTGTACTTTGAGCTGAAAAAGCGGTAAAACAATCATTACCGTATATATCATGTTTTTGTAATCAACTATGAATAATTATGTGAGGCTAGTTAGGTTGTTTACACAGTAAATCATTCTTGTACTTAGAGACTTAAGATTTGTGTTTTTTTTTTATTCCACAAAACAACTAGACGAACGCGACGTTCAACTGATGGTAAGAGATGCGCTTGCTTTTAACAACGTGGCGCTAGGTAGGATACATACAGCACCAGATTATGTTCGTCATTTTTAGATAAAAGATGCTTAGTATTATTAACTCAATATTTTCACTAGCTATAACGCTCTTTGAACCGAAACACAGTAATATTTGTACATTACTACCTTGCGGCAGAAATAGACGCTGCGGTGGTACCTACCTAGACGGTCACCGGTAACAGAGACCAACTATCAGTAAACTGTTATTTAGTGTCCAGTATATAGTTTATGATGTTAAGAGGTTTACTCAGTGATCAGAAGTATTATCAATATCTACCACCACTATATTCAGAATCTTACATCATAAAAATATTGCTGTATTGTAGCTTTTGACATTCATATGTTGACAGCCATAATATAGAGTATATCCCATACGTCATGAATGCTCTAGCTGTCATGAGCTGGGCCACCATGCTTCAGCATTTTTGACCTTATTGTCACATAACTCAAGTGAAATTGTAGTCTACTGGACTACTAGTTAACTTTGAGAAATAATAAAGAAGGGATACGAAAATTTATACACGTACTTGTAGATTGTGTGCTTGATGAGGTAGTTTGTTTAATCGTTGTAGTCGCTTTTGGTGTAGTACTAGAAATTGTAGTGGTATTTACTGGTGCAGCAGAAGTAGTGGTAGTAGTAAGCGTTGAATTATCCCATTGGTTACCTAAAGCTTTGTTAACGGATTGGAGTAATGGGAACTTCCCGGTACCACAAACGTTACGAAAATCATCAGTCTCTATACTCCAGATCATGATCCCGCCGATGTTTTGTTTGAGACCATATTCAACTTTTGCTGTCAGAGATGCAGTGTCCTCGTATGAAACCCAGTTTCTCCCCTGTACTGCGTATGGGACCTTTGCCAAGCTGTCGTACTTTAAATTCCAAGACTGCGTTCGGAGCATGTCGCAAAACTGTTGAAAGATAATATTCCTGTCATTTCATTTAACTATTAATAAGTATTCAATAATACTTTATATCAAATCTCTTCTATAATCTAAATAATTTTAATAAAAGTTGCGATAGGCTAAGAAAATTAAAAAAGAACATTAACCTACAGAGTTTTTTAGATTGCTATAAATAATCTTCATGAGGTTAGAAATTATTATGTTTATCATATGCTGGTATATCTATAAATAAACTGATGTTTCCTCACAACATACTATATCGATTACTACTTGTGAATCTTAACAAGTATAATTAAGATAAAGTATATTTTTTTTTTTCAATATCCAGCAGTGGATTGCCGCAGGCTGTCGATGATTATGATTTTTATAAATATATCTAGGTCAGGATTATTTGAATCATCAACTATCATGAAAGGAGGGGTTACATTGTACGGGTGTCCGTAGAGGATCTATATAAATTTCCTAGATTGTTTTTGAAGAGCAAAGTGACTGGAAATCCTAGTAGATAGAGGAAGAAATGGTTTGATGATATAAACGGGCAAATCGCGCTGAAAAAACATCAGCTAAAAAGAAGAGTTGATAACAGTATTAGTTGTTACAAATTGACCACCGAATGCTGATCATCTTAAACGATGGATATTCTTAGATCTCCTGTATTATATTCCACAAAACAGTCTTGGTCTGTATTTAAGATAAATAAACAAATTTTATGTTCTAAGCATGAGGTTATAATAAATTCTATATCTATTGTAAAAAAAATGATTAAAAAGAGGCTTAAGTACCTCATTGTATCCAACGATGCCGCTGGTTGCAGTGTAAGGCCCTGAAAATCCAGCGCCGTTCGACGGAGCACGTACTCCATTTGCACTAGCGCTAGTTAAAGTGAAAGTGTGCCCGTACAAAGGTAAACCGAGTAGCAGTTTCTCAGGAGGACATCCTTAAAGAATATACAATATATAGGGCCATTTGTCTGTAGCTAAAAACTCGCTAACATTCATTTTTATATGATATTATGTAACACTAGGTAGTAAAACGTGCTCAGAATACTTCAGCACCTCGTATCTTGACTACACAAGAATGCTGTTATGGCGGCTAATTAATTATATAGAGATAATAGTAAGATTGATTTGCAAAAACTGTACTAAACACTACAATAGAGAGCGTCGGAATTGAACTAGAGACTTCCGTGTTAGAAGGCAAGCACTCATCCGCTGCGCCAGGTTTTAACATACATGTGTTTAAATCTATTGATGTGGCAATTTGTTTTTCTTTTTAAACCACACTGGGATAGAAAATAGAAGAACAAAGGTGGAGAAAAGAGATGGAGATTATTTGCAATAAACATTATAAATAAAATTGTATGATTTTTATATATTTTTTTCAAATAACAAGCAACAATAACCTACAGGTCATTTACCACTTTGTACTCATCGCTTTCAGATATAAGATTTTGTCTCGTTGCTCTAATAATTTCACTAGCTACAGCGCCCTTTAAACAGGAACATATTTTTTCATACTACTGTTTGGCGGAAGAGATAGGAGTTGTGGTGGTACCCACCGAGACGATCAATGACAACAGAGATCTATAATCGTTCAGACAACGAAATATAGTCACTTTGTTTGGTAGCCTAAAAAAGTGTTTTCTTCAATAATAATATTAATAATGTTAAAATTATGAGCTATCTTAATTTTTTCTTTAAAATATAAAAAGATATTAGTTTACTTAAAATTTTATTTAAAATATAAAATATGATGTTATTGAGTAGAGTAAATGTTTTGCTTACCATTTTTTATCCAATAGTCTATAGCAACGTCGACGGTATACAGTTGCTCCTTAGGGACATTGCCATCCCCTTCTCCTTTGTGAAGTGGTGAGTTGTGACCGGTAACAGGATCCCAAGGTCCGTACATATCGTACGTCATTAAATCAATATGATCCAAATATCTGTGCATAAAAAATATTACGTTGTTAATTATAAAACTGTCTAGTACTTTAGTGAAAGTACAAGTAGAAATAAAAATAAAATTCACTTAGTGCACTTAAATTTTTTTCTTACTATAAAAAACTGAACATGTTAGTAAGCCAGAAATTATGAATAATTCAGGTGACGTAGATACTAACTTGCTAATATTGGGTATGTCATAAGACTGAGAAGCGGTGTCTGCAACAGCACCCACTGCTGCGCTTAACTCCAATCCGTACTTATCAAACTCGTTTCTGAGTTCTTTTAACAATTGGACAAAGTTCTGCTTGTCCGCGGCTCCATGGACAGTATCGCGACGATTCGGATACTCCCAGTCTACATTGAGTCCATCAAATCCATAGCCCCGTATCATTTTTATAGCGCTCGATATAAAATTCTGTCTTAACGTTGGACTTGCCGCCATCTGTGGTAATAATAACAGATTAAAAAGTATATTAGAGAGTTTAACTATGATTGGTTATGAGCGGTAATCAATTTAATAACAATAATGGATACTTACTATGGAATACTTTGCTGAACCTTCATTCCATCCTCCAACGGCAATTATAGTTTTTAGATTGGGTTTACCAATTTTCAAAGCATTAAATTTGGCAAAGTTATCTGTTAAATCACACATTTTATTAATAACATTAATGTATTAATGATAAGTCCTCGCTCTTTGCACTAAAAGATGTCCAAATCAGTTTTGTATCTGTGTCACACGATTGAAAGGATATCTAAACATGTGAAAATGAGAAGATAGATACATTTTATATACTGCAAATATACCATTTCTCTAAGATAATGTATAAAATTTGCAAAGATCCTTACTACAAATCTATTTTGTTTATCCACTTACTATTATTATTGAATAAACGTTGTACTTCATTATTATAATAAAATAACATATTTCTTATAAATTGTACGTCACTTACTACGTCCCCAGTTATCGGGAAGATCCAGGTAAGGGTCCAATGATATAACGTTTCCGTCCCCGTTTATTCCGACGAAGGCGTACACTACATGAGTGCATAAACTGGTGTCGATATGTTCCACATCAAATTTACCTAGACTAGGCCGATATGTAGCCCACGTACCATAGTAACATTGAACTATCTCTGAAATTTATTTGTGAAGCATTCAACACTTTAATTAGGAAAAAATTTTACAGGCGCTGCCTCAAATTTAGATTTTGTGAAGCAGCAATGGCATATTCTAGCTTTGATAAGTTGACAGCTGGAACACCAATACAGTTATGGCGGTACATTTATAATAAGTTCTAACTTCAAAATGAGTAGCTACAGAATTGCACCTGAGACTACCGTGTTACAAGAAGTGTAGTCTTTGCACCACAGAGTTAAAAGTCATATTTTGTATTTAATATAAATTGTGTTTAATATAAATTTGTTTTGTCTGCGGTTTATTAAATAGATCTATGAAATGGAAATTATACGAGTAGTTTATCATTTTTAACACAGTTAACTAACAGTATATCTAGATTTAATCTCACGTGAAATTGCGGTCTAGTCCTAGCCTATTATCATACAGATATAAAAGAGAACTATTGTCAAATGCAGTGTAAATATTACTTATATCTACAGCATAATTTAAACAAGTTACACAGACGAAAGCATTTTAATAATGATTGTATCACACTTACTGCTACTGGCTGTTACTGAATTAATTATTACTGTTAACAGTACGAACGCTAAATTGCGCAATAAATACATTATAACTGTAGAAAGCGCAGCTAAACTATTTGATCCTTTGATACACAGTGAAAAGATTTCAAAGGGACTGTATATATAATGGTATCTTATCGTTTCAATCAAGCCTCATTGTCCTTTCTAACGTTAATCACAAGTATTAATGACACATGTATGATTTGTACAACAGTTCGATACTAATTTATAGATCACACGACTATTGATTACTTGTTAATCATGACATATAGATATTGTTATCTAATATCTATTATTAAATTAGGATTATTTTGACTCTGTTTAGAGAGATTTAAAATAAACTATGAATGGTAAAAATTATCCAATGGAAATATCATATCTATATATTGATGATAACAATTTTCTTTAACTACCTCCGCGGTGCACTTTTACAATTTTACCCAGGTTAGAACCTGATCCTGTCTTTCCGCTACCGCATTGTAATTCTGCTGTTTTACCATATTCATGAGTGTGGGAGCCAAAGTATTCAAGGAAAACACGTTCTATTACTATCGACATCATTTTAGCTTCAAATGATGTTTTCTTTTAAACGGTCATCTGGATACCAGGAAGTCTATTGTCTTAAAAACATATATTGTTGTGTTTAAGTTGAAATGAACATTAATTCATTGATGTCACTAACGATCTGTGTAACTACGAAATTAGCTTTTCCTGTTTAACCAGATACGGTTTAGGGACTACCACTTAGAGTTAAGCTACCGCTTTTTGATATGTATATGTAACAAAGCCTGAGTTCTTTCGATCTGACCGCCTAACTTAAGTTTGCAGAAGGCACTTTACGATGAACATAACAAAATTCTGTTTAAGGGTTTTCGTTCACATGCCATAGCTATGGACCAACGATGAGGAGACATCGGTTTAGAGTTAACACATTTAACATTTCCATTTCCTTAGAGGATGATACCAATTACAGCATATGCAGTGTAAATATTGTTAATGTGAGCATTTATAACATAGCTATTTCAATAGCTTTTTCCTTCTATACAGGTGGACAATAAATTTCAACGGTTCGTTAACATTAAAACATGTTTTATCAATGATTGCGCTACTATGGAAGTTGCAAAATTGATCATACTAATCAAATATTATTGCACATAGTGTACGCGTACTTAAGATTTATTATAAGTAAACCTTTTATGTTATTAACTGTTTATTGAATGCGTCGATAAGATATTAGTTCAATCGATTTCACCGCTTCTTGCCTCTTCACATTTCCGATAACCACTTTTTCAAGATCTACTTGTATAAAAATTTTATCATTTATGTTTTAATCTTTCAGCTTTAGTTGAAATTGTGCCTTTGTAACATGCTGCTGTTTTTTTTTTCAACAAATTCCTTAGTGTTAATTTATTAAAAACTGCAAAGCCTTGATCTTACGTTTTTAAGTATAACAAACCGAGATATAAATTTCAATGATTTTTCGCTGGTTCAATTTAATTAGGAAACAAGCAAGATTTAATTATACTTGAGTTAAATATCATGTAAAGGTATACAGTTCTTGAGAAGTTTCGAAGAGTTACGCTACTGAAACAAGATGTATTCCTCCGATGTAATAGATAGCAACAACCCTAATTTACCCATGGAGATGAAGTTAAATATGTCCAAAATTTTTATGGCCAGACTGAGGTGGTTGTTGGCTGTGCCGTGTAAGAGGCTTTCGAACTGAGTTGTAAAGGTAGGAGTTATTTTTTAAGTACCACTTCCTCGCAGTCCACGCCGTCTTGAGAATCAGAAGAAAGCTAAATAATTCTGTGGTAATTGATATGAATAAGCTTTGTTTTAACTTCATGGCTTTGTAATGATCTATTGTTAAGAGTATTCTATAATAGTTTATAATAACCGAATTTCATTATATCAAATTGTTTATTTTATAAAATAATTGAATGTATTGGAATAATTTCAGTAAATACTATTATAGTAAAGAATTTTTATAAGCAACTACTTGATGTTGTAATCTAAAAGACAAGTATTCACCGAGAATTCTTCTTCAAAGCATTCTTCATAGTTTGCTTGTAAATCCTTAAATTATTTATTTAATTATTCCGGAGTTGTAGCTTTTACTTTATTATGAAGCTGAAGGGAATGAAATAAGATCATTTTTTCATTATTCTAAATATATTATTAAACTTCATATTTATAAAATTTAGTATTTAATTGTTATACATATATATCCATTTATTTTATAGTCGATTAAAACTGATACAAATGAGTCTGCTTGGTTAAAACAGTTTTTTAAGATTAATAGTAGTAATTTGTGTCGTACTACTATGATTTAGTGATCAGTGCTTCTTCGTCTACTAGGTTACCTAAAGCTTTGTTAATTGATTGTAACAATGGAAACTTCCCGGATCCACATATACCATGAAAGTCATCTGTCTCTATACTCCAGACCATAACCCCGCCGATGTTTTGTTTGAGACCGTAATCGACTTTTGCTTTAAGAGATACAGCGTTGTCGTATGATACCCAGTTTTTTCCTTGTACTGCGTATGGTACCTTCGCGAGACTGTCATATCGTAAATCCCATGATTCCTTTTGAAGCATTTCGCAAAACTGGAATGAGACAAAAATTTTATACAACTAACGTTCCCTTGATGGTAACTGATACGCCTGCCAATAACATCGTGGCACTAGTTAGGATGATATAAGCAGCACCACATTGCACTCATCGCCTTGAGACATAGGACGTCAAGTCTAGTTACTCCAGTAATTTCACTACCTACAACTCCCTTTAATCCGGAACACTACTGTTCGGTGGCCGAAATAGAAATTGCTGTGGTGCCCACCTACTATCCAGTAAATTTCAAACCTTTTGTTAGACCAACAAATCAAATGGAAAAGGATAAAGGAGAAAAATTGTAACAGGTAAAAAAAAAGATTTAAGCACCTCATTGTATCCAACGGTTCCGTTGGTAGCGGTATAAGGTCCGGCAATCCCAGGGCCGGAGGACGGAGCCCGCACTCCATTCACGCTTGCATTAGTTAAAGTGAAAGTACGTCCGTATAATGGTAAACCCAGATACAGCTTCTCCGGTGGACACCCTGAAAGAATACAAAACAGACGACTCGGTTTATGGTAAGTTATTCGTGTTAATATACAAGTAAGATTTTACTACTCCAAAGGTATTTTTACATATAGAAGAGAGAAAGTTACCTAGTAAGAATAACTTAAATAGTATAGAGTAGACGATTAACTGTTTCCTGTTTACTCTTGCAGGGTAGTGTTTAACTGATTTAATAATGATCATAAATACTCTACGTCTTCCGGTACGCGGTCGCCATTCGAGGACCTCGGTGCCCCCCACAAGGTTGTCCGTCGATCTGGTCAAGGTTGCGAGAAGCAGCCTCATGCGGGCAGCGCAGAATCGTTCGATGTGGAGATCTTCAGGGGAGGACTATGTCCAGCAGTGGATGTCTGTCGGCTGATAATGATGATGATGATAGATATTCCGATACAAGTATGATCATTTGATTCGGACTAACCATTTTGAATCCAATAATCTAAAGCAACATCAACCGTATATAGTTGTTCCTTAGGTGTGTCACCATCTCCCTCGCCTTTATGAAGAGCGGAGTTGTGACCGGTAACTGGATCCCAAGATCCGTGGAAGTCGTACGTCATCAAATCAATGCGATCCAAATATCTGTAACATAAGTAACAAATATTGTTGACATGTCAGTAATTATTGGATTAGGAAATATGATGCATCATGTCAAAAGTAGGTTAGGGTATGAGAAGAAATGTTGGTAGGTATGGTAGGTGTATGGAAGCTCTGGACTGTAGTCTCAGGTTATTAAGAATAGGAGTTATGTGGCTTTGAAGATGGGGCCTTCTTTGCCCACTACACGAATCTGGAGTGAACAACATGTACGAGGTGATCTCTTACTTATAGTAGCAAGAAAAGGGTTCTGGGGAGGGTTACGCCACTCTCCGGGACGTGCTTAAGAATAATGCAGGGAGTCTGTGTTTCGTAGGAGATGTCATGTCCTCTTGCAAAGTGTCAAGGTTAACCACCGAGTGTTTTTATGGGTACAAATCGCACATGATCCTGTTTTCCATAAGCCGGATATCTTTTGAAGATTTCCTCTTCGACAAAAAACGAAAAAGGTCTGGAAGATAGAAGAGAACTTAATTATTAAGAATGCGATTATTCAGTTACTAACTTGCTTATACCGGGTATGTCATAGGACTGTGATGCAGCGTCAGCAACAGCACTTACAGCTGCAGCCAGCTGCAATCCATACTTATCGAACTCCTGTCTAAGTTCTTTTAACAGCAGAACAAAGTTCTGAATATCTGCAGGACCATGAACGGTATCGCGACGGTTCGGATATTCCCAGTCTATGTTGAGCCCATCAAATCCGTGCTCTAGTAACATTTTTATACCGCTTGCTATGAAATTCTCTCTTAATGATGCATTTGCTGCCATCTGTTATAATTAGAACAGAATAAGATATTAGAGTTAGTGTTCTAACAATGTAAGAGATAGTAAATAGTATCGATGAGACGCGGGTTTTATCTCCTCTGAGCATGAGCACCAGGAAAGAAAAACATCATGACGATATCGAAATCATGAGCAGCTCTCATGGAAATTTAACATCCGCTAACTTGCACTTCGCCAGCATTTTGGTAAATGGCTTTGATTTTCTTCTCCTTATGAGATAAGGTCCCACCAATGGGAATATTAATATGGACTGTTTTTTTATTATATTAATCATTTGATAATAATTTTTTTCTTACCATTGAATATTTTTCTGACCCTTCGTTCCATCCTCCAACAGACAATATAGTCTTTAAACCTGGTCTATCGTTTTTCAATGCGTTAAATTTAGCGAAATTATCTGTAAAAAAAAAAATTTTAAAGTCCCATCGCAATTTCGGAACTGTTCATCATAATTAAAAAAAAAACTAAATTGTTTGATAAATGATACTTATATCATGGTTTTTGAATACTCTTTCAAACTAAATAGACTAAAGACACTGAGACTAAATAGGCTTTGTAACATGGTGGTACCTAGATTCCGGAACCAAATATTGCGGATATTGGTTATGGTTTTTTTTCTAGGAAGCAACGAGGCGAGGCATTCACCTGATGATAATTGACACACCTGCCCGTAACAACGTGGCGCTAGTTAGGATGATATACACCACATAGTCTCGTTACATCTAGTGTTTTCATTAGGTACATCGCCCTTCAAACCGGAAAACAGTAATGTTTGCATTACTGTTTGGCGGTAGAAATAAGGGCTGCGGTATTACCTACCTCGACGGTCTCCGGCAGCAGGGACCTACCACCAGTGCTGCCGCTACCTCTAGCCACCGTCCCTATATCCAAATCTGTCGCTACAAAAATGTATTCCCAGTCCTTTAAATTCATTTAGTTACTAGAAAATAAGTATCGGCCTAAAGTATATTATGACTAGAAATGTCTGGAAAGAAATGGTAGCCAAGGCAACGCACCATAGTCACGTCCCTCACTCATGAGGTTACGACAAAGAAGAAGAAGAAGAAGAAAGTATATTATGAATACAAATAATGATTAGCAATAATTATCAACGTCACATCATATAATCTGAATTACTCATAATAATACTGTTACGAACTTGTATAAACAGATAATAGTTCTAACGTTTGAGAAGTATTATCCAATTTTTTTTTATTCATTTAAGCAACGAGAAGAGCGGGACGCTCACCTGATGATATATGATACGCACGCTCACAACAACGTAGCATGAGTTAGGATCATATATACTGCAACACGTAGGACTCGTCACTTGAGACGTTAGATTTTGACTCTCGTTACCCCAGTAATTATACTAGCTACAGCGCCTTTTAACTGTATTACTGATAGACCTACCACCAATAAATTTCAAAACCTTTTGATAAACCAATAATGCAAATGGTAAACGAGAAAATCGCCCTCATACTGAGGGTAGGCCTGTGCCCTAACAGTGGGGACGTAAATTGTCTGTTATGGATGGATTATGGAAAGGAGAAAAGCGGTGGGATAGTACGTACCTAAATGGTCTACGGAAAAAGAGACTTACCACCTGAAAATATATATTACACATAAAAAAAAGGATATTTGCGTAATTTTAACGTAAAATAAAGTGTTTTGTGTTCGCGTCAAATACTATATTTGATTTTAATACTGTCCACTTAGTGAATATATCGCTTCCTCTAGGCTAAGAAGCGGCACCACCATTATCTTTTTTTAGAAAGAAAAAAAAAACAAATAAAAAAAAGATTTTTTGACAAATCGATATAATTTTTATATATATAAAAAATTATAGGGAGAAGAATTTCTTAATATCCTATTTTACTCATAGGTTATTAGCTAAACAGCAAAATGTTTTTTTGTTTTAAACGACCCAAAAGCTATAAAAAAAATGTTGAGACTCAAAAAATCAGCGATTTAATATTTTTTGCGAATACTATATATCAATGGCGATAGATTTGGAAAAACTGAATAAGATGTGATTGTTTTTAAAAGTCATTTCCGCCACAATGGCGCTTACACCCTTTGTGTCCGGAGGTATCTATATTGGTATATCGTGTTTTCCATTAGCACACACATTTATTACTTTTACTTTCATTGTATAATAAAAGTGTTTAGTGATTTATGATAATTTACAATAAAGTTATAATTATAATGACAATTTAACTAAACAGGATAATTTCGTTATAATGCTCATCCTTATCAAAATCCTCTAATCATGCGCAGTAATTTAAAATGAAACAAAGTAATGATTCTCCTCAAAAATATCACATGTATTAACTCTACTTTTCTGATAACAATAGTTATTTTTATTCAATGAAGAAACGGTACAAGTGAGGCCTTCACCTAATAGTAAGTGATACAGCTGCTTATATGTGGCGCTAGTTAAGATGATGTACGCAACATTACACGTGCGCTCATCTCTTTCAGACTATACTCGTACTATCTATACGGTATCTGATAAAAGAGTTCTTTCTCCAGTAAGAATTATAAGCATATTTTACCTTTGTCCAAAAAAGTGAGGTTATACACAGGTGAGGCTAGTTATACATATTACTTAGTCGGTCTTGGCAAGAACAGCAAAGTGTCCGGCGTCAATGTTCCCATAAAAATATGACGTGGGTGCCTTCAAGAGTGAATACCATGTTACTAAGTTACGCTTTACCACATCACTACTTTATACGAGGTGGGTTCATGGTGATGAAGTAACCTATTCAGTTAAAATAAAACTTTCTACAATTTTGTTTACACTATGCATGTAGGCATGTCTGTCGTGGCACAGCCGATGGGGGAGAAATGTCTTGGAGTGGAGGCCGCGTATAGGTCGCAGAAGTGTAGGAAGCCCTCCGTCGAGATGAACTGACAACATCATCAGAGCGGTCGGAAGTGGGTGGATGCGATAAGGTGAGGATCGCATTTGGTGGAAGACATTGGTGAAGACCTATATCCAGCATTGGATAAACAAAGGCTGACAATGTTGATGACGATATGCATATAGATTGTCATGTTACAATCCTTCTCTTGGTCTTTTAAGAATAGGACTAAGGTAAGCCGTATCTGTCATAGAAGACTATTGAAAGGTTTTCAGGTTCGCGAGACTTGAGCTAAGGTGCCTTCGCAGCTTCATAAGCTAGGACAATGACGATGGCAAATGCAAAGTGTTCTTGTATTTGTCCTAGCAGAGCGAAGGTATTAAGGACGGCTTTAGGACTTGTTTAACTAGAGTACTGGTGATAGGATTCTGCTGCCGAAGACGGTCTAGGTAGATACCACTGTAGCTTCTATTTCCATTGCCAAACAGTAGTAGCAGCTAGTAAAATTACTGGGCATCAATTCTCAACATCTTATGTGTCAAGGCACCTCACTGTGTTAATTAGGTGTAGTATATATCATCGTAATTAGGACGTCATGGTCGCTTACCATCAGATGAGCATCCCATTCGTCTCGATATTTCATCGAATAAAAAAACATTAGCTAAGATACACCGTTGCGTTTAGTAGGATATTCTGGAGCTTCTCCTAACCCGCTGAAGGAGACCACCGATGAGGTTTTTGTGGGTAGGAACTCACTTAACTCTGACTTCCTTCTAGAAGCATCTTTAAAATATTTTCTCCTGACATCACAAACTTTTGTGAAACCTGGTCTGCTTAGGTTAAAAGTCGTTTCGGATGAACTAAGAGTAAAAGACCGTACTTTGGCAAACATTAGCGTTAGCTCCTGATTAAAAGAAGCGACAATCTATGTGATATATATGACATTCTGGCGCCGGCCTATGTCCAGCAGAGGACTGCAAATTGATGATAATGATGAACATCACTTACCACGTCCCCCGTCATCGGGTAGGTCCAAGTAGGGGTCCAATGAAATAACTGTTCCCTCAGCATTAATTCCGGCGAATGCATAAATTAAACTGTCGCATAAGCTGGTATCTATATGATCTACATCGAACTTGCCCTCACCAGATCTGTACGTGGACCAAGTGCCGTAGTAACAATGTACTCCCTCTGAAAATTGTTTCATTTGTTTTCATTAATTAAAAAGTACTATTTCAGTGTACTTTAACGTGGAATTTTTTGAAGTATAATTAGCAAACTTGAAAAAAAAATTACATATAGTGCGTGATTCTTGATGAACATAGATAACCATATTCATTCATGAATATGTCTACTATGTACTACTGTGTACCTTGTACTAAGATATCAGGAGTGAAACATTTTAAAAAATCAATACAATTATGTAGTACAAGGTAATTGATTTCAGGACTATCACAGTTTGAAAGGACACTATTGAAAAAATACCCTTACAGGTACGAGGAATAGAGACGCGGTACTATCCATAAATAATATCTCACTTACTGTTACCGGCTGTCACTGAAGTCGCTGTTACAGTTAATATTAATAAAACTGAATTCCATAGAAAACACATTTTGCTGTGGAAATCACAGCAAAGCTGATCCTTTGCCACCTGGGGAAACTATATAAATTAAACGGTATCTACATAATGGTATCTTATCGTTTCGATCACGCCTTTTCGTAGTTTTTTTTTCATATTTATCAAAATGAACTAATATAGCTGTATACAGATTATAAGGAGTTCCTTTCTTGAGAAAAGGGTGCTTTTATTAATAATGAGAAGTATGTATAATAATTTCCTTACTTCTGCTGTTTTTAGGGGTTTTTTTAACGATGGTATATTATTAATACCGAGACGTATCTATCATCTATTATTCTATAACTTCTATAGAATCTCTGTCTTTACTTAGTAATATTACATAACACTACAAATATAGGATGCCTAAGATTTTCCTTGCAATTGGTTTTTATTATTGATTAACCTTTTTAAGGATATAGTAATATGCAAAAGATTTACTTGTTTTAATTTTCATTAGTAGTCAGTTAATAAGATAACGGATTCTTTGTCTAAAATGTGCATCTGGTACGTTATTTTTAGTGTTGTTATCTACACTTTGATAAAATCGTAGTGCAGTTTCGTTCATCATAATCATTACATATTTATCAACGATTGTGATTCTATTGAGGTCGCAAGATAGATAATTTTTTTTATACTAAGAATTGTTTTTTTGTTTCTTGTGATGTTTTAAAATAATTATCTGTTTCACTATTTATACAACCATAAGACAATATAGTCAAACACTTTTACAAGTTTAAGTGAAAGCAATAGGTACAATACCGGTCACAATCATTCTTTAGTCTCTAACAAAATAATTGGCCTCTTTAATAACCAAAATATATGACTAATATGTCTTCGTCGTTCAATGAGTCTTTTTAAGATAAGATGCTCACCTGATGGTAAGTGGTACACCTGCCTATAACAATGTGGCGCTAATTAAGTTGGTTGGTTGATTGGTGGAAGTTCGTCGCCTTAAGGTGTTAAGTCTCATTACCCTAGTTATTTCACTCGATCTAACTGGCGTATCACTTACCATCATGTGAACGTCTCGCCCGTCTCTGTCTCAGTATATACAGTCCGATGGAATCGGCAAAGTTTAAAGACTTTGTTAAGGTTTAAACTTGAAAAAATCGGCAAATGTTTGGGTGAAAAAAATATTTTTATTGATTATGACCTGTCCAACCTTTATGATGAGTTTATTTCTTTTAAACAACTTTATGTTTTAAAGCGACAAGTAATTGTCATCTTAAACAGCGTCGCAGGTAGATGTATCATTTACGCAACAGGAAATAAAAAAACGAATAATATGTTTATGTTTTATATTGATTGTGTATCAATTCGATAAGCTTATCACAGACTACACGGAATGTCTCTTTGCAGTGTGTGTTTACTCAATTTCAATATTTTAGTGCATAAAAACAAGAGATAATTGAGATCTATACCTAGTCTAGAAAGTAGACCTCGATGACCGTTTTTTTTATTCGACGAGACGAGGAAGACGTTCACTTAATAGTATGTGATATACTTACCCATAACAATGTGGCGCTATTGAGGATACTATATAATACATTGCATGACGTTGCAATCGTCGCCTTAAAGCAAAAGATGTGTCTCATTACCACAGTAATTACACTAGCTAAAGCGCCTTTCAAACCGGAACACAGTAATGTCTCCACAGTGCTATTTGGCGGCGGAAGTAGACGTCATGGTGGAATCTGCCTAGATGGTCTTCGGTAGAGACCTACCATCAGTAAATGATAAGCAGTAATGTAAACATATTAGGTCGGGGAAAACTTGTAATAAAATCTCTTTGGTTATACAATTTGTAACTGGCTGGTTTTGGTTTCATTGAAAGTTAAAATTTTAAAAACATAATTCCAAATGCACATTAGGATAATGTGTGATTTTCATTTGTTTTTCGTACTTTCAATATGAGTGAATCTAATGAAGAAATTCGATACATTTTAAAATTTTACTAGAAAAAAGGTAAAAATGCAACGCAAGTCGCGAAAAAAATTTACGATGTTTGTGGAGCTAGTGCAGTGTCTGTGAGAGTAGCACAAATTTGGTTTAAGCGTTTTCGATGCGGAAATTTTGATGTCAAAGATGTGCGTCGCTCTATATAAATTAAAATATGTTTTGAATTTTCTTAAAAAATGCGAAGAAACTTTTTCCCCTACCTAATATGTTTACATTACTGCTTATCATTTACTGATGGTAGGTCTCTACCATAATTTTGTTTGTCAGCCAATCACGTGAAAACTGGTGAACTTATTGACATAGGAACATGACTATTCGACGCGGAATGATTTATAGACGGTAAGTGGCTTTTTATTTTTTTTTATTTCATACATCCTTCGTTGTCTCATTTCTTATTAATTTTTATAAACACTTTCATTTTGTATGATTTATTCGGTTGCTATAGTAACGGGTGCAATAGAAAATCATTTGCTCTCAAGGAATATTTCAGACAAATTTCAAGTCTAATTTTATATTACGGCTAACAAAGCGGGCGGGGAACAGCTAGAGTATGTATATCTTATAATAAAGGGATTGCCACAGAGTAGACATATATGATAACTAACGTTTCAGTTAATTCCATAAAAAATCCGAATGATATTTTTATACTGCACCTATTTTACTATTTTTCAGCAAAAAATATTCAGGCAGTAACTTAGCAAGGTCGTTGGTTTAGTTTGGAATATAGAAGCCGTGAAATATATCTTTTACCGACATGTAGTTTATAAAGGCCTGTCTACAACCTATTTTTTTCAGTTTCTATTTCAAAAATAATAATCTAATAATTTTTTTGATCATCAACGTTTTGTTTCGGTTGATTTGTAGCTATAGAAGTATATTTCATCATTTTCGTCATCCAGACGATAGACGTCCACTGCTGGTCACAAGCCTCTTCCGAAGATCTCCACATCGATCGTTTATATTTAGGTTAAGTTTATTTCTATGCTTTTTTTATTCGTGTTTTATTTAAATACAATGAGAGTCTTTAAAACCGGAAACATTTCGTTAGTCGTTTCCTACTGTTAAAGATAATACTGTAAATTTTGTTTAGCTGTAGGAACTGTGGCTGCTAACCTAGACGATGTCAATAGAAACCGTCTTAGGTTATAGTCTAGAATTTTACGCACTTAGCATGATGAGGTTCCATTGTTTAAAGAACTATTAGCGCTACAAACAATATGGTGTGAAAAGTACAAAAATAAAATTTTGAATATTCTTTTGTCCCTCTCTATTAAGGACAAGCGGCGGACCTCTCGATACGGTTGCGTACTAATTCATACCATTTCCCAGTTAATTTATTTAAAATTAAGGGTAAGTTACTCCGGATTTTTTCGGGGTTTGAAACACGCTTTTTCGCCCTATGGAATTTTCTTGCTTTGTTTGCAACATTGTGGTAATAATTTAACCGGCACGAGGGCCGTCCGTTCAAATATGCTGGAAAATGTCCTCGCTCGCCACATGCGCTTTTGCGGCCTATACACGAACACGCGTTGTTGTTTTTTATTCAATTTGTGAAACGCTAGCATGGCGGTGGCAAAACGAATATCCGTTAGATCCAGAAATCTTTTCGATTTTTTGAACTAACTAAAACATAAAACATATCGCCTTAACGTTCGGTTACAGCTTATAATCGTGTAAATGTAAATTTACAGCAAACGAAGTAAAATAATAAACTTTGTCAATATGTATATCCTTTTTAATTCTAATACCTATCGCCATCGGCGTACAACTTTCAGAAATTAGCTTCATCGAACGATTTATTTAATCTTCTCTGTGTATTTTTATATATATACAGATTATTTTTTCATTCGTTTCAGGATTATCCAGAACAAACATTTTTCCGATACAATCAAATATATATTCAAATTTCGTGAATATTAAACAAACATTTCTATGATTTTAAGAAAAAGCTCGTATTGTTAATAATAACAGAAACATCAATATCATTTAATTCCATAGACAATAAATATGAAAGTGGTTTTTTCATTGAATACCAAACGTATAACGCATACTTTGTTATGAGTGGAATACGTTCAGTTTACATATATTTGGAAAAAAATTCACTGTCGACAGGGTACGTGAAAATTTTAAATAAAATATTAAAACTTCCTAATACCCTAAAGTCAAAAAAAATCATATTTCAAAGAGCTTTAAAGTTTTAATTAAAATTGTAAATTTTATAACACAGCTTGAGGCAAAGCGACCGATGAAGCAAAAAAAAAGGTCTACTGTTACAAAAATACAGAATTTTTTTGAATGTCCCTTAAAATATTCCTCTTATTTGTAGATAGCTGAAACACATGAGCAGTTGTAACAGATAAAAAAAAAACTTATTTTTATACGTTTGTGCGATGATGTACAATTTAAATATGTAGCTGATGCTTATACGCGATACTCATGAGTATGAAGATGATATTTAACAATAATAATATGAAAATGTATTGTAATCAACTAAACCTGTTCTTTATGGTAAGCCAGACAGCAGCTCCATCGTAACAAGTGCTACGATAAAACTATTTAATCATACTTTATTATTTTCAATAGAAAAGGTTATCTTTATTGTTAGGATCAGGGCATAAGCCGTTTCATCTATTCCGCAATGTTTCTTTGTTTTATTTCTATATTATTAACATACGCCCTTAAAAAACAACTTAATGTAATAACTACGACAATATTTTTACATAAAAATTGACAGTGTACAGGAATTAAGATGAGAACTGTGGCTTCAATTCATCTGTTTCGGATCGATGACGTTAAACCTAGACAACCACTGACATAAGTTTTACCAATTAATGAAACGGTGAAACATCAGTATAGGTAATAAAGTTTTTTAATTTGTATCTATTTTTTTTCGGGGTGTAAGGGGTCCGTCACAACAACTCACTGAATCCAAGTCTACCTTACCTGCTCGTGGTGCATCCTACTAATCAACAAACGAGGCTCTGGATTCCACCAATCCACATTGAGCCAGCGTGGTAGGTTATGGCCTAATTTCTACCAATACGAACATTTACAAACGTGAGGATCTTTGGGGAAGGCCTGTGACCAGCAGTAGACGTCTACCAGCTAATGATAATATATATATATTTTTTTGTTAAAAGACGGCAGGTTTTTCGCCAGGCATCCGTATTGATACTAACTATATAATAGATAATAACGTTTAAAATTGTAGTAACAGTAACAGTAACAGTAACGGTAAATAGTAATGTGACAAGGTTACTGTATTCTGTTTTGGAAGGCGTTATAGCTGTTACTGTAATATACTATTACTGTGTACAGTATTGATACTACTGAAATTACTGAAGTAACGGGACGTAAGGCTAAGAGCATAATGTAGAGCAGGTTCCACAACCAACAACATTGTTATGCATGGTAGCATTAACTACCATCAGATGAATGTTTTGCTTGTCTAGTCGTTTAACCAATAAAAAAATGTAATGTTGAGCTGTTTATATATATATATATATATATATATGATGTATATTTAAATTGCCTCTTGATTGTAAACTGTGCAGTATATAATATTTCAATTCACATATGCGAGATGATAATTTTCCACTTAACGGCGCAATCAGGTCTCTTTCAAGTCGGCGCGATGACTCTCTATTTCGCACACTTTTCAAATGCAAATACTCCTCTCGTATCGAATCGTATATTAAATAATGTTTTATACATTAAAATTACGTATTTAACTAATATATTATTTAACATTTTAGTAATAAATCATAAGTTTTTGTTTAAACACTAGTATTTACTACAGGTAAATACTCATGTATTAAAACTTCAACAGTGTTATATGCAAAAGTTAATTTACTTCGTTACAATTAACTTCACATATATATTATTAATTATTAGTACTTTAAATCTATAAAATTAATTACATAATATGCAAGCATGAATTTCCGTAATGATATGGAGCCATTTCGGTGCAGGTTCGGAATTTATGGAGTGATTAGCCCCACCTTCTGTTGAAAGTTTTATGTGGTTGGTGTTACGCGGTGCAAACTAATGCTGATATATCGAAGGAGGCTGCGGTCTACGTAGATAAATTCCGATTTAAAATTATATTGCAGTAATTCATCTCTTATTAGATTGTATTTTCTAAGTCACTATGAAACTACTGCGTTGTGGACTCTCAAAATATCTTGTCACAACTATAAAAACTTAGGAATTGTACGCGACCTGCGTTACTACAGGATGTTTTATTTACTTTTCAAAATGATTTATTAGTTTTTATATCTTTTTATATGTTAAAATACAAAACATAAGAGAGTTCTCTGCTTTCTATATGCTGGTTGTTATTGCTAGGTATTATTAACCACCATCTAAACTAGAAAATTTACTAAACGTGTAACGAGCAGAAGCTCATCTCATCTTATTATATAAAAAAATTTAATATCAACAAATGTAAAGGTTCAATAAACTTTTAGAAATTGTATTATCAATTAAAACACTGGATATTTATTAGTCGTGAAGAGTAAATTATCAGTTTCGTTTTTAACTATTATATAATGTGTAAGAATCTAGTAGCAGATTCATAAAATGTTACATGCTTTGAGAAAGATATTAAAGATTATCTGTTACCCGCCAGCTTGTTGACCGTACCACCCCCGCAACTCCCATTGCGGAAGAAGCTTTTTAAAATCTGTTCTAAGCTGACCTATGCTATATAAAAGTAATATTTTAAGAGAATAAACTATCAATTTAAAGTCTCCAGACCTTATGGTTCTAGAGATATCGTGATGAGTCGCTACATCGGTGGAAATCTCTTATATATATGTAGATGACAAAGATTTTTTTTTTTCAACAGCCAATTTACGTTTCCACTGCTGGGACACAGGCTTACCTTCAATATGAGGGCAATGGGCCATAGTCACCACGGGGGCCCAATGCGGATTGCTGACCACACACAGCTTAGAACAAATTTTTAATTCATGTGCAGGTTTCCTCGCGATGTTTTCCTTCACTGTTTGGATTTCGCTGTTGTAACTTAAGTTCACAAATGTACGTAACTTAAATATTAAAGTCATTGGTACATGCCGAGATTTGAACACGCGACCTTCGGAATGAAAGCCGCGCGCTCCAACCATTAAGCCAGCGAGCTACCAACAAAGATTACTGAACACAAATGTTTCAATAATTTTCAGATATCATAAACAATTTTGATAAAACAATTGGAGGAAATAATTAGATTTATGAAAATCTAAATTTTGCTAATTTAAATACTATGTCTAATCTAATAAACAATAGATTCTACAGATGATAAAACCACTAAGTAACTGTAACGTAGATGTGAACTGTACAATAGTTTAAGAAATAGCGACAAATATTGCAGGAATAAGTGGAAGAAGTGGAGAGGCGACAGAAAATGAACAAGTGTTGTATCCAAGTAACCAGGTCACATGGAAACTGTAAAAGCAGCGCTAGACATGGGCGACGTCATTTCACTAAATGTATCGCTTTGTTCTTACAGCTCTCAGAGCATTTAACTTGTCTAACCCCCACCATGAGACAAATGAAATATGTTCAGATGTTTGCACTATTCCGGCGAGAACTTTTAAGAGTGCTTTCCTTTTGTATCCGACTTTGTAAAATCCAATGCGAAGAAAAATGAACGAAACTATCACTATGGTAAAGAATTTCTAGTTTTTCGATACTAGAATATTGGCTTACTGATACGTGGGAAAATATTTGGATAAAGCACACAGTCCAGCTGTGGGCGACTATCAGCTGATTATGATTGTAGTCCAAATATTTTACAATATAAAAACAACAGCAAAAACTTACTGGTAGTATCTATTGCTGGAGATATTCTAGGTAGCTACAAGGGCAGCTGATATTTCTGCCGTCAAATGTTACTGTGTTCCGGTTTCAATGGCGCTGCAGCCTGTGAAATTACTGGGGTAACGAGACTTAACGTCGGATGCCTCAACGCGAATTGTGTAATGTAGTGCTTTGTACCTTCCTAACTAGAGCCACGATGTTATGGGCAGAAGTATCACTTGCTATCAAGTGAACGTCTCCCTCGTCTCGATCGCATCGATGAATTAAATGTATGGATTGTTTAGTATGTGAGGCGGCCGCAATCGCTACGAGTCTCGAAGTGGGCTCGATTCTGATTGTGCTTGAGTATCCAGATACAGAAATATCGTAGGGATACATGCATATTCCAAGAACAACAGCTTCCGTGGACATGTTACCTTTAACTAACGCTGTGAACGTTGGTGGATAAATAGCTTTTACTATTTCCAACTCTTTCGAAAACGAAGTACGATTTGAAAGCGAAACCTTTCAAAAAACAGATATAATGCTGGACGTAGATCTCCCCCAAAGATAACCACCTCAATAAAGTAGGGATTTATATGGATGATTTGGGTCACTTCTCACCACGCCGGACCAATGCGGGTTGGTGGGAGCCAAAGCCATATTGGTTAGCAAAGTGCAGGTGAGGTTGGCTAGATTTCCGTAAGTTGGTGAACCTTTACACCCCTGGTTTTGAGGTTTATTATGCGCCAACACTTTTTTTGTACATTTTAATTTATGCAAACAAGTTTAAGTAGTATAACCATTTGGAATAACACCTCATTTGGTGCTTTACGTGGCTACTTACAAAGTTTTACACAACCTACTCCGTATTCCTTCGAGTTCTCCTCTATGTACGCTGTGAGAATATTTCAGCTGGAAACTTTGTTATAAAGTTCCTTCCAATTAAGTTTTCTGAAATGCTACTCGCACGGCGGATAATGAGACAAGTTCAGCATCTGGATTAGGAATTTAATTATAATATTAATAATTTTTAAAGCGGATGTAAAGCAAGGATTACTTAAAATAGGATAACAGAGGATGAGTAAAAGAGGAGGTTATTATTTTACTATACGAAGAGGCGAGCGAGACGTTCAGATGATCATAAATATGTCTGCTCAAAATAACGTGATGCTAGTTAGGATGATTTACACAGAACCACGTTGTACTCATCGCCTTGACACATGAGATGTTAAATCTCGTTATCCCAGTTACTTCTTTAGCTACATCTCGCTTCAAACACAGCAATGTTTGCACATTACTGTTTGGCAGCAGAAATATGAGCTACGGCTGTATCTACTTAGATTGTAACTAGGATCTAACACCAGTTCTTATTTTACCTGAACAATTTGGTACATCTTTTCATAAATCTATATCTTATATATTATTAATTAGTTATAATATATTCGTAAGGCTGTTAATCACTTTGAACCATTCTAGGTCACATACTCGTTTCTGACACAACATGGAGTTTCTATAAGAGTAGGTCTTTCCAACCTCCGCCCTTTTAGTCTCTTTAATTTCATCTTTATTAACTTTATATTTACAGTAACTTAAATTATTTTTGAAAAGTAGTGGAAATATTTAATGTATGATGTACTTACTGATAACTATGTATGTCACATGTTATAAGCACTATTTTAATAACGACTCAGAATGACATGGAGAATTTGATTAACCGCGTCTTATCTCTTCATATCGTATTCTCAGTTTTAGGACAAGAGAATAAGAATTAATGGATACACTTGACTAGTACTTTTTCACGGAATAAATATAAGACCTGTCTCCAGTGTATTAATACTGGTGATAGGATCTTGTATCCTAACTGTATAGATATAAATATAAACTGTTGTTATCGGCAGTATAAAACTTGATTTCCTACTCTTTGAAGAGTGCTGCAGTTGGTGAGATTACTGAGGTAACATAACAATAACTTTTTCTGCAATAAGACGAGAGTGACATCAACTGATAGCATATATCTGTCTATAACAACGTGACGGAGGGTCGGATGAAGTACACTGCACCACATTGGGCTCGTCACCTTGAGACATAAAATATTAAGTTGCTTTACCACAGTAATTACACTAGCTACAGCGCTCTGCAAACCAGAGCACAATAATGTTTACACACTACTGTATGGCTGCAGTAATAAGCGTTCTTTTGTCTCTGGTAGCAAAGGTATACCATCACCATAATTATTTAATTTCAATGTTTAAGCACAGTAATGAATACGATAGACTACTTTAAACCCTCCAGTTTTTAAGCAGCTCTCCACAAGGACTCTATTCCCTTTAGTCACTTTTTACAAGCGAATGTATAGTATCGTCAAAGTGACGTCCCAACCTGTTTCCCACAAGAGGGAGTAGTAACTGGACTGATTGATAATGGTGTAGATATAGACCTTTCCATTGATCCGCAGGTCTACGTAAGAAGTGGCATTACATACATAACGCATGCTCCCGTTCCTCCAGTATCTTACGAGACAAATATTAAACGCCCGGGGGATATTTACATGGGGATAAAAATATTTTCTGCCCCAATTTTATTGCGCCCCTTGCTATGTGATATGGGAGAACACAATAGATGTAACGACCGTTAAATTATTTGTTTATATATTGATGTTGTTTACGAAACATCTAAGCATGGACAGTGTTATAAATATAGATTGTATACATGGCACGAGATAAATATTTTTTTTTTAAAAAAAACATGTTTCTCAATTATTGCTTAAAAATATGTAATATAGAAAATAGTATAAATAAGAAGTAAACATTACATACACATATGTGTAGCAGCAAATAGAAATAATATAAAATCAAAGGTGGTGGATCTGGTGGTAGTGGTTTAGTGGCAGATATCTTTTGCCTGATACCGTTCAGGTAGGAACCACCACAACGCTTATTTCTGCTGTGAAAAGAAGAGTATAAATACTACTGTGCTCCGGTTTGTAGGGCGCTGTAGCTAGTTTAATTACTAGAGTAACGACGTATAAGATGTTGTATCTCAAGGTGACTAGCGCAATGTGGTGCAGTGTATAGCATTCTAACTAGCAAGCACGTTGCTATAAGCAGACGTAACTCTTACCATCTGGTGAACGTCTAGCACATCTCGTCGATTAGAAGAATAAAAAAAATAAGAAAAACCTACCTAAACAAGAATATCAAGGAGTTGAGAACAACGTAAGTATGATTTATTACCGAATTTCTTGTTTCATGAAGCAAGCATAAGGTTCACCCAAAAGGAATTTACCTGTTACCATGCGCCACTACTTAGGATGATACACACTGAAAATTGTCCCTGTTGCTGGAGACCGTCCCGGTAGGCACCAACGCAGCCCTGCAGTATCGGGCTAGTAAGAACAGGACTAAAGTAAGCCCTGCCTGTCGTAGAAGGCGACTAAGAGAGTCTAGGAGTTTAGTGGGCCGTGAGGGTTATCGCTCAACAAGCGAACCTGCGTGGGACGGCGTATGGCAGCTGATGGTTCCTAGAACGGTTCGGTTCCTCCTCAGAGCCGTGTTAACACAAAGTGTAGAGGGGCATCGTTGCATTCTATAAAAGATCTCAGAGCCTCTCCGAATTCACCGAGGGGGTAAAGTAAGAATCTCACATAATCCGGGCTTCCACCCAGTAGCATGGTATCTTTCGAAGATCTCATCCCCCGAATCAAAAAAAAAAAAATAGTAGGTATCAACATAGTTCCTACATTTGCCGCCAAACATTACTGTGTCCGGCGTTGCAGTAAGTGAAATTTCTAGGATATTGAGAGTTTAACAGGTTGTCTCAAGGCGACGGGAACAATGTGGTGTTATGTTTATCATCCTAACTACCGCTACGTAGCCATGGGTAGTATAAATTACCATCTCATCGCGTCGTTATTTAAAACAGAATGGCAAGCCTTTTGTTAACTTATTATTTTTATGTTCACACTTTCACTACACTGGCAGCAATTCAAATTGTAAAGACTAATTAATTACATTACACAGTGACAAACTTTCAGCTCGAAGCTTGAAACTTCAGTCTCTTGAGGGCCGAAAGGTTTTTGTTAACAGAAAACCGGCTCATGAGTGTACTAAAGCAAGCGAAACTAAATTTTTATCACAACTCGCCTGAAAGTCAACTGAGAAAAGTTTTTACGAGCTGTAAAAGCAAGACAGGCTATAAATGTACTGTTTTATGTGTTGCGGACATGTTCGGGAATTTCAAAATGCTCGATGGGTAATAGTTACAGTTTTGTAAACACGAAACAATGGCGATACTGAATATTTGAAAATAACGCGACGTAAAGAGCGAGACTTTCATCATCAGCCGCTAGACATCCGTTGCTGGACATAGGCCTCCCACAAAGATCTACTCATCGATTGATCTTGTGCTGCACGCAGAACCGCCAGGCATTAGCAGTCGCCTGTAGAGCTTCATATTGGGGCGATTCGAAACTTTTCTCATCACGCTGGCACCATGCGGGTTTCTGGTTAGATTTTCATCTAATGGTAAGTGATACGCCACATAACAGCGTGCCACTATTTAGGATGGTATATACAGAAAACATATAACATGTTATGTCGCAGTCAATAATTTCTTTAGCTACAACGCCAATCAAACTGGACACAGTAATGTTTCCACACTACTGTTTGGGGACAGAAATAGGAGCTGCAGTTGTACTTACCTGGATGGTGTCCGGCAGAACACCAACCACCAATAAGAAAGTTCTTTAAAAGAATTTTTTATCTAATTATAAACAATTTATTTATCTTTGTACTAGTTTCCTGAATCTAAGATCTACTTACTTTTAAGATAATTTAAGATGTTCTTCTTTTTAAAGTATCATCTTCCTTTGAAGGTCGTAACCCATTCAGATTTTACAAGATATTTACTTACTAAGAACCGTACACTTGGACATATAAACGAAGTACTTACTAAGATATATACTGTACATCATGTTATCCTTTTCGGCTTGAGACCTTTAATATTAAATTTTCTTACCCCCAGTAATTTTATTACTTTCCGTTTAAAATTTAAAGATATAAATGATTGCAGATTACTATTCAGCGGTAGAAATATATATATATCATTATCAGCCGACAGACGTCCACTGCTTGACATAGGCCTCTCCCAAAGATCTCCACAATGATCGATCTTGCTAGCCTCAACTGGCAATGGGCAGGACACATCGCTGGAAGGACTGACAGCCGATGGGGCACTAAGATCCTCGAATGGCGATCGCCTACCGGAAGACGTAGTGTTGGCAGCGCCCCCACCAGGTGGTCCAACGATCTGGTGAAGGTCGCGGGAAGCAGGTGGATGTGGGCAGCGCAGGATCGAGCGAGATGTATATATATCTTCTTTATATAAACAGTTAAATAAACCATGTTTTATATATAGGCTGAACATAAATTAGAGGTGTAAAGAGTCCCGCAGAACAACTCACGGGAATCAAGCCAACCTCACCTGCTTTGCACCCAAATACTTAACAAACGAGCGTCTGACTCCCACCAACTCGCATTGGCCCAACGTGGTGGGAAATAGCCCAAATATGATGACCCCTTACAAACGTGGAGATGTCTGAGCGAGGCCTATGTCCAGCAGTAAACGTCTTTCTACAGATGATAATGATGAACATAAATTCGTTTCGAACGTTTCTAGAAATATCATTCAATCATCTATTGTCTATGAACACTACTCTAACCAGAGAAATGATTTCTTAAGTTAAAATAAATTAGCGCGTTCTGATCACCTCGTGTATCCAAGTTACTCTGTCTTCGTTTATTATAACATCGGCTGGAGGCTTACGCAAGTGAAAATTCCTTGAGAAATAAAACCAACATACGCCACTATAAGATTTATCAAAGACAATTTGCCAAGATGCCTTCAGTTTTTCACGAGACAATTTGAGGGCGGATGCGCCCTCGAATACGTATTACTTCTTAGCGGGAACATAGAACAGAAATGTTCACGCGAAAAATATTTTTTGTCAACTTAATTTTCTTACTTACAACTAACGTAAGCAATATAAGTAAAATATTAACCGTTTTATAAACACATTCCGCTTTTATTTAATTCATTTAACATAAATTAAAACTAAAGCGATCTATATATATATGTAATGAAAATAGGTTTCCTATGTTCGTTAGTCACGTGAAAACTAGTGAATGTATCCACATAGGAACGCTCATGTTCGCCATTCGACTCGGAATGGAAATCATAGTGATCCTTGTGGGAGGCATGCTACGTTATCTGGTTGTTAATGTCCTTAGTCCTTTAATCTTTTAGATTTAGCAATGACTAACAACCGGCGTATTTTATAAAGGATATAATAAGAATATTTGTTAAATATACTGAAGAATATACTTCGCGACGGTTACATTCTGTGTCCTCAATTTCCATTGGTTTAAGAAAACGAACGTATCCATTTCGTTCAATAGATTACCCCCGTTCGGAGCAGATTGAAAAAGAAAGTTCATCGATTACTTACTATTGAAATAAATGGAGTTCTCGCAATTTTAATACGCTACAGCATCAGCGGTGGAAAATTATACCTACGTTACCACTGTAACAATATCGTAGCTTTTTAATGGTTCTAAATATTTCTTCGACTATATTAAGTAAATACTACCGCAGCTACCGTCGAGCAGCTCTATACAAACATTACTGTCTCGCTATGAAAGTCGCTGTAGTTACTGTGGTAATAAGATTTGACATCATAGATATTTACTGGTGGTAGGTCTCTGTTGCCAGAGACCGTCTAGGGAGGTTACTTTTCGGCTGATTGAAAGCCCCTGTAGCCAGTGCAATTACTGGAGTAACGTGTAAGTCTCAATTCGCCGACTACATATAGTGCTATATATAACACAGTAACTGGTGATTGTTCCATTCGTCTGGTCGCTTCGTTGACCAAAAAAAAGGTTTATGAGTAGCAAAAATTTTTTTTAATCTATATCCTGTTTGTCCTCAAAATAAATTGTCAGAACTAGTTCTAGTATTATAAGGTCTTAAAAAACTTATGTAACTCTGTTTTCATAATAAAAACACCATTATTAAAACAATATATGTTCCTGGAATACATCTATATTGTAATAATATGTAATATAAAATGTATGTCTTTTATTTTATAAGTTAACCGGTGTAGTTTTTTTTTTATTTGCGAACATTTTAAGCCGCGAAACCAATTACCAGAATCCGCTCTCTGTACGGAATAGAAGGGAAGAAAATTGAATTTTTGAAGCTCATATACCTACTTTTTTTTTTCATCTCACGCGTATGTTAACGCTTTATAGAGAGAAAGTAAAGCCTAACTAAGCCTAATAAAATACTCATAATATCTATCATGAGGTGGTTTTCTTCAAGAGTAAAGTGAATAAATAATCTTCCACTTGACTATTGCGCTATACCACCTATATTACAACTCCGCTTACCATCAGGTGAGATCGTAATCATAGAGACTAGGGTATTCAATATAAAAAATAGGCCTTCAGGCCTTTAAATTAGAATATCCCAACCACCACTACTTTCCAGGGATGTGCAAAGGGATTTAGGGGAGAGATATTCAAAAGAAACCCGAAATCCCTGTGCTTATGTATACTTAAAAATAAACTTACCAATATAACAATTAAGTCAACTTTGAACCAATTTAGTAATAGTCAAAGCATAGTTTCGAGCTAATTGAAAGATTATTATTTAGATTATTATTTAGGTTTAGGGAGACTGGGTACCTAGTGATTATTTGTGTGTATGGGGTGCACGTCCCTGCTGCCTCCAGCATGAAGTGATAGTGGCGGTCGGGCACAAGGGCAACTGAGACGGAACGTCTGCAAATACTGTAGCAGTATTTTCTATGAACTTAATTACCATATAGAGCTTAAATAAAAAAATATTATCAACAGTTAAAACTTAACTCTTAAGGAACATTTTATTAGTAAGACCACTCACGAGGAAATAAAAAATATATTATTATAGTGAGACCAATTTAAAGGGTTATAAGAAGTATCAAATAAAACAAATTGTTAAATAATATTGCCGAAGGTTAATATGAAAAAAACATTATTATGAGAATTATTATTAGCAGGTTTCTTGCTGGGAAAATTTTAGATAAACAGTATTAGAGGAATATTCCGGTTTGAAGGGCGTGTAGCTGGAGAAAACATCTTCAGTCTCAAAGCGTAGTACACATTGTAAAGCATAACTATTATAATTACTCCTCTGCTATTCTAGTCTAATATAACTTATTTATACATAAGTAAAATTCTAAAGGAAATAATTAGTAACTATTCAAGTATTTTTTTTAAAATTTTTTGCTTTATTTCTGTACCTAACTTGGAAAGTAAAATTAAATTTATTCATTTCCGTTTCCACAGTTAACATAAACTGACTGATAAATTTAGCGGAAAAGTAAAATTTATTTTACTTAATGTAATTAGATATATAGCTTTAGGTTAAGTTTATTTTTTTATTCTACGCGACGACACGAGTGATACGGTCACCTGATGGTAAGTCCCGGCCCATAACAATACATCGCTAGTTAGGATGGTATATAGAGATAATGATATACACTGTGCTCGTTAGCATGAGATATAGGATGTTGAGTCTCGTTACCACAGTAATTTCAGCTAAAGCGCCCTCAAATCGAAACACTGTCAATGTTTGCAAACTACGGTTTGCCAGCAGAAGTAAGAGCTTCAGTGGTACTTACGGACTACGGCACAGAGACCTACCACCATGGAACGTGGTGATACGTTATATAGTCTATAATGAATTTTACAAAAATTGACAGCAAACCTGGTCCAGTTAATTAATTTATGAGAGTGTTTCTGCGGCTTCCAGTTTACGCTTTATGAGTGACACTAATTGCTTCCGTGGCTTTATGTCTTCAGCAGGGATTCAATATTTTGTCGTTATAAATGTATTATAAATAGCAGGTTTACTTTAAGCTTCTTATTAGTAAAATGCTAGCGGTACAATTAGATTTTTAGTAAAATTTCTAAAATGTAACATCTTATATATCAAGACAATAGGTGTAATATCCACTTCTCATTTTAAGTGAAATAAATTGATATTTAATTGTTCGGTACAATTATCCGAACGTGAATAAAAGGACGTTAAGTATAAAAATGCTGATTCCGGTAGCAATTGTGTTATGTTCTTTCGGCATGACTCAATGCGGTTGTCTATAACGGCGCACAGTCCTGTCTATAATAATGAATAGTCTGTCTATAAAAGCGCATATTAGTGTCTATAATAATGTAATAGTCTGACTATAACAGCACAAAGTCCTGTCTATAATAATGTAGTAGTCTGTCTATAACAGCGCATATTCCTGTCCATAATAATGTAATAGTCTGTTTATAACAGCGCATATTCCTGTCTATAATAATGTAATAGTCTGTTTATAACAGCGCATATTCCTGTCTATAATAATGTAATAGTCTGTTTATAACAGCGCATAGACCTGTCTATAATAATGTAATAGTCTGTTTATAACAGCGCAAAGTCCTGTCTATAATAATGTAATAGTCTATCTATAACAGCGCATAGTCCTGTCTATAATAATGTAATAGTCTGTTTATAACAGCGCATAGACCTGTCTATAATAATGTAATAGTCTGTTTATAACAGCGCAAAGTCCTGTCTATAATAATGTAATAGTCTGTTTATAACAGCGCAAAGTCCTGTCTATAATAATGTAATAGTCTATCTTTAACAGCGCATAGTCCTGTCTATAATAATGTAATAATTTGTCTATAATAGAGTATAGACTTGTCTATAACAATACGATAGTCTGTCTATAGAAGTGACGATGAGCAGGACATTTACTTGATAGTAAGTAATACACCTGCCATAACGAAGTGGCGCTGATGAGAATGGTATACACAGCACCATATTATACTCGTCGCTTTGAGACAAGATGTTAAGCCTCGATAACGTAGTATTTTACTAGCTCTCGTCAAACCGGAACGAAATAATGTTTTCGTATTACTGTTTGGCGGCAGAAAAAGGTGCTGTGTTGGTATATACCTAGACGATCTACGGCAACAGAGACCTACCACCAGTGAAAAGAATATGAAGGTTTGAATGGCTGACATGTGTGTGGTACTTGCCATGCACCTAGACTTTCACTTGGACGTAGAAAAGGGAATTGTTTTATAAAATTTTTGCCCTTTCTGCTGGCCACTTGGTGCTGATGTTAAAAATTCTCTTCTCCCGGCTATGACAAACCATTGGTTACCGTTATGTGTCCTGAACTGCTTCTACACTGAGTCCAGTGCTACTAGATAAGTTTTCGTAGTACCTGCTCAGCTTAATTAACCTTGTGCCGCAATACAGTTACGTAATAAGACTAAAAATATATAACGTTTTTTATTTGTAACAGATGTATATAAGATAAAAGCAAAACCTAAAGAGAATAAGAACCTAAAAGGACACGTTGACAAATGGTTAGAAAAGTAACAGTTGGCATTTCCGTTTGTAACGTTAGATCCGACAGAAAGTAGTTTCCTAATTATATTGATACTAGCCCGAACGATATACTGACGGAAGTGGATCGAATATTCCATTCTGCCTTTCTTTTATATTGAAGTAGAACCTTTTTGTTATTTGAAACATAAAATATTTACTATTACAATGTTTACACAACACCATTGATTAGATTACGAAATAATTTTACTGGTGTACCACCATCCGGAACCGTCAAGCATATAAAATGTAAAACATAGTCAAGGGAGTTAAAAGTTAAATCTGGTAAGAAAACGAAATAAAGCGAACAAGACGGAGGGTGATGATATTTTCATTAACCTGACTAAAAAAGGTGATAAGTTTAAGAATAGTTTATCTATGTACTTTTACATAAATAAATTGCTTACTTAATGACAAAATAAGTGCAAAAATACATCGGCCTCGGCGGCAAGTTTGATTTCGTCCATAAATCATGTTGATTTAGGTGTAGGGGGCGACCTATTGAAACTTCCATGCCAGCGGCGAATTGGTCAACCCGCAACCGGGTTCAAACTTGTATACTTACTTACCTTCAGGACCCTCTATCGCATGACAATGAGAAACGCGTGAAGATTTACCCTCCTTTTTTAAAAAAAAGTTATCTTACGAGTAGTTCTTAGAAGTGTAATTCAGTCAAACTAAATGTTTTTAACCTGTTATTTAACTACTGTTTTAAATGCTTTTTAAAACTTATTAGTTATCACTTTATATAGTTTTATCTGTGAAGTTACCTTTTGGTCTGAAATAAGTTAAACTTTTTTTTTTAATTTCTACGAAGAGACGACACAAACAGACATTCGTCTGATGATAAGTGATACACGTGCCTATAACGTGGCGCTAGTTAGGAAGATATACACAACTCCACATTGCGCTCGTCACCTTGTAACATAGGATGTTAAGTCTAGTTACCGTAAGTAAGTCTAGTGAACCGGAACACGGTAATGTTTGCACACTACTGTTTGGCGACAGGATTATGAACTGCAGTGGTACCTACTTACACGGTCTTCGGCGACGGAGACCTATCACTAATTTTCTTTTTACTAATTTGTCACAAACTGATTGATTTAACATAAAGACAGACTAGCATCAGCTTACTCTAGCATCATTGTTGACGTTTGTCTATTTTAATACAAATAGCTTTAATTATAATATTGACAATAAAAGGAATGTCAATGTGGGTAGTATTAATTCACCGGGCTCAAGGATACTGCAGTTAAATTCTGTCCCTCAAAATCTGCGGACGTACCGTTGTTCTATCCACGTTCAAAAGTCACGAAAACAAACCTTATTTCCACTGATATAAAGGTGAATATTTCTCTTTGGTAGCTGGAGTGTATAATTAACAAGTTACATAGAAATGTATTTGAACCTTTGTTAATAAACTGCCTGCATTGTTGTTGTTTATCAATTTCTTGTGAACAAGGACGCGGTACATTCAAATATTCACTGGACTATACCTGGAGACTGGTGTACTTGTAAAACTATTATTTCTATATTTAGGAGATCCTTTGGCTGTCATACATAATTTTGATTTGTTTAACGTAAAATTATAAATATTAGTATTATGCAAGTGCATGTTTTGGATTTACCTGATCCATTATCTTCATATTAAATGATTTTATGTTTTAGTTTTTATAAATATTTTGTTTCTTATATACTCTTTCCTGCTTTTTTGAAAGGATTCCCGCACAACAACTCACGGGATCCAAGCCAACATCATATGCTCGTGGTGCACCCTCCTAATCAACAAACGAGACTATGGCTTCTACCAACCCGGCTTAGGCTAGCGTGGTGGGAAATGACCTATATGAATCGTCGAAACCTGATCGTGTGGGAATATTTGGGTGAGGCCTGTGTCCAGCATTGGATGTCTGTCGGCTGATAATGGTGATGACTGGTGGTAGGTCTCTTTTGCCGAAGACTATTTAGGTAGAGACCACCAAACCCTATTTCTACCGCCAAAAAGTAGCGTTCAAATAGTACTGTATTTCGGTTTGAAGGATGTTGTAGCTCAGTGTAATTACAGGATTTATAAGATTCAATTCAGGCTACGAACGCAATGTGGTGCTGTTTTTATCATTCTAACTAGCGTCACGTTATTATAGGCGGGCGTATCACTTACCATCAAGGTAAACGTCCCGCTCGTCTCGTCGCTTTGAAGAATAAAATTATTATCTTTTGATAAATTTTTGGTAAACCGTTACATATATACATATATACACATAGCTCGTAGAACCGATGAATTTAAAGTGCTGGAATGACGACCCTGCACCGGAATGCGCAGCGTTGACAGACCCAGCAGTGGACGTCTACCGGCTAAAATGATGATGTGTGATCCATCATCTAATTGTGACAACACCTTACAAATATCGTTTTAATCTCTTATCTTTCACTATAATAGATTTATTATTACATATAATTCCAATCTAAAAAGACTAGAGAAGCTTTTAAGAAAAAGGAATTTTCATGTCTTAAATCCTATTCCCATGCCGCGGAGCTTAACAGTATTTCCGGAGTGGAATCATGTAGAACAACCTATCCCTGTTGCAGGATTTCAAAAACAAACTCTCAATGAATAAACAGAGACTATGAAACTGGAAAATATGGAACGATATATCACGTTCACTATGGGCTTGATATGTTGTCATTGGAGTGCAAATTCAATTTAGTTTGTATAACCTGATGCTCACTAAGAGCATCCACTCAGCCGGCTTTGTTAACAACTGGATAGATTTTCTGGTAAAAACCTAGAATCCAATAACAGAAATGAATTTTGAAATATAAACTAGTTTTCGATATAGACTTGCGAATGCTGTAATTGAATTTAAATTTATCTAGTTTCACGTCTCCAGAAAATGATGTTACAGTGCATAGATATAAGAGAATAAAAACCAATGAATAATAAAAAAAAATGTTAAGTACCATCTCTGGGAAACAGGTTAGAATATCAAGACTATTATTATACTTACAAAGTATCGTAAAAAGTGATTAAGAAGAATATAATGGAAGCATAAAGGCACAGCTTTTTCTGTGACTATAATATATACTCTGTATCTGAAATGTTGACCTAAAACCCTTTGATTAAAAAGGTAAAAATACTAATTATTACCCCTCCGTAGCTCCTTATTATAGGTTTTATAAAAAGGCCAAAATCACCCAAAAGGGCAATGGAGAGAGCTATGGATGGAGTTTCCCTGCGCTATAGAATCAGAAATGAGGAGATCCGTAGACAAACTAACGTCATCGATTCAGCCCAAATGATTGCTAGGCTTAAGTGGTAGCGGTGAGGGCATATGATCGAAGGACTGATAGCCAATGAGGTAGTAAGGATTTCCACCTTATTGGGGAGGCCCTCAACACCGACTATCTAATGAAGGTTGGTTGTGAGCAGCGGCCGATCGGTGCGGAGATGTTTAGACGAGGCCTCCGTCTAGCAGTAAATGCTTATCGGCTGATGATGATGATGATAACTAATGATCATGGAAATCTGATTGAAATGTACAGAAGATAGTTTACTTCAGCTTTCATGATACCCATGTTGTACAGAGAGTAAACGGCGGTGAAATCATTTTGGTGTATGACACATTCTATAAGCAATTGCATACAATAATTTCAACTTGTCGCTTCGGTGGAATTGGTGGTCGGATGAAAAATAGTCCATAGGTGGAAATGCGAAGAAATTGAAATGTCAGCGTAAGATGTGAGACGGCACCGGCGTTTCGATTTGTTTGACAAACGATGCATACTGCACAATTATTCTTTGGTATTTCGTTTTATTAAAATGCATGGAAAATGTTAAGAGATACGTAAGAGATACAAACTTCATTTAATAACACAAGACATCTTGAATTGTTCTTAATTCTTTCACATAATTTATTTCTTCTTATAGTTCTAGATAATGTCAAAGCATTTGTCTTTATTTTCACATGATGTTAAATGAGAATGGGACCGCAAATGTTAAAGTTTGTTGTTCTCTTGCTTATGTATGTTGACAACAGGAACATAGAAATTCAGTTATGACAAACCAATGGCACATGGGTAGTAGCCGGAGCTAGTTGAGTTTCAGAAAACTCTGCTAGCATTTAGATCCCATCACATATGGTTCTAAGAACGAACCTGTGACCGTATTGCTACAAGGTAAATGATTATTTATATAGAGTTCACATTGTATTGAGTGTTGCATAAAATCAATATAATATATGCTTCCTGTAAGACTATTTTAAGCATTACTAGGCAAGCTGTGTTCTTGATTGAAGGGCGTTATAGCTAATAAAATTACTGGGGTTTTGTTAGAGGGATTATCTTACGTTTCAAAGCGACGAGTCCAATGCGGGGTGGAGTGTATACCATCCTAACGCCAACTTTGTATGGACTGACGTATCTATACTTACCATGAGATAAACATCTCGTTCGTCTCGTCGCCTGTAAAAGAAAGCACGAAAACAATAGATACGATTTCCTATAATAATTTGTTATTGCGAGTTTACAAACCTCAAATACGTGAAGCCTGAATTCCTATACCTCACGGAAACAACTCCTTTCCTAGGTTTCCGGTTCTTAGTAAGCTTATTATTATTTTACGCTATATATTATGCTCGTCGCGTCGGGACGTACGATATGAAGTCTGGTTGCGATAGTGATTTAACTAGCTACAGCGGCCCTGCAACCGCAATATACTAACGCTTGCACTGTACCTCTACTCCACTCTAGAAATATAACCTGCGGTACTTAGGCAACACACCATAATTCAGAGATCATAATTTTATTTCAGATATTATATTCAGATAATTCACAGAGCATAATTTTATTGTTAATTTAAATGTTTATATATTATAATATTATCAAAGTCAAGTGAAAAATATCAAAGATATTTTGTGACTTTACTATTACGTAGAACTAAAGTTACAAACTACATGTATGTACTATGATTTTCATTTTTTTTTAATTTATGACAATTTATGAAGTGATACCATACTTCATAATTTTTTTAATTTACGATAATAACAAAAAAATTACAGGTAATGAAAGCTACTAATAAAGAAACATTTGATTGATAATCATCATTATATACATTAAAAAAAAGATATAAGAAATGATTATAATAATTATACATATAATGACTGTATCATTAATAATAGTTCATTAAATACTTTTGCAAGGAAATAATGTTTATCATTAAGAAAAACTCAAAATCTTTTTACAATGTACTGTCTCACGAAGCAACGAGTGGTTAGGTTAGGATTATATATACTGCACCACATAGTGATTGAAACATAAGATCTCAAGTTTCGTTAATCCTGTAGATTCACCAGTTACAGCACCCTACAAACCGGAATATAGTAATGTTTGTTCGCTACAACTTGTTACGGTGGTACCTATATAGACAGTCTCCAGCTAGAGAAACCTACCCGCAATGTAGGTAGTTAAACATTACCGATTGATAAGTGTGTTCAGTTTATTTACCGTACCGCACACTTACTACATAGCAGTATATAAAATTTGATCATACATTTTTATTACATCAATAATTTATAATCCGCGGCGCCCGCGACATCAGCTGCGCGCCTAACATAAAATTCTTCCATGAAATATGGGAAAATATTTCCTCCTCAACTAGATTTATTTGAATTGCAAACATCTTCAAGGGTGACAGCTTCCAACGTGAACGTATGGATTGCATGATTGTAACTTAAACTACATTAATTTTTATTAAATAAACAATATCAATCATAATCATCATCAGCCGATAGGCATCAACTTCTGGACAGAGGCCTCCTTCAAAACAAATTCATTAATGTATATGACATTGTAACAAAAATGATAGCTATCGAATGTAGTACTAGACTTTCTACTGATAGGTCTCTGTTGCTGAAGTCCGTCTAGGCGATGCCACTGCAGCTTCTCTTTCTGCTTCCAAACAGTACTGTACAAACATTACTGGGATCCGTTTTGAAGGGCGTTGTAGCTAGTGAAATTACTAAGGTATCGAAATCTTATATCCCAAGCGACGAGCACAATGGTTTGAGTTTCTTTAATTTGTAGTTTTTCTACTATTTTACTATTGTTTTTACAGTAAATTTAATTGTATTAAAATTGACAAATGTAATAGGTCATTGGCCATGAAATTTCCGTTCACATTTGTCAACAATGACGCTGATGGAAGCTGATGCTAGTCTGTCTTTATGTTATAATATAGATCCATTCGTGAAATTAGTAACATGAAAACTGATGATCGGTCAGTATTGCCGAACTAAGTGGGTACTACAGCAGCTCCTATTTCCGCTGTCTCACAGCAGTGTGCAAACATTACCGTGTTCCGGATTGAAAGGAGTTGTAGCTAGTGAAATCCTAACGCCACGTTGTTATAGGCTAGTATCTCTTATCATCACGTGAACTTCCCGCTTGTCTCTGCGCTCCTTAGAATAAAAAACAGAATCCTTCAGTAGATTTAAACATATATAGTCTCTACTTAAACCACAACATGTGTTTAGGCAAATATTTTAAGTGTTTTAATAAAGAAAAACTTTCTATTTTTCAATATATAAGATAAGAGGATTAATAATGAGATCAAGTTTTATGTTTTATTGATTTTTTGTCCGTTTAAGAAATATTGATATCGAAATACAATTCTGATATTCAGTTATAAACACTATTGATAACAGTGAATAGGGATTGACAATTTCTGTACCGAAATAGATGAATGGCCGTTGTCGCCAAGTATATTATATTGATGAATGGTTAATGTATCCTAGGTAACCCTCTCGTAAATTATGCACTACACCACACTACACAATACAAATGAATGGGCATCTGAATTTAGATTTGAGTAATAAACATTTCGACATTAAGAATAAAATTACAATGAAATCTCTCACTAGCCGAATAACATACACAGCTGAGTATAGGACTCTCTTAAGGATCTACATTGAGGGGGAATTGAGCCTTAGCCCCACTACAGTGGCCCAGTGCGGGTTGAGAATAAGCGGTTCCGCCCACTGACTTAAGCTGCGTCAGATGTTCGGAGGAACCCCTTACTCTCCCTACAGTAAACTGTCGGTGAGAGCTATTTGCACTATTTTTACATTCATCCTGTGAAAATAAACACCAAATGTGTTCAAAATATGATCTTGTATATATTTAGTAAAAAAAATAGGCAGGGCACATTGCCCGAAGGACCGACCGCCGATAGGACAGTAAGATCCTAGAGTGGCGCCCGTGTACCGGAGGACGTAGTGTTGATAGGACTCACACAAGGTAGACCGACGATCTGGAGAGAATCGCGGGAACCCACTGGGTGGGATGATAATGATACATTTTTATGTTTAAACATATAAAAGTTAACTTATAAAGAAGCCATGAAATCTACTAAATTTTGTTGTAAATTTTTTCTACTTCTCTGTTGTCTTCTTTATATATTTGGATTTGAAATGACAGGAAGTCAGGTGAATTAGTAAGAGCTTATTTATAAATACTTCCTGTATCTTTCACTATACAGTAGGTGCTTTATTTGAATAATATTGCATTTAGATAACAAGGAAGGGGACCTTTCCTGCTGTCCGCAAGTCGAATGAAAGATGAAATATATTCACCTGTATTCTCTCGGAATACGCTTTATAAGATCTATTGAACTATTTCTTGAGGATTTATTTGAACGTTGCAACAAATGCTAGGTGATTCTTTCCGTATCCTATACTTATAATATTTTTTTATCGTTCCACCAGGCATTTGTGAGACTGCGCTTCAATTCTTCCTATTATTACATTCTTTATTCTATTTCCTTCTATTATACATCGCGCTTAATAGAGGGAGACAAGCGTTTTTTATTTTCCTTATTATCCTATTACATTTTTTTTATTCTATGTTTTAAGTCTTTTCTAAACATTTCTCTTGTTTCTTTTTTACAATTTCCATTTCTTAGGTTAGCTTACATTCCATTACATTTTATCACATTTGTACTTCTTAATTTAGTTTATACTTTTCTTATATTTTAGTTTTAACTTTTTCTGTTGCTTTACTTATGATCGTTTTACATAATTTCAAAAGGATTGGACGGCTGTGGACGGATTCCCCCGAACCCGTCGCGCAGAAGCCATGGAAGCCAAGAGAGAAAACTCTTCCTGGTTCTCTGCGGCGAATCCGATATTGGGTCCGCCGCCAACAGTTGTTAGTCGCAGAGGGTACTCCCTTCGCGACTCTACCCCGGCTGCAGAGGGCAGTATAAAACCGCCTCTGCAGCCTGGCCGCAAAGGCACATTAAAGCCGCCCTTACAGCCCCTGGCCTCCGGTGAGTTCCATTTAGTCCAACCGGTGGTCTAACCTGGAGATAGGCCCTTCGCCGCAGGCCGGCCGGGTAGGTTCCTCTTCGTTTCACCGTGGGCGACCTCGCGACGGTTACTGAGGCCCTCCGCCACGACAAGGCGGAAACCTGTTGGAGGGTTCCTCAGTATGTTGGACAGTTGCTCCGCAACCCCCGTAGTGAGAACCTTAATTGTATATGGCCTAAATGGGGGATAACAGTATACAATTTATTATTAGTAATTAATACAAATTTTGAGCACAAAATTATTGCTTTACACTTTAACCAAAATTTAGACGATAACTCGTATATCAGATTGTGCTTTATTTTTGTACAGAATAGTAATTTGATATTATGTGAAATATAAACAGTTTATCTATTTACGTTAACTATGGGTTAATAGTTCATTAACAAATTACTTAATTTCATTTGGTTTTAGCGTTAACAAGGCCTAAATGGAAGAGCTTGTTGCGTCTCCTTTGGTTTCTACTTTCTATATCCATATAGAAACATTTTTTAAAGACTTGTAATGCAGTTTATTAAAAAACATAAGTACACAGAATAATGTACGTACCGGATGTCGATGCGATTGAATGTTTTATAAAGGCGGAAGTCTCCGTCTGCCCACGGCTCCCTGGGCAGAATATTTTCCTTCAAAGTCCGGGAAAATATTTGCCTCTACATTCAATTGATTCGATTTGCGAACGTCGCAAGTAGTACCTTCCCGTTGTACGAATCAAATGCCTCTTGAATTGAGGACAAGGCGCTGTAAGCTTTGCTTTCATACCAATTTCATGCCCGCGATTCGATCGCCGTAACTTCCTGTACACTTTCTACTCTTACCTGTAACCACATATAAACTTTTACCATTAACTTCTTCATTATTTTTTAATCAATAAATTTATAACAAATTAACGTTAGCTCTATTTGAAACATACTTTGTAAATAAATGGCATTGACTCTCTCCTCGTGTGAGGAAGCCGCAAGTTTCTGTAGCTGAAATATTAAGAAGGCTAATTATTTATTTATTGTCAATTGAGATAATAAGCTCCATAAATACTGTAGATGAAGATTTATTTTCGTCTTCATTATATAAGTCAGATCTTAGACCACGAACGAGCGTTATCAAAATACACAGTAGGGAAACATGAAACCAATCAAACGATTCAATGTTGCGTGAGTTGAGAAGAGTTTCAGCACTGAATAGATCACTCTATAGAGTTTAAAAAGTAGTACAGTCCTTATTATATAATAATAATAACAAAATTTTCTATTATTATTATAGATTGTCTTGATTTTCATAGGTTATGTTGTATTACAATTAATCTTTTATTTTTCGACCAACTGACCTGAATAGTACACGACGATGATACCAGGTTCTACTCCGTTGCCTTGAGACACAAGATATCTCGCTACCAAGGTTCAGGTCTCTTTAATCTGGTACTCGTACTGTTTTATACAGTACTGTTTGAGATAGAAGTTGTTATGATGCCTACCTAGACGATCTCCGGCAACTGAGCTGCCATCAGTAAAGTGTGCAAACACTATATTGCAAGTGTTTACTAATGTATTGATTTATCAATTGCTAATTTTTACTCTTTCTATATAGTGATACGATCGCGAGACCTATCGATGTGGAGATCTTTAGGGGAGGCCTATGTCCAGCAGTTGGCGCCTATCGGCTGATGATGATATAGTCATACGGAATATCAGTCTATCTATAACCTACATAATGAATGTATATTTACGAATGACATCTTCTAGGTATAAATTCACAGTTTGCAAAAATGATATTCTTTGTATCCGAATACTGGAACGCGGGGCACAGGAGCAGCTCGTATAAATAAATAAATGTTGTGACTCTGAGTAACCAGGTCACACGGAAAGTGTAACAACAGCGGGGAACAAAGGCGACGTCACTTCACTAAGTGTATCGCCTGCTCTCGGCGCAAGATATATTGTCCGAATGCTCGCTGCATACACAGTTAAATATTGTCTCAATTGTAGCACTGCACTAAAAAATTAATTTACCAAGACCTTTGTTATCCTTGCTTTGATGTAACTGTCTTCACGTAATACCGAGGTCCTTAGTTCAATTTCGAGGATAATGTAAAGTTTGTACATTTTAATAACATAACGAAAATAATATTAGAACAAAGTCATTGTTAAGTAACAGTTAAGTTTAAGTAAGTGTAACGTGTATTTACTTTTACATATTTTTGTTCCTTTAATTTTTTTTTACATTTCTTTATGTTGGTAGGTCTCTGTTGTAGGAGACTATGGAGGTAGGTATTATTTCTGCCGTCATACCGTACCGTGCAAGCATTACTATATTCCGGTTCGAACTGCACTCTAGCTAGTGAAATAACTAAGGTAACGAGACAACATATATCTCAAGGCGACAAGCTCAATGTGGTGCAGTATATATCATCCTAAATAGTTCGACGGTTGCTATAGGCAAGCATATCACATACCAGCTTCGTAGAATATAAAAATAACTGTCAAGTTGGATATTTCACTTCCTTCTACCCTAAAATAGTAGTTTATTAACACTATTATTCATGACATTCGGGCGGGGGGTGGAAGGGTGGCGGAGGTGGAGGGTCTGATTGTAATTGGATCGGCACTTATGTACACCGCACATGGTATACAATAATAACACATACTTCTATTTATCAACACATTAAAAGTAAAGAAGTGAGAGTTAACTTTTCAAGCTTATTACTTGGAATGTTTTAAGGGTAGTAACTCTCGCTTTCTCTACTCTCAATGTATATAAATATGTTGCTGAGTTTCGCAACATTTTCTCTGAAATTATAAAGTATTAAAATCTCCACACTCTGAGACGTTTCGTCTCAAACATAATTTTCTTGTTAATTTACTTAGCAAACAAGGTGGTAAGGAATTTTAATGTTGCTTTCATTTCTAAGTACATATCCTTTGAAGTATTAAGAATTATTTAGTATTAAGAATATTTTGAGATTTTACTATGCACGATTTATGACATTTCTTAGTAAAACTTTATGTCTACAATTATATTTTAAGCACCAGTAAGTCTTACAACTTTTATTATATTTAAGAGCAACGGTATACCAAAAAACATACCAACAGCAGACCAAAACCCCTTCCTAAGATTAAATGGTAAATGTTAGAGAAAGGTAAATATGCAAAAGAATTTCGAAAACTGGTAGTGGATAGGATGATAGAAATGAAAGATTTGACTGGAATGACAGAAAATGAATGTTGGAATAAAACAGATTGGTGCATTAGAGGATTAGCAAAAAGTGTGCTAGAAGAGACGAGAAGTAAAGGAAAAATTGATAGAGAAACTTGAGTCATTACGAATTGTCTCGCTGGTAGGTTTGAAGACTTCCAGCCTCCCGAACAAGCCGGTTTCCGTAAAGGCTTTAGTACCATAGACCACATCCATACGCTGCGGCAGGTTATACAGAAGACCGACGAGTACGACCGGCCACTTTGCCTAGCGTTTGTGGACTATGAGATAGCTTTCGATTCGGTGGAAACCTTGGCAGTATTGAAGGCACTTCAGAGATGCCGCATCGACTATAGGTATATCCAACTGTTGAAGAGCTTGTACGAAACCGCTACCATGTCAATCCGTGCACAGAACCAGGCCACGACACCTATCTAATTGCAGCGAGGAGTACGCCAAGAAGATGTAATCTCTCCTAAGCTATTTACCGCTGTATAGGAGGACGTCTTTAAGCTTTTGGATTGGAACAGGTTTGGCACCAACATCAATGGCGAGTACATCACTCATCTCCGGTTTGCCGATGATATAGTCGTCATGGTGGAGACTCAAGAGGACCTCAATATAATGCTCCGTGACCTCAGCAGTCTTTCAACAGGTAGGCCTTCATATGAATATGAGTAGGACGAAAATCATGTCTAATTCTCAAGTTCAGCGCCACCCAGTGATAGTTGAGAACTCAGCACTCAAAATTGTTCACGAATACGTGTACCTGGGGTATACGATCCAATTAGGTAGATCGAATTTCAAGAAAGAGATAATCCCCCGAATCCAACTAGGATGGGCAGCATTCGGAAAAGTTCGCAAGGTCTTTTCGTCAAAATACCCTTAGTGCTTGAAGACCAAACTTTTCGAATAGTGCGTGTTGCCAGTGATGACCTTCGGCTCCGAAACTTAGTCGCTAACTATGAGCTTTATAAGAAAGCTCAGAGTCACAGCGGGCGATGGAGAGGGCGATGTTTGGAGTATCTCTGCGATGATAAAATCAAAAATGAGGAGATCCGCAGAAGAACGAAAGTCACCGACATAGCCCTAAGAAGTACAAGGCTAAAATGGCAATGGGCGGGACATATAGCTCGTAGAACCGATAGACGTTGGGATCTTAAAGTGCTGGACTCCGCATTGAAAAGCGCAGCGTTGGCATACCCTCCACTAGGCGGACAGAGGACACAAAAAAATCGCTGGGAGCCACTGGATTCAAACAGCGCAAGACCGTGGTTTGTAGAACACATTACAGGAGATCTATGTCCAGCAGTGGACGTTCATCGGTTGAAATGATGATGAACAACAAGTAATACAACATTCGACCCAAGGAAATTCATAGGTAAAATCGGTGGAAATCGGAAGAACGGCAAGACTTCAAGTAAACATTGGAAAGATATTGTTTACAGCTGGAACATAGAGATGCTGTTATAGGCACTGATTTAAAGTATGAACCAAACAGGATCGGAAAAATCCTACTACTAACTAAAATCAGCGTTATGTGGCGCAGGAATCGGAACAAGAACTTCCGTGTTACAAGGCTAGCTTTTAATTGAAACACTAACAGTTTAAAGAAGGATTTCTAGTTTTAAACTTTCAATATCATCCTTTCAAACTTTTCCAATAATTATTCGGAAAATGTTCGAATATAATAGTTTGATAACATTTTACCGCCAACAAAATCTCAATATCTGATTCCAGCATGCTTCATATAGAAATTCTTCTCGTAAGTTCCATAGTACGATAAAATGTGCTTTTGGAATTTTTTTTCAATCTAATAAGAAAATTTGGTAAAAATCTCAAGTAAAAGTAAATGCAGAACTAGAGCTTAAAAGTTATACAAGTAATTGCAATTTCATAAATCATCTCGTGGTGAATTTATATTTTGTCTACATGGAGTATCATCATTAAAAAGGACAATTACATAGTCTTTCGTTATATCTGATTATAATGTCACAGAAATGGATGTAAAGGTTCCTGTACATCAACTCACGATACCTAACCTAACTCTCACTTGTTCGTAGTGGACCCTGTTAATCAACAAACGAGGTTCTGGCTCCCTATAACCTGCATTAGACCAGCATAGTGGGAAATGACCAAATCCTCTATATAACCCTTTATAAACGGCAGCACCTAGTTCTTAGTGGTACCGTTGGTGATGTTGACTGTGGTGAAGGAAGCTGCTGTATGTGGGCAGCGCAGGGCCAACCAATGTGGAGATCCTTGGGGGAAGCCTATGTCCACTGCTGCCAAAGATAGAGTGGAGGGGCAGATTAAAATTTTCGTATTACTGCGAAACTACGTATTCATTGAACAGCGAGTTTAAACTCTGTAAAAGCACTTAGTATTATGAGAGAGATATCTCAAAGATTTTCATCTAAAGTCAAAGTATTAGACATAGAATATAAATTTGACAGATAATTCAAATTATTAAGGCATCACTTTATATTTTAAATAAGATATTAAGTAAATTGATTGTCTGTAAAAGACTTACAGATGTAGTCAGAAAACATTATGATTATTGTAGATTTGGTAGTTAACTACTATAATTAATAGTTCATGCATGCAATGAAAAATATGTTATATCAAAATTAAACAACAGAGGACACTATTTAAATATAAATAATAAATTATTCATGTTTCCGCTCCTCCATAAAAAGAATAAACCAAATAGGACTATAGCAGGACTAGCTAAAAAACTAGTTATACTCGTAGAAGAAGAATTTATGTGAAAGTCCCTAAAACGTCTGGCATCGCTAATAATAGAATTTTAAATGTTGTGAATAAATTTCATAAGGAAATTCATGAACTATAAAATCGTGTTTTAACTTTTGAACGCGATCAAGAGGAAATCGTCTCGTCTCAAGGTTCAAACTTCTGCAATATCATCTCGTCGTCGAGCAGCGGTTTGCGATATTTGGTAGTTAAGATAACTCCGCTCCGATAGCTTAAGTATTTGATAAATGTTTGTGTTATTTTTGAAATATGATGTTTCTAGTGGTGATACGTACGTCCTCCTCCCGAGAGGATCTCAACTTCAATAATTTTAGAAGGTTTAACTACTTGTTTCGAGCTCTCACAATGTCTAATGAATCCTAAATTATTTTATTGACAGGAATTTCTTCCGGTATGCTTTTTGGATACCAATCTCTTTACCTATGCCTACAGTAAAGGATAGTGAGCATAAATTATTGCAATAAGTAATTAGAACTCTGTAGCTAGTTTAATAATAGTTTAATAATCCACATGATTATCTCATTATTAAGACTTAGGGAATCATCAAGAGAATCTGATACTAGCTACGTGACATCGTTGTATCAGTTAACGCTGTTTAAACCTTGGGTTATTTATTGAATACTTGGACGTCAAAGCTCATGATATTAGCTTACTTAATCCATTGGTGGATTCATCCGTCCATCGCCCAATGTATGGTAATGAAATCCAATCGCAATATCAGGCACTTGAGTTGATTGACACTCTGCAAATTGGTGTTTATAGTAAGACCGTAGCATAGTCTAGCTGCTGAAGCTAGGCAATGCAGTTCCGAAACCATTTATAAAGTCAAAAATAGGCGTCGAAAGGAGCGATTAGCTTTCAGTTTGATTTATCTACGACAAAAGAGAGATTTTGAATGCTTAGTAGACATTTTATTAGTTTAGTACCTGATTCTTGTATCTGGATGTTGTGGTGGTAGATCTCTATATTTGGCTCTCGGCTATGTAGTAGTAGTCCATTAATGTTAAATCGTAGTGTACAAGTTTTGTACGATTTAAAAGGCTTTGTAGTTATTTCACTTGAAGCATAAAACTTAAAATAAGTATTTTAACGTATAAACATTAAAACGATAAAATCTCGGCTTGTGCTTTACTCTGCTGTCGCGCTATTTAATAAAAAAAAAACTAGGTTGACAAGCAGGTAACATTTTTTTCATTATGTGGTTATATAAAAAGTGAATTATTTATGTAAACTTCAATAGGTTATGGATCCAATGACAAAACGAGCTGCACCAGGTATTTGGTACGCGAGGCCGTAATAACGTGGCGCTGGTAAAGATAGTATAGACTACACCAAATTTTACTTGTGAGCTCTCTGCGTAAAACATAATTTAAAAAAGACTAATTCGTGAATTATCTAAAACCAATTTTTAACCACGGAAATAAAATTTCAGTCTTTCCTGACGTAAAATCGCTTCATAAAATAAGAACATTAAGTAATTTTTCCCTCACTATACATACAGATAATGCGACTGAAATACATAATTAGTGTATTACCATATATTAATTAGTCTTAATAATAACTTAACCCTATATGGTGTTATGTTACAATGATGCTGAATATGATGAAGGTCACTAGAAACCGTCGGATGGGGATAGCTAGGGGAAGTGACCTTTGGGAAGGCCTGTGTACAGAAGTGAACGGGTATTCGCTGATGATAATAATCATACTCCTTTAGATATTTATGTGAAAATTATGGATTATTTAAGCGATATTTCATAAAAGAATTAAGAAAGCTAACGATTGAAATAAATAATAGTAATTGGATGGGAGATATTAGCTTGATTCTATGAGAGTCGCGGGAAGCTGCTGTATGCGGGCAACTCGGGACCGATCAATTTGGGAGGCCTATGTCCAACAGTGGACGTCTATTGGCTGATGATGATGAATTCAATAGGTATTTAGATGAGATCGGAGGAAGACGTTACATTTGTTTTATAGTTCAAGAATAAGGAAACGCTGAAATCAACTAAACCTCCATCCATTATATTGAGGAGGATATTATCCGAGGTTTTAAGAAATTTATGTAAAAAATGTTATCTGCGATAAGATGTAATTTATTATAAAATGAAGAACCATTTAATATGAGGATGATGCGTAAACATCTCAAAAATATCTTTTGGTACTATTAATGGAGAATAGTGGCAAATTTGTATTGTTGAAGATCATTTAGACAAGTGCTATCAAAGCGCTTGTTATATTATTTTGTTCTAGTCTAAATAGTGCTTGATTTACTATAGTAAAATTCTCAATCGGGAGCAAGATTTAATATCTATTTGTCCTAAGGTTGTGACGACTATAATCTAGTATAGTATATAAATCCTAACGAAGGTCTCACTGCTATAAATGGGCATTTCACTTACTATTAAATATACATCAGGCGCGTATCGTTGCTTTGTCGTTTAGAAAAGACGAACTAATTTGTTATTTTGTTCTCATACCTAAGCAGCGGTATGTATCGGTCCTCATAAAACACGTACCCGAAATTCATCTTCAGATGAAATTGCAAAGATGTAAAATGTAGGATGAATCCCTTCCGTACCGCTTATATGATGTAAAATGATTTTATGGTTCATAAACTTTCCTTTGAATGTTTAAGTGCTGCCTGCTGAGGGCGAAAAATGCAAAAAAAACATTAAACAATAAAAATGGCCTAATGAAGTATTTATAACTAAGAAGAAATATCAGGAAGCATTAAAAATTATGGATCTTGTGCATTATTTTAGACTAGGGAATTACTTTTATATCTAAAGAAGAAATTTAAAGACAAAGCTTAGTGCTGTGCTCCACCAATAAGAGACCCCTTGTCCTATACTCTATTGTATTGTATATATTCTTTTTTCCAAATATAACCTTATAAAATAATTTTGGTTATGGATCATCTGATAGATTGGCACGGATTTTTGCGAGACATCTCCATCTGTTTCTATTGGCGGTAAAATATGTAAAATCATTAAGGGAACATTTTGAAGATGACTCGAAAACCTCTCATCCTTTCGGCCATGACAACATTGTTCTTTACATCTTTCTTTGTCTAAAATAGTCGAAGGGGGTAGAGTCGGAAATAATTTAAAACTAATCTCACCTTAAAATGTATCTGATAATTGAAAAATATGGGACTATTTATATTAAAAGAGACTATAACAGGTAAATAGTTGAAGATATTTTTTAACCTAACAAATGCAAAGAGCCTTTGTAGATATTTCAACGAACATTCACGTATTAACAATATAATATACAATTTACTAACAGATAACGTTGCTGAAAATTCCTCAAATTTCTCTCTAAATTTCATAAATTTTCGTCCCAAGTTTCACTTTACTGCTTACGATGCATTTGCGTGCGGCAAAGTACTTGTGACTTTGGAAATGTTCTTACTATATGCAAGTCAATTGAGAGACAACGGTGAAGAAGTTCAGTCATAACACATTTACTGGAAGCTGAAATTTGAAATCTTTATCATAACTTCAGTGTATATTTTGAATTCTAGGTGTAATTGTTTCCTAACACGCTGTCGTTTTGCACTTTGTGTAACATATTGAAAATATTGGATAATTAAAGATTTATTTATTTATTTATGCACACAGACCCTATAATGAAAATATAACATACATAGAAATAAGTGCAAAGACACTATTTATTCCAATATGGAATTTCTTCCAGCAGGCCTGTGGTTGGGAGACTTGATTAAAGTGACAGTGAACCTGGTGCACGCTGATAATATTACAGAACAAAACTTATAATATATATTTTTTTAAACTACCACGCCTTTATTCCCAGTAGGAGTAGGCAGAGGCGAATAAACACTCACTTTTTCCCAGATGTGGTCAGATTAGGTGCCATGTAGCAGGGGGCGAGCCTATTGCCAGTTTATTGGAGCCACCACACACACACAACGATAATTTCCGTGTGCGGGTTTACCTTTCATGATATTTTTTTTCATCGTTAAGTACGTGGTAATTGTAACAATTGTAATAATATGCACATTAGACATTGAAAAACTGCGTAAAAGTGCGAGTGGTGCATTATGTCTATAATATTCGTGGGGTAGTGAGAGGTGATCGCTTCTGTTGTAATAAATTGAATAGTAGTGCCTCAATAGAATAGACAGTATGGATATGTAATTAAAGCGCAAAATTATGTTTAGAGAAAAAAAAAGGAGAACAACAAAATCTAAATAATGTTCCACCCACGTGTACATTGAGTAAATGATAATAAATTTAAATTCAATGCGCAGGGTATTAATAATATTAAAAACAGAATCAAAATATTAATAGTAATAAAAAAATAATAATAAAAATTTACAATCAGAGTTCACGGATTTTTAAAATCAGAGTACATTATTTGTATTTAAATTTCATTATACCCACATAGCAGCAATAAGAAATGTATGGTGGACAACAGAAAGTTTGTCAGTGCGGGCGATATAATACGACCAAATTTAGAATACTATTAGTGCTAGTGCCCTGTGTCGTAATAAGCAGTTGTTCACATAACGACGAGTCTTCTTTTGGATAATTTAAACAGGTGTGCGTTTCTGTGATCCAGAAGTGTTAACTTGTGACGTTTACTTCGGCCGGAGTTGGAGGGTTTTTGTTAATCAGGACCTCCAGTTCAGTTATTGTTTCAATCTTACGCCGAGTCTTATCGATAAAAATCAGAGTAATTTTTCCTTCGGATGACCAGTATTGTTAAATACCAAAATATTTGCGAGCAGCAATGAAAATTTGATGCCTAGACTTAGTTAAAATTTCGAATATAGTAACAGCTAATCCCTTAAGGTTAGTCTTGCTATCCCAATCCAGTTGTCTATGTTGCATATTCATGAAACGAACTAACACAGGCCGGGTTTTGCTGGAACGAGAACCAAGGCGATGGCATACCTTAATATAATAACTCAGATCAGTCAACTTCAGATGGTCGGATATGACTTTTTGGATAATGCTATGTAGATTTTCTTCTGGTGCCTCTGGAATGCCATGAAATAAAAGAACATTCCGTCACATGGCAGTCTCATGGCTGTCCAGTCCCATACGTAACATCTCTATTTGAGCTTTAATGGTGGAAAACGACAGCCAGACAAATAATTTAAAGTCAGAAAACTCAGGAGACCATGAAGCGACATCAGGGCAAGTGTTGCTTTCTGTATTTAATTTTAGGAGTTTTTATACGGTTTTCATACGAGACCCAAATATTTTTTCAAGTTCGTTGATATTGTTAGTCAGCAGGTCATCCATTATTAACGCGAGCTAAAATCTTCTTCATAAAAGATATTGGTAAAGTAGTGATAGTGAGCAATGATCACTGCTGAGTTTAATAAACACTTAATTCATTTATGTAACAAAATGTATAAAAAAATAATTAAACAGGAATAACACCGCTCACCGTAATTACGTGTTTATACACCGACTACCCACTCCCAACTAATATTGAGATTTTTGCTTTTAATATTTACAGAATATATTAATCATATACATTAATTAAGTATAGAAATAGTTAAAAAACAATCTTTGAGGTAATAGAGATTATAAAACGAATTCCTCCATAATTATCTAAAAGCGACGACTAAGGAAGTATTAATGGGTTACATAGTTGTTACTTCTCTTCTTTTGGTAACAAAATAAGTTGGAACGAAGGCGAAATGGGTTTTTAAGTATTTTTCAGAGTGGAAGAGCGCAAAAAATATCATGTTTCCTTTCAAAGAGATCTATATCCGGAATATGTTTACAAGGTCAATAAGACCTAACATCTTAAAACTGAAAATCCCTTTCTATAGGAGGAGGAGTTTATGTCAAGGCCTGTTGTAATTATTTATATTTAAATATGTATTTTAAAATGATAATTATTTGCTAGAGAATTTTACATTATTTTGAATTAATATTTGACATCAATTTTATATGACGTTGAGAAAAAATACAGCCAAAACTAATTATAAGCCTAGAATCCACTTATCCAATTATTTATGATAAGATGATGTTAGCCTGACAGATTAAAAAAACTATATTACCATCCTAATTTAACAGCATGTTGATTCGTAATCGAAATAAGGATATCCGGGTTTCTAGATAAGCCATTAATCAGTGAGATTCGAAGGCTTATGAAGATGGTATCATAACCATAAATTAGTAATCGTAGAGATCGTTATAAGAAGAATCTGATAAGGTAATAGTATGACACTTATAGTTAAGAATTATTCAACTGCAGTTACAGTAAGAATGCACAGTAAACAGTCTCATAGTAAGTTTCGCTACTTCGTTTAAGTAACGCTAATGTTCGTAACAAGCTCATATATAATTGACCCGCAACCACCTGAACTAATCTTAATGGCTCTTTATTGAATAGCTGGCTCTTAATTTACTCTAAGGAGTGCTCTGGTCATTAAACAGAATTTACGAGAGCATTTCCTTTTAAAGTGCGCGTCATGAAAAAAAAAATGCACGTTTTAATTAAAGGAATAACAGGGAGCGTTTAATTTATGCTAAAACGAAACACTGCATGCAGAAATTATAGTTTTTTAGGAGCGAGGTGCATCAAAGTTATCTTTGAGGTTTATATATATATATATATAAATTATCATCATCAACTAATAGACGTCCACTGCTGGACATAGGCCTCACTCAAAGATTTCTACATCGATCGGGTAGAGATTTATATGGACGGATTTGATGCCATTTCCCACCACGCAATGCGGGTTGGTGGGAGCCAGAGCCTCATTTGTTGATTAGCAGGGCGCACCATGAGAACAGCCCTGTAGTCTCAGGCTAGTAAGAATAAGACAAAGGTAAGCCCTGCCTGTCGTAGAAGGTGACTAAAAGGGTCTGGGAGTTTCGCAGGTCTTGAGAGTGGGGGCCCTTAACGCTCAACAAGCGAATCTGTGTGAGACAGCCTAGGAGAGTTAATCCTCCTCAGAGACATATTCAAAGAAAATGTAGCAGGGCACCGGTGCGTTCCATAAGAGATCCCGGAGCCTCCCCTAATGCACTGATGCAGATCACCTAGGGGGTTTTAGTGAGTAAAAATCTCACATAACCGTGATTGCCGCCCAGAAAAAGGGTATCTTTCAAAGATTTCCCCCGAAACAAAAAAAAAGGGTGCTCCACGAGCAGGTGAAGTTAGCTTGGAACCCGTGAGTTATAGTACGGCAACTCTTACACCCCTTTAATAATTATCTATACTATAAATAACAATTCATAAATAAAAGTTTCATTCCTTTCTGATCTGTTCTGATGCTATATGCACACAAAGAATATACTGATGCTGTAACTAGAAAGTATGAATAGTAGGAGGCGACCATCTTTCTTGCTTCGTCATGTTAAATTGTTAAAAAAAAATCTGCAATATTAAATATATAGTTATAATAAATAAAAATTCTTTATATATATTTTTCCAACAGCATTAAACATTATGTAAGTCTTATGTATTTTTCGAATATTACAGTTAAATTTATACTTTTGATGAGGTAGAAAGGAGTTCAAACTAAGATGCTCTTTGTGTAAAAAAAATGTTTTTTTTATTCGACGAAGCGATGAGACGAGCGAAACGTTCACCTGATGGTAAGTGATACGCCTGTCCACAACAATGTGGCGCTTTTATAGATACACAGCAAGATATTGTACTCTCCGCTTTGAGACATGAGATGTTATGGTTCGTTACCATAACGGTTTCATTACCTGCAGCATCCTTCAAAACGGAACACAGTTATGTTTGCACAGATACAGATTACTCGAGTAACGAGCCTTAACAACTAATATCTCAAAGCGACGAGTACAATATAGCGCAGTGTATATCATTCTAACTAGCGCCACGTTGTTATAGGCAAGCTTATAAGTATGTTATAATATGTATGAGTTTTTTTTTAATGTAATTAAACGACGAGACGATTGGCATGTTCACCTGATGGTAAGTGATGCGCCAGCTTATAACAAAGTGGCGTTAGTTAAGATGGTATGCACTGCACCACATTGCGCTCGTCTCTTTGAGACATATGTTGAGATTCTTTACCCTAATAATTACAATAGCTAAGGCGCCCTTCAAATCGGAACACAGTAATGTTTATACACTACTGTTTGGCGGCGGAAATAGGCGCTGTGGTGGTGTACCCACCTATACTATCTCCCACAACAGAGACCTAAGTTTTTTGACGTTGTATCTACTCGTATATATATATATATCATATGTGATTTTTATTATTTTAATTAAACACAATATAATATAAATAGTTATATATACCTTCTCCAACACAGCAAGTAAACAATCTGCAAATGAAGCTGTACGAGTTATTTCCCAATTAATTGCCGCGTGCACAAAATCCAACTCTTGACGTGGATGAAGAAATAATTTCCTCGAGTACTTTTGGTGGGGACGGATAAAGAGTTTTCCACGTGAAATTAATTTTAAAATTTACAGCAATTGTTATACAGAGACTATTTTAATCAATACGTCGAATGTATTTAAGATTTTGGTAGGAAATTTTCATATCACTTTGTATCAAATTTAGATGAACTGGTCTCTAAAATAAAGGCACTATGAACCCTTCTCATCTACAACACAATATTTAATTAATTATTAATACATTATAGTATAGTTATTCTTTCATATACATCAGCATCACGCGGTAGACGTTCACTATTGAACATAGGCTTCCCAAAGATGGACTGATGGACGCATGGGTGCTTGGGCGCAGAGGCACACGGACGCAAGGACGCGTGGAAGGATGGACGGTCAATTATCTAAAACTGAACTCATAACCAAAATGTAAATAAATAATAATAGACAAATGTCTAATAGTGCAAAATATGTCTGTTAGAATATATTCTATATGACAGGCGAAAGCCTGTCTTTGAATTTTGTTCATATATTTATGACTAGCTGTCCCCTGCCTGCTTTGCTGGCCATGATGAGAAGTAGATTTGAAATTTTTCAGAAATATTTCTACTCGGCAGTAACCCATTGCCCCACGAGCCCCTTTCTGATATTAATACACCCCAACTACCTTTTGGAGAGGAAGGGTTATTGTAATTCCATTCTTAGCCGACCTATAAATGGCAGAAGCAATATGTCTATCAACTTTTGAGTGTTCACGTCTAACAGTTCCGGAGATCTCGTGAATTAATGAATCTCTGGATATCTCTTAAATATATATGTATCTGATGTAGAGGGGTAGAAACTGGGCTTTGGCGTTAGAGTATTATATTTCATTTTCAATATAATGATTGCGTATTGTAAAGTCATTTTGGACAATTGAATGTTAGTGTAAAATATAGTGTTCATTTACTTTAGATGCTGCAGCGGAATTTAGTTAACGCCGTTTAATTTAGTTCTCTATTGTACTCACTTAATAGAGATTTCAGCGCAAATATTAGAGGCACAGTAATTACGTTGCATTATACTCCGTAATTTATTCAAAATTTATACTGTTCCGGGTTAAATTTATTTACGTTGCACTAGAATCCTAGATTACAAAAGCACCAATTATTACCCTTTAATAATTAACATTTTATGTTTTTATTTTACATTTATATTTACCTCTATATATCGCACTGGAGGACATAGGACACTGTTGCCGGAGACCTGTTCAGGTGAACTGTTCGCTCGTTGCCAACCCTTCTTATATACGAGCATAATGTGGTACAGTGTATATCATCCTAACTAGCGCCACGTTGTTATGGGCAGGCGTATCACTTACCATCATATGAACGTCCTGCTCGTCTCCTCGCTGATCTAAATAGAAAGAAAATTAATTTAATGCTATAAAAAACATTCTTTCAAAATAACCCACAATATATTGGATGCATCACTTTAGGGAAGATGACTTTGACGATCAATTGAATAACAAAGTTTTATCGATACGAACTCTACAATATATCTAAGAAAAATAAAAGGAAGCTAAATTTTTTTTAATATTGTAGAAAAACTGTAAATGAAACAAGTGATAAAACGATGCACTTTCTTAGGATAAGCTCTTCATTAACTTTGTCTATTTTTCGCAGTAGCTATCTTAAGCTAGTGAACTATCGAATGTTGGAAGCATTCCGCTCTTCCAACATGAATAAATTTTTCTCTCACGATAACGTCCGCTCCAAAAATAACACCAAAACAAAGCATTACATTATTTTGCCGTTCACAATTTCACTGCAAAGCCGAAAACACTTGGCGTTGTCGTAAAACAATAAAAGTAACGAGGACATGTAAATATTATTGCATCACCGGCTTGTACCCGGAGCTGTTAACTACTGAAATGGCCCGTGAATTTACAGCGCGTAAATTTTTTTTTTGTTGCATATTTCGACTATAAAATTGATATAAATAGTCGTACTATTATTATAATAGAATGGTACATAGGTTTAAAAATAAATATTTTCAAAAGGCGAAGAGTCAAGATTCATTCTCCACTCTATCGAAGCTTTCCTTTCATCATGTTTGTTATTTTATGAAAACTTTTAAAAAGTTTCAATGAATTTGCATGTCCACATCATGGAAATTTATCTAGACAACTTATGCAGCGATATCGACAAGAAATACTACGAGGAATGGGTAATGAGGTACGTGTAAATAAGAATAAAGGAGGATGCGAATGCGTTTCTAAATAGCGATATAAAATCTATGGAGCTTTTAAAGAGCTTAATGATTTTTTAAATTCTACTTAAGATTTTTTGCATGAAGGTAATGTGTATAGATTTATTTTTATGGAGAAGATGATAATAACGCTCATCTGATGTTAAATGCTGATACATAGAAAATATATACTGCATTACATTTCCTTGAGAATATTAAGATACAGCATCTCAGTTATTTTCATAGTAGGTCTAAGTAAAAAATACATGCTGCAGCGCTTAATTTCAATTAGAGGTCTTTAGGAAAGATCCACGTTCAGCAGTTGAATTTTTCAGCTGATGATGATGATTATGTTACTGGTCTAATGTCCGCTTGTACAGTTTTTATTTTTTACTATGTGATATTTATAGTTTCTATATCTAGACGCATTGCATTATATTTTTAACCTTATTTAAACAATATATAACAGTTTTGACTATTAAAAGTATATAATTACATGTACAGTGATATGATATGATTTTTTTTATATTTACACGCGGAATTTTTATCGTTCAATAGTTTGAACAGCTCAGAGCGATTTACAAGCGCGAATAATTTAAGTAAACGACTAACAGGACCAACAACAGGAAATATAAACTTTAATCTAACGTCCGTGTGAGCTTTCTACCGAGTTTCGACAAATTTGTGCCGTAAATTTCATTCATGGATGGGATTTATCGAGAAAACATTCAGTTTACCTTTAAATGGGAGCCATTTGGAAGGAAATCTGGCATGAGATCTTTGCGTTATATTTATGTACACAGTTTCTATGTATCTAAGTTACATTTTCATCAATTTCCGTAGCTTCGAATATACCATAAAAAAGTAATTCATCTTTCCAATATTAATACCCGATGGTATTGGACAAAAAATCATTTCTAACTGGGGTTTCTCAATCGGATATCAATCGCGTTAAAGTATGTTAACAAGAGGTTAACTTTTAACAAAGACCTTAGTAATGAAATTACAACTTTATGTGACGTGAATAAATTTCACAAACGGCACAGTTAGCGAAACTAATTGTTAATTCCACTACTGTCTGCATTTACTTAAAAATAGTCACCGCATAACCAACCTCTCTTGAATTAAGTCTTTACAGTGTTTTCAAAATTTACTATAGAGTAGTTTGTTCTAGATGATTGATAAATTAACTTATAGATTTAACATGTATGAATATATGTGATGGATCATAGCACGGATATCTCCTTTATGATGACTAAAGTTCCAACATTGGTAATATGAAATTGTAGTTTTTATGTTATATTTGATGATAAAAACTGAAAATCAAGAAAAGCATTATGCATGTGAAGTAATATCTCGATCTTATTTTTACTGCCAATTACAAACTTTACTAATATCAATAAGTTATTATGAACTAGTCCCCGTATAATATAAGGTTACGACAATTTTTGTCACTAGAACAAATTTGAATATATTATGATCTAAAATTTGACTCCAACTTCGAAGCAGTGGATGGTGAAGAGTTCTTACTCTAAATATTACGGCTCTTTTATATGGATAGTCGAAACAACAGTATGAGGAGACACTACTATCAACGAAACTTCATGAAATAATCTCCATTTTGATATGAACAGTAAAGGAGTAGAACAACTTGCCAGCATCAGTATTCCCCTCTAAATACGACATCTGTGTTTTTAAGAAACGAGTAAATATGCTGTTACTAAACGAACTTTACCACCACTGACCATCACCAATTAACACCAGGAGGAAGTCAAGTAGTATATATGCGCCATTCTGTTCTGTGGAATAGTTAAACATTTGACAACACATCCACGTCTAAATGCTTCAACATCCCGACTTTATTAGCGTCAGCAGTTCCAAACGTTTCATCTAAAGTTTAAATTGCATGATCTATGTATTCATCGACTTCAGCGTCCGTACTTATAATATCGTTGACGTCAATAAAGTTATCCATTAAGCATTCACGGCGTGTAACGTCGCTAATCTTGTTCTAGCTGAATTGACTTTGCCCTCGAACTCGAAACTTTACGTAGTGTAATTGTATTGACGTATATTCCATCATGTACTTTAAACATTAACGGAGCTCGTACGCTACAAAGGATAGCGTCACATCTATATCAAAATATTAATGTATTATATATCTAAATCATATATCATTTATGTCTTATTTGTGACACCAATTTACGAATATTTGCAGAGTAACATATATTTAGTTAAAATTTTATTCGCACAGACAAAAATGTATAGAAATGGCATTCGCTCCCAATTTATCAATGAGCAGAGAAAGAGGCGATTGTACAAGTAGAGTAGGAGAGACTAACATATAATACATTAACGCCGCATACACGAATACAAAAAAATATAGTCATATACGTATAAATATGCATCACATACAGATCATATGCATATGATATCTCCTAGCTTTTTGTTCAAGTTCACGAGTAGTATGTATATTTGTTAAACGAACAAACCAAGCTGGCAGAGCTAAGCATATTATTGTTTTATTCAAATAAGCTATAACAGCGAGGCTTTAGTATATATGTATACACTGATTACACTGCTCTCATTGAGACATAGCGTTAACTTTTACTATCTCAGTAGTTTTTCATTTTTTTATACCGACACATACATCCTGTTTAAGGCGTAGGTGCCGCGGTGCTATGAGCGGCTTCTAGGTACCAGTGTTTTATTATATAAATAATATTAAACACTCATATAAATTAAGGAAAATCCTTCTGCCTGTACACTGTTAGGGTAAACATACAATTCGCAAGAATCCTAAATCACTTCCATGATCCCATTATTACTTTATTTTACGGTTCAGACGACCCGGTAATGATGTTGTTGGTTTGGCAACGTAGTACTTGCTATGAACATCTATATTGTCAAGTACAAAACAAAGTGATAGGTATATATAGATAAAAAATTATCATTTAGACCTATGGATTATTATAATAATATATATATATATATATAATATAATTAATGTGCTTAATACCTTTTTTAATTTGTGATTTACTAAAAGGGTTTGTTTAGTTTGCAAAGGGCGAATTTTATCCGGCAATCTTTCTAGTAAACCGAGTGAAATTTGTATGATGGTAATATAAATAAATAAAAGGCAAAGAATTAATTAATTTAATGTCTATTGTCATAAAAAAAATAATGTTGTTAATTGTTTATAAAAATTTAAACAGTTTCTGATATACTCTTGTAATAATCGCAATGTCTGTCAGTAGATTGCCGGAGACTTTTTTTTTACTACGACGAGAGAAGCGAGACGTTTTCCTGATGGTAAGTAATACGTCTGTACACAAATAGATCTGCGGCTAGTTATGATGACATACAATAAATCCTATTGTATTGATCGCCTTTAGATATAAGGTGTTAAGCATAGTTACATTAACAAACATAGATATGTCGGCACACTACGTTCTGGCGGCTGAAATTGAAGATGAAATAGTACCTAGACGATCAGCAACAGGGACCAACCACCAACAGGTAGGCTGATGATGACATACGAAATTTTTGGGAGTTATTTCCATGTTAGTAGAATGATTGTGAAAATAAATCAGCAAGCTTCAGGTAAACTCCTGAACCGTATGAAGTTTCTCTGGAGGCCTTCTAACTTTCCACATTTACAAAAATAATTAAATGTTTCGATGTAGTTCGAACCTTGTTGTGTTCGGGGAACTTTCTTGGTATTTACGATCAGGTTCTGACCTGTTCTTATTGAAAAACTTTTAGACAAATCACTCCATTTTTTATCCCAACTTGTTTTAATTAAGACTATTATTACTTTTAATATTAATACTTTCGTTTACATGTATTACAAGACATGAAAACAAAACAAGTTAATACTATACAAATCGAAGAGTATATTATAAACAAAACCAGGAGATACTCCATGATAAATATGATATCAGGAAATTGATCAGCGCAATCCTTCCGTGATAAAAAACAGTAGAAGTGTCGACCTAGTAAATAGGAAATTTATTAAAACTATCCCATGATTGAAAGATATAAATCTCCTTAGGATTTATTTGAATTGTCACATTTTGAAGATTTCAGTTAAAGTATTGATAAAATCGAGTGAAATACTTCTCAGTTTATATCTTGAAAGGTTATAAAAACACTGTAATGTAATGATAGTAGATTCATAAGAATAAGTACGTAATCCGGGAGATCTTTACTCCTTATTCTCTCTCCATTTTACGTTCCAGGGGATTCAGTAAGGAGATTGTGTTTTTTATAACCATCTCCGCATATTATGGCTGAGGAACTCCGAAATAAAACTGTATTTATATATTTATCTTCTGAATAAGTAATAGCATATAAATATAAGGAAAATGTCTATTATGTTAAAGTTGTCTTTCTATACATTTAAATTGTCGTCATTTATTATATGAATATCATAATCATATTTTTTTTTTCATTAAACTAGTAATGTACTAAGGTAATATTTTCAGCTTTATGTTGTGGTTATGATATCTGAGTTATAATAAAGAAAATAAATCTTAGGATATAAGCATTCGAGATATGGGGACACCGTCGTATGTTTAAAATAATGTTAAAGCAGTTATTCTCCAATGCTGAAGATCTGGAGTAAGCTTCCTGCAAACGTAGGCTGTTGACAAGCATCATCTAAATAAAGGTTGCTTTTTCGGACACCTGCAAAGATGATTTTTTTTATGAGTGTTCAGGTTGATCCTGGAGGTCAATATTCTGTGATAATTTATTCCTAGCAGACAGCGGGAAAAAACCGGGTTTATATACCATCAGTTAAAAAGTATAGCTGAAGACTGGCTTACTTTTCACGATCTGATCTTTCCTCAATCTGACCATCAAACTTTAGTTTGGATAAGGCACCTCTCGATAATGATATGATATGATTAGTGATTATTTCCTTACATTACAATCAAAACATTTACAATTTTAATTAGTTTATGTTATTTATATCATCTCACTGTTTCTCTTTTTAAAACAGTATTGATGCAGTATTCCAAAAACTCGTCAGTCATTCTTACCATCACATATATCCACCTCAAAAATATTTTCTAAACATTCACATTCAATAGGGCTACTACTAAGTTACTGCTTTTTAAATTCCCCCACCTCTTCACCACTTAACATCTGATGAAATTGTGGTCATACTAACTATTCAAATTAATAAAACTCCAGTCAACCTTTAGGCCCTTGTATCTCTTGTGACGCAGAAAAAAAGTAAACGAAAAAGTTTAATTCATATTGATAAGGTCGTCTCTCATATCATAGGAAGGAATACACATCCACTTACATAGAAATACATAAGTATTCAGAATTTTGAAACTACCGCTGCGACTGTTACACCAGGAAATGAAAGTATGCTTTCTTTAGTTCCGTGCAGGAATTGAAGCGGGATACTTTTCCAATTACAAAGACTAGTTCTCCAGCACGAACGTTGCTATTCCATTCGAGCTAAACAAAGCCTTAAAGCTATCACGAAGTATTTTTTGTTGTAAATTTCTATGACATAATTAGATTAAAAAAAATCTTCATCCTTTAAAATATCAAAGCTTTTAACGTCAACCTACTGTCATAAGCGAAATTTTTAATTTAGATTCGGTTCTTAAGTAATGTATGTACTTGGAAGGATTTTCCTTTTTTTATCAACCTTCTACTTAAATAACAATGACCTGCTCACAGTAAAAGTAGAAAAAATCATCGTTAATTAAAAATAAATGATTTTATAATACTCTTGTTTGCATATTTTGAATGAATTATGAATACAGATTCTAAAATGAAACATAAAGGGTAACAAATCAGTGCCTGGTGCTCTTTATGAATTATTCATCCAGCATACGGGCAATAATGAAAAGGTGAATATGATTTTTCTTTTATGTAAAGGTACGCCGTTGAATAGCAGGAATTGCCTGCGATCGACTGATAATAACTCATCAATTGTTTACAGCCACACGGTAACTGGAAGAAATAAATTAGCTGCGAGGGTATGAGGTTTTTTTTTTTATGAAAAACCAATATCAAAGGCGCACCGGTTCAAATGAATGACTCTCAACAGCTTTGCCTTAGATTTTCACAGTTAAGCTAAAATATTTACTTATCCCAGAACAATCTATTGGTATTGAAACGTAACTTATTGATATGAATTCTATTGCCTATTAATCCTTACATATAAAAAAAGTTTAGTTTTTCTTTTAATAAGTACGAGGAAGTTTCTCTTAACGATAGTCGCTGAACTTTGTATTCCACCCACCACTGAGAGTTCCGTGTGTCTTCAAATTTCCTTATGGTATACTTGTTATATATATATATATATTATTAATATTATTTATATTTATAGAAATATTATTAAACGTCTAATATTTCTATAAATATAAAAAAAATATTTTGTATTAGAAGTTATTGTGTTTTCCTATTCTAACTACATCACCACTTATTTCTTCATCAAATATGTTTCAAATGAATACGGGTTAAAACTTAACCGGTACATAATATCAATTTTAAGTAAGTTATTATGTATATGATTTGTTTCACTTATTTTGAATTATTCGAAATTGTTCCTAAATCTGTCTTTACTCGTACTGACAATGATTAAAGATGTCAAAGGGAAGGAGTTAATGTAGCGAACAGTTTCCTTGATCAGAATGTACATTATAATGAATGTAGAACTCATGGGAAATGAAAGTTATAATTACTTCCACATTAATATGAACCTGTAGTGTGAAGTTTCTAAGTTATTTATCGATATTGTATAATTGTATAAAAAAGTATCAAACGAAGATGGTTTAGAGAGAGTAAGAAGAAAGTTCTTAATTCTACAACATTGTTTACGGATATTGTTTTTTACATCCTCGATGTTGGACTAGGTGAATTATTTTGTTTTAGTTTATTTTTACTGACAATTCAATAATTTATGAAAAAGGATAATTTTGTATAGATTTATTTACATACATTAAGGATGAAGAAATTTTCTATCTTCCTTTTTGAAATTTACTTCTTTCAAATAATGTCCCTGTTGACTCTCTCTATGAACTGGTACGTCTTGAAATTTTATTTTATATTTGAAGGTATTCTTAATTCCATATATTTATTATACGTTTTTATCAGTTGCTCTCGGTACGGAACCCGAGTTACATTAAAATTTGTAATAAGACTAATGGAGTTTGGTTCATAGGTAGTGAAAAGGTTGCTTCAATTCATTTTAAACATTGGGACAAGCTATTTGCTTGGCGTCGACCTGGAATGCGACATTCCTATAAATTACTGACGTAGTTGATTTACTTTAATTCCAAATAAGGTTTTAGTAAACTAATTCAGAGGTTTTATATATTTTTGTAGTTTACGAATGAAAATGCATCAAGTTTTTTACAGACATAAAGGTTAAGACTTTCCTGTCATACACCATTCGTGTGTAATTTTTTTGATACCGAAAAACCTATATTATTTAGTAATTAACATTTGATAATATTTAAAATCATTAAGTCTAGTTCTATTATCAATGAAAATTTAATTATTGCAGTGACTTACAAAAATAATCGAGGTTAGTATTAAATGCACTGATGTAATATATTTATCTGTAACAAATCCTCCAACTTCATTCACTCCAACAAACAAGTTCGATTCCTCATTACACTATTCTTTGACCCTTAACATATTTATCTAGATTTAATCTAAAGTTTATACTGATAACCAAGTCTTACTACAATTGTTTATATGATATATATTTATCAGATTCTTCGTTACTAGTTTGTTACTGTCATCATAAATCATGGTCCGTCTAGTCTTGACTATTTGTTAATTTTCCTCTTAACATATATTTCAATTCTCAATGTTTAGAAAAAATATTAAGTAACAATTTCGAACCTAAGTCGCAAACTGTATGAAAAAATGAAAACCTTTTGGCAGTCCACTCACACTGGGCTGTGATATTCACCGTAGCTGTCATAGTTACGCTGAATATCGCGCCATACTTCACAGTCTGACTTTTCAATGATAACGTCGTGTTACTCTGTCACAGTTGACGTTACGTTAAATCCTTGAACACACCGAGCCCCACAGTTTTGCATGTGAAAAATGGAAATGTCGTATTGACACCGATACAGATAGAATTTTTTTTATTTCTAACAACAAAAGTAACTAACAATTAAACACTATCCATAGAGAAATATCATTCATCTCTCAATATATTTTCACCTGTGTAGACTCATTACGACATCTCTGGAACCATAAAGTCTAGAGACTTCAAATTTGGTAGAAATGTACCTTTTGCCGAGTGTAGGTCAGCTGAGAACATATTTTACCAAATGTTACCCTCAAAAGTAGTGGCGGGGGTGTTAGCAACAGGAAGAAGCCCTGAAGCAGCGAGTTGCGATTTCTGATAAATTTCAACTCTACATTTCAAATATAAATATTTATTAATAAAGCAGGAGGGTAATAGCTACTTTGTAATAACTTTTTTCATAAGTATTAACGTGCCGAAATATGAGTCGAAGAAGAAAATTCTGAGTAAAGAACTGTACAGAACCATTGGTTCGGAAAGAGTAGACGTTGAATATGTAGATTGCGGTTGTGAACTTTAGAAAGAAGATGGTACTTTAAGGAGAGAACAAGATCATTAGTAAAACTGTAGTGTCATTTATACACAGTTTTGCTAAATGAAGTCAGTAATACAAACTCGGCCTTGTCTGTCATATAGCTTCTTTTATCAGGATTAAATTTTATAAGCGTCAATGTTTTTTAACTATTTGATAATAACTGTATTTAGTGAAATTACTAGACATGTTCCATCTTAAAATTATATTAATATATTCTTTTTATTCTATAACGGAACTCGAGGAGCGGTTATGTATGTAATGATACCTACGCCCGAATCAAAGTGGCGCTAGTTAGGTTAATATACTGATCTACATTTACTGTTACCTCTGCAATTACACTAGTTACAATGCCCTTCAAACCCGAACACTGTAATATAAGGCACAGTTCTGTTTATCGGCAGAAACAGGCACTGCGGTGGTGTCTACCTATACCGTCTCCGGCACGAAGACCTACCACTAGTAAATTGTGTGGTCTATGGACGTTTTCAAATTGTTTTCCTCATTTGAACTTATTTGTTATTTCTTAATGGAATTGAAAAGAAGTAAACATAGAACTTTACTCAGGAATTACTCAGAGTTGGCAACGTTAGAAAATCGTCGGTCAAGTGACTATTGGATTGTCTCTTGACAATAAATACGTGATTGCATTGTTGCATTGTTCTCAATGCAATCTCATTAGAAAAGTACATAACATTAATTTTAATCTAAAACTGTAGACTAGCGCCATATCTACTACATTAAGTAATGAAGGATTTTTATCTTATTTTTTTCGATCCCCAAAGCAAATAAACTATCAAGTTTATCTGATGGCAATTCATATCGCAACCATAATAAAATGTCATCATTACGATGATAAATGGAATATCACAACGTCTTACTACCTCAGGAATATCACTAACTAATCCTGGAGGACTCCTCGCCTTTCAAACCGGAACACGGGAATGTTTCCACACTGCTGTTTACGTACTGAAATAAGAGCTGTGATGGTATCTACCTTGATAATCTCTGACAACAGAAACTAACAATGTCACTGTCACAACTAATCATAGAAATAGGGTCGATGAGGACTCCTTTTCTTCTTAATGCAGATCCTCTTTATCACATTTTCTTCTAAAAAGTTCTCATCATCCTTTCTCATCAATACTACTCAGAATTCGAATCTATTCTAAGATATAAAAAAGAAGACCAGGAGTAGGTCACGGGAATGAAGTCGTTTCTCGTTTACTGGTGGTAAGTATCCATTGCCGAATACCGTGTAGGTATCTACCTGTTGCCGCTGCAACGCATATTTCCGGTGTTAAACAGTAATGTGTGAACATTATTGTCTTCCGGTTTGAAAGGTGTTGTAGCTAGTGAAATTACTGAGGTAACGAGTCTTAACATCTTATATTTTAAGGCGACGAGCTCTATGTACTGCTTTGTATACCAAGATGACTAAGACCACGTAGTTATGGGCAGGCGTATAACTTTTTTATTCAAATAATCGATGAGATGAGCGGAACGTTCACCTGATGGTGAGTGATGCTCATAATACCGTGACGTTAGGTCTGATAGTATACACAGCAATTATACTAGTTGGAGCCCCTTTAAAACTGGAATACAGTAATGTTGGGGTGGTGCTTACCACCTATCAATAAAAACTTATCATCATAAGTATATATCACCGTATTAGGCGATATTTACAAAGGACAAAATTTTTTTTTCATAACCTGTACAAGTAAGCAAAAATTTAAAAAATACCGTCTCTTAATTACCATTCTCACTTCATATAAAAACGGGGATTTTTTTTTTAAGGTCGCGGGTATCGCTGACTTTCGCAAATAAATTTATTCTGTTCACGGCGTCAGGCGTAATTAAATTTTCATACCGAATGCATTTTCTGCAACTAATGGAATTTTCAGTCACGTTAATAATATTTCATGTGCAAGTGAAACAATTTGTTTGATTTATGTACGTCGTATTGCTTCATTTTTATTGTTTGTTCATTGAGAATTATTGTTGATATGTGTTAATAAATAATATATTATCTAAACTGGTGTATGAACAAAATAATGACAAATTAATATTGGTCACACTTTACTGTTGCTACGTCTTTGTTGCCGGAGACTGTCTCGTTAGGCAGTACGGCTTTGTTTTCGCGGGCTAGTAAGGTGAGCCCTGTCTGTCTTAAAAGGCGACTAAAAGGGTCTAGGAGTTTCGTGGATCTTGCGAACCTGCGTGGGACAGCGTATGGCTTAGCGATGACGCCTAGGAGGGTTTGGTCCCTCAGAGACGTATTAACACAAAGTGTATAGCGACACCGGGGCTTCTCTGAATGCACTGAAGCAGACCACCGAGGGGGTTTTAATGAGTAAGAATCTCACATAACTCTGACTTCACCCTAGAAGCAGGGTATCATTCAAAAATTCTCCAAAACCAAAAAAAAAGTAGGTACTACCGCAACACCTACTTCTGTGAACAAAACAGTAGTGTGAAAACATTACTGTGTTCAAGTTTGAAAAGCGCTGTACGTACTGAAATTAGGAATAAATGAAACTTAACATATATCTCAGGGCAACAGCACAATGTGATATAGTGTATATCATCTTAACTAGTGCCACGTTATAGGCAGGCGTATTACTTACCATTGCCTCGTCGCTCCCTTATATAATATTGTTACATATTATATTAAAGAGTTAGACTCATTGTATATATCAGAGACTAGTTAAATTAACTGTATTAAAAGTGAAACCAATTACATCCATTTTTCATAGATTTCATAGGATTAATTTTTTTCTATGTAAAACATAGTCTTAATATACGGAAATTTCAGTTTTGTCATATTAAATAACAATAAGGACGAACACAGGGTAATCTTAGTCTTCAAGGTGTAGAAGTATTTACGTTATCAAATTAATTAACATCAAAGTTAAAAAAAAACAGTGGTAGGTCTCTGTTGCTGGAGACCGTCTAAGTACGTGTCACCTTCACATTAGTTCCGCTTTGAAGGGCGCTGTAGCTAGTGTAATTAGTGGGGCGGTGTAATTAAATACTAACGAGATAACATGTTATATCTCAAGGCGACAGGCACAACGTGGTGCTGTACATATCACTCCAACTAGCGCCGCGTTTTTATGAGCAGGATTATCACTCACCATCAAGTGAACTTTCCGATTGTCTCGTAACTTTATTGAATAGTAAAAAAAAATACGAAGCTTTACAGTAGAATGAAATGTAAGCGAAACACGGCAATAATTCCGCTGTTGAAACTCGCTTACACAAGTCCGGTTGCCGTTTCAAAAGCGACGAGCGTTATTTATTTGGTGCGGCGCCATAGTCACGGGTTATTATTTCGTCTTCAAACCCAGCGGGCCACGGTCAGCACCAACCTATTTGCATTTGAATATTACGTAGGAAGCTTACAAGTACTACAATGGAACAACTTCCACTGCGAAAGAGGAGTAGCTTTAAATATATATTTTAAATTTAAACTCCCTAAACCTCCCGTCAGAGTGAAAAAGTTTAACTAAAAATTACACTAACCTGAACCGGGTAGTAAGCCTTTTGTACATAGAGAATAAATTTATTTAAAATTATTAAAATTAAATTTCCGATTATAAAGGTAGAATAAAAAATTTTTTTTTATATATAATTCTACTTTAAATATTTGTTGTAAGACAAATGTATGTTTATATGGAACGGGAACGGTTTGTCGGTACATAACATATGTATAGGAAGTGTTCTACAAGGGATTTTTTATTATGCTACGAAGCGACGAGACGAGAGGGGCGTTCACCTGATGGTAAGTGATACACTCTCCCATTACAATGTGGTGTTAGTTAGGGTGCTTTAGATTGCACCACATTGCGCTAGTCGCTTTAAGACATAATATGTTAGGTGTCGTTCAAACCGGAACTTCACTAGGTAATACTTCAAACCGGAACACTTAACGTTTGGTGACCGAAATATTAGCTTTTATGATACTGGTCACTGGTGGTAGGTCTCTGTTGGCGGAGACTGTCTAGGTAGGTACCACTGCAGAGCCAATTTCTGCCGCCAAACAGTACTGTGCAAACAATACTGTATTCCGGTTTGAAGGGCGCTGTAGCTAGTGTAATTACTAGGGTATCGGAACGCTTAACGGAATAAAAAAAATAACCTACCTACAGGATATCCGGTATCACAGTCCTACCATCAGTATTTTAGATTCCTTTTGATGCGATATTTAACAAATAACTCATGAATACGATTTTTTTTTATTTAACAAAGGGAAGAGATGGGCTGTATTTTTATTTGATCATAACCATACTCGTCTATAGCAACGTAGGACGATGAATCCTGCAGCTTGCTGCAGCTGCTTGTAGCCAGAATACATAAGATATAATCTCGTTACACCATAAATTTCTTTGGCTACAATGTACTTCACACTTTACTTTATAATGTACTTCACACTTTTGGCACCAGAAATAGTATTGCAGTTTTATAACTAACCGGTCTCTGGCAGAGACGTAGGAATAGTTGAAAATTGCAATAGTACTCTCAATTCGGCAGACATGCTTCAGATTGCAGGAAGTACCGCATGATGCAAGAAGAATAGAGATCTACTTAAAGTCAATTTCTTTATATATTGAAAGATTGGCAACGCAGCTATCACCCATCTGTTATTGCGTGTCCAAGGGTGTTAGTCATCACTTTACACCAAGTGAACTGTTAGCTTGTTTACCCACTACTTCCTACAAAAAAAAAATCTAGTAGTTTCAGAGCAATACAAACCTATAAACCTTCAGCTACCGGATCCGTTCGGTCTGAAGCTTTGTGTAAAAGATTCCGATTTCCAAACATCGAGACTGTATTTCATATACATATTTTCGCTCAACGACAGATGCTCTCCTTTTTTTGTCTTTTTGCTGCAGCAGATTTCAATACGACATATGATCATCATCATTAACCAATAGACGTCTACTGTTAAACATAGGCCTCCCCTAAAGATCTCCACATCGGTCAGTTCTGCCACGGCGCACTAGGAGTCTTCGTTTGTAAGTGTTCATAAGGGGGACTATAGATCAGGACATGGAACATTTCCCACTACGCTAGTCCAATGCGAGTTGGTAGGTGGTCAGAGGCTTGTCTGTTATTTAGCAGGGTCGACCGCGTGCTGTTGAAGTTGACTTGAGTTCCGTAAGTAGCGCTGGGCACTAACGGCTGTCGTATGTAGTGGTTCATATGAGAGGATGTGGGCTATTCCCCACCACGCTGACCTTTAGTGGGAACCATAGCCTCATTTTTTGATTAACAGGATGCATCACTATCAGGTAAGGTTGGCTTGGGTTCCTTGAGTTGTCGTGCGGGGACCCCTACACCCTGTTACAACTTAAATTTAAACTACGTATTATTCAATGTCACCAAGCCAGGGTTCAGTTAAGTTTTAACTATAACAATATTCTGTTTAGTTACTAATCGGCATAATTTAACTTAACATATCCCTTAAGATGTTCATTTCCGTTTGTTGTAGAATCATCTAAGAATCTTGTATATAACAGTAGAAGTTTATTTTCTAATAGTGAATAGGTTACTTTTCCGTATCAGTTTCGGTCAATTTAAAACGGTAATTTAATTCAGTACGCCACGACAAGTACAATAGGAAGCGGAAGCGTTGTTAGGATCCCGAACATCAAACTTGGACCGAAACTAACTACATTAGATGGCATTACGTGAGCCGACTCGTGAACTGCACCATTCAGCGTCGCCCTGAACAACGTTATTGTTAGAATACAAAAGAAGATGAAAACTTGTCACGTTGGCGCTTTCAGCGCGCTGCGAAAACGGAGGTTGACCAGCGGCCTTCCGCTCTACCGGAATATATGTTACCCCGGTTTCATACCTATTTACGACTCTATTCGATCTAGTAATATCTTGTAGATGCACGTCTTGTTGGGTGGATTTCTGTTAAAGTATATGTAATTAAACAACGAGATGAGCGAGAAATTCACCTGATGGTAAGTGATACGCCCGCCCATAATATGTGGTGCTAGTTAAGATAGGTATGCACTATACCATTTTGCGCTCGTCGCCTGACATAGGATGTTTAGTCTCATTACCCCAGTAATTACATTAGTTACAGCATATTTCAAACCGGAACACAAGATGTTTGAACACAACTATTTAGCAGAATAATAGGCGCTGCTGTGGTACCCAATTAAAAGATTTCCGGCAACAAAGACGCACCACCAGTAATTCTTTTAAGTACATTGTTTTCATTTTATGTGAAATCGAAAAAAAAATTGTATTTCGTAAATAAAACGTCAGTAATAATAAAAAGATTCGAGAATCATCACCTACTCGTAAAGTCGGTGGTGAGGAACATTCTCAAAGATAAGAAACGTATAAACCAAGTTTACGAGCATCGCTGTTGGTTAAATTTTAATGTGAGCGAATAAAAGAAATACGGAACCCAGCTGACAATAAAACTTAATGAAACATCTTAACAAGGACCATTTTTCGGCCTCCTCCAGGAAATGATTACAAGTCTGTTTGTTTGTCTTTGACTGTAGCTATGTTTGTTCCTTAACGTCTTTGCCAGGTACGAGTCCATACTCTTATCTTCTGATAAACCATTTTTAACAGCATCTTTAGCGCAGTAGCTAAACCTTTACCTTGTAACACGAAGGAGGTTTAATTTCAGGAACGAGTTTCCAAACTCAGCTTGTTTACCATCATAATCATCAGCTAATAATTGTCCACTATTGGATATAGGCCTGTCCTCAATGTTTCTTCCTTTTCTTCATCTAATTGTCATTCCACCTTGTGTGGGACCTTCCAGCACTACATCTATCGCAGCCGCCGCTCGATATCATTACTACCCCATCCCCCTTCAATCCGTTAAACAATGTGCTTATTGCCATTGCAAGTTTACGCTCAGGGAAGCTCCGAGCATTACACTCTCAATGGAGAAAGTTGTCCAAAGGACAATGGTCCTTTAGGTGACTTTGCCTTTTTATAAGGCCTTTTGTAAGTCTTGTCACACCGTTCTTTAAATCTGTCCCCACCATTTTTTCCCATCAATATAGGAAAACTAAAGTATTCATAACGAGCACCCTCCATCATTCATTTATCTCATTGTCACTTAATCCTATGTGAATTTGATGTTAAATATTACTCCATTGTAAATAAAAAAAAAGTGAGGCGAGTCGCAAAATACCTTCGGCCTTTCGTGTGTTGTATTTTTTTATTCACAAACTCGCTTTTGATGTTTTTTCTGATTTCTTTTTCCATTGCTTTTGCTGCATGTCAAAATCGAGCTTCAAAGACTTTTTCAACATCGACTTCTAACTTAATAAATATTTACCAGTTATATACTAACGTGTATTTCTATTATAAATGTAGTTTTTTTTTAAATATTATAAAGTAATATATAGTTATTTGTAACTAACTGATGGTAGGTCTCTATTGCTGGATACCGTCTAGGTAGGCACCACCGCAGCTCCTATTTCCCTCGCCAGACCGTAGTATGCAAACATTACTGTGTTTGGGTTTCAAAGGTGTTGTATCTGGTGAAATTACTCAGGTAACAAGACTTAAAACTCATGTCCTTAAGCGACAAACACAACGTGGTGTTGTTCATTAAAGCTCCAATACCATTTGGAGCACCTTACTCGTCTCGTCGCTTTGGAATCTTAAGTTGGTATGAATTATTTATTTTACAGTAGGGAACCCTAAAATTAAATATATTGGTTACTGTAAGGCTATATAGAGTATAATTTAATCTTCTAGTTAGTTTAAAGTATAGGACTTTAGTATATTCAGATATATTATATATTGCCTTACCAACAGGTGAACATCTCACTCGTCTCATCCTTCGTGGAATAAAAAAAAAAATATTCTTACATAAAGAATTGAACAGTTAATTAGTTTAACTAGAATTAAATGTTTCGTTTCTCTCATTAACTAATGAAATTTTTGTACGGAACAAGTTGGAGTAGATAGTTTTAAAATATTCAAAGAAAGTGGAGACTCTCTTTTGTATTCTTAATTACCGAGGCAAGATTAACTTAATAAAGTGCAAAAGGTTGAGACAGTACCGTGAACTTTTTTTTTTTAACAAAATTTTTCGTAAGAATCTCTGCGGAATAAATTGACGAGAGCCTTAAGAATTCTTCACCTCGTATATGATAGAGGAATTTTAAAATTCCGTTTCTTTATAAACTGATAACCTAAAAATCAGTACATTTAAGTATTAATGTCTAAATTTCAGCGTCCGAAAATCATCAGATTATTGGCATTTAAGGTTTTTCATTGAAATAAATAAGTACTTCATAGTTAGGTTGGAACTATATTGTAGTCTATATATGCTTTTCATTATTTCAATATTTACTATATCATCATCATCAGCCAATATACGTCCACTGCTGAATATAGGTCTCCACAGAGGATTCCCACATAGATCGGGTTGTGATTCAATGGGGAATTTTGGGCCATTTCTCACCACGTTGGTCCAATGCGGGTTGATGAGAGCCTAGCCTGGTTTGTTAATTACCAAGGTGCACCACGAGTAGGTGAGGTTGGTTTGGAACCTGTGAGATGTTGTGCGGGAATCCTTACGCCCTACTTTACTATATAGTAAAGTAGAGTGTAAGGTGGAGGTTTGGCGGTCTTCTTATGAAGTTACCATCGTACGAACTTCCTGAGAAACTGTGTCAGTGGATATCTAGCTTACTGTCCTGTAGAAGCGTAAGAGCCGTCGTTCACGGCAGCAGCTCTATTAGCATGGACATAAATGCATGTGTTCCACAAGGGTCTATGCTGTTGCCGACGCCGTTTTTACTTCGTATAAAAGATGCTGACGATTGACGGCATTTATTGCTATGCGGATGACAGCACCGGCGACACCTGCTACACGAGCCATAACAACGTCTCTCAGACTGCTGTAGAGAAAATTCGAAAGAAACTTGAGTCAGAAATTGAGGTAACACTTGCCCGTGTGTTACATCAGGGTCGCCTCAATTTAGTTAATTTTAATCCATCCAAGACACAAGTTTAAGTTTAACAGGGCGAAGCAGTACTTCACTGCGGAGCAAAGGTTGTTGCTATATAAAGCGCAAGACCGGCCTCACATGGAGTATTACTCTCATCTTTGAGCGGGAGCATATAGATGTCAGCTGGGACCTTTATACTCGGTGCAAAACAGAGCTGTCAGAATTATCGACGACCCTTTACTAACGGACGATATTGAACCTCTTGGCTTTAGGAGAGATTTTGCCTTCTTTTATGTGTTCTACTGCCTCTATAACTGGATCTGTTCCGATGAGCTGTTTGACATGATGCCGACGGCCATATTTCATCATCGCACCGCTCGCCATCGGCAGAGAATTCATCCTCATACCCTTGAACCGCAGTGGTCACCTACGGTCCGGTTCCAGAGATGTTTTCTCCCGAGAACTCAAATTGTGGACCGAGTTACTTGTCGAGGTTTTCCCTGGGAGCTACAATATGAAGTTCTTTAAAGAGGGAGTGAAAAGGTTTCTGCAGGGTCGGCAACACACCCTTTGGTGTTACTGGAGGTCATAGGTTGCGGTTACCGCTCAACATCAGACGGGCCGTATGCCTTTTCGCCACCTAAGCGGTATAAATAAAAGACACGTATATAGTACGTCAGATATATATATGTATGTAAAACCTTTGAAAAAGTTAAATTTATTTATTTCCTACTTCTATTCATAGACGGACTATAGAAACGTAAACTGGGGATTTATTATTATATTATTATTTTCTATTGAAATTCGTTAACTTTGAATTCACAATCACGTGTAATGACTAAAAAAAAAGGTTTTAATAAAAAAAAGGGGGAAAGATAAAAAGCTGTTGACTAGAACGTTATTAAAAATTTCTGTGTCAGATATCAAAGGGAGACGTATAATGGAAATAATGAAATATATATAATGAAGAATGTTTTTTTTTTCCCCCTTGAATATTATATACCATAATAATGTTATGAATATTTCATAAAACATATATTTTGTGTTTTATCAAATGTGAGGTGGATACAATATTTTGACAGGCACCTGTCACTTGTTTATATGTAAATACAGAGTAATAACAATTTATTAAAACCTATAAATATTTAACTACGTTTTGTACTCAAGTGCCTACTTAGTAACTTATTTGATATGCTTCAAAGCATCTGGAGTCGTCTCGTAAATTAGAGGTCAATGGCCACAATACCTTGACTGCGACCTGAAGCTATATGTCTCTGTATGTTCAGTATAGTGGCTACAATATTTTCTAGCTTTATACTATATAATTAGTAAACCTAGGAATATTTTAGTTAATCTTGAAATAGTTTGATTTCTTAATTTTTACTAGAACCGCTTCTTCTGTCTGAGGACTGCGTTGATAGATAACGCCTTTACAGATCAATATATCTTACTCCATTCTTTAGGGTCCACGTACCTCCAGCATGATGTTATCACTAAGTTTAAGTTATAATTTTTTTTGCGAAAGGTTAAAGAATTTTGATTAATAAACAAATATCTCTTACAAAGTATTAGTGACACAAAGTCTTCCATTTGCATGTTTATTTTTTAGGGGTTGCTTTATTTTTTCTTGTCTTCGTTTTTATTGTTGTTTTATATTATTTACCTGGGTTAACTTTCATTGTCAGTAATATAAATATTTATATTAGTTTGCCCGAAACTCCGCTGGACGGGGGATGACCTAGGCCTTGTCCCTTATTGTTCAATTTAATTTAGTGTTAATATCTTAGAAATCAAATAGTGTTTCTGACTATCAATAATTAAGATATATATATAATTAAGGGATATATTTTATTAGGTTATAACAGGTATAAAAGGTAGTGTTCTTTTTAACATTAGTTTAGAGTTTTTTTATATATTTGAAATGAAAGAATATGAAACAAAAACATACGGATTCGTGTATTATTAAATTATAAGTTACGTTTTCAACACAAAGTAACAAACAAGTCTGGGTAAACTCTGGTAGCTGTAAGCTTTGAAATGTAGAAACCAAGTGCGTCAATTACTTGGAAAGGAACTCGGCTGAACATCCTACAGGTGGAAATATTATTTTGTTTCAAAGTTTCATTTCACCCCGCCTGAAGTGTGGAGGTGTGCGTAACTTTTGCAATTATCTGCGACTAAGCTCGGCTGGAGGGAAAGCTCAGAAGCCCCCGCCTTTTAGAATGAGTATATTAATTTTAATTCAAGCATTCTTAAAGAGAACGTTACTTGTCATTTTCAAGGCTTCCAGAACGGTTTTCCTTTGTAATTATTGACTGGTACTTATCTGATCTACTGATGATTCAAGCAAATGTTTTTCAAGAGTCTTCTTTCTCTGGAAGACTTTTACTGCTGCTTATAAATGAGTCAATGCATCAATATCAATACCAAGGGTACGTTTATGACTGTCATCCGCTACAGCTTCTATTTCAGTTGACAAAGAGTATTTTGCAAATATTACTCTGTTTTAGTTCGCCAGGCTATTCAGAATAGGCTTGTCTCCAAATTTCTAGGTAGTGACACTTTGTTAAGGGCGGTCGTATCACTTACTTGAATTATCTTTTTTCATCTGTTCCTAGATTTAAAATCCGTCAAGCAGAGCTTAGCTAGTCTACAGACTGGAGATAAGTGCAAAGTATGGTAGAGGATATATTTGGTTAGAGGCTGTATATGGTTGAATCCCACAATGGAGGCGGTGTCTAATTGGAGAAATTCTAATTCTGTAAAATACAAACTCATCAAAACGCAAGCAATTTATATTTAAAAAAAATAATTAAATAGTAACTAAACCCTATTAATTGGTACTTAATCGAAAAGTTACTAAGTTTTTGCTTAAATGAACTTTTGTATTTATAAACTTCATATATTTTCAAGGCTTGCGTAACTTTTTTTTACTAATAAAATATTAAATGTTTCGAACTTCTTCATTACATTTCTTCTATTCAATTAAGCGACGAGACGAACGGGACGTTCACCCAATAATAAGTGACACACATGCCCATAATAACCTGGCGCTAGTTAGGATAATATATACTACGTCACATTGCGCTCGTCGCCTGAGACAAGATGTCGAGTCTCGTTACGCCAGTAATTACACTAGCTACTGCGCCCTTCAATCCGGAACACACTAACGTTTGGCGGTAGTAATAGAAGCTGCGGTGTACCTACCTATAGTAAATTCAGTATAATATATACGGTATGTTGCATGAGATCATGACCTCATCTTTGTCCTTAAAAGGGCGTTTTAAGTAGCAGAAGAATATCTGATATTTTCTTCTCTCGTTACTAGAGGGTAAGATAAATACCGTTTTGATGTTTCACCTCTATTCGTATGTTGATCAATATACAAGAATAAAAAACCTTATTTATATGGAAAAAACGATTATATTAAATTTGTTATAAACGAAAGATCAGAAATAACGAGAAAAGTTAATAGGAGGTTGAAAGGAGATATTTAGGAAAGGAAAGGCTTTATCGAGTTCTTTAGAATGTAATATGAAGTAACAGAACGTTGAAAAGGAAATAATCGGTATCCAATATCATGTTTCACTAAAGCCCCACTAGTCAGAGAATTCAGAATTGACCTCTTATTTACAAAGAATTTATATCGAGATATTTTCCTACATCTAAGTAATATCAATGTTAATAATAAAACGGCTATTTGAAATATTTTCGGATGTTTAACATGAGCTCTCGTTTCAGAGGCAATGGGGACGGGATTTCAGAAACGGGGCAAATAAATACACGAATAATTTTTTTTTTTTTTATTCAAGTCCTTGAAGATTGAATTAACATTAATTGTAATTAGAAGCCGAAGAAGAAAGACAGAATATCCTTGCTAAAGAACCTACACAAGTAGTTTGCCGCAGGCTGCAGCATCGAAAGTTTAGTTTGGTTAATGGTCGTTGATCTTCAAAGGAAGATGGCAATTTAAGAAGAATAAACGTCTCATGCACATACTAAAAAATAGGTTATGTAACGTCCATATTTATTTCTGGTGGTGAACTTTAGTTTGAGATCTATCTTGCCGCCAAGCAAATTGTTACTGCTTACTATTTTATTAGGCGTATAGTACAAGAGAATAGGCAAGTCTAGGTCGCTGCAATCGCCTAGGCAGGCACCACTGCAGCTCCTATTTTTGCAGCCAAATAGTAATATGCTAACATTCCTCTGTTCCGGTTATCAGGACGTTGTAGCTGAAGTTACTGGGGTGTTTTAACATCCTATGTCTCGAGCTGATTAATACAATGTGGTGTTGTGTATATCATCCTAACCGGCGTTACGTTGTTCAGTAAGCGTGTCAATTACCATCAGGTGAACGTCTTGCTCATGTTATCTTTTCCTATCAAGACTTCAATCTCAATGTGGTGGTACTGTATGATTATATAGTATAACATACATTGGTCAAATAATGGATAAAGATTTTACAAATGGCATTGATTAAATGTTATTTACCATAATAGAGAGGCGTACTATTAATATTTATTATTTGGTAATTGGTGGTAATCTGCAGGCTCTCGAGTGTAAGGCGAGATCATTAGTTAGGAAGGCCGGCAGCGCAAGTTGTACGCTCAATTAATTTTATTGATGGCCGTCGGAGATGTAACATGTTTTGCAAATTGTATTGACGGTACTAAGAAAACAGTTCGTAACGCACCTTCAGCTGACCGGATGAGGAAATATTCTGGTACACAGTTCGAATTTCTGTTTGTGATTCAAGAGCTCTGAATGGAGAAAATGCCTTTAGCATGAACAGTTTGATGTGTTCATATATAATTTTAAAAAGTTTGTTGTTAACAGACAAAAACATTAAAAAATAAAGCAGATCTCATCTTAAAGCAAGATCAATGTTAGATGAAGAAATACTACGTAGACAAAAAAGGCAGCAATAATGTTACAATATATTCTCTTCCAGTTAGTCTTTCAGTGAAAAAAAAAAATTATGTCAATATATTATAACAATATGTTTATTTCAGGTATAAGGCAATGTATACTGTAGCTATATATGTATTAAAATTGTAAACATAAACGCTATCTAGTTTTGATAGTTTTACTGGTGGCAGGGGTTGTCTATATGGGTAGGTCATAGCGCTTATTTTATAATGTGGTGCTGTGTATAATATCTTAACTAGCGCCAGGTTCATTTTACCAGGCGTATGGTTTGCCATCAGGTGAACGTACCCCTCGTATCGTCGTTTCCTAAAATAAATAAATATATCTAAATTATATACGTCCAGAGCATACGCGGTATCGTACTATAGTGCCTATTGATTACATTAGCAATGTCGGTGAATTTCCGACAAAATATTTATTAGTTCGGCCAAGCTGATTATGCTTAATTTGTTGGAAACACGAAACGTCTATGAAGTTATAACAATCAGGCAATTTTCGATCAACTTTAGTATTTGCTATAGCCCGAACAGATGTACAGCGTATTGTTTTAAACTCTAAATAATAGTATTTACATTATTAAAACGACATACTTAAACGTGGTCCATTACGTTAGTTCAATAATAGATCAAAATTTAAAAAAAAAATATTTACGTTGCCCATGAATAAAACAGAAATACCTTAGTATAAAATTGTTTGTTTAATTTGTAGTACTTCGTTTTATTTGTGCCCATTTCTATAAGATTTTTTTCAAGCAGGCTTTATGTAATATAACATATATATTATATAATTAAAAAGATAAATAAAATAAAAATTAAATAACTATTTAAAGTAAGACATAATTTTGTATTGATAACTTTGGATTTCGTTTTGTTCGGTTTAGGGTAAGACAGAGAAAATTTTATTTGTCCTCGCTTAGGTGGGTATCTAGAGATGTCCTTCGTCATTTGACGTTTCGCGGTTAGATTGTGATCACAACAGGAAGTAAGCTACGTTGCACGTAAGGGATGCAACTGGAACGGAACATCGCTCACGCGCCAGGATATTAACTTGAATGACTCGACCGAAATTTTTGACTTGACAACAGAACACGAAGTCCAGCAAGTGGCGGCCTGAAAGCGAGCGGTAAGGACGCACACACGTAGTTTAAGGTGATTGCTATGCTACGGGCTCCCGCCCCGGTTGTACGGCGTTATAATATTTCATTTTACGTATTCATTCGCTGGACTTATTAGAGTGAAGATCTTTGACGGAAGCCTGTCCAAGATGACTCATTTCACTCTGATATTAAATAAACTCGGTGTATAAGTTATTTAAACATAATTATGTTAATGTTATTTAATACGGTAACTAAAGAAATCGGAACAGTGTCTTGCAAGTTATTACATAGTTCACTTTCGATGCACAGCAGAACCTTAAATAGTAGGTAAGTAAGTACAGAAGAGTTACTTTCAAAAGACTGGGTTTCGCATTCCACCAAAACTTAATCTTGAATAATTGCAAAAGTTAAGCCCGTACAAAGTACGGTAGAAATATAACTTTGAAACAAAATAATATTTCTACCTGCCCGCATCGCGTTCTACTCACTTCTGAGTTATTAAGGGGGCTTTTAACATTTTCAGCATTTATTTATTTGGTAGTAAATTTTACTGATGTGGACAGAAATTTAGTTTGTATCCTATCTTGCTCCAGGCCATCCATACAGATAGGCGCATTACCGCGTCCTGATGTATAAACTTACCACTACGTCGTAAAATAACTTGATTATGTTTTCGAATTATGTTAATGCTTTTAGTTTTTTTGACGACTCTGACAGCTTCATCGGACGTGCGAATCCGGATTCCACGGAAGTAAAATTACTTAAGAAAAATACATACATTTTTATGTACATAATTTTACTAGAGGTGATAAGAAAGATTAGAATGTATTAGAAGAGGAAACTGAAGAGTTGGATAGGTGGAGGGAAGAGGAGTAAAATGAATCTATAAATAAGGATATGTAAACTATTACAAAATGTGTTTAGCGGGTATAGTCTGGTGCTATGATGATGATTGTAATTATCCTAAAAAGCATCTTATTATTAGGAGCAGGCATACCACCGATACTACTTTGATAAAGATATGAAGAATAAAAATTACGATCTCATAGAATTAACGTAAGTGAAATGATTTACGCCTGGTGTTGATTCTCCTGGTCGGAGTTCAGAAATGTAATGTATTTGTGCACATTATAATATAAATAGATGGGCTATGAATGAAAAGGAAAATGAGTCATTTTCTTATCCTATTTTCCGGAGTTATTTCCTGTGGGTCCAAATAACGAGGTTCGCAAAAGAAGTCTTCGGCAAGACAGTCGATTTTGATTCAAAATTTATGAGTAACTCACTCCGGTATTCTATTTTCTACGCGCGATTCGCCTGATACGTAGTACCCTTTGAATTATTACTTAGCGAGTCAGTACATTAATTTGGGGAACGTGAACCTGGACCTTATCAGCATAATAAACATTGTTTCACTCTATGATACATACCACTGTCATTAATATAGTTATTAATGTCTATAAATACAGATGAGAAACGAATGTGATTCCCTTGTCCACAACAATATGGTTAATAGGATAGTAGACAAAAAAATTTCTCTTAAAAGGGACCCTGAATAAATAAACCCTAGGCTTTAAAAATAATCATTTACAATGCATCATTTATATGCTTTGATTCATGCGATACCATTTTGTACTTATATTACTTTGGACAAAGAAATAATCTCTTTATAATAAGTTATGGTTTAATTTAAAAAATAGATATAGAATTAAGGATCATATCCTTGTTGTCTGTAAAAGAAATTATAATAATACAGGTTGTATACGGAAGATGGATGATCTTTTCATAACTACTTCATCTATACAACCTGTAGATAAATGATTTCAACGAATTAAAGGAAAAATTAATACAATGAATAACTTACTCCAGTACGTCAGTTATCTAGTGTACTATTTGTACTATTATTTTTCCGTACCAATTCAGTTTCCATTTTCGACTCAAAAGAGCCTGGAGAAGTAGTTTTTTAAATATCAGGCGATTTACGGAAGTTGTCAGCTCGTCGAACTTGTATTAAAGGAAATCGTAAGCTTTATGGGATACCAAATATTACTTAAATGCATATAGAGAAATAACTAAAACAGTTTTATTTAATATATGTTTATACATAAATTATAATAAGAAGAAAATTATACGTTTGGATAATTTAACTTAAGATGTTACTTGAAGTAGTCATGGCTATGGTACTTCTGTTATAAAAGCACAGTTATAGGCAACTCGTCGAGACCTCGGTGCCGGATAAATATTTAAGTACTTCATACTTTTATTTGAGCATTTGGACTTTATGGTTGTCTTGAATATTTTAAGTACGTTTCTAGAGTCGATAAAGGTTTTTTAATCACCGAAGTACATTAGATTTATAGACCTCTGCTTTTCGTACCCCGTATAGCATTAACGAAGGGAATAATAAAATGTTGTGGCTATCAAAAACAGTAGATATATATCAGATATATTAATAAAGAATAAAACTGTCTTCACTTAGCAAAAATATGCAATAAGTCAGTGAATCAAGTTAATACTTATTATATCTTTTATGACATCTGAGGGTCGGGTCATGTTGATGCAATGCGAACAATATAGTTATTAATATTCAAACCGCAAAATCTTTAGTAGGTATTATATTATTAACTTCTCAGTTAGATTCTTATCAGAGCAGTCGTGGTTAAGGTCTACGGAGACCGTCTAGGTGGGTACCACCGCAGCGCTTATTTCTGCCGCCAAACAGTAGTTTGAAAACATTAATGTGATCCGGTAGGAAAGGCGTTGTAGTAAGTATAGTTCCTGGGGTAACGTAACTCAACACCTTGTCTCCGGAGATGAGCGCAATGTAAAATGTATAACATCTTAACTAGCGTCACGTTGTTATGGGCGAAGGTCACTTACCATCAGGTGAACGTACTGCTTTTCTCGTAGCTTTATTATATATAAAAAAATAAAGAAAGCCAAATACTTTATTAAAAAACGTTAAAGAAATGACTTATTACTTACTGGATTTATCCATCCAGTGAGGAATCGAATAGCCTCTAAATTATATTTTAATGTACAAAATAAAAAAAAATGGTTTACAAAAGTAATGACATACATGTATAAGTTTTTTTTTTCTCTCCAAATCCGGTCCCACTGAATTTTAACCCGAAGTAAGATTATTCCGGTGAGGAAGTTGAAAGTGCGGCTTGCTCCGTCGTCTCCAAGAAAATATGCATAATATATTAGGTACACTAAATCAGCTTTATTAGAAAAAGTTATTTCTGCAACCACAATTCCAGTTTTTATTACAAACAGAATTTTCTGTTCTGTAATAAAAAAAAAGTTTACTTCTATACAATCACCAGAATTAATTCATTCAATAACGCAAAGATAATATTGGTAATAGTCGCTCTTGTACAAATAACTTAAAGATTTGAAGCATTAGCTACCCCATAGGTTTCCCACCGGAGGCGGTACAACCCACTTGTGGACGCTGGAGCTTTATTATAGGACAATAAAATATAGAGATATTATATGTTAAATTTGTTAGTATTAAAATATATTAGACAGATATATAAAATTAGTGTAACTTCAAGTTTTTTTTTCTTATAAAGAAGAGGGTAGTTCATAAAAGGTTTGATAAACAATTGCTTACATTGTAACCTTTGGCATCATCACCTCATGCGCTAGAGTTGTGAAGGAGTAAGTTTCAGATCTAGTCTATAAATATACTGACTAACAGCTTTGTTTTATTTTGGACCTCAACGTATGATATTTGGGATATATGTATGTATAAATCAAATAAAATAAGATGAGTACTGTTCATCTTCTTTGGACTTACAGTTAGTTAAAAGGAGGAGGAGAATAGGAAGTCTATGATTAGGTGATATGCTCTGATCGTCTCTTTTCATTAACCTTTCCGGTTACAGTTTTATCGAAGACAGGAACAACGAATCTGGAATCGCCGAACTGATGCAAATATAAAACAATACTTTACCGACTACTTTGCGCTTGTTATCTTCCGTACCTTGTCAAGCTTTTCACTTAGCATATCAAGTAATAAAGAGAAATAAAGTAATAATAAAGTGAAACATTTGTGAAGTAAGCTATAATAATTTGGATAGCTATCGAAATTCTATAGATTACATATATCCCAGGCATACTTTGAGCTTACGATATAGCTTTTTAATACGAAACAGAAGTATAAATGGTGCTAATTTGTCACTCTACAAATAAAGTATGAAAAAGGGGATTCCCTTTTTTTGCCTAAAAAGTTTTCTAATAAAAGTTTTTAAAAGTGAACCGGTTAGAGAGGTCTGCATCGGAATGAGCTTCATTTACCTGGTTAGAGCGAGGACGTTTAATTATTTCTGTAAATGTGAAAACTTCTTAATGGGCAGGAGTTAACCCTTGGCGATTAAGACTTGGCAACTAAGTTTCAGAGATAATTAGACGGCATCTAGACCTCTGTTTCCAACAAGAAGACATTTAGTTAATAACTGTTTGTTTGTAAGATTTTAATGAAAATAAAACTATTTTCTAAGTAATGTCCTTAAGACGCCCATAGAGAACAGGATGGCGGTATCACGAAGAAATGGGGAAGTATTCTAAAGTTAGAAGTCAAAATAATAGATAGATATTATACATAACACAGCTATTTGTAAAGTTTTTTTTTTTATAAAATTTACTTAGACTTTCGATAAATTGAATTTTGCGGCGTCGTCTGTTTATAATATACATTTATTCTCCATGCACCATGCAGGTAGTATTTTTGTTGTTTAAGTATAGTTGTATGTGAAATTTTTAACAAGGCGTTTAACTTTCCTACGCTACTATGCCATTTAACTTTTAACAATATTATCATTAATTACCTTTTGGAATATTTAGTTAAAAGTAATATCCATTTAGTTTTCAGTTTACGCATGTTTATAAATAAATGAACAAGTTTTATATATGATATGTCATAGCTCGATTTGGGTAGTGCTCGTACTTGCTATACTTCAGGAACAAACGCAGGTTCGATTCCCATTCAGCTATAGTTTCCAGTAAAAAACATTCTGAGGAAACCGAAATATTCATGAACAAAAAATATTTATGGATAAACAGAGCCTCATTTTGTCCCAACAGTGGGAACATTAAGCGGTCTATTCATTACACATGTCGGAAACAAGGAATGACATTTTGTTTTAAATATCATCGATTGCATGAAGCGGTTCAGTTATAAATAAAGGATAAAATGCGGTATGGGTAAATGTAATATTTTAGTACACTAAATGTGGCATCGATCCTGCATACCGGTTATCATGCCGATAGTTTATCCTGCGAAATATAAACCAAGCCCGCCTTATTAAGTCCGCTCCGATAAATCCAATACCATTACTTGTCGTGTTAAGCTCAGTGGTTTGTGAAAGTGAGTCTGGAGATGTTAATTTACTGGTCTGTTTAAATTTGTTCGCTTGGTTAAATCTAATTTTTTTTTTAACTAACAACTTATTAAAAATTTAAATAAAGTATACAGATCTAACTGTGTACACAGAATTAGCTTAAGTATCAAATACATGTAATAGTTTATTAGTTTTAGTCAACTGTCACATGATAAACGATCTCATATAGCATAAGTATAAAGACAGATTTGTTTGAGTTAAAATAAATTTGTATGTAATGAATATTTTTTTTACAGATTTTACCAAATTATTAGTGAGTTACTTGTGTTGATTTTTGTTTTACTATTATATAGTATATTACTGTCACAAAGCAGTAATACGTAAAACGTTCTGTATCTTTAAGAAGCTCTGTAGCTTTCTATAAAATTCAGTTCTATGATATATCTATGAGGATTTACGAGTATTAATACATTACCTATCAGATTATATAATATGAATTATATATAATATATATTGTTATATAATAATAAATATTTTTTTATTATGATTTACAAGTTGAGATGAATAACTTTTGTTGTGAGCTTGTGCAAGGAGACACTATTCTTCTGTAATTTTATTCTTGTTAAATACATGATTCATCTATATATATATAAATAAAATTTTAAGTGTTTATTTGTACTACAAAAATGTATTTTATTCTATTCAGTGTTTATAGATATTAAATATTTTCCTCTAAAAAACCGCTTTTTGACTGAACTTACACCAGCACGTATATGAAGTTAATTAAGGTATTTCCGAAAGAAAATATGCTATATCCACTGCACCGAAATTGTAGTAGTGTGGGTAGTTTAATAAAACATTCTCAAACTAAGCAACATAGCTCGTAAATCAGCTAAATTTGTTGCAGTAACAGTAGTATCTCTTGACGCAGAAACTACTGGGCAAACAACTATAAATTTTGGATGCACTGCTTTAGAGATATCTCCGTGTAAACCTTTTGCAACTCGCTACGGTCTTATTGCAGCAAAAATGTTACAAAAAAAAAACACGAAGTCTAGTTTCCCACAAAATCATGAACTGCATTTTAGGAAATATTTTTATATATAAAAATCCTTATAGAACTCTTCGGAGAACTTGTAACTATGCAACTTTTACTGGTGCTAGGTATCTGTTGTTGGAACCGTCTAGATCTAGTACCTAACTAGACTTAATCATCTTAGGTATTAAAGCGATGAGCATAATGTGGTGCTCTGTAAATCATCCTAACTAGAACCACGTTGTTATGGGAAGGCGTATCACTAACGATCAGGTGAACGTCTTGCTCTTCTGGTCAGTTCGTAGTATACAAAAAGTTATTTTCGTAAAGTAGAAACCTGTCTCTTACCTAGTGATACTAGGAACCCTAGATTGCTAGTACCATTTATTATGGATTTTGAATGGTAATAAGATTTTCTGGATCCCCTAGCCAACTACAAGCTATATTGTAAAACTGCTGTTACTATACTACTGCTGTGTTCGTAGTAACATACAGATGACCGGAAGCAGCACGGTTCCTATTAACTGATAAATTTAATTTTATAATAGCTAAGTAAACATTGTAATGGCTATGTATGGATAACATTAATGAAACTTAGAATATAAGTAATACCTTTATTTGTAATTCACTTATAAACTAACCCTTACAATCAATTCGTTCGCGACACAATTAACAGTTAGTTCTGAAGAGTTTACAGGTTTATTGTAACATTGATCGATGAAGTTATTTATAAGTACAGTTAAAACTTTTGAGTTTATCGAAAGGATCACATTGACTATTAGTTAAGATATTTACAATTTCCAATTACCTTCGCCTATAAAAGCATGTATGACAACTGTTTGTTATAATTAGATGATTTTCATTGAAACACTAGTTAGTTATTGTTAGTTGTTCGTTAACTATACGGGACATCGCATTATAACGTATAACGGCTAAATTATTTAGCAACTAGTTTAAAACGTACAATGTATACAATGTATAGTTAACGCACCATCACATTCCATTTACCTAATACATAGTCATAAAAAAAAATTACACCGATGAGTATCGTTTAGTTATATTTTATATATAACACAGCCTCATATAACTACTTAGCGAAATGTCAAGTCAGTATTCAATTCAAACTTATATTAAACTGGAATTAAATAACAGGATCTATAGAAAGGTAGCAGCAGTGGACGTCTATCAGCTGCTGAAACTAAGCTCAATAATTTGGTAGGAGATCATACCATTGTTATTTTCTTGGTTATGTTATTGACTATCACTGGAGCTGCTCCTTCCTCGTAGTACCTTATAAATCTTACTGTATTCCAGTTTAAATGATGATAACACTAGTAACTTTATTGATATTACTATCGAGGTTGTTCTTACAAAATTTGAAAATCTTTACCCTTAGTCATATACTAAAAACTTTTTATTGATCTCATCGCCATACTATAGCATATTTTACAAAAGAAAACAGCTTTTAAGTACGGTACGGTTCTAGGATCAAATACATGTAAGGTTTAATTGTATTTTAGTGCTTTTAATGAAATAAACATAAAAAAAAGTTACACAATCAACATACATAGAAGCATACCATGAAGAAAGAAATTTTGCGTTTTCTTAAGAACTCAATGCAGTTCCCATTTTGGGATGTTCTACGAATAATAATAACTTCTGTATTATTTATACTACTTGTTTTATTATCAGTAATAATTGAAATATTAACAAATAATAATCTGCTAAAAAAATACAAAAATCATCTTTCACTTTCACGATATTTACAAAAACGTATCCGGTGTTTAAAAATCATATGAACATCTCACAAAAAATTGTTTAGGCTTAATAACGTTAAAATAATTATTAGATATTGTAATCAAACTACTATATTAAAGTATATTAGTATTAACGTTCAGAATAATAACTAAATGAGATTTTAGTTTATTTACAAGCATATTATTTATTTACATTGAAAACCGTTCGTTTTAAGTATTCAGTCTATTTAATATAATGGCTGTTGAAACGTAAATGTATTACAATAATTGAACCTTTATTATGGTTCATAAACCTACAAGTTATATCTTAACAATACAATGAAAATTAAATCTTTATTTGTTAGATAACTGTATTTCTTATTTATGGGTTAAGGTATGTTTTTTTAACCATCAATTTTGTTAGTTAAAGTAAACAGTATGTGCAAACAAGTGTTGGAGTTACAACATTCTTCATGAATATTTTACAAGAAACGTTTATTATAACTAAATAAATATTAAATGTAAATATTAAAAATTAAACGTTTTATTATCTTGATTATTATTAAGTTATGTTTTCATTAAAAATCACACAATCGAAACTTAAAAATTTAGGCCAATCAAGTTTACTTTCCATACTAAAGTATCAAAAATCACATTTGCTCTCTAACGTATATGTGATCGAAGAATTAATTGGATATAATTAAAATACTTCTTTGTGATGTCCAATTTGAACTAACAAAAGATGAAGCTGATCAAATCATTTTGTCAAGAGTACAGTTAGTTTTAAACCCTGAATATACTACACGTGTTATACTTAACTCGCTTATAACAACAACTATTCACGAACAATAGTTTACACAACGAGAATCAGCTATCTTATAGATGCTTCAGTATAATTTTGCATTAAGAACTGTAAGAGAATTTGTAAAAGTAGCATAACAAGAGTCGGCAGACAAGTTTCCGTTGCTCCACCTGCAAATGAAAATGAAAACAGGCTTTGTAAACTATCTGAAAGAGATTGTTTAACTGGAAGTATTTCTAGCAGAGTCTCAAGTTAAAAAATTTTTGATTACCTGTGAAACTTCTTCCTAACGCCGAAGCTGGATTTGCACTACGTTCTCTTAACACAATTGTGTGACTTGTTGCTTTCCACACGTCGAAGATAGACGCTTCACAACTGTAACGTGTATATTCATTAAAATCTCTTGTATTACTTTTTAATTAATAGTCTCTTATCAGAGAGATCGACCATCATCGCAGTATTCATTCTAGTCCTTTAACTATCTGTGCAAACATTTCTCTATTCCAGTTTGAAGGAAAATTGCAAAAATTACTATAGTAACGGGATATATCTCATGCCTTCTGACAGCAATCGGCATGAGATGCTGTATAAACTTTTACGCGAAATATAATTATACTTTACGACTCTTATAAAATTTTCGTAACAAGATGAACAACTTGAAATAGACTAATGAAATAATGAGATGTAATAGAAACAATTAAGAACATCAAGCGATAGGGAGGAAGAGAAAGAAAGATAGAGAGATAGAGTATAAATATAGTTAAATGAACGATTTAAATTATAATAAATCAATGATAATAATATGTAAAATTTAATTAATTTGAAACCTTTTTATAGGTCATACTGTCAAAGATAAGACGATTAGGTTATCTATATAATGGAAATGATACAACTGCCCAAAATAAACTCAGTTGAGATGATATGTTCTTCAATTTAAAAGGTAGATACCTCCCAAAACAGAACCACTAAATAGAATGTTACCTTAGTAATTTTACTAGCTATAACGACCTTCAAATCGGAATACGGTAATGTTTACACACTACTGTTTGTCGGCTGCAATAGGAGCTGCAGTGGTGCCCACCCAGATGACCTCCGGCAACAAATATAGTCCTGTTCGGCGGCAGAAATAGATGCAGCAGTGGTGCTCACCTAGACTTCGGCAGTAGAGACCTGCCACCAATATAACCTCCAGGCGTACCGCTTTTGATCGTTTTCTTTGCCTCGTCATAAAAAATGATGATGATCATTAATTTACCGAATCATGAGAGTGGGAACTGGTGACAGTATAGCTGCTTCCAACTCTAAGGTGGCCAGGCTTGAAGCGTAGCCATTACTAAAGTTGAATACGTGATTTGCTGTGAATCCTGGCACCTACAACAGAAACGATCGGAATATACTACGGCCGTAGAAATCTTTAAAATCTTAGCTCTATGAAGTTTTCAAAAGGCAGCTGGAGCAACGAAGATCAGTTCAATACGGCAATGGTGCAGTGACTCACCTCTTGATTTGTAACGTGATAATCCTTGATTCGATTCTAGGACATTGACTACACTAATAATGTAAATCAGTTGTCATAACAACGATGCTTTGGTTTAGCTGTTAACATAAGAAATGCAGAGCGTACGTGGTTAGCAAGCTGCATTATTTATAGCTTCATTGTCACTTAACACTATTTGGTATTAGGGTTAAATATTAATTAGTTAAATATTAACCCTATTGCAGATAATGAATATATATAAAACGGAAATAGCTGTTGTGAAAATCGTTTAGATATACTAGATTATAAATATCCTGACTTTCTAAATAGAGTAGAAGAAATCATTTTATAAGAACTAATGATATCGAGTCTTAGCAGTTAAAATCACTAGAGATGTATTTAGTCTGAATTGTCATTAATCTGTGTTAAATGGTTACAGTAGTGGATTTAATACTGTCGTTTAGTAAGGATGATTGATTGAAATCTATTTACCATTTGCTCGTTGACGAACCATGTGATGTTGGCAGCAGGGAGGGACGGCGGTGAGGAGCAGTTAGCTCGTATGTGGTCTCCCCCGACGTACGTCATGCGGTCAGCGGTGACGTTTGGACTGAGTAACGGCGGCTCTAGAAACCGAAATAAAATTAATATTTTTTTTATATAAAAGGTATTGATATCATAATTTCGAAATACGTATTAAGTTTATACAAATATTTAAATGTAAGTACTACTTTAGTCGTTAGACAACAAACATAACTTTTTCCGTAGGGAATACTACATCGAAAAACCTTTGATAATGCTTTGTGTGTATGACATGTATATATACATATATATATAAATATACATATATATAGATGTACATATATACATTATTTAATTTGGTATACATATTTGTCTATAAAAACATTGGTAATTACTGTTAACTTGTGAGTCTATCTTATCTACCACTGAATCTCCTCACATCCTGTATTGATGGATAGAAAATACCTGTAGGTATTAATTAGACCTATTGTTACCTCATTCTAGGTGTTACAATAAAAATGTTTTAGAAAAGAACTATAGAGGCTGCGAAAAAGCGTCTTCATCATCATCATGTGTCGCTGGTCAGAACTTTTGTCTCTATACTATGGTATTAATGTATGCATAATTATAAACCCTGAAAACCACAGATAGTATAACATAATATCTTCATGACGAGAATTTCATCATTTATCTCTTAATTTTTAAATTAGTTTTGTCTAGGGGCAGGATAAGAATTACTCCACTCTTATATCTATAAAATATCTATACTGGAATATCTTTAGAATAAGAATCCCAGCATCTCCTTTGTCTTCGATCAACAATATACTTTACTAGTACAGCAGTTATCTTTATTTGGTCTCTGTTCAAAGATTTTTTTTTCAAGATATTAAATTAATTAAACAGTTAATTTTAGTTACGATCGAACTTTTTGGTCGGTAAACAAATATTTTGATTTATTTCCGTATATTATGATCATTTATATTTTGAAAGTAACTTCACTTCACGAGTATAAATAAAATTAAAATATTAATTCGGCAAGGCGCTCCGTAACAAAGGGCTGAACGAGATTGAATCCAAACTGGACCGTTTGTTTCTACAAAATGTCTCGACAAAACGCCAGCTGTGTTGATATGCAATATTTCAGCGTTCCTAATAAAGGATTTCACTGAAAGAAGAGTAATATCGGGGACTGTGTCGGCTCTAACTTTTGAAATTGACAGAGTTTTCAGTCATTTTTTCGAGAGAGAAATACGGTTAAAGAAAACATTCTTATTTAACTTTGTGAAAAATTTATCACTTTGAAGTTTGTTCAGAAAACTGTTTAAGTTCCTTTTACAAATGTATTAAATATTTATATATAAAAAAAATACAACAGCTTTTTAATTTACCCTCATACATTGAAACGTTGTCATCTCCATACATGTACTCTTCCCCAAACACCTTGACACTGGTTCCTGCTGCGGTACCCACATCCAGTGGCTTATCCGCGTCTTCTACCAGTTCGTCGGAAGGTCAAACAACACTACGTCTACAGAAATGCGGCGTTTACTCAAGAATAGTAGCAGTAGCAATCAGTCCTGTCTATTGCCACTAAAAACTAGCGGTCTACAGAGAAGGCTAGGTGGAGCCCTCAGAGCAAGACAAGAGAGCCTTAGAAGGACGGCAAATGCATGGTGGTCTTGTATTTGCCCTAGCATAGCGTGGGTGCTAAGGACGAGTTTTGCCCTTCCGTGGGAGGTTTCAGCCAGAGTGCAGAGGGACACCGGTGCGTTCCGTAGGAGATCCCTGGGCTCCTCCTGATACATTGACGGAGACCACCGAGGGAGTTTTAGTGGGTAGAAAACCCACGTAATCTTGTCTTGTTATAGGAAGCAGAGTCTTCGTCTTCTTCCTCCTGCCCTTTTCCCAGCTATGTGAGGTCGGCACAGTATGTACTTCTCTGAAGCATATCATAAGTATGTATGGGAAACAGAGTATCTTTTATATTCTTTCATTGTTTGTCTTTTCTTTTAAGATTTCCTCTGCAATAATAGAAAAAAAGGTGGATCACCTTAGTTCTTCTACAGATCTCATTTTTAACTCAATAGTGCTTGTACGTTCTATAAGAAGTTTAACAGTAATTTTTTTTGTTCCTCATACGTCATACCACGACCATTTAGGTCGCCATTTCTACTGAGACAAATCAGTTTTTATTTGACAATAAATAACTTTCTTTACTGCAATTTTCGATACATATATAAAAACAAAATATCAATATATAACGGGTATATAAAAGTTTTCTTTTTTAGTTAACCTTATACTTAAAAGTGAAACAAAGTTATATAATCTAATTTTTTCCTTCAATTATTTTCAGTTGCAGTTATTTGTGCAATCTATGGCCATATGTTCAGTTACAAATGAAAATGAATTTTTTTTATTGCAGTAATGTAATATTACTAAAATTTAAACCTACATATTTATTAATCTCAGCAAAAAAAAATATTTAATTCAAAATGGCCTCCTTCGGCTTTTATACAGGCCTTTAATTTGTTTGACCACGCATCTATGGATTTGAAACTTTAATTGTAAAGATTAACTTAGGGCATGTCCTGTATATCGACGATAAGCACCGAGGACCGAGCTTCAGGTCTTGTTTTATAATACGCGACAGAGTCCTAATCTTCTTTTCTCGCCATAAGATTTTTGATTTGCTTCCTAATGGAGTTTCGACTAATTCTGGCTTTAACAGCCTTTGCAGTTCTAACAGAACGCAGCCGCCCCGATCTTTTCTGGTCTTCGACAGAGGAAGTGTTGTTGCATCTGTTAACAGTACGATATACGAACATACGGCTGATAACCAATCTTTTGAACTGTCTGGAATATGACCGATGGCTCCATACCCACTTTGTACAAGTCGATCACCGCAATCCTAATTTCTTTAACACCCCATTCCATATTGTAATTTGATAATGAACACGATAAAATATGTGAAATGACGCAAAATTGAAAAAAGTTTTTAAAATAATATACGTGTTCCAAATTCAACAGAATTAAAAAGCTGAAAAAATTTAAAGTTTTTATGTTACAATATTTATAGCCAGACTAGTTACATATAAATCTCTCCTACAGGGAAAACTCCGCAGATTCTATTTCTACCTACAAATACTGGAAAGCAAACATTATTGTGTTCTAGTTTGAAAGTCGCTGTCGCTAGTGAAATTACTGCGGCAACGAGACATGAGAAGACGTATACTTCCAGTAATTTGACCAGCTGCAAAGCTTTTCAAACCGAAACACAGTAATAGTTGCACAATACTGTTTAGTGGCAGAAATAGGAACTGCGGTGGTATTCTACCTAGGAGGTATCCGGAAATAAAGAGCTATCACTATTGAAAGACCTTATTTCTAACTTTGTCTATATTCGTCTGCCCATGACGACATGGCGCTAATTAAGGTGGTATTCATAGCACCACATTGCGCTCGTCGCCTTGAGACATAAGATTCGTTACCACAGTAATTACACTTATATAAATATATAGCTAGAACGCCCTACAAACTAGAACACAGTGTTATTTGGCGATGGAAACAGGCGCTATGGTGGTACCTGTCTAGACGGTCTCTGGCAACAGAAACCTACCACCAGTATATCTCAATGTTAATTATAACATAAATTAGCTATATATATATATTTATCACTGTTTTTCTTATTACTTTGTTATCTAGTTATTCCTAGTCGTTGGTATCTTGGATGAATGTAGTAAATGAGTTTTTAATCACAAGTGTCTACAGCCTCGTAATCAGGTCATCAGTCACCTCCGCTACATAAGCGAAAAGCAGTACCCGTAAATTACTACTACACTGTATACTGTGATACAGTTTCCACCTTTTAATTATCGACGACTTCGAGAGACGGGTGAGGCTTTTTCCTGATGGTACGTACCAGCATGATAAACACAGCATCATACTTTGCTAAACGTTTTGAGATAATAGTTTGAATCGCATTATCTCAGTAATTTCTACAGCTATAACGCCTACATATTAGAACATGGTAATATTTGCACACTACCGTTTGGCAGCAAATAAAGGCAATGTGGTGGTACATATCTAGACGAACTCCGGAAACGGAGACCTACCATCGGTTGAATTGAGGGACAATAATTCAACCGATGGTAGGTCTCCGTTTCCGGAGTTCGTCTAGATATGTACCACCACATTGCCTTTATTTGCTGCCAAACGGTAGTGTGCAAATATTACCATGTTCCTCAATCAAACACTATGGTTGTTGATATTGCCTTTTTAATATATGGTTGGCAACTTGCCGAGCATGGATGGATGGAGGTCCCTGATTCGATTTCGGAGTCACAAATGAGTTTGGTTGGTAGAAGGGATTTAGTGAACTCCCCTGTGTAGTACGATGGTACTACATCATATGTCATATGTCAGGTATGCTTAATTTTGAATATCAACATATCAAACCCATAGTATTCTACAGGAGAACACTTCATCATCTTTAGTTTCAATGATACTACATCATGTGAACTTGAAGTCAAGTTAGCTCATTGTAGATAAAAAGGTACATTGGCTGTTACTTAGATGTACTTATTATATTTGATGAAATATAGAAAATATTTTATATTATCAATTCTTTTACTTTTCTATCACCTTTCTAAACTTATGAAAATATTCACTTAAATAAAGCATTAGTCATGATAAGTAATATTTAACTTAATAACGAAAATCATACATACCGACAACGACCATTTCCGCCGATTTGATGTCAGTGTGGAACAATGGAGCGTCGGCCGATACTTCACACTGGTATTCGCCGGTCAGTGTCCTGTCCACCTCTGTGAGCACCACTCGATTTTGATCAGATGCAGCCACCTGTACAAATGTATTGATGAGTAGGAGGCAATGGTTGAGAAGCGAAGTGGTAGTAGACGGATGTCACGACGCATTAAGAAGGACCTTAAATCATTATATTAAGTAAAAAGTATGAAAGTAAACGCACATATCTTCAAGTTATGATGTTATTAAAGTACCAGAAATTACAAATAAAACATACATACATATAAGTGTATTTATGTATAATAATGTATTTATATATACCTACATATTACCAGTAATGATTTTCATATTACTTTTGAAGGCAGAAATAAACGTTGTAGTAGTACCTATCTAAACGGTCTCCGACAAGAGACCTGCCTTCCATTATTGATACCCTATTTAACGAATTTTTTGAGCTCTTAAGTTTTACTTAAATTAATTTAAAATTAAAAAAAAAAATATTTTACCGGTTAGACATTGCTACAAAATAGCCTTATTTAATATGTAATAACATTAAGTCTACTTGTCTTATCTAACCAAACCTATCTTATACCCACTTCAGTACTTTAAAATATTAGATTTAATTAAATTTTTTTAAGTAAATATTAGCTAAGTTAGGTGGTAAGGTAGTGAACTATTTAATATAAACTTGGTATATTGCTTAACCTCAATAATGAAACCACAACGATATAACGTTTCACAACGGCATGTACCCGTAAATGAAAGGCTACATTAAAAGGTTAATTTTCGATGGATCCAACAATATATAATATTATACATAGTATATAATTATAATATTATCATATATAATAATTAAATACTAAACAGTAATCTAAAGGTTCCCACAGCTGGGACCCTGGGCCTCCCATAATAGACTCTGCGGTCGTTTTGCCGTTTTGCCTAACTTTTGTGTAGATATACAATTAAATAGCTAGTGAAGTTACTGGAATGAGAGTAAATATTTTTTTTATACTACGAAGCGACGATATGAGAGGGAAGTTCATCTGATTGTAAGTGATGCGCCCATTCATTGCAACGTGGCGCTAGTTAAAACAATGCATCACATTGCTTCGTCTCATCGAGACATAAGATATAGTTAGGATGTTATACCCAGCATCACATTGTGCTTATCACCCTGAGACAAAACGTTGAAACTCTTTACCCCAGTAATTTCACTCGCTACAGCGACCTTAAAATAGAACATGGTAATGTTTGCACACTACTGGTTGGTAGAGATTATAAACATATGTTAATAACCTAAGTAGTGTATACTTACATCGACTTTTATCTCAGCCACGGGGAAGACCTTCGTCGCCGGCGACTCCTTCGGCACATATCGATAAAATTCAATCATATTCCTGTACCATCGTATGGAGTACAATTGTGCTCCTTCCAGCTCGTAAGTGCACATCAGCTCGGCGTCCCTGCCCGTTAGAACTGCTCTCGGGACATGTATTTGCAGAGATTTCAGCGTGTTCGCCGTACCTGTAGGCAATATATTAAAAACTTCAACGAATGCTCAATATAAAGGCGTCGCTTTGTAGCCATTGCGTGAATAAAAGTTCATACTGAATATTTCACTTAATACAGGTCTCTTTTTCCGGAGAATGTCTGCATAACCTAGATATTCTGTTAATCTACAATCGGCTAGTCTTTGATTTTCACACGGTGTTAAAAGAAAATAGTGAAGCGTGAGTCTGAATAAATATTCAGAATATTGCTACTTTCATATATTCACAACCGGAACTGCACAACGTTGTAATTGCGGAAGATTTACAATGAGATTGTTAGTCTATCGGACGGGTTCTAGAAAACTACCACTAATTAAACAGTCTAGGTGCTCCGACGACCTGGTGAAGTCGTGAGAAGCAGCTGGATGTGGACAGTGTAGGTTCAATTGATGTGGAGATCTTTGAGGTGGGCCTATGTCCAGCAGTGGACGTTTGTCGGTCGTCTACTGATGATTAAATAGTAACTAAATTTCTAGGCATTGCTTTTAATGACATAGACTATAATTTATTACAAATCCTTGCTTTCTCTAATGTTTCCTTTTTTTATTTGATGCAACGACGAGACGTATAAGACCTGATGATAACAATGTGGCGCTAGTTACGATGACATACAAAGCACTATGCTGTGTTCGTCCATTTAGGACATAAGATGTTGTCTTATTACCTCAGTAATTACACTACCTACAGCGATTTTCCAACTGGAACACGGCAATGTTTGTAGGAGCTACGGTGGTACCTACTTAGAGAGTCTGTTGCAATTGAGAATGATTAATGATTTTGTTTCATATAGTACTATGTCTAATATTAACTAAAATATATTATTTTAGCATCATCATTTTAACTGATAAACGTCCACTGCTGGACATATGTCTACTGTAATCTGTTCCACAAAGCATAGTCTTGCGCTGTTTGAATCTAGTGTCTCCCGGAAATTATTTTATGTCGTCTGTCCATCTTGTGGGGGATTTTTTTGCGGCAAAATCCTGATGACGATGGTCATGCAATTTACTTTGGTAGCTTCTGTTTATTTTTATATCTGTCTATATTTATCAGATGGGATTCTCTTACCCATTTCCTTTAAGATGACACCGTGCACGAAATATATCTTACCTTGTAACCGTTTCTACGGAGGTGAGGAAAGTAAATAACCAGTTTATGGCAGCTCGTTACAAGTTCGGTCGTAACGATAAACGACGTTTATGCCGTTATCGCAACCTCTCCCTCCTGCCCCTCACAAATCTGGGACTCTTAATACTTTTGCAAGTTATTATTGCCCGGTACTTTCTTTAGCAACTTGAAAAGAGTTCGGTTGTAACTTTGATGAGATTTAGAAGTTATGATTAAGAAGAACATTATACCTCTCTGCTTTAATAGCTTGGTGTTACAGTAATTTTACAAGGAATTAGTAATTAACTAAACAGTAAATTTTTCACGTACAAATAATATTTAATTATAAAGAGTACAACACCGAGTACGTTGAGTAATCAAGCTTTGATTTCAATAAAAAATTAATATCATAGTTAATCACAAAACCTATAACGAATTCTTAACAGAAATCAAGCAATCTTTAGCTACATGTGCTGTTAGTTACGATGATAAACGCTGCCCCAAGCTGTGTTCGTCGCTTAGACAAATTATGGTAATTCTTGTTACCCCAGTAATTTCACTAGCAACATCAAACCCAGACACTGTACAATACAATTTGCACACAGCTGTTTGTCGGCGGAAATGTGCGCTGCGTTCATCCCTGCCTTGACGGTCTTCGGCAACAGAAACCTACAATGAATTTGTGGTCAAAAATAAAAAGCTTTACATTAAAATAATATGAAAAGCAATCGCGACTATGCAAGCAAGCTCCACATCCGATACGGTGGTGCAGCAAACAACACGGCAAACGAAAAGATAAAAGCTTTTAAAAGCTCCGAATTTATGGTTTGTTTGCGCGAATGGAATACTATTTGGGAGATACTAGCGCTTGTGAACCGATATTATTTTAATACGGGTGAAACGTAACATGTTTTATGCGGACTCATGCTGCTGATTGCTGCGGAGCAGGGGTTGGCAAGGTTGAAAGCTGTGGCTCACAATCAACCAAAATGCCTTTACTTGATAGACGTTAGCAGCGAAACACATGTAGGTTTCTGTTGCCGGAAACAGTCTTAAATGTGCGAGGTTCCTATCGCTCAACAAGCGAATCTGTGAGGGACAGCGTATGGTTAAGCACTGGTGCCTAGGAGGGTTAGGCTTCTCCTCATAGACGTGTTAACACAAAGAGTAGATCGACATTGGTGCGGTCTATAAAAGATCTCGGAGCCTATCCACATGCACTGTTCCAGAGCACCGACGGGGTTTTATAGAGTAAAAATCTCACATAACCTTGATTGTCCCTCAGAAACAAGGTACGTTGTTTCTTGACTTGTTGTTTGAAGACTTACCTCCGAAAATAAAGAAAATAGGTACAAACACAGCTCTTATTTCTGCCGCCAAACAGTAATGTGCAAACATTAATGTTCCTGTTTAGAGGGCGCTGTAGCTAGCATAATTAGAGCGGTAACGAAACTTAACATTGAATGTCTCAAAGCGACGAGTAGAATCTGGTGTGGTGTATATCATCTTAACTAGCGCCACGTTGTTATGGGCGGGAGTATAACTTACCATTAAGTGAACGTCCCGCTCGCCTTGTCACTTAATTGAAAAAAATAATAATAATAAATAAAAAAAGTTGTTTTAATTTGCCATTGTCTTCTATATCAGCCAACATAGATGCACTGCTTGATAAACATCTCCATCGTTCTTAGTTTGTAATACAGGACAATTGAAATTATGTAATAGGTAACTCAGTGATCCGAGAGTCCTCAGTTGCCGACCTCTGCTTTAGAGGTATTCGATGTCTCGTACAGATATGTCCCGCATAGACAGTATTCAAAGAATATTTCTCTTATCAAACATTTGAAGAATTGTTCTAATATTTTATCAAGGATAAAAATAATTCAGTTCTCAAATCTTACGTCAGACGAATTGTTCTTCATTTCTCTTCTGATAAAGGTATTTAGTATTCAAACAGCCCACTTAATGCTCCCACCGCTGGGATTCGGTGCTTTCTCTCACAAGGATAGAGTCGAAGCTATTTATTTAACACGCCAGTCAAGTGCGGGATGACAGATATTTAAGTAAGTTACTTAAAATTCGTATGTCATGATGGTTCAACTTGTACGGTGGTCGAAAACGTTATACCTCTAGAAGAGGCGAGGGTTGAGTTTCCGATGAAGGAAACCATCGTAAGGAAACCGACACGTTCCAAGAACAACAACTTTTATGGATATGTGCAATCTAACAAGCTTTGGCAAGCGTGGTGGAAACTTTGTTTTATTCGACGATGTAAGAGATCAGAGAGACTTTTTGTAACACTTGATGGTAAGTGGTACACCACCACATAACAACGCGGCGCTGGTTAGGATGATATACACATTATGCTCGTCGGATTCAGACATGTTAAGACCCGTTACCACAGTAATTTCAATAGCCAAAAATCCCTTTAAACCGGAACAGAAATATTTATACACTAATGTTTAGCGACAGAAATAGGAGTTAAGGTAAGACCTACCTAGACGGTTTCTAGCAACAGAGACCTAAAACCAGTATCATGTACTAGATCCATCAATAAACTAAATAATGACTGTGATAATGATTTTTTAAATATCCAAATAAACGCTTATTAAATCAAAAAGAAATTATACTTCCGGAAGCATTACAATTTTCAAATAACGCACCCTTTATCGTTACGTTGTTAGGGAAGAAAGTTAATGTAGTGTATCATTTACTTGCGTTTGAGTCATTGGACTGTAAGGAAGATAAATTAAGGCTCTTCTGTAATAAAAAAGCGAGACACTTTACAACAAACCGTTTACTTTTAAATCAAAACGATCATACCACATATATATATACTAACTGCTCTCCGTCCGCTTTGCTGGCCATTTTCTTCTATCTATCAAACATTTCTTGAGAGCAATCGCAAATGACTCTATACCGACCGTTACTATAGCAACCGCATAACTAATACCCAATGAAAATGTTTATAAAAGTTAATAGGAAATAGGGTTGTAAAGGATCTATGACATTCAAAAAATAACTAGTCTATCTACTAATCATTTCGCGTCGAATGGACATGTTCCCATGTGGATACGTTCACAAGTTTTCGCGTGATTGCAAACACAGTAAAACTATTTTTATTATATATATAAAGTAGATTTCCATATACCACTCAAAAGTAAGTAAGCTTGTTTACTAAGTTACAGTTAAAACGAAGGGAACTCCTCGTTCCCCATTATATAGATTACACGACACATTTATGAGCCTCCTGATTAATTCACAGTCCGTTCGTACGCAAGCGGTTCCGAAAGAAATATTTCACTAGGAAGTTGTGATGAAGTGCTTTGACTCGGGAAGTTCCGTTTGCTGATTAACACAAAAAAAATAATAATTTATGAGACCTTTGTCTGCTCGCGTTTCACGAGCTGCTTTAATTTCCACATTTCCTTATTATTTACTAAAACCATTTAACTAAAACTTATTACAGGTTCAAACATTGCGACTGATGATACATTTTCGTAATTCGTATTATTATTGTTAGTATAAAATCTTTGATTTTTCTCAATTAGGTTATGGACTAAATTTCATCTATAGTTAAATTTCTGATTACTATTTATATAACAGTTTAACTATAACTTTACTTTTTAATGTTTCAGCTTCCAATAAATAAATATTAAAACAGATTTGATTGCCTTTGATTAATACCGCCATAATACTATTGTCGTATATTTGTTTTCTAAACTATATAATTTTAAAAGGTTAGCTGTTGAAATTACGGCGGTAACGAGACTAAGACTTATGCTTCAAGGTATGACACCGTTAGTGTAGTGTATACCATTCTAACTAGCTTCACGTTGTTATAAACAAGCGCATCATTTATCATCAGGAGAACGTCTCGCGTGTCTCATCGCGTCGTTAAAAAAAATATATATTAATACTGTTTTCTATATAGCCTTTGTAATGTTTAATCTTTATGTACGCGACTTGATAAATTCGCGGACAATTTTACGAAACTTCCCCGGAAGCTGTTTGATAAAATTAACCAAAGTGTCTTATAGACACGAACTCACGTCCCCGTAAGTACTAAAAATTATTTATAATTTCTTCAAACACGTACGATGTTTCATTTTGAGCTTTTTCCAAACAATTATTTTGTAAATTAAGTTAAAAACGTTATTCATAACATTAATTTTTTTCCTAGTGAAAAAAATACCAAGAAATTGATAAAAAAAAATTATATATCCATAATAGTAAAACGATTTGTTGGGAAATTAATTTTGCATATCCTCGCGTCTCCAGCACCCATACGATAAGATAATATCTGTGTTTGAAAGAAATATATATTTCTAGACATATACATATATAAAGATAATTTATTGCATCATTTTACAAATCTTCGACACTTGGAGCCACTGGTTCCAGGATTAGGAAATTAAATTGTATCTCAGAAATCAGCCCTCTCTCTTAATTGCATTGTAACATTTTTTTTTATTTTAAGAAGCCAGGAGACGATCGAGATATACTCCTGATGGTGAGATGATAAGCTTGCTTATAAAAACATGGCGGTAGTTAGGATGCAGCACACAGCACTAAAGACACATTATGTTAGGCCTCCTTACCCCATTCATTTCAACAGATACAGCGCCCTTTAAATCGGAACACAGTTATGTTTCCACACCACTGTTAGGCAGCAGAAGTAGGCGCTGCAGTGGTATCTACCCTGATGGTTTACAGCAACAGAGATCTTCAATCGGTAACATATATTTAAAAAAAGTTACGGATCGTTTTTAAAACCTCTCCACGTTGGTACAAATAACCATTATCGACTTATTACGAATCGCAAAATCTTTATGACTGTCTCATATTACGTACAAAACAAATCATATTAGTAACATACATATACATCTTGACTGATATTAAGTAAGTTTACTTATATTACATGTATAGCTTTTGACAAATTGCTGTTATAAAAACAACTTTATCTCAAAACGGTACGCGCATCAATCTATCAAACGTCTAGGATAAGGGGATCGCGTTTTCAATCTTTAACGTTTCTCTATTTATATTACATATAGGAAATATTTACTCTGGTAACACATTAATTTTGAAGACTTTCGCGTCATGAAAGATTGTTGACTTGAGAACATTTATATACTTAGGTTACCGCATTTTTAAATTTCATAACTCTTAAAAAGACTTGTTTTAGTATAGAGAAGTATTATCTAAAACTGTACTCATACTTCTATACGGTAATCAGATATATATAGAATAAACGCAAACTTTGCGCTACCGTGCAGTAGGTGAGCTGAGAGAAGCCTGGAATCTATTAAAGAACATATAGGTTATTCTGAGACCTTCATCCTCTCACACTTCCGTTGTGTTACTTCAAATGTACACGGATGCTGTCATTCTATTAAGGTTTGTTTAATTGGTGTTAGGAACAACTTTTAATTCCTATAAATACAAAGCTTATTAAAGCTCTTTACTAAAAATAACACTTTAGTACTATTCTCCATAAACAGGGAGTTTTACTTACAAAACCTTTATACTTTACTTAGTATGTAGTACTTTACAAAGCTTATTATTTTAAAGCGTAAATAACTAGTGTTTTGGGCTTCAGAAGTTTCTAACAACCGTAGCTTTTCACATAAAGAGATAAAGCTGGTCTGGATTTGCCTTTCAGGTTTTAAATATACTTAAACTACTATAATCTTTGTAACTATCTATTATCTGTTATATGTTATTAATCGTACTAGTGCCAGGTCTCTATCGCCGTTTGCTCTTAATTACTTTGATCCAGTTTGTAAGGCGTTGTAGCTAGTAAAATTACGGGGTTATGAGATTTAATATCTTATGTCTGAAGGTGCAATGGATAACATCCTTACATTCAATTCCTTTACTCTTAAGTTTGACCCGTCGCTTTATCGAATAAACATGGGTGTGTTAAGATTATTTATAATACTAGGTTTATGTTGGAAATTATAGATTAATTATGAAGTTAAATGTAAGTTAGTTTCTTTTGGAGAAATTAACAAAGAGTTCACCTTCAGTCTGTATCAAGAGTCTGTCCAATGTAAACACGTACCTACTTCTATAATTCCATATTTTGTATGTAATGCGTATCTTACATAGGTTACTAGTGTTATTAATAATAACATTATAACAATACAAGTTACCAATGCTTTGTTTTATAACAAATTTAGCAATAAATCTTTGCGTAACGTAAGCTATTGTTTGTATGAATATTTATAATATAACGGTTTAAAATTCCCCTTCAGCTTAACTCTTTCAAGTTGAGAGAATCTTCTTTCAACGATCAATTGTAGTGCCGATTGTATTGTTATTGGATTGTATCAGGACTCGATCGCGTTTGATGTTACTCTTGTTATTTTTATTAGCAGGAGAATACGACGTAATGGAAATGGAGTTTACAATTTCCCTTGTTTGCTCTATTGTGAAAGGTATAAAAAGTATTTTCATCGCTGCTTATATTCTCACGTGTGCTTAGATTAGAATGTTATAAAACAGATTTGTTTCTTATTAAGCTTACAGTTTTTTTATTCGACGATGTAACGAGACAAGCTTGACGTTTTGCTTATGATAAATGATACGCATGCCTATAACAACGTGGTGCTAGTTAGGATGATGTAAGCAGCACCAGTTTGTTCTCGTCGCCTTGATACATAATGTTAAGTATTACTACGCCTGTAACTTTACTAAGTACAACTTTTTCAAACCTGAACACAGTAATGTTTGCGTACTACTGTTTACCGGCAGAAATAGGTGCGGTGATGCCTAACTTGACTGTCTCTGTCAACAGTGATCTTCCACCATTAAAAATGTGCGTTTCATCATATTGAAATTTCAATAACTTAACCGTAACGTAAAGAATAATCTACATCGCAAGCTGTGATCTGATTCATGACCACTCCAAGTGGAATTAATAAACCAATTTTGATACTTGTTGTGTATACTGTAATATTTATGTTTTATTATCAGGAGATGAATACTTGCATTGTTTTTTGTCGCTGCTTCTTTTCCATAGCTATGTTTAGATCTGCCGGAATTGGTATTATGTAAGTAGATAAAGGTCTTAATATCTTCAATAGGTAGAGGTTAGTCCAACCTGCATGTGAGTTAACACAAGCACTTTCCTACTGGATTAATGAACACATTGTCTGCGATAGCGGTAGAGGCATCGGGGGTTTTACCTGTCCTCGCTTTGTTCCATTAATTGCAACTCTTAAAGACCTAGATTACGGCGTCTGGCTGAGAAGTCTTACCGCTTTTGTTTTGGACGTTCACGATTTTGTCAACACAGTATTCACACTAGTTTCACGATATTTAGTAGATCATAAAAGGAATCGATTCTATCATAAATATTCTATATAGATATACCTAATCCATTATCTAATACAAACAGTGTTGCAGTACTCACTAGAGGTTCAAATTAATATTATCTGTTAACATACAATACTCAAAAGGTTAAAAACATGAACAGATACTACGCTATAATTGTTCAGTTTCAATTATACTTGAAATCCTATTAATATTTACAACAGCATTCAGTTCCTTCGCCTCAGCATCATTATATCAGTATCATGCTATTTAAAATCTCAGAGAATTTAAATATTGAAGTTATACTTTGATAGAACAAGAATTGTGATATTAATATTTAATAAACAAGTTGAAATTCATATTACTTTAACATATACGGAAGTTGAGTTATCAGATTAGTAGAAAATATATTACAGTATAATTAAATTTTGATTTGTATGAATTAAAACGTATAAAAATGGTTTGAATTCACTCACCGTTAAATTGTACTAGTGCACTAACAACTGCACTTGCCTACGTTTCAAATTTGTCACAAATCAAGAAGCATGTTTCACGCATCGCCTTGTAATTATGTTAATTAGGAATATTTGTTATGTTTTAGTTAGCTGAAGTAATGTTTGAACGTTGCCGCAGTAGCAGTATTGACTGCGATATGTGTTTAACTTTTAGACCCTGAAACCGGTTTATGCTGACATAGGTTAGAGTAGTCTTTAATGATACCAACTTGCTTTATTGTAAGAATAACAAAAAGTACAATCTTAAGACATCGTTTGGTTAATTATGGTTGAATTATTCAATATAATATATTTCTTACTGCTCATCAGGTACTTTACTGGAAAGAGGAACGATCCGCTACTGACGACTGCTTGTTACTGTATGCGTGTCTAAACCACCGGTGGACGGTAGCAGTCTCATGATGATGATGATGATATTTTAATAAAGAAGATAATTTCATTTTAATTTATAATCCAAAACTTGAAAGAATAAATTATTTATCAAGTATAGCATACTTTCACATATTAAAATATCAGTACTACACGGAAGTATTCAGAATTAAAATTCTAATTATGATAAACATGAGAGACGAATGTTTTCCACACACACACACACATATATATATATATATATATATATAACTTAATATATTGTTATTTCGGTATGGTATTATATTAGGTGTTATATATTATTAGGTATGGTAACCTACTTTAGATGCCATATACTAAATTTGGTTATTTGGTGGGTTCCTTTGCTGTGAAGGCTGCGCACTTGTGGAATGATATACCACGCCCATCTTACCAAAGTCGCTTGCTAATGTTTATATTTATATATAATGTAAGTATGTATAATATATAATATTGTATTTTGGTATAGATTTCTTACTGTTCTTGCTACCCGATTTTATCTCCCCTGGCCTTCAGATTTGCCTGGTAGAAGTCGCTCGTAGCGCTAAGGCCGCCCATGTTCACATATAGTTTATAAGTTTAGCTTTAAAGAACTGATAGTACCTTCTTTACTTAGAGCAATAAAGAGTTAATCAATCAATAAATATACTGATATCAGAATAACTAGTAAAGTTTATTATGTTTTCACTTTGATATGTTAAAGTTGTATCACAAGTCAATCGTGTTCGCGTTGTCAATGCGTAAAGGCTGTGTGTGCGCAGCATCCAGTTCACTTGAAGAGAATTGACTTAGCGAATGCGGCCGGGTTGTGTTACTGAAACCTGAGCAAAGAGAAAATTAAACAAAGTTGAGGGCACTTCGAGAAATGTTTAGCTCCGACTTTGCCGGCCCCAAATATTGATGAGTACCAATTTATTTAATTAAATGTAATTCAAGCTGAAATATCTCTATTATAAAGACCACTTCATCTCTTGAAATGTAGTTGATGTATATAAATTCAGAGAGTGAGAGATGGAGAAGTCTCGTAAAAGTTCCTACCAAACTATCAACCGATCTATGATAACGAACTGAATGGGTCCACTAGGAGCTATTAATAATTTCTCGAAGCAAGATCACGACCAAGACTTTTTTTCATTAGGATGTTTACATTGCTCCACTTATAATAGTTGTCTTCAGATATTTATTTTTTATACAATTAAGCGACGAGATGAGCGTTACGTTCACCTGAGGGTAAGAGATATGCCCGTAGCAACAGGGCGGATGATATTTACTACACCACGTTGCACTCGACGCCTGAGACATAAGTGTTGTGTTTCGTTACTGCAGTAATTATACTAGCTAGAGAGCTTTACAAACCGGATCAAAGTAATGTTTAAAGACAACTGTTTCGCCGGAGAATTAGGATCTAACGGCACTAGTACCATATAATAAATAAACCATAGTTACAAAAGTCATAGCAGTTTAAGTATATTGAAAACCTGAAGGATATATACAGACGACCTTTATCTCCTTGTGTGAAAAGCTGTTAGAAACTTCTGAAGCCTATCATACTAGCTAGATGTGCCCTGCAAAATAATAAGCTTTTTTTTCTCCTAATTTCTTCTGATTAGGGTCAGAGTTATTGTCTACATAGATAATTAGTGCATTAAAGAATTTACATGCTTGTTTTAAAATTATACTTCCATTTACAGTTCTCTGTGCGTATTTAGAAAATTCTAGAAACTGGTTCCTAATTTCCTTATTGATAATTAAATAACTTAACTTTCTTATATTCCATTGCTGATCACGAGTCACTCTTTTCTTTACTTGTTGATACTATTGTAGTAGCTTTGCTGATGGCCAGAGATTCTGCCTGGTAATCTGTTTAATATGGCGACAGTTTCAATTTGACGGTTTTAGTTTCAACATCGTTAGTCCACACGGATAGAGCTGCTCCAACACTGTTGTAAATTTTACTGTCATCCATGAAAAATACAGATCGTTTTCATATTATGATTATGAAACTGAACTTTGTTTTCCAGCCTCTGGAACTCCAGGCTAATGAGGCAATATAAAGCTCCTAGTTTTTCAAACCGAATTTCTGGCGACAGAAATAGGCAATGCGTTGGTACCCACCTACATGGTCTCCAGCAACAGAGACCTATCGACAAGTAAAAATATAATTTATAGTTACAGCAGTAACTTAAACTACGACTTTAGAATAAGTTGATGAGATAGAATTGATGAGAGCCAGAGCCTCGTTTGTTAATTTGCAGGGTGCACCACGAATCGTCCCTTGAGTTGCTGTGCAAAATAGAAACCACTAGTGAGTTTTATGATAGTTTTTTTTTTTTTTTAGTATTGTGGCGAACTATTGTTCTATTGCAACATAAATACGTTCATCGTACATCTGTTTACAAGCTTATCTTGTAACACAAACGCCTCTAGTTCAATTCTCAGGTCTTAGAAATGTTGGAGTAAGGAAGATTGATAGTGTCCTCGAAACCATCTGAAATGTTAGTTCTAGTCAATCAGTCTTTAATTGCATTGCTGTATTCCGTACGCAGGTATGAAAGTTAGAAATTGAGATCTAACCTATCTCTTAAAAGTTCTTATTTCCGGTATACATTTGAACAGCTTCAAACTTAGTTCAAGGATCAGTAAGTAACGTGGAAGAATCAATTGGTTTCCTCTGTAGCTAATGCGCAACATCTTTACAGACTAGATTTTCGATAACTATTAGCTAGGATTAAAGTCTAACGATTTTTGTTATTATAATATATTTTTAGAATTATCTAGAAAAAATTATACTTACATTTCAAATATCTTAAATCTAATCAACAGTCGCGTTGCACTACTACAGCTTCTAAGACGCCAGTTCTTAGATAAACCTTTTTGGATCTAAAGCTAGTCTTAAAACTTTAACTTAAAAGCTTGATTAACTGTATGAGATAGAGCGGGAGACGCAATTAAGTTTCTTCAAACAAACTCTTCTTAGATCAGTCTCGCAGATATTATAACTTGCTCCAAAGTTGATGTTCATTAAAAAATCTACTTGTTGGGTCATTATAAAACGGTTGTTTGTTCTTTACTTCTTTTAATTTCTGTTCCAAAGCAGAAATCGCTTCATTAATTCAGAGGCACGGCTGCTGTATCGCTGCTAGTGTTACAAGTCATTAAAACTGATAAAGTTTTTTTTCTTTTAATACATAATTTTAACGCTTTGATTTAGGGTATATATTATAGCGTAGCTTGTGTAATATAATCTAGTTGTTTGACTTTAAGTTGCAAGAATTTGGTGATAGATTAAACACCAGCTCCGAGTACATATACCAAAGCAATGATATAGATCGACAGTACAATATTTAAGTTTTATAGGTGTTAATGTTAAAACACTTTAACAATGTTATAAGATCAGGGAGAAATAGAATATTTCAGTCTATGATAGCAAATTTAACTGGCCTGAAAGTTAACTAGATTTAGACATCTTACATTTATTTTACCTACGTGAGCTTCGGGTTATAAAACAACCAGTTTCCACTTTGTCAGGACCTAATATTACGGATATTACTGGTCCTACTCCAGCGGCACATATTACGAACTTTGCTTGATGGGAAGATTTTTTAAACCCACCCCGCTAGCCACCCTAATATTTTAAATATATCGACATTAAAGCATTGCTGTGTTCTATCATTATATGGGAGCCATGGTGTCTTGAAAGGATACTTCATCATCTAAAAATTGTTTATCACTTGCGCACTTTTTAAAATTGACACCAAACGTTTTATATAAAAAAAAAACTGAACAAAAACAAAGTATTATATAGTGATTAAATAAGTGTTATGTTATTAACTATATAGGTGTTATGTTATTCTTTTCTCGTATATTGATTTTGGAAGTGTATATATATATACAAAGGACTGACCTACAAAGGAGGATATTTTGGAAGTATATATATAAAGGACCCGTATGTTTCAAGCTTAGCTTCTATTCATGCAGCATAATGCACTTCAGCTTTAAGCCACATCGCTTAAAAGCCGCTAATACCATAAAGTTAAGATAAGGTATGTTAAACTTAGCGTTCATATAACTTGCTGTACCCTGTACAGGGTTTAAATTGAATATGAATTTTGTTTAATTTTAACTAAGGATATCAGGATTAGTGTACAATATTTCTGAATAGGTCTTTTAATGACGGCTACGTACCTTCCTACAGGTGGACCGATGAATTGGAGAAGGTGAAGGAAAACCGGACCCAGCAGCGCAGAACCGATCGGATATCGTTAAGTGAGGCCAGTGTCCAGTAGTGGCCATATATAGTCTGATGATGATTACTGACTGATAACCATGTCCTTTTTTATGATAAACGCTTACCCTTTTTTCTTTTCTTTCATATATTTTTTTTTACAATATATTAGTGTTACTTCTCTCTACATTTTTCTTATCGGTCGTCAAACAAAAAATTTGCAAAGTTTACTGTGCTTCAGTTTGAAAGAAATTATAGTTAGTAACGAGTCACAAGAAGCATAGTCTAAACTTGCGTGAAAAGTAAACAAATAGGGTAGAAAAAGAAACAAATTACTACCTTTTACAGAACACAATTAACATGTTTTGAAATTAAACGCCTCCCATTATTAACTTAAACGGAGGTATTTTCGTTGTGTATATTTTATTTCGATCCCCTCTGAAACGGAGCTTAGCTAAGGGTGTACTTGTAAAAGTATCCACTTACGAACAATGAGACTGTTTTGTTGTATTGTGTACTTGAAAATATGAAAAATGACCCCGCATTAAAGAATGCTATAGAAGAACTGTTAAAGATCAAACAGAAGTATATGGTGTTTTCTATTGTTGGAATAATAATCGCGATCGAATGTAGTATTCGAACATTCGAGAAAAATGAAGAGATGGACGCGCCGAGGGGCAGGTGTCCGGCGACGAGTTTACTATATATACTATACATACAATGAGTCATCGATAGTCTCTGGAAATTTCTAGAATGATATACATACGCATATATTTGTGGTAGGTCTTTGTTAGATTCCCGCATTATCATTAGGGCGCAGTATCCATAGGCTTGGTCACCCACTGTGAAGCTAATAAGAACCTACACGGCCGGCTCAAAGCGCAGGGCTGGCCCAAAGTGGCCGCTCGAAGTAATATCTGTGAGCTCATCTCGGATGTGTGCCGGTGGGGTGTGGGGGAAAGCCTGCACTACTCTTCGCAGCCGTGGTGGAGTCGCGGAGGGAGAGGAGTCGGTATTGCGTTCCGTCGCTCTCTTTATCCTCCGCGGTCTTATAACGGTTTAATTTTCTGTTTATTTCCAATTTTCCTTGATATTATTATTCAAGCCTTTAACCTTATTCTATTATTTACAACTACTCATATTACGCTATTTACAATTTTTCCAACATTATTTATATATTTTTTGCATTATTCTTATACTATGTAATTATATAATATTCACAGAAATACACAGAATAATATTGTGTCCAGTAACATTAACTTATTCTTATTGTTATTGTTTACTATCTTACATATTTTTAAGCAATAATTTGTGATGTATCTCCTAATTTCTTAAGCCTGTCTCCTGCTCAAAATTATACCTCAAGCTTCTATGTAGAAAAAACCAGATTCGTAGAGGGAGCCGGAAGAATATTCTATCTTAGCTCCCATGGCCTCTAAGAGGCTGAGATGAAGAAGGCGTGCTGTACATTTCCACGCGTCTTTACAGAGGTGGCGAGGTTTCACTCCCCCAGTGGGAGCTGCTTGCGTTAGTGGCGTCGCGGATGTTTATGAAAGCGTTCTCGTGGCGCCGCTATGAAAGCAACAAGGGTATTCTACCCGTTCGTGAGGATTTTAGTCGTTGCAAGTCCGACATAACCTGCCCTTGCCCCCGCAAAGGCTGGTAATTGAATCCTTGCTAGCACCACGTTGTTACGGGCAGACGTATCACTTACCATCAGGTGAACGTCCGGCTCGTCTCCTCTTATAATTGAATAAAAAAACAATATAGATGTTCGGCGAGAGGATGATTCATTCTCGTGTTGAATATCAAGGCGATACTGCGATTAGACTTTACAGGATATACCAGCAAAATTCAATTTTACTACTGATTTTGGACTTTGAAGAACTTACTTCAGTGGATTTTTATTGTCAGGAATAATAAACATTTTCATCTCAAAGCATCATTTAATTTTGTACAGAACCAAATCAGCGGTTAACATTTAGCAGAATATTATTTTTGTTAGTGCTGAATAATGTATTAAAATTTTAGCTTGAGATACCTAGGATTAAACCAAAAACGTATTTGCATCTACATTCGATAAGCTATAAATAAATTGAATGCAACCCCGCATTTGGCAGTGCACCCCCTCTCCATATGTACCCACTTCAATGCATCTTGCTATTAACCTACTTTGTAGGAAACCTACGCAGACTACGTAATGCTGTTGAAGATGTTTAAAAATATATCAACATTTTCCATATGAAAATGAGATGAAATCTTATATTGAAATATTTACACAACTTTTTATAATAAAGAAGATAGGTTTAGGTAAATTTAAATTAGGTTATTAATTAAACTCTATATACGGGGACATTCTAGGTAAAACGCAGCTCTATGTAGTAGTGTGCAAACTTTAGTGTTCCGCTCTGAAAGACGTTACAGCTAGTGAAATTATTAATGTAACTCGACACAACAGTTTGTGTGGCAGAATGTGGTGCAGTGTATGTCATCCTAACTAAAGCTACATATCAACTAGACTATGAGCTCTACGTGCACCTGTTATCGCTTCCGGAAATCAATATCTAATAATAAGAAGAGAGACCTTAGTGACCGTACCGTGTACCCGAAGACACAGTGTTGGCAGACCCCCGACCAGGTAGTCCGACGATCTGATGAATGTTGCGTGAAGCAGCTGGATGCTGGCAGCGCGGGATCGATCGATGTGGAAATCTTTTGTGGAGGCCTATATCCAGCAGTGGACGTCTGATAATGATGATGATCAAGAAGAAAGACTAGGAGATCAATACCATCCGATGGTACATACGCAGGTTCAGCAGTGAACATTGAATGAGCCGAAATCATGATTTTTTTTCTTCTACGCCGCAACGAAACGATCGAGACATACACCTGGTGGTAAGTTATACGCCTGCCCATAACTACTTAGCGCTAATGAGGATGATGCACTGTATCACATTGCGCCTATCGCCTGAGACATAAGACGTTAAGTGTCGTTACTTCAGTAAGTTGGCGATTTACAACGACCTTCAAACCGGAACATAGTATTTGCTCACTACTGTATAAGACATGCATCTAAAAAGATATTTTATTTCCTCAAAACACTGCGAAATGCTAATCTTAAAGTACTTGTAACATTTCAACATTTACAGGTATTTCAGGTGCCGTTAATAATACTGAGTGGGGGTATTTAGAAACGCATTAGGCGGCTCGTGTGGGGGGATGCACCCGGCTTTCAACCCGCTTCGGCCGCAATCTATACCTGTCTTACGCAATATTAAACTCGATCATTACTCCTTTCCACGAAACATGGAATTTTGTGAAAATGCATTTTAGGCATTCAGTATACACTTGGAATCTGAAATATTAACTAAACTTAAAAATAACTTAGTTCACAATTTATGCGAAAATTATTAAAAAAAAAACTATTTTTTAGTTATCTCTCTATTAGTTTCAACTAATCTGTATATATATACCACACAAAGTTTACCACCACACGTGGCTCTGAAATCCAAGACCTCAGTGTTATTAGGCAAAAGCTTAACTACTACTCCACGTAGTCTAGGTCACAGAATTGAACCTATAAACAAATCTCTACCACCGCTCTTAACTTCTGGTGGTAGGTCTGTTACCGGAGACCCTCTAAATAGGTACCATCGCAGCTTCTATTTCAGTCGCCAAATAGTAGTGTGTTCAAGTTTGAAGGGCGCTGTAGCTAACGAATTTACTTACAGACTAAACATGTTATGTTCCAAAGCGACGAGCTTAATATGGTGCTGCATAAAGCGTCTTAACCAGAGCTGCATTCTTAGTTCTGACTTCAAGTGAAGGAACTTCGAAAATTGGATATTAATAAAACTTAGATGTTCATGTTATTAATAAAAAGGACCTAAGGGGTGTAAGTGGTCTCGCACAATAAGGGATCCAAACCAACCTCACCTGCTGATGGTGCAATCTGTTAATCAACAAACAAGGCTCTGGTTTCCCCAACCCACATTGGGCTAGCGGGTTAGGTAATAGGGTATAGAAACGAGGGCTTATGATACTCGGCGGTACCAGAGGCATTCTGGCAGCGTAGGATCGATCGATGTGGAGATCTTTAGAAGAAGGCTGTGTCCAGTAATGGACATCTATTGACTGATTATTGATTAGTAATGGCCTAATGGTTAGAGCGTGCGGCCTTCATTCCGAAGGTCGCGGGTTCGAATCTCTGCATGTAATAATGACTTTAATATTTAAGTTATGTACATTTGTAACTTTAGTAACAACAGCGAAATACAAACGGTGAAGGGAAACATCACGAGGAAACCTGCACATGAATTAGAATTTATCCTAAGGTGTTTGTGAAGTCAACAATGCGCATTGGGTCAGCGTGGTGACTACGGCCCATCGCACTCATATTGCGATTAGACGTATGCCTTAACATTGGGGACGTACATTGGGTGTAAAAAAAAATTATATATCTGCACCGGTCGTAGTACTCTTCAGATTGAAATTGAAAAAGCGATGTATCGGTTATGTAAAAAAAGCTACAGACATAATAAACTGCTTTCGCGGTTCGATTTTAATAACACTACCTGCGTTCGATGAAAGAATTTTCTTTTCACAAATTCCTATCAACGGAATCCATTACAGTACTACTAGCTTTTTTTAAAAAAAACCTTCACCACAGTGATTGCTATCAGCAAATGGAATGTACTTTTGCGGTTTGCATTCGTTATTGACGATGTATCCGCTAAAATATGGAGTGGTGAAAGAAATGGTATGAATAGAAAAATGTCTGCAATTCTCATCGATTTTAAAAGCTTTCTATCTTTACAATAATTTTTGTATCACGCGAAGTGGTAACACGAACAAGACTTACTAGATTACTGGTGGTAAGTCTCCGATGGCAAAGATCTACCTAGATACAACCGTAGCTGCTATTTCTGCCGCCAAATAGTAGTGTGCAAACGTTACTGTTCTTCACTATGAACGGTGTTGTAGCTAGTCAAATTACTGGGGTAACGAGACTTAACATCTTAAGCCTCGAGGCGACGAGTACAATGTTGTACTGTGTATATCATTCTGACTCACCATCATCATCATTAGGTGCCCTCTTCAAACTGAAGTTTGGCGATCAAATTCAGAAAACCAATTCGATCCTCATCCATTCATTTTGACTAGCGCCACGTTATTATCGTCGAGAGTATTACTTACCATCAGGTGAACTTCCCGCTCGTCTTCTCGCTTCGTGGAATAAAAAAAAAACGTTCATCTGATAACGTACAACTAATTGTCGATAAAAATATTCGGATTCTAACCAAGCAACATCATGTTACACCAGAAGCGGTTAGAAGCGTTCCTATAGAAGCAGTTAAAGTAATACAAAACTACCGTAACCATATTTCGATACTGTATGAGTGCTTGTTCAAGTTGCGGTCTACTTGTGAAACTTCATGCAGCTCATGAACAACACTTAATCACTTAAGTTTCCGATCGCGCTGCACGTTTAAGTCCAACGTTGTTGCGTAACGTTACATAATTCCTTTTGTTTCAGTTCACAGAAAACTAATATAGGGATTTCGTAATATTTACTAAGAATAAATAAAATAAATCAAATAACGTAGAGGTCTCGTGGTGGGGTGCGGGGTCTCTGGTGAATGACAACGCACACAGCAATATCGGCACTATATTGATAATGAGCAAAGTGACTTAAAGAGCAAATTACTATGTACAACAGGATTACAAAGATCCAGAAAGATCCGGTTGATGGGTACAATTGTATACTTTATGATAAGCCAGAATCCCGATTTTTTGTATTACGAAGATCCAAAAAGATCCAGTAAATGAATACAATTATATTTTCCATAATGACTTGTTGTCCGAAGGCAATACATAAAAATGTATGATCCTTGTAAGGATTTGCTATATGATAAAGGATAGCGTGATCTATTATTCATAGTGGCGCCATCCGTTGGGTTGGATGAAAGCTTCCTGTTATAAGTTTTATTTTTATACTTATTCATTTTTGCCTATATAGCTACAAAGTAGACCTCAAATTCACAAGGTATTAAGTAACAGTAAGGCTGCAGATTGTGAAACATGCTAGCCGAGATTACTTAGTCTCTCCTACGTTAGTAGATCCGTATTACCGATATGAGTTTTTTTCTATACAACAGTGGTAACGTTGCAAGTGAATTAAAAAAAAACCTCATAACCTTTTAAAATCCATGAGATCCCTAGATAGAAACAGAAACCTCCGTAGCAGTAGTCAGGTAGCTGTCCCCAGGGCCTCAGAAGCAGTTAGCTATATCATTTTGATTTCTGTTTATATTCCTGTATTATTCATAATATATATGTATATATCTTCAAATATCCATATGTAGCAATAATCCAACAGAAATATGTATATCGGATTTAATGTTATTTATCTGAAATATTTAAGCTACCTCAGTTCAAGTTGCTTTTAACCTACTTCTGATGAAGTGCACTTATGCCGTACCACTAAGCTTAAAGTGTACTGTAACTCGGTTAAAACACCGAGCATCGGTAAATTAGTAGAAAATAAATAGTTATATAATATCAAATTTGACAGTGGTTAGAATCGATACAGGTAGTATATACACGAGATAATTTAAGTTGGAAGTAAGTTCATAAACAATTGCTTAAAAATATGTAAGGTAATATAAAGTAAATATTGCTCTATATAAACGTATGCACCCCAATGTCTCAAGACGAATGTCTTTAACCAGTGCGTCCTCCCCACTCTCACTTACGGCGCAGAGAGACGCCACCTGACCATCGAGCTGTTCTACCGATATAAAGTATCACAGCGAGGAGAGAGTTATGCTTGGCATTTCTCTAAGAGACAAAATCCTGAACGAAGAAATTGGTCTTAGAGTTAAAGTTGTCGACGTAGCTCTCAAAATCTGCAAGCTGAAATGGCAGTGGATCGGCCATGTCTGTCGTGTCAGTGACGGTCGATGGGGAGAAAATTCTTGGAGTGGAGGCAGCGTATAGGACGCAGAAGTGTAGGACACCCTCGATACAAATGGACCGACAACATCATCAGGGCGGTCATAAGTGAGTGGATGCGAGAAGCGGAAGTTCGCATCTGGTGGAAGACGTTGGGGAAAGTCTATATCCAGCAGTGGATAAACAAGGGCTGATAATGATGATGAATGATGAAACGAATGTATACAATAAGTTTGTATGTAAAGTTAGATAACAACATAGGTGTAGATAAAGTTAGAATAAATGTAAATAACCTAAATTACTAATGAAAATACATATAAATGTTATAAATAATAGGACAAGAAGGTAAAGTTCTGAATAATAATATAAGAAAAAAAATTAAAATAAATGAAAAAAATTAAACACATGACAGAGAGGCAGACCAGCAGATGCTGCAGATGCCGTAGTATATATATATATATATATATATATATATTATTGTTGTTGCTTATTATATAACAAGCTCTACATTGTTATCAGTAGCCGTATTAGTAACGTTAAGGTTAATAACCCCTATCAGTTTTGTCCCCGCTAAATAACAAAATGTAGGTACAATAAAGAATCGCATCTGATAAATCAATAGGGTCAGGTCATATCATCTCCAGGGGTATCGTTTGCGGTGCCATTACTCTTTCAAGTTGAACAAGAACTTTTCTATCGACTATAAATAATACAACGCATTACTGCGGATTTTACTGTTATCGGATAACGTCGAGATCGCGGCCGCTTTTCTACTTGCTCCTGTTATTTATATAGTTCGTGAAAGATTTACAACTGTTGATATTTTTACACTGTTAGATACTTAGACAAACATATTGATGCCTGTTTTACCTTCGTTCAAACTGAACAGATCTGACTTAAGTTTTTTATACCGCTTAGCTGGAAAACAGTGTTGCGGCCCGCCTGATGTTGAGCGGTAACCGTTATGACCGCCAGTAACACCAGAGGTATCACTGGGCGTGTTGTCGACCCTGCAAAAACCTGTTTCATGCTCTTTTTAAGTTCTATAAATTTGTCATAGGTTTTTGATTCTAAAGCATCTTGTGCTCAGCGACATAGCCCAAAGAGTCGCAAGACTGAAGTGACAATGGGCAAATTATCCAAGTTACAATTAATTCTGCATGTTTTTTAATACTTATGTATATGATATTGTTAACTTCGTCGGCAATCATTAACAAATCCAATAAAATTAAAATAAGTTGGGATTCTTTTCTTACTAAGCGACTAGACGAAATGTCTACATGATCTTAAGCGATAGGTTTCTCTGTAACAATGGGATGCATAAGGATGGTTCAGACTGCATCCCAATACGCTCGTTAACTTGAAACGAATAGTTTTTATTGACTCAATAATTATATAACTTTTTTAATCGGTAATTATCGCACTTTGATTACGTATCGTCCTATATAAGTATCCTTTTAGAAAGACTCCGTTAACAAAGATCAATCGTCTTAGTGAAACTACTTGACTTTTGTTGTAAACTACTTGACTTACAGATTCTACTTTACACATACACTTATATATATCATAAGTTAAACGTTCATTTGATAAACAGAGTAAATCCATATGTATATAAAACCGGATTTGTATGATTAATTTCACTTCATAAAGGAAGTTATAAATTCAGTTAATCGTGTAATTAGAGTAGCCGTTTGAATTATAGCGATAATCGATTTGGCGAGTGAAATGTTATAAAAGGGCGAATGCCATTGATTATCAAACCTATTCACTAATCCCACACTTTATTTAGAGTGTGATTTTTGATTAAACACCCACTGAATAACTATTTGGTGTATACCAAATTAATAAAGAGTAGATCACTATTTTCATAACACAACCCAAATGAAGTCGTTGTCAGGACTCAATGCATTCTCTCACAAAGGGAATGTTAAGTTACACATAAAAAAAATAACAGTGCCCATAATATTCCCACAAGTGGGACTCCGGATCTTTTTGTAACGAGGAGGGAATATAGATTATTTATCCGGCTAAGTGCGAGTCGGTGGATGTCATATATTAACGAAATCTGTTGCTCATAGAACATGACGGTTTCCTCACAATGTTTTCCTTCAGCGGAACTCTACTCCGCAGCGGAAACTAAATGGGAATTGAACCTGAGTCTCGACCATACGACTGTGTTTCTTTGTTTAGGTATGTAAATTTTTTAGTTATTTAAGCTATAAAAAAATTTAACTTGTATTACAATAGTAATCGCTGAGCTCAGCCTGTTAGGGCTGCTTCATTGAAAGCAAATTTTCAAAGAGGTTTATTAACTTAAAGGAGATACTATGTTAAATTCAATTATGATATATATAAGTATAATAATTCACTATCTGATGTTTTGTGAATTTGTTATGTGCTTTATATTATAAATATAATTCACTTTTCTAGCTCGCGGCTTGAGGCGAGGTAGACAATTGAAATATTTACGACCCTCACCAGCACCTCATAGCGCGGAGACGTTATTAGAAAATCAATTTGGATGTAATTTAAAGACAAGGGCCCAAGGTAATATCTTTATTGGACCTCGAACAGTTTTACCGTCTTTTGTTATAGAAACGGTCGAAACGGTGAGCGGGCCGTGTCAAGGAATTAATGAGCCGATTTATATGCAAGCGGAAAATGAAAGATTTACTGGTTTCAAATCGAAAGAATTTTTAAGCATCCACGTACATAAGTGATTGAGTATTTCTGATAAATTTTTAAACAGTCGAAACCTGCAAACATTCAAGTACCAATACCAACAGATTGATTGACGTATATAGTTCAAGAATCTGAGTAACTAAGATCAACGGCAGCGATAGTTTCATAGACAAATTTCCAGTTACTTACAAATAGTTATATTATTTAATTTATGTTATTCTTATCTATTAAAAAGTTCATAAAATGATATTTATTATATAAATAATAAATATTTTTTAAAACTACTTAAAACCTTAAATATAGGTTACAATAGGTGGACTTAATGCTTATCGGTATTCTCTAACAGTCAACCTAGGGAGTAAGTTGTGGTTAAAAAGTACTTTAAATAAAGTATTATAACTAAAGTTCAGTTCAAGAGAGGGTAAATATAGTTTACATAAAACTTATTATCAAAAATCAATAAATTTAAATAACAATAAAAAAATTATTATTGTTTAGCAAATTGATAAAATAAACTGTTTGATCTTAATTTCAGGACATCGACATAGCGTCAGCATAGTCCTCCGATCTTAGCTGTTAGATCAAAGGGGATGGTAAATGATAAACGTTATAAAGTACTTGAAATTAATTTGTTTATTAAATATGTAAGTGTATAAGAAATCATTCCCTTACGCAAAAAAATCAATATTTCAACACCCTTATTTTCCGATTATTGGTTAAAAGAAATTTCATCAAACCGATTACCCCAGTAACATATTTTATAAAATATAAACTGGGACCCCGCGCCCATATTTTACTCTTGGGCGTAAATTGTTACCCGCATTTTCCTCAAGTGGGGTTCAGGTCTCATTATTTTTCGAGAACAGCGTTTGCAACACAGCAGTTTCATTGTTTGTAAGTGGACTCTTTTTGGGGTGAAAGGTCTTTTCGTCGCCTTCAATTGCGAGGCGATATAGATCAAATATAATTTGTTTTGCCCTATCGCACAACCTTTGTGGCGCCGGCGCATTACTTAAGCAACGCTTATGATATAAAAGCAAACTGAACAATACAATTGAACGTTTTACAACAATATCTACATTAAGAATATTTATTTGTGGTACCACCACAGCGCCTTTTTCTGCTGCAAAACAGTAGTGTGCAAACATTATTGTGTTCCGGTTTGAAGGGCATTGTCGCTAGTATAATTACTGGGGTAACTCAATGTCTTATGTCCCAGGCGTCATCGCCTAGTGGCAATGTGGTGCAATACCATCTGAACTACTATCTAGACGGTCTTCGGCAATAAACACCTACCACTGGTATTTTTGATAAAAGTATTTTTTTTATGAAAACCTTGTGAATATTATTAGCTATAAAAAATATTTACTGATAAATTTTATTATTGTGAAATTAAATATGGGCCAAGTGCCGTTACTGTGCACTTGTGGCGGGGTGAATTGGCACAGTTGGAGCAACTCGGCCAATCTAGAATCATGCACTTATTCATGCGACAGTCCCTCGTACGTGGTGGGAATGATAATGGTTCAGTTGGAGTATATTTTTTAGGTGGGCACTTTTATGTATGAGGATTTTTTTTATTTCAACGAAGAGTCTCATTAAACTGGTCCTAAGAACGTATAATAAAATGCACAATACATCAATAATTTTCGCTGATACACTCTCTGAATTAGATTATCAGAAGACTTTCAGTTAATTGCATTAATTATATATATAAAATGGATTGAATTGAGTAATTGTTACGTGAGGCATTTCATGGACCCTTTTTTTGGTTAATAACCAAACCATGATAAAATTGTGAAGAGTTAAAATAACCCTCGCTTTATAACAAAGTTGTGAGCGCCCGGAACAATTAATTTTGTTTCGCGTGGACGTTTTAGATGTTTATTATTCTCTTTAGATTTCGAGAACGAGAACCAACGATGATCTGTTTCATTGAAAATAATATCATGTCCATCTCTGCCGTACAAATCGTCTTACTGGGTGTAAAACTATCATTGTGGCAGTACTAAGCTCATTAAACCTGATAAGTTACGCCCTTCGCATAACAGAGGAGTCTATGCTTTTCTTAGTGGCATGGTAAGCGAGTCATAGACATGGTATAGTACTGATGAGCAATGCAAGAACAAAATAAAGACTTGGAAAATCTTGGTATTGGTCTTGCGTATTCATTCTTGCACGTTTGTTCTTGTTCCTATTTCTCCTGAGGTTTGGCTCCTTTATCTGCAGCTAAACAGTACTGTACAAACATCACTTTTTCCGATTTGAAGATCCTTATAGTTAGTGAAATTACTGGACAACACAATGAATACATAGTGGTGTTGTGTATCCTAATTAGCGCCACGATGTCATGAACAGGCATATCAGTACCTATCAGACGAACCTTTCGCTCATCTCGTCGCTTCGTCTAACAAATAAAGATGATGCCAAGTGTTTAGCCTTCTCATTTTTATACATACAATAGCATGATAACTAACATACTTCTGTACTATTGTTACGCAAAGGAACATAATATAAAAAAAAATTATATGTATTTAAATTATGTTAATGCGTATAGAAAGGAAGTGTCCAAATGGCTTCAGCAAGCAGGGGTGGGAACACAAGTATCCCCGCACTAAATCAAAGAAAGCTTTGTCCGCGACACCGTCACCCGCATTAGAGGTTTTCTTTGTCCCTTAATTGTAACAATTAAAGCTGGGTCCTTTTAATAGAAAAAAAAACATTTCAAAAAGATATAATTTTTTTTTTATAATGAGGAAAGTAAAGCAACACAACCTTTTTAAACTAGCTACAATCGCAGAGTCTATTTCTGCTACCAAGTGGTGGTGTGTTGTTATATTCCGGTTTGAAGGTCTTGATGGCTAGTGAAATTACTGAGACAACTAGACTATCATCCTAGGTTTCAAAGCGACGAGCACAATGTACTACAAACATAGAACTACGTGTATATATATCATCCTGAATATGTAATACTTTACGATGACATCCTGTATGCCTCGTTGCATCAAATAAAAAACTCTTTTGTAATAGAATGGTGTATCAGCAACAGGATCATATGAGGATGTATATTACTGTATACTGTAACTAATGAAATTACTGGAGTAACAAGATTAAATATTTTATATCTGCGCGACGAGTAGAATATTGCCTATCATTCTAAATAGCACCGCGTTGTTATGACCAGGCGTATCACTTACCATCGTATAAATGTTCTATTCGTCAAATTAAAAAAAATATATTATATCTTATGTGTATTAGATGATAGTGCAACTAGTTCGTAAGACTGCAATCGAAAATCCTAATACCCATTACACTAGGAAGGTATACTCCTTCACGCCGGATTAAACTGCACGGTGATATAACATTTCGCCTGCGAAAAATTCTTGCAATGAATCAATTTAGTTATTTTTCACTCGATGGGAGCCACCCCTGGAATTAAATTATTTAATATAGAAGCCTCTGTCATAGTGGTTTGTTATTCTTTTCGTAAAACTTATATCAAAGAATACATTGTGCGGCAGAACGACACATGCAAGGTAGTCTTGTATTTGCAGAAGCATAGCGTCGCTCCTAATCAGACTACCGCGGTTATTTTCATGGACAGAAATCTCACATTACCCTAACTTCAGACTAACCCCGAAGAATATGTTCTGAAGCTTTCCTTCTATACAAAAAAAGTAACATCCCCGGATTACATAAGATAGTTGCGAAAAAATGTCAACGGTTAAATATAAATGATTCAATTTAGCTGTCTCCATAGCACAGTTAAACTGCCTCTGTGACGCAATAGCTAATCAGTAGTTTTGTAAGACCCTCGGGTTAAATTTAAGGACTAAATTAATTTAGTAAGGAGATGGATTTTTAAAAACCCATCTGGTCTACTACCATATTCATACTGCTGATGTGTGACAACATGATCGGTGTTTTCCAGTCGTCAACATTTATAAGCTATTAATTTTCTGATGGTAGGTCACGAACACCGTCTAGGTAGGTACCACCGCAGCACTTATTTCCGCCGCCAAACAGTAGTGTGCAAACATAACTGTGTTCTGGTTTGAATGAAGTTGTAGCTAATGAAATTGTCTCCAACCGACGATCGCAATATAATCGGAACGAATAGTAAGTTAATAAATATGCATTGTAATCTAACACATACTGTTCAATGCATTAGTGCATTATCAATGCATCGGAAGTGTTATATGGGTTAGTTTCTTTTTTGTATCGGAAAAAATTGTATGAAATCTATCAGATAATAGAAAATATTTTATAGCATAAAAAGGAGTTTTATTAAACTGGTTTTACTGTAACTACTAGAAGTAGATGCCGTATAACTTTATTTCAAAACTGAGTGGTTAGAAACCATAGAAAATGCTTAAGAGAGTTAAATATATATATTTCAAAGAAATCCAATAGCGATTCATAATAAGATTATAGTTAATATATTTTTTTGCTATTTTTAGCTTAGAGTATTATTACAAAGTAAAGTATAAGGTGCGACGGAATTGATTTGACCCTTGAAATCAAAAATCCCAAAATAAATAGGATTATAAGTTTTTCAACTTTTCTTTTCATTCTTTATATTTTAGTGGCTTTCACCCTATCAAAATTATATATATAACCAACCCCATCATAACTTAAACACCTATTATCTAATTATTACTATTAACTAACATAATACTAAATACAAAAATACCTGCTACTTTTAACTTAATTATAATTATCAAGATGTGCTTATAGATAATTATTGTTGCTACTGATCTCAATTTGCTAATTCTCCAAGAATATTTTCCTCAGGGTAGTTCGGACATATTCTGTCAATGTATGATATACATTATACTTTATATACGTTGATTCCCCATTAACATTATAATAAGCGAACGGAATATATTTACGTAAACTTTTAGTAATAATAGAATTATTCTTAAAGTAACAAGCAAGCGCAAAAACTTGTGAATAATAGAACAAAAATTTCTATTATTCAAAAGCTTTGTTCATGACGCTTTGATGAATGTTCAAAGTAATTTCACATTTTATTTCCCGACCGAAACGGCTGAAGTTAGAAAATTTACGATTTAACTACGGTTTCACTGAATTACTTTATCTATTTTACTTACTCAGCCCAACGGGAGTACATAAAGAGGTCGTGTTACTACATTTCCAATATCTATACATTTTTAGATGAAGAAGTTACAAAAGATAGGTACTCCGACAGAGTTCCAGGGTTAGCGTCTGCCACTGAGAGAATATGATGTCGAGATTCGTTGACTCATCGCAGGATGTCCGCAACTATTGGACCAAAGACTTAAAATTTTATAGGTATGTTGCTTCTGTCATTTAGGGGTCAGCTAGGTACGGATTGAGCAGGGTCCCTTCTATTGTGAGGGTATTAATAATTTAATATAATTGCTTTTATTACATTTGCATAATTCTATTTATACTTACTGCGGTCTTCTCCGGAAGGGTGAAGGCTGAAATTCGGTGTTGTTCCTATAGAGGTATGTGCACTAAACCTGAGCCCTTTGCAGTACTGTACTACACACGGAATGGAAATATTTGTAATTGTTGTTGATTTTTAATAATTATTGATTTTCTCAAAAATTATTTTTCATTTTATATTTGTGTAAGCGATTACTGCAATAAACGATTTATTATTTATTATTATATATATAAGTTCCTAAAACGATATGTATCTCTCCCCTTTCTCTTTTTAGGTATAACCTCATATATCTTACTACAGATTTATCTGAATTTGATTATTTTTTACCAACGAAGTTTCGACCCCTCTCCATAGCAACTTGGCGCTAGTAAGAATAGTATACACTACGCCGCATTGTGCTTGTCACTTTAAGACCTAAGATATTGTCTCCCTACCTCAGTAATTTCATAAGCCACAGCTCCTTTTAAGTCGGAAAACAGTAATGCACACTATTATTTAGCGGCAGAAATAGGTGCTACGATGGCAGTATCTAGACAGTCTCCGGCATCAGAGACCTACCGCAAGTAGTTACTTGTAAAGAGTATTATATTAATTTATTTCTATCTGCAATGGACCAAAATCCAACTTCACCTTGTGTTAAGTGATAATTAAGCCGTTAATGGTAAAGCTGGTAAGGCCTAATAAGCCCTCAAATGGTGTTATGTATAGCTGGACAAGCGGGTTAGGAAAGAACTATCACCAATCGAAATCGTAGTAAAAACAAATTGAACAAAAGTCTTAACGTGACGAGCGTATTGTTATAGGCAGGCGAATCTCTTACCATAAGGTGAAGGTCTCCCTGGTGTTGTCTCTTCGATAAATAAAAAAAAATCGGTACATATCTCACATAAAATGCAGTTCGTTAGTATGTCGCTTGAGAATAAACGGTTTGGCGTGTTGTTCTGAATATACGCAATATTCCGCATTGGATTTTCACGTAAGGAAATATTGTAGAAGTTGTTGGAAAAATTGGACAATTCCATATAGATGTTGTTTATCATAACTTTATATATATATATTCATGTTAACATATGTATATATATATGGATATAAAGTTATGCCGACTTTGGGTAGTTGTAGCACTCAACATTAGGTTTATGAGGCTAGTAAATGTGATTGACAAGATTGAAAGAAAATATTCCAATTCTCAATATATATGTATACATACATACAATCTATATACATCGTTTTTTTTAATTTATATTACCACTATTACATATGTAATAATTATTTCTATGTGGGATGCACGAAAAAATTCTGTAATCATTTCAAACATCTTCTAGCCCTCAATAAGCCATTGTGATGGATAAAGGTGAGCTTTCACTATCACCATGTGAAAAAAAGCTCCTAATCCCAATAGTGGGAACGTTAAATAGGCGCTTTAGTAATATATAACTATAATAATTTTAATAAAATGGATGAAATTTATTCACATTGCAAAGCAACAAACAACCACTGGATGCGGTATAGTCGAAGACGTTTTTTGTAAGGTTATACTCAGCAGTGGTGAAGTAGGACTGATGATGGTAATGATGACTCAGATCAAAAATACCTCGTTTTGTTTTTCGTTTTGTCTTCAAACATTCTTTGTTTATCATCGCTGATGGTGTTAGTGAAAAATTAATCGAGCTTACATCACTTCGCGTCAGTCAACAAACACAACAAACGCGCTTCATAAAACGTCAAGCCCGCTTTATGTTGTTCACAATAAAGATCCTTTTTTTTAATTTCCTTTTAAATCAATCTTTACTTTTTTATATTAAAAGGAATATTAAATATATAATAAAACATACACAGGATATATTAATGGGTCTACGTTTGCTGGAGACTGTCTAGGTAGATACCACAGAAACTCCTATTTTTGTCGCCAAACTAATATGCAAATATAACCGAGTTGCTGGTTAAAGAGCACAGTAATTACTGAATTACTGGTATAACTTAACAACACTTTATGTCTTAAAGCATCGACGACAATGTGGTGCTGTGTATATCATGCTAACTAGCGCCACGTTGTTACTGGCAAGTGTTTCATTCATCATTAGTTGACGTTTCGTTCTTCTCGTAGTAACATATTGTATTCGTCGTTTACAGATATGTTAAGAATCGTTACTCCAGCATTTTTGCTAGCTACAACGCCCTTCAAACTGGAACACTGTAACGTTTGTACGCTTCTGTTTGCCAGCGGAAATAGCAGCCGCAGTGCTAGCTTGACGGTCTCCTACCACAGGGACAATAGCATTGATTGTAATTTTAATGATCCAAAATGATAATGTTAGCACCAACTAACATTAATTACTAAGATAAACGAGCACCGCTTGTAAATTCCATTTAGTTCATCTGGGCTCCCCAAAGGATTGGAGTGTCATCTCTTATTGTTCTTCCGGTGCTCCGTAAGATATGGCGTGAGTAAGTACATCATCCGGAATTACTCAACTCGGTTTAACTGTGCCAATTCCCATCGCCACAAGTGCGCAGCGGCGGAACTTTAACCATATTTAATTTGGCAAGTTCTCGCCGGAGACTGTCTGGATTATTATTGCTTGTTTCGTATTCTGTCCGTACATTACTTCCGTCGGAAGTACCACTAATAAACTGTTTCCACGATGTGAAAACAATAGTATGTTATTTCGAGTGAGAAAAGTTTTATGTATGTTTATATCAGCAACTTTTCTAAGTTTAGACTATCTAACATATTTCCAATGAATTAATCCTCCACAGTGCGTTAAGTGATAATGACATCATAGATAGCTAGGCATTAGAATAACCTAGGTTTTTAAAGTTGACTGTCGAACACAGAGATACTCTTATGGCGGTAGTTTTACAATACGAAGACGGTAAATAGCTAGAGTTAGAAAATCATCACCACCGGCCAAGTTCTTTTCGAACCAGTGATCTCTGAGTTACAAGGTAAACGTTCAACCCTTGCGCCATGGAGACAGTTATGTAATACGTATATTTAGTCAACAATTGTAAAAAAAAAATTGGTAATATTTAGTTTCTAAAATTTCGCATGGAACAGTTTTAAAGATTTATTTAATAATAGGTTCTATAACAGCTTGCTATATACTAGATTTTAATAAATATTTATATATATAATAATGAGTATAATGTTTGAACGAATTCTCTCAATGGAGTTTTAATAAAATATGTAATATATATGCAATTTAGTTTTTTTTAACAGTAAAATTATTAACTATTGAATTAGATCTGTTCCCAATTCAGATGTATTCGTTGTTTTAAAACAAGTATGTAAAACAAAACTTAAGTAACAAAATCAAACCTTCGACTTGACATATGTAAGCTAATAACCAAACTACTAAACTGTTATTATTACGTATTCCTTTACGTAATTACGTTAAGTTGTTTACTATTATTATGGGTAGTGATGATAATAAACTAAGTGCCTTAATAGCCCATAGAAATATTACGTTATCAGAGAGATTAAAGGCTTAAGAAGGCAAGAGCGGACATTTTTATTATAGCACATAATTTATTAAATGAAATTAGTGTCATATCTTCAACTTATCTTAACCATGAGTTATTTTCTTTATTATTACCCTTTATTTTTACCTTAAATCCAACAGGTACGGTTAAATCATGTTATAAGTACGAGTATTTCTTTTAGAATGGCAATCCGTTCATCAGTTAAGCAAGTGATCTATACACGTATGGGAGATATTACCTCATCACGAGATCTCCGAAACAATTGAACGTAGACACTCAAAATTTGGTTCGAGATATTGCTTGTGCCATTGAAAGACACTTAAGAATGGATTTTCCAAATACTTTCCCCAAAGAAAGTTCTGGAAAGAATTCCATCGAGCAACGCGGTTGGGGAACAGGTAGTATTTTATATAGCATTCTTGCTTGTATAAATTATTAGTTTATTATAAAATTTTACTATGTAATATACTTCATAGTTGCCAAACTGTGATCTCAGTAACATACGATAAAGCTACACGACGAGAAGGACGTTCATGTCTGAAGTTTTATATGAAATGTTCAGTTAAGATGTTTAGTAAACACCACACTGCGGCCGTAGTCCCAAAATATATGTTGCCTTATTACTGCAGTAATTTCATTAACTACTGTCTTTGACATTGGGTAGAAGAGATATAAAGGTATCTAGACAGGATGTTTCTTTCTATGAAAATCCGAATTTTCTTTCCATAGTGATTTAGCTAAAACTATACAGAGGTGATTAATGACACGAATATAGATATAAAATTCTTGAACCAGGAGTAAATTTGCTAAGGGTTCTACACGAGAGACAGAGTTATATATGTTATCTACTTGCTAATACCTCTTTGGTGGTCACTCTTAATATATTACGAGGGGCGCCGGAATTTCCTATATAACTCACCGGTGGTTTTCTTGCGTGAGGGTAGGACTGATTATGTCCATTTTCATTATTACCTTATAAAGCGTATTCTGTATAAACTGTCGCACAAACTATACTAATTTCTACTGGAGATTTAAGTACGTTTGTATATAAACAAGATTATGGTATGATAACTGTGAAACAAGTTTAACCGCAAGCTGAAACATTGCGGCATTGCTGAATCTCTACACTGAGAGCATTTCGTTGCACCGTTTGCTCTAAATACGTTAATTTTATGTAATCGTAGGAATCATCGCTAAGTTTCACTTCAAATTAATGCATCTAATTAATTCAATACAGAAAATTATTAAATTTTATATATCTGTTTGTTAATCGAAATAATCTGTTACATAATTAATTGTCTATAATCTTATATATGTAACTAGCTGTTCCTCTCCTGCTTTAGTGATAGTAATATAGATTTGAAATTTTGCCTTGAAATTGGTCTGAAATATTCCTTCGCTCGGTAACTCATCGTCTCTCAAGCCACATCCCGTTATCATCCCGTTATTACCCCGCAAAACAGTTTAAAGGTAATATTTCGAAAAATTCTTAGCTGATCTATGCTCGGTATAAGGAATATTCCTACCAAATTTCAAGTCTCTTGTCCCTATGGTTCCAGAGATATCGTAACGTCTACATAGGTGGAAATATCTAACACGCCTGTGTTATCCGCTTATATCATAACTTAGTTTCTGGTTCGATTCCAAATTTTTATAAGTTGTCTAATTTAAATATCGGCAGGGTTTTTTTATTAGATATATCCATACCCACATTATTAATCTGTCGCTTTAAATGTATTATGTCGAGGCTAGCAACACATGAGAGCCAATATATTCTGAGAGAATCCTCTTCACTATTGTGCGTGTCATTGTGTCACTAGGAAAGAATAAAGATTACAAAAATATGAGCATTTATCTAAGCAAGAAACCGTTTATTTGACGCTTGAAAAAAAATTTCTAAAGTGAGCTATGTTTACAACATACTCGTAGATAGGGGTGTCGCACAAAACTGGTTATCGACGTAGCCAGTGATTTAATTGACCCCGCATGGATGGATTTCGTCATTATCATCATTACATCAACCTATGGATATCCAGTTATTTAGTTCGCTTGTAACAGCGTAACAACTTTAAATACGCAGACGTAACATTAATAAATTAATTACCACCTACCACAATATGTTACTTACCAAAGGTTGCCTGGTAGGAAATGTCAATAAGCATTAAGTCTGTTTTATCTAGAAGAAAACGATTAAAATCAAAAACTAGACAAATATTACTGATATTTTTTTTATTCTACTAAGCGATAGGATGAGTGAGACCTTCACCTGATGGTAAGTAATACGCCAGCCCATAACTTAACGCTAATTAGTACAAGTCACCACTTTGCGATCGTCGCGAAATAAAATATATTATGGTTCTCCTCAGTAATTTTACTAGCTACAGCGCTTTTCATACCGGAACACAGTAATGTGCCACTACTGGTTTTCGTCTGCAATAGGAGCCGTGGTGGTACTTACCCTAGATGTTCTCCGTCAACAGAGATCTACCACCAGTAGAGAATATAGTACTTCTCTAGTAGCCTAAACAATATAAACTAAAAACTCACACATAACAAATGTTTTCTGTTCAGAATCGTTATGTGGAATTGCTTTAAAAGCCTATTGCGGTGTAACAAACAAACAAACAATTACTAAATTGTTTTACAGCGGTCCTCACTTTATAAACTAAGTTACGAGCGCCGAGCGGAACAACTAACTTTGTATCGCGTACTTCTGAAGTTCATATTGTTCGTAGGTTACGATAAAGGAGTTTCTACATACTTATGGCAAAATTTCGCAGAACGTGGCGTCAGCAAAACGGAAATGAGTACCTAAATTTATTCTTAGATAAGTTTATAAAATGACTGAATCGCGAAAAATCAGTTATTAGTAATATTTTAAAGATAGCAGCTCTGTGTTGTTGGGGACCGTCTAGGTGTCACCATCGCAGCTCTTGTGTATAGTATTCAGGTTAAAAAGGCTTTGTTGCTAGTGAAATTACTGTGGTGACAAGACTCGGCAACTTATGTCTCTGTGGATACCATCTGAACCAGCTTAAGGTGAACGTTTTGCTCGTCTCGTCGCTTCACCGAATAACAATATACAGTTTTCATAAAGATTTCTACAAAAACTTAAGATTATTTATGTAGAAATTTCATCTGCATCTATCACCGTTAACATGTTAACAACAGAGGAGTGGAACAAGTCCCCATCAGTGTTCCAGTCCGGATACGACGTGGGAGTCTCCGAGAGTAATTAAGCTGTTAGATTAGTGCATCTTATCACCACAGATTATATTAGGTGGGATCGTGGTCAAGAGGAAATGTGTTTGATTTTAAAAGAGTCGAAGTACAACTTAAAGGTATGTTGAAAAGGTTCACTTACAAAAGTGCATTTCATTTAGCTAATGCACCAGTAGTTTTTTTTCTTCAAACGAAGACATCAGCGTAATGGATTCTCCGAAAGCATTCTAAAAGAGTGCATTGAATCAATCTTGTGTTTGATGCAAGTAATGAGTATATGAATAGGGAGTTTACCAATGGGGATATTTCTCTGGTGCCGAAGACCTGCTAGGTGTCACTGCAGCTCCTATCTTCGCTGTCATAGAGTAGTTTACAAATTCAGTTTTCTTGTTTACAAGCGCTGTGGTTAGTAAAATTACTAAGATATGTTTAACATGTTATGTCTCAAGGCGACAAGCACAATGTAGTACTGTGTATATCATTCTATCTAGCACCACCTTGTTATGGGCAGGCGCATCACTTACCATCAGGTGAACGTCCCTATACCGTAGCATCGTAGGAAAAAAATTACATGTACACTATATTAAACCCTTATCAATATTAGTCCTGTTGTTTTGTACATGATATAGAACAAATAGGAAAATTACATAATTTTTTTTATTATAAAAAATACTTTGACCTGGATAAATTCACAAGATAAAATGAATTTATTTATTTACATACATTTCGATATTTTTTCTTCTACTCAATGACGAGAGGAGTTAGACGTTGTCCTGATGATAAATAATATTCCTACCCGTAAGAACGCGGCCCTAATTCGGATGATATACACAGTACCACGTTGTGGTCGTCGCCTGGAGACATGAGACCTTAAGTTATGTTACCCCAATAATTTAGCTAGTTACGCCCTTAAACTGGAATAAAATTATGTTGGCACAGTACTGCTTGGTGGCTAAAATAGGAGTTGCAGTGATACCTACCTAGACGGTGACTTCTAGTTTGTAGTACACACTTATGGGGACCTTGGAGAAGAGTAGGGAAGAAATAGCCGTATCCCTAGATGTGTCTAAGGCCGAACGCGTGCTTGATCAATATACTTCCAGCATACGGCTCGTTTCCTGGTCAGATTGGTTGGGTTGAGGAAATTTTAAGTCAACGGAGATATACTAATATCTTTCTCTATAGAATACCACACGAAGGTAACTATCATGATATACGATTATATACTTCCGAGCTTATTCAGAATGAGCTCAATAATGTAATGGTTTTATTACAATGATTTTCACTTGTGTTACATAACGAAAGGAAAGTGCCACAATGAAAATCGGTTCATATAAATTTCCGTTACAAACGGCTACGGTGAATGCGGTGGAGTAGTGAACAATGGTAATATCTTTCGGGTTTAATGATTGCTGCTGAGCTTCTCTGAATTCTGCTTGCGGTCCCTTATTGCCCCATTAGGATATTTATTTATACATAACAACATAAACACATGAGCTTACTAAGATTTCGTATCAAGTATTAAACTTATCACAACAACCAATTAACGTCTACTGCATGGTGTATACCAATGATCTATACTGGCTATGTCGTAAACTTATTTCCGGTATCATATTCTGGCAAAAAAGTGAGTTATCATCGTCAGATGTCACCAAAGCGGCGGTCCGCGTGAATATTCATCACATTAAGTTGTTTTAAGTCACATTGAAACATACTTATTAAATTTGGTTTCATAATTTGATTACCCTCATATGAACCCCTACAAACGTGGAGACCTTTAGGGGAGGTTATGTCCGGCAGTGGACGTCTAACAGCTGATGATGAATTTGATTGTAATAATTATTTCATTTTATTAACTAGGTACATTTTATACGTTCTTAGATCACAATTTTTTTTAGCAATATATTTGATCCCCTAAAAAATTCTATTGGGGGTCCGCTAGATTTCTGGTACGTATGATCAAAAAGTTTGGCGACCCCTGTTTATAATTAACGGTAGACATACATTGCTGAACATAGATCTCTTATAATTTATTCCAGAAAATATGGTCAATTGTGTAACGGAAATGACATTCAAAGAGTGAATTAAGTTAGAACTTAATGAACAGGAGCTAGATTTAAATATGTAGAGACATCTATAACGTTGTCTTTGGTAGATCATGAAATGAAAGAAAAGATAGATTATTTTTCTGTTTTGTGTAAAAAATAATAAACTCATTTTATCGCTTTTATACTGTTATAAAACAAGACTAATAATAAGACAGAATAAAAAAAACCATTTTACTTCCTTTAGGAGGAAGCCCTGAGGGGACATCTTCATAAATAAAATGAATGAATTGAACGAACGGGAAGTGGGGACGAACGGAGCATACTTTTGTGCGATAATCAGACAACGCGATCTGCGGGTAGCTTTAACAAATCTAGGTAGTCTAGTTTTTTAACGTTAAAGTATTATAATAGGCGGAAATGAAAAATGTTATATCGCTTCTCAAAACTTCAATAAAATGTATGTTACCATCAACATATATTCTTTTGGTTAAACTATGTCGTCTTAGAAATTTTGTGTTAGAGAGGAGTGGACCAAACTGAAATACCATCATTTGAAAAAAATAGCTGAAGACCGGAAGAGTTTTCTTAATCTGATCTTAAAAGTATTCAGTTCGAAGACGGCGCCTCATGATGATGATAATGTCGTCGTAAAGTTTTGTAGACGTCCTCGCTTAGATTTTTTTATGACATATGCGAGATGTACATTTGATTGTGATTGATAAGCTTGTATTGTATCTATGCTTATCTGACTCCGTACCGTACTACCCTTTTTTGTACAGGGGAAATCTTTGAAAGGTACCTTGCTTTTGGGGGGAAGTCAGAGTTATGTGAGATTCTTACTCAATTATACTCCCTTGGTGGTCTGCATCAGTGCATTCGGAGAGGCCCATGGATCTTTTATAGAAAGCACCGGTGCCCCTCTACACTTTGTATTAACATGTCTCTGAGGAAGGGCCAAACCCTCCTATAGGTACTATCGTTGAGCCATACACCTGTGTCACACAGGCTCACTAGTTGACGCGATAAGGGTCCCGAACCTCAAAGCCCGAGAAACTCCTAGACCCTTTTAGTCGCCCGCTACGACACTACCTTAGTCTTATTCTGACTAGCCTGAGACTACAGTCGTACCGTACTACCTAGTACCCTTTAAAGTCGCTTTGAAGGATCTTAAACTATACCAGCTCGTCCATAAGATCGTGCTTTATAGAACACATTACAAGAGATCTATGTTCAGCAGTGGGCATCCATCAGTTGAAATGATGACGATGATAATAGCTCGTCGCTGAGATATTAAACGTTAAATCCGGTTGCTCCACTATATTCACTACACCGCCGCGTGTGTAATGAGGGCATGTACCGCAAGGTCAAAAACTACGCAATTATTATTCCTTCGACGCACGAGAGGGTATCCGGTGAGTAACTACTACCTACCAAATTGCCAGACTTGCTCCAACTGTGCCAATTCCGCCAGCCACAAGTGCTGCGTGCTAGAACTTTGCTCATATTTAATTTGGCAACGTACACGCTTGAGGCTGCCTCTCGATTATTGTACCTTATTCCGTATTCCGTTTACATTTTAAAGATCTTAAAGCTACGAAGTTAAGTTGACGGCATTTTATATGCTTACTTCATTTTAGTATTTCAAGAAAGACTACAACTCTTTTCAATACTTTATTGACCGTTCATTTTTATTTATATATTTATTAAGAAATCCAAATTTTTTCTGTGTTTTTGTGATTTGAATCTATAAAGCATTGTCAATCATATCATATCCTAAATTACTTTTGTATGAATATTATTATTCATCATGATGATCATCAGCCGATAGACGTCCACTGGACATAAGCCACCTAAAGATTTATAAACAATGTTAGCATGGCGTCAGGTACAGCTGGGCACTGGGGGCTGTTATACGTAGGGATTCATATGTGGGATTAGAGCCATTTCCCACCACGCTGACTTAATGCGGGTTGATGGGAGCCAGAGCCTCGTTTGTTGATTAGCAGGGTGCATCACGAGCAAGTGAGGTTGGCTTGGGTCCCGTAAGTTGTTGTGACACCTTACACCTCCTGTTATTATTAACAGCTATCATTATACTAAACTTATCTATATATCTTTTAATAAAAAAAAAGCTATTTACAAATTTGCTAAATTTGTTTATGAACTCTTATTTCTTTTACTGATGCTGGATTAAGCAACTATTAAAACGATAGGACTTTTTGCTCTATTTCAATCTTGTGAAAAGAATGAATATTTTCATAAAAAACGCAATAATCAAGTAAAGTACTTGCACACTATTTCTTAACATAAAGAAGATTATTCTCTTTACACAAAATGCAATACTTAACAAAGAAAAATCAATTTCATTGGAATGTTTCCGAGCGAAGGAAAAGTAATAAAAGGAGTATCCAGTAATCAATTCCCTTTTAATACAAAGGAGTCCCTCGGGAAATCTTCATAAATAAAACCAATGTTCGAAACGAAAACTGTAAACAGGGGAGAAATAAAAATTCATCTGTTTAATAATGAGCCGTCGTGATTGGTGTTTGTTTTCTTACCAAAAAAAAAAGATGGACCAGACAGAAGCGGCATTATTGAACCACTACGCCTCACTCTTCCGTTGTACAGCTTGATATCATGGTTCGAACTCATGATGATTTATCGTGGACGAAAGTTTGCAAAGTGTGAGCCCAGCTTCACTTGCATTCAATAATACATAACAAACTTCAGCAGTAATATTCATTAAATAAATAAATAAAAATTTTAAACTTTTCATGTTTACAACACTATAATCAGAAGATGAATTTCAATCTGTTTTAACGACACCTACATTTTCATATTTTTCTTTGAATTACTTTGAAATACGAGCCCTCTGATTTGACCAGTGCCTTTCAGTCAGCAGTCGTTAAAGTAGCACCGTTTTAAATCAACTTATATATGTATATTTATATTAAAACAAACATTCGTAATTGTTTGTATAAAGTAATAGTCGCAATATATATTCCAGTAAACGGCGTCTGAAACTCTCACATAAGTTTATGCAGTGAAGGGAACGTAACCGTAAACGGGGGAGAAAAAATAACAAATAACCTGTCCGAGTACTGTACGATTTGCGGTTAAAGCTACCATTCCGATTTATTTGCCCCTTTCATCCCTATTTTGTATACGTTTATTGCTTACGCAAGCATAACTTTTTTACGTCTTATTTTTATAAGCTTTTAAGAATAGCTTAAACCCAGTCGGTGAATTTGATATATTTTAAATTTTTATCTTATTATTATCTCCAGTGGAACTAAGTGGAAGTTGATGGACATAACATGACCATGTATGCTATTACTCATGGAGGATGTTTCGTCAAACATACTGACCTGTCACTTTCTGTGTCTTCTTATCTTCTGAACCCAGTTAAAACTAATATGTAGTCACCAAACGTTATGAACATTCAATGCATGAATCCGTATATGAATCGTTAAGTTTAGATAATATTCAAGGTTATGTAAATGTATGTAAATAAGTAGTTATTCTATTTCATATTTCAATCTTCTTCATATAGAAAAATCTGAAATTTATAACCGTATACGAAATTTCGATCTACCTAACATCGAAATAACCTTCATGTTATTTCGAGCAAGTATTCCATCCGCCAAATCAAGTTTTTGCTTTATTTTAGTAGCTTTCACAGATAAAATGAAACTCTATAAAAGTTTATTGAAGCTCAAAGAGTTGACTGCATAATTGAATTTTTCACTGCGAAAGCATAAAACCTGTCAACTAGTGCATAGAATAATGGTGTATTAAAATCTAACTTTATGCACATGTTATCAAACCTATTACTTAATTGGATAGATTTTAATATTGGGAAATCGTAACTTAAATTACCAAATCATTATCTATGTCCTAGTTTATTATTTCACTAATCAAACGTTACGATGAATGAGGAAAGGTTGATTTAGACCTCAGAAATAGATCACATAAAACTAAAATTAAGCATCACTCTTAACTTATCAGTATGCAAACTGCTGTGTAGTCGCAGAAGTATTTCCGAATGATAAACGATAAGATGACTGATAGTGAAATGATGATTAAACTTACCAATGAACTGAAATGCGATGCAAATGATGACAGCTCGCAACAGGGATGTCATTTTGATCAAGTGTCCTTCGCTCCGTTCAACCACTCCCACGAGATGACAACCATTTTTCGCACTGTTCTTCTGAATTCATTATTTCTCTATGCCGTAATCATTCACAATCATTTGTTATCATTGATGATTTAATTGTGTAAAATTAACAACGTCATTCGCAATTACACAAGATTTAAAATGATTTACATAACTAAGATGTGAGAGCTTGATTTCTTCCTGATATTTTCTTATCCTGTAATAAAGAAAAGTAGTAAATTAGTTTTATAAAAATTAAAGTATTTACAAAGCTTGTTACAATTTTTTTTTATTCAATGTAACCATAAAACAAGCAAGACTTTCACTTAAACCTAAAGGTAGTTTGGTAAACACTGTATAATACTAATCTCATTTTGTCGTAACTTAAGATACCTCCTCTCGTATCTTAATTTTATAACTGCAAAGCCTTTCAAATCGGAATACGGTAATATTTGAACAATACTCTGACGGTAGGCGTTAGTCCTTACTAGAGCAACCAGTAAATATTTATCGATGACAGTAATATTACATGAAATATTCATTTTCATTGGTTTTTTTTTTTTATGTAAAATAAGAGGCAAACGAGCAAGACGGGTCACCTGATGGTAAGTGATTCACCACCGCCCACGTCACCAGCGACGCCAGTGCGTTGCCTACCCTTCAGGTAAGAATATGCTCTTTTCGTTCGTACAGGATCTGTTTACTTCTTCATCTTATTTAATACAATAATGTCCTATAAGCAAACTATGATATGATGTTTGATTTCATTTCTATACCATAGTAACATTATTGTCTATTCATCATCATTATTTCAAACTGACGTCCATGTCCACTGCTGGACGTAGGTCTCTTGCAATGTGATCCACCAAGCACAGTTTTATGCTGTTTGTATCCAGTGACTCCCAGCGATTCCTATTATTGATGTTGTCTATTGTCAATCATATATACGAGAATTAGAATGTTCTAGACGAAAGGAATAAACCTTTTTATATACTTCTTTATATAATCTATTTCGTTTTCAGTGTTTTTTAAACTATTTTCGACCGTAATAAGAAATATATAACTGATTTCTCTGTCTCTTCAAATTCTCATTAAACTAGTAATAGATCTTCGAAACAAGAAATTCTATACAACGCTGAATCAATTTGTCTAATTGGATCGATATGTAAATTAACGGTTTTATCAAAAGCCACATACTTATAATTATATAAGATTAATTATAGTATCACAGTAATAGGTATAGACTTGTCATCACGATACCTATATACTCCATACGTTTTTTAGCGTATATATTCATCATCATCATTTCAGGCTATTTCGTACATTGTTGCACTTAGCCCCAACTTTAATATTACTTACTACTATTCTTATTCACCAGCTCTATCATCAATTCTTCCACACGGAAAGATTCTTCAATTTGGATTATACATCAGTCAAGTTGGAAACCGGTGTCTTGTTGCCATAGATTCAGACTAAAGTTTGATGTAATGACTGAATTGTGTAAAATTGTCTCTGTCCTACTCGTCTGGAATTGAATCCCAATAGCTTGAACACAAGCTGTTAAGGCAGCAGATTGATTATACGAAATTCGTAGCTTATCAGGTGACTGAAGGAAATCTGTACCCGTAATCATATTCAACATTATGTCAAAGAATGGAACTTGGGACCTCTCTGTTGAAAGACAATGTTGACGGCTGAGGTGCGGAGGCTGTAGTGGTAGTAGAGGATTTTCAGAATATCTTATCAACATCTGAATATAACATTAATAACAAATCGATTGCTTAATTGTTACAAATCAATTGAATTGTAATTAAAACCTAGATTCAGGATTGTGCTTACGGAAGCAAATTTAGTATATGTTATACAGATGGGCTCTCTTTCTCTTTTCGATGTTATTTTTGGGAAAGAGAGTTATTTGAAGCAATAATACGGAAGCATATCGTACGTTGATCATGAGTGCCATGGGGAAGATGTAACATAGGATAAGCCCCAACGCTTTCAATTTCGCAGGGTAAACAGTTTAAAAGCCTTCAGTTTCGGGTAACGAGTATCGAATGATAATGGAATGAATTGGATCTAATGTTCACAGTCGGGCAAATGGAAACGGAAACGGGGGCGTTAGTGATGTGCACGGTTACCATCGATAGTTTTTTAATTTTTTTTTCATTAGCTTTTTGTTTAATTAACTATTTAATACTTTATTTAAACATATAAAAAGTCTATACGTAAAGGCGAAGTTTAAGGACAATAAACATTCTTTAAACTTTAATGTTTTGGAAAAATCACAATTTAAATCATTAAGGAAAACAAATAATATGTTATAATTATATGTAAGCTTGCTACATATCCACCATACAATATAAATATTTTTAAAATATTATTATAAAGCAGTAAGAGATAATGAGATGTCTTCAGTCCGCTTCCTGTTATAAGAATGAGAAAGACAGGAAGTGTTTCGCGTAGCACACAAAAATGTTGCACAAATTTGAAATTGTATAAGAAAGAGATTAATCATAGTTGTAATGTAAGAAAGAGATGGCACGATACAAATGTGTCAACCCTCGCCTTTTGGGGGATCAACTAGTGAAGGACTACACAGAATGATAAATAGGATTCCCAATACAGTTATTTATGGTCTACTTTGACATAACATTAATTGTAGACCATCGTGCTTAAATGAATTAAATTATACATTTTTCATTCATTCATTTCATTAAATATTTTAAGATATAAAGCAAGAGGTGTGAAAAAGTGAGAACTATGTAGAACTTTCGAGAAATCTAACTACAAAAAAGTTCTATATCTTTTAAACAATGACATCCATACAAAACTTGAAATTAAATTGATTTTGTTATATTCACTACAAAATAATCTGTTAAATGGCATTTAATAAATAATATAAATAAAACTATTTGTTTTTTTTTCTCATCGAACTCCTTACTAGCACTTAGGAAAGTTAGAGGCACATACCTGATAAGCGAGTTGATCGAAAACGGTTGTTTGCACGAACATAATACATTAGGGTTTTAAGCAATCGAAAGTAAGTCATTACTGAAATTGTAAATGTACGAAATACCTTTACTTGTTTAAAGATATTCTGTGCGGGAATAAAAAAATACCTTTGATTTTTTTTTATTTGATTAAACGACAAGACTGGTGAGACTTTCCTCATATTAAGTAATACGCAGCATCAAATAGGACCTTAAGTCGCCTTAAGAGAGAATGTTGTCTTATTACCCCATATTCACTAGCTACAACTCCCTTCAAACCGGAACACAGTAATGTTTGCACACTACTGTTTGACAGCTGTGGTGGAACCTACCTAGATGATCTACGGCAATAAAGACCCACCACCTACGACCTATTTTATTATTATTTTGTATTAAAATGGTATTTATGAAGCTGTCTTCACTTTGACTTTATCATAATCGTTACTAGAAGACAGATGTTTCCAATGCTACTGTAATTTTAGAAGATTTAAACACCGACTTATCATCCACAATATATGATTTATCTGAATCAATACACATCGACATAGAAGGAGATAATTACTTAAAATTTATCAAACTTTGTGAATAATTGGTTAATGCTTCTACTAAAAATAATACATTTATTATACCAAAAAAGTGATAAAAAAATTTACTACAAAGTTAGAAAAGTATTAGTTATCAAGAATTCGTGTTAATTGTTTCCTTAATATCTATTCTTTGATATTATCGAGAGCCTTCAACTATCTTCATGGTAAAATGTTGAGGTTAATTAATAAATTAACCACCCTATTGATTCTTCAATTAGTGGTTAGTTAGGAACTAGATCACGAGTTTCTCTTCATAGCCACAGAGATAAGATTTGTAGTAGATAAAAGATGTATTCGGGGGAAAAAAATTATCATTTTAGAAGATATCTATTCATACACAAATATTGATAAAGACGAGAATATAAATACATGATATTATATATGTACAATCGTACCAGAATATAAAGTTTATAACTAACATTGTGTAAAACAAATAAGATGAAACGAATATATATAATCCACAAGAAGATTAAGAGTTTTAAATTTTTACTTATCCCTAATAGATGGATCTCCACAACGAGAGTACATATAACTTAACAACATTATCTCGAAGACAGATAATGCTATTCAAAAGCGAAAAACAAAGAAGCTCGGAAAGAAGGCGAAGTTTGAAGTACATGATCATCAAACTTGAAAAGTAAACTTACAAAATTTGTTTAATGCGAGATGACACTTTGGACGGGCGCATTATTACTGTAGATACGATAAGATATTACCTTTATAAAGGATATTATAATTATAGCTTCACTTAATTGTTTGTGATTATTGTTTAGTAGATTTCTGTTGACAGATACCGTCTAAGTATTACCACAGAGCTTAATTATATTCCTAAGCAGTAGAGAGTAAACATTACTATGAACCTTTTTATAAGGTGTTGTAAGTGCTGGAGTAACAAGGTATGATATGATGTCTCTCTTTTTATTGCTGAACTGAACTAACACCACATTGTTATGGGCAGGTATATCTCTTACTATCAGGTAACCGTCCCACTCGTTTCGTAGATTCATTGGAAAAAAAATTCAGTCTCTAAGTGTGCCACGGTTGCAAGTAATCTCTCTGTTGCTTCGGAGACTTGTTAAAAAAATATTTCTATAGACAACAAATAGACTATTTCCGCGTAGTAGTAATGTTTCAACACCATAGTTTTCCGTTTTAAAGAGTGTTGTAGCTAATGAAATTACTGAAGTAACAGGAAAGAATATAAAGCGACGAGTGCAATGTGATGCTATAAAAACTATCTAACCACCACATTGTTATGAGTGTTACTTTAGGCATACTCCCCGTAAAGCTACAACTGTGTAGTAAAAAATAACGATATTTAAATAAACTATAGTATTATTAAATAGCGAAATAATTTCATTATAAATTGGTAAGAAAGTGTACGATGATGAAAATTACGTCTGAGCCGCCGTTAACAAAAACTGAGTGATTCTTCAAGAGCATGAGCTCTCCGGATCATCGCTTTGTACTTACGTACAAAAAGATGAGTCTCGGCGCGCGGATTCTCTTTGCTTTGCAAGTTTTTTGTTATTTCAACTGTGACATATACAAACGGATAAAAAGTACTTTGCTTTACACTACCAAGCAGTAAAAAAGGTGCCAAGTCCAAAAATAAATTATAACTTTAAGAACACTATCGAAAAATGAGAGGATTATATTTTCTTGTTGTACAGGTATAATGTACAAACCTAACAATACAAGACGAGAGAAATATTTAATTCATAAAAAATGCTTTTGACCGGATCAAAAATTAACCTCCTCAGAGAAAAACCTTTAAAGCTGATTTAAAATTTTTTCATAACACCTTAGTTATCCTATTTTGAAATATTTATTCTAACAAAAAGTATATCACAATCAGACCACAACTTAAGAGGTAATACATAGTATTATTACGTAAAGAAAATTAAGACCTATTTTTGTTATCTGACAATAAATACTGCTTTATATTAAATTATTATTTATTTAAGTAATTTCACGTATATGATGACGGCCAATTTAATATGATGCTATGTAAATATCTTAACTTTCGCGTTATTGTTGTCCTTTTAACAAAACACTAATAGATGAATGATGATACTTCATCGGGCCTAAAATAAAATAATTTCACGACTTTAATATCGATGAAATAGTAGTTATAGTATTTATATAAAAAGGAAACACACTAACAACCTGTTCCGTTGTGTTTTTTCGTAAGTCTATATCTGTAATGCAGCTGGGTTCAATTTATAGCGCAACCTTTCCGCCGTCTCAAGTAGAATTGGAGACAATAAATTATACTTCAACCCAAATAAGGCCCCGTAAGTTACGATCGCTGCAAATACCCCCTCTAATAGACGATCAGTCTAGATAGATCCGATAGTCTCGTACCGAAAATAACAACAATTTGTCAATCTAACGTTAACCATAATCTACTAGAATCTAATGAATATATGGTTTAAGTTTATTTCTTAAAGTACCGTTACGTTACTGTCAATATGGCAAAGCTTACTTAAAGTTTTAAGAGTCTTGAAATGGGGTGCATGGTCTTTGGTAGGTGAGAAAAGCACGCAGCAATGTCAGCACTATATTGACAATGACCAGAGCAGTTCAAAGCACAGAGCAAGTTACTAAGTACAACAGTATTATGAAGATCTAGCGAGATCCAGTTAATAGATACAATTGTGTACTCTGTAGGATTGAGGCGTATTTATCATCATAACATATAAATCACAAGTATTCGAAGATAACGGGTAACAGTTGTTCTTGCGATGTCATTATATTTGTTAAAAAATATCATTTATAATTCACCATACCTAAGTTATTCGATCACTATCCACAATTAACATTTTCAGTATTCGATAACAGCCGGTCACTAACATAGCTTGATATAACAGAACAGCCAATAAATAATGAAATACCTATTCTTGTCTTTGTCTTTTGTATAATATTGTCATAAACTAAAACGAGAGACAACTAGTATTTATTCGATATAAACCCAAAATTATAGTAAGTCGTTTCATAAGAAGAAATCCTCTTTGAAGAGCGGATCGTTAATTAGATTGTGTTATCTGTTATTTGGTTGATTAATCTATCTCACTCACACCCATTTGATAGACTGTTGTTAAAACGAGAAGCACCTAGTATTATAACCTGAAAAACAGAATTTGTAATCTTACAAGATGATAATTATATATTAATTATGTTATAATTATATATTATAATTGTCTTCTCATAAGATTATAATTATATAACCCGAAACACAATTAGTAAATAACACTAACTAGTCGGAAGGCACTTTAAGAAGAAGAAAAAATAACACTTGTTATTTTATAACAATAATTGGTACCTGTTATTATTGCGTAACAGTAACATTATTAACAGATATTATGTTTGTCCTGTTATAACCCACGTTTAGTGCTCCGTCATGACTTACTGACCTAATGTACTGTAACTTAATGTACACTCTTTTCTGAAAATGTTGAGCACTTGAAAGTCATATCGATTCGTACATCTCATCTGATGCTGGGCTCGTAGAGTCAGAAACACGGCTTGTTACAATGTACACAAAAATGTACGATCTTTGTAAGAATTTGCGCTATGATAAACGATACCGTGATCTATTGTTCGTGGTGGCGCCATCTATTGGGTTGTTTGAAAACTGTATTACGAAGTTTATTATAATGACTTATTTCCACTCTAGATTCTGCGTATCAAACTCTTATCTAATAATTTCTTTAGTAAATGAGATCTAAACAAACCTTTAATAATTAAGTAAACGATACTTATTCAAGTAATTTCTCAATGCTTCTATGTAAAAAATGAGAACATACTCAGGAGAGTGTATCTTATTTCTGAGTACTCAAAATTTATATAATAATACAAACAGCCTAAGTTAAAATCCATGTTCTATATTACATAACGTAAAATGAAGTGAAAATAGCTTAAACATCAAGACAGCCAGTTGTACAATTTGCTGTTTGACCTTCCACTTAGTACTTGGATCCGCTGAAGATAAATAGTAACTTTGGCCGGAATGATCCGACCGCTCTATAACAATTTTGAGGTGAATGGGGTGGCCATTACTATGTATATATCTATTGTTTTAAATATGTTTTAAAGGAAAACGGTTCAGTTAATTTTCCGTCATTGTTTGATTTGTATTAACTTTTGATTGTATTCATATCGGGCTTGTTTATTTATCATTGTAAACTCTGTGTTTGTTTAGTTATTCAAAACTGTTTTTGTTTACCTCGTTGTAAAAACATTAATGGCTCCAGTAAGATAACAACTATATGAAAATTATGATTACGCAAACTGAGTGTTTATATATTTATTATTTACTGGTAGTAGGTTTTTATTATCGGAGCTTGTTAGGTCGCCGCCAAGCAGAAGTGTGCAAACATTACTGTGTTCTAGATTGAAGAAGTTCTACTAGAGAAATTACTGGGATAACTAGATTTTTTCTTTTTTTTTTAAATTGTTCCTCCCAGTTAAGTTGAGCTGGGGTCATATCTTTATTTTTCTTTTTGGGATGACTTGATTAACATTCTATGTCTCAGGGCAGCAAGCACTATGTGGTGCTGTGTATACCATCCTAACAGATGCAACGTTGTTATGGACAGGCGTATCACTTATCATCAGGTGAACCTAAATAAAAAAAATGTTATTATGAGCCATTAACAAATGTCTATAGTTTAGTTTACCAGTGCTTCCGTTCCGATGTTAAACCATAGTGTTTTTACATGATTCTTATACATTAGTCGTAATATTTAAGATCAAAAAAAATCTAATGCATGTGCGTCAGATTTATTGCTCAACCTTTCCCCTTTACAAATTGAATTGAAAGTAATAAAATATAGTGCAGACCCGAATAAGAATCGTAAGTTATGATTTTCACCAATACCCGCGTAATGGTCGATCTATCCTGATTGATTACATAGCCTCCGGGCGAAGAAAAACAATACTATATTTAACCACCTCCGACGCTTAGTGGATAAGAGTATAGTAACACGGAGATACCGGGTTTGATTCCGCGGTCTAAATGTGAAGTTTGATTAGTGGCTAAGTATTCTAATCAACTTGACTAATTTCCACTATCATATTATAGACCTTTTACCATAGAAGCATTACTGTGATCCGGTTCTCCATTTGAGTCATGTAAAATAATATGAAATCAAATTAGTCTTTTAATTTAATGTCTTTTTTTTTATTTAAGGAAGCGACAAGACGAGCATGAGGTGATACTCTTGCCTTGTGGTGCTAGTTAGAAAGATATATTGCAGCACATTGAACTCGATGCCTTTAGTTATAAGATGTTTAGTTAACCTCAGTAAATAGACCGGCTACAACTCCCTTCGAACCTGAACACAGCAATATTTGCACATTATTGTTTGGCGACAGAAATAGGTGCTGCAGTAGTACCTATCTAGATGGTTTCCGGCAACAGGGATCTGTCCCAGAAAGAGGGTAAAGATAAAAAATTGTTTATACAGACAAAAAAAGCACTTAAAATGTACTAAATTCATTATTATTTTTGTAAAAATGTTGAATAATAATATAGAAAAATTATAGCCGTTGATTCGAATGAAAATAAGGAAATTATTTTTGTCAAGTCCTCCAGCTCATTTTCGTAAGGCTTGGGAATGGAACAGCTGCGGCCGTGAACAAAAACATATTTTTACGAGCTCTTTATCGTGCCGTAATGTATGGATTAAAGTATTTTTTATATCTTTAACAAAAATAACGGTTTTTGTTTGTTTTCGCGTCGCAACCCTCGCGAAATATGAATGTAACATTTAAAAATATACTTCTGTTGTTTGATACAAAAAAATAATTACATTATAAACATTATCTACCTTTAGACATCTACTGCTAGTTATAGGTCTCCACATAAGATCAAAACATCAGTTAGTTCTGCGGTTTCCGGTGAACTTTAATCGTCGGTCCACCTGTCTAAAATATCAGTATGATTTTGTAATTACAATAATGCTTATATAGCAGCTTCATAATATAAGGTTAAGTAGCCAGGTAGCTTCGACAAGACCATATCGACAGCTAAACTCTTCGTCTTATCAGGACCTAGAGTTTAATTGTTATGCGGCTAACTATTATCTGCTGCGTCTGTTTAATGTGAACCATCTTGATTAATTGTATTAATTTTCTCGTATTTAAGTATATAGTAAAGTTTGTAATCGGTGTTTGGAGCTATATAATTTATATTTATAAAATATAGCTCGCCATAAAAATGAATACCAGCTTGCAATTTATTCATAGGCCGTTTCTTACGTAAACTAAAGAACGCGTTTGTAAGCAAAACAAGAAATTCGTTCCGCAAACGAATCTCATGATAATTTATTATTCGACCTTTCTCTTAAAGATTGTATCTTGAAACTGAAATAATTTCACAGTTTCAACAGTATAATGAAATATCTAAAATAACCATGACCTATAAAATACCCAGATCTTATTGAACGACGGTTAAAGTTTATTCAAGGTAAGTCTCCGACCGGAGACTGTTAAGGTCAGCACATATTTCTACCTTCAGTTTGAATGGCCGCTGTAGATAATGAAATTACTATAGTAACGAGACATCTTACGTGTCGAGGCGATAAGTAAAATTCAAGCAGTGGTAACAAGAATTTTAAATATAATAGTTAGTATTTATGGATACATCAAAAGCACTTCGTATCTCTTGAAATTTGATTTACAAAAAAAAATATATGTAACATTATATACCCATATATATATATTTATTTAGTTATATCTAGCTAATTTTTGAGTACTGTAAACTAATATTTGTATAAGAAATACAGCGTAATTTTTAACGCAATAAATACTAAGTTTCTCGTGTAAATTGAAGTGCCATAAAAGGCAATACGTTTAGTAAACAAGCAAGAGTGTTCGGTAGAGAGCGTGTTCATAATATATATTGTTCTATAAGAGAGATTCTAGTTTAATGCGAGAGCAAGATTTATCGTTGACTCTAACGAAAGAATGAAAGAAAAATTTCACGCCAGTTTTACTCCAGGAGCGGAGCGCTTTGTTAATGCTTCTCTTTTTGTAGCAGCTGCAGTGTATTTACAGCATTTTTTTGCATTGCACCCTTAACACGAAATACATTTAATTACTTCTTGGTATTCGCCGACTAGTATACACAGCGAATGAAGTTACAAAGTATAGTACATGTAGACGGAAGTAAGGGGCCCCGCACAACAACTCACGAGACCCAAGTTATCTGCTCGTAGTATGCTCGGCTAGTCAACCAACGAGGCTCTGGCTCCCGCCAACCCGCGTTATGTTAGAGCGGTGAGAAATGGTCAAAATCCCCCAAATTAACCTCAGTTCCTATTGCCCGGGGGTATCGGAGGCTATGATGACTATGACCGCTGTATGCGAGCCGTGATCGATATGAACATCTTTGGGAGAGGCCTATGTCCAGCAGGGTACGTCTATCGGCTGATGATTATGATACATATAGTGTGCTATTTATACAGCTATAACAATATCCTATCCTAAAGCGAAGTAGGGGAAGAGAAGGCGTCAACTAAGAATGGATTTGACCATATTCCTTTCCCAAAGGGCGACCAGCAAAGCAGTCGCGGAATTAATTTGTAAGATATTCCATGGTATTGCAGATTAGAGGATCGCTACTTATCAAAGAATGTTTTGATGATGTTTCATTGATATATTATATTTTATAAAGCAATGAACTTTTGAAACTATACAATGTCAGCCTTTTACATTGATTGTTTTTTTTTTTAAAGTTTCATATGAGGACACTATTGGAATCAATTAAAAAAGTTACGCGCGAACAAACGACCTTAATTGACAATTGAAGAGGATCGAGGCAAATACTTTGTACGGTTACAAATTTATCGCATAATCTGTTCCCACTATATTCTCATAAGTACCGAAAATCGTAGAAAATATACAAATAAATAGAAAATATGTATGTGGTCTAACTATTTACTACCGCGACGTTTCGAGTACCTTACGACAGTTATAATCATTGAGGGACAGAGGAATCTCATTCTCATCCTCGAGTACCGACAGTTTTTTAATTATTACTATTAGTCCAGTGATATGCATGATGTTTATGTTTATTAATTATGGAAATCCCAAGCCACTTTCGTTATTTAAATTAGTATGTTATTTAGTTTCAATAGCTAGAATGTCTTCATAGGAATTAGTTGTAAGGATTTATGGTCTATCAAATCTAATGTAATGGTTATTATGATCGATATCATAGTCACAGGTTGCAGACTTCCTAGACTATTAATGATTCAAGTCAGTTCATATGATCCTTTTCAAATTACGTGTACGCTTACAATCATTATTTCATCTATGGTCAAAACAAACATTTGAAATATTAAATATAACAAACAGATTTATCTGCGTGGGTATTGCTTCGTTAAAAATATAACGGGGGCGTCATTTAGCTAATCAAACAGACAGTTTACTTTTCAAATCACGCACAAGGAACTTAATGAAGTTTGCTTTGTGGAAAAAGAAGTAGGCGGCCGGGATTTTTCAGAGCGGAAACACGTAGTATTTGCTTACTTACATGCGTTGTTAAACTCGTCTTTGTCAAAATGCCTTATACTTCTTAATGTAAACACGATTTTATAAAGCTACATTTTTTATTTGCATTTGACATCAATCTTAAGACACGTTAAGATAACAAGGCGGAAAATAGTAACGACTACTCGCTCAGAACAGGCTTGTTATAAATTAATAGCCGGAACACGGTGCTGATTTTATGGAAGTACATTTACATTGTAAGGCTGATAATTAGCCCAAGTAGTTCCAAAAAACCTTACTATGATGGGTATCAAATTCTACTGCATGTTTACTTAGACGTCCGTTAATTAAAGGTGTTTTTTGCAGCACATATTCTCTATAAAACAATAAGAGAAGGACTGCAATAATTTACTTAACTATCTCATCATAAGGTCAAAAATATTATTTATGAGATAAAGTGATCGTCTGCAGCTCACAACTTAGAGACTAAACATCTATTAATATAACCGAAGAAATTTAAATTACTTAAAGTAGTCAATATATAATATAATGTGATAGATGCATAGAGCAATTTCCTTCTCTTTTTTTTAATATATCGTTTCTAAATAATTAGGTAAAGAGCCGTGTGCTAGAAAATACATGAAAGAGGCACATTTTATTTTCTAACGTAACACTTTAAGCCTTACTCCACTGGTATTTATCTCCAGAGTATAAAATGACTACAACTCTTACAAAGTGGCTCTTAAAGAGCCCTGTCAAAACGTACTCGTGCCTGCTTGGTCATCTTCGCCCACCACAGTACTGAAGAAAAATAATAAACTTTCAGATTTACCTTACAATTTATACCTAACAGGTAATATATGTCTTGTTTTATAATACCTAGTATGTAAACAGTTTAACAGTTTAGATCATACTTCAACCGCCAGAATTTACCTGGTCATTAACATTATCTTAAAATATGTAATAATATTGTAAAGTTATAGTAATTATTGTTTCAAAGATTATTTTTTATTAAATATTTAAGAGTTTTTTTCTAAAATATCGATAATTTTAAAATATACAACCCTTTGTGCACGTAAAAACTATTGGAACAGTTGTGTTGCGGTTTTTGACTTTACGAAACATTTGCAGAGTCGACCAAAAAGGCATTTCAGGCAAACGTGGACGCAAAAAAAAAAGGTGTGATGAGGGCGGTCTGTTTTCTACTTTTTGCTACTACCGTATTGGATAGAGTGGTGTTTTGATGGTGGAAGGATTATTTCGATCCGCTATGTATACCACACAAATTGTAAATCCGCCGCCATAACAACTTCTCTACTACAGCTGTCAACGTAGAATTCTGGGTAGAGGTAATTCATGAGAACCATAGAATCCTGGTTAGAGCAAGTCAGAATATATTCAGCATACTAGATTCGCAACGGTTAAGTATTGTTTTATGATATAGAGATGTCTTGTGTTGGCAAGCTGATCAGCGGACTTGATGTTACCGAGCTACGAAGCGCCGCCTACCTCAGGTTGCTTATAAGTTTGCTCTTTCGTTCTGACCTTCGTACGGACTCCTATGAAATTGTGTTTATCACCATCAGCCGATCGACGTCCACTGCTGGACATAGGCCTCCCCCAAGATCACCACGTCGATCGGTCCCGCGTTGCTCGCATCCAGGGGATTCCCGCTATTCTCGCCGAGGTCATTGGTCCACCATGTGGAAGGCCTCCCAACGCTACGTCTACCAGTACGGGGGCGCTATTCGAGGACCTTACTGCCCCATTGGCCGTCATTCCTTCGAGCAATGTGCTCTGCCCATTGCCACTTAAGTCGAGCAATTTTTTGAGCTATATCGGCGATCTTAGTTATTCGACGGATCTCCACATTGCTGGTTCAATCACGCATAGAAACTCCGAGCTTAGCTTTCTCCGTTGCCCTTTAGATGACTTTCAGCCTTTTTATAAGGCCGACAGTAAAGAACCACGTCTCGAATCCGTATCTCAACACTGGCAACACGCACTACATCTCACGGGATCCAAGCCAACCTCACCTCCTCGTGGTACACTCTAACAATCAACAAACGAAGCTCTGGCTCCCACCAACCTGCATTAGGACAGCGTGGTTGGATATAGCTCAAATCCCCTCATTTGACTACAAACGTGGTGATCTTTGGGTGAGGCCTACTTCCAGCAGTAGACGTTTATTGGCTGATGTAGTAGCAGTAGATGAAAATTTAAGTGAAATATTACAATAGTAGACAAAAATGGTACAAATGAATCAATGAGGTTTATTACTTAATATGCAAATATATGTCTGATATATACTATACTAATTAGCGCTATGTTGTTATGGGCTGGCGTATTACTTACCATCAGGTGAATGTCTCGCTTATCATGCCGCTATATGTAGAGATGGTAATATTTTTTTTGTTTCTTTCTTAGTCAAGTATTCACAAGTCTTTATAGGGAACTTTCTTCATTAGTAATGCCGGCGACTCTTAAGGATGAAAGTTTTAATCCGGGGTTAGTACAACGATTACACACTGCTTAATTCTGCCCAAATCCGATATAAACCAGTGTAAGCTGGTATAATTTGCGAGTTGTCACAACCGGGTCCGCCTGCTGAAGCAAGTTGGAAACATTTGTTGCAGGATCATCTTGATTAATAGCTACACTTTTCGCTACAGAATATACAAATGTTTATATAAAATTATTAGATACGAAATTTAATAGGATTATCTGCAATTCTCATGTTTCAAGAATTATTTTATAAAGGTGACTTAACAGTATAAATTCATTTTATTACATAAACGTATGTGTTAGGTCTCTCTTGCCAGAAACCGACTAGGTAGGTTCCACCGAAGCTACTGTTTCTGTTCCTAAACAGTAGTATCTATTCATTAATGTAGTCCGATTCAGAGGGTGTAGTTACCAGGTGTAATTACTAAGGTATCATGTTTCCCTATTCAACGTTTATAATATGGTGCTGTGTATATCATCCTAGTATCATATTACTTACAACGAGCGTCTTATCGTAGCATAGAAACAGGTATTAATAGTTAAGTACTCATGGAGCTGTCTTCCTTTGTCATCATCTTCCGTGTCTGTTCCCACTTAGTAAAGGTCTGACAACATTCTTTCTTTCGCCTTTTAATGAATAATTAATAATATATCAAAACATTTGTTGTCCATCTTAAAATGAACAATATCTTACAGTAGTTAATAAATATTTATGTATCCGTATAGACTACATAATATTATATACAAGATCTTAATATATTGTAAACGAGTTAGCAAACAACTAGGATATTTTAGGTTTAGCTACTTATTAACTACAGCTTAGTTAATCGTTTAGTCAATTATACTACAGAACATTCAAAACAACTGTAAATATATACATTTAACATTTTTAACGAATTTTAAAAATCTTGTTCAAACATAAATTTCTTAGCCTGATACAAAATGTAAGGTATGTCATAAAAATGTCGTCGAATTTAAAATTTGTCACTACCATTATTCAAAATTACAGTACCTTACGTCAATTACGAACATCGACAATTACTAACCGGTGTAAAAGGGAATATGCTGAAGTTAAAAAAATGCCCCAAATGGGACAGAGTTTGTAGAGCAGTGGCGGAAAGAATTACAAGCGTCAGTTACGAGAGAGCACCGGGAGCAGCGCGTCTGTTAATTAATATGCTAATGTCGTTCCCGGCATCCTATCGAATGGGAAGTTGTTAACCAAAAAAAAAAACTCAGCTACAGTACGTACCGCTGGGGATCAAATTGCTCTCTGAAATTTTCCTACTGTATCATCTTATGATATAAAAACTTTTGTTCAGCCACAGATCTCTTTCGCCGGATACCGTCTAGCTACAACCGCAGATTCCATTTCTGCCTCCAAATTAGAATTTACAATAATTACTGTGTTCTAATTTGAAGGGTAGCTAGTGAAATTACCGATGTAACGAGGATTAATATCTTATGTCTCAAGGCAAAGAGAGCAACGTGATGCTGTCTGTCGTTATCATCCGTTGTTATGGGCAAGCACTCACCATGTGAACATTTCGCTCATATAATCGATTCGTTGAATAAAAAAACGATACAACAATTTATGATTATTTTTTTATTAATTAATATTAATTATTTTATTTTTATTTTCTTATTTAAATGTTTCGTAATTAAAAAAGTACAGTTATAAAAATCTATACATCAAAACGATGATTGGTTATTAGTCTGCCGTCTTTGACATCATGCCAAGTGTTTTATTATCATTATTTCAGTTTATTTCTGTCCACTGCTAAATATCTTCACCGTTACAATAGATTCCCAAGGACAATGATGTCATCTGAATCCAAAAATTTTAAAAGTTGAGAAGTTTAAGAGAGTCCATATTTATATCTGCTTTTATCTCTCTATCCCGCGGTAGCAAAGACAATATCCAGCAAAAGACAGTAACAATGTGATGGATTTTTTTTTGTTTCTTTAGACCAAGGGTTGACTACGACTCTACCTGATGGTAAGCGAAAATGTAGTTTAGGTGATAAAGGGTATTATTCTAGAAGAAGCCTATTCACTCTTCTCTCAAAAAACCTCTATTTGCTTTGTCCTAACATGAGTCTATGTGTCCTATAGTAAAAGTTAGATGACAGTATTAAATACAACAACTAAGTATGCTCTCCGAAATACAGAAATAAGGTTCTGTTACTCATAACTATTAGTAGTTACGGACAATCGTGTAACTTACTAGCAAGTGAACTTCCTGTTCGTCTGGACGCTCTGTTGTACAAATCTACACATTTGATATCCTTGTAGTATATATAAGAATTAGGTTAAAACTCACACGAAGTCAATCGCCGGATAATGCCTCGGATATAACAAAGTTCCGCGCTTGTTTCCTCCATGTTGTAGTTAGTCTGTATCGTATGCTCTACCATTGCCAAGAACTATAACGTTATGACGTCGATTGTCTGCCAGTTTTAATGCCGTGCTCCACTTGAAACGATATTATAAAAGCTGATGGTAAAATGCTGAGCATGTTAATTGTTATGCTGACACTAAAATTTATTTGCTGAATTGTAAATTTAGTTGAAATGAATTATAACGTTGTCGGTGGGTTTTTTTTTTATAGTTTGTTATAAAATATCACAATGAGACTTTTAATTGTCTCCACGGCGTAGAAGCTGAATGAGCTGGAAACACCATGGGCTGGCTCCCTGATACGGATTCTAGAGCGATATGTTATGTAGTACAATTAGTGGTAGCGTTAACTAACACTAATAACCATTTGACTAGCTAGGACTCTTATATTTTATACTAGCTATAATAAAATCTTTCCTTTATTTTAGCTTATCAGTACATAAGGACCAGATCAGCAGCTTTACTACTGGTAGGTCTCTTGCTAGTTTACGTCTAGGCCGTATAACAAAATAATAAAAAAAAGTAAATGCTACCGCAACTCCTCTTTCTGTCGCAAATAATAATGTTCAATTATTATTGGGTTTCGATTTTAAGGGTGCTGTAGCCAGTGAAATTACTAAGTAACGATACATAACACGTTATATGTCAAGAGGACCAGCGCGATCTCGAGCCGTGTATCATCCTAAATAGCATCACGTTTTTATGAGCAGAAATGAACACTTACCATCAGCTGAACGTCTCGCTTATCTCGCCGCTTCGGAGAATAAAAATAAAAACAAAGTATTCCTGGCCAGCATCTCTCAACATCCATTGCCGTTATTTAACACCACGTGAAATTTTAACCAAGTGCTATAGACTACTCTGGGTAAAAAGGCTCTGCCTATGGGTTAGAATATTTCCAACGTCACATTACACTCTCCATACGTGTTATGACAATAGAGACGTCATTGGTCCACGTTCAATAGTAGACATCTATAGCCTGAAGTGACGACCCAACAAAAATGAACCTTTGGATGCTGGACTGATCCGTTCACGTTGAGAACCGATAAGGCTATACTCAGCGGTAGCCGGTAGATGATTTATATGATGATACTAAAGTATGACGTTCTGTTATTTTGCGACAAGCAACAAATAATAAATGCTCAGTACATTCAGATTATTAATTTAATACCTCGACTACTTTTCGTCATTCAAATATTAAATTAGCCTTAAAAAAAATATATTTTTCTCCGTCCCTTTACATCTTTCATCAGAAAACGTTTCTAGTAAATAATGATAGACATTTTCCAAATTAAATTTTACTTTCGCCTCAAATCATTTAAGCCTCTTACTCGCGTTCTACTTTTTAGGGCTGTTTCTTTCCACTATGTACTTGTTATGAATTAACTTAGACAATAAGTAAATTTAACCCAAAACCCTTGTATACATTTAAATAGAGTGCCTTTAAATGTTACTTTGGTTACAAGATTATTAAAAAGAAGTTAAATGATTACTATTTTAAAGTAGAAAGTGGATATTTCAAAAATAATCGTATATAATAGGAACGAAAGCACTCTCTGTGTATATTCTTATTCGTTCTGTAACCTTTTGTTCATTTTTCACTATAGTTTTATTAAAAAAAGAATATGAGTATTTTGTTGGTAGAAATTTTTAAATTTTTTAAATAAATTGTTTTATTTTTGTAAAACCTCTTTTTGAGATTTGTTTTATATCCACAGCCAGCTTCGGCTGTGTTATTATATTGTATATACACAAGTAGTATGTACTTGTTTTTACAATATAAAATAATGGAATTGTTTATTAAAACAAAATAAATATAAAGAGAGCATTTAATTTATTATCATTGAAACACTTTTTATAGATATATAAATACAATAAAAAAAAATTACTATAGAAGTACGAAACGTAAATAAAAATAGACTTGAATTCATTTCTCTAGATCATTGTCATTATTTATCAGAAGATTGATTAATATTTTAAAATGGTCTTTCGATTAAAATCTAGGTTATCTAAAAACATATCTTTTTAAGTACAGCAGAAGTGCTGTCGCATTTTCATTTCGATAGAGATTCAGCGATAAATCTCACTAGAACCTTAATGCCGGTTCAACTAATGCTGTACTGGGTATTATTATCACGTCCCGCATTAGTTTCAGTCTATTCGTATCACATGAAGTGGAAAGATCGGGTGCTTGGAGAATAGAGAGTCCACCACGACGGCACCGAAGAGATTCTCATTTTATAACAGTTGTCTAGTCCATATTATCTCGAGAATTTAATGGGAGAAAGACATTATATAATAGTTCACTGATTTAATTTTATATTTAAGTCCTTTTATAAATACTGCTAGTAGCTCTGGTAGTGGAACCCATCTAGGTAATAGTAGAGTTCAAACATTATGTTTTAATTTAAAAGGTGCTGTAGCTAGTGAAATTACTGGGGTTACTAGATTTAAATTCTTAAGTCTCAAGGCAACGAGCATGATGTGATGCTGTGTATATCATCCTAAGTAACACCGCATTAGTATGGGCAACCGTATTATTAATCATCAGTTAAACCACAAGATTTGTTAAAAAAAACAGATGCAAAGGGAGGGTTTTGCAGAGAATTTTACCCATTAAAATTATTTTGGCATTCTCAGAATCTTTAATATGGTAATTGAAGCCAAAGTACATATTTCTTCAGCACATTAAAAACATAAATAATACGAAACGTCGTAATGGCACCTTTTGTTAATTATTAACTAATGAATACAGAAAACAATGCCTTAATGAATATATCTTCTATGAAAAGAAAGGATCATGACAGTAAATTAATTAAGAATCCGAGGGTCGAAAGTCTATGACTAGAGGTGCGGTCGATTAGAAACGGATACGTCCCCCGATTACACGGAGTCAGCGCCACCCTTAGTTGATATCTTGTAATTATAACGGAGGAAATCAGCAGTTACCCTACAAGCTATAATTAAGCAGTTTTATTCGTGAATCAGGGATAATTTATGTATACGTAGGCGACATTTATTTAGCAACCACAAGACGACGACATGAAGACCTAGCCGTTTATCTGATTGTAAAATACACACCAACCTATAACAACATGACACTAGTTAGGATGTACACATCACCGCATTGTACTCCTATTATTGAGACAAATTTTGTCTCTACACTATTAATTTCACTAGCTACAACCCCTTTCAAACAAGCATACAGTAATGTTAGACGACAGAAATAGAAGCTGTGCTGGTACCTATCTAAAGAGTCTCCGGCAACAGAGACTACCACTAGTGAAATATAAATTACTTATTTAAACTCATTCCTAACATATGTTTAATTACATTTAGTGTTACTTAAAATCCTGGCACAATAAACTTTAATTATCAACTCATTCTTACAAATCTCATCTAGTGACTGTAGCCAAACACACTGCAGCTGTACGCGAAACGTATTTGAAAAAGAGTTTTTACTCTTTAATATATACGTAATGAACGACATGTCATATTCAAGGTACTTCGTTGATTAAACGCGGCAATCAACTCAGTCGGAGCCACACCTGAAATAAAGTGATTAACATCGCCGATAGGCATTAGCTTTACCGTGATATTAAACCCACTCTCTCATTGCTGGGATTTTTATACTTCAATCAGTTTTAGAGTCGAATTACTACTTATGAAAATATATATTATATTTATCGAGAGATTTAAAAGAAATTTTACAATTAAATTTCCAAAAAAAGTAAAGCCTTTTTTATTGAAGAATAATTTTTTAAACTGTTATTGAGTAGTCTATTTTCAAAATTCTTAGTTAATTTAATATAAAAATCAAAAACTTTTTTTTCTATAAAACAAAATGAAGATTATGTATGAGCTGGATAGAGTAAATGACATTTTTATCGTTAATATGATTATTCTACTTATTTGCTCTTGAAATGTACTAGTACATATTAAAAAGCTGAACATGAAACTTCATAGACATCGCTTTTAGTTTTGGGGTAGAATAGGCAACTATTCTCTTTCTTAAAAAAAACTGACTAGTGTATAGATTTAAAAAAAAAGTCGGCAAGTTGTGGATTATTTTAACAGTTAACTTTTATATATAACATACTAAATATCTATTATATCTAAATTATAAATTAATAACATACCAATATTAATTCACTAATGTTTAACAGTGGTTGTAACATCACTGGAAAATTCTTGTCAATTCACTACACTGCATTAATTTACATTTTGCGGAGACGGCTAGATCCTGTTAATCCTGACCTAGAAATATATCCTGGGCGTCAGTTTATGTAAATTGCCGCTGCCTACTTTAGAACACAACGCGTCGCTTACAATCCTGTTAATGTCGTAAGCAGGATTGTACGTCAAATATCAAGACTGCTACGAGCCGCGATAACGCGTAGCGGCGTAGCTGTTACGTAGCAGAAACGCGTAGCTCCGTACGTGCGAACCATTCAGCGGCCGCAGAGAGACTGGAGTACTGTAAGCCGCTCTATGTGCTACGCCGGGTCATACTCTTTCCAAATTCCGAAGCATATTTTGTTAAACCTTAACAATACATTTTTATTTTCCATAATTAATCCACTTCATATTTAATAAACTTTAACTTCGACATGGTGAATTAAAAGTGGACAAACAATAAAAAAAAATTTGTGTAAACTATTTGACTTAAGCAGGGCACGAATAGTATTTTGTTGTATATATCAAAAGAGACTTAAAATAGTCGTCTAATAGTTCCAGATGATAATGAGCCTTTTTTAATAATAAAAAAAATGGGATTATAAATCCTTATGATGAGATACATAAAAGTCGGACCTTATACAATATGTTACTGAAGAATTCCCTGAAACAAAATTTTAATAAATAATATAAAACATGAAGTAAATGTTAGTATATTTTTAAGTTTTTATTTATTGCTTTTCTTCGTGTGTTACCTACATTTATAATTATAAACGATGGAACTTTGATGACGGACCTCCAGTATGCAATTGGAGTACATAATCAAAGACTTCGAAGTGCTGCTCGCTTTGACTAACCCCTCATTACTAGTTAACTTTACGAGAAATGGAATAACTTTATTTAATATTGCAGCCAACGCTAAACTATTAAACTACAATAGTGTTGTTCTTTTTATCCCGTAAATAAACAAATCAACTTACTTTTTAAGTATTTTTTAGCGGCTTACTTTTAAGTACTTTTTAAGTACACATAGCGGGTGGGCAACGTTCGGTAAACTCCGCCACATCCTAAACTCACAGTTACCCCAATGTCTCAAGATGAAAGTCATTAACCAGTGCGTACCCCCCATTCTAACTTATGGCGCAGAGACATGCCACCTGACCATCGGGCTGATCCACAGATTCAAACTAGCACAGCTAGCGATGGAGAGTTATACTTGGTATTTCTATAGAGAAACCATAGGATACAAAATCTGAAACAAAGAAATTCGACGGAGAACTAAAGTTGCCGACGTAGCTCTCAAATCTTCAACCTTAAACTGCAACGGTCCGTCTGTCGTGGCAGTGAGGTGCGGTGAGGGAGAAAAGTCTTGCAGTGGAGGCCTCGTACAGGTCGCAGAAGTGTAGGATGCCGTACCTACAGATGTACCGATGACATCATCAGAGCGGTCGGAAGTGGGTGGATGCGAGAAACTGAGGATCGTAATTGGTTTGACATTGGGTAAGAGCTATATCCAGCCATGGATAAACAAACGCTGATAATGACGACGTAGAGACAAGACGACTAAGTAATACGCTCGCTCATAACAACATAAAGCATCCTGCAACTTTTGGGTTTAAAAAAAGATTTTCTATTGTAACGTAAAATTGTGAAAAATAAACTTTAGGACAAAAATAAAATCGACATGTTTTTATCAAAAATTTACTTTGTTGCGAAATTTTATTAATGAGATCCATGAAAAAAAGCAGAAACTGTATTATTATAATCACCCGGCATGTTTAGAAAAGATCTTAATTAATTTAATTAGGATTCAGTCTTCGGTTTTTGTATAAGTCTGTTTGATGTTTATTTAATAAAGCCTTAATATTATCTCAGGTTAAATTAATTACTTTTAAAATGAATCATGCTTTTATATCATTTGTAACTGCCCCGCGTCCGTCATACTCGCTTGTAATGTACATATTCGTATTATATTATAAAATTCAAGTTTGTTATAATAACGGTTAAGTTCATTTATAAAGCTTTGAATAAACTTGAACTTAATAGATCCTGCTTAAACTATTTATGAAACAAACTTTTAATAATTTGATGTAAACTGCACGAATTCTTAAAATAGAATTGATCTCTTCGCAGTCTCTGCTTACAGCATTAAAATAGTAGGCAGCTAATTAAATATGAGTTTAATTATTGAAATTGATATCTGATTGTCACTTCCATATTAATAAATATTATCTATAATATATACAGTAAATAATCTATACAATGTATTAGATTCCTTGCTTATGCAATACTGATCCCAATAAACCTCCTAGACATCGCATAAAGGATGTACTTTCTCCAAAATTAATATAGGAACTAAATATGTACTCGTATATATTATTAATAACTCAATTTTAGAATTTAATTTGTACAAATATTTATAAAATAATTCATATTTTCACTTGTTTACTTGTTGTTTTCAGGATCGGCACGATCAATCCACCAATCGGAATACGAGCTTGGTTTTAGGAGAGGGAAATAAAATGGTGTGAGAAATACTAACTGGTACGATGATCGTCTCATTCCCGACAGTCTGCTGGCGGCGATTGAAGTGAAAGGATATCCTATAAGAGAGTTTGCTTTTATTTTGTGAACAAGTCAATGTTATTATGTGCATTAATTATAAAATGTGAGTACTACCTAACGTTTCTTTTATTTCAATTATTAATCTATGTAAGACACGCACACGTGTGATTCAAAGGCCGAAGGTATATTAAAGTTATTCTAACATATGTGTATGTTTTTTCCAGATCGAAGGATATACATGCTGTTAGTGTACCCTTTTAATTAATGAATTAAGTTTTTATAAAACAGACATTTTTAAGTTTTCAACAAGACAAGCGTTTGATTTGTATCCATCACCACAAGAGTACCGTCGCGCCGCCGCTCTGGATAGACGTTCTTTGTTATTCCGTCATCATCCTCTCACCTGGCACTCGAAGACTAAGCAATCGAATCTGTCGCTTATATTTGTAATAAATGCTGAGTTATTAATTTGTTTATTTATACAATGCGTTGAAGGAAAGCAGAGCGCTGTGTTAAGTCGCGCTTTCAAATAATCAATTAAGTTTAAAACACTGGGCGTCTTGCGGTAGAGATCACTTAGGTTCCTGCGACAGCGGAGTTAACTGTTCTAATATTTATTATCTTTTACCTTAGTAAAATGAGTTTTACCAAATAAAAGGATACTGTTTTAAACAAGCGATTTATTTTAAAGAACTAAACTACACAATCCCATTGTTGATGACTTGACTTCAGCTGCAAAAAAGTCCAAAGATTTTTAGTAATATTTGAATATCGGAAACTATGGAAGATACGAGTGCGTGTAACAGCAGCTCCCAAGTACACTGTCAAATCATTATATGCGCTGGTTGCATCATTCTATTTTCAAAATATGATGCCAATACCTTAAAATGATGAAAACAATAATAATTGTTGCTTTTTCACGTATTTATTGGTTAGTATACGCTGACGAGATATTTACGCAGAAGTGGACATTCATCTGTTAAGGTAATGATGATAAAAGTCAAAATCAAGAAGTATATTGGATAGATTTTGATCTACTACCTACGATTTAGTTACATTGATATTCCCTTGGATTTTATTAATTAAAAAATTCTAAAAGGTTAACAAGACCGCGGATCTTGGAGCATGTTTTTCATGACTACTCTAATTCTCATATATGTGATCCAACAGAATTAAAGAGGATGGTGACCAGCTAAATAGATTTGACGAAAATGATCAACCAAATATTTATGTGCCTTTAGCTGATATTACTGACTAAGTGGTTATCAGCGCCTAGGAGTTCAAGTGCCAGGTAAATCATTTATACAGTAATGATACTTTCTAAGAGTAAAGCAAGTATATTGCATTAATTTAGTTAAGTTGCGTAGTTAATTTTTAACAGCGTTGTTTCGAGTTTCACAATCTGTAAACATTAATCAGTAATGAGAGTTTCCTTAGGTTAAGCGTTTTCGGGTTAATAGTCCACTCGGCTGTGAAGATTTAAGACGCCATTGTGACACCAGAATGACTTACCGTTGCCGCGATCCAGCCGTTGGATGCGCTAATTATAAGCTTTTCAAGAAAGCTTTACTTAAAAAATAATGTTTACAAAGTAATTAACCTGTTTTATTAAAGTACTGGTGACAAATCTCTGTTGTCGGAGATCGTCTAAGTAGATACCACCGCAGCGCCTATTACAGCCTCCTGACACTACTGTGCAAAGATTACTGTGTACCGATTTGAAGAGTACTGTAGCAAATGTAATTACTGGGGTAACCAAGCTTAGCATCTTTTGTCTCAAAACAATAAGCTAAATCTAGTGCTGTATATATTATCCTAAGTATCGACACTAGCAAGCGTCTGCCTCTTCTAGTCGCCTTGTAGTATAAAGACAATTGTATTATGGGCCATCTTCTAGAAGTCTTGGAAGTCTTTCCTTTCAAGGCCACGTTCGGGCTCGATGTACCACGCTGATCAAGTTCGAGTTGAAAGATTATGTCTACGAAAGCTAAACTTACCATCAGATTAAAGTTCCGTTCGTCTCGTTGCTTAATTGAATAAAAAAAATTATTAATAGAGGTGTACAATAAAAAGCAACAGATTACTTACGTTATTTTACTATTTTAATTCATATATTTTATTTATTAATTTAATTCAGTCATTCCCCAAGTAGGAGCCACCGCCCCCTAGTGGGTGCTGCAGCGATACAGAGAAGGCCACTCGGTTTTTTAAAGGGCTATGAACAATAGAGAGACGGTGATAATATAAACGAAAAATGTATAAAAACTATATATATACTCAGATCACAAACTTTAATCTTTCTTAATACAAAGTTCTAGATATTTCTAATTTACATCTTTCTTTGCTATGTGTATAAAGGTGTTGTAAATGTTCATCCATATATATGTAAGATATATATCCAGAGATTCGTGACTCTTCACTAAATCGCCGAAACTATTAGACGTAAACACGCAAAATTTGGTAGAAATGTTAGTTCTGTCACTTAAAAGTCAGCTAAGAACCAATTTTACAAGATTCCGTCCCCCAAAGGTGGGGGTGTTATGATACCCAAAGCGAATCGAAAACAGCTAGTATATCTTGATTGCTATTAAAATTAAAAAATGTAATTTCCGCGTCAAGTATGTTTTTTTTTTAAAGGTGGCCATAGGACAAAGTTTGGGAACCTCTGATTTGATTTATACTTTGTAGGAAATATGTATAAATTTTCTTCTTATCTCTTTATCATTATCTGTAATACAATATTAAATACTGGGAATATACAGGGTGGCGCAAAAGTAATCCTCCTTATCAGAAAATGCTATAAATTTTGCGTTGATGTAAAAAAATTAAAAGACTAAATAAAAATAATCCACAAGAAGAATCAAAGTTTTTCATTTTTTTTTAAATTACAGCCAAAAAACATCGGAAGGTTATTTTTGCGCCACCTATATATATATATATATTCATATTTACGTGTGTATAGAAGATACATAGATATCTCTATAATTGTAATAATTCTTCTATCATACGTTGTAATGAAGACTGTCCTTTCCAAAACAATATTTTTTTGGTGTTTTCCTGTTGCCGAAGACCGTCTAGGTACCACCGCATCTTCTATCATATATCTGCCAAACAGCACTGTGAAAACATTACTGTATTCCGGTATGAAAAGCGCAGTGGCTACTGAAATTACTGAGATAATGAGACGTAACATCTTTTGCCTCATGGCGACGGGTACGATGTGGTGCTGTATCATTCCATCCATCGCTTCGTAAGAAACAACTGGAGTATGGCAAAAGCTGTATCATACCCAGAACGCATTAACTGAACATGCGAATGGCAATAACATTGTGATAAATTGAATTGATATGGATTCGTTGCGGTAAGGGCTGAAATTTCATATATATTACAGGTGTGTTAACAAGAGGCACATTAACCAGCGTGTTAATGTTATAACATAAATTCGATAAAAAACATTTTGTTATTGTAATAAAGACGTCAAATGTATTATCTCAATCATTCATTTCATTTCGACTTCAATCCATCATCATCATGTTGGTTTTCACTTCTGGATTCAGGCCTCCACAAATAATCTCATCACCAGAATAAATTTTATTATTTATATGCGTATTACTTACTAATCTAACTTTTACTGGTGGTAGGTCTCTGTTGGCGGAGACCGTCGTTTATGTAGGTGTATGCCAACCCCGAACAGGTGTCCGCCTTGTGGCGGTGAGACTCAATAGCCGTGGCTTGGTCACCCACGGTAAAGCTAAGAAGAACCTACCCGGCAGGCCTGAGGTGGCGGTTTCAGAAGTAACTCCGTGTACGGTCGGAGATGAAAGTGGAAAATGAAGAATTAAAGGCTATTGTAGAATCGGATCCATCACAAAGCACTTCAGAGATAGCTGCAGGCTTCGAGGTAAGTGACAAAACTGTATTAATCCACTTGAAGCAAATCGGGAAAGTAAAAAAAACTTGAACGATGGGTACTTTATGAATTGAGTGAATCGAACTTGCAAATACGCGTCGACTGCTGCTGCTGTGTTACTTTGCGCAACCGATGCAATAATGAAAGGATTTTAAATCGAATCATTACTTGTGATGAAAAGTGGATACTATACGATAATTTTTTAGCGCTCGTCGCAATGGCTGGACCCTGGAGACCCAGCCAAATCTTGCCCTAAACGAAAGTTGACTCAGAAAAAGTTACTTGTGTTTGGTGGACTAGCTCCGGTGTCGTTCACTACAGCTGTCTAAAATCTAGCCAAACGACTACGGCAGATATCTATTGCCAGCAACTGCAAACTATCAAGGAAGATCTAGCTGCTAAACAACCGAGATTGGTCAATCGCTCTAGACCACTGTTATTTCACGACAACGCAACACCACACACTGCACAACAAACAACCACTAAGTTAGATGAGCTACAATTGGAATGTCTGCGAGATCCACCGTACTCCCTGGACCTTGCCCCAACAGATTACAATCTTTTCCGGAATTTGAACAACTTCTTACAAGAAAAAAGTTCAACTCTGATGCGGCAGGCCAAACCGCCTTCAAAGAGTTTATTGATTCTCGCCCCCTATGGCTTTTTTAGTTAAGGGCTCAATGAACTACCTATGAGACGGCAAAATGGTGCATGGATAACAACGATGCATACTTTTGTTAAATTAAATATATTTTACAAAAAAAAAAAATTATATTCCTCCCGTACAAAACGCCGATTTCATATGTAAGGACCTAATATTTGTTATATTTCTGTATATATAATAAATGAGCATTATTATAAGAGTAGCGCTCATCGATCAATCAAACAGTTCATTGTTAAGATCCGCGGAGCTGTTGTTGAACCAATTTAATCAATTATCAATAGTGTCATTGACAATGTCAATATTTCTTTACATTGTCTATAGGCTAGAACTTCCATTTACTATTTAGTTATTTCCCAAAACCCCTCATCCGTCAAAGTCAATAATACAATTTATATAATTTAGCGGTAATGAGATCGCTGCCACAGATCTTCTAGCTACGACCGCAGCAAATATTTCTGATAAAGAGTAGTGTGAAAATATTACTTTGTTCAGGTTTGTAACTATTGAAGCTATTGCAATAACGATTCTTAAAATTTGTCTCAAGGCAACGAGCATAATGTGCCACTGTGTATATCATATTAACTATCACCACATTGTTAAGGGCGAGGGGTTAACAAATCATTAGATACATTTATCTAATGATTTGTTAACCCCTCGCTCATTAGTTGCTTAAATAATAGAAAAAATTCGGAACTTGCGATTGTTTTTAGAAATTTAAAAAGTACACATATAGCTTACTTGTTCAACAAGTTATATAAAGATTAGAGCATAGCTTGAAAAGTAAAATTATATATAGATATCACAATAGAGACGAGTTTTTTGTATGAACTTTATAATATAACTGTTTTAATTTTTTGATCAGGCGCTTACTTTGTGACTTGTTGGTTCGGATCCGGAACTAAGTTGGGAAAAGTTGGGATAGTAGGTACATTTTGTTGCAGTTTTAGTTCTAAATATTTTCGTATCAAGGTCTACTAAGGCAATGCTTAAATTAAAAAATAGCTCTGAACATTTTCAATAGTGTAATGTCTATGATCAATATTATCCGATATACACCCATTGATGTATTTTTTATATTTGGCTTATTTGGATGACATGGTTGTCGACTATTATCTTAGAACATTTACGATGTGTATATCCATTAATTATATTAGCTACACCATCTTATATGAAATGTGTATACTACAATAGATTTCTTCATAAACCACAGCAGCTTTTAAAAACTACTATGCAACCAAATTGTCTACCTTACAGATTTACCATAAATTGTAAGGAATCCACATGCTCAGTCTTCTCGGTTCCTAGTTTTATTGAAGCCAGCTACCGTACTTTCTGTTACTTGCATATCGCAGTTAAATTTATGTGAAAAAGTTAGAAGATGTACTGCTCGGAACATCAGAGTTCCCTGATAAGCGATATTTGATACTTAAATTCAGAGATTGTTGTAGAAAACTATTTAAGGCGTTTATTAAGGAATTTCCGTTGAAGTTAAAGATGAGCGGTACATAGATCTAGTAGGATGAATATCACAGTGTGCCGGAACTTCTCATTGTTATTTGGTATTAAAGTATTAAGGATCTTTGACAAAAGATATGTAAAATAATTAAGGTGTTCCTGGTACATTAGATAACGTATTATTTCACAGACAGATCTGTTTTATTTGAAGAAACAAAGAGAGGGGCAAAACTTTCATCTAATGGAAAGCGATAGGCCTGCCTTAAATATTGTTTTAGTTGGTACTTATCTGTACCTCATTATGCTCGTCGTGAGACGCGAGATGCTAAAGATTTAATGTAATTACTGGTTTAGGGAGTTCCTTACACCAGTAATTTCACTTGCTACGATGCCATTTAAACAGGAACACAGTGTTGTTTGCATATAATATTTGGCCGCAAAAATAGCAGCTACGGCAGTACCTACCTAGACAGTATCCGGCGCAGTAGACTTACAAGTAAAACTACTATTAAAATAAAAAGTACGGTTATTTCTTCTGATGAATGGCTTTGTTAATGAAGAAGTTTCTATAGGCGAAGTGTAAAAATGAGTAAAACAATATTTTAGATCAAAATACGGCTGAGTATTGTACAACAAAACCGGCGCGGAAGCTACTAAAATAACACGTCGAAATTCGTATAAAAGACAATACGGACTTTCAGCAAAATACCGGTATAATTTTGACATTACCAGCGAAAAGACCAAATAACCGACTCCCGCATTTTCAGCGAAATAATTAGGGCAGCTTTGTATTGTACACCGTTTATATTCATCATAATATTATTTAACGCGGAGCGAGAACATGTTCAAATCTTTGTCTTCACCACTTTAGCAGCATTATTCAAACGAAATCTATCATTCGTATATCTTGGCTTGCTTTATCACATGGAGTCTAAAGGAGGCTTCTGGTTCAATTCTGACTCCACAAGTACAGTTTGCTTGGTGATAGAGATCATACGAACCTGCCTAACTTGTATATGTTCGTCCATAGCAGCTGCGTTCTTCTTCTCAATGTAAGAGTCGTGAGGTTCTGGATGAGGATGCAAATTTCTTTTTGCCTCCAGGAAAAGACATGAAAGCAGTGGCAGAAGTTAATCTACATTGTTTCCGTTTTAAAAACAATATTTTTTTTATCTAGAACTATATCTTTAGTTTCCGTGGATATTTCATATACAGATTTTAAAAATACAAAGTAAACTTAGTCCCCGTACAAATATTTATACGCACAGAATGCAGGACAAACAAATATTTGTTTTGCTGTGCGTCAGCTGTGCAATCGATCGCAAAGTTTGCGAGAATACTTTTGCTACTGTAATATTTCAGGCGCCTACGTTTCCCTGTCGTCCTGAATGCAAACGATCTGAAGAAAATCGTTTTTTCATGATACGTTATCAGCATAATATCAAATAGTTTGACGTTGATGTTATTTTTATTATCTCAACTTAACTCTCTTCCAGTTACTAAGCTAAGTCTAACCTAACTATTTATTAAAGCCTACAGGAATGAGATTTTTAAAACTGATTACTTCTTTCTATTTTTCAACTTGTTCCTATTATGATAACTTAGATTTGTAAAAATGAAATCCAGCCTAGAATGTTATAAAACAAAATATGGGTTTTCTAATCATTAATTTAATTTGTAAGACGGTACTTCCAAATTCTTTAGATCGAAGGAAGAATTGACTGTTGATAAGAGTTATTGGTTCAATACACCAAAGTTTAGTTTTGAAGTTCCAAGTCTTGGGTATATGGCGTGCAAACGCATAATTTCTAGAATATGAGTATCACTACAGGTCAGTTCTCGAAACTGAACGAGATTCGCTGAAACCGAATAAAGTTAAACTGTTACTGAACCTTGCGAACACGCCGGGAGAAAGTTTAGAACTGGTTTACTGGCAATATAACTTCTTAAGTAATTATTTTATACTATCTGGATGTCTGAGATACTGCTAGTAATATTATTATAATTTACTTAAAATTTATACGCTATATTAAAAAATAATAGTGTTTGGCGTTAATTTTACAAATTTGATATAAACTGTATTTATTTTAGTTACTGTACTAGTATATTTTAAACATACTATGTTGTTCATATTTCTTATATAAATCATTATTATAGTTTTAGCTTATTGTTGTTGACTACGAAAATAGAATTACTTAATAAGGTAACTTTCCAACTAATTTCTTTGTTCAGGTTAAGGTTATTTAAGTGGTTTACAATCAAAGATATATGACGATGATTATATATAGGTTCGTGAATTGTTAATATTAGTTAAACAATTTACTGGAACCAAATATATATAAGGAGGTTGTAACTCTTTTTTCCCAGAATAGAGTAGTTTTGTTAATATTCACAAAACGTTACATTATTTTCCATAAACATTCGCATGCTTCGCAGTAAGTGGAATGTGCGCTCTCTATTTTGCTATGATCTGTATTTTGTTACCAGATTTTTGCAAATAAACTTATTTGATTTGAGGACTCTGGGCTATTTTACTATAAAGAGAATCCATCACGCCAGCCAAGCTCCGGTTGGAGAATGGATGTTCAAACGGATTATTACTCATTCAATGTGTAACCGCTTTTTATCCATTCTAAATGAAAAGAGAGCCGTTGTTATTTTTTAATTTAGAAGGGATGAAATTTTATTCGTAGCCAGGTTATAAAAGGGAGGAAAAAAATATGTTTCGTTTCCCTAGATACATTTGAAGTACGGACGTTCAGGTTAAACAAACCGTGAATGTGAAAAGATCAATCCATCGCTTCCTGTTGCGAGTTTCGAGAAAATTGCTCAATTTACTTCACGAGTAACTCTCGACTCCACTCTCTTACTTCTTTTATTATAAGGAGAATAAGAAAGAAATCTTGTCAAAGATCATAGAAATATATTTTACTTTAAAAAAGACACTCTTTGAAGGAATCATCTTTAGCACAAATGAAAAATTTTAATATGAGAGGTTGGAAATCGAAGATCGTCAAGGCGCCACCGCGGCTCGTAATTCAACCGCGAAACAGTACCGAGTAAATATTACTGCATTCTGGTTTAAAGGACTTTGTAGCTATTAAAATTACCTGAGGTAACAAGACATTGGACAATGCGACGGACGCAACATGGTGCCGTATATATTATCTTAACAAACGTCGCGTTGTTATGGACAGACGTATCATTTATCATCAAGTGAAAGGCTCACTCGCCTTGGATAAAAAATAATACCACATACAGGAGATAGTTTAAAAGTTATAGTAATGTTTCAACATTACTATCATTTTTTTTTACCAAAATTATTACATTGTTTTTTATGTTATTCTAGATGCAGATCTTTTGAAGTACGATTGAAAGATAAAGAAATATAAATTGGAGTACTTAAAATAACATTTTAGTAGTGATAGATATTATTCCATTTAATATAATTTTTTTGGTTGTTTATTATTACAATATCTGGATTCATCTGTCCATATACGGGTCCATAAACGGCAGTAGTGGACACGCTGCGAAGCATAGCACAAGGAGTAGATAAAGGATAAGGAAAGTAAATAGAAAGTTTTATCTCATTCTCTAGCTTAAACTTTTTAAAAAGATTTATAGTTATCACTTTTTCCTTTTAAAAAAAATCACGTAGATGACTGCCGATCGTCCACTGTGCCTCTCAAGCTTAACTTTTTAACACGCACTACCACTTTGTGGAATCTGTTGTTTCAAAAATTTCCAAATCAATACGACATGGGGACTTCGGCAAAAAGCGTATTAACCTTAAAGGTCGACAATGCAACAGCGACTACTCTGGTGTTTCGATTGTCCATGGGTTTCAGTGATCACTTTCCACCAGGTGAACTGTTCGCTCATTTGCTCACCCTTCCTATAAAATAAATAATTAATAACACAGTCAAACGCAGATTTCTTTTAAAATTCATACAAAAAGTATTGTGTAGTTTCATTATTGCAACCTTTGAATGTAAATAATTGTAACATAGCCACCAAACTCGTAATGTTATGATATAATAGCTTATTGTTACATTTATATCATGTTTTACGTTTATTCTGTTACTAAATGTAACACACTTCACCGTTACCATGTTTCAATCAAAATCAAAATACATTACCGGTAATAATACGATTCACTAGCTGCTGTCAAAACATGTCCGATCGTATTTACTGTAGTAACAGCCCACGTATCTTGTTCGTTATCGTAATGTTTTGTTTATTTCCTGTAATAAAAACATTTTTTTTTTCTAAAATTAAACCTCAAAGAAACCAGTTTTAATATACACCAAAGAAGTTCTCAATTCCTATATCGTTTGTTCCTTGTATGAAGCATGTAATTCAAAATGATTCAGAAAGTGTATATACACGAATACGTATACTGTATTAAGTAAATAAACATCCCACTAAATGTGCCCACAGCTGGGACCTAGTGTTTTTTGCCTCAATAAGTATTAAGAGCATTTGTCTTACAGCTGTTATTGGTAATATAACGATTTCTTCACAATGGTTTCCTTCAAGATAAGCTTAAAGTGATAGAGGAGCGAAATTGCACCTTCTCGAAAGCTTGCAAAGTAATTCGCACTATATCATAATAAGTGTACATATACACGAGTTAAACTAAAGAAAAAAAATTAGATACTACTGATGACAAAACTATGAACTAATGGATCCTCGTATATCATCAGGTGCCCTCTTCAAATTGAAGTTTGGCGATCAAATTGAGAAAACCAATTCGAACCTCAGCTAGTCTTTATATACACTATATATACACAGAGATGACTTGACTCATCACGAGATCTCCGAAATTGTAAGACGCAAACACGCAAAATTTTGTAAAGATACTGCTACTGTTATTTAAAAGTCGGCTAAAAATCGATTTTTCCGAATTTTATCTCCAAAGGGAGTTGAGGCTTTTAATAACGAGAAAGGGCCTCGAGGATCTCCGGGTTGACGCCGGACGAGAATATTTTTGACAATGTCAATTCCAATTGTATGTTACGGCTAACAAAGCGGCAGGGGAACAGCTAGTGTATATATACAATGAGTTTTTCGTATTAAAAAGGTTTTTAATAGACAGTAAACAGAAAAGGTATTCATAGACAATGAGTGAGGCAGAATATTCGCTATAATAGAGCTGTCAATATGAGAGCTATCTCATATTGACAGCTGGAACAGCGATGATGTTATAACAGCGGATTTACAATACTGGTGGTAATTTTCAGTTACCGGAGACCGTCTAGGTAAGTACCACCGCAGCGCATATTGCAGCCAACAAACAGCATTGTGGAAACATTACTGTGTTCCGATTTGAAGGGCGTTGTAGCTCACTAGCTAATTTCACTAAATTACTAGGGAAAACGAGACTCAACATTTTATGTCTGAAGGCGACGGGCGCAATTTGATTCTGTGTATAATATCCTAACTAGCGCCGCGTTCTTATGGGCCGCCGTATCACTTACTATCAGGTGAACGTTGCGCCAGTCACCACTTAGTATAAAAAAGTTAGAATATTAGCTTGTCAGGTGGATTCGAAAAACCATCAACTAAACTCTATACGTTGCTCCTGTATTAGAACTAGGGAGCGTCGTATCGTGGCAAGCTACAGAGGCAGTTAAAAAACAAGAAAACAGTCCTGTTGTATCCTATTTACTTGGGGTTTAAGTTAAGTGTTGCAGATGGCAATATTTCCGGGGGGAGAGAGTGACAATTTATTTCTCTCCTCATTTCGTAACTGTGCAGTATTTCAAAGGTTTAGGCGGAACAAAAGCAAGGACAAGTTTATTTATGTTGCACTCCAATTAATTATGTGATGTTGAGCTGTTAGAAAGTATACTATTTATTTTACTTAATTAGCACAATAAGAAAAGAAAACGCTTGGGTAGTTATCACACAACTTAGTTATTTATTACTGTAATATATAAGGGCATCCAGCTATGAACTGCTGTGGGCTGTTGATAATGATAATTAAGGTTTTTATACCCAAATCGTGCGACATACAAGGATATATCACATTGGAACTTTTTAAATGCTTGCTATATATATAGTTTTTTTTCTTTATTTTTTAGGAACTTTCCTAGAGGTCCTTATATTTTTAAACTCTTGTAAGTTAAAGTATTATCCTGTCTTTAAACTGTTTAATATTTATATACTCTTATAGAAGAATATCTTTCAAATGTTATATTAAATATTTTCTAGATCTAAGTATATTTATGCTTATGGTATAACTTATTAAAAAAAAACTATCATAGCTCGGTCATCATAATAGATTATGTAAATCATACGGTGTTAAGTGATATTATGTAACCGCAATATAAAAAAAAAAACACCAATCACATTTGATGATGAACGTCCTCTTTTCTGCATGAATGTAAGTAGCCTAGATATGAATACAGTTCTGCTTCTTCGGTATTATTCTTGACAGAGTGGTCGTGGTCATCACTTCAGAGGTTGTTGGTAAGCTTAATACAGGCATTATTATTCTAAATTTAATAATCAGCTACCAGCTGTTCTCCTATTTTGTTATTAACATGGAGTAGAGCTTGACTACTATCCTATCTGATGGTACACGGTGACGTTGTCTTTGAAGATAAAGAGTACTTTTTAGAAGGAGCCTATTACCTCTCCTCTTGAAAATTCCCAAATCGTACTAGGCGGAAACGGTATTAATCTATAGCTGCTCTTCCTTCAGTTGCAGTGATTTCATGATATAATTATTTTTATTATTGAGCGTGTTGTATTTACAATATGACTACTAGCAGGTTAAGTAAACTCTTTAAGTAGCTCAAGCAAGGTAAGAGGTTAGTTTATGGGACACAGAGGCAGTAATTAGTAAAGCCTTATATATGAAATGAGGCTGAAGTATGTAATCTACATGTACAATATGTTACTTTACGCGAAATTAATAATACTGTAGTGTACTAGTTGGGAACTACCCTTTAAGTTTTCGAGACGAGTCTCTAAAGTATAGTTAAGTTTTGTATTGTTATATTAAATACTAGCTGTTCTTCGCCCGCTTCGCTGCCCGTAATATAGAACTAGATCTACCGGTGGTAGGTCTAGATAGATACCACCGCTGTGCCTCTTTCTACCGTCAATCAACACTGTGCTCCGGTTTGAAGGGCACTGTAGCTTTTATTATTTCTGGAGTAATGAGATAACATGTCCCGTCTCGGGCGACGAGTGCAATATGGTGCAGTATATATCATCCAAACTGTCGGCACATTGTTATGGGCGTGTGTATCACTTACCATCAGGTAAGGAACATTCTGCTCGTCACGTCGCTTAATCAAATAAAAAAAAAATATTTATACTTGAAATTTGTCAGAAATATTCACGCTTAGCGGCGTCCCGTTGCCTCCCTGGCTCCTCCTTCACGGCATTAACACCTCTGCATATCTCTTTAGGTAAGAATTTTTTTTAAATCTCCTTAGCTGATACTTAAATTGTAGAAGCAGTATCTCTACCAAATTTTGAGTGTTTAAGTGTAATAGTTTCAGAGATCTCGTGTCGAGTCGACGAACCTATCGATATCTCTTGCACGTATCTTATATAGATTATTCTATCGATTTCGAAATCGACTATAGTCTGCATTTTAAATACGTTTGATATCAATATTTCCTTTAACTGTTCAAAGTCTATTGCGAAATTCGATTCGATTGTTTCCTACTAACACGCATATAGAAGCGAGATAAACTGCGCCTATGAATCTTCTATATATATATAAAACATTTATATATACCAAACATAGTAAATGATAGAGTTCATAACTATAAACTTCAGGTGCTTCTAAATGTAGCAGCTAGTCAGGAAAAGTAGTAGACACTACCTTCTCGTATTATAAAAATATTATTCTTTATACTAATCTTAATTTAAATTATTAAAATAAACTGTTTCTGACATAACTTTGAGTTTTAAGTTAGCAAGAAATTGGTTTCGTCTCATACGCTTATGATCATTTCCTTGAACACTTTGTTGGCGAATGTTTACTTAAAGCGTTTTGTGCGAAGTTTTATTTTGTTCATTTTCTTTTAGATCGTATCAAGTATATAGTGCTTTGTTCACTTGGTTGGGTTAGCTAAGAACTAAAGTAATTAAACGAATTGAAATTTATAATTTGTTATTAGTACCGACTCTTGAAACGATGATGAAAACAAAAAGGCTAAAGAATCTAATAGCCTTTCGGCTTGTTCCTATACTGTCTCTGTCAGTTCGCTGAAAGTTTCTTTTTTGGTGCTGTTCATAGAAAATTTAAGTTTATCAAGTAAATTTTAGATAAAAAAAAGTGCTACAGTATGTATTTTTTAAGTGTAAAATAACACGAAATCTAATTGTAACTCATCAAAATGAGTTGCCGTCACAACCTTGCAATATCCATGATCCATTTTCCATTAATTTCGTCGGGCACACGTTCCCAATAAATGACATGAACCAATCAGACGAAATTGAGCGGGCCTCGTGTATGTTCAATGAGTTATCGGAAAAAAAAACTCTTAGGTTTCCGTCCGTATCCGCTACACGGGAGTAAAACATTAACCACATTGATGATTGAGCGAGTTGAAGTCCTTGCGCGTATTACGACAGGGAAAAAAATATTTTTTTTTCAGTCATCTCTCTCCTAAGCTATCACCCATATAGTGGATAATAAATTTTACACAGTTCTATTAAAAAAATTAATGTTGTCTATGAATGATACTAAACACTAACCTAAATGATTTTTTTTAGATATTTGTATCATAATGATTAAGGTAAGATTATTTTTAATAAATTTAATGCCATCCCCTTGTCAGATAGTAATGATAAAATCGTTAATCCATTTCAAAGTAATCAAACTTAGATTAGTTATTTTAAATTTATCAGTACTTTCATTATTTTCAGGGCAAGTATTTAAAAAGCAATTCTACATGTACCATGTTTATATTGAATTACTTATTGATTAAGTTTGAAGAGTTCCCTGTTTTTTACTTAATTCCAACATTTCAATGTAAGGAAAACTCGTTCTTTGTAATGTTGCAAAACATTTATCATAAACAAAGTTCAATTATAAATATTATACTATAATTGTACATTTAGTTGGGGTTTCGTGCGGAATTAATGTGTGAAAGTTTGATAGTGAGCTAACCACTCGGGAACTCCCACTTGCACTCTGTTCGCGGACTTCGGTAACAGTTTGACTGCGGTCGGTTTCTACAACACTCGTTCAGTCTTGATAAAGGAGATGCAAAGGATGTTTTAAATCTATTGCGAAATGTAGTATATAGTTTATTACTTAATTATAAATAAATTTTGTAAAATCGTTAGCTATTACATACTAATCATAGTCATAAAATTATAACGGATGTCAAGCGGGAGTACTTACTGCATTACGTAGAGATCTCAACCAATATCACTCTTACCTAAATATCAAGTATTAAATAATAACGTCCCTTAAAAAACTATACAAAATTACTTAGACTCTAAAATTGTTTAAAAAAAATTAAGTTATTATGTATCTCCTATCAATATAAACTTTAATAATACGGTCGCCTAACTATTTCTATGGTGTTAAGTAATAGTTATTAATTGGATATACATTTTAATACTTGAAATATATAATATCGCTATAATTATCTTACTTATTATTCGTTGCAGTATTTAAGCGTGACTACTTTCATCATCATCACTATTTCCGCCGGACGCTATCTACTGTGAAAAATTACCTAATTTACCGACTTATCAACTTACACGTAGAAAAAATATTACCTTTAAATATTTTGAAAGTAATATATTTATTCAGTTTTTAATTGATTAATGAAGGACTCGAAAGATTTCTAGTTCGATTCCCACTGATCTTAAACTTCCGGTTTAGGAAAATATTGTAGGACATCGCTATGATCTTAAGAGCAACATCTTTCAAGGGATGTTCCGCCATACGTTTTTTGGTAGGCATGATAGAATAAATTCGACTTAGTTTTGGTGTGATAAAGCTTTAGTCCCAGCTGTGGGAAATTCGAGAAGGATATGATAGAAGAATGATATCTATGGATTTACTTACTTTAGCATGTGTTAAATTAAGTTTAGTACCTTTACATTTTAGCACATCAAACATTCTATTTTGTTACTAGTTTAGAATATAAAGCGCAAGGAGAACCGGATGCACAGGTGTTGCTACAGTTTCACGGGTTGTTTCACGCGTTATTCAGCGAAACAATTCTCCTTACTGTATATTTATTTAACTTTTTCAGTCTACGAAAGAACGTTTCATTCATTTTAAATTCACTAAATCCCATATATTTAAAAATTGTCTCGTAGGTTCATTCGTGGTAGGTCTCTATTGTCGGAAGCCTAGGTAGGTGCCACTGCAGCTCCTATTTCTGCCATCAAACATAATTGTGCAAACATTACTTTGTTCCGGTTTGAAGGGAGCTGTAGCTAGACTACTACTAGAGGATAGTACAATGTAGTACAGCATGTACTCATCCTAACTAGCGCCGCCTTGTTATAGGTAGGGGCACTTGCTATCAGATGAACGTCTAGACTTCATCTCTGCACCAATTAAATAAAAATTCGGAATTTGTTGGCAAAACATCATCGCTGTGTTCCGGCTGCAGTGCCTAAGCATTACCTATGCAACTTAAATCCCTGGGTCGATTCCGAAACTGCATGTGATGAAGTTTGAATGGTAGAAGACTTGTTTTAACCAGTTTTTTTTATCTATCAGCTTTACATTGCAAATCTGTAGCGTTGTTGTGTTTCGATTGTTTATGTTATAGGCGAGTTTGCTCCGGAGTCTGCGGGATCTGTATCATTGAATGTCATTCAGGTCAAACTTTAATCCATTGGCCTGAGATTAAAATCACAATAAAGGGATAGGAAGTAATAGCCGCCGACTGACGACTGCTGAGTTGCAATAAACCTATTTCCCAGATGACATTTCATATTCATACCATCCAGTTGATTAATATAAGTAATATACTACAGAGTAGACAGTAAATCTGCTCATTGCTTTTTATAGACGAATAAATTTTTATCACTTCCGTTTGGGACAAAAATTATGTTAGTGAAAGCATAAAATGCATATTAAATGTTTCCTTATGTAATTCGCAGAGTACATACCCTACATTTAAGAAGGGATGTTTTTCAAATTGCTACAACTACATTGCGTAAAGTTTCTGCTTTCATTTCCGGAAAATTTATGCGGAGTATAAATTATAAAAAGTAAAGATTAAATAATAATTGAATTTAGTTTGGGGCTACTTATCAACAGTGCAGTATTTTATTGGTGATAGACTACCGGAAACGTACGGTTGCTTGGCTGCTGCACCTATATCTGCCGATGATCAGTACAGTGCAATATAATTCCGGTTTGCAGGGCGTTGTACCTAATAAATTTACTATGGTGGCGAGGCTTAACATCTTCTGTCGAAGCTATACGAATGAAATGAAATGAAAATTTATTTCAGCAAATTTTATAGTAATACAAATATATTTGTATTTAGTAGTAACTAGTTAGAAACAATGTCCTTTATATTGGTTTTAACATCTGGATTCCTCACTAGGCGATGCCTGTATCTAGAAAAACCAGGACACAAAGCTTCCTGTAATATTTTTATAAAATAAATAAAAATAATAATTACAATATGTATATATAAAAGATTTACACCCGTGAAACTCTTCCCGATATCTCTGGAAGTATAAAGCCGACTCGAAATGTGATAGAAATATTCCCTTTACAAAAAAAAATAGATTTTACGAATTATACAAAATGTTACCCCCAAAACGTGTTGCGAAGGTAATCATAACAAGAAGGAGTCCAAAGAGCAGCGGGATGCCGCAGGGCGAGAATATTGATGAAAAATTTCGAACCTATTTCTATGTTACGAACATCAAAGCGGATGAGAAACAGCTACTAACTAATATACAGAATAACTAATAGATTTTTTTTTATTTAACTAAAAAACGATAATTGTTACGCCTTCCCCGTAACAACGTGGCGCTAGTTAGGATGATATACACAGCGCAACAATGTGCTCATCACTTTGAGACTTAAGATATCAAGTCTAGTTACTCCAGTAATTTCGAACTAGCTACAACGCTCTTCAAATAGGAACACAGTAATGTCGGGTGACTATTCTTTCATGAAAGTACTTGCTGCGGTAGTAACTAGCTAGACGGTTTCGGGCAACAAAGAAAGAACTACCAATAACGAAAGAAATAGATGTAGAAGAATAAAGAAAGAACTCCCTATACCAAAATAAAAACCAATACATCAGTTGAGGGTTATTATTACATTATACCAACAAATTACATCTAATTGGGATTTTAGAGTTTCTATCTACTTCATCTTCTTTCCGTGCTTATTTAAGCAATATTCTTATTTGTGGGTGTAATAATCAAGGGCAACAATCTAATTACTAGTTATATAACAAAAATGCATTCATTTTAAACATTTAGATCAGACCACAGAAGTAAAAAAGTTTCATTTACGTTCCTTAATTGCGAATATTTTTTTTAGGGTGAAAAAACGTTTAACAGAGGACTTCCCAAGGGTTTAAATTGAAAAGAATTCTATGAATTTATTAAATAGATGCGTGTACGTAAACAGAAGAAGCTGTTTCCCACAAGGTGTTGCGTTTCCGCGAAAGCTGCTATTCTCGGGACAAACCGGTTTCCATATGTCATTTTCCGTTTTTGTAGATTACTTTTAATGGTGTTAAGTCTGACCTGATAATTCAAACTGACGTCTAATAGAAACTACATAACCTATAATAACAGGAAACTTCTTTGAGGTTCAGTTTGCCCGGTGACTTTGTATATATATATATATATATATACATATATATATATAAACAGTCACCGGGCAAACTGAACCTTAAAGAAGTTTCCTGTTATTGTAGGTTATATAGTTATATATATACATACCTAGTGATGTTTAAAAATTTATTTCACTATAAATAGACAACAAAAATGTCTTATTTTTTATAATTCTTATTCAATACACTTGAATGTGAAAACATTTAAACTATTATTAAATAATGTGTGTATTCCCCATTGCTGTTGCACTGTGTGCGACTAGAGAGGGTTCTAAATCAATTCAGTACAACCCTAAAGTGGAGGGAAAATTGCAAGCCGCTATATGTGTTGTAGTGCATTATAATTTGTTAGTAACATTGTTTTTAGTATTATTAAATTTAATTACTGCTTTACACCAGAGATCGTCTAGGTAGGCTTTATTTCTTTTTAGAATAGCCAGTATTTATTCCATAGTATTTTCTTATCTTACCCTTCCAACACCGACATAGCTAGCGTGAAGAACGACATCATGGTTTTGATAAACTGAAAATAAACATTACAGGTACATACAATCAACACTTTACATACGAAACAGGAATTACCTCACCTTATTACTCTGACGCTTTTAAAGTTGGAAGAATTAGGAAGTGTAAGTAATGATTATGTTGTAATTAAAATTGCTATGACCGCAGCAGTAAGCTCTTTATACATATTGTATTGAACTAAAAGTTTTTAAGTTATGTCTATATGCGACTATTACACTAAATTTCCAGCGCAAGTGAGTGAGGTAAGAAATTACAATCACATTATTAAAGTGAAAAGAGTGCAAGGCTCATTCTTATTACAGTTATAATAAATTAAAATATTGAAGATTCTATTAATAGTTTAAACAAAATAACTTACCCATGTAAATGTTGGTAATGATAGTACAAGAGACCCAAAAATATATATCGGCATCCCCTGGCTAACGGCCATATTGAAGATCAATACGTTAGTTTTGTGGTTTTTATCATATAGATACCATTTCTCTGTGATAGCCAATTCCAGCTTCTCACACTGGAAGAATAATTTTAATTACAAGAGTAATTAAGGCTACTCTTCTGCTTTATTGATATCAGAAATGACAAGTGTCAGGTATTAAGATTTATTATACCTTTTTCATCATAATTAAAGTTATTATAATTTGAGCGGTTTTATAGCTAGCAAATACACTTTTGCCGAAACTTTGGCTAAAGTTATACATACAATGACTTACTTTTAAAAACTAGGATACCTTATCAGAAATACATTTAAAAAATGTCGCTAATAGCCTCAAATAGTATTATATTTTGAGGTGAAAAGAATAATAGCTGATGAAGTTATTAAGGTCCAAAATCCTCATTCTTTAGCCATTTCATTTAATACCCACTTCAGAACATAGGCCTCCTCCAATGATATGCAGATCAATTTATGATCTCCACTATTGGAGCACCTTGCTCCTCCTCTGACCATGTATATTATGCCAGATAATCTTTACGTTAGTGTCTCATGACTTAAAATACTAATAGAATTTAACTTGTACAAACTAACCTCATTCTCCACTTGTTGTCCCAATAAACAAAATATTAAAACTACTGAAATAATGATTAATTCGTGTATAACATATTTCATTGTGTCCAGTGAAACTTTAGTCTGGAAATTAAGTTAAAAAGGTTTGATTACTTTATCAAGTAATTATATCGATGTAGCTTACATTAGACTTCGACAGTTTCATAACAGGAAAGTTTCTTATTAGAGTTCTACCAAAATTAACAAATCTATACTGAATCTAATAAGCTTCATGAAATTAGCTGTAATATTTAATTATTATAATAACTACATTTAGTTTTGTTTTTTAGTAGTTACTTTTTTTGATAAAGTTTAATATTTAACAGCGCAAAAAATTCACAATATTTATTATAGACTACAGAAAATTGTTTAAGAATGAAAACTATCAAAATAATCTCGTATTCACGTAAATAACATACCTTGATCTTTTTGAATTATGTGCTAGGGAATACCGATTGTTTTTACCAAAATATTGAAAGAATATATTAAAAAAATGATTAACTATGTGGTAGTAACTTACAGCAACGGCTATTTTAACTGAGCACATACAGACAAGTATTGTGGCGACAAGTATCAAAACCAAATAGAATGGCTGACATATTACGTTGAGGCGGTTAGATAACCTGAAATGATAGATTATCGAAAGAAATTTATATAATATTTATTTATAAGTATATATATATGCAGTATATATAATTTTTTTAAATAGATAATGACTTTTGATATTTTTAGCATATAGATCAAGAACCCTTGTGTATATAAACAAACTTGTACACCTCACCTTTTAATTTTGATGTAATGTTTTATACATTGAGATAAGATATCTGTGCAGCAGTATTGCCAATTTTTCTTGTCATCTCCCTTCAATTGATGCGACAACTCGTTCAGATTTTGCAGGACAAATGTTATAATTCGCAAGTGACGAATCGTTTGACCGACCAGAAGCAATATTGTTGTTTGCAGCCCAGGGTAAACTTAAATGAACAGAGACGCTTTCACCATTGTACAATTACTACGACTTACAACGACGAGTAGCTATTTTTATTTTATAGTCTTAAGACTGTAAGTGGAACCTTCTTCAGATTTCATCTGTTTTATCTTATATAAATAACTTTTAATATCCTTTTACAATACCAGCTGTTCGCTCCCCGTTTTGCTGGACATAATATAAAATTTAACTTGAAATGTTTCTGAAATATTCCTTGACAGCAACCGCAACCGCAAATTCCTTTCTATAGAAACCATTACTACAGCAACCGCATGCATAATACGAAATAAATGTGTTTATCAAATTTATTTAGAACTAAAATGACAAAGGATCTATATTATTAAAAAATTAATAGTCTATAACCATCTACCAATCATTCCACGTGGTTCACTAGTTCTTACATGATTCGCGAAGAAACATAATCCATTTTCATTATATGTATAATATATAGATTACATATATTTATTTGATTTATGGAAACCATTACCGCCACAGTTAACATGGAAGTGCTTGGTTTTAATTCAGAAGCATTAACTTCCTGAATGAATTACGCTGGAATATCTACAGCTTCATAGTCACTTAACGGATAAAAATCTGAATTAATGAATTGTTTATTGTATATCAATGATTTACTCACTTATAGAAGCTAAATAACCAGCATAAGTGTGAAATATAAACGAAGCCACGTAAACTTTGAAGTTTTTTAAACTCCACGGAAACCACATGTCAAAGGCTGTAACAAAGTTTACATTAATATCTAGCATACAAGCATTGTTAATAATGATAGATAACGGAAATATTTAATGATCATTATCAGCCGATAAACGGCTACTGTTACACGTAGGGGAGAAATTAATAATTTAAACAATTTTTTTTAATTAGTTTTTAAGATGACACCAAATTTGATACAAAATTTTCTAATTAAATAAAAACAATTCCAATCTCTCCATGAAAGTTAAACTAAAGCGGAAATTACTATAGAAAAAAATACTTGCCTAATAAACGTAATGATTTATCATTCAGTGCTATCATCTGATAAATCGGGCTGCTCACATAAAGCGTCACACACAACACTACAAAAGCTACGTAACTCTTCAATAGTATTCTTGTAAAATTAAATAAATTCATGTGTGAATTAATTACAAGATCCTTTAAATCCTTTAATTTGCCTACGTTATCATTTCTCAAGACGTGTTTAACTAAAGGCATATCCACGACGCAATCTCTAAACGCCATCTCATTAAGAAACATCCGAAATTTATTTCTGAAAACCAAGCAAATGCCCATCGATTGAAACATGATCACTCCAGTAGTCCAAATGCAAGCGCCTTGGATGAACAAAGGTGGATTTGAGAAGTTACTAATCACAAATCCTGACAAGAATGTCAACGACAAAAATCCTATGAATAAATTGTAAATCTGGTACAACAACCATTTCCTGGACGGTGTGTCGGTTTTAGAGAAAAAACTAATACCAGCCACACTTAGAACATTATGAAATGTACGGAGCGTTTCCTCCATCCTGACGGATACTAGAAAGTCTTCTAAGGAAATAATACCTTCCCACATATAATATATCAAACTATGACCGTCGCAAGGAAAAGTATATAAAAAAATATTTATTAAGTATATCTTTATTTTGACGAGTTGTTCCTTTGATGGTAAGCGATGCGCCTGCTCGTGACAGCGTGGCGCTAATTAGGATATTGTACATAACACTACTGTGTTCGTCGGTTTGTAATATATTATTACATCTCATTACCCCAGTAATTTCATTAGCTACAGCACTCTTCAAACCGAAACATAGTTTGCAAACTACTGTTTGAGTGTAGAAATGGGAAGAGCTGTTATTCGTACCTACATCTCCCAAGTGGTTAAGGAAGCAACGATATTGAGAGATATCACATCGAACCGCTTGGACCTTCTGCTGACAACAGGTCCTATCAGATACAGCGTGGTAGTTTTGTCTCCACTTGGAACTTCCGATTACTTTATGGTGAAATCTATAGCGAACTATTCTCCACCTAACCACGACTCACAGGGGGTCAGAAGAATATGGCGTTACATGTCAGCGGATTGGGATGAAATACTCTTCTTATCCTTGGCGATGGGTTTGTTTCTCTTTTAAAGATCTGTCGCGATGCGCTGATGCTGTTACCGATGTGATGCGTTAAAGTCTAGAATATTTCCTATCTTATGTTGATGAAGCTGTACGTAGTAAAGCCCGACCAACTGCAAACACCGAATGCATAAAATCAGAAAAGCGTAAAAATCTAACTTTTTATGTCTTGAGTTGATGCTAAAATATACAGAGCTCTCGGTTCATCGATCAGGAAGCAGATTTTTGATCTTTTGTTAAATAGGTCGAAAAAATTTCTGCAGGTCTTCACTGCTTCTGCTGATCAAACCTAACGCTTTATTGGCAAATACAACAAAAGAGAAGGCTGAATTATTTGCCTCTGTTCTTGTTGACAACTCACGTTTATATACTAGTAACGCTACATCATCACAATTACCTGAATGTGACATTTCTATGCCTAAAATCAATATCCTGTAGAAATAGGTACCAAAAACTTTGTGCGGTCTGGACGTGGACAAAGCCAGAAGACCAGATGGATTACCAACTATTGTACTTGAATTTTGTGCACCTGAGTTGTTTTCCGTACTGACACGCCTGATGCGTCTCTTTTTGAGAGACTGGAATAGCCCCCAAATCTTGGAAGCTTGTGAACGTTCAGCTTGATCCTAAGAAAGATAGTCGCCTTAAGATATAAGATGTAAAATCTCGTTACTTCAGTAATTACACAAGCTGCAATCCGCTTAAAACTGGATCACAGTAATGTTTGAATATTAATGTTTTGCGACAGAAATAGGCGCTACGGTGGTACCTATCTGAACGTCGACTTCTAGTTTATACCACTCACTAATGGGCTAAGACCTTGAAGAAGAATAGAGAAGAAATAGCAGTCTCCCTAGATGTCTTTAATGCCTTTGGCACGCGTGCTTGATTAATAAGCTTCTAGCATACGACTTATTTCCTGTCCAGATTGATTGGGTTATTGATGTTCTTAACATTCCGAGTCAACGATCTTTTCCTGTGGTCGTCGAAGGGTGATCATCTGGCCCAATAATAACTAATGCTGATGTTATTTAGGGTCTGAACAGATAGCTCTTTCGGCAACTCTTTTTCTTGGGCGTCAATGACGGTTTTGTGCATCGACATCCTTGACAGCAGTGTCGACAGCACAGTTGTGGAGAAGTATCAATCTGTAGATTACAGACTTGTCAATATCAAGTACAGGCCCAAAGAAGGGGAGGAACTGCAATGATGAATGGAATCAGGACATACTAACTACCAATAATACGTAATTAGTTAATTTTAGATGATTTTATGGAATTATAATTTCATTCTGATTTCTGGCGTGGTCGCTTACTTGACAACTGAAATACTGATAGTTGCGTCACATGATTCATAAATTAGACGAGAAAAAGGATTTAAAGTATCCAAGAGCAGAGACATTGGATGCACAGTGGCCGTCTGCTTCATGAAACAATAACCTAGTAAATATCACAGGAAATCGATGGATACATTGGAGCAGATTTATAGCACTGGTAATTGATTAGGAAGAAGTTCAACAGTATAAATTAGATTAAAAAATGATCTTTTAAAGTTTTTTTTCACCTGTATAACATCCTAACGTACATCACGCTGTTATGAGCGAGCATATCACTTACTATCAAGTAAACATTTCGCTTATCTCATCTCTTCGTCCCAAAAAAGAAAACATCATGTTTAAATATAGTTACTTTATTTTCTTAATAGTGATTTAGGTATTAATCATAGTAAAACCAAAGTTACTGGAAGACTTTCCTAGCTATGATAAATAATGTTATCATACCAGTTACAAGGGAACAAGATTAATATTATTAGTTAAAGCACTATTGTTACCGAGTGTACCTCATTATAGGAATACTTATAATAAAAAGATACATAGAATAAAACTATGAGAATGTAACAACTGCTTCTTTATACCATAATGTCTTGAGTGACATCTCTTTGATATTTCAATAGTAAATTGATTTATTGAAATTACTAAAGAAAAAATTTTATTGCTTTGATTAAGGATTCAAATGCATTCACTCACAACCTGTGATTATTAACAATGTCCCACAATAAGGAAAAAAAATATGTTATCAACAAACATACATTCCTTTAAACAGTTAAGTTAGATTTAAATTATTAGATACTGCGAATATATATTAGAAAAAAGTGGGTAATATTTAAAAGGCTAAACTGTTATTTTTAATAATACTTGCCGACAGTCTTGATTGAATCACATTCTTAATCATCAAAATCACACTTTTCGGAGAGGAGACAGGTACGTTTTATTTTGGTGTTAATATAAGATTAATTTGTCAGAAACTTAACACTAAATACACAACAGTAAAAATTAAGTACTAGAACTTCAGAATATTATAAGTTTTACTAGTAGGTCTCTGTTGCCGGAGACCGTCTTAGGTAGATCCTATTTCTCCCCCCAAACAGTAATGTGCAAACGTTACTGTGTCCCGGATTGAACAGAGTTGTAGCTAGTGAAACTACTTCTATATATTTTGGACATCCTCTTCCTGAGAACAAGAAAAGAGTGGAATAACTTGCCCGTGTCGGTGTTCCCGTCCAAATACTACGTGGATATGTTCAAGAAGTGTGAATAGGCTATTACTAGGTTAGTGCGATTTACCACCACTGGTGCGATCGTGGCCATGCGGTAACCTTGTCGATTAAAAAAAAAAGAAATGACCATAGGTATGTATGCTCCGGTGTCACAAATTTCCTCTATCATTTATTTCTGTACATGTATTCCCGGTAACACGTAACACGACGAGAGAACCGTAGCTTATCAATACTTTTAAAATACGGTTTAAGCCCAGCGTATCGGGCTTACCTACCACTTTGCAGATTTATTGACTTGCCGTAAAAGCGTTTATGCAATTTATTGCTATATTTATTTTTAATATAAATTTACTGAGACAAAGGAAATCTATCAGATTTACTGCATCAACCCGAGCCAACCTCATCTGCTCGCGGTGCACCCTGCTAATCCACAAACGAGGCTCTTGCTTCCACTAACCCGTATTGAGGCAGCGTGGTGGGAAATGCACCAAATCCCTCTATATGAACCCCTATAAACTAAAGCCCCTAGCGCTAGCGTTTTGGCAGCGCAGGACCTATGTCCAGCAGAGGACGTTTATCGACTGATAATAATGAGCTCCACCTCCTCAACAGTAGTGTGCAAACATTACTGTGTTCCGGTTCGAACAATACTGCAGCTGGTAAGTTACTGAGATAACGATGCACACGTCTTGTCTTCAAACCGATAAAAACAGTATTGTGTTCATCATCCTAACATTCGCCAGGTTAGTATTATTTAGCATCAGGCGAATCTCTTCCCCATCTCATCCCTGAGAAGAAGAATTATACTTTATATTCAAAGAATTATACCATGATTATGATTAATATCACAGATACGGAGCATCTCTTCTTGTTAATCTCATCACGGACTTTCTCATAATTTAATAAAAACGGCAAATTCTTAGCTTATCAGGTTTTGTTATAACAAAAAAAAAAAAAACTTTGTCAAAGAGACTAAAGAATGGACCGAGAGGCTTTTTGAATTTTTCGACATTGATGAATAGAGGTTTTTCAATGAAATAGCGATAATGAAAGTGGATATCAGATAAAATGATACTGCAAACTGTACTTTGGTGGGAAAGTTAAGCAAAGTTCAACGTCACGTGTTTCTACTTAAGTTATTCTCTTATTAATAAGTGCTATAACTCAATATGGTAACGTGAAATATACGTAACCTTTGCAAAGGCTTTTTGCAAGAATTTTAGTGTTATTAAGAAAGCTTAGAAATTTTATTCGACAAAGCGATGGAACTAGTAAGATGTTCACCTGATGAATTTTAGGATTATATACACTACGTCACATTGCGCTCGTCGCCTTGAGACAAGGTCCTACGTCTCGTTACACCAATAGTAGCATTAGTTACAGCGCCCTTCAAACCGAACGACAGTAATGTTTGCACACTACTAATTGGCTGCAGAAATAGGCGCTTCGGTGATATCTAGACAGTCTCCAGTATCAAAGACCTAACACAAGTACCATTTTGCTCTTTCTATTAAAAAAATCTATTTCTGTTATAAGCAAATGATAATTGAGATTAAAACTTATTATTTATTGATTTTATGTAGTATAAAATAATAAAAAAATATATTAATTTTAATAAAAATTAATACAAATAGTGATAGAGAAGTAGATTTTTCTATGTACCTGTTTTTTCTAATCAGTTGTATATAACAAGAAATCCTGAGTAGTGATGACAGAGATAAATATTTCTTTAAGTTTTTATATAAAACAAATAGTGAGTTACGGGTAATCGATCATAATAAAAACGCCACAGGGTGAAAAGGGTCCAGCAGTAAATCTAACGGTACGCTAGTATTCATACGTTGGGCTAGTTTGTCAACTTTCATATCTTTCGGTCAAACGACTTCCGCCACAATCGTGGTTGATAGTTGCTTTTATACATTTTCATACATATAACATATATTTATATAATTTTAAGACCGTCTAGCTGGCGTACCACTGCACGTTCTGCGAGAAGGTAATGTAACCAGAGAAAAACACTGACCTTTCAATCTGCAAGCAGATGCTTGGGAAGCACAAGAGAATGTTTCAGGCCTTCGATCCCGTGGCCTCGGTGGTGGATTTGGGAGTAATTCGTTGCCAAGTAGGAAAAGTCTTGAGGCGCGCAGTACTTCCGCATATTACTGATAAATGGGGTAAACAGTTCCAGTTTCACACCGAACTATAGTCACTGAGGTTACATATGAGGTATGCTTAATATCTTACATTTCAAGGCGACGAGCACAATGTGACGTAGTGTATATCATCCTACACCCTACTTGTTATACGTAGGCAAGTACCAACAGCTGATCTACCTAATAGTCTCATCGCTTCTATGATGTGAAATAACAAATTTCTTAGACTGTTAAAAATATTTTTGTGATCCTTTCTATATGCATATTGTGACTTTAACTATGACGTCGCACGAGGTATTTACAGTACTAAGAAGCACCGAAATGTTGTCTCCCATTGTTTTCACCTTCATCCTCATCCTTGCAAAAGTATACGAGGCATACGTTAAAAACATGTGCGCCAATTACAATTTTTGTAGTATGAATAAAATTTTTAAAACACTTTTATTTAGGTAAAACAGATATTAGAGACCGTAATTAGACATCTCGTTTTACGATAAAATTCATGCTTTCAGTTTTACTCCTAGTTTTTAATGACATTTCATCATCAAAACTACTAGTTGAGGACAGTTTTAACGTTCATATTTTAATGCCGTTTCGCTATAAAAGGCTCTCATGAGAAATACACGAAGTATAACTCGCGGGCTGTGATTTAAAAATATAATGTCGTCTATTATAGAATATTTACGTCACTCATACCGCCGATAGTTAAATGGTTATAGTAACAAATGATTTAATATTCATATCAAATATTTTAAATACTCAAGCTATTCTACGAGGTGTACCACACACGACAATCGGCGAAAAAATGACCGATGACTCAATCTATCAAATCAAACAACCCTGTGCTGTGTTAGCGATTTCAGTGTTGCCAATCTAAAGAATTTACCTTATAAATTATTTGTAATAATATATACTACATGATGTATTAACTGGTTATGAATTCTTTATAATACCAATAATTCTTTCTTCATTAGTTATTAAACTTGTTTGCTATGTTATAGATATTTAATGATCTTGTTTTATAATAAATTTTGTTAGTTATTTTAATATTAATCTTTGTTGGAATCTTAGTGTTGGAATGGCGACCTTCCACTAGGTGAACAGAGGACATAAGAACATTCACTGGAAGCCAATGGATTCTACCAACGCAAAGCTGTGCTTTGTGTGACACATAAGACACCTATGTCTAGCAGTGGACATCCATCGGTTGAAATGATGATGATGATTTTAATATTACTGCGCACCGTTGTAGCAAGTATGAATTGTACTTGCAATTAGTATACGTAGCGAAGAACAAGTACGGAGCGCCGAATACCGGACGCCGGCTCAGCAATGTTAATATTTGTTAAAGTGCTTCACAATTTTTATTGCACAAGTTAACCCATACAAAACAAACATTTATTTTATAGAAAATATTGATATTATATCTACTTTAAAATCTAATAAAAATAGCGGTCTTACACATAAGATATTTAAGGTTTTATAGGAAGCGACTCGCATTGTCTACTAAGCGAGCCCAGGATGAACAAGTTCGAAGTGGTCTAGTGCATGTCATACCAAAGCAAGGATGCCAAGCTGGGCTACAGCACTCAGAGTATAGCCCAGAGAGGCTATAGGCGAAGTGCTGGGAGGTATCGGTGCATTTCGTTGGAGATCCTAAGGCCTTTCCCAACGCACTGGAGATAACTACCGAAATTGTTTTAGTTGCCAAAAATCCCATATAATCCCTTCTTTCCCCCAGAAGTACGGTGTCGTTTTAGAACAATTCCCTCCGATAACAAAGAAAAGGTCTGTGTTGCTGGGTAGTGTCGGTGATACCTACGTAGTTACATCGTCTATATATGTGTAGCTGATAATGATGATTAAAAAGTTATGAACATATTTCAGTGACATTGTATAAGGCAATCTTATGTTGGCAAGAGTTCGTTCTCATTTTACAACATCTTAACTTTCCAAGTATTTCACTTGAGTAAATTGTATAGCGCGCAGCAAACCGCAAAGGTTTTTAGGGGCTATGCAGTTTATTTGTTTCCAATATTTATGTGTCACTTAGCGAAGTGTAACCGTATTAGGTAACAGTTTGTACCGGACGGATATCCGTTTCCTTTGCTAACAATGTCGGGATATTACAGACTCTTTGTTTTATAGTTCCTTGTAACAAATAAAAATAAAGCCGTTCGTCATAAAACCTTAATGTAAGAAAAACTGAATATATTTTTTAGGTTTCTTAGAATACTTTTTTCTAGTAAATTCAACGGATACCTATGGAAAAATAAAAACAGATAATGAATGTAAGCTATCTAACTTTGCATATACTAAGGGTGTGCAATTACCCCTAAAATTAAAGAAGCTTAAATTCATTAATTGGATATCAATAGGCGGAAATGATAACATTGATATTTACTACATTTCTAACAGTTGTATTAAGTAAATCTGTGTTTACTAAATATACTATAAGCTGTAAATAATAATAATTAGTAGTTAAAACCATTTATTACAATAAATGTAAACCATTATAATAACTATATAAACCCGATCTTTCCGCCACACTTCTAAACAATCGTTTCGATCTAGAACGAAGGCTTCGTTCCGTTCTTGGCTTTTTGCCCCATAGATCTGGACATCTGAAAGAATAACAGACCAGAACAAACGTGATACGGTCTATTTTAATTTAAATGTGTTTACGTAAAGCAATAACATGCATACTTCAATATAATATATTATTATAAGAACTAATCAGCGAGAACAAGAAGAATCAGACATAACTAACATAACAGAAAGCTGCACTAATATGCTCATGCAATTGCTTTATAAAATTATGCATTTATATACATTCACTAAACAAAACCAAAACATGTATTCAACTAAGCAATATATTATGCAACAGCAATTTTTTTATTTATCATTTTCTAATGTGATCCTGATATCGAAAAGTTAATAGTTAAACAGGTTAAAAATAACCAAATTAGGATAACTGTCCTAAGGAACTCGAAAGCGATGAAATATGGATGAATAAAATTAAAGATACACTGACAACTTTAATGCATTATCTAAATTATTAATGATCTTATCTAAAATATGTTTACAGATAAAAAGATAAATAGACAAGAAAAGACATAACAAATAATAGACAAAGTATTCCTAGCACTTCATATTCCGTCTTCCTGTCTGTAAATATCATGCGAAATTTAGATCAAGTAATATAATGTAAAAATCTAATATTTTATAAATGTACTTTATACATGAAAAAAATTAGCTTTATCTTATTTTGTTTAGAAACTCAAAGAAACAAACTAAAATCTATGGAAAGATTCTTCGACAAGCTGTTTTTTTTTGGGAGTAGCGGAAACATTTGGAATTCTCAGTCTAAATTAAACGTTGACCTATTTTATTATTATCATTAAAAGTAAGTTGCTGTTAAGTTTTAAAAACTTACTTGTAAATTTCGTTTGTTATAAGATTGTCGTTTTTGCATCGTATCGTCCATTGTGTCCAATATTTGAAACCTTCCTTGTGGAATATGTTCATGGCGCACGCTGTGTCATCTCGGATGTCGTCATCTAAAAGCGCTGAGGAAATTTTTTCATCATTATTATCATCATCAGCCGATAGACGTCCACCGCTGGACATAGGTCAACTCCAAAGATCTCCACATCGATTAGTCTCACGATTTTCACCAGATTGCCGGTCCACCTTGTGGGAGGCCTCCCAACACTACGTCTACCGGTGCGGGAGCGCCACTCGAGGACCTCACTACTCCATCAGCCGTTAGTCCTTCGAGCAATCTTTTGGGACTATGTCAGTAACCTTAGTTCTCCTTCGGAGCACTGGCAACAGGCTCGAGTTGAAGACTTGTTTTCAGACACTGCAGAATCTGAGATGAAAAGATACTGCGTAGCCTTCCGGATTTCATTAGTTATTAATAATTATGTATCAATAATTTTTAATTAACTCTTCACTGCTAATTAAGGCCAATTTTTAATTATCATCAACAAGGTTAAGTTTATATTTTAATAAAGCACTTTACGTAATGAGTAAAATTCTTACATTCACAGCTCATGTTGCATTCACCTCCTCTTTTACCTTCTCTGCACCATCGACTAGGAATCTGTATGAAACACCATCACAAAGATAAAATTAATTTTTTTCATAAAATTTTCAAAACGGTTTTTTTTTCATCATCAACATTATCATCGACCGAAAGTCGCCCACTGCTGGACTTAAGATTGCTCTAAAAATATTTTTTTCTTATTCAATGAAGCAGACAGGCTGGACGTTCATCTTATGGTAAGCAATACGCCTGCAAATAACAACATGGCGCTACTTAAGATGGTATTCACACCACCACATTGCACTCGTCGCCTGGGGCATAAAATTTTGAGTCTAGTTATCCCAATAATTACACTAGCTACAGCGCCCTTCAAACTGAAGCATGGAAATATTTGCACTCTAGGCAGTCTCTGGCAAAAGAGACCTATCACCAGTGAACTTCTGCACACCTGTTGGTCTCGCGCTGCTTACATTCAGCGGCCTCATGTAAACCTTTTAAAAAGCCTCTCATATTTACGCAGACGAGGCAGCTACTCCAAGCCTTACTTCTCCGTGGGAGGAAAAAACGATCTAACCTGGTATAAACCATAAAATTTCCTTCCGCTCGGTGTAATGACAAGCGCTGCGGTGTCTCTGTTGCTTACTTTCTCTATCAAACAAACCCCTGCAAACAAAAACAGAAAAGGAACAATTCAAGAAATAATGTAAAATAGACTTGTTATATAATACTACAATTATTTATTACTACAACTAGATTTATTATTACATATATTACTACAATTATTTTTTTTAACGGCGCAACGGGACAGCCCTATATGAATAATTTGATTGTCACAGTGGAGGGAATTATTCAAAGTAATTCCGAAATGCAAATGCCTAAGTAAATGTGGCGTATTTCAATCTGCGATGAATAAAAGCAATGCCTACTAAATTCTATTAAACTAGCATATGTACACTAAATGAATAAAAATAATTAAGAATCTATTTAATTATATCATAATGAAGATATTTCTGTTGTTTTAATAAGTTGTGTATTTATTTATTTAAGTGAAAATAAAGTTGAAACGAATCTTTTGTAATGGCGGGGTGCTGTTATATCAATATTGAGACAAGATGACGTAGTTAAAGAAAAGAAAAATTTACATCAATGTCGAAAAATACTTAAACATTTACTATATACACTTTATACATTTAGTAATTTTTATAAAAGTCTAACCAATATCAAAGTAGTAAACCTAATTAATATTTTTTTTTAAACTATACAAAGAAAAACCTATACCTGATGGTAAGCGTGGCGAACGTTTATACTATTTGACTACAAAGGTCTTCAAAACGGAATGTCCTCTGCACACTTTGCTTGGTAGTGAAAATACATCTAGATGTTGATGGTGTCTCTTTAGGCAGTTCAGAGTGGTTCTCATCATCCAGATACAGATGAACGGAGAACGGGCCCAAAATCAGACACCGACGTCCAATCACAAATGCGTCCAACAGATAAATGCTCCGACGAAGACCCGATTCTATAGGAGAGGGCTATGTCCAGCTGTGGGCGTCTGACTGATGATGATAATGGTAATGATGAAACCAGGATATACGATTTCGAACTCTTTGAAGCTCTAAAAATTTGTTCTGGGAAAACCATAAAATAACAATATTTCCGGAGAAAGACACTTTTTTATGATTGTATAGACTAGCGCTTAATTTCAAACTCACCTGATGGTGAACAGCTTTGTGGTATTTCATGGTGAAACTCACTAGTATAGAAGCTATTACCAGTAATTGCATACAAATTCTTTTCGATACGCCACTGATAGCTAACTTCGCAGCAGTTACTATATGTTAATTTGTCTTCTATTTTTTATGTTATCATTAATTCGTGATAAATGTTTTAGCTGGACGTAACTCACATTGACCGAGGAATGTGTCATGGGGTATACCAATACGCATCAGCTCACGCACCAGCTTACACCTCGTATCGAATCTCTTTGCGATGACGGGAATGAAGCAAATCACAATAATAACAACACGCGCAATACGCATGTTCAACGTTCACTCGCCAAGTAAACACTCAATTGTGTTTAAAGTTCAATGCCAATAAACGAACACGTCAATTATATTAATACACATACACACATACTTTGTATATCCTGTATATCAGTAATTGTACCTTCATTAATACAGAGGAAACTATGGATAGATATACTCTGCACGAATATTTTCATCATAAACCTAGCAGTTAATCCAATGTATTTAATATCAAGCAAATAATATTAGACGCTATATCAAAAGTAAACTTATTATTATTTTTTTTAGCTACTTATCAGACCTACTACATCAGCTTCATATGGTGTTAATGAGGTCGTAAACGGTGAAGTATTAACACTCAGGATACTCTTACAACTTTATAAGAGTAGGTGCGAAAGAGAAAGAACTATATATACCAAACTAGTTCAGCCGTCTTCAAAGACCGTCTAATTACTTTTAGATATAACCGCAGCATATTTCTGGGATTAAAGAGTAGCAGCATGACTGTATTCATGTTTCAAAGACTTTTTTTTTTATTTAGATTAAACGATAAACCGAGAGAGACGTTCACCAGATAGTATGAGATAAGCTTGTCCATAGTAATGTAGCGCTAGTGGAGACGGTATGCTCTGCACCACATTGCGCTCGTCGCCTTGAGATATAAGTCGGTAAGTTACCACATTAATTTCATTACCTATAACACTTCTTATCGGAACACAGTAATTTTAATACATTACTGCTTGGATACAGAAATAGGATTTGCGGCTGTAACGTTCTCCAGCGACAGAGACCTAATCAATGATTTTCTAACTGAAAGTAATGTACACAATATTATGCAGTTGTTTATCATCCTAACTACATAATTGTTATTAGTATTACTTACCACCAGGTGAAAATCTTTCTTGTCTCATCAATTCTGGTAATTAATTATTCAATAACCTTACTTTTATCTTCATTCTTCTATTGATCTATTAAAATATACTCACTGCTTTCAATGAAAAAATACTTATGTTTACATCAAGGAAGTTGAGATATATATTACTAAGTATGCTAAAATTAATTTCAATTGAAACAGTTATAGTCTGAATCATTGATATTTATAAAAAAAAAGCGTATACTCACAATTCCCGAGGAACGTTTTATCTATCAATTTAGTTTTGCGTAACGCAGTCGCTAACTTGCATCTCGTAAACTTAATTCCATTGATGGAGTATAACAAACAGGTCAATACTATAAAACCGGAGCAAATTCTCATTGTTTCTTCTTGATTATGTCGTTCGCATTTAATTTAAAACGTGTTACGAACATTATTATATAACATGGACATTAAATAAAGCGCTTAAATCTGAGTGATAAGCGTCAACACTTCGACACTCTAGGGACGGAGCAATCGATTGAATTAACTCGCATACCCAAATTTAAATTGTACTATGCAATTAAAACTATACATAACCATATAACTATATATAAACAGAAACAATGTATTTATTCGTATTATTATTGTGTTGATTAACAATATTCAGAACGACTGGAAATAAAAAAAAAACATCTTAAACGTCTCACTGGTATTACTTTGTCAAGATATCTTAGAAAGATGATCTTCACTGGCCTCCCCAATTCCATATCTGGGAATGGTCATAGGTCCCTCTCTATCCAGCAAGAGCACCTCGTATTTGTCCAACTCGATTAATGGGCAATGAAGCGCCCACACCTTCATATCCCGAACCTGAACCTTTCTGGTGATAATATACTTCTTTTCATATTGTTTTTTATAACTGCAATCATTAAGCGTTATGTAACAGTAATTATGACAAATTTTAGACATAAAAGAAATATTGAAAAATCTAGAACATATATGATTTAATATACATAGAGATTTACCATTTTTTTATATATAAGATAAGCTGCTGTAAACCCCCATAAAGTTACTGTTATTTTATTAAGGAACTTATTACATTTAATACTATATATATACCACAGTAGTAGTAAACTTTGGGATTGTTCGCATTTTTATACTTCGTAATAGAATTCAATGATTGGTATATTCTTGAATAATAGCAGCAGCATCTCCTGTGATCTTATCTTTGCATCCCAAGCAGGTCAACTACGGCAGTTATTTCCGAAATTGAAGAGGCCTATGCCAGCATTGGACTACAATAGATTTGAATGAAAAAAATAATATTTTCAAAAAAAAATTTTAGTTTTAACTTTACTCTTCTATCTCTTTATATTTAGGTCCAAAGTTGGTTAGGTTAACCTGTAGGTTTATTTTTAGTTTATAATATAGAATCTATTTATATAGCCATTTTTTTTAGACTTATCTTAAAAGTGATATCCTTATAGTAAAAAATATATGTCTATTCTACGGAATAATTTGTCAACTGTTTTAATAAGAATATTCTGAAATAAATTAAATTTGAGATAGAATAAATAGCATAGTGTATTTACAGTATTATAAGATAAGGAACACTCGAAAGGTTTCTTTATACAGATAGTTCTTAGGAAAACTACAATAGCGCACGTCGGAGCCACTTACGGGCTGAACGTGGCCAGCGGAATGCACTAGAGAATATTTCTTTAACTATATAACATATATTTTATCCAACATATATTGAAATTTGTATTTCGATAATGCATATAGATTTATTACTAAACACCTTTTGGATTGCACCTGGGGATAGACTGGATAGTATTTTTATAAACAATATATCTATATCTGTTATCAGTTTCAGTGTTTCGAATGAGAGAGTCTAGTTTTTATAATGATACTTCTTCGTGTTCGTTTGCTTGATTACTGAATGGCGTATCCGCACTGCAGTTCTTTTATTACAATCTCGTTCCATCCGGTTTTCTGATGTACTGGCAACCGAGTTTTAAGGAATCTCGCCAACGACTTTAACTAGATAGTCCAGCGTCTGGAAGATCGATCACGTCTTCTACCCTTCACCTCGCCAATAGTCATATTTAGGTTATGAGAAGGAGGGGTATCTAAAAACATGACCGCGTTAAACCGATAAATACAGAGTATAAAAGTATGGTACTCTGAATAAATACCACATGATTTAAAATGAAACATGTCAAGTAAAAAATAACTATTACCGGGGTCTAGGTTGAGTGGGGCTTGAGTTTCTTACATCAGGCTCGAGCAGATTTGAGCGGAGTGAGGTTGCGAGATAAAAAGTGGAGTGTCGTCGAGAACGGCTCTACAGACTCATATTGCTCTTTCCTCCGTGCATAAAACAGCGGAATATTACTTGCTTTCAAGTTTTAGTGAAGCCACTTCCTCATTATGAAAATACTAGTAGTATTTGTGCTGCGCTTTCATAGCGTCCGTTTTGTTTAGTTATAATTCTAAAATAAATAAACTTTATGTCAAAAACAATTGTACCTTTTGTTTAAGAGAATATTAAACATTAAATGGAAATACATAAAAAAAAAATTATGCGTTTAATCACCGGTTTGCAGCAGCCGTAGTCAGAGGAGTACTGAACTAACTGATGTCCTGTCATAGTTATCAATGAGTTATATTAAATAACATTAAAAATACGTTATTAAATACTTAAAGAATCTATAATAAACATTATAAATTGTTTAATAATAATTTTAAATATTAATTATTTGTGGCCTATATAGGCCTATGTCCAGCTGTGGACGTCTATCGACTGATGATGATGACCAATCATCTGTTATCAGCTGATGATGATGAATATTATTAGACAAATTTTTGTTTAGACATTTTAACATAACTTATAAGATATTATTAAAAAAAAACTTTTTTCTATATAGATATAAAGTAAAATAGCTATGTATGGAAATACTACAAAGTTTTCTTCATTCTTTTAGATTTCTAATATATTTTCTTACTAATTGCACGTTATGATAATACATTACAATGTTGTAATATTTCAAAGGATTTAACAATATTTTAAAGGATTTCATCGGATGTTTCAATCTATTATATTATACATAAATTGTTTTTGAGAATAGATCCTTGACCCACGCTACTTTGCTGATTAAAAATTAATGAAACATCTGTAGTTACTAGATATCCTTTACACACGTCATTTGATTCATAATTATGATAAGGTTAACTTTAATTTTATTTTATTAACAAAATAAACTTAATTCATAAGAAAACTTGTAAACCCTTGCACCAAAAAAAAATATTTTAAACGAGTAATATTTTTCTATTTCAGTGAATCAATAGAAGCCTGAATTGATTTTCAAAATATTATGCAAAGGAAGTACATCCGCTCGGTTCGAATAATAAAAAACACTTTTAACTTTATCGTTAGTCATGTTTCAGTGACAAAAGTAAAAGTTATCTTTATAGCTGGAGCAGTCAATAGTGGAACTACATAAACGAGTTATCCGCCCAAAGAAACATAATGAAATCAGTTGATGATACCAATGTAAATATTTACGTTGCTTTTATGGATCGTATAAGACAAGTTTACTTTCTTACTTTACTTGGTTACAGTCAATAAAACGTTATAGTAAATAGGAATGGTAGCTATAAAAATTTCTGCGTGATATGTGGGGAATAGTTAGCGGGGGTAATTAAATTACACATATCTTAGGATCTGTTCAAAATATTTTTAGAAATTTTCTATGTATGGAAATCTCTGTAGTCATCGCGCTTAACTATAAAATCATATTTTTTTTTATTAAAAAATAACTCTAACATTAGTAAGATTGTAATTAAACGAAAGCAAAATTATGAGACTAGATTTTAAAACACAATATTTCTTTCAAAGTACGCATACAAGGTGTTCATGAAAAATACTTCCAAATATTTAATACTTTGAAGATAAGTATTACATTTTATAAAAATCTTTAAGGATTATTTTCATCGTGTACATTGTAAACATTTAACTATGATTGTAAACTATGAAGTAATGTATAACAAATCGGTTAAATTTAAACAAGACGAACGAAGTTTGCGTCCCTGAATGAATTTTCACTTCGTATTGCTAATCTTAATTTTTAGGACAGTATTATGTCAAGTAGATCTAGGATATAGAATCCTTGTAGATACCTATATCCAGCAGTGGATTTTTATCGGCTTATGATGATATGTAAAGTTTTAAAAATAATCACATACGTGTCTTCTAACGATGGTGAAAACAAAACTTGTCCTAGGACACTTCGTGTTAAGCTTTGTAGGAACAGTTCATCATCTTCATCATTATATCAGTTATTGTTCACTACTGAACAAAAGCATTTTCAATTGTACTCGAGGATCATTTAAGTATTAAAGCAGTCTATTTAAGCAAGAATACAGTACGTCTACAATCGTTACTGTGTTCCAGTCTTGCAGGTTCTGGTACAGTGTTAATATGTAAACTAACGCCACTTGATTCTTGTAAGGCTTTCGTTGAATAGTTAAATAAAGAAAAAAAGCTGTGTTAATACATAATGTGAATATACAATTATAAATATCGACATTCCTTGTAATATCAGGCTTCAACAGAGTTAATACATATTTAAACTCAGAATAAATAGAGAGGAGGTCTTAATTAAAATCTTGTTTAGTTTAAGTTAGCTCTAGTAGCGGAGCTTATAAAATATGTACGGAATGGGAACATTAGCTGTAAATTGTACGGACTTGAATAAAACCTTCCTGTCATGTACATGAATTAAATATCCTTTATGGGTTGAACAACATTCTTTCAAATTTCTAACTCTATTTGATCATTACAAGTTGTAGAAATATGTGATAACTTATCTTGTAAATGCAGTTTACACCACACTACTTGTAGACATAGGAATTCGATTCGGAAGATTAACAATGCTTAACAACGCAGTGCTAGTTAGGATGGTATACACATCACCTCATTGTATTCGTCGCTTTAAGATATGTTAAATCTCGTTACCTCCATAATTTCACTGGGTACACCGTCCTTCAAACTAGATCGTAATTTTAAGTAATGTTTGCAGAAGACTGTTTGGCGGCAGAAATAAGTGTTGCGGTAGTACCGACTTAAACAGTCTCTGACAATAGAGATTTACTGCCAGCAGAAGAACAAGTATAATTGGGCATGTTATATCCTCTACCAACGTAAAGCATGGTGAATAAATAACCTTGACCCTCGCCATATGAAAAAATACCTAAGATATGTTATGTTGTAAATATAAAGATGTTTAAAAATTCAGCAGTTGTTCCTTTCGTAAGAGTATTAGATAATTTTGTTAAAAACTAGTCTCATAGTTGGTTTTTTTTTTTTTCAGAAGAAATATACTCTAGCAACGGTTCCGCAGTACTGGATAATATTTTTTGCTCACCGTCCCTTAATTGAAGAGCCAGTCATTCGGAAGCCAAACGAGGGAAGACAAGAATAAGGAATTAAATTGGACGAAGCGAATAGTGCTTGTTCGCCGATTGTAATTATGTGGAGACGAGGGAATTGGTATTTCCGGGACTAACATTTAGATACTTTTAAACAATTTTATTCAACCGTATTATTGATAATATGAAAACTAGCTTAAAATATATTAAATAAAATTACATAATAACAGTTTTTAATACAAATATTTATACATACATATAACAATAGTGTTATGTATAAGGGTATGTGTAAAGATATAATATTTGTCTAACGTAGGTATTTATAAAATAAGCGGAGGCTGCGCCCAGCGAGATGGAAGATTGAATCAGTACGTTTAACTATTTCCTACCTGCGTACACAACAAATAGGGTTACTGTAATTTTTTAATCACTTGCCCATAACAATGTAGCGCTAGTTCTTATGATATACACAGTGCCATATATCTTTGAAACATAAAATATTAAGCCTCGTTACCGCAGTAATTTCACTATACAACGCCTTTCAAACCGGAATACAGAACAGTTTGCATAGTACTGTTTGGCAGCTGAAAAAGAAGCTGCGGTCGTACCTAAACAAACGCCAACAAAAAGGACCTACCATCAGTGAATATTTATATTATTATTGTATTTAATATAGTGCTGTTACTTCAGTAATTCGTGTAGACTATCTTACTATCTATACTTTTTATACTACGAAGTATTTGTTAATATTCTACAAACAATACTACATGATAACAAAAAACGTATTCTTATCAAGACTTTTCCTTATCAGGATTAGATGTTATATATATATATATATATATATATACTATAGCGTATTGGACGGATCTTTCAAATGTAGATAGATTGGTAGTTATGTAGACGTTGCTGAGGATGCAGAAGGACCCAGATGCGACAGTTAACTGCTCCAGTGCACCATTTTACGCTACTTGCATTTCTTATCTACACGCTATACAAGCAGCCTTAACGGAAATAGAAATTTTAATACTGTCTATCTACTATATATATAAAATATGTCTGTCTATGTATATATAGGAGATATTCAGAGATTTATTGACTCATAATGAGATTACTCAAACTATTAAAAGTAAAGTATCAAAATTTGTTAGAGATATTGCTTGTGCCATAGCAAGAGGTCAGGTAAGAAAGGATTTTACAAAATTCCTTCTCCAAAGGGAGTTGCGGAAGTGTTACAGTCAGCACTGCAAGCTGGAAATAGTTACTTTTTATATACAAGTAGCCGTAGTTACATTCACCGGTTATTTTTATTATAATATAATATAAAAAACTTAAGTCTATCGGCGTATCTCGTAATAATGTTTGTGACAATATGTCGTTGGAATTATTTAAAAATTCAACCCTCTCCCCGTCATATTTATTTTACACAATGGTTGTTAGCTAATACTTGAGCTCAAAAGCATTCATCATAATTACTTCACCTTTTAATATATTGACAGGCTGGAACACAAACCCCTACCCAAACTCCGCAAAGGTTAACGATTAACCTACTAAGGATATTCGAAGTTATTACCTTATACCATAACCTACATAGAAATCAGAATACCACTCATCAATCAGTCGCTGATTTCTCATTGTAAGAGGCTGTACATGTATATTTTATATGAATAGTGATATGATATGTGAAATAATACATATCTAAATTATCGTCAATACGAATATAGCAAATGGAGAGGGTAGTCATTAATCAAACGGCTTTTTGTTATTGTTCGTCTCCCCTCGAAGGCGCCGGAGTTAACATTCGCGACGTGATGAAATGATTTATTGTAACGTAAGGAGATGCTTACTAACATAGACACCGTAACTTAACGTACCAAGCTAGCTTATGTACGTGTAACTATGTAATTGAATATCAAACTATAACACTTCTGGTTTTAAGCCTAAAAAAAGGCTTTAACTATAAAACCATACTCGGTGGTTCTCTTCGTGATCATTTAATGTGATCTATAGAACAACAAAGATCGTTAGCGATCCAGTGAATTAGTGAGCTGAAATGGCAGTAGGAGCAGTACTTCCCCTTAAGCAGGGTGAACAATAACACAAAACGATAATAATGAATTAAAAAAACCTAAAGCAATAATTTACATCTGTTCATAAACAATGAGACAACTGGTAAGTGAGATAGATATCTTAAGAAGAAGGAGAATAAAAATGAGGTGTTAATTAGGATGCTTATTCAGCAGCAAACTAACGGCTTTAGGTAATAAGTTTCGTTATCCCAGTATTTTCATTAAGTAAAGAGCTATTTAAAACAGATCTAAATGCTACAATGGTACTTAACGACCACGAACTCATATTGATCGTTTAGCGAACATCCTTTTTATATACAAGCAACTAAAACTCAGTCTCGTAATCTTTTACTGGGGGTAGGTCTTTATTTCCGGTCCCGTCTAGGTAGGTAACACCGCAGCACCTATTTCTGCCGCCAAACATTACAGTGTTCCAATTTGAAGGGCAGTAGTGAAATTACTGGAGTAACGAGACTTAACATTTTATGTGTCAAGGCAACGAGCACACTGCGGTGCTGTGTCATCCTTAATAGCGCCACATTGTTATGGGTAAGCGTATCACTTACTATCAAGTGAACATCTTTTGAACATGATATTAAGTTTATTATAACGTCTATTAATTATATAATATTTGGTATTAAATATGAATATTTCTAGTAATGTAGAATGTATTAGAAAATTTTTAAATAAATGTAATCTTCAGTCATATACTTTTGTTCCTGGCGTTTGTTTCTAAGAAATAGAGGGTGAAAAATAAACGGGGTCGTAAACAGCGGAAATATTCGGCGGTATCTGACGTCACATGTGTCGCTCTCGGGGATATTTATGCCGTTTTTATCAAAACACGCTGTAACAAAGTGTCAGATACTGAAATCATAAAATATGTGTTGTCCAATAATGTGTTTTTAATAATTCAACGCACAAGAATTAACATTTTTTTTTTTCTATAGTAGGGCGATCAGCTAATGGAAAGTAATACCATTGCCCATGATAAAATAACCCTAGTTCGGATGATATACACTGCCCCAAATTGTGCTCTTCGCTTTGAGTCAGATCTACTTACAAAGTTTTCATTTTATTTCTAATGAACAACGGGATAAGAGTGACTTGGACTTTTGGACCAAATTACGATATTGACTATTGTAAACTTTGATAAACTCTTATGATATTATATATACTTTATCTTAAATATTTTTATAAAATGTATTATAATGAGCTAAAATTTTAAGTTATATATTCAAAAGGTTAAATGTAATAAGAGTAACATAGTTAACTTTAGATAAATATCTATATTTCTCTAGGAATTCTCTCGACTTAATAATTGCCGGTAAAAAGCAACGCTGTTACGGGATAAGTTTGACAGTTTGATGGTGGTAGATATGTAGATGGATTCGAGAGGACGATTCATCATCAACACCAACATGCTCAACCATTAACTTGAGAATCAAACAACTGTTTAAAACAATCAGATTATCTGATGCATCATCTCTCTTGTCAACGCTCAGTGATTCTCTACCCCTCTGTCTCACCACAATCATGTCCGTCCTGCCCTTTTCTGTTCTATTCTATACAGTATCTAGAAGTTTGGTACAATTTACTAATGTAAAGTAAAAGAATCAATATTAGAACTTGTATAGATCTACTTATAATCTCTAATATTAACGCATCAAAGGAACGTCATTAATCAATTTCGCTTGTTATTGTTCATCTTCTTCTAAGCGTTGAGATTAACGCCTGCAGCTCTGTGAATTGATATATTGTCCGTAACATCTCTCCGGATAAAAGATTTATAGAATAATCTTACTGATGGTAGATTTCTCCTTCCTAAGACCCTCTAGATAGTGTTCAAGAAGACTCAATGCTTTTAAGACAAGGTTCATCACTGACATCTTGGACTTTCTTAAACATGAAATGCGACCATTTGTTGGAATTATAGTAGGTAGATTCCATACAACTTTGTACCTTCAAAAGGCAGGATCTTTTGATGATTTTCCATCCAATTACAAAAAAAAAATGGTTTGCACCGCCACTAAGTGTATTCATCCCGCCGTGCAGTAATGTGGAAACATTTCCATGTACTGGTATGAAAGGCGTTGGTTGGATCGACAGGAGCACTATGTATGATCTTCAAGGTAATAAGACTAGAACTAGAACACTCTTTACCAAGGATCTAGACTCCTGTATTAGTTATTTATTTTTTAAAATGGATTTCTGATAGTTTTCTGTAGCCGGAGACCGTCTAGATAGATACCACTGAAGCTTTTATTACTGCCGCGAAACAGTAGTGTGCCCATATTACTGTGTTCAGATTACAACAGCGTTGTAGCTAGGGATTACTGCTACCGAGACTTAATATCTATAAGATATTTAGTCTATATATCCATAAAATATAGTCTAGAATCATATTTGTAGGGTGGCGCGCAGTGTGTTGTTGTGTATATCGTCCTAACTAGTGCCACGTTGTTATAGGCAGGCGTATCTCTCATGTCGCCACTACCTCGTACACTCGTATCGTTATATATTTATTTCATCCTAACCGGAAATCGAAAAAATGTATTGATTTAATAATGTACACCATGCTCAACTTCCTGTTTGTGTCGTAAAATACATTCTCTTTCCTCTAGTTATAATGTATACGTATATAGTTTCCTGTTCAGCAAAAATGTCACAATGAAATACGTTTTAAAATGCGCAAGCCATTACAGTTCGCGTAACTGCAGTTTAAGTTGGAGAAATAATTTTAAATTTTCTTAGTTGAATTTTCATTGTGACGGAGAGAGCGTTTCTTGCGATATTTTTAATAACGGAATAATGCGGTTGCCGAGAGTAAACAGGGAGGATTTTATTTAACAGGTTTGCCAGGGTACTCCGGTTCCGGTCTTTCCGTACTAGCTGTTTACCCTTCCGGCGTATCGCATAAGTTATGGAAGCCGGAGTATTGTTTGCCTGAATGAAACTTTAGATTATAAATAAGATCGCTTGCTGGATAAGATTTTTAACACCTATTATAAATATGATCTCGAAAATCTATACACAACTGTTTTTACTAATCTATAAAAAACTTTTAAAAAACTTACTAGAAACGTGGACCGATAATTTCTTAATCAATTTACTGGTGGTAGATTCGAAGATGTTCAGGTACTACAGCAGTAACTATGCCGCCTGACAGTACTGTGCTAACATTAATTTGTTTCTGTTTGAAGAACGCTGTAGCCAGTGCAATTACCGGGGTAACTGAACTTTGGATGCAAGACTACCAGCACAGTGCGGTGTAGTGAATATCATCCTAACTAGCACATATCAACGTATCCTTTCTCTCGTTGCTTCGGCAACAAAAACATTTTTAAACTACTTTTATGTAAACTCAAAGTTATGGTTTTGTTTTATACTACACTTTTTTTTTTTTTTATTATCCGACGAAACAATGGGACACTCACCTGATCGTTAATGATACGCTTGCCCATAACAATGTGGCGCTAGTTAGGATGAATGCACCACATTACGCTCGTCGTATTGAAATATAAGATTTTAAGTCTCGTTACCGCTATAATTTCACTTGCTACAGTGCCCTTCCAACCGGAACACAGTAGCATTTACACACTACAGTTTGTCGAAAAAAATAAGCGCTGCGGTGGTGCCTAAACGGTCTCCAGAAACAGACACCTACCACCACTAAACCGATTTAGGAATCTTTTAATCTTTTTAACATTACGTCTTCATTGAAATGCATTGATGAAAAAAAAAGTTGGAAATGAATTTGAAGAAGGGGAATAGCGCCTGTTCGCTGATTGTAATTACTCGGCGCCGGGAGAACTGATCCCGGCAGAAATAACAATTAAGATTCTCTGCTCAGTTCGCCCGTACTTATTGAGTTTCCATGTTACGGTACCAATTTAGTTTTATTAACGAATTAAGCAAAATTCCAACTACGGAATCTATTTAATGGTTTAAGGTCTTTAATACAACTGATAAATGTTCAATTAGCTACATAATTAACGCTTTAGATAGACTATATTATTATCTGTCAGCCGGAAGACTGATATTATTATCATTGCTAAGTGTAATCCTCCCTTGAGATTCTCCACACCGATCAGGTTTGATATATTACTTAGAAAACAGCTTTAAAGTATGAATATTTCCATTAAATGGCTGCTTCTGGTGAATGAATGAACAGTACAATATTTTCCTTATGATAGTAATTATTGTCTTTAATCATTGGGAGTGTAAGGGTTCCAGTACGATAGCTCACGGGATCCAAACTACCCTCACCTGCTTGTAGTGCATCCTGCTAATCAACAAACTAGGCTCTGGCTTCAACCAACTTGCACTGGACCCGCCTGGAAATGGTCCAAACCTCCCCTATATATACATGTGAATTTCTACCATCATCAATAAAGGAAATTTTTGGGGAAAGCCTATGTGCCCGTCTATCGGCTGATGATGAGTGATTAAGATACATAAATTATATATTATAGAACTTATATATATAACACATATATATATATATTATATAACTTATATATATAAACCTATATTATATAACACATTCACAATTACAGAAAAAAGTTAATTCATATAAACAAAAAAACCATATACATTATGGTGTTTTGTCTGAAAAGGTTTTTATTGGGAACAGACAGAGGTCTTCAGAAGATAACCTGCTTCAAAGGAAATAGAGAGATAAATGGAATTTTTACCTAATCCTCCCTCTGTGGTCAACAATGGCGCATTATAAGGACCCGAACCTAAACAAATCACAGGGAAAGCCACAGCTGCCACAGCACCTTCCTTTATCCACCTTACGCTCGTTTATTGAGAAATTAAAGCCTCCCATGTTTAAGGATCGCGATTCTGGAGATTGTAGTGTTCTACGACAGACAATACTTTACTCCTCTTAATATCCTGAGACTACACTACTATTATGTACTTGTTGTAGTATCGAGATAAAAAGACTAAAGTAATACTTAAAGGTTTTTAATGTTATTATCCTTTTTTGTCGTAATTTTTCACCCCAAACTATTGTCACTTCTAAAATATTATCAGCGGGAATTATTCCTAGTTCGGTAATCACGGATCTTACTGACACTGTATATATCTGTATCTTAGAATGAGAAAATAAAGTTATTATTGTTATTTGATCGTTTGTCATTATTTGCCTTTCGTCGAACAAGAGATCTCTTTGTGCCCGCACTCAGCGATGGATGGGAGGGAGACGAGCTAATCGAAACAAGAAAAACAGGCGCTGAACAAACGCATCTTCGAAAACAAACATCATAAATCATGCCCGATGTCATTATTTCACTTCTCCTCGAAGAGCTAGCGTTAATTCACGCTCTGCTCTGTTCAAATGATTTATATACTGTATATATCTCATATCGCAATTTAATGCTGTATAAAGCAATTATATCGCATATTCATTTTTTTTTATAATTTTCATGATTAAAACGATATAAAATAATTAGAAAATTTATAGAGCTCGGTATGTGCATCCGTAGATCTTTATTTCCGAAGACCGTCTGGGTGCGCCAGCAGCTCCTATATCTCCCGCAAGTTAGTCGGTTATATTCTCTGTTGAAGTTTATCGCTTGCTAGTCATTTTTGGACTTGGACAAATTTTTTGATACTGGACTCGCTCTGGGGTCCACTTAAAACAAGGGTGGGCTAACATTACTATATTCGACGGAGGTAGTAGTAATTAGTGAAATTACATGTCTGGAAGCGGCACGTTGTTCAGGTGAATGTCCCGCTCGTCTCTAAGTTTCATCGAATAAAAATATTTTTTTTTTTGTACCACTTACACCGGGTGATGCTGCTAGCATAGGATCGATCGTGTGGAGATCTTTGATGAAGGCCTATGTCCACCAGTGAACGTCTGTCGGCTGATAATAATGAAATTGCATATAAGCAGGCGTATCGATCACAAGGATGCATGCCTCGTCTCGCGATTCAATATATATTTAAAAATATTTAATTATTTATTCATTTTTATTATATATTCATATATATTCGTCATTACTCATACTAAGAAATCTTTGCGAAATAAATCTCGTTTTTCTTCTTTATAATTTATTATAATATAAAGCCAATATTTTTAGTATCAAGATAAACTTCAGTTCAAGACAATAGCAAAAGGTTGGACAACCAGCAAACAATTGTTTTTTTTTATTTAACGAAGCAACGAGACGAGCTGTACCTTCACCTAACAGTATGTGATACGCTCGTCATCTTTGAGAGAGGATGTTAAGTCTCGTCGCCTCAATAATTTTACTAGCTACAACTCTCTTTAAACCAGAACACAGTAGTGCTTGTAGCACATGTAGCACTGTTTGGTGACCGAAATGACCGAAAAAGAGTTGCGGTGGTAATCACTTAGACGGTCTCCGGGAACAGACACCTACCACCAGTTAAAGTTAAATCTGTTCTCTTCATATCAATACTATAGTACATCTTAATCAAAAACAAATGTATAGTAAAAGTTCTAATATTTCCAAAGAGTAAAAGATTTGTAAATGAAAAAAATTACTTTGAATTTGATTGCTAACTTATAGCTTTATTTTTATTCCGCTGTTGATGAGCTGAAGAACGTTCAGATGATGATACTGAAGTGATACCTTTTTATTATATATAGCAGTCTATACTAACTATTATACTAACTCAAACCTGAACACATTAACGTGATAGATAATGAAAAAATAAAAATGATATAAACGAGAAACCGATGTCAAGAACTTGTGAACGTTAAATTAAAATAAGTTGCAAAGAACTATATTTAAATTCTCGTTTAATCATAACTTAAACAAATTTATTATAAATATGTTTTAAATAGTCTCAAGAAGTTTTTAAATGGTTTTTCGCTCAGGCTGATTACTTTGCTCGTCTTAACTTAAAAACGTATAAACAACTGAAAAACTTTCTTGATGGTTTTCAAGTCTCATAAACCAATTAACTTGAAAATTGCTAATATTTAAAAAGATCGTTTATTTTATGATTTTTATCTGATGTTACATACATTTACCTAGCGACCATAGAGGAAAGATATGGTCTAGATTTCAAGTCGCAAGACCTAGTTTCTTTTCCCAAGTGTAATTATTAAAACAGATTGCATTTTGAATTCTTTCTAACCTGGTATCTTAATGTATGACAATGAACATTTTTCATTTACATACAAATATATATATTTCTTTTATGAAAAACCCAGAAGCCATTGAGGGTTAGTGACCGATAAGGCTTTTATGAGCGCATGTCAAACAGTATCACAACATCATTAAATAAGAAACGCTGTCGCCGCGGCGCCAAAGTTGTTACGAATAAGTTACTGTCGATTTAATACATCCATAATACTACCGTTATCGTAAACATATTTATGTTTCAGTATATGCAAATTATCACAAACATTAACAATTCAGCACCCAGTTTTATGTGACGTTTCCGGTGTTTTATATGTGGGCTTACATCTTCATAGACCGGCAGCTCTTGTAATGCCAAACACACACCAAATGATCAATCTTCATTTTAGAAAACTAGACACGAAAACAATTCCAATAGCTGTTTAAATTGGTTGACAGCTTATTTGATGGTAAGCGGTTATCGAAGCTATCAATACAGGCATCATAATCGCGAAACCGGTATTAAAGAAGTCATCTCAAGAGCTCCTTGCTGAATCTTATAACTGGTGTAACAAGTATCTTATAAAGCTGACGTTATAAAGTCATGGCTAAGTTGCTGTATTATAAAATACTATTTACTATAAGGTACTGTTAATAAGCTAGTAGCAATGGACGGAAGATACAGCAACATGTAATGTTGACTGATGATCTGATGAATATGACAGAGAATTGTTGGATAGGAGTAGTACAGGATATGTCACGCAGTGAGTATGACTGACGAGGTATGATATGATATGATGAGGTATGACTTTAGTGTCAATGATCCACTAAAGTCATACCTTTTTCATTCGACAATGTGTAGTATAAGAAAATACTTTTTATCATCTAAGGCTTTAAATGACGTGATGATGAAATATTTACAGAGACACATGAACGAATCAACATGGAATAATGACGTAATTCCTTTATTTGAATGTATACATGGATCCTGTGCAAATAGCATCGTACAAACGACGTTATTCACACACAAAATGATCCCTGGGATCCGACATGGACAGCATATTGGTAAGTCCATTGCCAAGCATCGTTTCGGTGGGTAGTTATTAGAGACTAGTTTGGGATTCAAATGGGAATACAACAAGCGAACTGGGAATGGCCCGAATACGGAAATTGGAAATCTAAGACCACATATCCATTGTCAAAACAATGAATTAAATATATTTAATCACTAACTAACAACTTCATTGTTTAATCTATTAATAAATGAATTATAAGAGAATTCAGTTTATATTTAATATTAAAATTTCCGAAGACTTACAGTTAACTGTTGCTGGTGATCGTCTCAGAAAGATTCCACAGCAGCTAGTACTTCTGCCCCCAAACAGTAGTATGCAAACATTGCGGTGTTCCGGATTGAAAGGCGTTGTAGCATGTGAGATGACAGAGGTAATGAGACTTGAGATCTTGTGTCTCAAGGCGACAAGAACAATATAGTACTGTATAACCTATTTAGTGCCAAGTTATTGTGGGAAGGTGTTAAACTTACCTTCAAGTTAACGTCTCACTCGTCTCATCACTTCTTAAAACTAAAAAAACAGTAGTATAGCATTGTTGTAAATATGCGTATTACTTACCATCACGTGATCTTCTTGCTGGTTTCCTCGACTCAACTAATAACAAAAGTATTTTTTTATTTTCTGATGATATATACCTCTGATGGTTTATTTATTATAAAGTACTATCTGTGTAAATAATCTGTTGTGTCAGACATTTTAAATTCCTGCTGAACATCAAATACCTTCATCTGCGTCAGAAATTCTAGAACTACCATAGATCACAGATGGGTCTATAAGTACTTACAATAGTTTGACTTTCAGTTTCAAAGGAATATATACCACAGATGACCGTCGCGCTCGTATAAAAAATAAAATCCTTCCCACGAAAAACCAACTTTCGTTATATTATTCAAATTTTTTCGTTTTTCTTTAAAAAAAATGAAATATAATTTTTTAAAGTTTACTTAAAGTTAAGAACTCTATTTGGATATGTTTTACCCCACTACCCTATATAAAAGCGTTCTACATTTACGGCGTTCATTTAAAGAGAGACAGTCAAGTGCAAATGAAAACTCGGTCGGCGCAAATAATATATTATAAAAAAAAACATATCTTCTTTTTTCTTTACTATTCTCTTACTTTCTTAAACATGAATTGCTTGAATACAGACTAAAGTACCATAAAAAGATGCTGTAAATTCAGCGTTGTAATATGTGATTACTTGAATTTCCTATAGAGCTAACAAAAAATTCAACAGTAGACGAAGGGCCGATGGTGATGATGATGAGGGTGGTGCTGACGATAAGCAACTACGAAGCCGAAGATTGTAACATGCTCGTTCTGGAATATTCTAGCTTATACTTGACAGTCGGAACAAGATGTTGTTATGACAACAGATTGACATGAAGATGCTAATTGGTCACATTTGTTCGAAATAAAACCAGCACCAGCTAAACTCCTCAAAATGTAGCACCAGAATTCAGCGTTCAAATTACAAACGACCAGCTACGGCGGTAGTTTAATTTACAAATGAACATAGAAGCGGTTTTCTGTATCTGTATAAGAAACCTTACTGTAGACAAACGAAGAAAATTAAGTTAATTATGACGGCCATACAACGACTCAAGAACCGGGCTTCCTTCACAATTAGATATATTGTAGAAAGGTCAACAACCTCAAGTTACAAACCGATTTTGCCCTGAAAACAAATAAGAATTTGCTTGACAACATATAGCAGTAATAATATCGTAGATACCATCAGTTATCTCATATTGAGTCTTCATTTTGAATCCATAAATATTATATAGGTCATAGCAATTTTTTTTTCTCTCTCACACTTTATCTTGCTGGTGAATACTATTCTCTTCTCTTCTAGTTGTTAGACAGACTGATCTAATATCCGATACTGTGCATGCGAAAACGAAATCTGTCGCCGAAAACTGTTGTATATGTATAACAGAAAAATAATCATGAATGTGTTTTACAGATTTACGAGCTGCAGCCTCTTCCTGTAGTTAGTTAAGTAGTCAGTAAGTTATTAATAAATAGACAGTAAGACAAACTTATGAATAAATATTAAATGTAATTTTTGAGTCCTTATTCACATTGTTCTCTCCTATGATTTATGGGATATTTAGACGATTCTCAGACGATTTTCATCCCTTCTTTTACTATGATCATCATCAGCAAATAGACGACCATTGCTGGACGTAAGTTTCCTCCAAAAATCTCCATATTGATTGGTCTTGCGCTGCAGTCATCGTGGCCTCCGGCACCGCCGAGCACTAGGGACCACCGTTCATAGGAGTTAATTAGGCCAATTCCCACCACGCTGGCTCAATGCGAGTTGGTGGGAGCCAGAACCTCGTTTGTTGATTAGCAGGGTACACCTCGAACAGGTGAGACTGGCTTGGGTCCTGAGAGTTGTTGTGCGGGACTTCTTACACTATTTCCTTTATACTAAGATATTTTTACCAATCGATATTTAGATCCAGCATGTTTATCATTGTTACATTTCATTAAATGTTACTTCAACTTTTCAGATCTATGAAAACTTTTGTTACAAATGCTCTGATACTATCAAGAGCAACCTCTTTTACTTACAACATATTTGCAAACTTGAGGAAAGTCCTTTATTCTGTTTGATGTAAATTAATCGGTTTACGGCGAGCCATCAAGGATTTCTCTCATCAATATGTAAATCGATGGTGAAATTGAAAACATCTTCCCAACTTCGATTAATTTTAAGTGTGATCCCGTTGTAAAGCTATTGTTCCAGATTGTTTACATAGTTTTATCATCATCCTGTGATAGATATAGTTTAATGATTCATAATTTCTTAAAGGATTTTCTTAGATATTTCTATATGAGTATATTGACAATCTATTATTAACTTACGATTACGAGATGAATCAATCTCTATTACACGTATGATAATTTTATAGTAATGTAATGAGTATTAAAAGTACAAATTGCACAGTAAGTAGCTCTAAAAAAAAATCTGCGTGGAACCTAATTATAACTGCTTGACGGAGGTAGTACTATTGTGAACTTCCTTGTCGTAATTAGTAAAACTCTTATCCGTAAGAGAAATAACGAAGGTAGTTTAATCGTCGACAGGATAGACTGTCTTTATATATTACCTCCCAAAGAATAGTTAATATTTCATTTAACTATTCTTTGGGAGGAGGAGCGGCTATATTCAACAATGAAATTCTAACAACTGATGATAATAATGACGATGAGCTGTTCAGCCATTTATCGTTATGAGTTTCGATCAACACTTCCACGAACAGTTCGCAACACAATAGATAAATCAAACGCCGAAAGGAGCATAATAGCCCGTAGGCACGTTAGAAATCCATGTTCGATTTGTTATGTACCTTGTCCGTGTACATCTCACCACCATGTATTAAATGTCACCGGGAAGTACTTGCTGTAGTGAGGGGTGTTGTGTACATGTTTCTAGATGGATAACGCCTGTCCTAGTTCGATTTCCGAACTACAAACTAAATCAATATAAACTTTGTCAGAGAGAATTAAAACGTTTTCAGTTTTGTTTATGTTTAAACATATAAATTGATTTTTTTTTAAATTAAGCGACGACACGAGCTGGACGCTTCCCTGAAGGTAATTCATACACCCGTCCATAACAAGGTGGCGTTAGGATATTATACACAGCATCACTTTACGCTCGTCGCTTTGAGACTTAAGATGTTGTCTCGGTACTCCAGTAATTACAGTAGCTACAGCACCCTTTAATCCGGAACACAGTACTGTTTGCGCACTATTGTTTAGTAGCAGAAATAAGCACTGTGGTGGTATCTACCTAGATTGTCTTCTGCAACAGAGACCTACAACCAGTGCAAAAATTAGATAGAGTATATTGTTTTTAAGGAAGAAGGAGGACTTATAGCTCCCATTCTCTCCTTGTTTTTATTTCACAATAAAATGAGATGAGCGTTTACCTGGTCGTAAAGGATACGCCTCATGGAATAGGATGATCACATTATGCTCGCCACTTTGAAACAGATTTTAAGTCTTCTTACCCCAGTACCTATCTAGATTTTGATGATGATCAAACTATCAGGAAATATGAAAAATACAAGGTTCATTAATACTATTAATCTTTTATTAAAATAATCGATATAATTTGCTTTATTAACCATTCAAGATTCAATCAGAGTCAGCTTACTGCTGTTAACCAGAGCCTCTCTGTTCTTCTTTCTATTTGTAATTAATAATACCACACCGCTGTAATTCGGGGTTGTGGTGCCTTCTATTAAATTTTAATTTCACCCTCAAACTTTACATACACTGATATTTGTCAAATTTTATAATTCATTATTCAATTAACTTAACAACGACTTTATTGTAACATAAATTCATTTGCAAATAATATTTGAATTTTAACTAGATTTTCACATACAGTTTAATCATTATAATGACGAGCCATTATTTACATAGACATTATAATAATTGCATGTTATAACTGGTTTAAAGTTATCAACTTTAGTAACTTGAATTATCATTAAAAGTTAATTTATTTAGCTATTTACAATAAGAGGGCACAGTGCTATATAGAATTGTTTTCCATTCAACCCTCCGGGCTTTTAAGATAACAAAAATTAAAAAAAAACAATCGTGAACAAAAAAATTATGTTAAATAATACTTAAAATTACTTATATACTAAGGATAGTTAAAGATTTGGTTAATAATGGATTCATGTATGAGTAAACTTAGAAGTTACCTAAAAATCTAGGTACAGAAGTGCATCATAACGTATGTTTATTAATTATGATCGTTAAGTTGATAATTTGTATAAAATATATTAAGATATGTTATTAAATAAGTTTTTAATTTTTTTTTATTTAAACAACGAGGTGAGCCCAATTTTCACCTGATGGTAAGTGATACGCCCGCCTATAACAACATTGTGCTAGTTAGAACAATACACACAACACTACATTGTACTCGGCGCCTTGTGATATAAGGTGTTACGTCTCGTTACCCCAGTAATTTCACTAGCTACAATTCCCTTCAACCCGGAACACAGTAATGTTTACACACTACCGTTTGGCGGCAAGAAAGAAACTGCGGTGATACCTACCTAAATGGTCTCTGGTAACAGAAATTTTCTAAAACCATACGTTACGTCTCGGGGGAAGACTAAGTTACGTGGGATTTTTACCCACTAAAACTACTCGATGGTTATTCAGTGTGTTACGTGAGTTTCCGAGATCTCCCACGGGAAGCACTGGTCACCAGCAATACGCGTACAGCATGCCCCAAGGAGAGCTGCGGCTTTCTTTGGCACTGTCGTTTTGGTACGACAAGCACTAGACGACTTCGCACTTGTCGTTCATCCCGGGCTCGCTTGTTAGACAATGAGGACTTCAAAGCTCACGAACCTGGAAACCCTCTTAGTCGCCTTCTAATACAGGCAGGACTTACCTTGATCCTATTCTTAATAGGCTGAGACACAGTGTAAGGGTAACAGAGGCCTACCACCATTATATGCTGTGATGAAAAAAGTTTCATCTGACAGAAATATATGAGAACATTCGTATACGCATACTGGCTTAGGCATTCTTTTATTGGTGGTAAGTTTGCTGCAGACTATCTACTTAGGTACCACCGTAGCTCCTATCTCTGCCGCCAAACAGTACTATGCAAATATTACTGTGTTCCGATTTGAAATGCGCTGTAGCTAGTGATATTACTGGTGTAACGAGAATCGACATCCAACGTCTCAAAGCGACAAGGGTAATGTGGTGTTGTGGATACCATCATAACTAGCGTTATGTTGTTGTAGGCAAGCGCATCACTTACTATCCGGTGAACGTCTAGTTCGTCTCGTCGTTTTATGGAATAAAAAAAAAAAAAATGGCGACGCAAGTCTAACATGTCTATTTTCACAATATCCAAAGGATTGCCAAATATTCTTTGTTATTGCACGGCTCTCTCTTATATCTACGAATTCGCAACAGGGGGGCGGGAGGCGCGGAGAAAACAATGCTGTAAAAATATCTTTCCGGTTACGGACACAAACAATTTTACGTTATTGTCTTCGGTCCTTTTTCCGTAATATCAAATGAGCCACGAAAAGTATCTAACCGCTAAACTTAATAATGAACACATCGAGAATATTCTCCATGAAACTAAACCAACTGTATCTTCTGTTTTTATTCATTTACCAGCTACATTATACTTATTAGAGTTTACTATGTTAAATCCTCTTTTTTATGCACTTAAATATTTGAATGTATATCTACATTTAATTTAAAAAATATATATATCAAAAGTTTGCGTGTGCAAGCATTTCCCGGATATACTCATCGATAAAGTTATGTATGAATAAATTATTGTTTTTATCATGTGCTGTGAACAAACATACTCTACCAAAGAGCAAACTCATAATATATTTATGAATAGCTTTTATCGATATGATATGAAATGTTAAAAATATCCCTAAAGTATCAATAACTCTTTTTTTATACTATGTCAAATGAAAAGAGAAAAAGGTAAAAAAACTTTCACAGAAAATACTAACAAATGCAAATAAAAATTTACACCTATGTAGAGACATCACGATATCTCAGGAACCATAAGGCGTAAAGATTTGAAATTTGCTATTATTAGTCCTTTCGCCTAGTACAGATCAGCTATGAACAGATTTTACGAAATTCCTTCCCCATAGGAGCAGGGGTGTTACGGCCAGCAAAGCAAGCGAGGAACAGCTACCTCTTTTATATACTAATAGTTGTGCGAGTTGTTGTTTCAAATGTTATTAGACCAAATACACCTATTTCAATAAATATATTACAAAAAAGGTTTTATTGTTATTACACCTACTTCCTACAGGATCGGTGTTTTAAGGCTTTCTGTTTTACCTACTTCTTTTTTCTTTATTTTCATATCTTTCTAAAAAATCGTAAAGGAACTTAAGTGAGATAAACGTCAATAATAACTAGAAGTAAATTGTTCCTATATATTCGTATTGGTTGTTACTGTTTGTATTTATTACTTATATTAAAAAAATATATATATTGAAAAAGGAATATTTCAAGTCCTTCTTTCTCTATTCGGATAGAAAAAAAGACTTACAAGTCCTACGTCTTACGATGTTCTATATCTTTAAATTTTGTACGTCTATTTGAATTGTCTTACGTAATTAAGGATTCTTCTTAGAGTATCTACCTAAGTTTACTTCGATCTGTATTGAGGATGTGTTTAAAAAAAATAATATTAAATATAGGAGATGCCGTTAGTTTTGCTACACTGTTGACAAAACTGAAACTGTAAGTATATGTGTAATTATTTAGACACCATCAATGAATGTATAACTTTTATAGATAAAGTGCCTTTCATTTTAGAGACAGTATGTTATTTAAATATCATGTTGTGATAAAATCAATTGTGATAACTTTTTAGTACATTCGATACTATGTAAAAAGCAAAGACTGAGATCACAATAAACGTAGCATACTGTTACCTCATGTCGAAAAGTTCTTTTGTAGATAAACTAAAAGAGAAGTATCTCCAAAAACGGCTCGACGTTTTGGCGATATTTTCAATATTACCTGTGATTTACATACTCGATGAGACAGGAATCCTTGATGGGGCTTCGTAGACAGATAAATTTGCATTCAACAGAATAAAGGACTTTCCCTGTGAGCACATTTGATATGGTAATATTTTTACCCGATCCATAAAGCAAAGTTGTGGTTAGTTTATAAATTATAGACGAAGTGTACTAAATTTTTTATTATATTGGACGACAGCAAGACATTCATAAAATTCTGAAGCGAGAGGCTCTGAAAATATGAGTTTAGGATCCTTACACACAACGAAATATTCCTTCTCATCCAGTATTTAAATCTACCTTAAAAAGAAGAAAATATATAAAATAAAAAAACCTTTGCAAACGAATATTATTATTCAAAACCAAAAACATTTACCACCAATATCGTAACCAGTTATGGTATTGATAGACTGTAAAGTCGAAGGTTCGAATCTGATATTCGACGATGATCATTATAATGTTAATCAAGATATTACTTAACCAAAAGGTTTAAAAATATTAATTTTATTATACGATTGTATAATATTTCAAGGTGATGTTTCAACAAAAACTCTTAATTTTAAATATTCAGTTACATATCAAGTTCTAGTAAATAATAGGCTCACAAAATTTAACTTTAACTAAATGTACCAGTAAAGTAAATTAATTTTATGTGTTCATAAACTTTCTAGAGTATAACTTATTCTCTTTTGTGTTAGAAACACTTCATATGGAATTAACCGGTAAAGTTTTAATTAACCGTAACTAAGTTCCATTTGCATTGAAATTTCTCTCCTCAGTAATTTTAGTGGGTCTCAGAAGCATTTCGATCCTTCTGTTTTAACTCTGAATTTAAACACGTTTGTTTCGCGGAACCCTTTTCAAATATAAATTTATACATCGTGTATTATAGAATTATGTCATAACATATATTTGAGCTACAGCAGCATAAAAGGTAGTAGGTCTCTGTTGCCGAAAGGAGAGGCTGCGAACCTACGACGCAATGCCACCACTGCAGCGGGGACTAGGATTCCGCGGAGCGAACGCTCGCTGAATGTCCTGCGTAGGAGTCCAAGCGATAAAGCCTAGTTAACAGGATCGAACACAATCTTTCACTGCCAGTAGCAGTAGCGGCTTCGATGAAGAGCAAAAGTGCATGCTGCCCGTGCCGTAATGGTAGAGGAGGCCGTCGAACGGAATCGAGTGAGGGTTGATTCCGCGCGGAGAAGACGACGGGGCGATGGTAATGGATGCACCAGGCTGTCAGCCCTGTAGTCTCGGGCTATTAAGAATAGGACTAATGTAAGCCCTACCTGTCGAAGAAGGCAACTAAAAGGGTTTAGGAGTTTCGCGGTCCGTGAGGATGGGGCCCTTATCGTTCAACAAGCGAACCTGTGTGGGATACCCTAGGAGGGTTAAGCCCCTCTTCAGAGACTTATTCAAAGAAAGTGTAGAGAGGCACTGGTGCGTTCTGTAAGAGATCCCGGAGCCTCTCCGACAGCACTGATGTAGACTACCGAGAGGGTTTAAGTGAGTAAACATCTCACATAACCCTGACTTCCTCCCACAAGCAGGGTATTTTTCGAAGATTTCCCCCCGAAACCAAAAAAAAAGATCTCTGTTGCCGGTGACCTTATAGATAGGTGCCACCACAGCTCATATTACTGCTGCCTAACAGTAGTGTATAGACATTACTATCTTCCGGTGTATAGGGCGCCGTAGGGTATTTACTTGAGTAACGACACCGAATATCTTATGTCTCAGGCGACGAGCGCAATATGGTATAGTTTATACCATCCTAATTAGCGCCGCCTTTGTATGGGCAGGCGTATCACATACCATCAGATGAACATCCATCTTTACTCGTCACTTAATTGTATATAAAAAAAGTAATTTATCTGATATATTACGGCATTATTAAATGATAAATTATCAATGAAAAACAACAATTTTATGTACTTTCTTTATATGGTCAGTAAATTCTGAAATATGAAGATTTTTTTAATAATAAAAAAATTAAAAATTTAATTTCATGGATAAATATATAATATATAATGAATGTGGATGGTTATAAGGGTAGAGGAAGACCGAAGAAAGTGTGGGTGGATTGTGAGAAAGATGACATGTATAAGAAGACTGTGAATTTAGATATGGCGGTTGATAGAGAAATGTGGACGAGAAGGACATACTGTGCATAGCTGGGAAAAGGGCAGGAGGAAGAAGAGTTTCATGGATAAATATTACAGTTTTCCTCTTTATATTTTAATTTAAATATTGAAATGCAAAGTTCCCAACAATAATTTGGTTATCGGAAATCTCGGAAGGTATAAACGATGGGAATACATATTTGTTAGTTCTAATACGGAAACTTGTAAACAAACACCATTTAATTCAGCTACAACATCCGCAGCGGGAAATTTCAAAGCGACTAGAACTTACAGTTAATTAAAAACTTTAGCGTTTTTTTTTTCATTTCCGGTGACGTAATTAAGAGAGTGAAAATAAATTTCTAGTTTTCATACGGTTTGCTTTACTACTAAAAGGAACTAGTCGAAGCGTTTACAAAGCGAATTCATGCAGCAGTTTTTCCGAGTTTTAAGGCGATTGAACATAATTTCTATGATTGATATGCTAATTTTTTAAACTCAATCAATTCAAACGAGCAGTAAGCTGCAGTAGTTTGATTTATATACATTTAGTTCCCTGTGTATTGATTATTGTGTTTGTTTAAACTTTTGGTTTAATTTCAATTTAATTTTCTTTATATTTCTTATTTTAGGTCGCGGATACCAGATCCGGGAGTCCTGAGTCCGATGAGGTTGCAATAGTTGTCAATAAAATTGCTGCTCAAACTTATAATGAAACAGAGCGCTAGCGTTCAATATACTTTAAAAAATTACAATATTGGTTTGGGAATTTGTATGTCTTATTCTAAACCTTTACATGGCTCTCCAATACTTATGATACGTATTGGAGCATAGGCTCTATGGATGCCGGCGGCTAAGCAGCTGCTGGTCCGAAGGCAGCTCGACACAATCCAGCGTGACTTCACGCAGAAAATTGCGCGAACTCACCGGACCGCGTCGTTGCACTCTGCCCTATTTGCCGGGCTGTTTCCTCTGGATGATTGGGTTCAAGAATCGGCCACTTTAAATGAGATAAAGCATAGCAACTCTCGGGAAGTACTGGATAACCGGGAACTGAAGGTATCACTCAGCAATTCGAGATTACCACACCCGTCTGAACAAGGTGGTATGAAGTTCTCCTGCCTAGGGGAAAGTGCGGAGTAGATCCAACGTGTCACCTCGGCTGCCCATTTGGCTATTTACACCAACGGCAGCCGCACTGACGACAAGGTGCGTGCGGCGTTCTGCGGAACGCAGAGGTTGCTAAGAGAAAACTCAAGTTGAGCAACTTCTGCACAGTATACCAGGCAAAGCTGCTGGCATTTGTGAAAACGAAAGGTTACGCAGCCAGCGAGTCGGCGCAATCCTGCGCCGTACTCAGCGACTCAAGGTCCGTCCCCGAAATAGTTGCAAAACTGGACACCCTCCATCCCTTAGCGCTTTAAATATAAGAGAATATAATGAAAGCGAGAAAAAAAGAGAAGAATGTCAGTTTGTATTGGGTGAAAGTGCACGCGGGGATGAAAGGGGAACGTGAGGGCGGATCAACTGGCCAAAGAAGTGGCCCTGAAGAGCAAAAGAAGATCAGAGTACGAGGATTGCCCAACCTAATTCGTCAAGCGGTAGCTTATGCTGAAAACGCTTGACGAATAGAATGGGCGGTATATGGAAGGTACGACGGCTTCAACAACGCAAATTTTTCCCAAACGTGGCATCGGCCCATCGAATACTGCACCGGCTGGAGCTGGATATGGTCTTGGACCAAATGTTCACGGGGCACGGGAAATTCTCCGAGTACCTGCACAGGTACAAACGCAAGGGGAGTCCTTCGTGCCGTTATGATCCCGCGGTGGACCAGATCGTGGTGCATGTTGTGACCTCCTTTCCCTTGTACGGGAGACCGAAAACGGATTACGGATCGGAGCTTGAAAGACAGCTCAGTAAAAAAGCTATTGCCTCTCTGATGAGTGAAGACGGAAGTTGCCAAACATTTTTACAGTTCTGCAAAGCGGCTATAGCCGATGTTTTTGTGGCGTGTATCCATCACCACAAGAGTACCGTCGTGACACCGACCTGGACAGACGTTCTTTGTCATTCCGTCATCGTCCTGTCACCTAGCACTCGAAGACTAAGCAATCAAATCTGTTGCTTATATTTGTAACATATGCTGAGTTATTATTAATTTGTTTATTTATACAATGCGTTGAAGGAAAGCAGAGCGCGGTGTGTACGAGTACAGCGCTTTCAAATAATCAATTAAGTATGAAAGACGGGGGGCGGCTTGCGGTAGAAATCACTTATGTTCATACAACAGCCGAGTTAACTGTAACTGTTAATATTTAATAGTTTTACTATTGTAAAGAGAATTTCACGAAGTACATGGGTACTGTTTAAAGCACGCGATTTATTTACAAGAACTAAACTACACAAAACCCATATCAGTGACACGACATCAACTGCAAAAAAACCCATATCATTAAATGAAATAAATAAGAGGTAAATAACTGTAGTAATATTAGCTAATAACTGTATTAGTAAATAACTGTGGTAATATTAGCTAAATTATACTCGGCAAAAAGAATATTCATACCTTCAAGTCTCTAGGCCTTATGGTTCTATAGATATCGTGATGATTCTTTACATAGGTGGAAATCTCTTATAGATTATTTGTAATTCCGATTATCATTTTCTTTCTAGAAACTTCCTTATTACTAATAATTACTTCGTCCCTCAGAAGGATATCAATTCATTGTTAGATAGATCCTCTCGCAGGTGGTTTCGTTCAAAATTTCCGGCAAGTGTCACAGTTTGTTAAAACATGATTGATTATCTGATGCTGAGCTAAAACAAATGTTTTTAACTTTATTCAAAAACTTTTGTTTCGGATAAATGATACAGTTGTGAAAATTTCATACTAATGTCCATCAAGGCTGATTAACGAAGCCGCGGGTCTTGGAGAACGTTCACCTGATGGCAAGTAAGAACCTCCTACACTCACCGCCACCTTCGACAATATGGAATTAGGTAGGATGATATACACTGCACCATACTCGTAGTCTAGAGGCATTAGATTTTCAGTCTCGTTACCGCAGTAATTTCACTAACTACAACGCCTTTTCTTATATACTACAACGCGACGAGACGAGCGGGACATTCACTTAATGGTAAGTGTATACGCTCGCGCATAGCAACGCAGCTATAGCTATGATGTTATACACAACACCTCGTTGAGATCATCTCTTGAGACATAAGATGTTAAGTCTAGTTACTCCAGTAATATCTAGCTACAGCGCCCTTTAACACAGTAATTTTTGCACAGTACTATTTGGCGTCAGAAATAAAGGATGTGGCTGTACTTATATAAATGGTAGCAGACAGTAGAGATAATAATACCTTCAATTTGGACCTCCAACGAACTTATTACTTATTTCTTTTTAATATAAATCTTAAAAGTGGATACATCTACTGAGATGGCAACCCTTTGAGGGTAACACTGGCGTTGTATCGAATGGTCGACTCGAACTGCATCAAGTGTGTTGTCAAGACACAACCACCATTCCAACTAAGTTAAAACTTGTATTTGAAGAACACAAAGTACAGTGAACGTCGAACAATGGTCGGGCACGAGAACTGTTAAGCTTGAGTTAAGTTAAATTTGATAAGTTCTTGTCTACCAATAAACATAACTAACGCCTATAGCTCACTTTATAAGTTAGCTGAAGTACGAGCTAAATTAGAGTGAGTTTTGGTACGAGCTAAGTGGGGTGGGAAACCGATATGTTTTATTAATAGTAATAGCCAGGGCCGTCAAGAGCCAACATGACTCTCTTTATAAGAATAGTCGCATCCCAGCTGTGGGAAGACTATATAGATTATTTGACTCCAGTTAAAGAAAGTTCATTTATTAAGCAATACGCCTTCCTTTCATATAACGTGGTGTTAGAATATACACAACGCCTCATTGTGTTCATCGCTTTAGGACATGATATTAAATCTTATTACCTTTAATAATTTCATTAGATATATCATCCTTCAGACAGGAACATTGGAATGTTTGCGCAGTATTGTTTGGTAGACATAGAAGCTGACACTACTTAGACGTTCTCCGGAAACAGAGACTTAGCATCAGTAAAGTATAGAAAAATTAAAAGAATAATTCTAATGTAAAATCTAAACTACATTTTTTTGAGTGTTACTTCTTTTGTATTTATTTCTTAATGTATACGAAAACATGGATAAAAATTTATAGAAAGATAAATCTGTGATAAAATGTACGAAACAAAAAGAAGCTTAAACCTAACAATAGTTTTGTTCCAGCAAACTTTAGCGGATAAAAAAAAGATAATATAAAAATATGCGATATATATATTCTTATTTAAAATACATAACTAGAGATAAAGCTAATATTTTTTACTCTTTTCTTAAAGATAACTAAGGAGGAGCAAGCATGGATATCATGAGGAAGAGCATTCCAGAGCCTCACTGCTTTTACAGTAAAAGAATCACTATAACGTTCGGAATAAAATATTGTACTTTTAAAAGTAAAAAAAAGTAAAAAATTACTTCAGAAACTTATCATATATAAGTTTCTGAAGTAATTTTTCCTTTTGCCTTATATAAAAATCATAACAGAATACAATAAAATCGAATATATATAGTTTTCCTTAGCCTTAGACTTTTTGACAGGCAAGTGTTTTAAAATTTTTAATACTACCTCGTTTAAAGCATCTGCGACAGAGCGCCCAATATATTTTACATTTCTCCTTCATCATTCTCCCGTTACTCCTCTAACATGGACCCAGCAGCAAAGCCTGTTGCTCGAATGCACTGACAACAATATTTTGAAGCATTAATCATGAGAAATGGTTTCGCTTGCATATTTCTTTTAAATCTATTACATCAATCTTATATAAAGACTAGATGTTCCCCAGCCGCTCTGCTTGCCGTAATATAGAGTTAAACTTGAGTGTAACTTTGAGGTCAATTATTCACCAATTTAGATTAAAAAAAAATGTAATGGCGCTTTATACATTTGAATTGTTCCTTCTGTAGCCTTAATACATTTACTAAAACAGCCGATATATTTTAAATTGTACACTTTGTTAAATAATAACATTTTATATTTCTTAGCTTACAAATGCTTCACAGATAAAATAGTAGCGATTGCCAAACGCACGCCACAGTGTGATGTGCAGTTGGCACGGGAATGCAACAATTCAGATACGGGTGATACATTGAAAAGCAAGATATATTGTGAACATGTCTCCGACACAGCACCAGCAGACTACACCAACTAACTTTAACCATAATTCTGGTGACTAACAAACTTGTAAGAAGTTTTTGTGTTATTCGCGCACATATGGGAGATCGTAGCGACGAAAGCGTAAATTATACTTTAGTATAAAAAAACAAAATTAACTCAAGAAATCCAAGTGTTTAAATTAATAGAGGTACCGAGGTAAAAAGTAAGTAGTAAAAACAGTAGTTACTAGTAATTAGCATCTACATTGTAACGAAGATAATGTAGTATTTAATGGAGTACATGCAAGAGTTTTTTCATTATAAAGCCACTTGTTCAGAAGCTGCTGTATTCTTTAGTCAGAAAATGAAGGTCTTTTATTTTTGCCATTGGAAATGGATTAAAGGGTAGGCCAAAAACCATTTACTCACTGTAGTTATGGCGAAGGTCGTGGGAAGCCGCTGAAAGCTAGCGACAAAGATCCGATTGATATAGAGATTTTTTTTTTATTGGTAAGCAGTAGGCGATGTACGAAATAAGCTTGTAAAATAACATATAAGAACAATATCGCCTATAAATTTTTGTTTTAAATATCACTGAAATATTTTAAATATTTACCACGGTATAATTTAGGAGCAGCGGAAGTGGTAGTAATTTACATCTTACGAGTATGTATAAGTTTTTAAATTATATACGTACTAGTTGATCTCCGGCCGCTTTGTTGGACCTAATATAAAATTAGGCTTAAAATTTCTCTGAAACATTCCTCGAAAGCAACCACAAATTACTTTCCACAAACCGTTACTATAGCAACAGCATAAATAATACGAAGTGAAATGTTTACAAAAATCAATTAGAAATAAATTGAAGGGTCTATGGAATTCATAGAATAAACAGCCTATAACTACAGGGTGGCGCAAAAGTAATCCTCCTATCAGAAAATGCTATAAATTTTGCCTTGATGTGAAAAAATTAAAAGATCAAATAAAAATAATCCACAAGAAGAATCAAAGGTTTTCATTTTTTTTAAATTACAGCCGAGACTTTAAATCTGCTAACGAGTTAATTGGCGTTGCGGACACTAAAGAATTCATGTGACCACATAAGTAATAATCGCAAGGTCTTAAATCAGGACACCTTGCGGGACACGGTGTTGATCCACCTCGACCAATCTATCGCTGATGGAAAGTAGTATCTAATCATTGTCTAACGCCGAGACAAAAATGGGCGGAACAACGGTCTTGCTGGCTCACCATTTCTCTTCTGGTTTGGAATGGTATATCCTCCAGATAATTGAAATAATGATTTCGAAGAAAATCTTGGTACGTCTCCATTTAAATTGTTGGGCAAGAAGTCTGGACCTTTCAAGTAAGCATGAATTAGGCCCATGCATACGTTTATGGAGAATCTTCGCTGATAAGCTCCGTCTTTGATTAAACGTGGGGATTTTCATCTCGCAAAGCCCAATAATGACTATTATGAAAATTTGTTATGCCGTCTCTATCAAACTTCGATTCATCAGTCCACAATATTTTGGTGAGAAAATTATTATTTTCTAAGTCTGCATGCAGCGTAAAATAGCAGTAATCTAACTTCCTTGCAGGGTCTCCTCCCTCTAGGGCCTGAACCTGTGTAATGGTAGAGGTAGAGCCTTGCCGTATGCACAGTAGACCACACTTTCCATTATGTTAAACCCAGCAATCTTGTCACGACCCTGGTTGACGTAGTCGGGTCTCTAACAAAATGGTCTATGATTCCTTCTTCCTCTTAAGTATCGTAGATGCGTGGCCTACCTGCGTCACGTCGCCTCTGCTGAACGCTGCCAGTTTCCCTGACGCGGTGATACACCGCAGCAAACACTATGACTTGGTAGGTGACGAAATCGTCACCGTGGAAAACGTAGCTGATATTCTCTTCGTCCTTGTATAGAATTTCCATCACTAAGTCCATAACAGTACAATGTCAGCATATTCTTCATTACCATAATCCGCCATTGAAATTAAATTTATTTGGTATTGTATATTAAAAGAAAAACTATTCAGAATTAAGAAGATAACGATAATGTACGTCCGCCCACGAAAGTAGTTAAATTTTAACTGTTGTTTAAGTAATGAGTCAGTTACCTAAAAAGTGTTTTTTTTTCCTAAATTTTAGAAACTTTATGTACTTTCTTTATACCTTGTCGGATATGTATTGAAGTCAGGTACTTATTAATGTGCTTTATGCGTATTTTCTTATAATTTTTTTTTTACGAATGAATAAAAATTTAAGTATCACGCCTGATTTTTTACTGTCCCGTATTTCAAAGGACCTAATTTAAAAGTTTTAGCCTCTAAGTGATGATTATTAATTTAATTTAATAACACAATGATTGAATAATAATTATTACAATAAAATTTGTGTAGAAATAAGTAAGAAATAAAATCATTGAATTTTTTCCTAGAAAATCGAGAATTTTTTGTAAAATATATAAAAAATTTGTAACTTCAGAACCATTGTTTCTGGATGAGGTATTCCATACATAGATAGATAGGATACGAGCTATACTTTAACCCCTCCAGATCTTTTACACCTATTACCTTTCACCCTGTATACGTACATATAAATAATACTTTAGTTACACCACGAACACCCTAATTTTAATTAAATCAAAACAAGTTGTATATAGACCAGCCACAAAAGCGGCCTGGAGCTTCTTGAAATTTCTGTAAAATCAGATAATCCCGGCTAATTTTAAAGTACCTATTAAAATTTACAGATAAGACAGATTTTGGAGGCGCAGGAATAATTTATGTAGCAACTCTAACGGAGTTCCTGATTACGTTGTGGAAACATCTCAAGTTGTTTTCGTTTTGAAATTATAAAAGACTTGTAACGAATGAAATTATCTACAATTTAAAGCTAATGAATGGTTCTCATTGGGAGACAGTTCTTTAACTTAATTTGTCATTCAGCTTTACAAAGTAAAACTTTACTCATTCTGTGTTTACATCTTGGTATCTTAACAAAGATGATACTGCTGATATCATTTATGTAAATTTACTGACGGCTTATTTCTTTAGGAGCACATAAGGACTGGTAGCAGGTCTCTTTTTGTCGGAGATTTTCTAGGTAAGTACCACTACAGCAATTTCCGCCTTCAACTGATATTGTGCAAACATTATTGTGTCCCGGTTTGTAGGACCTTGTTGATAGTGTAATTATTGGGGTAAGAAGAATCAGCGTTTACAAGTCTATAACATCCTAAGTAGCGCCGATTTTTTATGAGAGGACGTATCACTTACCGTCAGATAGACGTCACGCAAGTTTCGTCGCTTCTTTGAATAAAAAAATTACTTCTTATGTCTTAACACGACGAGCTCAAAGTTGTGTAGTGTATAACATCCTAACAAGCGCGACATTGTTATGGGCAGGCGTTACATTCCCCCTCAAATGATCGTCCTGGTTGTCTGGTAGTTTGGTCTGATAAAAAAAATGTTCTTGTCGGTTTTAGACATACGCTGTTCAATCTCGTGACCCTAGTAATTTTACTAGCGACATCTTCAATTCGGAACACGGTAATGTTTGAAAATACTGCTGTGTGGTATGCACCTAGACGATTTCCGGCCACAGAGAGCTGCCACTAGTAAATGGCATAGAAAAGCGAAAAGGTGGTTACTAATTTATAGCGCTTTAACAGTACTGACCACATCAACACTTAACACAAAATGAGATCGTGGCTAAGCACTAACTATATTAACTTAAAAAAAAATTAAGTTTGAAGAAAACATTAAAGAAAATTTAAATTAACCCATTCTTGTCACATTGTATAGGTCGTGCATAATTATAACACCCCTTACAATAACTTTGCAAACTCTCGCTAAATACACCCTAGGCCTTAATTAATTTAATTAATATAACTTGTAATAATTAATTTGAAATGAAATGATTTCATTCTCGATTTTGTATTAAAGATTTTCTATTGAAAAACCTTTTCACAGATGAATTAAGTTAAAAAAAAAACGAGTATAGATAAACGAGTATTATAAACATAAATAAGTATAATAAGTTTAGTATTTATTTACAGTACATTTCAATTTAGATATATTGGTAACGGATCTTAATCAAAGCGTTACCCTTCCAGATATGTTTAATAAAATCAAGCTTGAACTTCATCATCATCATCAACAGATAGACGTCCATAGCTGGGCATAAACCTCCTCCAAAGATGTTCACATCGAAAGGTTGTGCAGCTGCGTCCAGCTGCAACTTGCGACCTTCACCTCGTCGGACCACGAAGTGGCATACCTACCAAAACTACGACTTCCGGTATATAGTGAATTTATTTAAACTACAGACAAATAGGATTCTGAACTAACTGTCTTTAGTAGAATAGTCTAAGGCTACATTTTGAGTAGTTTAGTTGGTGGTAAGGTTTTTTGTATACGTAATTAGGTACCATCCTCATATTGTATATCTGGAGGTTGGCTGGCTGTTTTCCAAGTCATCATTATCATGAGGTGCCTTCCTAAAACTGAAGTTTGGCGATCAAACTGAGAAAACTAATCCGGTCTTTTTTACGGACAGTATTTGCTTTCCAGCAGCCAATATATCAGAACCAGAGTATTATGATATGAGTAAGATTCACCACTCAGAGCCTCATTGTTACTACAAGATGTCAAATTGCTGTCAGAACAATTACAGATGAAAAACCTGGTTTTTATTTATACTCCTAATGGGGTGTAAGGAGTTCCGAAAATCTTACGGAGCCCAAGTCAAGCTCATCTGCACACGATACACTCTGCTGTATAGGCGTATAAGGCGAGGCTCTGACCACCCACGAACCCGCACTACCCAATTCCGTTCAATGAACTCCAACAAACGATGTGGAGATCATTGGGAGAGGCCTATGTAGCCTGTGCAGTGGACGTCTCTCGGCTGATATTAAGTTATTAATGATGTAATATTTTAACTTACATTTTAACAAGTGCAAGTTAAACTTTAAATATCTCTCGAAGCTAAATTATGGTATTTATGGAAAAGATGATTAAGGGTTAACATATTTTTCTAATTTAATATTTATCTAAATTAATGTATATTAGGATAACTACTAAACTCTAAAGTACTAATTCATCCTAAGTAACTATAGTATTATACAATAATGAAAGTATAATTAAAAAACTTGAATTTGTTTCTACTCCAAAAAAATAGTACAACGAAAAATTCTTAATTTTTTTTATATGTATTAAATTAAAGATGAACGAGATGTAAGTATCAAAGAAATTTTTATTTTTTTTTTTTATTTTTAAATGCCTCAGTATTCGTATCATCAGACTGTGGACCACAAATTCATTAATGACAATGGCTCAGTGCCCTCATGTGGCTGGAGATACGGAAACCAAGTGCGTCATTGACTAATTAAAACTTTTTTCGAGTTGTCATTCAGACAAGCGTTCCACCTCTTCCATCAAACATTTTTACCACAGCAGACGTTAGTTGATGATTTTTTTTATTTTTAACCACGTTTTTATTAAAAGAAATCAAATTTAATAGAAATAGCAAAACCATTACAGCAGGCGTAAGCTTACACATCATTTGATTGTTTCAGATGAAACCGAAGACTTACTCGTACTGTCCTTTAATTCATGCTAAGACATATCATGACTTCTCTTTAAAACAGTAAGTCTAGTCTCGTTAACTCAATAACTTTACTAGCAAGTGCTGCGAAAGATCTAGTTTAGGTAAGCCCTGCAAAAGGCCATACGACTAAAAGGGTCTAGGAGTTTCGTGGGCCTTGAGGGTGTGACACTTATCGCCCAACAAGAGAATGTTCACTTGTTGGCTGATACCCGATAACAAGTATATGCTTAGGACAGCGTATGGCTCAGCGATGGTGCCTAGTAAGGTTAGGCTCCTCCTCAGAGACGTGTTAACAGAAAGTATAAAGGGGCACCAGTGCGTTCTATAAGAGATCCCACAGCGTCTCCGAATGCACAGATACAGACCACCGAGGGGGTTTTTGTGAGAAAGAATCTCACATAACCCTGACTCCCCCCAGAAGCAAAGTATCTTTCGAAGATTTCCGCCCCGAAATAAAAAAAAAGGTCTGGTCTATATCGTCTGTACCATTAAACTACCGCCAGTAAATCTAATAATTGTTATTTATATATCTTAATATTGTACATCATATAAAATATCTATGTATCTATATGTATGTATTAATAAATTTACTTTCTCTTCCGTCTCTATTTATATTATTCTCCATTATACACGTATCCCACATAATATCTGCACATCCTTTTTTCTTCCACTTTAAATATACTCATCTATGTACATATTACCCTATTTTAATTTATCCCGTGGGCGTTAAGGGGGTGGAGAGACTCGCGTCCGCAGGAATTACCTTCAAAACCCTGTACGTGCTCCCTGGGTGGTGCTAAACGAGTCTCAACGCCGAGTATCGGGCGGCGGATGTGACAACCCGACTCTGGCTCTGCCAGACGGTTACAGTGACCGAGAGGATTAAATTCCCTTTGAAAGACTGGTGCGGAAAGGATAGGGACACTACCGCAACTATTTTTCCCAAAAAAACTATGGTGTTATGTCAGACAATCGAATGAGTTTGTCGGACCACCCGGTTGACGCCCGGCGCCAGGTGGGGTTTAAAAAAAAAATCTGGAAAGAAATGGTGGCCAGGGCATCGCACCATAGTCACGTTCCTCGGTCATGAGGTTACGACAAAGAAGAAGAATTTATCTCGTAGATTTCGAAACCGCGAACCCCGAGTCCGATGAAGCTGTTACAGTCATCAAGAATAACAACATGTACTTCATTGAAAAAATGAATTATGACACCGTATAACGTCTTAATCATTTATACTATTTTTTGCTAATATTTTGTAAATCTTAAAGATAAATAAATATACCAGTAAATAACATATTTGGAAGTCAACAAAATATGACTCGATTCAGATAATATTCTTAATTAACGTTCGTTTACAACTATACAAAATGATTCATTTACGAAATTATCGAAACTGTGTATTTACTACTGTGATATTGTCCAAAAATCTTTCTGTAAATATATTATATTTCCGTTTTAAGGTCTATGAAGCCTTGATAATGTTTTTTTATTACTCTAAGCAAAGCAAGTACGACAAGACTTACGACAAATTTTACAGACTTTATACTATTGGATTCATAAACGAAGTTAGGTTTTTTAAGTGACAAAATTTGATGATTGACTACAGTCCCACTTAATGTTAAGTGAGATGGTGGAACAGACTTGTCTAGTAATAACCTATCTACATTTGAAGATACCTACATATCTTTGACGGGAACACTGACTCCGACAAGTCGTTCCACTCACTCCTTTGTTGTTATTATAAATAACTATTATTATTACTAACCTTCATGTGATAGAAAACTTAAACCTAAACGTAAACAGATAAATTCCCATTTAGATCCATCTTGAACACTCAAGATTTCTGAGGCTGAAACATATTTTAATGAGAAAGCTTTTAGTTGCCGGCGTAGCGCGTTTAATCATACACAGATGTACTTAAATGTGTTTGGTTACTTACTTACGTGAAATCACAGAACTTTATATACACACGTAAAAGATTATGAATCTGTGAAATTATACGATAATATAAAAGAAAATGTACGAATTCACAGGCAGTAGAAAGAAAACATTGCATTATAGTTAATTTTTAAACGAATGACTTGAAAATATTACTGTAGATGTAAATAGAGAGAAAGAGATGCATCAATAATATTTTATTGATAGGAATAAGAAAAATACGAAAAACAGGACAGTAGTAATCTTCTATAGATCTCGAAGTCTATCTCTCTTGGCTTCTTACGTAATATTTAAAGAATATATATTATAATATAACATGAACTAGTCTTTCTGGTATGCAGAGTCTAGCATGTTACAATCCATAGCACAAGGAGAAGGCGAAGAATAGAGAAACTTAAGAAGTTATGGGTGTAAAGAAACATCCAATGTTTCTTTACACCCATAACAATCAAGACAAGTGAAGTATAGTATACATAGTCCAGTTTATGAATATTATATGCTGTATTGTTTAGTACCTTATGATCATTATAATAGGCTCGTCGCTTCAAAAAATCATATAATACTATATATACTATAGTAAGTTACTTTTCTCTACTTTTGCCGTGTATAACATAACCACCGCAAACCGCTAATCCGACGCAAAATGCTAATCACTAATTTGCGGTTGTGTGCGTTTTGGTATTCGATTAAATGCCGAATCGAATGATTTAACATTAATATAAACGTAGGGTAGGGATAGGGGTGTAAAAGGTCTCGCGCAACAAATCATCGGACCCAAGCCACCTGTCGAGGTTTTTCCTAGAAGCTACAATATGAAATTCTTCAAAAAGGGTGTGAAAAGGTTTCTGCAGGGTCGGCTACACGCCCAGTGAAACCTCTGGTGTTACTAGCGGTCATAGGCTGCGGTTACCGTTCAGGATCCAGCGAGCCGCAATCCTGTTTGGAACTTAAGTGGTATAAAAAAAATCCTGCCACACCCGTACTCATCGTACACCCTGATAATCAACAAGCAAGGCTCTGGCCCCCACCAACCTGCATTGGGCTAGCGTAAACAAATGGAATCCCTCCATATGAACCCTTACCAACGACGGCCTTCCGTGCCCAGCGGTACCGGAGGTTATGCTGGCTGTCTGGTGAAAGTCGCAGGTAGCCGCTGGACGCAGGTAGCCAAAAACCGTCTCATCTCCACATCTATTGATGTGGATCACATCTCTTTGGGGAGGAGCGGAAGGATTTGATGATGATGATGAAGGTAGGTCATGGAGATGATATCAAGTATTGAGGAGAGCAACGTGGAAATCAGATGAAAAATGTGGTACGACAACTTGATGATTATCACTTGGAACAGTGCGTTGTAGTTATCATTGAATGTATCGCACTGGAAAACTGAGAAACAAAAACAGAGAAGAGGAGTAATCTCTTATAGGTCTCGAAGTCTATCTCTCAATCGTCGTCATACATAATAACCGGGCTTGTTTTCAGCGTTCATGATTAAGCTGAAATAGTGATGATGATAAGGATAATATGAAAAAGTGTATCAAGAATAATTTGCTTATTATTTCTATGTTGTAGAAGAATCAGAATAAAACGTAAAAAGAATGAGGTTTTAAAAAAAATATATTTTTTAGAAAAATTCTGTTTTGTATACATTTATGTAGCTCGTGTATAAGTGGAAGAAATTATAATTTTTTTTAATTGTTCTGTGTAACTTAACCTAATAACGTTATTGCAAAATGGTAGCACTCAGTTTGACAGTGACAGGAAGGACTTGACAGTGGACAGATAGAAAGTTAGATAAAAAGACGTTGTTTGTTTTGTGAAATATTACTTAAAGTTCAAAGAAGGAACCACTACCGTTCAATTTATAAATTCCCAGATATCATCATCATTATCAGCCGAAAGACGTACACTGTTGGATATAGGCATCAAAGATCAACAATCTTAAAATAAATTGAAGCCCTGACTTACTATTGCTATGGAAAGTCACACAAATGGAAAGAGGCTATTGATAAACCTTATAAGCGGTGATAAGCATGCATACCATAATTCTTACTATAATAAAGTAAGGTCACATGTAACAGTTATTTTTACTTAAGACTTGTTTGAAGTACTCATTTTACCTGCTATTATTATTTTCATTAATAGGTAGATACAAATTGGATCGGTTGCTTGTCCGTCGTGTTCAAAATATCCCTTTTATCATTATTACTATGTAGAACCGGAAACGAAACATGGACCTCTGTACAACACAAGCGGCCGCAAATTACGAAAATATTAAATTTTCATACCTATCAATAAAACATCAGAAACCTATATTGCGCCGTTTTTATTTTCGTATTATTGAGGCCCCTGAAGTTGAAGGTCCCGAAGCTTATAAAACCAGGGGCTATCGCAACATAACGAGAGAAATTAGTTTGACAAAGTTATATAAGAAATAAGTTATGCGGAACTTTGCTGAAAGTCCCGCCTTTTGAATAAATTTTCAGCAAATTGTCAAAAATGAGTTTGATCAGTTCTCGTTGGTGACATTAAAACTCGCAGGAATTATTCTCCTTGTTGTATTCACTTTAACTATGAAGTTATCACAATAACTTCGCTGTATTAATATTCTTACAATCTCTTTCTTTTTCCTCTCTATTTTTCCATAAAACAATCATGCACAAAATATAATAATTAATAAACATGGATATTTTAAAAGGCAAGGGGTGCAAAATATATAAAAAAAAAAAACGGAAATAGGTACAGGAGGCGGCGGGTTGCATAGGCATCGATCTCCACATCGATCGATTCTGCGCCGCTCGCAGAGGGAACTAGAAGCTGTCGTTTGTAGTGGTTCATATGGGAGGATTTGGGCCATTTCCCACCACGCTGGCGCAATGCGGTTTATTGGCAGCTAGTGCCTCGTTTGTTGATAACAGGGCGCACCACGAGCAGGTCAGGTTAGCGTGCGTTCCGTGACTTTTTCTACTATTGACGTAAATGTATACATAGGTTTTTCATCAATTTTCCATCTCACCATTTAAGTGCTTTCTTACTTATCTTAGATATTAGCTGATCTTTTTAATTCTAGATGTATGATGATATATATCTTTTACCCTCTACGTAGGTACTACCGCAGCTCCTATTTGCTTTGCTCAAGCAGTTCTGTGTGAACGTGACTGTGTTCCGGTTTAAAAGGCGCTGTAGCTAGTGAAATAATTCAGGTTGAGAAACAACATCTTATATTTAAGACAGGGCATAATTTGGTGCTGTGTAGAACATCGTAACCAGCGCCATATTGTAATAAATGGGAGTATAACCATCAAGAGAAGGTTTCGCTCTTTGGATTGACTAAAAACATGTAAAACCAGTCATTATAACTTTAAACTTATCCTTCAATTGTTAACTTATCTAATTAGAAACAGACTAAGCAATTTGTAACTTATTTTTGTATTTGTATGTGTGGTACTTTTAAAGATGATTAGAAGATAACTTACTTTGAATCAGCGATATTTCCTATGAATTAACTTTAAGCACTTAAGGTAGAAGAATAGAATATTAATATTACAATTTTAGGTATTGCGAGTGGGTATTTGCAAATTTAATTACGACGTCAAAGAACGAGCGACCCGATGACGTGTGCTTTTTTTTCACTTCACCCCATTTTTCCCCTTTCAGCGAAAGAAATTGAAACGTCGTGCTGTCGTTTAACAAAGCACACCCTTTTCACGTTCCGTGTAATCTTTTTTAATTCATATAACCGCATTACTTAAACCTCCTTTTTCGAATATATTCTAAAACTATAACAGATTATATAATAGTTAAAGTTTATTCTAGATTTTTTAATGCAGTTACAACCATAATAGTACGTATCATTTGTACTACATAAGAGAAAATCCCTTATATATAGCTTTAGCTTGTTTATTAAGGTTTTTATATTATCCTCATATTTAAATTCTTTAGATATAACTCTTCAGCAAATAAACTCCTACATCAATGAACTGATTGCATTGGAAATTTATATATATTTGTGTATTAATATTAACTAGAATCACTTTATGAGGATTCCAGTGCATGTGTCAGGATAAACGGACTCAGACTGGTTTAGCATCCAGAAGGGTGTTAGACAGGGATGTGTAGCTTCGCCGTGGCTGTTTAACATATTTACAAATAATCGCTTGAAGGATTTTAAAAGATAGTGAGTATGGACTAAGAATGAATGAGTTGATCGTCAAATGCTTCCTATACGGTGATGATCACGTTTTATAATCATCGTCAGAGAAGGAATTGCAAGCGATGGTAGACATGATGCATGGTGCTTCAACAAGCAAAGGAATGAAAGTGAATTTAAACAAGAGGAAAGTAATGGTTTTTGAAAAAGAAGAATGTATGAAAAATGTGGTATTATGATTGAGGGACAAAAAGTGGTACAAGAGAAAGAATTTGTATATCAGAGTTTACAGTTTACGAGAGTTGGCAAGTGTGATAGTGGTATTGAATGAAGAGTTTTGAAAGGAAACCAAGCGAATGAGGCACTTTATAACGTACATATGAACAGCCGGAACGTATCACAAAGAGCACGACTAGATGGGCATAGAGGCTCCCCACACTGATGTATGGTAGTGAATGTTAGGTATGGCCGAAGAAACATGAAATTAGGATTAATGCTGTGCCGATGAGGAGCCTGAGAAGTATACCTGGAGTGAAACTCATGGGCAAAGTGAGGAACAATGTGATAAGCGAGCGGTGCGGCGTGAAATAATGGATGAAAGAAGATTAACGAAAGAGGTATAAGGTAAAAATGATTGGAAAAATTGGTGCAGGTCGACCTAGGCGGACATTCCGATTAAATTGAAGATGTCCTAAAGAAAGGCCGGGTCAAGAGTACTCGCAACCGACGAGCATGCACGAAGATGCTCATGAAAGTGGAGGAAGCGAGAAAGGTGTGCCAGGATAGTAGCAAGTGGAGAGAGGTTGTCCCTGCCTGCCCCACTAGGATAGAGGCGTGATATATATTAATATTAGGAATGTATTAATATTAGGTAGGTAGTAAAGGTATGTATTAATATTAGGAAAAAAAATGTACTGGTTAATATTTTGTTAGAACAGTAATTCTACTGACTTGTAACAAACTAAAATGAATCGAGAATTCACATGTTCACATTACACATGTCATCTTTCACACAATCCATCCACACTTTCTTCGGTTTTCCTCTATTTACAACCATCCACGTCAATCTCATTACTTCAGACTTTATATCATGTACAATAAGGAACATTAAACTATTTTTTTTAATTACTAACAAATTTTAAAGCACTTTAATTTCGTAATGTTTTCACCAGCTCGTTCCTATATAACCACTGTTCTCTTTATTCACTTCCGGCACTGGTCATCTCATTCGACTTCGATCTAATAATAAACCTTTTATAACCCATCACTACACTCCTATCAAGCGCTATGAACCCGCTTTTCAATTCCTATTGTTACAGTGAATTCGTATTTTTTCCTACTTATCTCCAGTCCGCAGCCTCTCTGTCGCTCTCGGTGTGCTCTCGTAAAACAATTGTTCATTTCACTCTTTACTTTTCAGGAGCATTCGTAAATGAAAATATATTTGTTTCCCCGTCAAAGGAATCGTTGAATCGTTTATTGTATCGGTAATCATTTAGAGCTCACAGCGTTAGTGAAAGTATTTTAATAATTATTATAATTATAGAAATGTATTAATAAGGGGATAATATGTAACTAATTATGGTGGGTAGGTAGGTAGGTAGGTATTCCTCATGGGATCCAAGCAAACCTCACCTGCTCGTGATGTACCCTGATAACCAACAAACGAGGCTCTGACTCCTGCCAATACGCATTGGGCCAACGTGATGGAAAATGGCTTAAATCGCCTCGCATTACTGTTTGCAGTAGAAATAAAGGCTGCGGTGGCACCTACTTAAACGGTCCCCGGCTACGAAGACCTACCACCACTTTCTATGCTCAGTTCATCACCACAACCATAAATAATAAAGTTTAGTATAAAATGAATATTATCATTAACGTTTATAAATATTCATCACCAACCTAAAGCCAATTTTTTACTCACTGTAATTGTATTTGCGCTGCAGGAAACCTCATTTCCATTCAATTTCTTTTGTGCAATGGGATCCGTATTTTTGCCCCCTATCTTCGCTCCGCAGCCACTGTCACTGTCAATAAGCCAACGTTGAACAGTCATCGGTTAATTCGGTATTTTCATTCCTAATGGTGAACAAAGAATTAATATAATATTAATAAAAGCGATTCATATTTCTGCCGGTAAACAGTAGTGTGTAAATATAACTGTATTCCGGTTTAAAGGGCGTTGTAGCTAATGAAATTACTGGGGTAAACATATTTAAATTTACGTTGTTATGGGTAGTAGTCACATGATTCACCACCAGGGGAATATCTCACCCGTCTTTCCTCTTCGTTAAATAAGAAACATAATGCTTGCGGACTTGTGAGATACTACTGTATTCCGGTTTGAAAGGCGCTGTGGCTAGTGAAATTGAAAGGGTGAACGAGACAACCTTTTACGTCTTTTAAAATCGAACATTATATAATGCTGTGTAAATCATCCTAATTACCGCAATGTTATTATCGACAGTCATATCACTGACCATAAGGTTGGCGTGTCCCTCGTCTCGTCGCTTTGTTAATTAAAGAAAAATTCTGTCTGAGAACAGTACTGTATTCCGGGTCGAAGGGCGTTACAGCTGAAGTAATTATTAAAATAAAGAGACAACATGAAATCTAAAAAAATTAATGTTTACTACAGTAGTAAAAACAAAAATTTATATATGAAGATAATGGATTTAACGTCGTGCTCAGTTTGTGTGAAGTTTGCTGGTAGTAAGGTACCGTTAAAGTAGACCGTCTAGATCACTACCGTAGCTCCTATTTCTGCTGCTAAACATTACTATGTTCTGGTTTAAAGGTTGCTGTAGGTAGTGTAGATACTTGGATACTTGAACTTAACATTTTGTCTTAAGGCGACTACTGCAATAAAGTGCAGTTTATATCATTCCAACTTGTGTCACGTTGTTATGGCCTGGCGTATCACTTACTATCAGGTGAATGTAGAGTTGTCTGGTCGCTTCATCGATAAAAAAAAATGCTAGAGTAAATACTGAGGCGATAAGAATTAGCATTTTGGGTTAGGTTGTCGATCAAAGTATATACTTTGTAATTAGATATTACAAGTTCTAGCATTTAACATTAGTAAGGACAGACGTACTTAATAATGTATAGAGATTGTCGAACAAAAGTAAATCTATCTAGATAATCTAGTGTTAAAATAGTTAATATAATAACTGATGGTTTTATTTCAAATAGAAACTAGTTCGCGTTAAAAGGCGAGATTAAATTAAAAAAGAAAAAAACTTGATCGGAGCAGAGAGCTCGGAGAGTAATTGAATTTTATCTTCTTCAACTAATCAGTCTTTTGGAATATCGCTTTGTATCTGCCGCCGATACTAATTTAATTATTAACAGTTTTTGTTCTATACAGAAGAATTAATCGATTAGAAACGGATACGAATAGGTCTCTTTTATGTTTAGAAGTTTGAATGGAAAATTAGAAAACTAAACTGGTTTGAATTTTATAACAATCGAACCTTTTAATATTCCTACAGTTGAGACAGGTTTTCTTTAAAGACCCTCCGAACAGGTTCGCGCAACGTTTGCACATCACTGTGGTGGAGCTCTATAGACGTGGCTTGCTCCTTGGCCTGAGACGTAGGGCCGGCCTAGGGTAGCAGGTATCCGAAAAGATTTCTCCTACCTAAAACAAAAAAAAAGGTCTTCTTTAACAAGGAGACAGATGAAACCATTTACCGTTATAATGTTTATAATTTCTCAAATAATTCAACGTTTTATTCTGATAGTTTAAAACCACCATATCCTAAAACTTATTAGCTACAGCGCCTTTTAAGTAAGAACTAAGTCAAATTTAAACTCGAACATATATAAACAAAAATGAGCGCTACATTGATATTAACTAAAAAAATAGAAACTAGAAAGAGGTAACGTTAATTGTGGAGATACATTGAAAAACTTAAGATACATTTGATAATTGCTAAGATACAAAAATAAACATTTATGTTACAATAATAAACATTATATTAATAATGCGGAAACGGAGAGTCACAATTTCCATTATCCTCTAATTCAATGGGCTATTCATTACGAAACCATCCCTAACTGTACAAATTAAACAATACTTACCCTCGGGAACTCCCCGGAAGTTGGTTATCATCTTTATTGAAATATCCATAGAGTTAAGAATATTTAACAATCATCAATAGACATATATTGTAACTTGTATATAAACATATGCCCAAATGTATCAACGAACCCACGCGTGGGAAATGAGTTTGAATATGACCACCCAAAAACTTTGGCCTCATTGTCTCCTAAGATAACATACAGATCAAGTTTTAACCCGATGCCGATAAAAAAAAGTCTTACATACAACCTTAGCAATATCCTAACCTTATTTCAGACCTTAAATAGATAATAAAAGCATGTGTCACATAACGGTGTCATATTAGATTTGAGGTCAATACGTGGCAACTTAAAGGACCCTCGTCAAACTCGCTTTGAATGCTCGACAACAACAGATTGTTATTTGGAATTTGCATATTATGGTAGAAAAATATATTTATATCATATTTTTAATCATTGACGTAAAAAGGGGGTGTTATAAGTAAAATGTTTAAACTGATTTTGTATTAAAGCTCAATGATACCATTTTTTTTATTTTAGTTTTTACGAGAATTTTGTCGTGCTTTCACTTGAAAGTATTTAGTTAACAATATCAACACTTAGCTAGCGTTCAAACGAATATTTTATTTTTAACCAACATCCAAAAAGAGTGACGCTATTAGTTTGACGCGATTTCTTTTGTATCGGAGTATATCTGAGTTTAAACGTGATTTATAATATAATAGAAATACGATACTGATATTTTCAAGAGTTATTCTCTTTCATTTGTTTCCGGTAATCTCTGAAACAGATACTTTCACTGATAGATTAACATATCATAAGGCATTATTTAACTTAGAAAATTCCAATTAAACATGACCAATTTTACTGGAAAGTATTTTAATTTAGTAGAAACTCTTTGATTAGTTAGGTTATAATATAAATAAAATCAAGTAGTATAACATCAAAAATCTTCTTTATAACATTTAAATCTTGGTAACGATAATGAAAAAATAACGCGAATACTTTCTATATTGTATATATTGATTTATTATTAGAAAGTCGTTAAAAGATGGGCCAAATAACATCATAGAATTACTATCCCATAAAAATCTCTTTAAGAAATAGCCGCACATTGGACACAATGGGCTGGGTTAGGCTACGGCGGGCCAAACAAAAAGGTTTCGAGGCCGTCTCGAATAATGTCTGATATTGATTACCTATTGAAAGCAAATCAATGTATGAAACGACGATAGAATATGTACCATACACACGCTGTAGGAACGGAAGGAGCGCAGGTTCGATTCCAACTTAACTTGAGATTAAGATGAAGAATAACATCGTGAGATAAACGAAATATTCACTGATGGTAGGTGTCTAAAGGAGATTAGCGTTTGAAGTTAATTTACATGACGAAGTGATTGCTCGTTTTGTAAGGCGCTGCCGCAAGTAATATTGGAAGGGGCTTAGGTTTGATTCCCACAGATCCTAAGCTTCCGGTTAAAGAAAGCATCATAGAAAATCCTTATGTTAAGAACAACAGCATTCTTTAAAAGTTATTTCTTTATTTATTTAGAACAATTTGAACAGATAAAAAGGAATATATAAAGAGGAGGAGTTAATGCATTTCATCCTAGTGTAGTTTACAGAGGAGTAAAAAAGTAATGGAACAGTTTGATATATGCCAACCCGTACTTTGAGGAGATGGACATATGGTCTTATGTCTCTTCTCATAGAAATCCAGTGGTGGGATTAAGAGTGCTGACTATTTTTGCAAACATATAGGGTAGAGCCGGGAGATCCACAGCTATCACCATCTCTCATGTGGGTTATAATATTATTTGCCGGATAACTTAAAACTGGCAAACATTTATTCCCTTGTATATTATAATATATATTACCTAAATTAAAGACTATTTTAATAAATAAATAAAATATTCATACTTCATACATCAGTTAACGAACATTACTTATTAAAATCAAAAGTTATTCCAGTCCCTTTGGTTGGCAATGACACGGAGCCGCTGACACCGAAGCGACGTTGAGCAGGGTTATTGACAAACCAATGACACATCTGACCTTACACTAAGTTATTGTGACCCATGTTAATGTGAGCTTATGTTAAATATTTAAAATAGATTTATAATTTAAATATCCTCATATTACAAACAAGCTGAGGTTCATGTTATATGTAAATGATTTTGTACATTGAAGGTAATTTATATAGCGATGTGACCCATGCGAGTAATTACATAAAGTTATGTATAAGCTTTGTGCTGGTAGTTTCCTCAATACAGGAACCGCCTCGCCTTTACTACAGCCAAGGTTACTTATACTTATACTTATACAAGGTTAGGAGTTTAATACTTAAAGAAATAAAATAACTATATAGTAACTTATAACTATACCTAGTCCGGCTGTTCTGTTACAAACGAATTCTTTTTTTAATGAAATAATATAATATTATTAAAATCCATACTTACATTAGTCTCAGAAAAAAAAAACAATGTTATATTCGGAATGGCCACCTTTGTCTTTTATACAGGTCTTTAATCTGTTTGGCCACGAATCTATGGATTTACGCACTGTTTCCAAGGGACATTTCCACCACCGCCACTGGTTGCGACAAAGATATTTTAAGAGACTCAATGTTGCTGTGTCGTTTAGAGCAGGCCATGGCCTCTAAAACTGACCATAATTTTAAGTCTAAAGGGTTGAGGTCTGGGCTAGATGAGGGCCAGTCTTCAGCTCTTATAAAATCCGGAACGTTGGTTTCAAGCCAGGCTTGCGTAGTCCGTACCTTGTGACCATGTTCAGAGTCCTGCTGGAAATTCCACGGTATATTTTTAAAAATTGTATTGCTGAGAGGTATCACAACATGATCCAAGACTGTATCTTGATACCTATTGGCAGAAGTTTTCACTCCTTTTTCACAAAATTTAGTTTTATAACCCCTTGTTAAGACACGCTCAACCAAACATCACTGACGCAAGATGATGATCATGACCACGTTGTACCTTTCCGACCACTTGAGTAGCTTCTTTAGAACTGTGACCGTACACTGTGTTCTTCAAATGTAAAAAAATTTTTATCGTTAAAGAGGATATTTCTGTACCTTTCACCTGAGTATCGCGACAGAAGGCGTTTTGATCGATCCACTCTCTTTAATTGTAAAGATTGACTTAAAACATGTTCTGTACGTCGACGATAAGCACCATGCACCGACCTTCAGGTCTTGTTTTATAATACTCGATACTGGTCAGAGTCCTAGCGGGAATCTTCATTTCTCGCGATAAGATTTTTAGCTTCCACATGGTGTTTGGACGAATTCGGGCTTTAACAGCATTAACAGCTTCTGTAGTTCTAACAGCACGCGGCCGCCCCGATCTGTTCTGGTCTTCTTCTGTATAGAGGAAGTGTTGTTATATCTGTTGATAGTAGGATATACGAACATAGCTAATATTTAATGAAACAATAGTTTCATAAAGAATACATTACTTTACTAAAAACAACCAGCAATGAAACACAAAAAAAATCGTTTCATTTATCTGTACTAATATGATGGAGCGTAAATAATTCTAATAAAACGTTTTAAAAATATGATTTTTTTTTTAAACAGGATCTATTTTTTCTTCCCTCTCATCATCAAAGGCGTCATTAGTACTATCGTCAGTCTTCGCTTTCGTAAGCGGTCTCCTAACACTCAGTATATCTCGATGCCGGTGTTCATATGTATATAGTCTGTGGTTTACTAATTTCAGAGCCCTGATTGGTTCATGCTCAATGGATAAGCCAATGTATGTACTAGTATACTGACCAACACTCAAGTTTAACAGTTAAAATTAATTACTAAATGAAACTATATATAATTAGGCTTTAAAACAGATATGTAATATTATTAAATATATTGTCCTTTACTCTCTTTTGTTGTAAACCAATTCCGACTATCTTCTCTCTTGTTTTATTTGTACAATACAAGTCTTATAAGTAAGGTATCACTTTATCTCTATTTTATTCCTAAATATTCTCAACTCCAATGTTCATTCAATGAATAAATGAGAAAATCAACGGTTGATTTTCCGGGAATTTGCAAGCATTGTTTAATTAAGGTAATTAGGATTGTTGAAATAATGAATGGCCAATTCAATAGGAAGGGGCAAAGCGGGCGAAACTGGTCCAATTTTGTTTATTTTCCTCTTAAAGTTAACACTGTATGTTACCTTAAAAATAACCGTAAAAAAACACTTTTCTATTAAAATTTATTTATAATGTTTAATTATAGTAAATTCAACTTTAAAATACTAACAAAAGAACCGAACAATATTAAATATTTCAGTCGTTTATTGATATAAGAACAAGTTAGCTCTTAATTTAAACGTTGAATAAAAAAATATATTTAAATAGGTACAGTCGTCTAGAATATTTAATTTCATAAATAATTAACCTAAATAGCTTTTTTAAGCTTTAAAGTATTATACACAACTTTATTTTTAAATGTCTACTGATGAACATAAACCTTCCCAGTTGATTGCCGTACACTTTCCAAATGGGTTTGATGGTAAAAGGTATGAGAAAATCTACTGCTTTTCGTATAGTAATTTCCTCTTGGTGACGAGATGAATACGACGGGAATATAATACCCAAGAAAACTGCTACCCAGTAAGCTTTAGAATGGAATTCTTAAAAAAGGGTGCAATATGGTTTCCCCGGGATATTCAATGCGCCTGTAATGCCTTTAACACTACAAGGGCCATATGCTACTACAATATATACATATTTGAAATCTTAGTGGTATTAAAAACGATATACTATAAAATTTATAAAATAAATATCCTGATGCCGTAGCTATAAACCTTTTATATTATTTAACAGTGCATAAACCATCTCAAAGGACGAGAGTATCACATGCAAATGTTGGGTAATTTACCTTCATAGATATGAATTGCTTTAAGGTTAAAGCATTTGGCAGTTGTGCGCTTTTATACATATATATATATATATGTATGTCGATGTATATATCAACTTTAATTCAATATTACAATCTGAACCCCAGTTGAAGTATCTATAGTATATATCTATAATACACATATTTATATATACTTGTCCAACCAAGTAGATGTGCTCTAATATTAACATCGTTATTGTAACAAAACTATAGTTTATAGATTTAATATTGTTTATTCATACTATTTACAGTCCTCTCGTTTCCAGTGATTAGCAGCACCCATGGTCACGGGAGATCTAAGCTGGCGGAAGTCCTAACCTTATAGCCATCACTGCTACTTTCAGGTTTTTAGTTATTGTGTACAATTCGCTCCATGCAAAATGAACTGTCTTGAAGTCTTCTAGCGGTATGCCTGCTGTTTCATTTAATTTATTAATAATAAGAACCCAGGCCAGTGGTACTACCTAATAATTTTCTTTATTATTTTGTTTTAAATATCAGTACCTTCGATAATCATTCTTGATAGAGATCGATGTTCTTTTACTAGAATTTGTGGGATACAAGTATGGTGATAACCAAACAAAATCAAAAGTTTTCACAAATTAAAATATTTGTTAGTTAAATTTATCAAACGGATTTAATATCTGTCCATAATTTAAAGTATACATTATTTAAGAGAAAACACTAAATCCCTAATCTATCCATTCTATCTATATATATGGAGATATCCAGAGATTTATTGATACGTCACAAGTACTGAAACTATTAAACTTTATAACTCAAAATTTGGTAGAGATGTTGCTTCTTCCATTTAGAGGACAGCTAAAAATGGATTTTCAAAAAATTCCTATCTCAAAGGAAGATGCGGGGGTGTTATGGTCTACAAAGCGGGCAGGGTACACCTAGTAGCTATATTCAATATAGACCAGGCAACGCAAAAAGCAATCGAGCCTTTCTGGCACGGAATGAACAAACGGATAGACAAAATTATTTAAACTGGATATTCGCTATGAGTTCATGTGAATACAGCTAAAAGCTAGTTTCTAGAGATTTTTCATGTTTATTATTTTTATAGATATCGAAATAAACCTAAATAACATATTTAACAAATTCTCGCGGGTAAAAAATGTAAGGACTACCGCACAACAACTCAATGAACCAAAGCCAACTTCACCTGTTCGTGGTGCAACTGCTAACCAACCAACGAGGCTCTGGCTCCCACCAACCCGCATTAAGCCTGCGGGGTGGATACAGCCCAAATTCCCCCATGATGAATCCCTACTCAATCGATTTGGTATTTTTGGAGGAGGCCTATGTCCAGCAGTGGATGTTTATCGGCTGTTGATGACGATTTAACGAATTCTCATCATTACAATGGACTTGATGTAATGCCTACGGGATAAGTCCCTAAAAAAGAATGATTTTTTTTATTATTAAATATACGTTTATTCTCTTTCCAGAATGTAGGTTTACATACGGATTATAAACGATGTTGAACACTGACTACTTACTACCAAAGTCTAAAAGTAGTGCTAAAAGCCAGTTCGCGTTGCTTCGCTACAGTTTTGCATAAGCCCCATACGTATAATGGAATTTATGTTACAAACCCCGTTTTAAAAAAAGTAATAGATAAAAATAAAATCAGTAGGAAAGCCAGAGGCTGTTTCAGTAACATCTCACCATCCATTTCTCTCGTTATATTTAGTTTTATACGCATTGCTTTGTAACTGTCCAAAAAAGCGGACTTGAGTTAAACAATTTCAAAGTATAATCTATAAACCCTTGAGGGCGATGACTGAAGGGTTGTAAGGGGGTAAAAATCCAAAATAATACTTAATCTCGCTTAGAAGGCTGATTATTTTCCAAAAACTTCTCAACAATACAAAAAAATATAGTTAATTTACCGAGGATAAGATTTAAGTAGTAAGCTAATACTAAAGCAATAGCTCCTCTTAGCTCTCGACTTTATTTCTTTTACATAATCTGAATATCCATGATGATGATGATAAAAGACGACTGAAAGGTAGTTGTATAAAATTACAAATAACACCATGTAATTGGTAAAGAGTAGAATATCGAGTTTTTTTATTTTAACGAACCAACGCAACTTTCCTCTAATGGTAAATACTACCCTGAAGGACACTGCTTCGTATTATGTTTGTCGCCTTGAGACAGAATGATAAGCCTGTTTATGAAGATGTTAACATAATTATGTTTGCAAAGTACAGTTTGGCGGCAAAAATAGGAACAGGAACTGCGGTGATAGACCTGCCGAGATGGTCTCCGGCAACAGGATCTACCATCGTTAAAATTTTCTATCAAATTCATTTGGTCAACATTTCATCGCTCGATAGATTTAAAACGTTATTATATTACTATAAAATAAATAGTGTGATTTATGGTTAAAACTTTGATAATTTTAATTCTTCACAAAACACTTCAGACAGGATTTATGATGTGCATAAATTGTAATAATACGGCTACTGTTAGGCAATTTACCGTCCGCCCCACGCGCAATATTCCCAAAGTGTACGAGCAGTGGGCATGGCGCCAACGATGGGAAGCATGTTATCATAACCATTTTCGCTGATTTCTTTTGAATAATTACTAAAGATCAAGTTTTTATCATCGCCCCTATCCTGACAAGTGTTATTCATGAAACTTTCCCAAAGGAAGTCAATGAACGCGATCCGTTGTATTTTTGCAACTGCTCGCTATTATTATTTAATATCTCCAAAGAAAATGTTTCCAATAAAATATGGCATGAATATATTTCAGAGGCTGAAGAACTGCATGAGAGACAAGCCGAAGATTCAGCTTTCAAAATAAGGACTATATCCAGAAGTGAACTTATACAAACTAATGATGTTATTGATAATGTAATATTTCATGTAATTGGTTTTTCGGCGACCTTCAAAGAGGATCTCTCTCTCAGTTCCCAAAGTTGATCCTGCAGCAGACAGCGGAATAAATAATTTGATATAAAGAAGTGGACTAGGCTTAAATATTATTAGTTAAAATGAATAGCTGAGGATCGAATTAGTTTTCTCAAATTGATCGCCAAATTTCAGTTTGATCAGGGCACCTCATCATCATCATTTCAAACGATAAACGTCCTCTGCTGGATCTGGTCTTTTGTAATCTGTTCCACAATGCAACAGCCGTGCGCTGTTTGAATCCAGTAGCTTCCAGCGATTCTATATGTCCTTTATGTGTTTAGAGGTCACCTAGTGATGATGAATTGGTTAACGAGGAGTATTAATTATCTTCTCAGATATAATAGTCAAGTCCGACTTTTAAATTTGAAAATTCTAGTTAATAATATTTACTAATAAGTTATAACTTGAAATTATCGCGTTTACAAATAATTGTAGATATTTCTTGTCACTATGTTTCATACCGGAATAAAGCAGGTAATACCAAAAAAGTGAGAAGTTCACCTGATGGTAAGTGATACGCCTGCTACGATAACAACGTAGCAGCGTAGCGTTGGTTACGATGATACACTGAACAATATTATGCTCGTCGCCTGAGATAGAAGATATTCAATCTCCTTCGTGTTAAAGATAGTGTAGTTAACCCAGTAATTATACTAGATAAACACCTTTGAAACCGGAACACAGTAATGTTTGTACAATACTGTTGCGACTGTAATAAGCGCTGTAGTGGTATCTACCTACACGGTCTCCGGCAACAGAGGTCTACCACCGGTAAAGGGTGGTTATAAATATGATGACACCTACATTGATAGCCGTATCAGTTTCTTCTTTTCTCTTCTTCTTCTTTTACCTATGATCACTTAATTTATCTTTACAAAATCCAACGTGAACTCTTATTGCAATTTTCGAAATTCGCATTATATATTACGACCATTTGTCAAGTGACCTCAGCCTGTGCCAAAACGTAACCGCGTGTTGGCAATTGACGTTGCTGTTATGGTGGACGCTGAGTGAAAGTGGTGCTTAAATGAAATTTAAAAACGGTAAACGTGATAACTTAAAAATACTACCAACGGAAACCAGAACAGAGTAAACATTAAAAATAAAAAAACAAACAATCTCTGAGTAAACTCGTGATGATGTTATGAAAAAAAAACTAGATCAATATTATTACAACGTTTTGGAAGCTATGATCGGAAGGTTGATGCTCAGATAGATACTAATATACTTGCAAACAGATATCCGTTTAAAGTCTTGTAATAATCTATATAATAAGAAATTTGCAATAATCGTAATAATAAAAAATGCAAATATTTATAGTGATCAAAAACTATTGAGAGATATTGAATAATATGCAAATAATTAGTTTTTATATTCTACAAAGCGATGTGACGAATAAGATGTTCGCCTGATGGTAAACGATACATAACTACGTAGCGCTAGTTAGGATGATATACACTGCACCACTTTGCGCATGTCGCCTGAGACACAAGATGTTACGCGCCGTTACCCCAGTTTATTCACTAGCTACAACTCCCTTCAACCCGGAACACAGTAATGTTTGCTCGGCACTGATTGGCGGCAGAAATAGGCGCTGCTGTGGTACCAACTTAGACGGTCTACGGCTACGGAACCCTAGCAGCAGTAAAATAAAGTTAATGTAATTTAAGTTTTTTTTCATATTTATTATAAAAATACAATGAGTAGTATCCATTGTATCAATAAATTATCTGTTATTACAGGCATACTACAATAATGATAACAATACTTACTTTTTTTTGCTGGCTAAGTTGATATGCAGATAAAGTTTTTAACAGTACATTTGCTAATATTTTCATAACCAAAAATTATTATTCTTTACCCTGGCAACACAACAATGTTGCTTGTAAGCGGTCATTTCTAGACTAACGAGACTTTGCTACATACATGCCGAGGCTATAAGCAAAATAAAGGGTGTTTTATTAACGTTATTATAATCATACTACTTTCTTTGTTATCGAGAGGAAAAATTCTAAAAATATAGATCCTCCTCCTTCTGGGAGAAGGAGAAGGATATGTAAGATTTTCACCCACTAAAACTTCCTTGATGGTCATTCTCAATGCGTTGCGGAAGGCCCTGGGATCGCCCAACGGAACGCACCGGTACTACACCTAAAGCACGCCTCAGGGTAGGCTGAAGCCCTCCTCTCCACCCTCGCTATGGTACGACATGCACTAAACCACCTCGTACTTGTCGTTCATCGGAAATTGAGGGCCCCTCCTTTAAAATCCACGGACTCGAAAACCCTTTTAGTCGCCTTCTACGGCACGCAAAGCCTTTTTTTAGTTTTATTCTTAATATCCCGAGACTACGGATAAAGCTTAGTACTACTTAAGGTGGTAAAGGTCTATTAAATAAATAATTTTGTTCATGTATGGTCTGTTATGGGCTGAAGTAATATTCACCACCGGGTGTACGGCCATGTGTACGTCACTATTAATTAAGATATTTTTAATGATCTATTGCCCCCACTTATAACGAGAACGCCTTTAAAATAAAACAAAATAAAGCTAAATCGAGCCCGGAGTAGACCCTCACTACGCCAGCGAAATTTCAACCCGTAACTTTGACATTCCAGTCCTTAATTAAAATCTAGTGTTTAATTTAAAAGGAATTCGATTCTAATACCTGGAATACATCTTATATTGGAAACTTATAGTTTATTGGTTAATTTAAAAGATGATAACCTTTTTTTTATACTACGAAGCGACTAGATGAATGGGACGTTCACCTGATGGTAAATCATACGCCAGCCCATAACAATATGGCGCTAGTTTATAACACATTGCGCTCGTTGCTGGAGATATGAGATATTGAGTCCCGTTGCCTCAGTAATTTCACTAGCTACAGCGCGCTACAAACCGGAACACAGTAATGTTTGCACACTACTTAAACGGTCTCCGACACCAAAAACCTTCTACCAGTAGATCTTGCATAGTTTTATTTTAATGTCTAAAAATAATGCCTGCTTATGTATATTGAGATATATAACTTATTCCTTTTGTTCTCTTCAATTGCTTAAGTTGATACTATTAAGTTATTTGGTTATTCAATATACTTAATTAATATTCTCAACAACAAGGGAATATATTATTTGGAAGAGGTGTAAGGGGCCCCGCACAACAACTTCCAGGACTCAAGCCAAGCTCACCTGCTCGTGGTGCGTTCTTTTAACCCACAAAAGAGGCTCTGGCTCCCACCCACCTGCATTTGAACCAGCGTCTCGAAAAATGACTCAAATCCCCTATATAAACCCCTAAAAACGTGGAGATCTATAGGGGAGGCCTATGACCAGTAGTGGACATCTATCTGCTGAATTTATTTATTGGCATAAACCCGTAATTTAACGGGTCGGATATCAGGAGGTTCATAGATATTTCCACCCTACCTCCCAATATTCAACTAGAAACTAAACTGAGAAATAATGCTAATCATGCGTGTTTTTTTTTATTTAACGAATTGCCGAGATGAGCAAAGTCTTTGGTTTGATGGTAAATGATACGCTGACCCATAACAATATAATGCTGATTATGATCTTATATATTGCACCATACTGCGCTCGTAACCTGAGACGTAAGATGTTGAGTCTTAATATAGCTATCGCTTTGAAACGCAAGGTGTTGCCCATCAAACCGGAACATGTTAACGCTTGCATGGTTTCAAGGTGTTTGGCGGCAGAAATAGGAACTGCGCTGATGTCTACCTAGACTCTCTCCAGGAATACCATATACCTACCGCCAGTTATGTTGACCTTTGTACTCCAGTTCTGTAGAATTATAGAGAATAAATCTATATGTACATAACGACGATAGGTTTTATTTGTTCACCAATCACTTAAAAACTAGTGAACGTATTGACATAGGAACATGAGCATTCTATGAGGAATAATTCGAAGATGGTTATCAGCTATTTATTTTTTGAATTTCATTCTTCATCCTTTTCTTTCAAATAAACTTTTATAAACATTTTCATTTCGTATTATTTATGCGGTTGCTATAGTAACGGTTGCCATAGAAAGTCATTTGCGGTTGCGGTTGCTCTCAAGGAATGTTTCAGACAAATTTCAAGTCTTCATTTATATTACCGCTAGCTAATTATATATATATATATATACAAAAAAAAGTTGAATATAATACATTGTAATATTAAGTTAGCTTGACTTGAACTTGACCAACGCCCAAAATGTAAAACGGTAGAATTGTACATTAAGGATATTTCACTTTACAATTCGAAGCAACGCAGAATTCATGTTCCATTTTCAAATCGTAGTTGTCAAAATGTTAAGCGCGCTCAAAATAAAATATATTATAGCGACTAGATTTGTTTACATAATGCCGCCAAGCAATAGCGTGCAAACATTACTGTGTTCCGGTTCGAAGGATGCTGCAGATAGTGAAATCATTGTGATAACGAGATTTAACATCTCATGTTTTAAGACGACGAGCGCTTGGTGATGTGATGAATACCATATTAACTAGCACCACATTGTTATAGGCTGGCGTATCTTATCATCAAGTGAACGTCTCGCTCGTCTCGTAGCTTTGGCACATAAAAAAGGAGAGATATAAATATATCATCAAAGTTACGAAGCGGTAAAAATGAATATTTTTTATCTGGTTAATTTATAGGAGAATAAGATGAATGTACTTTGGAAGTGGTAGACGGAGAAAAGTGAAAGCGAGAAAGATAAATTGAAGAATTTAAAGTAGCACTTTAGTAAATATATAAATTGTTCGATTCAATAAAAAAAATTATTAATCTTTCCAATATCATCTATCCGCGAGAGACAAGCTACGAACCTTGGTACAAAGATGAGATGAACGATGAGGACATTACATAGAAAGTCGTTTAAGCTCATTCTCGCACATCCTAAACGCTAATTAAACGTTTACAGCTGTCTCTTTTTCGTTACACTTTTTCCTTTCATAAGATCCAATTCACGCCGCCCCACATAGCAGGTTCACTTCAACAACTGCGAGGAGCCTCTGCCCCCATTCTGTCCTTTCAAAATTGCTATCCGTTACTTCAGCATTCCTATATTTTAATTAAACGCCAGACGCGAATATCTGAGAAATTCATTACTCGTTGCTCCTCTTCTTAAACAAACAGTACACCCAACAAACGCCTTAAACAAATATAACATCCCCAAACAATAATTAAACCCTGTACTGGCTTTATAAAATGTTATTGTATGTGATGAATCGACTGATATTGCTGATGGTCTGGTCCTGTGGTTGCGACCATCGATGGAGTAGGTGTCTTTGAATGGAGAGCGTATTAAGGTTATCCATTAGAGACAGAGATATCTAAGGGATGTGTAAGATTCTTTCTTCTTCTTAAGGTGCTTCTCCGACTAGTAAAGGTTGGGGGTCAGTTCACCATATTTTGCCTAGTCTTTTGAGGAATAGTTGGTAAGGTTCTTCACTATTATATTATTCTAAGAGTATTTTTTTTTCAAAGCGTCGCGACGAATGAGACTTTCACTCGATGGCAGTGATACACCTGCTTAACAAAGTGGCGCTAACTAGGGTGACAGACATCACCACATTGTGCTGATAGCCTTAATATAAATGTTAAGTAGTGACCTTGTAAATTCACTAGTTACAACGTCCATCAAACCGGAACACAATAATATTTATACTACTGTTTGACGACTTAAATAAAAGAGCCCTACTAGCAATGCTAGTTTTATTAAATAAATCGACCAAAAAGTAAACATGTTAAAGATTATTATAATAAAAAAAAATTTTTTTTTCTAAACAACTAAGTTGATCCTTTCCTGTATTTCGGTTTTACAAATGAAAATTAAAATCGTTATACAATTACTTAACTCTGGTTAATTTAAACTAAACTAAACTAAGTGCCGACAGAATTCGTTTGCAATCTGTTCGCGTGCCGCGTGCATTCAAGGCTATTTGTTTCGGGTACTAATGCGAGTAATAAGCTAAATGAGCTGCAGTGTAATGAACGATATGTAATGCAGTGTAATTGATTCCCAGACCAGCGTGTCAGCGACACGGCTTACTCTATATTAGAGGGCTTAATTATTATCATTTACGATGTGTCAACTTCATACATACGTAACAAATATGTATAAAGTTGACATAAACCAAACCGTAATATAGTTCATATATCATAAAGTTAAGACATTACCTTAAAAATGCTCTTACCTTAACTTAACCAGAATTTTGATTTAGAAACGTTGAAGTGGAGAAGTTAAGAGTTTTCAGAATATTTTCTGCATTAAATTGTTATAGAGGGAACGAATCAGTTCTGTTTGTTCTATTCCTTTGATTTGGGGTAGGTCTTTATTGCTGAAAACCGCTCAGCTAAGTACAATCACATTTATCTATCGGTAGATAGTAGTGTGCAAAAATTACCGTGTTCCGGTTTAAACGGCGTTTTACGTCGCGTTGTGGTGCTAGGAATACCATCTTAACTAGCACCACTTCGTCACATGCAGTCTTACGTACAAACATTCAGGTGAACATCTCGCTCGTTTCATTCTTCGTTGATTCAAAAAAACCATCTTCTAGTTGATATCCGCTCTTTACATTATCATCATCGCTCACTTTTATTAGTTAGAAGCTCGAGTGACCAAAAACCATGATTAGTCCTAACTGTATGAAAAACGTGACCTCAGACTACACGATAGACGATTTGGGACATTGTTATCTCTACTTCGTCATCTTTATTTTTGACTGGTTCAGTTCTCCCTTGATTCCGATTGTCAGTCTTTAAGGCTACCAACGCTTTTAACGAGAATTTATAGCACAGACTCCCACTGTAACATTCCACATAAATTCGGAGTAACGTATATTATTATCTACATAATATCAGGTCTTAATCAAAATTTTGCATGAAACTAACAAAAGCATTACATAAAAGGCACTACAATTCCCAATAACACTCAATGGATCCTCAGAGCAGTGGAATTGTAAGGCTTTAGGAGACTTCATTAATCAAAGATTGGCTTTGGTTTAGTGGATCCATTTTCAATCAACGTTCCATTGTTTGTTGAATCCATAATTTCTGTCTTTATCAACTGACAAAGAGAAGTAGCTGCGACTAGACACAGGAGTATTTATTTCTCTTTTTCTATTTTACAGTTTATGTAATTGTGTAGAAATTTTGGATGTTGATTATGTTTCCAATATTCAAAGGAAATCAACAATGCAATTGAATATTCAATGTTCCCATTAAAAATCTTTAAAGTTGTTTGTGAAGGCCGATGTTGCGATTACTAGATGTAGTAATAAAGATATAGAACGCTGCGAACTCAAGGAAATGGATGTCAAGATTAAAGCGAATTGGAGTGAAAGAAGCAGAAAAGCAGATCCTGTCACAATACGTAACAAATGCTGAGAAGGCGAAGAGCTTTGTTTGTAAAAGATAAATATCATATTTTCAGTTCACCGTTCAGTTAAATAAATATAGTAGGAGAAAAGATGGTCACACATAATCTCCATAAGCAATTTTGATACAGGTTAAAGTGTTTAAAATATTAAAAGTTTATTAAGTAAAGGTACAGTGAAAAACCGATTTATTGTTTAAAAATAGTATACTACTATATTGTCACTATATCCTGTTTATAAGGTTTTATGATTTCGTAAATTTTATTCCTAATTGTCATACTTTTTATGTCATGAATGTTAGTATCTATCATAAAGTTCACTAAAGCTTTAATGGCAAAGCTTTCAGTTCTAGTCTAACTTCAATGTGGATACCGTCTCTGTGGACGGCCGGCTTATACATTCAAAACGAATTATTTTCCCTTACTTCAGAATAATATTAAAATTCCCATACGTATAAGGGATCCATACTATCCCTTGATATGTTACATTAACAAAAAAATATTACTAAAACATAGAAATGGTCATAAAATAATTATTTTTGTAATATTATATATGTTCCATAGTAAATTTTTGTAATTCTTATGACTGGTACAAGTTGTCAAAATGCTCTTTACACCCAAAATGGTTCTCGTGCTAGATTGCCTAATTGGGCACTAATTATAACAGTTTATATCCGATAATTCATTACTAGAATTAAATAGAGATTTTATGTGATAAGTTATTATCTATAAATATCTAATACATAAATCAGTCCAGCCGTTACGGGGTGGTCTGGATTTTATTTGTGAAACTGCGCATGGCTACATAAAGTCGAATTGATATACACATACAAATATATTTCAAAGTATGATATAGTTCATTATGGTAGTAAGATATTAAGAAATATTTAAATAAGTTAACATATAAAAATCCCGTAAAAAAATTTTTAAATATAACAGTACCTAATAGTAACTATAACAAACCCAAAAAAATTGGTCCAACTAGTCTAAACCCAATTTCGTCCACTAGTATGATTAACGTGGCTTTACTCGCTACTCCAACCAGGTACCGCCAACCCCGATTGGGAACAATATTCTAACTACCCTGAGACATGTAAGAGACAAAAAAATATGAAGACTGCTGGTTAATAAATAAACAAAAATTTTACAATAATAACAAGTTTCAATAATGAAGTGAAAGAAAGAGAATCGGCGATATGATGTTGTGACATCTGAACATTGCTGCGGGCATACTTCGAAGATACAATCAGAAAAAATATTTATAACCTTAGCACAAAGCATTGCTAGACTTAAGTAGCTATGGTCGAAGGTCTGACGGCTGATGTCTTCCAGAAGCAGATTTGTAAAAGTAGAGGAAGACTTGGATAGCTCTCGTCGAAGTTGACCGACGATATGATGGAGATGGCAAAAACTAGAGGAGATTTCATGAGATCTGTGTTTTTTTATAAAGCAACGATACGAGCGGAACGTTCACCTGATGGTAAGTACACCACACTGCACTCGTAGCCCGATACTTACATGTTGAATCTCGTTACATCAGTAATTACACTAGCTACAACGCCCTTCAAACCGGAACACAGTAATGGTTACACACTATTATTTGGCGGCAGAAATAGGAGCTGCGATAGTACCTACCTAGACGATCTCCGGCGACAGAAACCTACTGCTAGTTCAGCAGTGGATAGCTATGAACCTCAGGTAGTTATTAAATAGCCCGAACAGAATTTAAGGTGCAGATGAAACATCTAATCTAAGTGAAATTTAATATTTGAAATAAGTTTATAAGCAATTTTCTCAAACTCTCTCAACGGTTTGATTTTAATTAAAAACATTAAAGTTTTAATAGTTCTATGTTTGTTTTAATAAGTTTAATCGTGAGGTTTCAACCTTCGTGGTTGATTTCATTTAAAACTTTCAGACACGAATCTGAATTTAACGTATACACTTAAATCTGTAAACAAGTAAACCTACCTGTAAATAACAATGTTCAATGGACGAGCTCTTTGTTTACAAAGCGTATTTACAAAATTAAATGATTACTTAAAGAACATGAGATACAATTTTTTTCATTAATAGATACATTAATGGTGAGTCTTCGTTGTTCAAGGCTGTATATAAAACCGTGTGTAAACACCAGTGTTCCAGTTTGAAGGGCGCTATAGCTAGTGAAATAACTCAGTGTAACGTTACCTAATTTTATGTTAAGGTGACAAACTGTTAAGGGTTGATGTATGAATGAACGTCTGATGAATTCCTCGTCTTCTTGTGTAATTAAATATAGCAACTGTATACGGGCCTCTACACTCACGGACACTTATACACACACACGAACACTAATGTAAAATCAGACTTTCACACACGGATACTAATTATAGTACGCCGGAGTACTAATCAACAACACAAGCTGTGTTTTTATAATTTTTTTTCACTATATTAAGTTTTACATAAAAAAAAATTTAAGTCTTTAAATCTGGTCATTGGAGGGAAGGCACTGCCTCCTAAAACAGAGCGTAACCTGAAACATAAGGCAGAGATCCATTATTTCAATTATGTAAAAAAATTATGCATTAAAGACACATAAATTTGAACTCTTATATTTAGGCAACTTAACTATAACTTATAAAAACAATGCCTAACTTTGTTTAAACCAATCTGAATTGCTTTATTCTTTAGCCGTATTAAAATCATCCTTTCCCGCAAGAATTCTTAATTCTCAAGTAGTCCATTATTTAAAATTGCTTTTGGTTTTCCCGAAAATCCCTTTTCCAATCGGCCGTTCAATGATTACAAGATTAATTTTACTTGTAAAAAAAAAAATCCTTTCTCACGTAAACCGTTGATTGAGCTGAATTTTAATTGCCTCAGTGATATTGGGAACGTAATTTTTTTCTTTCATTTCATTCTAACTTTAAGATAAGAAATCTATTGTATAACAATCATTTTAGTAAAATATTCTAAATTTAATTTTTTTTATTATTAAATCAAATCCTCTCTTTAAAGCTGAAGACACTTTTATAAGCTTTGTACTTGCCCTACTTTTAACAGCGCGATACTAGTATATAGTGAGAGCCTTAGAATTACAGGAGTAAATATATTAAAATAATATAGACTTAATATAATGTTAATTACAAAGAATTACTAAATATTACCTACAAGCAGTACGTACCTATCAATACGTACATTATACTACAAGTGATGGTAGACTATAAGTTTCGCAAAAGCACAGATATAAGTTACAATGAATAGAAATAGAGTAAACAAATGTAAATAATAAAGCCCTGGACAATAGGAAGAAGCAGAGTCGAAATTATGGATAAAAGTAAAGCAATGTCTCTTTTCCAAATAACCGAAACGAAAAAAATTGTTTTATCTTAGCCTCCAGGCTTTCTAACAATCTCAAACAAATAATTTTTTATTTTTTTTTAATATCAAAATAATTTGTTACTTAATTCCTGTTAACGCTTAAACGATAATCATACATAAAAAGCTATTTGAAAAAAATATTTATTATAATAAAATAATATTAAAAAAAATATTTGCTAATCTTTGAATTGATATTGACAGAATATTTAAAGCTCATAGTCATAGTAAAACCTATTTATGTTTAAAAACTGAAAACCACTTTCTATAATATTAAATTCTGTTTTAGTTTAAAAAATTTTCTTCGCAATTGCTTTAGATTTTCATGAAAGGTTATTATATAAATATATACTGGCAATAAAATGACGACAGGGTAATATCAATGCTTTTACATATTACAAGCAATATTACTTCCGGTTTGTACAAATAATTCATAATAAACCGTTGTTCGTTGTACCTAATTAAAAAAAATTGCTTATTGAAAAATCAACTCGGAACTCGTGCAGAGCGAATTGCGTAAAACGATATTTTACATACATAAATTTATCAAATAACTTTCCAACACTTCTATAAGTCAAAACGGCTAAACGCTTCCGACAACTGTCTGAACTACTTCCGCCGGTGAATTTTCACAACACTCTACAAATTGAATTGAAATTGAGGAAAGTTAACAAAGTGTCGGCTGTCGGGTACCCGACGTAATCTGCACAGACTGATTGAGAAGCAGACTAAACGCTTTGTACATTAATAAAAAATTATTGCAATATCTAAAAACACAATTAAATTATAGACATTCTCATTATATAAAATGAAATTTGATTCATTATTATATATAATAATAGTATTCTCAACGACAAATACGAATCATTTGAGGCGAAGATGGCTCCTTTGGAAAGGCAAATGTCAAATGTGTTCAATTGATAATTATGAAAATGTTTTTTTTTTTCTTAATTAAACCCCTCGGTTGGTATTGGGCCGGAGTATCTCTTTTCCTCTTCTATTTTGAGCTTTTGTATTTATATACTACTTTTTTTCCCTACTTTCTAAATATGCTTTTCTCCTTTCATGCTTTCTATCTTTCACTCATACCTTGTCATCTATACATATTTTCTGTTTCTTCTCTCATGGATCGCCTCTCAGTCTTCGATCGCCGCTTGCTTTTATTTTCTTATCTTAATTTTTAACTTTACTTTTCTTTCTTATGTGTTACGCTTCATTATCTATTTCTATCACTTACATTACTTTGTTATTTTTGTACTATTTTACAATTTGTCTTTCTTCTTTTTTACATCTTTTCTTTAACATTTCTCTCTATTTCTTTTATATCCTTACTCTTATTTTTGTCAATTGTTTCTTTCATTGCCTTTTCTCCAAATTTTATTAGTAAGGGGCAATTTTCGTCGTCACTCATCAGAGAAGCGATGCTACCCGCGCTTATATCCTGCTGCAACTCCATCCGACAGTCAAAGCGCTCTTTTCCATATCTGGGACCACCGGTGGGTTATTAACGCACGAAGAACTCTCCTTGAGCTTGAACCTATGAACGTACTCGGAGAATCCCCTGGACCCAGTGAACATTTGGACCAAACACGAATTCAGCTGCAGACTATGTAGGAACCGGTAGACCGCAATGGCGCCTGGGGAAAAGATCCGCGTTACCGAAGCCGTCGTTCCTTCCACAGCGCCCATTCCATTCGTCAAGCGTTTTCAACCGTAGTTGTCTCTTTACCAACAATATGGCGTAATCCTCATACACAGGTCTTCTTTTATTCATTAGGGCCGCATGCTTTGCCAGTCGGTCCACCCTTTCGTTGCCCTCTCTCCCCACGTGCGCTTTCACCCAATATAACCTCACATTCTGCCATTTCGCTTTCGCATTCATAATATTTTTTTACTCTAAATGCTAAGCAATGGAGAATGTCAAATCTAGCGATAGTCTCGAGGGCGGACCTATGACAACCCCCGACAGGAGTGGATTGAAGGAGAGACTCCAGAATTTTGAACTGCCTTTATATGACAATATGTGTATTTAACAGCCTCTGTATCCCAGCGGCTAACCTTTTGCATAAGTGACACGGAAGTTCCTATTTCTATTCCTTGGCCATTAGTTGTGACCATTAAGACTTTCGACAGTGAACATATGAGCGACGAGGTACTCTATATAATCACACAGGGAAATGTGGTGAAATGACGGTCAAGCGTCACCCCTATTGTAAATGTAAAAAATGGGCTAATTCCTTTATCTCGATGCTATTTATAAAAATGTTCAAGGACATTTACTTAGTTCCTGGTGATAAACAGAACAGGCGAACACATGGAGTAGCAATTTGTTGAAAACTTTTCATTTTCAATTGAAGCGCGTTTGAAAATATTAGTTTTACAGTAGTGTTACAATTCGCTTTGTGAATCGAGATCAAACTACTAAATCGGAACTGAGCGCGGTAACAGCTGCCGCTGATAGATATTACTGCCGGGACATTTTCTTGAATAAATTCAACAAAAAAAAAAAAGAAACGAATAAAACACGACATAACCAACATTATATAACGAGTAATATTAAGGTGCTATGAGCTCAGTTTTGAGGCTGTACGCGCTTTACAAATGAGACGCGGATTCAATCTCCGCTGAGCTGAAGTTTCCGGTTAATGAAACCATTACGAAGGTTATCATCAAATTATAAAGAGACCACTTTTTTAATTCATGTGGTGATGATCAATAAATTTCATGGACTCTCCTTATTATAAAAGATCTTGAATCCCAGAGGTCTACTAATTAGCATAACTTAACTAAGACATTATCAAACGCTAAAATGTTATACATAGGATAGATGTAAAATATTTTAAGGACAAAAATAAAAAGAAATTGACTTGTTCTTGTATTTTTTTTTTTGCATATTGATATGTATATCTGTACGTGCATCTTTTTTGCGTCACCTTACTGCCAAGCAGCTTTTTTCCCGTATCTCGAACTCCCGTCCAAGTGAGTGAGTTACGACTTGAATAGTTTTCAAAGTTAGTACCCTCGAAATTTGTTTTAGAGCTTTGAAAATAAATTTAAAATAAAATTGTGAACTTCTTTATTCAATAATATTTAACTGTGTGCAACAACATAGAGTTCATTGTTCGCAACTAGGAGCTTATGATGATCATTATCATCATTGATCAGCCTATGTTAATCCTCTGCTGGATAGAGACCTTCCACCTGATACAATCCTCATCTTTTCGCATTCACCTACTTCCGCTATTAAGATGTTATTTATCCATTCTGAGGGAGCGCGGCCTACACCTTAGCATCCTCTACGCAGCCTTTACTCCAAGACTCTCCTCTCTCCTCGGCCTTCACTTCCGCTTGCAGATTTTGAAAGCTATATAGTGAAGATATTTGAACTTTTCCTATTAATAATAATAATAAAAGGCTTCACACTTGCCCTTTTGTATTAATTGAAGCAACGTGACAAGATGTTTATCTCATGATATTATATCCTTCTCCCCCTTTTAAATAAATTCAATTATAAATAAACCCTTAAACAATATTAAGGATCTCATATAATCTTATTTTACGTAACCAGGTTGATGCATACTATTCTTTTTAGTATTATTAATGTTTATGATTTGGCCATTAATTAAATATAATCATTTCTGATAGTCTCGATTAGGACCTTGTTCTACGTGGTGTTTATAGTTATACCTAGTTCTTTAAGGTTTATATAGCAGGATGAATATTTGCTAAGATACTCTGATGCCGTTTGTGTTGTTTATTTTCTTATTTATAATCCCTTCACGCTTGTAAAGAGTAAACACATCTTGTTACGGGTTTACAATATTTATTAATTCTTAAGACCCCGACGCAAGTGTTTAAGTTCGCATCCTCACATTTTAAAAAAAATGTGGGGATGTCATACAGCTCCAGTAATCAGACCACATGTGCGGCTCATTGTTAATGCGTAAGCACAAACTGTGATCAAATTGCACATGGCAATGTGAGTAGGCATCTCACAAGATACAACCATAACCAGATATACAGTGTATGGTCAGTACACATTCCAGGACACATAATAGATATAAATAGTACTCTCACCCAAAAAATAGTCCTTGTACCAGCCACCACCTTCACCAGTCAGGTGCAATTGCAGACGCATTGTAAAGTGTTGGAATTGACATCACCACCAACTAGTCGTCAGCGCGGATCCCGATCCGCGGAGTGCATTCGAGAGCTCATAGCTCACCTCATAGGATGGCAAAGCGATTACATCACAGCCTTGAGAGATCGTACTCCCACCAGCAATCACCATACATGAAACAAATGCATAACTCCGCCAACCACTGTAGCAGATACAGCCAATAAATATCAATTTTATTATGAGCCATCAGGCGTAGTCTTTGTCGTTGACTAAAATATTGTTTTGATCAAGTTTGTCTCGCCCACCGACAACTGGCCACATGTCTTAAAACATGGGGAGCTATTGATGCCTTCATTTGCAAAATTCATAAAATAGGGAAGGCAGATAGTCTGCAGCCTCGTCAAGAGACCCGATTTGAAAAAATCTAATAAAATAGAGTGTCAAATCATAATGCGAGGCGCAACCTTCAAAGGCGACATTTAACATTTTTAAGTGATCGTCGAAGATATCCTATCATTGAACTGCGACAGACATACAATCGACTATCATCGGCGCACATCTTCGTGAAAGGTGCACAAGACATCATAGCAGACATCAATATCTTGCAAAAGTCCTCAACCAATCGAACCGTAAGACGATCACTACCGTAACGGTGCAAACGTTATACTACGACGAGACGGAATATCAATATTTGATAAGCATGGAGGCAGTAGCTCGCCTCCGCTTCCGCTACCTCATAATGCATTGACACAGTTCGGGTCGACTTTGGAATAAACAAATGTTATTAAACACGACGTATCTTAGTGGCAAGCCACTAAGACGCCGAGCACCTATGTATCATAGAGCGGAAGACCTAAGACATGGTTCCCAGTATTTCGACATCACCGAAGTGCTATCTAACACTCTTCCCGAACCGGAGTAGAATCCAAGTAGTTACTTACATAACCACCAACTACACCCGGCTGGTATCTCACCTTTTTCACCAACTTGATGTTATATGTTAAATTTGCCATGCACCATTTTACACGGTTTCGAATCCGTATGCTTCATAAATCTTAATAATAAAGACTTTACACCTTACTTTATGATATTGTATCATGATATATTATTATTTTCATTCTCATATTTTTCCGGGATTCGAACCGATATATCCTTTATAACTCATCACTAGAGACTTTCACGTTTTATGTTTTAGAGACACGTCTATTTCACTCTTTCAACTTTCGCTAAATTATGTTTTTTAAGTTTATAAATTTTAATAATTTTTATTTCAGCAATTTAAACTCTCTTACTATTTAATATTTTTTTATAAAATTCTTAATTTATTTTTTATAAATTAATGTATTTCCTTACAATATGTTGCATAATTTAAAATGAAATATACTGCCACGTTAAGTTCATCGCTTTGATGACTTAAGACATTAAGTATCGTAACTACATCCAAGCAAGCAAGTAGCAAATATGTTTTCTTACTACCGTTAGAAATAGACACTTCAATGGTACCTACTTATACGCTGTCAGCACCAACCAATTCCAGAGATACTGCTACACAAAATTGTTCCTAAATTTTGCTTTTGTGGAGTCTAAATTAAAACTTAGTATTGTAATTACATAATTTTATTAAAATCTAGGGCTGTTCTAATAAACTTCATACAAATTCCGGAACTTTGTTTCAATATTATTGCAGGAGCATGATAGAAAATCTGACGTCGCACATCTGAATTACACACGATATTAAGAGTGAGACGGCAAGTAAAGCGTGCTTGGTCCAAAATTCTTTATCTCTAAATATTTCTGTAATCTCAGAACATCACAAGGCTCTTATAACTGCCTGTACAGAATCCCAAAAAGCCCCGAAATAAAATAGTCGATACCGGTATATGAGTCACTTTATTCAGCGCCAGTCACAAGCACATGAAAATAGCGCGATAAAACCATACCATGACCTATCGCGACACAACGCCATCTAGTTATTTTGTCAAAGCTCCTTTTAATTTCGATTTGAAGTCAATATAAATCTCCTCAACTTCATCGAAACAATCCGATTTATAATAATCAGAAGATTCAAACTCTGTGCCTTCCGATTCAACAATGATCTTCTGATGAATATCTTTGAACAATGTCCAACACTCCTCTAAATTATCCAAACGCGTTTCGACATTTGACAATGTTATCTTATCCTTAGACTGCTTGCCAAAATTTGTTTTGTTTTTATGTATTCTGGTTTTAAGATTCTTCTGATATTTAATCAAACGATCCATAATTGAAATAATGAATGAAAATAATACTATCAGAACAAAACCCTAGTAAACAATGCAAGCAAAGAATAAAACAGTCAAATTAAACAATAAAATATACAAGGTAGGTAGAAAAACAAAACATTTAATTCAAGATCAATAGCAAAAATTTTACAAGTCGAAGGATCAACAAATTTTCTAAGTCCCTTTATTCTATAAAATAGTCGAAGTCCAGTATTCAGTAAAATTTTCTAAGTGTTTAAAACAAACACTTCGATATGAAATCGGGCATGGATTCCCCGTCTGAACACTTTTTCTTAAACTATTCTAAGTCCTAATCTACCCCCACTTGTAATCTTTTTGCATATTAACTTGGTACTAATCTAATTTAAATTAACTAAGTAAAGTTCTTCTAAGAAATAAGGTTCAAATTGTCCACTACTAAACTACATGCAAAGTACTCACCACGGTTTGTTTCGAACATAGTAATCGTAACCACAACACTTACACTTTTTGACTTTACACTGACACTTCCCGTCGTAAAATGGCGGATGAGGAGGTGCTGCCCCCGCTGTATTGCCTGGTGTTGGTTAGTGCAGCCTCTTCGCACTAATTGCTGCCCGAACTGTGACACTGTCAGTTGACGTACGGATCAAGTCCGTGTGCTAGTGCTTCAGCTCCTTCTGTAGCGCGATTTGTCCAAATAAGCCACCCAAGGTGCGTGAATCTGCACATGTACTGCTAACTGTCCAAGATGCCAAAATCTGTCTCGAAGGATCATGTACAGAATCCCTAAAAGCCCCGAAATCAAACAGTCGGTACGGGTGTATGAGTACCTTTATCAAAATAGCGCGACAAAACCATACCATGATCTATCGCGGCACAACGCCATCTAGTTACATCTTTTTGTACATAAACACTGCCGATTGTCAGACGGGTTAGTCATTCAAATGGTTTAAGACCAAAGAACTCAGTATTATTGGACTCAGACTTTCACCCATCCTTACTCCTATGATTGACTTGCTATATGCAGAATTATTTTAAGAAAAACTATAACTTATTAGATTTAAATATAACTAAAAAAAAGAAAAATCAGATGGATTCGAACCCCGTCACTATTCAAACAAACGATGCTACAGAATTGAACCATGACCCTCCGTCTTGCGTGAATCTGATTTAACTGTGTTCTACACCACACACAGCACTTGTAAATAAAGTATTTTAATATCATACTGCGTAAAATTAAAAAAAAAATTTGCTAAGTTTTGTAACTTTATTACGCCAATGTCACAATGTAACTGAGTTATTTTCACCGGATGCAATTTAAATAAACCCAGTTAAAGTCCCATCATGTCATTTCAGAAATGTTGTTTTGCTAATTTAAATATAAAGTAAAGCATACGAACTCTATTTAAAGAAGATAACTATTGTTTAGAAATTTAAATGGAATTAAGCAGTAGGTTTTTTGTTGGAGTTCAAGATTTGAAATGATCGTACTCTTAAATATTTGCTAGAGGTTGATACATTTGATAATTTTTTTTAAACTATTAATCAAAATTTAGAAGTCGCTTTTTAAACATTATAATTAATAAATGTATAATTAATTTTAACTTAAACTAGTATAATAAACTTAGATTTATATTAAACTTTATACATGGTGTGCTTTTGCAATACTGCTCCTTAGTAACTTCACTAAAGCGCATTTCTAATCGTAACAGATATCGAGAAAAAGAGAATCGCTTTTAAATTAGGCGATGTATTGATGATGTAATATGTATGATGTATTAAAATATATTATTTTTTAATTATAAATATACTAGCAGTTCCCCTCCTACTTTGCTGGCCGTAACACCCCTTTAACTCCTTTCGGAAAGGAATGTTGTAAAATCTATTCTTAGCTGACCTCTAATTGATAGAAGCAAAATCTCTGACAAAATATGAGTATTTATATACTTTAGAAAATTTAAATAAGTCCCATATGTTATTTATGAAAATACTGAAAACGAAGGGTCCATGGTTATAGCCTTGGGATACTCCAAAAGTTGAGACAAAAGGATCAGAATAGGAGCTGTTAATAGTTACGATAGACTTTCGATTCATTAGATACGATTGAAACTAAGAACGTAGTGGGCCAACTTTATCAAAACTATTTAAGTTACAAACCAATATTTCATGTTCAACTTTATCAAAAACATTCTTTAAAACCGTGTAGACGACATTAACTTGTACGTTATTATCTACAAAGTCTATTACATCAAAAATGAAACAGACCAGGTTAGTTGCAGTAGACTCTGTTCAAAACAACATTCTGTCAATTCTAAGCGTGGGCGAAGATTAGGAGTTAACTAAAGTATTGAAAATCTTGAATATTGTGCACAAAATAGAAATAAAACGACTGTTATAGTTAACGACTTAGTCCAATTTATCAGTTTTAAATACTGGACGGATTCCTGATCAGTTTCAATCATATGGGAAACATCTTAATTTTAACAAATTATTATATAAAATGCATGCTGGTCGATATAAAGAGGAAGCAAATTTTACAAAACACTGGTGGTGTATATTCCGGGGGTGTATCAAAGATATATACCGGGAATATCATCGGACCCAGTAATTTGATGAACTTAAGTGTCTAGTTTTTAAATATTTGCGTTTCTAAACTTTTAAGGTCGTGTGCTTGTAGTTTGTGGGAATCAATATGACCAAGGTCGATGATACTGTTACCCTTTTCAAAAAATGTGAGACAATCAAATCACAAATCTCTTTCGTATTCCTTCGTTACTTGTTGTTAAGGTACTTCGATGGACAGGAAAGTCCAAAGTTACGTCTAATAGTTTCGGAGTCCCCGTGATGAGCCAATGAATTTTTAGATATCCCATTTATATACATATATGAAATATTATATATACACGTGTAAATAATAGTAATGTGTAACGCTATTTTATACAATGTAGTATACGCGTAGTAGCATAGCGTGTAGTGGTTAACCGTATAACTCAATTAGGCCAAATTTGAAATACACCTACGAGTAAGTAAGTCAAGCCTGACTTTGAAGGGCGTATTACATAATAAAGTTACATATTACGGCCGTGACGTCACAATTCCTGATTATGCGAAGAGTTCACTTACCTTCGGAGTATAAAAGTAAGTCGCTTTAAATTACCCTAATTAGAAATTCACAGGATAAATTTCATAAGTAAAGAGACTTCATTATGGTAACCGAGTACTAAATGTAAAGAGCATATATAAATAGATATTTCTATATGCTCTTTAGTTATGCATAGGGTCTGAATGTATTTGTTTCGCATCTAGGTACATTATAGTAATGCTGAAATCATAGAGAGGTTTTATTCTCTAAGATTTCGGCCATCCATCCCAAAAACATTTTTTATTTATATAATGGGCAACTTAATAGTAATTAAGAAATTGTAAGTACTTTTATAATACCGACTTAATACAACATAACTATACATCATCATTATCAGCCTTTGTTCATCCACTGTTGGATATAGGCCTTCCCCAATGTCGCATTTGGTGAAAGATATTGGGGAAGGCCTATAACCATATATATAAAAGTAATTTTATTGCTTATAATTATTCTTGCTAGAAACTTTTTTTGTCAGGAAATTCTATATTAGGCACCGAAGGCACCGAGAGTTGTGCCAGAAATTTACCGACTAAAACTCATAGCCTCACACTATCTTTCTCTCCCTTTCTATGTCTATCTCATTCTCTTTACACAATTTTTTCAATTCCACTTAACAACGGGACAAGTCCAATGTACAACGCCCTTTAAAAGCTTTCAGTACTTTCACTGTTTGGAGGCAGTGAATTTATAAACATAAGGTTCAGCTCCTCATTCTTGATAAGTACAGCAAAGGAGTGGAATAACTTGATTGCTCGTTCTCGTACTAAGTCCTTGGTGTCTTCATTAACGTGAAATAGACTGTTACTAAGTGTACTTTACGACCACTGACCAAAGTACTCATTAACACCAAGTGGGATCGTGGTGAGACTAACCAATTTAACGACGACGACGAAACGAGCGGCATTTTCATCTGATGGTAAGTAATACGCCTGCCTATATCAACATCGCGCTAGTTAAGATGGTATACACTGCACCACGTTGCGCTCGTCGCTTGAGACATAAGATGTTGTCTCAGTACCCTAGTAATTATACTAACTACAGCGCCCTTCAAAACGGAACACAGTAATTGTTGCACGCTACTTTTTAGTAGCAGAAGTAGGCGCTGCAGTGGTACCTATCTAGACGGTCCCCGGTATAGACCTAATAGCCGTAGTTGGCACTACCGAAATGCTTTTACATACTACTTATACTGAGAATATATGAAATACAACATTTCTAAATACACGATGAGACGATGAGATATTATTTGTCTACTTAATGGTTATACTGATGCAGTGAGATCGCTTAGATTTCCCCAGTCGATATCCCAGTTTCCTCAAATATTGGCCGAGAGTATTGCAACCGGACTCTGGTGACCGAAACAATGGTATCTAAAGGTACAAACTTATATTATTATACTGTTTTGATTACAGTTTTCTTTATTCTAGGAGACGAGCGAGATGTTTATGATGGTAAGCGATACGCCTGTTCACAACAACGTGGCGCTAGTTACAATGATATACATTGCATCACATTGTGTTAATTCTCCGGGAACAGAGAGCTATCACCAGTGGCATCTATAGAATTAGCTCATTTTAAATTCTTTTTTTTTTAAATAAACTTCTCGGTACGTCGTGAATGGACTTTAGAAAAGAAAATTGTAACGTAGCAAAAACAAAAATATTTTCATAGAGTTTAGACTGTGAAAGAATAGGATGATAGGTGTTTCAGTATAATTTCCCTATCCTTTATCTCCTCTTTGTGCTATGGTTCGTAACACGTCCACTACTCTAACGCTGTATACAAACAGATGAACCTGAAAGTTATAAAAATATACATCATAATTTTTTTTTATATAGAAACAAAATATGTTTATCCTTAGTGTATTGTTACTTTTTATGTTTCTATTTATCTAGCACTCTCTCGAGTAAAATAGAAAAAAAAAAGCAAAAACAGAGATCTTTCGTTGTTTCCTATTTCAATCAATAAAAAAAAATGTCGATCAGTCGCTCTCTGTTTTTATGTTCCACCTCCATAGTACTTTCTTTTCTATCTCTTAACCAGACCTACAACGTTTAATTGAGATTCAGTTTTAGCCCGCCGTACCGATCAGACGTGTTCCATGCTGCCGAAACCAGTGCGCGCCACTGCTCCGCCCCACCCCTGCCCGAGTCGCCCGTATTTCGCGCGCGTCAAGATGCCGCCAACAGCCTAGCCACTATCGACGATTTCCGGGCTGCTGCCAAGCACCGGCGAAACGCCGGCCTCAGCTTCCTCATCTTCGCTCTCCCCGAGGAAAAGCAACTCCGCATAGTCATTCGCGGAATTCCTCTCGAACTGGACATCTACGAGGTCATCGATGACCTCAAAAAACAAAACTTCCCCGTGTTAGAAGCTAATCGCACGACCAGGAAGCGCACGAAAAACACACTCCCGCTCATTCTCACGAGTCCGGATTCTCCCCGGAGGGCAAAACAATATTCGGCATAGACCGACGATGCAACCTCTCCAGCGTCAAGGTACAGGTACCGCACAAGAAAGGCATCATCGGCCAATGCCACCGATGCCAGTATTGGGGCCTCTCGGCCCGTAACAGCTACGCTGGCCCGAGATGCCTTAAATGCACGGGGACCACAGGACAAAAGAGTGCCCCCGCATCGCGGAAACGATGGATCCCCCGAGCTGCGTCTTGCACAAAGCCAAGGGGCACCCCCGGACTATCGCGGGTGCTTCAAAGCCCCGCGTAGGTACCCTGCGGCCCTCAACGCCAAAACACCGCTCCCACAAAGGTTGCACCACAGCCCTCCGCCTTCGCCAGCGGCCTCAGCGTCGAGCAAACTGTTACCCCGTCCAAAACACACCGATGCTCCCAAAGCCGCTCCTTCGTCGGAGCCGTCAAAACCACAGACTACTCTCAGCCACATTCTCCCGCTCTTGGAAATCCAGAACCTAATGACCAACACGGCAACGTGTCGAATATCTCGTTTCCGAGAAAAGTTCTCGACGACGACATGTCGCGTGCTGGTGAGGACTACCTTCTACCGACCCAGACTCTGTCCGAATATTTGGCATAATCAAACTTCGCTCGCTCACTAACTGTCGCGTACTTAAACGCGGACGGCATCCACTCTCAAAAGGAAGAAATAAGTTTATTTCTCAGGTACCACGACTTCAACGTCATGGTCATTCAGAAAACGGCAGGTCAGATCCGGCAGATGGGACAACCTGCTTTGCAACTTGGAGCCTTCGAACGCTACCTTTTGGCATCTGGCCTGTAGTCTCAAAGCAAAGAACACGGCCTATATGCTCCCCCCTGGTGGGAGCAATGATTCCTCTTTAGCGTTGGAGGATGCCGAAAAAGCCGATTGTCTCGCTGACAGTTTAGAGAGCCAGTGTACTCTCTCAACCACACCAGTGGACTCCGCTCACCTCAAATTGGTTGAGAACGCGGTGCGCCGTAGAGCAACTCTCCAACCAGAAGGTCCCTCCCTAAAACCGGTCTCTCCCGATGAGGTCGTTGACATCATCAAGAGTCTGAAAACCAAATCAACCCCGAGCTCCGACAACATTCCCAATAGAGTCGTGAAAAGTCTTCCACCCCCGATCATCGGCCTGTTAGTGGACATTTTCAACACCCTGCTAGCCGACTGTTCCTTCCCAGAAGCCTGGAAAAATGCCGTAGTGATAAGTATTCCGAAGCCCGAAAAAGCCGAGAAACCTACCCGACAGCTATCGCCCGATCAGCCCACCGCATCTACTATTTCTACTACAAAACAGTAGTGTACAAACATTACTGTGTTCTGGTTTCGAGGGCGTTATAGCCAGTGGTATTACAGAGATAACGATATGTAACATCTTGTTTACCAAAGAGACAAGCACAATACGGTGCAGCATTATTGTAACTGTCTCTGTTATAAAGACGTATTAATCACCATCAGCTGAACATCCGCTTCATAGAGTAAAAAAAAAAAAAAAAATTGATATTTTTGTTTTTTCCAATTTCCATTCCCTTTCCAGTAAATCGTAACAGTTTTGTGTACGTAAAAATATTTTTGATGTCTTGGCATGGAATGTCGACGCCGTGGCGACTGAATTTGAAATTTTTCACTGTCACCTCCTTTCGGATGCCAGATGACACCCTGCTTCTTATAAATTCCAAGTTGTTACTTCATAATTTCTTTTTGTTGCTTCATTTATAACGTACATTATCTTGTTCAAAGTGCGGGAAGAAATTAGCATGAAGTTACACGCTTTGTAACCAAATTGAAGCAAAACGTAGTTTGATGGTTTCATTATATACACTTCTTGTTTTCTTAAACGACTATTACCTACTTGTTGCGATGGTAAATCAGTAACTTTTTTTATTTCTAAATTCACATACATCTTTTCTTTTATAAGATAAAATGTTACTATTTAAAAGATTCTGTAGCTGTAGCTATTACGAAATTAGGTAAAGTTGTTGAGATAATCTCTTACTTGTCTTAATCTTATATTATATAATATGTCGCTCTCGTCTATTTGTATATAAAACTAGTATATTATTAAAATATGTTTTTAAAACAAAGGAAGATTTACTGTATAATATTTCTATAGTAAAATAGTAACTTATCTCATTAAAAAGAGTAAGAGTAGATGTCGTACCCACATTGGAATTAAATATCTCAAAGGATATTTGTAATATTAAGTGAAATCTAAGTTAATGACTAGCTAAGATTTTATTAATTTTTTTGGATTGAGATGTATTTGTGTTTACTATGTTGTAAAATGTTAAATTTAGAAACGTTAACCGAAACAAACGGGATGAACTAACTTCAGCCTCAATAAATATTGGTCTAGGTAGGTCATTCACCCCCTCTATAGTATTCACGGATTACTTAGAATAAGTTTAAGGTAAGCCCTGTCATAGAAGGCGACTAATGATACTTGGGACAACAAATGAATAATGGTCTCGTATTTTCCCTAAGGTAGCCAGGTTATTATTTTTTTGGGTTTGACGAGACGAGCGGGATATTCACCTGATGGTGAGTGATACGCCAGACCATAACAACATAGTGCTAGTTGAGATGATACACATCACCACATTGGTCTCGTCGCTTTCAAACGTAAGAGGTCAAGTCTCTTTACCTAAGTACTTTCACTAAGGACAACGCCTTTCAGACCGGAACACAGTAATCTTTGTACACTATAGCAGCAGAAATAGGAGCTACGGTGGTATCTACCTAGACAGTCTCCGTCAACAGGGAGTTATCATCATTAAATATAGTATACGTTCATATTCCAATTAATATAATTGTTTGTAAAATAAAATTAATAAAGCATACCAGGACCGTCTCGTCAAATTATTAAGCCAACTATTAAGGTACCTTGTTAGAGGCGGCCTGCGCACACAGCTCGTGCAAATGTGACCCGTGTCAAACGGAAGCCCGGCTGAACGTAGCTCGATTAAGGCCTATTAACACAACAGCTCAAAGTCGCTGCGGTTTCGTGTGAACTAATTGCTCCGGCGTTAACTTGATTCCCACTTAATGATTACTTATGTTAGATATAATTCAGGTTTCACATTACTGATCGTGAAACCGACGATCTGGTGAAGATCTTTGAATCGTTGGACGTTGGGAATCGATTAAAAATATATTCACAAATGGACAACAATAAGCTAAAATGGCGATGATGAATATTTATCGTCAGTTCCGTTTATATATATCAAAAACACTTAAATAGATCTAATTTAGCTGCTAATAAATAACTAGGAATGATTTGCTCTTTCACTTCGATAAGTGTTGTGTAAATATCTTAACTGTCAACATATCTTTGTCACTTTATTAATTTATCATCAGCCGATAGATGTCTATAGCTGGACATAGGTCTCCTCCAAAGATGCCCACATCGATCGATCCCGTGCTTCCCGCATCCAGTGGCTTCATTCAAACTGCCGGGCAACAGGAGTCGTTGTTCGTAGGGATTCATTTTGGGGGATGGGGGATACTTTGTTACGTAAAAAAACAGTAGTAATAAGGATATGCTTATGATAAACTTTAATTTGTTGTAGGCATCGGAAACAATTCATAGAAAGCTATAAAAATTTATCAGCTTTTTATAATAGATACTGAACCAAGGTTTTGAACCAAGAGACTTCATCATTTTCCGGATGAAGTGTAGTATATAAAATTGTATTTTAATTTTGCAACTGCAGCTAATTAAACCTTGTAATATGGTTGCACGCATATCCTAGCTCATTGCGAAGACTAAATAAGTAATATCATGTCGACCGCTATGTTGTTATACAGGATGTTACGCACGCTATGTTGTTATATATGTGTACTGCTTCACAATCGTTAGTAAAAAAAAATATAAGAAATAATTCCCAAGCATATATATTTGTTATCACATGGATAATATCCTTAAAATAATTTAATATTAAAAATATTCTTTAGATGTAATCAAAGTTTTATACTAGATAGATTACCTGTGGCTGTGTCAGTTTGAATACAAAGCAATAACATAAAGAGCTGACTTGAGGTTACCTAAGCAAGGATTGCTTTTTAATATCAACCACAAATTTTGTTTTCATCATACATCCATTTAGATTGTCCATTAACATCACAATTTTAAATCTATTTCCACCAAAAAAAATCCCGTATAACCCCGTGCATCCGCGTAATCTCGCGGTATTTGAATATAGAAATAACGAGAACTTTAAAAATGCCCGCAACAAAGACTAGAAAAAAAGCTTCCAACTTTAAAGGTCAACAATAAACTAGATCATAATCATTAACATAAATGCTTATAACATTCTTAACTTATCCCTTTTAAGTTAGAAGTTAATAAGAAACCATTTCCAACAGCCAATTTATGTCCCCACTGTTGGGGCACAGGCCTACCCTCAATATAGGGGCGATGGGCCATAGTCACCACGCGAGCCAAATGCGCATTAGTGACTTCATACACACCTTACAATAAATTCTAATTCATGTGCAGGTTTCCTCGCGATGTTTCCCTTCACCGTTTGTATTTCGCTGTTGTAACTAAAGTTCACATATGTACATAACTTAAATATTAAAGTCATCGGCACATGTCGAGATTCGAACCCGCGACCTTCGGCATCAAGGCCGATCGCTCTAACCATTAGACCTGCGAGATAAAACTTGCCATGAATAAACAACAAGAATATGTAACAAGATGAACAGTTAATTCCCACTGGTGGTACTTGAGACATTCTTTTACAAGGTTATGTTCAATACGATCTACCACGCTGGCCCAATGTAAGTTGACAAAGGCCAAAGTTTTTATTCTTGGATCGTGTCAGTTTTCCTGTGATACTTTCCTTCACCGGAAGTTTAAGTTTATTAGAGATTCAACATCACCTTCCCATCATATAAAAAGAGTTTAACAAACTTTTAACGCCCTTGAAGGTCATAAACAGTGTGTTCGTGAATTTTGAAATAAAAATTTCAATATTAAAGTTGGCGTTAAGTTAATTGTTATATTTAAGCAAACTAGATTAAAAAGATTTTTTTATGTTTATTATATTATTTCTTATATTTACGGTTAGTGCGCTTTGATATTGTCACGAATGGACTGAGGTGATAAATTTTTCAAGAGAATTTTCAAAAGATATTTCTTGAAGAAAAATAAGGTCGTGCGGAAATTATATCCACTAATGTTTAACTCGATTAGGATGAGCTCCAGGATCTACTAAGGGCGTCTTTCTTCTCTCTGGCTTAGCAGTAACCAACGAAGGTAGACTCATGTGATACTTATTATCAAGGTACCGCTCAGAATTTAGGTTTATTGAAAGTAAGCGTATTTAAATGGTGGCGAGGGGTACATTTATCAAATATTCGCACTGTAACAAGTTAATGTTACAAATAGGATGTGAACCTGATAAATGATTACACATCAACGCGACGTCGGCGTGGAATATAATAATTGCGTCGATTTTGCATCGGATGCTGCATTAATAATACTTAACGAACGGATCCCGTCCTGAGAGATTGTTATTATAACGTCAGCTCTCCGCGCTGGCTCATTGCCCGACGCTGTCACATATTTCCGGTTAGTTAACGCCTTAGTTGTAAATTAGGTGGCATTAGCTAAAATCTAAAATGAATTTTACTTTTCAAAAGTCATTTAAACAACATAAATTTTTTTTTCTAAATAGATTAGACTTTATTCTCTGATGGTGTACATCGCTTGCTAGGCATTGTTAGGTTTAGTTTTTTGGATACTGGGCTCACGGATTCAGGACCTCATTAGTTTTAATCTGTCAAAGATTACTACTGTTCCTACTTTGTGTACATCTGGGTTTCTGTATTACTAGACAATTTACAGTCGTCGTAAATGGGCTTGGCCTGTTCTCTCACCACCTTCGCTTTTGTCGAAAGCTCCGGCGATATTATATTAGAATGACGTCAGTAGCCGTACAATAAAATTCATTATAATTTAATACTAAAATAAATATTAAAGGTAGTTTTTTTATTCGTTAAGCCACATTAAGCCCGTAACAACGTGGCGCTAGTTAGGATGATATACACCGCACCACATTATGCCTGTTGGCTTGGGACATATGATGTTAACTCTCGTTACTCTAGTAATTTCACTAGCTACAACACTCTTAAAACCGGAACACACTATTGTTTGCCTACAGAAAGAGTTGCGGTGGTATCTACCTAGATTGATTTCTGCCAACAAAGACCTACGGCCAGTAATGAGAGAACACATGAAATTTATCTTCTTTTGAACACTCAATCAATCTTCTATCAATATTTAATTTTCTTCTTTTAACCTATTAGTCATTTTCACAATAACTTTCTATTTTCTAATTTACTTCTCCATACAGTCAGTATACTCTATCTTTGATCTTCCTCGACCTGATCAGAAACCAATGCTATGAAAGTTTTTGTTGATTTTTATGAATCTAGTGAACAAAATAATTTTCTTTTGTACTCAGTATAGTTAAAAGGTAGGACGAGATGAAAATGTTTCATGTTGTTATCTGTTATGTAGTGTTATAATCACTGCAATGGGAGTGGGTAAGAACTTCTGTCTAATCTCACTGTTTGGCTTCAAGCCCATTTAATATTTTAAAACTTCGTCTTTGAATAAAATGGGCACAGTAGTCTCCGGTTCGTTTAAACTTATTGCGATGGTGGGACAAATTTACAGCCTCCATTTTAGTTTATAGTCACTACCACGGGCTACAGCGACTTTCTAATAACTATTGAATGTTTTCTATTTAGATAAACGCTTTGAATATATTGTAGAAGTAACTACTAGTCTGGCCCCAAATACTGTTACATAAAAACTTTACGTTTTTTTCAACTTTTTGATTATTTTGCATTTGGAACACGTATATTATTTTAAAAACTTCTTTCGATTTTGCGCAATTTCACATATTTTTTCGTGTTCATAATTAAATTACATTATGGTATGGGGTGTTAAAGAAAATTGGATTGCAGTGATCGCCTTGCACAAAGTGGATATGGAGCCGCTCCGGTCATAATCCAAACACTTCAAAATCTTGGTATAAACAGATACAACACTTCCTCTGTCGAAGACCAGAAAAGATCGGGGCGGCTGCGTGTTGTTAGAACTACAAAGGCTATTAATGCTATTAAAGTCAGAATTCGTTGAAACCCCTTGAGGAAGCAAAAAATCTTATCGCGACAATTAAAGATTCCCGCTAGGACTCTGTCGCGTATTATAAAACAAGACCTGAAGCCCGGTGCTTATCGAAGACATACAAGTCATGCCCTAAATCGATCTTTACAATTAAAGAGCGTGGATCGATCAAAACGCCTTCTGTCGCAATGTGCAAGTGAAAGGCACAGAAATATCCTCTTTACTGATGGAAAAATTTTCACGATTGAAGAACACTACAACAAGAAAAATGATAAAGTGTACGCTCACATTTCTACAAAAGCTGCTCAAGTGGTCGGAAATGTACTACATGGTCATCATCCTGCATCAGTGCCGTGTCTTAGCAAAGAGTCACAAAAATGTAATTTTGCGACTCTTTGATAAGAGGAGAGTAAACTTCAGCCAAAGTGTATCAAGATGCAGTCTTGGATCATGTTGTGAAACCACTCAGCAATACAATTTATAAAAATATACCGTGGACTTCCCAACAGGACAAAACAACAAGCCTGCCTTGAAACCAACTTTCCGGACTTTATAAGAACTGAAGACTGGCCTTCATGTAGTCCAGACTTCAACCCTTTAGACTTCAAAATATGGTCAGTTTTAAAGGACATGGCCTGCTCTAAACGACACGGCGATATTGAGTCTCTTAAAAAATCTTTGTCGCAACCAGTGGCGGTGGTGGAAATGTCCCTTGGAAACAGTGCGTAAATCCATAGATTCGTGGCCAAACAGAATAAAGGCCTGTATAAAAGGTAAAGGTGGCCATTTCAAATAAAATGTTTTTTTTTTATTTTTTGCTGGGACTAATTAACATGTAGGTATAAATTTTAATAATAATACTTTACTTCATTAAAAAAAACATTTTCGTTTATAACAGAACTTAGGAATATACTTTATATACAGCGTTTTACATAGATGGAAATAGAGACGCTGCGATGTAACTAAAACCTTTTGTTTCATTAAGTTAGTCTCTTCATTACATGTTTAAATTATCCCACATGTATTAAGTTACAATTTTGTATTATATCTGGAAATTTATATACATAACTATTTGTTTATATGGGATACAGAACTCGAGAATAGATTACATTTATTTCTTTGTTTATCGTAGTTAATAAATTAATAATTTACAGGTAAATTCAGATCATTTCGCTGAAATTGTTCTTTTTTTAGTCGTCTATTTTTTACTATACATCACGATCCATAGGCGGTAAGAATATTTTTACCCGTTATCCTCAGAAGTTAGTTATATTGAACGGGTCCTCAAATTAGATAAAATTATATTTCTATTACTATTTGATATAACTAAATGATATAAAATTATAACAGAACTGTTAATAATTCTATAAGCTCTAGTGGCATCCATTGTTCAAACTGTCAAAACAGCAAATAACTAACTCCAATCGATATGTCAAGCAAGTTAATTCAATTAATCTTATTTGTTATTAATCTCTCGATTAAACTGTCTGGTTACTCTTCAGCAATTTAACTAGGGCAATTACTAATTATTTGTTTTAGGAATCCGAGAAATGATCTATTATACCGATATTGGATCGCCGCTGAAAGCTTCGTCGATATACTTTATATTTATATGTGTACAAAATAAAAGATTTCCAAAACTTGTCCATTTGTGTCGGTCGCTGGAAATAGTTTTTGCAAATATATTTTCGTCATACCCGAACTCAAATATTTCTACTTGAAACTAAACAACAACTCGCACATTCATATATTCATAAGCTTATACGGAAATGGACGAAAAATTGATACAAAAGGGATAACTCGATTTGACCCCAAAGATTCTCTCGTGACGGCGTGTAACAAATACACTATTATGGCAGAATCATATCTTCAAAAGAGACAATTTTTTTGAGTCCTAACGATAAATATAGTATAAACAGATACTACTTTGATAGAAATGAAACCGAGACATGGTTGCATACAGTTTTTGAATTTTTATGTCAAATCGCGATGAAAGTATTTAAGGTATCATACGTTTCAATGAAATTTTCATTCATCTTATCTTCGAAAATTACTAGATAATACAGAATCTAAAATTTTCTATAATATCTGTATCTCGGACTGTAGTTGTTGACAGAACATTTGAATACCTTAAAATATAAGACGAGTGTCATAAGCAGAGTCTGAAAATAGTTTCCACAATTTTTTTTGTGTGTACACACAAATCTATAAGAATACTTCCTAAATTAATATTACAGATATACTACAATATTGACAATATTAACTTATAAAGTTATTTTAACATATGAACAGAGTAGTGAGCACACTTCCAACTATGCATAGAAAAGAGACGAAGAATAGGAAGCTATATAGAAACGCGTTTTATATCGTTCTCTCACTAAATCAATGTATTTAAGGGTGGATATTCAATTGAAAAATGGTAGAGAAAAAGAGATAACTTTAAATATGCTTATAAAGTTCAGGTTGTAAAGCCTAATCTCTTTTTCCCTACCATTTTTCAATTAAATATCCACCCTTAAATACACTGATTGATGAATATCAGTGGAAACAATGATCCTTATAAATTCCTAATATGGATCGGACGCTGATAAAACTGCAACATAATATTCTATGTTACGGTGCTACCAAATAATAGATTAACAAATTTGAGACCCTAATCAATTTCCCCTATCGTAACATATATCAATATATGCTCCATTGAAACTAATATATATATACATATAAAATACAATGCATATAGTAATGAAGGGCTGATACGTATACGTATAGTAATGGTGCTCGTATAGTAATTCTACACGAGTACCTTGCGTTGTATTAGCACGTTGATCGATTGACACCTGGTCAGACGATCGCTCGTTTGACGTGGGCTACGTTTATTCTAGCAACGTGTCCGAACAAGATTACAAATTCATCACGATCCATTGGTACTGAATTGAAAATTAATATAGCTTAGTCAAAAGTCATAGTTAATTATTTTTATTCGAAGTACGAACATTCAATCACTTATTCAACGTCAAAGTCAACCAGCTTTACAGAAAAGAAATGCCTCGGACGTAAAAAGAATCAGTATCACCAGCCGCTTGGTGTCCACTGCTGGACTTAGCCCTCCCCCAAAGATCTCCACATCGATCGATTCTACGAACACAGCGGGCTATATATATAAAGAAACATAAGCAGGAAAATATAGGCAGTAACAAACTTATTATCATTTCTAATATTTTTATCGTGAAAATTAAATATACTCAATGCTTTAATTAATTCATTAATATCATCATCATCTCAACAGATGGAAATCCATGGACATCGGTCTCTTATATATTTCACAAAGTATGATCTTGCACACAACTTCCCACTATAGGAATAAAAGAACTATTTTATTATACGAAGCGACGAGTCGAACGGGATGTTCACCTGATGATAAATGAGACGTCTGCCCATAACGACCTACCGATAGGATGTTTACACAGCACGTCATTGTAAACGTTGCCTTGCGACTTGAGATGTTGTCTCGTTACCCCGGTAATTTTACTCGCTACACTTCGAAATTTGGCGGCATAAACAAAGCTGCATTGATACCTAGGTAACGGAGACTTACCACCAGTGAAAACATCTCGTCGCTTTGACAGAAATGTTTGTTTATTAGATAATATATAACAAACAATATCCTAAATCGTAGAAAACAACAGAATCTTGTATTTAACATGGTCCTGACAAGTCGCAGCGTTATCTGAAAGCTGTTTGCAGCTCTGGTAATCCTGTTTTGCATAAGCTTCGTGGCAGGATAGGATTTGCTTCGTGCTTCCTTATAAGAAATGTGCATAGCTGTTAATAGAGTTTATACATTTGATTTTTTTTTAATATATCCAAACATCTGTTCCTGCGACTCCCAGCTTTAGATATACAAACACTTGGGGCCCATTACGAGTAAGGTTAAAGTTAAGTTATATAAATATTGTGCCTTATTATATACTATCAATAACTTACTAAAGTGCCACACAATAAATAGAGAGACATAGAATATATTTCAGAGGTACGATTGACAATAAATAGAGCTTGAGATAAACGAATAACATTTTCAGTACTTATAGTATTTATTATAATAAGATGGATGCTAATAAATTTAAAAAGTTCAGGACCTACTCTATACAATTAAAAGGTATCTGTCTATGAAGAAACTTAATTTTTTTTTTATTATATATTTAAAAACCATTACAGTTTGATTTAATTCCTATTTAGCTTTAATAATAATAAAATAAATATGCTATAGGGAGTAAAGCAACTTTAATTTTGCCAGGGGATGTTATATGGCAACAGCAACACCGTCTCATACAAACACATCGCGAATGGGGAAAAATCCAGATTTTTTTTCGTTTCTTTGTATGAGGATACGGAAACGCTTTATATGGCTGCTTGCCATTTCGCCCCGGCCTCCATAAAAGAAGAAAGTAAATGAATTAAATATTTGGTTTTCTGGACTTATTTGCGGTGAGCTACGCTGATAGCATCGAATGAAAAGGGTATACGCCGTTGAAAGGTGGAGCCTGACGTTTCAATTTCCGTTCGAAGAAAAAACGGGGTGTGGAAATACAAAAGAACTTTCTTCATAGCTATAGACTTATATATAACATATAATCCTTGTCACCGATAGCAAAAAGGAGAGTTCTGATAGATTTATTTTATTTAAAAGTATGATTTATAACATAACTTATTAACGAAGATATTTTCTGGTTAGAATAAGTTCTTACGTTAAAACTTATATGAAAAAAATACTGCAAAATTTCATTACAGTATTTTTAAACGGCATCTAATTGTCATGAAACTTTAGATAATTACTGATTTAATACTTTTAAGTATTCTACATATTATTAATGAATTTAAAGTGTTATTTATAGTCAGTAATTTTTGTTCATAATTAATTAATCACTAACTGTACTAATTAACTAAAAGTAGTGCTACAATACATGATAAGATACTAAAAGGTTCATTTGATATCCTCACTAAAATATATACGTTTTTAAAATCTATACATTTCTAAAAATAACCTGTATGTTAATTAAATCATCATTATTATCAGCCGACAGACGTCCACTGCTGGACATGGGCCTTGACCAAATAACTCCACATCGATCGATCCTATGCTGCCCGCATCCAGCTGCTACCCGCAACCTTCACCCGATCGTTGGATCACCCTGTCAATAATTAACTATATTACGCTTTAATTCTACTCGTATTTGTACAATAGTGATGCTGTTTGTTTTTAAAAACCATTATGAATTCGGATAAGGAGTTCCGCATAACATTTCACGAGATCCAAGCCAACCTCACATGCTCGTGAGCACCCTACTAATCAACTAACGAAGCTCTGGCTTCCACAAACCCGCATTGGGCCAGTGTGGTGGGAAATGGCCCAAACGTCGAAATCTTTAGGGGAGGCATATGTCCACTGGTGGACGTCTATCAAGTGATGATGATGATTCTGAATTCTTAAGTATTTAATTGTCTAAATTAAATTGTTTTTACCTTGTAGAATGAATATTAAATGTATTATAGTGAAACGGTGGTAAATAGTTCGATTCCGGAATCAAATGTAGTGGAGAGTAGTGGTAGAGATTTTCGTTTAATTACTACGCCACGGAAGCAGTACATCTAAACGAATTCGTTTATCTTTAACAATTTTCGTTCATCCGCAAATAATAATAATTCCAATGTATTGATTTATAGAGGAAGAATCATCTTAAAGAAGAAATCCTGGTAATATCATAAAATTACTCTCCCATAGATAGCTCGTTGACAAATAGACGCTCAGTGAATACAACTTGCGAAAGAGCCTTGTGATAGTCGAGCGGAGGGGTCTCGAGGTCACTGTAACAGAGGCTGGGACTAAGGATACCTATCAAGCGACATACGGTCGCAACGAATATTAAAAAAACTAATTAAATTATTTAACACATAGATTCCCAAGGATGGGGCACGGCATCTTAATAGGCGCTGGAAGTTTATTGGAGCACGATTAGAAAGAAAGGGAATTAATTTATAATTTACGATTATTAATACATAACAGACGTGTAAAGTTGTATGTACATATAATATTTTATGTAAAAGAGGAAACGAAAAATTTTTTTTCTTGTTATAACACAAAGTCTTGGAAATTTTTGATCTAACACTGTTGTCTTGGACAAAGATTTCACTGCATCACAGCATATAACAAACATACAGTAATTAACGTCCTTTTGTAGTATAGACTTAAAACTAACTAAAATACTAAACTAAGAGTGGCTTTTTATACACTTCAAGGAGTGTATCATATAAAGTAATGTTACCCTTTATCATTTTAATGATTGTCATAAAATAAACACATGGACTATTAGCTGATAAGTAACATCTAGATTGCTTCTTGTCGATCATTCTACAGCCTAACAACAGTGTACAAAGATAAGTTCGTTATAAAAGCAATGTAAGTGTAATTACTAAAGTAATATCCCATACATACAGACCTTGAAAATTTTTTAATGTTAAATCCAATATAGGTAGTAGCACTTTATTAATACCATGGGCAGCTTTATCATTCATTATCAAGCGAATGTACTTTTTACAATCGCTTTCACAAGTAGTTTTATTATTACGCTATACTCATGTAAAAATATAATTTCTGAGTTATTCAAATGTTAGATATTTCTTATCGACCGTGTGTGAGTATAGGGAAAATCGCGTATCATCCTACCACAATTACCTTTGACAGAGAGTTGGGCTACATCGTTGTGAAAGTCTTCTGATGAAACGAAGCTATCGACGAAAAAAGATACTCTTACTCTCGACATATCTATATCCTGAATGTATTCATCGATTCATAACTTAAAGGTTTCTCTATTTATATCTCTCCATTTCTCTCTATTTATATATCCTTTACTGTCTAACATGTTGTGTAGAAACTGTATTGCTTTTAATTATAGATCTAATACTAATAATAAAATTATGAGATATTACTGGATGTCGTTATCTAAGTACAGTAGTAACCAATAACCACTGGTTCGCAATAATAATTGGTTTACAATCTATTGCTAAGTCAAAAGGAGACGGTTCAGTAAACGCCGACTGGAACAGCAAGTCCGATCGGAGCTAGTTTTCACGCCCCCTCACTACTTCTGCAGGTGTTAGATGGAAAATTGGTAACAGTGAGCTACTAGGTGACATTAATTATATCAGTAAACTATAAGAAAAAAAAACAAAATTGAAACACAGTAATTACACACAATTGTACACAAATTGTTACACCAGTTCGTGTGTGCAGTAATTACTGTGTTACACTTTGTAAGATTACTGTATTTAGAAAAATTATTGCAGAAATGGGACTTATCATATTGCTCATTTAACTGTCTCCATGACGCAACGGCTAACCACTTGCTTAATCGTAAGTATATCCTAAGTTCTATTCCGAGACTATATATGTACAATGTACATCTGCGGCCATAAAAGCATTGCTGTATTTCAGCTGTCAATGTATCACAGTCAGAATGTTTTAAGTAACCTCGCCTATCTACGGAAGTTGAGGTTAAGTTTACTAAATTGGCCATGGTTACAGTAGGAAGTCCTCCCGTGACCGTTGGCTTCTGCAAAGTTATCGAAATCTCGGTATATCAAAATAATGAAATAAAGGAGACCGAATTTGTAAAATTTAGTTTTAACTAATTTGTAAAAATGAGATAAATATAAGAAATCATTATATGTGACAATCTTAACCTGCTGTATATAAAAATATGCTTATAAATGCTATGTAGTGTTAAGTAAATATCCTAAGCACAATATGTTATCAGCACTCATTCAGTTATAAATCTTCACAACGTTTTGTTTTTTAAACAAAACATATGTAAAAAGTAAAGAGTATTTAAATACCATCAGTTAAAAATAATTGCTGAGGATCGAATTGGTTTTCTCAATCTGATCACCAAACTTCAGTTTCAAGAGGGCACCTAATGATGATGATAAAAGAACATGAACAATATTTTTTTTTAATTCAGAGTATTTTCCTATATCAAAATTTAGAACAATATTGCGTTAACTGTTCTGAACTTATAGCGAAGATGGTACTTGTTGCAACATATACTGATGATAGGTCTATGATGTCGGAATCCGTCCAGGTAAGTACCACCGCAGCTCCTATTGCAGCCGACCAACAGTACTGTGCAAACATTACTTTGTATCGGCTTGAAAGGCTGTAGCTGGTGAAATTACTGGGGTAACGAGACCTAATATCTTATGCCTCAAGTCGACAAGCGGAGCGAACTTATTGGTTGACTCATCTGTTCGCTTCAGAGAATAAAAAAAATGTAATCAATATCCTCACAGCAGTCTACTGATGTGCACTCCTTATCAAGGCCACCCCAAAAGTGTGTACTGTGGACCTTGCATTCAAGTTTCGTGTTATGAGGAACACTGCAGCCATTTCCCTGGAATACCAAAACAACATACGTTAAAGTAATTATCCATACTTATAAACAGACGAAATTAGATTACTTTTGTTTTGAAAGTTATAAGATATTATAAGTTCATCAATTTTCCTTTTAAAAGTTTTTTAAACCAAAATTCTTTAAGTAATTACTTAAATTTTCAAGAATGTTGGATAATGAAAAAATATTTCACAACTTAGATTTCAAACTTATTGTACTAGACTGAAAATATATCTTAAACGACGAATATACCCTAAATAAATATCAATAAATATTTTCAATTTAAAATTACCTAAACTGAATAGTTGACTAACTTTAGGGGTTTTAGTTGTGGTTTAATTTGTCATCATTATAATCATTAGCTGTAGTTGGGTTTGAAGAGTGTTGTAACTAGTGTCATTACTAGGGTAACGAGACTCTACATCAGATGTCTCAGTGCCCCTTGGAATGGGTGGTATGTATTTCCCAGAACAGGTTCCCGCGTTGTTGTGGCGGTGGGCCTCAGTAGCCATGACTTGGTTCCCCACGGTGAAGCGAAGAGCAACCTACCCGGCTGCTTCAGGTTTTTTTTTACGTTCCTCCTGCGTGTTTTTGGTCAGGGCCTTTAATCTCTATTTCATTTACCATCATTATTTTAACTTCTTTTTCCTTAATTATCCTCTTTCATTCTTTCATCTTTTATTCTATACTTATCTTTTGTACCCACACTTCATGTCTCAGTCATTCTACATTCCATTTCCTTCTTTCATCCATCCTCTTGGAGTGAAGACACCTTCTTGTTCACCAACAAATGGGTGACAACGGTGACCGTTAGTGTAAATAAGAAGATTTCGTTTCCGAGACAAACAGGGAAAGCGTCACTAAGTACATTTGGCAACCCTTTGAATATTGTGCCAATGAAAATATTTGTTCAAGTGTCTTTGGCGATGTTTTTTCGCGCCTATGTATGGGATGTAATGTTACCAGTTTATTAAAAAAAAGGTTACGAATAACTTCTTCATGAAATAATTATGCAATGGTGATAATGACCGATAAAGTTTAAAGAACATAAGCACTTTCTTGATTAATTCAGTCATAAGGCGAATTGAGATTTCTATGACATACAAAAGACGCTTACTTTAAATTTGGTACATCCCTCTTTAGCGCCTAGAATTTTTTATTAGACGATGCGACGATACATTAGGATGATATACACTATATTGTGCTACTTATCTGACACTATTAAGTCTCGTTACCGCAGTAATTTCATCAGTTACAGCACGCTTTAAAGTGTTAGATCATTGTATGCACCATACTATTTGTCGACAGAAACAAACGTCGCTGTAATGCTGTAAACGTAGCTCACTCTGAAAGAATTATACATATAATAAAAACTTCAGTGCTTTAATAAGTATCTGAAACTAAGTTTTTATTTTATACTACGAAACGTCGAGACCAGTGGGACGTTCACCTGATGGTAAATAAAATGTCCGACAGTAATACCTCAGCGCTAACTAGGATGTTATACTGAGCATCACATTACGCTCATCGCCTGAAACATAAGATGTTTAGTCTCGTTACCCCAGTAATTACACCAGCTATAACGCCGATTAAACCGTAAAACAGTAATGTTTGCACACTTCTGTTTGGCGGCAGATATAGGCGCTACGGTCTTCAGCAACAGAGACCTACCACCAGTCTTCTTCTTCTTAACGTTTTTCCTGTCTTGTGACAGGGTGTGGTTTCTTACTTTTTTCACTTCACTTCGTTCTATTTGGACCATCGCTTTCTTTGAGATCATAGCTTATCATATCTTTAGTCACCACACTCAGCCGCTTGCCGGAATTATTAAGGATAAGTTTTTTTATCGCATGTGCATTCAAATGGTCTGCATTTGACATGGCTATACCATCGCAGCTGGTTTTCCTACAGTTTGTCGGCGATATGGCGTACATCGAGACCTACCACCAGTAAATCCTATTAAGACATAACCCAGTTTTATAATAGCAATAACGACTCTAAGCAGGGTGTTAGTTAATGTGATTGGGGCGCGATATAAACGTCGGGTATATCGCACCCCAATCGTATATCATTTTGGCACGCACTGAATATTTACATTGGCGCCTTACATCGCGATGTACAATAACAATAACTAAGCTGATTAATGATTTTCCCCCCATTCCGAGTGCTTAGTGCCTCTGATATTTTCCGAGTTCCACTTCTTTATTATCTACAATCACGTAGAGCATAACTTCACATGGTATACAATTCATATAATTTTGTTTAGGAAAGTATAAATTCGTTGTTCACTGGTGGTAGGTCTCTGTTACCGGAGACCTAGGTAAACACCACCAAAGCGCCTTACAGCAGATAAACAGTAATATGCAAACATTACTGTGTTAGGGTTCGAAAGGCGTTATAGCTAGTGAAATTTATAACGTAACGAGACAACATCTTATTTATCTAGGTGACGAGCACAACGTGGTGCTGTGTGTATTGTCCTAACTAGTGTACATATCCTAATTGTTATAAGAAGGCGCCTTACTTATCATAAGGTGAATGTATCGCCTGAGCTGTCTCTTCGTCGAATAAAAAAAATTGTTAAATTGATAATCAAATATTATATAAAAACTTTCATACCCACATATACGTATTGAACTACTCCAACAAGTATAACGACTTTATTCGGGATTTTTCTATTTGCAATACGCTTTCAGGTCAAACTTGAAAGTTTTGTCACGATTTAGGCAATCAGCGGGCACTCACTTCTGTTTCAGTTGGAAGCCACGTATATGTAAACTTTAAAAATAACTTTTTTTCTTTGTTTCCTCCCCTTCGTGATGAAGACAATCAGATTACGCGAAATTTATCGTCCTTGTTTCGCAAATGAGCAACTGAATTCTATTTTAAAACATACAGCATAAAGTATTCCATATGGGCCTATGTCCAGCAGTGGACGTCGGATGATAATAATTCCTTGAAAGTACCACCGCAGACCATTTCCACCACCAAAATATACAAACTTTATTATGTAACATTTTTCACAGCGCTGCTAGCTTTCAACAAACATCAGATACACCAAATTATCCGCTACCTTATTGTATATATATACTTGTTATTACAGCTTTATAATATATAATAAATAAACTAAAGGATATTAATTATTGATAACAATATATTTTTCTAAAGCAGAACATAAAGATTTTTTTTTTTTAGTACAAAACAAGAAAACAAAAAGAATAAAAATTATTGACGACAAAGCAACTCCTGTCCATAATGTGGCAATACTATAAGATGTATGTAATACTATAAGATGTATTTAAGTACTACACTTCACAACTTTATGCGATATTAAGTGACGACGTCGAAGTTGGCGAAACGATCTCAACCAAAAAAATTTTGACTATTGTATACATGCCTGCAACCGGAACACAGTAATGCTCTTATAGCGGCAGATTTAAAATATGACTGTAGTATACAGTGAATTTTAAAAAACATTTACCAACATGTGGCCCAGATTCGATTCAGGTACGATGTTACAAAGTAAGCAGCTTAACCGATGTACCTAAGAGGTATTACAAAATATTATAATTCCTTCGTGTATGTTACTTTTGGGTGAAATAAACTTTGCTCAAAGGAAGTAACCAGTCACCGCCGCAGAGTGAAGCTCGCTAAACTGAAACTTTTCAAATTCAACAAATATAACTTACCTTTCAGACAAATATTAAATGTTTCATGTTACAATTTGGTAAATTATTATATTTCAGGTCGCAGGAAGCACGGCGTCATCTTCGTAAGATTTCAGTCCGTAACTGGCAGCATTCGCTAATACAATGGACGTTTTAATTAATTTTAAACTGAAATTTCATGAAAACTGCTTTAAAGAGATTTTGTTTTGGAAAATATAATAATAAAAAAATATCTCAACTGCTAGTAGATCTCCTTATAGAGACCATTTTGGTTCATATCACCAATTCTTATTTCTGTCACCATTTTTATGTTCCGATTTGGAAGGCGTCGTAGCTACTTATAGATTTAAGCTAGGTTATAGGTTTTGAAGGTAAGGTATTATGTAGACGTTCTAACTAGCTCTTTATTTACCACCATCAGAATCTACTTGTCTTCTCGCTTCGTTGGTATATGAATAAAATAAAGTGAAATACCACTTGTGAAACATATGACTGTTCTTATAAAAAAAGGTTTTAGTAACATCTCGCACGTTTTTCAAAGAACAGTGAGTCCGTAATTTATATATAATTAAAGTTTGACTGTTGGTATCCCACGACCCTATGCCTTTGTCCTCATTCCGGACTCGGACGTGAAGACACATGGCAGAAGTCCTTTTGTTGTGGACATTCTTATTCGGGCGGTACGTTTCATAATGTGCGCTGGAAAACGAATTTCTCCATATTCTATATTCGACAAAGCTATGGGATGACCAGGATTTCAACTTGATGTTAGTACAGTTTTAACAGCGCTGTAACTAGTGAAATTACTTGAATAATGAGATTTATCATCTGGTGACTCAAAACGAGCAAAACGACAATGATCTATACAACACCACAACAATGTCGTGTTGTATTCGATGAGTACAAACTCGTCACCTTGAGAGATGAGATGTCGAGTCTCGTTATCCCAGTAGTTATACTAAGTAAAATGCCCTATTAACCGGAACACAGCAATATTTGCACAATATTGCTTGTCTACACAAATATGAGATGCTGTGGTACCAACTTAGACGGTCTCCGACATCAGACACCTAGCATTATTAAATCTAGCTATGGTAATTCTAAAATAACAAAAATTACAGCGACTTATTGACCCTCTGGAAGAATCAAATTAATGTTTGGTTGTTTTTTTTTTAATAACACATGAAGCGTCCACAAATTTTAGTATAGATAAAAGATGTAAAGGAAAATACAATTGTGGGATAATTCAAGCGGAAGCTTCCGAGCTGTTTGAAACTCGAGTCCGCCGAAGTTGTTGAAAGGAAAATAGCAAATGCGGTCGAGTGCGGGTGATTCGATACAATTGCGATCCCTGAACGGATTGCAATTTTGTTAAACAAACAAGCGGCATTCGGAAGTTCAAGCATTTATTGACTTTGTTGCCGTAGTCGCGGAGTTACGGCTGCAGCGAGCTTGCCGACAATACCCCCTCTCGCTGCATCATTAGTTTCGTACATAAAACTTTGGCACCTGTTTACCAACATTCAAAATTGTATGTATTACAGATATTAACAAATTCTAGTAACAAAGTGTATTGTAACATTCTGATCTCTGTTGCTCTCATTGGCATGAACAGGAATTTAAATAAGAATTCATAGATGCAGTTAAAATATGTATAACCAAAAATAAGAAACGGTTTATTGTCAAATATTACTATGACACAGAAAAAAAGTTAAAGTGTGCCTATCACCATTGTATATATGGGCACTCCATGGTGCTGCCACCTACCATAATATTAATGCAACAATATTTTATTATTTATTTCTGTATTAACCGATTTGTAACATGAAATTTAATAGAACTGTAATTGACAGTTACGTTATGTTGACTATGTTATTTCCGCTTAAAATCATAACGATTACTAAATTAATTAATTAAGACATTTAAGACTTTTAGTTTAAATAAATCATAATCTTATATTGTTGTTGTTATTACAAAGTAGTCAAAAAGATCTATATTTGTATTAATATTAAAAATAGTCTTGATATCGATCGATAATACAACTAAGATGTAAAATACCTGACTGTCACTGAAAGGGACTCACTGTTCTGACTTTTGGGTGCAGTTCTTATCTTATGCAGCTAAAGTGTGTGTCAGTTTGTCGCTGATAGCTTATTGGTTTGTTGCGTAACAGTGAAGTGCCAGCCAATGGAGTGAAGTTGCCGCGGAATTCCAATAGTCTATATACACTGATACCATGCATGCAATTATCATGGTTAAATTCAATTTCCATAACTATTAAAATTCATAATAATTAGAATATTTTGAAGATGTAAAACAGCTGTTCTTATACACATATTTTCACTAATTTCCACAACAATTAGTAATAATTCTAAGATTGTTTATAAACAAAGTGTTCACTGATTTAATTCAATTTTCACAGCATAATACTATAATATTCACAACTAATATTAGAACAGCAGTCAATTCTGTTGACTGCCGGGTTTTTACTAGTGTTGTATTAAACGAATTATTTCCATAGCTCGAGTTTGCTATCAATATGCATTTTGAGGCAAGACAAGGGATTAATAATAATTCTATAGCAAAGTAAGTAGATCTTTAATTTAGCATGACTAACAGTACTGCGATCGTCGACTCGCATTTCATACTATGTAAGTATAACGAACAACTACATATTGTTAAATCTTTCTTTTGCTCAAAGTAATTGTCCATAATTTATATATCTTATAATTAACTAGTGTCTTTTTTATTATCAGATATCTACAACTAAACTATATTGCCATACAATACATTTTAAAAACACTCGTTAAATGTGATTAATTCTTATAATGTAATAACTTAATTTCATTGTACATGTGTATCTAGAAAAGTTCATATTTATTTTTAGTATTATTGCAAAATACAATAACTTACATATATTGTTATGATCAATGTTTTGATAAAAATATTATCAACAGATATTATATCTTAATTCGTGGATTTCAAAATATTACATTAATTCCACTTTGTCAATGGTTATGAAAATTAGATTGATACGCAGATTTTGGAAATAAATCTTCTAATGAAAAACATGTAAACATGTAAATAAATTTGTGCAAAAAACGTTACTTACCACAGAAGACATTATCCAAAATGATTATCTCCTACAACTTAGATGATAAAGCCTTGTAACAGCATTTTATATTCAACGTTGCGACGAGTCGAACGAGAAATTAACAACACAACAGGTTGGGACACACAGCACCACATTGCGCTCGTCACCTTGATACAAGATATGTCTCGTTACCCCAGTAATTTCACTAGTTACAACGTCTTCCTAATGAGACCACAGTAATGTTTGTACACTACTATTTGGCATCATAATTAGGGGCTGCGATGGTACCTACGTCGATTGTCTCCTACATCAGAGTACTACCACCAGTAAAAATTATCTAGTTCATAGTTTAGAACACTAGCTTCTTAATCAAAGTAAAATAAACTTTATACAGTCTTTAGACTTGAATTTATTTTTAAATCTTTCGTATCATTTACTTTATCGCAGTAGCCGCCATAAGCACCACATCAATTGCCAACGCGCGGTCTCACATTTTGGCACAAGCAGTGTTGCCAGATAAATGTACGCAATACACTGAGAGCCTTTTGTAAATGATATCCACTTGTTTTTAACACCAAGCGAAACAAATTTTTCGATGCAAAACCATGGAGGATTTGTATTATTATTTTTCTTAAAAGAAGTTATTAATTTGGTATCCATATATATTCTTAACAGCAGGACGTACTATCTAACTATAACTTAGCTGATTATGATGTATATGTTATGTCGACGACTATATCTTTATTATCATTTACGTTTACTAATAGTGTACATCTACTGCAGAAAATATGAGATACTAAAGATACATAAATAACAATGAAATAATTTATAGTACTTTGTAACCTCTAAGCCTTTGTTTTTCTTCAACAGAAGAGAATATTGTTCTACCATTCACTGAAGATCATAGCATAAATGCTAGCTATATATCCTCAATAAATACTATAACCAGTAAATATAAAACGTTATAAAAAAAGGTTTGCCTTTGTTTCAATCTAATTAGAGGTCTCTCTTCCGAATCCGCGACCACGTGTCATGGAGTTTATTTGTTATTTTCGAATTCTTCCTTCCGAAACCTTTTTTGGCTGGAGATCTCCTATGCAACGTACCCGTACCTCCATGCACCACGCTTAAGTATTACCAAGGGAACGAACCAAAAACACAAACGGGATGTGAACTCGAACAACATTTGTGCTAGTGGTTGATGAGGTTTTGCTTTATTCCATGAAGAAACAAAACGAGAGATACGCTAGTTGTAATGATATACACAGCATCACGATAGTGCTCATCGCCTTGATACACAGAAGTCTCGTTACCCCAGTAATTTGACTTGTTGTAACGTCCTCCGAACGGTAACACAGTAATGTTTGTACACTATTGTTATGCAGCAGAATTAGTGGCTGAGGTGGTGCCTACTTAAATGGTCTCCGGCAGCAGGATCCACCACCACCTTCTTTGAAACATAAGATGTAAATATCTTTGTTCTAGTATATCTAGTAGCAGTAGATATCTCTTTCAAATCGGAACACAGTAATGTTTGGACACTACTGTTTGAAGATAGGAATAGGAAGTAGTACTTAGCTGGACGATCTCCGGCAGACCCTCACGATATAAAAGTAAACGTGAAGCAAAGTTCGCATGTTGAATTATTTATAAACGAGAAAGTAATTTCACGAACTATTCACGAGAATTTCGCCCTTGTCCTTAATTGCTATCCGTTAGTTAAACATTCTCACGGTTTAATTAAAATCTAGGTACAAGATGTGCTTTAATAATTTCGCAGAAGCCATTTAAGAAACTTATTTATGAATCGTTCTTAATTATAAGAAAATATCTGAATTCCCAACTCAACCTGCCGTGTGATTAAGGGAATACGGTTTGTGTTATTGAAACAATTTTTCATTTCAACTTTCATTCGGTTCTGAATTGGTTTGTTTTACATTCACAAACTACCTGGCATCGGGTTCCACGTTAACTTTGCTCAATATCAATCCAATTTGTGGAGTATTGTGAAAATTCACCGCCGGAAATTGTTTAGATAGTTAAACAGAAACATTTAACCGCGCTGACTTTTATAAGGAAGTTTGTTAGTCATAGATTATTTTAGTTTTAAAACTTTTATCAATTTCTATCAGAAATTGAATATCCTCAATTTCTATTGCTTAATATTAAATAAATGCTCGATTAAAATTCATTGAAAATTCTGATTAAGGTTAACCTATGTCTCTTGAAACCATATAATGTTTATAAAGTAGTTTTGTACCAGATCATTTGCATATGAAACGACTGCTGACCACAACGAATGTAAAGGTAGAAGAAATAAAACATTTGTTCTTATGTTCCTTCGGAGACCATCCCTGCCGTGTTTTCTATTGCATTATACCGAAATACCTTAAAATCGCACAATACGACCTTTAAGGATTATTGTTTAAAAATCTATTCAAAGAAACAATACTGAACGTATACCAGGACGATATATAGGTCCATAGAAACAAAATATCCGTTTAATATTTGAATGAAATAAAAGTATGGAAGATCAGCTTACAAGTTATAAAATGGATTTCTTAGACAACCTAATAAGTTCCTTTAACAATTTCTATTATAGGAATGCTATCCAATAAGTTATCTGAAGAATAAAGTTAACCATAAGAGAGGGTAGATTTTAAACCCATTACTAACGTCCGGCATTTAATAAGAAAATGTTTAGTCATTCTGTTTTTTACTGTTTATATTACAAGTAACGGTTTAAAAAATAGCTATACCACCCAATCGCTAAGTATAATAAGCTTATTTTTAAACTTAAAGTGTTTACTAGTCGTAGGACTTTGTTGCGCGAGACCATTTGGATAGATCACAGACAGTGGTGTGAAATTATCTGGTAAGATTATGAGAAATACCAGAGTGAACATCTTATATCTCACGGTAACAAGAAGAATGAGGTGGTGTGTCATCATTATTATCAACAGCCCGCGGCAGTTCACTACTGGATATAGGTATGTATCTGGATTCATGATGATGTTAACGCTGCAAGCCATTCGACTTTCACAGCTTATCTGACATTGGGCGCGTGGACCTGTATCCACGGCCTGTTGGTGCTATGTATATCATCTTAACTGGCGCCAAGTTATGGGCAAGCGTACGACTTACCATCAGGTAAACATCTCATTCGTCTCATCTCTTCGTCGAATTGAAAAAAATTAAACGTCAAATCCTCAGTCATCACTTAAGAGTATATTTGTATGATATACAGCTACTATGAGCTATTGAAGTCCGATCGCGTAGGAAATTTAATTTTGTTACGTTTAGCAGAGGTCAACAAATGATATGATGATGATGATGACACTAAATATCACTAAACATAAAGTTACCTTTTTACATATACATTTGTGATTTGTCTTCTAAGCTAATCTGCTATGATTAATTTGAATCGACTAAAATACCGTCGGCCGCTGACACGCGATGCGGACGCCGATCTGGGAATTAATTACACTGTATTACATATAGTTCATTACACATCGTTCATTACACTGCAGCTCATTTAGCTTATTAGTAGCATTAGAACACGATACAAATGGCTTTGAGCGCACGCGGCGCGCGAACAAATTGCAAACGAATACTGTTGGCACTCTGCGGATTAGCTGCATCTCTTTTATTGTTGTACATCTCGTAACTATCTAAACTTATAAAATTTATATTAAATTTACTCATAATATAGACAGTCAATATTAATCTTCCCACAGCGGGGACATGCACCGATCTCTTAAGGAAGGAGTCGTAACAATTTTTAAGATAGGACTGAATAGGTTACTAGTGCGTATTACCACCAAAGACTTCATTGCCGTATACCTTCTGGTGGGATTGTAGTCAGCGCAAGTCTATACAAAATAAAAAAAGAAAAAAATTATCCAACTAGCGGAATCCAGGTTGCCAGATATCTTCGAAAACTGTTATTAATCGTTTCCACACGATGTTTTCCTTTACCAGGACCTCAAAATCATGAGGTATTATTACATAACGAATATGACCTCATTGAAAAACTGTGCCTATTATCTTGTCATATAGATATTTAGTACATACCAACCATCATTAGAAGAAAAGTTGAATGATAAAGAAGTAGATACACCACAGCACCATCCGAAAATTTTATTATTTTATTTAACAACTTCATCATCATCATCATAATCAGGCGATAGGTGTTGACTGCTGGACACAGGCCTCCTCTAAAGATCAACAACTGATGACAACTTATCCATATACAATCAAAATTGGTTTCCTTTGTTCACTTATCACGTGAAAACTAGTGAACTAATGGACATGGTAACATAACCATTCGACGCAGCGTGATTTGCAGATGGTTATAGGTTTTTTTTTTTATATATCCTTCATTATTTCTTTTCTAATGAACTTTTATAAAAATTTGCATTCCAGATTATTTATGCGAGTGCTCTGAAGAAATATTTCGGACAAATTTCAAGTTTTATTTTATATTTCAGCTATCAAAGCAGTCGGGGAACAGATAGTGTATATATAAATGAGGAATAAAGACGCTATAATATAATGTCCGTAGTATATAAGAAGCTGTAGAAGCAAATCACTTTCAAATGATGTCCCTAACGAAGATTAAGCGGAAACATTTCTCACACCAGAAATATTATTGTATACTTAAAGACCAATGCTTCGAGATTTGCAAACAGATTTATGAAAACGTGATTGCAACAGCACCAAATTCTGGCTGTTTGCCCAACATTCTACCACTCAGAACGCTGGAAGGCTGCTAAATGGTTACCCGTACTTGTAACAATACAAATCTGAGGATTAATCAATTCAGTTAAAAGATTTTCATTCACAAAAAGCTTATGTTCGAATAAAACGAATGGAGGAATAAATTGATTGCTTCAAGCTAAGCTGGTGGAGTTTTATCCTAAGCTATATGGAGTAAAAACGATTTATTACGAATTTGAACAACAAGTAATACATTGGTATGATCACATTCGTATATAATTTGTTTAAAACGTTAGATACTTTATCTGACATACTAATAATTCCTGGCATTTAAAATAAAAGTTCTGCAGATTCTCTAAGGATACTGACAGTGAACTTAGTGGGGTAGAAATTCACCTTACCCTGCTTTCGTTCCATGTAAGGTCCACATGGTATACTGGCGATCTGGTGAGAGTCGCAGGAAGCCTTTAGATGTGGGCAATGCGGGACCGATCGATGTGGAGATCTTCGGTTGAGACCTATGTTTAGCAGTTGACTTGTGTCGGCTGATGATAATGATTAGCTATATTTATTTCCGTGGCTTTAAAATAATAAATTGCAAGCGAGGCGAATACTCAACGAAGTTATCTAAACTATCCAAACTCGCTAAAACACGACACGAACTTAACTCCGACCAACAGTAAGTTAACAAAAACTGAAGCTTCGCATAGTTTGTGCTCCACAAACTAAATTGTAGAATATTGTCTAATTACTTTGCGCATCCATCAGAACTAACTTACGGTTAAATAGATTTTTTAATATAATCACATAACAACGCACAACCCAGCTGATATGGTCAAACAACACAAAACATGGTTCAACTATATAATTTCTACCTGTTCCCCTCTCTATAGAATTAGACAGAGCAACCGCAAATGACTTTCTATAGCAACTGTTACTACAGCAACCGCTTAAATAATACGTAATGAAAACGCTTTTAAAAGTTAATTAGGAATAAAATTACGAAGTATATATGAAATTAAAAAACATATAAAACCCATTTTCATTATATATGTAGATAGACTGGTAAAAAAAAAATGGAGGTTTAATTTTTTATCAATATAAATTATCTCTATCATTACAGACCAATAGATGTCTACATTTGGTAGGTCTTCCCAGAGATCTTCATTCTGTTCGATCCCGTGCTGGTTACATATTACGGTTTCTTGAAACCTTTACCAAATGAAACTTTTTATTGCAAAGTCAAAATCATTATTAAAAAAAAAATTGTATACGTTCATCAATAAAACACGGAAGAGATAATAAACTTTTGGAAATCAATTCCACTTGAACAGAATTGTCCTCAGACTTGGTACTTGAAAATGATAATGAAGTTTATTGGTATCGTTGAGATCAATTGTGCCATCCGCAAACTCGTTATTATACAAAGATGAACTTTGGTTTTGTGAATCCATTTACTAATTATTGCCCTCTTACCTTTTCGAATCAACAAATTGTGATTTTATCTTTGACAAACAGCCTTTACATTGATGAATGCTGTGTCTACTTCTTAATGATCATTTACTAAGACATCTCGTTAAAATTCTTTGTATATTTATATAAACAAATTAATGAAGGAATGAATGTGGAAATGAATGAATGAAAGAATAAATTAATAATAACTTAGTTTTTATTATCAGACTGATATTTCAACCCAAAGTTCAGCCCCAATTTCACACGATTATTACTTAAAGGAATATCTATAAGAGAGTGCTATTAAAAGTTTATAATGAGATAAACTAGTTAACACTTGTCGCTGTTGCATAAACAAGTTTCAACAATAAATAGTCAACCGAAGTAATCAACAAATTCTCAGCGGAGTTGTCTTAACTATTTGAATGGGTAACTTTGCAAAGTACGTCAGAAACTCGGCAGCTAACTTGAACTTAACAAAAACCGATGCCTGCGATATTTTACGAAGAATAAATACAAACTAATTGAAAGAAAACGATGTTATCTTCAAGTTTTTTGAATACTTGCGTTAAGTTTGTGTTCATTTGCATAAAAAAATTTAGTAACGTTTAAGTAATAAATTTTATAAATGTTACCTACAAACTTAATAATTTTTAGAGATGAAACCACATCAACATTCCTCCATATGTATTTTAAAGGTAAGTGAAAGTTATTTGTGACATATAAAATTTAAACAATTAAAAACGTGTCCTTCATGAGAGAAGGTGGTGCTTGTCCTGAAATGCTTATAATGACGCGTCACCAGCTGCTTTTACACCGCTCTGTTCTCGGCACATCTCAGGGCATCCGAAATGTTGGTGCCTAATATCGCTTGTATCTGACCGTACCATCGGCTAGATGATCGACCCCATGATCTTTTGGTCTCTATATTTTTTATTACAAAGAGCTTATCCAAAATATCTGGTTGTCTCCATATGGTCAAAGTAACTTAAGACTCGTTTATAGGAAGTGGTAAAAAACCTAGTAATTTTAAATTGTTCGAGATTGGATTTGTTAGATCTTTTTGTTGTCCATGATATGCACAGCATTCTACCCTAACAACTGATCTTAAAATCTTCGATTTTTTTTCGGTCGTCTGCGCGGTTCGACCATGGTTCGAGACCATACAGGAACATCGAGAAAAGCAAAGACCGCACGAGTCTAGTCTTTGTGGTTTTTGACACTTGTTTTGCCATTTGGCCATCTACGTCTCCGAAATTCTTCGTCACAACCTCCACAGGTTAACTGATAATTAAACAAATAATCACGATAAAATATTAGCGCGATTATAAGAGATCGACAACCAAGTAACAATGATCTTAATTAATGGATCTTGTCAACGTTATATATGTAGCGATATGCTCATTAAGTATAACATATTAACATATTAGAGACAAATCCTTAATACCTAGATAATTATTAGTAATTACAAAGCATCAATATCAATTAACTACTAATTGATTGCTAATTTCATAGAGAATTCAATGAAGTTCCTTGAACTTAGGAATTTCATTTCATAGTTATTATTTTCCTTGTCTAGATTTATATTTTTAAGTACCTTCGAGGCGCAGTGATTAAAAGACTGTATCGTAATTTGGAGGTTCTTGGTTCGATTCGGAAGATACCACCGCATATCTCCTATTACTACCGCTAAACAGTCGTGTTTAAATATTACTATATTCCAGGTTTGAAGGAAGTCGCAGCTCCTAAAATTACTGGGGTAACGAGATTTAATATATACATCTTAATGGGAAATTCGAAAAGTAACGAAAATTATAATATAAGTATTACCTCTTTTAACTCTTTTTTTTATATTCGACGAAGCAACAAGCAAGACGTTCACGTGATGTAAAGTGATGACACTTGCTCATAACAACGCGGCGCTAGTTACGTTGATATACACAGCGCCACGTTGCGCTCGTTACCTTAAAACATAATATATTAAATCTCGTTACTCCAGTAATTTCACTAACTACGCCTCCCTTCAAACCGGAATACAGTAATATTTGTACACTACTGTTTGGCGATAGGAACGTATCTACCTATATGGACTCTGGTAGAATAGAACTACCACTAGTACTTGTTCCTGACTGTTGTAATAAGGTGCCTTTCCTGCCCGATCAAACATCATGAGCCGATTAATTAAAACTAATTTAATTTCCGAAGGTTAGATAAAAAAAGGTCTAATTTTAATCTGGCAGCGACTTAATTAAAACGGCTGTCAATGAAAGGTTTAACGTCCGCGTTTAAATTACAATGTGAACGTCAGATTTTACATCATTGAGATTGTTTTTTTTTGTTCGTCGGCTGGAATTTGTTTTGAACTAGAAAACCATTTGTTATATAGATTTGTAATTATCTCATACTAATACGATATTTATTATAAAAGAATTTAATATAATGACAAAGCTTTTTTTTTCCTTTCTTCTTCATCTTACTGTACTAACTTTGTACGTTTACTGCTCATAGGTGTCAGTTACCGGATACTGTTTAGGTAGGTACCAGAGCAGCGCCTATTTCCACCATCAAATAGTAGTGAGATGTCAACACTGAACACCTTATATATCAAGGCGACAGGCTCAATGTAGTGCAATGTATATTATCCTAACGAACGTTATGCGCAAGCGCATCTCTTACCATCAGGTTAACGTCCCGCTCGTCTCGTTACTTCCTTGAATAATAAAAAAAAATCAGAAGTTTTGTCTTTAATTATTATGTTTAAAAAATCGGAAAATATTTCTTTAAGAGTTATGCGGAATTTTACTGTACTAGATAAGCTGCGATAACAAGCTATTTAAAAATCTCGATTTCCGCCATACTTAGATTAATAAACTTCCTTTATATTTATTAACATTTTAAACTACAACTATTTAGAATCGAATCTGATAAAGTAGATTAATTTCCGATTAGTACCTAACAACTAAGCCATTGTACACACTTCACAGCTAAATTAATTACAATACCCGTCTATTCTGCTAGTTGCAGCTAATTTAGCATGTCACGCGGGTGTCATATCGCAATGAGCTTATACATAACGGGCCCGTAACTTGCAGTAACTTAATTACAAAATACTCGTAATTGTTCATAAAGGTATATCAAAATTTAATGTTTGACGATTATTTAATTACGAACCCATTCAGAGTTTTTTGTTTTATCAACAATGGACTGACTCTTGGCCTCAATTTCAAATGGTTTTAAGTAGTTGAAGAGTTCTCACAGAATACTGTGGTACTCATATTCTCTCTTTTATATCTCTTAAATAGATAAAATCAAGCCGAAACTCAGCAGTACTATATACGTATACAGTATAGGTTACACTGGTTTGTTAAAAAAATGCTGCCATCATCTTAACTCCACAGTATGTGGCTATTGAACCAAAAGACCTTTATATTAAGAAACGAGTTAATTCTTTTAACTGATTAGTTAACATAATTCATGGTCAGAGAAATATTCCCAGAATTCCACACCGGATAGCAAAAGGAGAAAATAATAGAAGAATATATTTGTTGTACTCATAAGTTGGTTTTGCTAATAAACGAAGTAGAAACAAATGTAGAAGTCATCAGCCGACTGATGTCCACAGCTGGACATAGGCCTGCCCCAAAGATTACCACATGATTGGGTAGAGCCAAAAATTATGGGGATTTTAGTCAGTTCCCAGCAAGCTGCCCCGATGCCGGCAATTGGTGGGAGCCAGAGGCTCGTTTGTTGATTAGCTGGGCGCAACACAAGCAGGTGCGATTGGCTTGGATCCAGTGAGTTCTTGTGCGGAAACACTTAAAATCCAATGTAGAAGTAAATAATAACAACTTATACATAATCTAACTGTACAATCATAACAGCCCGTTTTACTGGTCGTTACAAGGAATTAAATTAGGAATTTGTCGGAAATATTCCTGACTGGCCGTTCGGACCCCTTCTCGTTATTAACTCGCAAAACCCTTTGGAGAAGGAATTCTGTAAAACCCATTCTTAGCTTATCTCTTAATAGCAGAAGTTATATCTCTACCAAAATTTTCAGTATTTATGTCTAATAGTTTCGGGGATCTCGTGACAAGTCAATTAATCTCTGGAGATATATATATATAATAATGGACAATGAGGAAACTTAATTGTTAAGATAAATGACATAAATATTTTAAAAAAGTAAATATAAGAGGAAGAGTCAAGAGTTGATAGATTTAAAAGATTTTAATAACAATAGTAGTAACTATAAATGGTTGAAAAATAAATATTAAGATGTAAACATAACAAATGATCAACGGCTCTGACATATAGGTATGAGGAATCCGTAATATAAAAATCATAAATTGAACAGACGTACACATCCGGTTGGTAAGAGTTCTTAAATTTATTTAACTTAAATATATCATGTATATGATAATCTATCCATTTCTGGGATGTGATTTATTACAAACTACAGTACATCATAAACGTACCGCCCCACATAACAGGCAAAGCGTGGCCTAATCAATTTCAACAATACTGTTGCTGTGTATAATTAATTATTTAGCAATGTAGCGACATATTCAAAATTCTATTCATCAAGAGTACATAAGTATATAACTAGTCAAACACACAAGCCTGCTGCCCTCTGTGTTGAACGGTCAACAACACGAGTATCGCATCAAGTTTTACAACCAACCCTGTAGGACAAGAGTTCTACAAGCTACAAGAGTAGCTACTACATAAAGCTTCGACAGGTAACTCATACCGCAATTTAATCAATAGCTAGGTATTAGTTTATTTAAGCACTAAATTTAATCAGCAATTATTTCTTATGTTAGATTTTATATTGATAACAGAATTACTTGTTACTCTGCTGGCAGTGCGTCTCGTGCCAGCGAGCGTATGGGTAGTAACCACTATAGTGCCTATTTCTACTATCAAACAGTAGAGTGCAAGCAGTACTGTGTTCCGGTGTAATGGACGCCGTTGCTAATGATATTACTGGGGTAACGAGTAAAGCAATGTGGTGCTGTGCCCATCCTAACCAGCGCCGCGTTATTAATAGGTATAAGACTTACCTTTAAGTAAACATCTCTCTCGTTTCGTAGATACCTGGAATATTTAAAAAAAAAGTATTAACATTATGAACATAACTAATATTTTTAATAAGTATTTATTCTCAAAGACATCTCTTATCAAAATATCTTAGAATCAAGATCATCAAAAATATACTCAAAGAATCTCAAAAAGAGTTTCAATAGATCAGAAAAAAAAAATATTTTTTAAATCTACTCTCATGTAATATTTATTTCATATTAGTTGATGCTAGTTATTACGTTATTTTTAATATATTAAAGTAATCTAAAATTCGTAATAATTTTGCTTAGAAATGTTGAAAGGAATCGCTTTGATACTAAAGAACAGGCAAAATGTATTCTACACTTATTTGCTCTTAAAGATTCAAGGGGTTGATTAACATTTATTTGAATTTCAAATTTGTGTGGCTTTAAGATCAATCGTTCACGTTTCGAAGGTGAAGCCGAAGGAATAAATCTGCAAGGAAATGGATTTAATATCTTTCCTTTACATAACAATAATCAAAAAAATTGCTTTAGTAATCAATCAGCCGTAAGATAAAAAATATTTTATTGCTGTCTAAGGTTAGGATAATATCTATTTAAAAAAGTTAAGAAAGAAGTCTCCATAGTTTTTGAAAGATTTTCCCTAAGCTTCAAGTGGATGGAACTTTTTTTTATTGAATTAAGCGGTGCGACCAGCGACATTCACCTGATGTTAAGTAATACGCTTCCCTATAACAAAGTCGATGCTAGGTGGCATTACCATCCTGCCTATATCAACTTATCAAGACTGTACCCCATCGTACTCGTCACCTGAGATATAAGATGTTGAGTCCCGTAAGCGCAGTGATTACACTATCTACAGCATCCTTTAAACCGCAACACAGTGATGTTTGAACAGTACTATTTCGCGGTTGCAATAGAAGATGTGGTGGTACCTACTTATACGGTCCGCAGTATCAGAAACCTACTGCCCTACCATTCCATCTAGCGCTACGTTGTTATAGGCACAAGTATCACTTAACATCAAGTAAACGTCGCGCTCGTCTCCTCCCTATAATTAAAAAAAACTTATTTTGTTAAGTTCTTAAAAGGATGTACACTTTCGTAAAAGAAATCTCATCATTATCTCATGAAGACGAAAACGATTCATTCTTAGTAGTATTATTACATACCTGTTTTCCATAATACAAATAAATACTTGAAATATAGGAAAATAAATACAAACAGATACATTTAAAATTATCTACATCTTTATTTGTATGATGTTGATTCTGGGAAAAACCTTTTGATAGCCAAGGTGCTCGGGTGGTACACTGTACAGATAAATACGCGGAAAAGGTCAGTTGAATTACTACAAGATGGCGATTAAACGTCGGAACGCACTAATTTTGAGTCTCGCTTTAACATCAGTTATTGTGCAAGCTAAAATATTCACCAGATGCCAACTAACAGGCGAACTGCTGAGAAATCACTTCCCGAGGACCTTTATCAGTAACTGTAAGTTATTATTCATTATGAGTCAATTGTAAATCTTTTGTAATTTTAACAAATTTGAGTTTACTAGTAGTTAGGTCTCTGTTGCTGGATACCGTCTAGGTCTCCTATTTCTGTCGACAAATAGTAGTGTACAAACATTATCGTGTCCCGTGTTAAAGGGCGTTATAGCTAGTCAAATTACTAAAGTAAGGAGACTCAACATCGTATGTCTCAAACGACTAGCGCAATGCAGTGCAGTGTATACCAACCTAACAAGTGCCACAGGCGTATCACTTACCATAAGGTGTGTACGCTCGCTCCTCTCGTCGCTTAGTTGAATAAAAAAATAAAGTTGATACTGCTAAATAAAACCTCAGAGTTCTTTATATCGCAATTGGATTAGACAAAGGTCTTCTTGTTTAAGGATTCAAGCTTTTTAACCATCGTTCAGTTATGTGCGAGTGAGACGACCTGATGGTAAATAATATTCTATCATCACAACGTGGCGGTATTTCGGATGATATGCGCAGCACCACATTGCACTCGTCGTCTTGTGACATAAAATATTAAGTCTCGTTGCTCCCACTAACTACACTAGCTACAAATCCCTTCAAGTTAGAACACGATAATAACTCCACAGCACTTGTTGTTGGCAGAAATAGGAACTGCGGTGGTACCTACCTAGACGGGTTCCGGCGACATAAGACCTACCACCATTACAAAAGATACAGAAGTGGAGGAGCCTTCATAGACTGAATTCTTTGCTTGTTTTGTTATAAAGGACAAGGGCTGCTCATCTTTATCATGCTTAAAATACCATTCACTGAATTTTCTACTCAGCAAAAGGAAATAATGATTTTTCAACGCAACTGCTATTGGTTAATATTTTTATAGCGCAAAACGATGCCTTAAGTGGGTTATTCACTAGATAATACACAGTACTTCCCACCTACCGACAAATTTATTACCGGACAAAAAAAAACAAAGAGCATTATAAGCACAAGTAATCTGTTTGACTGTTTGTTTTTTATTGTTCATTTTTAAACGCGACGGATCCAAGTTAAAAAAGTAACACTATACAAGTATGGTTACAAATAACTAAAATATTTTTCTGGCGTAAGTTTCTTAGTGAGTTAAATAGGCTTATAATTGATTATTGAAAAACTATAAGAAAGATGCACATGAAGTCTACGCAATGTAAGAGAGGATACACTCAAAAAAGTTCTAAGTTAAAGAAATCAGGCTAATAGAACTCAACAAGAAACTTATAATAGATTTTATTTCAGTGACTCATGGACAGTATTTAATATAGATCAACTTCATACATATTGCACTTATTAATTTTACAACCATGATAAAGTAACACTAAGTAATTTTAGTGCTGTAGATAAAATAATCAAAAGTTATTATCTTTTCAGGGGTTTGCATGATAGAACACGAAAGCAATAGAGACACTTCCACGCTTGTAATAAAAAACCCGAAGAAAAAATATTACGGTCTTTTCCAAGTTAGTCTGATTAATGTATATATATAAAAAACTGCTTTTTACTGTTGCTAATTTAAATGCTCTCATCATCATCCTGATAAGGTACCTTATTGAAATCTGAAGTTGAGCAGACGGATTGAAAAAACTAAGCCTGTCTTCAACTCGTCGTTTCATTTGATGGTATTGAAAATGATCCACTTCGTACTACAACAATCGTAGAATACTTTGGAATTTATTCTAAATAAGAAGGTTTTAAAAAAGCGTAATTGCAAAAAAAAGAATACTGCTCTCCTATAATTTTTATCTATAACATAAAACTTCTGCCTCCATACAAAGGGTACACCTAAATTGTCGGGAAGATTGATGATTAGTCTCCGTTGCCGGAGATCGTCTAGGTAGATACCACCGCACTGCCTAGATCTGCCGCCAAACAGATGTCCAAACATTAATGCGTTCCGGTTTAAAGGGCGCTGTAGCTAGTGTAATTACTGCGGCCACGAGACTTGACATCTTGTCTCAAGGCGAAGAGCGCTATTTTAGTGCTATGAAACCATCTTAAATAGCGCCACGTTGTTATGGGCGGGCGTATCACCATCAGGAGAACATCCCGCTGGTATCGTCGCTTCGTTGTATATAAAAAAAAAGAATAAAACCTTTTTTATCACATGCAATCTGGCCTCTTACAATCGTTGTTACATTATGAAAATTTTAATATATACTCGTATATCAAGAGTCAGAGCCTCGTTTGCAGATTAGCAGGGTATACCACGAGCAGGTAAGGTTGGCTTGGGTGCCATGAGTTGTGCTGGACCCTTTACAAACCATAACGTACACAATATATTTATATATATATTTTAACCAAACTTTTATTACAGATAGGGAATGAATATTGCAAAGAAGGTCGAAAGGGCGGTAAATGTAACATCACTTGTGAAGGTAAACTTTTAGTCTTATGTTCAGTTGCTTTTGGTCAAAAAAAAATTACTAAATAACAATTCAACCGTCATTAATATCATAGGCAGTCAACTAGTAGGAATTGTAACAATGTTGTATTCTTTATAAACATTTCAAGTTTATTTTTATTATTATTACTCGTATTGCTTTTAGCACTGTTAGATGAAAATGTCAGAGATGATAGTCTTTGCGCTCAAAAAGTTTTCGATCAAGAAGGATTTAAGTATTGGTCCCGTTGGCAGGCGAGGTGCAAGGGACAAACATTGCCCGACATAGAAAAGTAAGTTTCAGTAACATCTAGCTATATCTGTACATTATAAATAAAATAGCAATTATGCGAAGCGACCCCCACTAATGCTAGATCTCTTTGACGTACCAAAGCTCCTATTTCTGCCGTCAAATTATTATGTCCTCCTGATTTGAACGGAGTTGTAGCTAGCGACATTACTAGGGTAACGACACGTGATATCTTCAGTCTCTAGGCGACGAGCACGTGCTGTGTATATCATCTTAACTACCTCCACATTGTCATAGGCGGGCATATCACACACTTTTATATGTGAGATGTGTACATCTTGTTCCTCCTATCGCTTCATTACATATTAAAACGATGTCAGTTTAGAGGCAAGTGCAAGATCTGATTGTGTTACCTGTAACAACATGGCACTAGTTAAGATGTTTACATAATACCACACTCGTCGACTTAGGATATTAAGTCTGGTTTCAGCAATAATTTCATTACTCACAGAGCCTTTATAAATTTGCTCTGACTCGGTCTACTTTGACTGTTTCAATACTACCAGTACAAAAAAGCAAGTCAAGATATAAATAAAAAAAATACATTTTGCTTGTCACAATCAACAAAATAGGTTATATTTTTTTTCTTCTACGAAACGACGAGACGAGCTGAATGTTAACCTGATAGTAAGTGATAGGCACTCCCATAACAATATGGCGCTAGGATGATGTACACAACACCGCATTATGCTCGTCGCCTCGAGACATAAGATGTTAGATCTCCTTACCCAGTAGAGTAAATTAGTGAATAGTACTAGCTACAGCGCCCTTAAACCGGAACACAGTAATTTTTACACACTTGTGTTTGTCTGCAGAAATATGAGCAGCGGTAGTATCTACCTAGACGGTCTCCAGCAACAGAGGCCTACCACCAATGATATATTTACACGTAGTATATTTTTTAAATAGACTTTTATTTCATTTCAGATGTCCTGAATGGCAGTATCCATCAACACCGCCACGCGATTAAGAGTATATATAAAAACTAACAAAACCATAAGCTTTTGAAGATTATTATTAGAACAGCCTGTCATGACTAATGTTACATATTGTGCAAAAAGTTTTAAGTTATATTATTTTCAATATAAGTTATATTTAGTCCAGTTTGTATTGGGAAGTCTGGGCAATCGAATACCATAAACATTTTGTATAATTATTATAAAATACAAATTTTGAACTTTAATCCTTTGTTTAAGCTTTTCCTTTTATTAAGTTCAACCATTTTATCACACGCATAGTTTCAGAGAACTTACAACCGTATCACCGGAAACTGATATTCTTAGCTGACCTTTAAATGGCAGAAGCAATATTTCTAGTATTAAACATTTTAAGTGTTTACGTCTAATAGTTTAGGAGATCTCGTGATGAAACAATAAATCCCTGGATATCTCTGTCTCTCCTGTTTATTAGTCATTACTTTTTAATATATAAAAATATAACTAATTGCTAAACTAAAGCTGTCTATAAATTTCCGGCTTAATGAATTTTTCACTGTTTCGATTATTATACCCATATTTAAGTAATGCAACGAACGTCTCCTTGGATTTAATATGCACAATGTTTTGTATAATATGTTTATTTTAAAAATTATTAATTAATATCTAAATTCTCGTCAATTATTTTATATATTTTCATTGTTATGTGCATCAATCATTAGCCATCAGTTAAAAAAAAATGAGATCAGAGAAACTTGAAGTTCATGCTGTAAATAAGAAGAACCCTATTCACTAACTCGCACTATATGATACACGTGTAATTAATGAAGATAGAAAATGATGTAATATTACATGATTCGATATGAAAATGTTTCATGAGCTATATACTACAGGCTCGACGTAATTTGGCAACTAAAGGAAAGGAATTTCTTGATTAAACTCATAAAATACCTTGATGACTAACCAATATAATGTCTCCTGCGGGAACTCATATGAAACTTCCACTCACCTATACATATATCTTGATAATATAATTCTATAGTATATTTCTTTAGTATTTTATATATAATCATTGACCATAAACATTATGACTGTATTAAATACATGATTCAAATCGTGGTGAGGCTGTAGTTAGGGAAAAGAGAAACTTACGGATAACTTGTACTGGTGGTAAATCTCTGTTGCCCAAGACCGTCTAGATACAAGGTCAAACAGTTATGTACAAACATTACTGTGTTCCAGTTTGCAGGGCCCTGTAACTTGTGTATCTATAGCTGTCGCAAAGCCAATAGCACAACGTCTACTATGACATCTTAACCAGCCCCACATTGTTATGGGTTGGCGTATCACTTAACATCAGATGAATGTCCTGCTCGTCTTATCGCCTTATTGAATAAATAAAAAATAAGGTTTCGAAACTAATTCCTCTACGTAAATGTTTACTTTCTACATCATCACCACTTTAAAGAATTGAAAGATTATCAGCTTACTTAACAATAAATATCACAAATGTTATATAATCTATGACATTGGTATAAAGTTTAAGAAATCCATAGATTTCCTATTTTTAATTAAATTACTAAACATAACTTTACTAATGTTTTTAAATATTACGGGACAATGACTTCCGGTTACAGAATAAATAAATATATAATGGAAATCGGTTTTGTTTGTTCGGTTTTGTCTTATGCGGTTACTATGGTAACGATTGCTATAGAAAATAATTTGCAATTACAGTTGCTCTCAAGAAATATTTCAGACAAATTTCAAGCCTAATTTTATATTACGGCCAGCAAAGCTGGAGGGACACATCATATCAACCAATGGACGTCCACTGCTGGACCTAGGTCTTTTGTATTGTATTCCTCAAACTACGGTCTTGCGCTGTTTGAATCCAGTTGCCCCCAGTGATTTTTTTTATGCCGATGAACAGCTAGTTGTAATATATAAACAATGAGTTCCTCAATACATTAACAATTGTATGCACATTTACATACAATACGTATACATTTGGGTTTTGTCAAACAAGTACCCGGATTAATATACTAAACTATTTAAATTCATACTCGTACTTTACTAAGTTTTAACTTAGTAATTAAATTACATATCTTAATAGGATTCATAATAAGACCGGCAATCGCTGTGGAAATATTTGTAGAAATTGTGATAATGCCTTATTTATAGGTCCATAGATAAGGAGGGTCATCAGTGTGCGCACGTTTGCAGATGTAGCATACGCGGTAGTGAAACAAATGAATTGGTTTTTCTTATATAACACCATTTGAAACCTTCAGATGCGTTTTTTTATTAAGATGACCTTAATAATGAGGCTGTGGAGAGAAGCTACCTAGCTAGGAAGCGTGCTCGTGTAGTATATTCTAGCTCTCATTCGCTCTTGGATACAAATGCTGTTTCAGCGACAAACTTCTGGTGATAACTAGTCAAGTGGGTTTGAAAAAATCTAATCGTCAACCGAATGACCACTAAAAGATGCAGATGTACTTTGAATATTTGGTAAAACCGCATTTGTGCAGGTTATTCCGGCGCCTTCTGGTTATATTACTCGTTATACTGCACAGTTAACTGCGGTTCCTATCATATTATAAACTCCCACAGTTGAATTGTTTACTTTAATAAGCTTGAATAACATTAAAGGAGCCATATATTTACAGTATATATGTATATATTTTAATTATGTATAAGCAATCTATGAAGTATAATCATAATCATCATCATCAGTCGATAGACATTCATTGCTAGACATAGGCCTCCTTCAAAGATCCTTCACGTTTGTAGGGGTTTATATGGTGGGATTTGAGCCATTTTTCGCCACGCTGGCCCAATGCGAGTTTGTGGATGCCAGTCTCGTTTGTTGATTAGCAGGATGCACGACGAGCAGGTGAGGTTGGCTTTAATCCCATGAGTTGTTAAGCAAAACTCCTTACATCCCATAAACAGCCGAGTTATTATAATATTCTCACTGCTGAGCCTATAGGCCCCTTTCTTACGAAGAGAGAGTAATGACGGTTTACCCACTGATCAAGTCCGAGTTGTAGTAAATTTCAGATTTATCTGTATATAATGATATACTTTATTAATTCTCAGTTAACTTCCGCTTTAATTTTTAATGTACTAGTTATATCTCTATATACTTCCCAGCTTCATTCAAATGTAAATATGTATGTCTAAATGTTGTAAAGGTACATATCTATAATGGCAGTGATAGAGTAGAATAGTTTTTTTTTCACCTAAATAAATTAATTTATTCGTTTAAACTTAGATAATTAAGACTAAGTTACTTTTAAGCATCGTAATTAGTTAAAATCACGCAGTCGTTATTTTTCGATTTCGTTTGAGATCGAAACAATAGCAACCATTATCTTACCTCGTTCTACAAACCGACATTAAGCAAACGTCTTATGTCTACAAAATATTAACTGATAAACGGTTTCTATTGTTTTTAACTGAAAATTTAATGTGAAATTATAAGAAACGTCTAGTTTTCTTTTATTAAGGTATTCAAATATGAAAAAAGTTATATACTCATCTAAAATATCCAAAATATATGTTTTATATTAACCGTACCAAACCTTACATATGATACTTGGCAGCGCGGAGTGGGACCACCGCCAGATAGACCGATGACCTGGTCAGGATCGTAGAGTTTCCTTGGTTGCCGATGACATCAGACTAATCGTGATATAAATTTATTGAGATGATATCCAACAGTGAACAGAAGGCTATGACAATCGTGGTGACGATATGTACTTCTAAAAATTTACACCGTTGTAGTGGTACTGTTTAATATGAATAATACTAGCAACAATGCGTTCGTCATCAACTAGGTGTCCATACCTCATGCTCTAAAACCTGGTCAAAAAATGTTACAAAAAGTATTTTCGTTAAAGAAAATGTATCATATACATAAACATAAACTTTTTCTCCGGCGTCTTATACAACAGCGTGCTTCCACAGCATTATGGTTATAATACTTTACCAGGTCTTTTATCTTTTAATAAGATTTTGTGTTCCCAGATGTTGCTACCTACGTCGTGTATAATATACCATAAACCACGTTTACTTCAGGAAGCATCGGTTAAAAGGGTATCTCTTTACCCCATTCTTGATTTATCGTCAGAATTTTTTCTTCATTCACTGACATTTTATAGCATTTTAGTTTAACTAGATTTATCATAGCGTACTAGAAATAATCTACTGAGAGGTCAACGATCTATGGAAGGTTGAAGAAAACCGCTGCATGCGAGCAGCGTAGGACTGATCATGATCTTCGAAGCAAGTTTATATCAGTAAAGGTAGTGCCAGAAACTATAATAATGTATTATTATTATCATCTGAAATTCGATTGAAGAGATTGCAGCAATGAACAACCACATACTGAAATTGATCCTTCGTGTGCAAGCTATAACTGCCATAAACAGATTTGAATTTTATTGGTTCTAATATCCTATCAATCATTTTATTTATTACATACAATCATTTATGTAATAAGTAAATATATAATACAAGTTATTACCTTAGACAAGAGTCAGGGCAAGAACGTGGACATAAATGAGACAACAGTTAACATGATACGTTTACTTGTACTTTAAAATCCATCCAATATTAACTGATTAACACATTCAATACTGCAGTTAAATTCTAATTGTCTATCAACTTAAAACTAAATCTTTTTCTCCTCAAAGCCGACCTTCGGCCTCGTAAAGTCCGCTTATCTCTCGGCGGTGACACGCGATTGGTAGGATACTGCCAATCCGGACATCTGAACAAAAAGTAATATATATTTCAACTACTTCAAACAAAGAGCAAGGTGATAAACAAGGATACTGAATGCTCTCTTCATCTTAAGACATGATTACTGGTATGGCAGAGAACGTCTAAGTACGTACCCCAGTAGTTCCTATTTTTGACGTCAAACAGTACCGGGCAAACATTAATATCCCATTTTGAAGGACGTTGAAGGAAATGAAATTATTAATGACATAACTAAACTTAACATCATAAGTCTCGAGGCGGTGAGCTTACTATCGGTATAGTAACCAGGTCTAGTACAACTATATCAGATAATAATGTTTTCTTTTTTTCTATTAAGCGACTAGACAAGCGGAACGTGCAGCTGATGATAAGTGACATAAGCATGTCACTTATCATCAGCTGCACGTTCCGCCTATAATAACTTGGCGCTAGTTAAGATGATATATGCACTTCATTGTGCTCGTCGCCTGACATATAAAATGTGGAGTATCGTTACCCCAGTAATTACACTAGCACCAGCACCTTTCAATCTGAAACACAGTAATGTTAGCAAACTACTGTTTGACAGTAGAAACAGCTGCTGCGATGGTACATAACTAGACAGTCTTCGGCAACAGAAACCAATCAACCGACCACCAACATATCTAATTTAGGTATATCTAGTTTTACTTTCTAATGCTTCATCATCCAGAAGCCATTTTACTTAAGATAGAGATAGTTTATTCTTGATATTCCTTATTATTATACTTACTTTTCAATATCAGGCAACAGCTGCCCCTTACACCTAGCCTCCCACCTCGTCCAATACTTAAATCCCTCTTGTTCAAATACTTTCAATGCGCAAACGCCGTCGTCGCGTATGTCTTCATCTAACAAGGCTGCAGAATAAACTATCTTTAGTTATATGTAATATATTTTCTAAATAAAAACATAATTGTTTTAATTGAATGTTTGTATCAATTAATATAAGGGACCTTTCATCCAGTATTTACTTTGTGTTCATAGTAAGTTTTTTTATTTTTGTTTACTGTACACATTACCTTAACGTAAAAGGTCAAGAACATTGATTATCATACAGCCTTTACATTCAAATTATTTCTTTCTCTTTGTCTTATTTACAATTTTCTTAATATTCTAATTACAATTACAGCTGATCATCATATCAACCTGTAAATACTACTGTATTTTAATGAGAAAAAAATACTGTTCCTATGCTCATATACATGAATAAAAGCACGAGCAAAGAAAAAATATAATGTATTCAAATTCTAAAAAAGAAAGTATTGTAAGACCGTTAAATGAAATAATTTATAAAAAAAACTAATAAAAAATGTACGTAGGTCATATAAAGAAGTCTATTTCATTATCTATATGTATATTTATAGCTTTTTAATGCTTTAATCATTAATTTTATAAAAGTATAATGTAATATTGATTAAATTGTAGAATTGATTATTGAATTCAAATCAAGTGTTAAATATCTACTAACCTTCACATGAAATGTCGCACTTGCCGCCTTTGCGACCTTCCTTGCAGTACTCGCTTCCTATCTAAAACAAAAATACAAAATTGAAAAAAAAAACCTTTCTCTCGCACTAATAAAATTTGCCAAATATAGATCTAAATACTTATATATTAGGTCCTTACATATGACATCGGCGTTTTGTCGGTGAGGAATTGAGGTAATTAGTCAAAGTATGCACCGTTGTTATCAATGCACTATTGCCATCTCATAGGTTGTTCATTGATCCCTTTACTAAAAAAACCATGGGGGCGAGAATCAATAAACTCTTTGAAGGCGGTTTGGACTGCCGTATCGGAGTTGAATTTTCTTCCTTGTAAGAAGTTGTCCAAATTCTAGAAAAAATGGTAATCTGTTGGGGCAAGGTCCGGTGGATGTCGCAGACATTCCAATTGTAGCTCATCTAACTTAGATGTTGTTTGTTGTGCAGTGTGTGGTCTTGCGTTGTCGTGAAGCAGCAGTGGCCTAGAGCGATTGACCAATCTCGGTTGTTTAGCAGCTAGTTCTTCCTTCTCGGTTTGCAGTTGCTGGTGATAGATATCTGCCGTAATCGTTTGGCCAGATTTTAGAAAGCTGTAGTGAGTGACACCGGCGCTAGTCCTCAAACACTCACATGTAACTTTTTTTGAGTCAATTTTCGTTTAGGGCAGAATTTGGCTGGCTCTCCAGGATTCAGCCATTGTGACGAGCGCTTCCGATTATCGTGCAGTATCCACTTTTCATCACAAGTAATGATTCGATTTAAAATCCCTTCATTATTACATCGTTTGAACAAAGTAACACAGCAGCAGCAGCCGATGCATGTTTGCAAGTTCGATTCACTCAATTCATAAGGTATCCAACGTTTCAGTTTTTCTTACTTATCCGATTTACTTCAAGCGGAATAATACAGTTTTGTCACTTACCCCGATAGCCTGCAGCTATCACTGAAATGCTTTGTGATGGAACCGCTTCCACGATAGCCTTTAATTCTTCATTTTACTATTTGATCTTCGGCCATCCACGGGGTTGGATCAGAAAGTCGAAATTTCCAATACAAAAACGTTGACACCAAAAACGTACCGTTCTTTCTTTTGCGACATCACCGCCGTACACATCATTAATCCGTCGAGCTGTTTCTGCAGCACTGGTGCTGGTGTTACGGTAAAACTCGTTCTAGTAAATATACCGATATTTCATGTTTTCTATTCTGCGGTAATAAGCGACGCCAAAGAAAAAAATAATGAGTAAAAAACAAATGAATGACTGTTTCCAAAACTCAAATGTAGCAGCTAAATGAATTTATATATTTAAATTTGGAATTCTTAACCAAAGAGGAGATATTTCAGATCAAGGTAGTCAGTACGACAAAACGCTAACTACATACGTAAGTACCTAATACCTAGATAACAGCAAAGGCTACATATAGATTTCACTTGATAAGATTTTAATATCAAAGATCAAGGGAGTCAGTTAATAACGGATTTAGATATATATACAGAACATTATGTTTATGTTTACGCTATTAACTTACCTGAAACAGTCCATAATATTTTCTCCTAGGAGACTTCATGTTGAATGCCGAAGTATTTCTGTCGCTCTCCTGTTCTATCAAGCAAACCCCTAGAAATGAATTCTTCATTATTTTTTTCATTGTGTACTGGTGAAACCATGTATAAAGATGTCTGAAGATAAATATCGAGACTTGTAAATAAGTAAAAATTTTATTATTATTAAAGCATTTAATATGGATGCCTTGACATCCTTAAGAAACAAAACAGATGATTTTCTAAATGTTATCGTTATTATCATCAGCCGATAGACGACTGCCACTGGAAATAAGCCTCCCCAAAGATTCCCACATCGATAGAGTAGAGATTCATATCGGATTTGGCCCATTTCCCACCACGGTAACCCAATGCGAGTTGGTGGAATCCAGAGCCTCATTCGTTGACTAGCAGGGTACACCACGAGCAAATGAGGTTGTCTTGGAACCCACGAGTTGCTGTGCGAAAACCCTTACACCGTCTATAAAGATCACTTAAAGACGTTGTGCTAGGCTGTTCAGACCCATCCCATATATAACTTTTATTTAAGGAGTAAGGCTGAAATTTTAAGGGTGTTATTATGAAACTCAATCGCTTGCGGTAACCCATCCATACGAATGCTAAAAACATATCATTTGTCATATTTAATGAACGTTGAAATTTGTTGCCATGGCGCTTGTATGTGTTATTTAACAAATTTTGTTTGTCAATAACGGTAAATAATTAATTAATTAATAACGGACTTTATAACATCTATGTCATTGATATTGTAGCGAATAATTTACTAAAGTAAATTAACATATCCGTCATAGTAATCAGCACGTAGACACTGCAGCAGGGAGCATTAAAACAATTGGTAATTCAGCGTACTTTGAGACAAATTGTTCAAACAAATAAATTTTAACTGAACTCTTTTTATCACATAATCAATTCACAGCGGCGAAGCAAAAAATTATGTATGGAAATGTCAAAAGATGTGGCGAAATAACCTTGCGACGGTTTGACGATTTAGTAAAGTCATCACCTACGCACATGTACCGGCGTTTCCAACGGGGACCGAGTACAATACAACAGACGGACAGACAATACGGCCCATTATGCAACACGCGATGATTCATACGAACAAAACTCACAGTTACTAAGGAACGTCCTTGAGAATCCATTGCGCAGGAGTTCGCGGGTTAACTGGCATCTAGTAAACACTTTGCTCTCGACTATCGAGAGTGATAACACTACTGTAGCGATAATAGCGACACGTCCGCTCACCATCGCGATGTATTCAACACTACTAAATATTATTAAAACGCACGCGCACCTTCCTTCAACAGGGAAATTCCCAACACCAATAAAATAGATTTTTTTATGCGACAGCGTACCTTTAACTTAGTTTTTGAAGAGGCTTCACTTGTTTCCATTTGTTCAATTTTATAATTTTTTCCTGAAGGAAACAATAGAGTATTTAGTCATGAATACAATTAGCATAATACGATAGCATCATAATTATTCAGCACATGCATATAATAATAAAAACAAGCTTGTTACTGACCTCGAAGGTTTACATAACATCTTCAAATATATCTATGGCGCGTTTCTTTAGGATTAATGGGGGCAGGAAACTAATTCTATAACATGGTGGTTCATAGAGAAAATTTCTATGAGACCGCACCTATTGTAACTGTGTTCCAGCATATAAGGATATACTTATACTTCATTGCTCTTGTTGGCTTACCTATCGGATATTTACAGAGAATAGGGTTGTTTCACAAAAACCAAATAATAGTTAAGTTAATTTTTATTTTATTTAAAAAATAAATTAATTATTTACACAAATTATCCACTAATTAAAGCAGAACCAAAGTTCTCTTAAACATGTACAGTGGCGGCGAAGAAACACTCAAATTATTTCATTAATTATAATTATATATCTTACATACATAAGTAAAATTATAAAAAAAAAAAAACACTAAAACCCTATGACTTTGTCAAGTTAACAAAATATATATTTCTGTAGCTAGTCAGCCTCGTGTTAATATATTAATATTATAATCCGCTAAATAAAAATCTTCACAGAAGATATTTGTTAATATTGTAAAATAAAGTCCCAAATACTCTTTTAGAAATCTCTGTATTTTTTTGACTATCACCTCAATTAATTTAATTAGTACACATTCTTAAAGTATACATACAGAACCCAAACATCATCATAACAATCTAGAAATCCATGATTGTAGGCCCAAAAGTTTAGTAACATTAAAACAAATCTATGTGTGGTTAAACCAAAAACATTTATACACTTGTCTCTATCATTATCATTAGGAGTCGATTAATATCGTCCGCAGAACCGGATCCACTTAAAATATTTTTTTTAATGAAACAATAATAAAAATAAGTAAAAATCATTTCCGTTTAACATTCAAATTAACCGAGAAAGAACGCAATTCAAAGACAATTGCAGCGTTTAACATTATCAACCTTCTTATCATTGTTTATAAACAATAATGGCTCTAAATAACGTTCTCGGAAATTGTAATGTGCGTGAATATACACATTATATAACGTTTTATTAGTGTAAAACTAATTAAAATTATTAACTAATCTGTTATAAAGTTAATTAGTTGTTAATTTGTACATTAATGTCGCCTTACATAAATAAAATTAGCCTGTTCCCAACAGATATCAGATCACACTCTACAGTTGTACTTCACGTCACATGTAACCTCTTTGAATAAGATTTTTAAAAATTTTGTAATATCTAAAACAAGACTAGGTATCAAGTCGGGTGGCTATGATGTGTCATTGAAACATTTATTCAGAACTCGAAGTAAACCACAATTGCTTTAAATCTTAATAACGCAACATATACTTGCAGTAATAGTTTGTAAAACGGTCATCTTTTCCTTTCCTTGAAAAGTCTGTTCGGGATTTTTTTTATGAAATTAAGCTTTGAGACGAGCAGGATACTTGATGGTAAGTGATACGTCTGTCTATAACAATAATATAAAACTAAGAATGATACACACAGCACCACATTGCGTTCGTCGCCTGAGAAAAGATGTGGTCTCGTTACTCTAATAATTACACTAGCCACATTGCCCTTCAAACCGGAACACTAATGATTACACACTACGGTTTGGCAGCACAAATAAACGCTGCGTCGGTACCTACATCGACGGTCTCCGGCAAGAGATCTACCATCAGTACAACATGAAAACTTTTGGTCAATTTGGCCTATTGTATATATATTTATTGAATTCATATAACTACGATGAATCGGTCCATTATCTAACTCTGAATTTTGTAGTCATAAATAACATATAATATTTACTAGACGATAACTTCAAATATAAAAAATATGTGTTTTCTCAAGGAGAACTACTTTACATTTAAGTATGTGTATTATATATTTCGAACCGCAATCTAGTTTTATCTTTGTCAATTATTAGATTAACATCAAAATAAACAATTCAATCTTATTGAAGAGACTAGCAAATCATTTAATATGGCATCAATTCAACATATTTACACTTTAGATGTAGCCGTCAACATAACGTAGCTAGCTCTAACATTTTCTTCTGCAGCGGGCTCCGCTCTGAAGCATCGGTGTTGGTCAAATTCAGCCGGCTTCTTCAGCATTTTTCTCACAAACCAAACCAAACCAATAACAATAATCATCAAACCCAAAGCCACGCCCACCAACGCTGAATTCAACCCTTTCATCCCAGATTTAATTTCCATGGAATCAAGCGGCTCCTGCAATTGTGGAACGACACAGATCGGCGGTACTTCATCTAGTTTGTTCTTAGAAATTTTTGCGCAGACTTCGTAAGGTCCTCTAACGAAACCGTCCATGGATATCTCCAAACTAGATTGGCACGGTGTATCCTTTTGAGCTACCAAAGACCCTTTAGATAAAACGGCTAGCACTACGTAGCAATTGCTAATGGCTTGGTATCTGTTATCCGGCGTGGATAGTCTCTGTGAACGAGGCAATACATACGAAGGACGAGGCGCTGGCAAACCCATCACTGATATTAAAACTGTGAGAACTCCATCGCTCGTTACATTGGAACGAACTTCTGAAACCCTGAAACAAATTCTGATATTAATTTTACTGATTATCTATGTAGTCTTCAGACGAAATATTAAGCCGCTGGTAACGTATCCCTTTTCTCTACTCACTGAGCCTTTTTGCTATTCTAATAATGAAACTGATTAATATGATGACGTAAGTTTACTATACTTAAAGTTCCTTTACATAAAAATTTATCATAAACAAATACGGAGAAGCTAAAATAGTGCCTTGCTAAACTGACGTCAGATTTTAAAACCTGAAGTAACAAAATGTTTAATCTCTTACCTGAACTTTGGTCTCGTTGATGGAGTAGTTACAGGAACACTGACTACAGTTACATATTCAGCTCTTTGTCTCACTAATTGTGGTGTACCACAACCCAATACTAAAGCCATTGGTATATCTCTATTGTCCATTTCCTCTAACGCGATGCAAAATCTGTTAAACAATAGTATGTATTCCTATTAAAAAAACCTTTAATTTTAACCCGATTTAAAATATGTGGGTGTTATTTTTTTACACTCTATTAGAGCAAGTACGTTATCTTTAACTGGTTCCTTAACCTTGACCTCGACTTAAAGTTTACTTATGAATAATAAGCTAATTGTTATATATACAAATTCCATACTATACTATACTGTTTGTTACATTACAATTCATAATGTATCGTAAAGCATTTTGTGTTTAAAAATAATACTTTTAATTTCCGCTGTACTCCCGGACCGGACATCAGAACCAATCCAGAAACCGAACCTTCAAGAGCCCACTTTTAATTCAACAACTCAGTTACAACTCGTCAAGTTTTGAAACTGTCTACGGGTGATGGTTGCCACATACCTTGCTGGTTTATTTAATAACATTTTAATATGGGCTTTCCTGAAAAGGACTTACGTATAACGTTCCGCTGGGTCTATTTTGAATCCCCGAAGCACAACATTAGCAGGAGGGGCTCTGTGACAGGCCACGTGTTTAGGTAGACTACCACCTCTCGAAGCTGTTACACCAGTACATCGAAACCGTCGTATTGACGGAGGGTCAAGCGACCAAAAGAGGTGAATCTCTTCTTTATCAAACCAGGCGTCTTCTAGCCTAACCTGTAAGTAAGATTTTGTATCAATAATACAGATAATATATTTTTTAATATTATTATTTATTTATATATTATTTCATATTAACACTACAATAATATACATATTGTTTGTACCAATTATAAAAAATTAAATGTACCCTAATATATTTTTTTTTAAAACAAAGCGACGAGATAAGACGGATGTTCGCCTGCCTTTAACAACGTGGCGCTAGTTAAGATGATATACACTGCATCGCATTGCGCTTGTCGCCTATAAGATGTTTAGTCTCGTTACTACAATATTTTCACTAGCTAAAGCGCCCCTCGAACCGGAACAAAATAATATTCGTACACTACTGTTTAGCGGCAGAAATAAGCGCTGCAGTGGTACCTACCTAGAAATGTTCAAAATATTCAAACATAAGATTGAATACTTAATACTTATGATGTTTTAATGAATTACTCAATTTTTGCTGGTGGTACGGAGGTGCCTATTTCTACCACCAAGCAGGAGTGTTCAGATATTAGTGTGTTCCAGGTTAAAAAGCATGTACCTAGTGTAATTACTGGGATAACGAGAATCAACATCTTATATCTCAAGTGACGAGCGCAATGCGATGCAGTGTATATGATCTTAACTAGCCACACATTGTTATGGGTAGGCGTATCACTTACCATCAAGTTTATTTAGGATTATAAACTAAATTTGCATTTGAATGAAAGCATGACATGTTAAAGTATCATTAATCGTTTGTAAAACCGACATCAACCATATCTACATCATTATGGACTTTAAATATCGCTTCAATAAATACGGATAAATTACAACCGTGTCATTTTATTTCACTAATTCCATGAAACTTCAGCACCAATAAAATCATAGCGTTTATTCTATCAGCAAATAAATTTCAACGAGGAGTTACACTATTGAATTTTGTTGGATTTAATTTACAAGCAAATGAATATGAATGGTTGCTGAATTTGATGTAACTTTGTGGAAAAACTAAACTAAAAGAAATTTTTACGTGATGTAAAACTAAATGTTTACGCTACAACTGATAAATAAACATTGCTACACAAAATATGGAAAGTAAATATCTATCAATTTAGATCATTGAATTTTACACAACTCCAATATTAAACAGATATAAGTCAGTTGTTATTAAGTTTAATGTTGCTTACTTTTGTTTTAGATATCGGCAAATCTTCCTCACCAGGAACTTCTAATTCTTCATCGTAAATATCGTCATCTAAACCTTCAGGCTTATCGATGTATATATCGCCTTCGATAGCTGGTTCATCAGCAACGCTGAATTTATCCTGTGTTGTATCGATATCGTATATTTTATTATAGTCGTAGTTCATTTCGCCTTTTTTAATGTCGACGTGATCGAAATCATCGCATAGTTTGTTTTTAGATAGTCTTGATAATAGTGCTCCTTCCAAATGCGGCGGCGTGGCGCAGACTGCAGCGGATTTATCAGACTGGGACAGGTTTTTTGCCTCCCGCAACCACCTCGCAAAGCCAGCCATTAAACAGTCGCAATTGAGCGGATTATCTGCAATGGATAGCGAATTTATCACTATTGTTAGGTGTTTTTGGTGGTATACATATAAATTAAAACTTTATTTATTATCCATACATTTAAAAACAATTAATTGATATATATTTATTAACTGCTTTTATATAATTGATCGTTTTAATGCTATCTAGATTTTTCTTTTCAAGGACCGTCTAAGAAGTATTTAGTAAGAATTGGTGTGCGAGGATTAATGTGTTCCAGATCCAGACTAGTATAATCACTTAGATAACGAGACAATCTATAAAGCTTAAGGCGGAGACAACAGCGATGAGAGGAGCCAATCGTTCACCTGATGGTAAGTGATACGCCTGCTCATAACAACATGACGATAGTCAGGATGATATACGCAACTCCACATTGCGCTCATCGCCTGAAATATAAGATGTTAAATGTCGTTACCACCGTGATTATAAAGATGCTGATCCACTATCCCATTATTACTCCTTACCACCAATTGATCATCATTCTTATCAATGAAAGCAATAAATAAAATACAAATATGATAGGTTTTCGCGAGCTGATGATGGTGATTGTTTAGCTAAATTATAAATATTTTTTGAAATCTATAAACTTTATTCAAGTGATAAATGTCGATATGTGTTTTTGTAATGATCCTCAAACACTATCCAAACTACTAATAAAACTTCGAAAAAATTTTTTTATTAAAATTACCTTCAATAGTAAATCTGTTCAAGTCTTTGTGTTGAGCTAACGCCTCATTGTCGATCATAGATATGTCGTTATCGTGAAGTAGCAAATCGGAGAGCCGTCTCAGAGTCTTTAACGGTTCCGCTGATAGTGAACGCAGGAAATTGTGCGACAGATCCAGATGAACCAAATTCGTCAATTGAGCCAAGGAGGCACCTATGAAATGCACCAAATTTTATTAAAAAGTAAATTTAGTAGAGTTTTGTTTAAATACACAAAAATTGCAATGTCTCGACCAAAACGATGTTTGGAGGAAACAGATCTTAACGACAAGTGTTTTTCTACGTTTTTTTTTTAATAATTGGTAAGAGTTGAAGAACTTTACTACAAAAAAATGTTAAGGAAACTTTGTGATTTATTGGATTTGAAGAGATTTATTTAAAGACTTTTGTAATATGTAAAATAAACTCTGTGACTCGAGATTAATACTCAAGGGAAGCATACAAATGTGTCCCAGTAAATGTTTTATAACTTTAGTCATCAGCAAATGATGCTTAATTTAATCAGTAATGATGAAAACCGATGTATGAATAAATTGTGTGTTCAATTATGCTTTTAATATATCTCACCGGAAACGGCAACAATTTCATTATGCGAGAGGTCCAAGTGCGACAAATTGGTAAGGTGTCTGAACGCGTAGTCTTCCAATACATCAACTTGATTATTATGAAGATTCAAGTGAGTGAGGTTTGTGAGACCTGCGAATGTAATAACGATTGTTTAATAATAAGCTACATTTTGTCATTCATTTAAGAGTTACTACATAAAGTCAATACGTAACTTATATTATTTTTTTCTTATCTACAATAAGGTAACCTTTGACCTCAATATCAAATAATGGTTGGAGACAATGACATAAGACACATATGTGGATAACTGGAATGCAACAATGCTATTATGGGGGCAGATTTATAATATAAGAAAAAACCCAACTACTATCTAAAGTACCTAAATCTTATCAGGGATCACCGTGTTAAAAGGCAAACAAGTAGTGGCTGTACCATGAAGATAAGTGAAGTAGTCTTATAAAGTTAGTGATACAGTTTAAAATCAAATCTTCGACATAAAATAACGCATTAATGAATTCAGAACTTAATTTAAACATGATAAACTTCAAGTTGCATAAAGGCCTTCCCTCTACAGATAATAAATATTCCAAGATTACCATAAACAAGTAAAAAAAAGTAGTCTTTTTTCGTGTGTAAACAAGTGAGCTATTTTAGTGAACAATAAAATTAGACTTGAAATGTAGACTAGAAATTAGTCAGAAATATTCCCGACTAGGAGCAACCCGTTGCCCTGCGGGTCTTTTATTATTAACCCCCTTGCAACCCCCGGTGGCATATATCGTCTGATGATGATCTATCTCCCTTTAGGAAAGATATTTTGTAAAATCCATTCTTAGCTGATGTCTAAATGACAGAAGTAATATCTTTACCAAATTTTGATAGTTTACGAGATCTCGTGATGAGTTAATAAACTTTTGTATATCTCCTATATAGGAGTATAAATATACAGATTACTCAAAGTTGTGAATGCTTTACAGCGTCTAAGGTCATCTAATATATTAGATAGGCTAAACTTCTAAATTGCTATTGAAACTACAGTTACTCTTTGAAATTTGGTTCTGTTAAAACCATTTCTATAGTATTATAGATGATGTGTAAGAAGTTTGAAGAAATATCAAACAATTCACCTGCTAATGCTCCTCGACGTATACTTGCAAACGTATTGTCTGAAAGTTGAAGTATGTTCAGGTAAGTAAGCGGTGGCACTGTCGTGGGCCCCAGCGGACCCTCGAGAGCATTGCTCGAAACATCCAGTTCACGTAAATAGTGAGCATCCTGTTACAAACAAAACGTTTTAATGCGCTTCTTCAAAACTACTTGAGGGGTGTACTCTTCAAACTCTATAGGACATGAAATCTCAATATTTTCGCTGGAAACAGGTTTTTTTATTCAACGAAGCAACGATACGAGCGATACGTTTACCAGATAAGTTCTACTTCACCAAACCTCGCGCTATTTAGGATGATGTACACAGCACCACATTTTGTTCATCAGTTTATGTTACGAAATATTGTCTTGTTACCCTAGTAATTTCACTAGCCACACCACACTTTGATGAGCTACGGTGGTACCTAGACATTCTCCGGCAACCAGTCAAGTTGCTTAAAGAACAAATAATCTTCATACAGTATACAGTAATAGTTTTCTTTAGAAATCTAAACTAGAAAAGAATAATGAATGACCTACAAAATAATCTGGTAATTCCAATTGCGTCACAACTGTTTAAGATCCTTTGATCCGTTTTAATTACAATAATTATCTCCGTTGTTGATTTAGTTAGTATTCATTGCAATATTTATCACCTGCGATAATCTAGACTTTGTCAATAAACTAGGCAAAGTCCTTTCTTTGTTTACAAAAATAAAAACGACAAATGTTACGAGTTAAATATGGTGGTAGTAGGGCTTTGTTACTAGAGATCTGCAGGGCTTATTTCTGGAAGTAGTGGTATGCAAACACGTATTCCGGTTTAAAGGGTGCTGTAGCTAGTTAAATCGGTGGGGTAGCAAGTTGTTAGAAGAGAACTTCTTATGTCTCATGGCGACAAGTTAAATATGGTGCAGTGTATGTCGTCCTCCCTAAAACCCCGTATCCAAGAGTGTTATTTGTGTTTTAGTGAAAAAATACTTACTACTATTAAATTAATTATTATCTAAAACATATGAATATTCTGGTAGTGATGGCTCAGTTCGTAAGTTAACTTACGATCAGTGAACGCTCAGGTTCGATCCCCAATAATCTCGTGCTTCCGGTGAAGGAAAAGTTTCTGAGAAAACCGATATGTTCCGTGATCTTTAACAGCTGTCATGAATCTATGTTGTCCTTAACTCTGTTCTTGTGAGAGAAGGTGCGAGTCCCAGTAGTGGGAATGTCATGATATGTTACTCGATTTTATATGTCAGATACATACCTTCAGCGCAGGTAGAGCAGACACTTTCAACAGATTTCCCCTTAATCTTAAGACGGTCAATTCTAATAAAGGTTTGAATGCGTCCGGCGATATGTCCGTCAGCTGATTATCGCTTATGTCTAAGTACGTTAAGTTTTTAATGCCCTGAAATTATTACACAGGATTAAGTTTAAATATTAAAAAGTATTAAAGACTCTTAACGGTTCAATATAACAATTAAAGTTTATGATATATATTAAAAATACTAAGTTATGATGTCATAAAAAAATACCTTGAACGAGTTTGAATCTAGCGAATGTATTCTGTTGTTAGACAGATCTAACCTATCTAAGAGTATGAGATGATTTAATGCTTCCGTAGGCACTGTAGGCAACTGATTGTTTGGTAGTCCTGGAAGAAATGCAAATATAGTTTTATTTTATTTATTCCTATTACATTAAGGATATATCCGTAATATTACAATTTTAAAAAGTTAATTCAGTTATAGTATATTCTTTAATACAAATGCACACAACTTTTCTCTTTCATGATATCAGCTAGTAAATTTAGGGAAACTACGTTGTGTTTCCCACTTAGGCTTTCAATCTGTATCACCATAAATACTAGACTAGCAATTGGATTTTTAAGTCTAGAAACAAAGGATGAAGCCGATAACGTTAACTTTGAAATGATAAGAGATTAGGACTATCTTTTATTTAATGGTGATAAAACTTTTGAGATAACATCGTCGCGATATAAACTTACCTAAAGCTAGCAAAGTAGATGCGATCGATTGGAACGCTCCTTGTTGTACTCTCCGTATGTCACCCGAAGATATCACCAGTCCATGAAGTCCAACTCCAGCTAGTTCAGATATAGAAGCCGAAGGTAGCGCCGACACGCCCCTTAAAGCGCAATCTAATAGCGATACCGCTGTGTTTTTATTTCTTGCTTTCTGTTCACGAAGATGCCGACCTATGATCTAAAATGACAATAATATACGAGGAATTAGATAAGATGAATGTCCTCGCATCGTTGTTACGTTGTATGAAAACAATACAACGTATAAAATAAACGGAAGTGAGAACACGGTAACGAGCCAAGGGTGGGGGAACTCTTGCACTGATGGGAAATGCGTGGAGCTAACCGCGATCTCCTTTCATATGTTACTGTAAATAGAGATATATCAATAGCGGGCCGTACAAAAGAAAATAGACATGGAAATAAAACAATTCACCGGCTATACAAAAGCTCAACGACCCGAAAGCCGGTGTAGCGACATCCGTATTTGTTCAGAACCGCTCCAGTTTTATTCCAATCCCGTGCCTTTTTCTATCAGACTCAACTGCTTTTTTTTTCTATATTATTTATTCATTCGTTCGGTCGCGTTTTATTTTGCCAACCGACTAGGGGACATTCGGAGAGTTTAAATGAGGATAAATTGTAAACCGTGCGAATTGTCCTCTCGATCGATTCACATGTTTCGTTGATCGATCAGCATCATGATAATATATTACTTTTAAGTAGTAAGATACAGACATTGTATTACAGCTTCGCTAGCTTGTTAAAACTTTTTATTGCAGTTTATATCGGCGTTGCTGACAAGGGAATTTTGACTGCCTTGGTGATCCTAACCACTTGTCCTGTGAGTTGTCCTTAGCTCGTTTTCGAGATTCCAATGATGATTTGAGTATAGTAAGGAGTAAGGTTATTTTTACCCAATTGGGTTTCTGATATAGTCTTTTTATAAATCTGCGGACTTAACAGCACTACTGTGTTCCTCCTGTCAACATATGAGAGCCGGACGCGGTTTACCATCGTCGACCTTATTGTCTTAACACCATGTGAAATTATTAAACCCTTATGATAGAAAATTCCAATCTCTCTACCTTTCAGTAAATGTTAACGACATAGACGGTACAATAAGTTTACAAAACAACTAAAAACTACGCTATCTTTTCTAATGTATTCCATATTTTATTAGTTATTTCATAATAGGAAATATTTCTTCTTCTGTTCACTATTTATTCCCACTAACAAACAAAACTTTTTACTGGTGGTAGGTCTCTGTAGCTGGAGACGGTATAGGTAGATATCACCTCGACACCTATTTCTGCCGTCAAACAGCAGCGTGCAAAGATTTCTGTGTTCCGGTTTGAAGGGTTGTAATTACTACTACACTACGTTATGCTCATCACCTTGAGACATAAGATGGTAAAAATATAACCGGAACACAGTAATAATTCGGCCGTTTTTTCAGCCAAAATAGTTGCTGTGATGGCACCTACATAGGCGGTCTCCGGCAACAGAGATCTACCACCAGTAACATCTACTTAATAAATAAAACCATTAGTGTTCACTTAGATAATGTTTGATGTAATGACTTTGACTCCTTGTTGAAGACTTTGAGTGCCAACAGTGGGAAAATTAACTGGGCAGTTATAATAAAGATCTAATGATACTAACTCAAGACTATAAAACAATATATCCTTGTATTTACAATGGACCTAGTTTTTGTGTCATTGTTTTCCTTTTGGGGCTTTTACCTTAAAAGCGTGTCAACCCTCATTGGCCAAACACTAAAACTTTTAGGTCCACTTTATATCAGCAAATATTTGCGTATACATCATCATTAGGTGCCTTCTTCAAACTGAAGTTTGGAGGTCAGATTGAGAAAACTACTTCGATCTTCAGCTACTCTTTCAAATTGACAGTAGTTAAGCTTGGTCCCCTTTGTATGTTCAAACCAGTTCTGCTCTTTGGTTTTTTCTTTTCAGCAACCTTAGAAACTCATTTCCTAAAAATTTTATCCTTTTTAGTTGTACTCAACCTACCTTTGCGGTTAGCTTTTTCAAGTACCTCATTTTTAAGTTTTGTTCTATTTTAGATATTTTGGCGTTTATCAAATACTACTATAAAAAATTAAAAAAAATACAAATACATTTAATATATCCCCCGTGTATTTAAAGTAAAAACAGTATTTATATACGCGTGATTATACAAAGCGTCGCCTCGTGATTTCCTACTGGCGCCTATCCAAAAGATAAGAATTCTTTTAAAATGTCTAGATTGCTCGGCGAATAACAATAGGTTATGTTTAAGTACTATAATAAAGCTAGTTTAAAATATAATCTAGATACTTCAATTTATATATTAATGATTACAAAAACAATAATTGTTATTAATTCTTTATCCGACGCCAAACATTATGATATTCCTTACTTTAGTTATCTCTTAGTATCTTCTCAACCTCATTGTTACCTTTATGATTTTTTTCCATTTTTTAACTATTAAATAGTTGTACAGTAGTATTGTAATGTAAGTCAATCCATTTATTAATATTAAAATCAGTGTTGAATCAACAATTTCGCTGAGCATTCCAAACATCAGTAATAGACAGCAGTGTGAGCCGACGTCAGTTTGAGAAGGGTACAGGTTGCAAAAGATCAGCTAAGAAACGTCACAGTCCATTATAGAAATGATAAATATATCAGTAATATTGTAAAATAGAATCACCATTTTAGATAATGTCTATTTTCTAACCTAAATGACCCATAAAGTAAAAGACCTCAAGAATAATGTAAATGCTTTGTGATATTAATTCGAAAGCTGTTTTAGATATTTCAACTTCAAGGACTAGAACTAAAATACTGATTATAAATCAAATTCTATTAATATAATCAAGCTTAGTTCTTTTTTTTATTATTTTATAAAAAACTAACTACTATCAAATGCTGCTTCTATTGAGACTCTGACCCTTATACTGGACAAGGGCGAGTTGGCCGATGTCACATGCCGACGTAAGCTATTGGTGCTGTTCTTGAAGCATATGAATTTCTTCACTAGTTGAGAATATAAGGAGAGTAGAGAAAGGTTACTAAAATATTGTTAACATAACGCAGTAAAAGTTTGTGAAAATAATAAATAATGTTATTTAACAAATAAGTTGAATAGCATAAATGTTTAAGAGAAAGAAAAACGTAATAAGGGATAATCATCGACTCTGAGGTTTAAGTCTGAAGAGTTAAAAAAAAGTTTCTATACATAATTATCCTACACCGGAAGCACACGTCGAATGAGAATTTAACCAGCGCCTCTTCCAAGCGTAGATTGCATACGATCTCCTTACATGTCTTATAAGTTATTCTAGCTTCATGTTATTGTTTACTAGTGGTAGGTTTTTGTTGCCGGATACCGTCTATGTAAATACTAATGTGCAAACTTTACTGTCTTCCGGTTTGAAGGGCGCTGTAGCTAGTGAAATAACTGCGATAATGAGACTCAACAACTTATGTCTCAGCGACGAGTGCAATGTGCTGCTGTGTACATCATCCTATTTATCTCCGCGTTATCATTGACGGGCGTATCACTTACCATCAGGTAAACCGCTCGTCTCATACTTCGTAAAAAAATTAAAAGTAATAGAATAACAACAAAAATATATAAATAAATAATTTACGTGCACTTTTAATTCACGCGATGCGAGGTGCATACGATTCGCAACCGGAAACCATTCCGTCACAAACCGTTTAACGGCAATTGTAACGGGTTGGAGTCATTAAGCTGATTAAGCGGAAATGTTTTAACTCAGCACTGAACAACTGAGAACTGAAATGTGACACTATCAATACATTAATTAACCCCCGAAGCGAAAAGGGATGTAATTTCTTTACACAGCTTGTATTCTAGACTGTTACATTGTTTACGAGCAATGTTACTATTTCTATCGTTAAACATTGCTGTTTCAGTTTGAAGGTAGGTGAAAGGTAGCTAGTGTAATTACTACGGTAACATAACATCCATATCTCAAAGCTTCGAGTACTATGTAGTGTAGTATATAATATTCTAACTGAGTAATGTTTTGGGGCTTAGATTATGGATCTTATACTTCTATTAATGCTTCAAAAACCTAAGTAGACATACAGTCTTTGTGTGAATGTAACTGTGCTAATTGTTACCAGATTTGTTCTTTTTTAATACTCTATAAGTGTTGCTCGCTTAGAAAACTAGCTTCATATTGATAGAAAGCAACTATTCTGCATTTTTATAACGACGATATAAGAAAGACTTTCATCTGATGGTGATATTGCTGGCTATAACAACGAGGCGCCAATTAGAATCATGCACAGTGTAACACAATGTGTTCGCCCCCTGGGATATATGATATTCAGTCCTATTCCCCCAGTTATTTCACTAGCTACAACGTCCTTGAAAGCAGAACGAAGGAATATTCACACACTACTATTTGTCTTAACTATCTAGACGCTTTCCGGCGATGGAAAACTACCACTAATCTACTATTTATATGGCGACATTTTCTTATTATGAGATGTTATGTAGAAGAGTGGTTTAGGAAAAACCCTAATTACTTAACTTCATCAAATTAGTCCCGACAATTGAACCAAAGACTGCCATGTAACAACAAGTTTGCGTTTTAATTATTGCGCCACGTAGTCAGTAATAGTTTCATATATATTTAAAAAAAATAATATCATAAATGCACATATATTAACAGCGATACAGATTTTCAGTCCGTATTAACGTAGAATTTCAGGCAAGTATCAAAAGCGGTATCCCGTAGAATCAGTCGTATTCAACTGTGCCGGAAGTATAAACCTCAAACGATTACCGCGTTCCGATCGCCTTTGAGAAATGTACCAAAACCACTTACTGACTTCAGCCAATAATGTTTATTTACTTTTATAAGGCTTTATGGGTTTTCTATGCTTTTAAAGCATATTGATGATAAACTTTAGAAAGTGGAATATTGTTAGGAATATTTTCCAAATGTTTTAAAAAAATTGCAATCATGTTTTCCTATTGCTATCACGAATTAATTTGTCTCCAAATTCTTGTTAAATATCAATGCGATGAATACAGAAATCAAAAATTATTTCCGATAGCAATAGAAGCGCGCTTGCAACAAATGTCCAAACAAACAATCGATCGCCACCTGCGAGAGCTGAACTGACTTTGAGGAGGGTACTGCCGACATCAAGTGGCCACGAATCAATGTAGCTGCCTGTTGGTCCTTTCAAGAGCTTTCATTGCTTTATCACCACCAATAGAAAATAGTGTTAATTGTCTAACAGCAGTTAACTATTAAAGATAAACTAAAAAAAAGTTATATATCGAATCCAGAACTGATTAACCTTTAATAACATTAAAATGGAGCCGTTTGATGGCGAAAGCGAATTATCTGAATTGAATTTTGAACAATGAATTGATATTAATCCTGGCTAATGGCTTCATTAAACTTCTATTACGGTATCCGATGTTAATAAATAAGGAGCTAACTGAATGATAAAAGCCTATCCGCCATCTAACAAGTGACTCAGGCACAAATCAAATTAACGGAAATGCGTCAAGTAGCTTCCTACTCCCACGCCTTGTCATTTTGTTAATTATTTAACGTGACGAAATTGGTTAATAACATACATTCCCTTTAGGATACACAACGATACTTTACTCTCTTATTATTGGGCTACGAGTCCCAACAATGGGAAACATTATGAAGGCTGTTAATTTATTATTACAACAACTTGTTGAACTCTGATAAAGTTCTTTAGTTTTCTTTACCAAATAAGACAAGATGCGGGGCACAATTATATTTATAACAAATGAAATCTTTACGGAGAAGAAAATATTAAATAAGATTAATAATGGTAAATAAATATAAACTATCTACTTAAACTTAAGAGACTTTAGTTAACTCCCTCCTTGTTTATGTAAAGTAGAACTGGTCGTTTGTATTCCATTACTGAACACCGTCCAGTTATTTACCACTGCAGATCTAATTTCTGCCGACAAACACCGCAATGTGCGAATATTACTATGATCGGGCTTATAGGACGCTGTCTCTAGTGAAATTACTAAGATAACGTTATTAGTCATCCTGTAATATCGGGTGGTAGGTCTATATTGCTCCTGCTGATGGTCGGTCTCCGTTGCGAGGGACCGTCTAGGTGGGTGCCACAGTAGCGCTTATTTCTGCCGCCAAACAGTAGTGTGAAAACACTAGCTACAAGGCCCTACAAACTGTGTTCCGGTTTTAAGGACGCCGTAACTAATGTAATTCATCGAGACTCAGCATCTTATGTCACAGTGTCCGCTGTGCATATCATCTTAACTGGTTCCACGTTGTTATGGGCGGACGTATCACTTACCATCAAACGAGCGTCCCGCTCGTCTCGTAGCTTAATTACTTAAAAAAGTGGTGTTGCGTATATCATCCTAAGTAGCACTTCTTTGTTATGAGCAGGTGTAACATTTACCTTCGTGTTAACGTCTCGCTGATCTCGTCGTTTGGTTATATTCGATTTAAAAAAGTAAGGGTTGGTGGAGGTCCATGTCTAACGCGTTGTTCTTTGAACAAGTCCATTTCCTTACTGTTTTCGTTCATCTGCCTCAAGTTCAGTGAGGTTCGGACTCTTTAAGACATTTGTTGTATTTTTGACGCTTTACAAACAAATCTATTACAGCTTCATAAAATTGGCTAGAATTCGCAACATATAATAAAAACACAAGGTTTCCGGTAAGAAAGTAAAAAAAAAAACGTAATGAACATGAAGACGGTACAGTTTATTCTTAATATAAGAATAAATGGAATCCATCTACCGGTTCTCATCCGCGTCTAGTAAACTGTTGTTTGCTTTACGCTTGGATTCTGTTATTGGTGATTGCTATTGTTTCGCTTTTGCTTTTCCTATTCGCCGCGAGCTGCGCAAACAATCTTAACCTTTATTTGTATCAAATAGAAGATTTTTCCTCGCCAATATCATTACGACTATCCATACCCACATTAAATCTTACGGTAAACAAACATTAACTAAATTCTTCAACTGCCTCTTATCGGGACATTACATTAAGATCTCTAGACGAGAGTATGTGGCTATACTTTACCTGATGGTAAAATTGTTGGCTTACCCATAACAATAATGCGCTTGTTAGGATCCACAGCACCGCATTGTGCTCATTGTCTTAAGATAATATAAGTCTGGTTACCCCAGTAAATTCACTAACTACAACACTTTTCTAACCGTAACACGGTAAAGTTTGCTGTTTGAAAGGTGTTGTAGCTGGCGTAGCTGTTTGGTAGCAAAAATAGTAGCTGCAATGGTACTTACAAATACAGTCTCCAGCAACAGAGAACTATCACCAAAAAAAAATCATGCGTTGGAGAACACGTAAGTGGTAGGATATTTATAAACCCAAATGGCTAATCATATTGTAAATCAATCGGCAAACTAGCATTCCTGGGTTTCGGCTGGCAATATATAGGCACCAGAGTATTTAGGATCTTGCACGCTTCACAACGGACGGACCCATTATCATTTAATCCCGTGTGAAATTGAGATCTACTTAATTTTAACCTATTGCAGATGAAAAGATAACGATGCAAAAAATGATTTTCTTTGATGTAGCAGGTCTAAATCGGTTTACAAAATTTTACCGTTTTTAATTGTTTATTCGAAAAAGTCTTAAGAAAAAGGTAATCACATTCTAGTGTAGTGTACATTTACCATCATTATCATCAACATGAGGTAACTTTTTAAAACTTAAACTCGGCGGTCAGATTGAGTAACCTAACGTAGAGTGATAACAACTGTTATCCAAAAAATAGGATACGATTTTCGAAGGTGGAATAGAGATTATATTTATCCTTACATCACACTCACCTGCAAAGCAGTATGATCACCGGCGCAGCGCAGCGTATGCGGCAGGTCGCACGAGCACTCAGCAGCAGGTCGCGCACTCAGCACCGGGCAGCGCCATTCCGCAGCAGCAATGTGCGACGCGCAAAGCACTGCCACCACACCCACATACAACATCCTACAACAAACAAATATAGACAAATTTTATTAAAAATACAATCATTCAATATTACAAAGTATCGAGATAAGCAGGAACCTCGTCTTTTATCTTTTATCCAACCAAGCGAAAAAACGAACGGGACGTTCATCTCCTGGTATATACGCCTGCCTATAACAACGTGGTACTAGTTAGCACAATATACACAGCATCAAATTATGCTCGTCCCCTGGAGACTCGTAAAGTCCCGAAACCCCAGTAACTTCACTAGCTACAACGAAACCAAAGGAAACAGTAATGTATGCACACTGCTGTTTGGCGGCAGTTATAGGAACCGCGATGGCGCCTTTACGGTCTACAGCAACGGAGATCTACCACCAGTAAGATTTGATACACTGACAGTCTAACAGTCAATCTATATCCGGTGGTGAGACTCTGTTGCTGAAGGTCTTGGCACACGACTTACCACAGTAGTGTCTAATACTTAAGGATTTAGTTAAAAAAAATTGTATTTATTGTCTGTCACACACATTGGCACCCCACCACAGGACATGGCAGAATTATTTCAAATGAAGTGACTAAGCATAAACAGGAAAGTAATATAATTTTTTTTTTTACGGTATACGTGCCTAAAGTTGTTGCTAAACAAATACAAAGTAAAATTACGGACTGCCTGCTTAAATCAAACCCGCTGAAGCGTTTTCTCTTATAAATCAAAGGAACAAAAAAAAACATCTAGAAATGAAATAGAAACCATCTCAAAAGGCAATTCCGGTCATATCCTTTGGTACTTGTAAAGAATTGTTACTGTAATGCGTGTGGCTGCGACGTAATGGGGCATTTCCACTGAGTGACGACCGGACGACGTAGTTTTAATGGGACACAGGTCTACAGCTACAGGCGTTTCATTATTTCATTTAAGTGAAACTTCTTTTTAGGTTTGTGCCAATTGAATTGCTATGAAACGAAAAAGTAACAACTGCAAACGTATTAATATAAACTGTGAAAGAATGAGATGAAACGGATCTGTATAGTTTCGCCTCCTTGTCTCATCATTGTGCTATGGTTCGTAGCTTGTTCCACTCTACCGCCAAATTCTGCTTGCGATGGACACTAGTCTCCGTAATTTATACTACACTGAGCATACTCAAAATATATAAAGAGATTGAGAGGAACGGTGGAAAGTATTGTTACACGCTGGGTATCATTTGGTAGTATAAAACAATATTCCGAGATGAAAACGTTTATTATATACTGACAAAAAAAGTCTATTTAAAATAAGACATTAACAGGTCCAAAATCACTAGTCAATAGATAAATCGCAGTATCGAGTTGATGTTCAAAAAGAGAACGAATAATCCGCTCACCGAACGCCTATGTATGTGGTGGTCCTTCCACTCTAGAAATTTCCAGAGTACGCCTTTCTAAGCAATATGAACTAATTATTAAGGATGACTCTTGTTTATTATAAACTCGCTGACGTACACCTGACTCGCAGCACGTCGCTCTCTATTATTCTAGACTGATCCAGTACTACATTCAATCGTGATAATTCTTGTAATAGTATATTTTTTTCTTTTGAATTGTGGTGACTGTCGCACACTTGACAATTTTCTGAAAATATTGTGTTTTAAGGGATGTTAGATAAATTTCAAAGTAGAACATTTGTGTGAATATAACCCACTAGAGGTACGTTTAAAATTAATCTATAGTAATAGTAATGTTGATATATAATGTATTTTTATGTATTGTAAAAATATATTATATAACGTTTATATTTAGTATTGAATCGAACAATTTCAATCATTACTAAAATGTTACTTTATAGGGTTTAATTTATCTCTTTTTTTGTTTCCTCTGGCTTCAAACAATAAAAAAATGTTGATCTGACGCTCTCTCTCTATTTACTATCTACATAATGTATTCGTTTCATTCTCATATAAACCAGTAAAGAACATTTTATTACTTGTCGTTATTAGCCGGAAAACGCCCACAGCTGGGCATAAGCCTCCCTCAAGGACCGTTGAGGAAAGATTGGGCCTTAGCTCAACCACGCTGACCCAATGCGGGTTGGTGGGTGATCAGAACCTCGACTATTGTTTAGCAAGGTGCATCGCGTGCAATTGCAATTTACTTCGGTGCCGTAAAATGTAAGGCGGAACCGCTTACATTTCTACCACGTGTGAACTCATATATAAAACAATCATTATTTGAACTTTAAAATAAATTTGAAAGACATGAAACTTATATTTCTTAGATAACTACTTCTTACTTCATTAAATATATGGTGGCTAAAAGTGTTCAAACTTACCCTACAAGTGTCTAAAAAGTGAGAGGTGTGGGCTCAGAATCTAAACTTGGGTTTTCCAGTCACAAAGTAAGCTAACAACCGCTGCGTTACAGAAACAAAGTGTTATTATATTGCAACTTCACTCCGCTCTTATTTCATGACTGAGACCAAACCTTTCATTCGCTGAGAATAAGAACGAATTACACGACTATTGATAACAGTAGGTGATGGACGGTCATCGGCCTGCCGTTAAGGACCCTTAGTTAAAAATGGAATTCATTTTAGACATAGTATTACATATATAAAATATAGCATATATACAACATATTATTGATAATGTACGGAACGTTGTAGGCTACTCCTGTAGAGTTTGTAGAATTGAAATACTACAGGCACCATACCTTTGCTTTTATTGACAATGAGCTAATGCTACTTTAATCTCACGTAATGGAAGAGCAAGAGGATTAATTAGCCAGGCTTAAGTAAACACTTACCATCATAAAAATTTCGTTACTGGTAGTAGGCTTATTGCTGGCAACAGTCTAGGCATGTTCTACACCAGCATCTATTTCTGCCGCCAATCAGTGATTTTTTTATTCAAGGAAGCGATGAGACGAGCGAGATGTTCACCGCATGATAAGTGATATGCTTAGTTGGAATTATATACACTGCTCGCTTTGAGTACCAAGATGTTGTCTCGCTATCCCAATAATTTCACTAACTAAAACTACCTTCAATCTGGAACACAGTAATGTTTGCGTACTTCTGTTAGTCGACGGTAATGAGTGCTGGTTTGGTACCACCCTAGACGGTCTCTGGCAATAGAGACCTAGAATAAGTAAAATATTTATTTAATACATAATCCACCAAAAAGAAAAGAAACGGAAACAATGAATTATAGAAATTGTTTACAAAACTAAGCCATCCCATTGTCACCGTAATGTTGTTAAGCCCCTTAAGCATAAAAGGGCAATCTGTGCCAACAAAGGACCCCCTGTAAGAACTAATAAAATATTTGTAATAGACCGCCCCTCAAGGGCCCCGCTTTCGCAAACCTGGCCAGCGTAACTTGACCCGTTATTCACACTTCATCCGTCTTCGTCGTTAATATTTTTCAGTTAAAGGAAAAAGGGGAAAGGAAGGTCTCCCAAGGCTAGTTCCGAAACCCCGGCGATATATCATCAAGTGTTTGTGGTTTTGACATGGGGCGCTTAGAATACACAGCTTTATGTGCAAATAATGCTTAATAGCGCACATTTCTCCTTACATCATAAATTATTTCGATTTAAAAAAAAAACTGTGTACATTGTCTTTGTTTGGTTCTACGTAAGTTGTTTTGGATTACTTCTTGTTAACAAACGGGAGAAGTCAAACGTTTTAACTTCTTTATTTGTACAGTTATAAGAAGATTTATTCTTAATTTTTTTGAACCACATAAAAAGGTTGACTGATGATATTAAAAAAGGAACCATAAAAATATCTGAAACGTCAGCTAATTAGCTAACCATGATTATGTTTTCAACAAGATACTATGACAATGACTAGTTATTTCCATTCATCATCATTATCATCTCAACCGATGGACGTCTAGTGCTGGACAAAGGTCTCTTGTAATGTGTTCCACAAAACACAGTCTCGCTGTTTGAATCCAGTGGCGCCCAGCGATTTTTTTATGTCCTCTGTCCACCCAGCGGTGGGTTCTGTCAACGTTGCGCTTTCTGGTGCGGAGTCACCATTCCAGAACTTAAAGTCCCAACCTCTATCGGTTCTACAAGCTATGTGTCTGCCTCTTGAGCCTCGCAACTCGTAGGGCTATGTCGGTGACCGTGGTTCTTCTGCGGATCTCCTCACTTTTGATTTGATACTCCAATTGCAGACATACTCCAAGCGCAACCCTCTCCATCGCCCGCTGTGTAACTCTGAGCTTTTTCTATCAGTAGTCAAAATATTTGAAAGCTTCCCAAGAACTATAAATTTTTTTATATTATGAAGCTACGAAACAAACAAGACATTCACCTAATGCTAAGTAATAAACCCGGCTATAATAACGTGGCGCTAGTTAGTATGATACACACAGCTCCACATTGTGCTTGACTAAATGATAAGATGTTGTCTCGTTACCCCAGTAATTCCACTAGTTACAACTCCCTTCAAACCGGAATAATGTTTGCATATTACTATTTTTCGTAGAATATGAGCTACGGCGTTACCTACGTAGACGGTCTCCGGCAACAGAGGATCTACGAGTATGACTCTATTTAAATTTGTATTCATTAATGCAGACAAATATCGGTAATTTTATTCTACATTTTAATTTCAGACACAAAATAGGAAAAAACGTACACTTTTTAAACGAAGGCTGTTACAAAGCGCAGTTTTTGCACCGTCAGTGAAATTTACATAATAATAGCCGCCATAAAAGATAGCGGGCGGTGCGATGTAAGAGAATCGAAACTTAATTGTACACGTAACGGAACTAAAAGCTTGCAAGCTTCGATTATTCAACAATAACACCTCAAACATTTATTTAACGAGATATTGTATTATATTCACACAAAAGAAAATTTTTTTTAATATCATCATCAATAACTTACAGACACTTCCACAGGTCCCGCACAACAACTCACGGGACCGAAGCCAACCTCACCTGCTCGTGGTGCATCCTGCTAATCAACAAACGTAGCTCTGGCTCCCGCCAACCCGCATTGGACCAGCGTGGTGAGAAATGACCCAAATCCTTCCATTTGAACCCCTACATACGACAGCCTCTAGTGCCTAACAGTACCCGAGGGAGAGAGAGAGATCTTCGGAGGAGGTCTATGTCTAACAGTAGACATCTATCTATCAGCTGATGATGACTTCCATAGAAATCTGCCAAGAATCTCGCCAAGGATCTCTTCTTCATTATCTGCCTGCTACTTTCCGAATCTTCTCGAGAACTTAACTACGAAAAGAATGACAAGCACGTCTCTGCCTATTTAAAAATCCGAGTCTCTTAAATAATATACCCTTATTTGCATTTTCCACCTAGCAGTTCTACCTCCTACAGTTGACCATATTTCTCATTCAATCGCGCAGAGATACCCCCAGAATCGACCCTTTGATTGCATTTAAGTGTTTTGAGGATTTGAAAGGGAAAAACTTAATTTCCCCGTCTACTTACATGTATTTTTATTAAATGTTATCTAAAATAAAATCATTATGTTACTATTAGTAAGTTATCGCATATTTCTTACTTAGTTTATCCACAATGAATGTGGTCAAAGGTTTATTATTACTTATAATTTGCATCGATTGTTTCCCACTCTAAGTATGCTGCTTATAACCTCTACTTATTTTTGATATTCTTACTTAAAATACATTATTTTACAGAAATTAGGTACTGTTAAAATAAATTACTTGCGTAAATGTCTAAATGTAATAGACATTATATTTTCAACATGTATCAATTTATATGGTTAAAATTTAATATATCCTGGAAATATTAAATTGCAGCAATCAGGTCAGCCCTTAAGTGCGTGTGATGAGATAAGTGAATAACGACCGGAGGCTGCGTAGATCAGTCGATGTCGATGCAGTTGCAGCGAGCGGCCCTCCTAGCTGGTGTTTTAGGTAAGTACTAGAATATACTCATATATAACACTACAATAGTATAAAATTTAATATTTTCATTTAAAATATATTTTAAACATTCGCGAAATTATTCCTTTTTATTCGCAAAAAGGCAAATTTTGAATAATCGACCTTAACTATAAACCCTCCCTAACAGTTAAAGATATTCATATCCCTTATTATTTATTTCTTTAGTACCTCATTTATATTTAATAGTATAAAAAATACGCAATTAACTTAACTTTGATATTGAATTAACCTTACAACAAAATATTCTTTTTTTTTTTCATCTAAGATGTATATTATTCATATTTTCATTATCGGAGTCCTCTAGAGTTAATAAGCATGTATATACCACTAAATATAAAATAAGGAATAGTTTGAAAGAGAAAAGGTGAATTAATATTAAAAAATATATATATTTTTTTATTACTATATTTATGATATTTCTATAGAACAAATATTTGTTTTCATCTTTCAAAAACGGAAGCTTATCTTCTTTCTATAAAACAGCATTAGCATACGGAAACAAATATCCTTTCATACTTCAAATTTTTATTGCAACGATTAATACTTTGGTTTTTATGTGATCGTTGGTTCAATTATATGAATATTATTCATATATTTAAAACCTTATACATTGATGTTAGAGTAAAAGAATAAAAGGTTCCTTAACACCCGACCAGGCAATAGCTGCGCTGAAAACTCTGTGGAAATATGAATAAAATATATTTCCGTTGTATGCGTAGCCGCCTGTTTCTAATTTACAGCGACCTACATTTGCGTTTTTCTCGAAAGTAACTTAAAATTTCAGTCAAAACATACTTACAGCTGAAGCTTACTCCAAAGCTGTATAAGACACTACATTTTTTTCATAAGTACTATGCATAATACTTAGTTCTCTTTATGTATATTGGTGGTAGATCTTTGTTGCCGGAGACTATTTAAGTAGGTAATACCGTAGTTATTATATCTGTCGCCAAACAGTAGTATGTAATAATTACTGTGTTCTGATTTAAATGGCGCTATAGGTAGTGAAATTAATGAGATAATAAGATTTAATATCTTATGTCTCAAAGAGACGAACACAAGGTAGTGCTGTGTACGTCATCTTAACTAGCGCCACGTTGCTTTAAAATATACCAATTTAATAGTTGTTTAATTACGTATGTATAAATATTGTTGTATACACTATACATATAGAATAAACATTAAAATTTGTTACAGAATTAATCTATTCTTTGATTATTAACAATCTCTTTTTTGTAACATTTGTGATTTTGTATTACTTATTATTAACATATCAGCAAAGTAATAGTTTTTATTCTACAATTTTTTTAAATCGACAAAATTAACGTTTGACTACGATCCCACCTGATATTAGGTGGTAATGTGGTCTGTGGTGGTAAAGCGCATTAACCTAGTAACAGCCTATTCACTCTTTTCTTGAAGACACGTCGTATTTGGACGGAAACACCGACGCTGGCAAGTTATTCGACTCCTTTATTGTCTCCTCTCCTCCTTCCTCTTATGAAGAATAAGGAGCTGAACCTCTTTATTCTTAATCTGGGGATGTCCACAACATACGGCTAGTGACTCGCCGTGCATCTCATCACTCGATGGTGAAAAGGAGAAGAAGGAATTAAAATGTTAAGAAATACATCTATCCATAACAACGTGGCGTTAGTTAGGATGACATACATACAACCACATTGTGCTCGACCTTTTGAGATATATTTTAAGTTTCGTTACCACAGTAATTTCATTAGCTACAGCTGCTCTTAAATTTGAACACAAAAAATAGATTAATAATAGGAGTTTTGGTGGTACCAACCTAGACGGCTACAGATGTAGAACCAGTATATAGAAGTTTATGACCGTATTTAAAGCAGATGAATACAGTAAGCAAAATACAGAGTATTTAGTATTAATTGTATCCTCATCCTGTAAAAACATAGGTTAAGAACAGATGAAGAGTTTTCTGGTACAATTCATCTCAAAAATTTTCTAACGAAGCGAACTCTGCGTTGTCACTGGGAATAACAAAAACAGCGTGAAACAGTACAGAATTTATAATTTCGGTGCTCAGTCGGTACGTCCGGCTAGAAGTTAAATTCAGTATTCAATATACCTTTCAGTATATCGACGGATTACGTTTCCTTAAAGTGATATTAAATGGCCGTCTAATAGAAATTTTTATATATTTTTATTTTATTCTACGAAGACACTAGAGGAGCGAGATGTTCACCTGATGGTAATAACGCAGCGCTAGGTAAAATGATATAGAGTGCGCCACGATGTGCTCGTTCCTTAGATAAGATGTCGCGTCTCGTTACCTCAGTAATTTGACTAGCTGAAACTCCCTTCAACCGGAACACAGAAATGTTTGTGTATTTCTTCTAGCGGCGGATATAGGCGCTACGGTAGTCAAACTATCGTTTAATAATTTTTATTCCAATTCTTACTTACAATATTTCTCATACTCCTCATTCAATATTCCCTCACTTTTCTCCTTATTAAAAGATATAGCAGAGGTTTCTTATATTTTCTAACTGAATCTAATTATGTGAATAATTACACAATTAATTGTTTATATTATAACTACGTACCTTTTTGCCTAACGTCATTCTAATTTCTTAAACCTCATGATTATAGGCTGTAATTTATATATAAATATATCTATATATATACATATATATAATTACTAGCCTAGAGTTTTGAAATTTGGTAGGAACATTGCTTACACCGAGTATGGATCAGATAAAAACGAATTTAACGAAATGTAACCCCGAAAAGGGTGTAAGGGTGTTAACAACGGAATGGGGCCAGGGAGGCGGCGGGTTGTTACCGGGCGGGAATATTTCTCACAGATTGCAAGTCTAAATTTCAAATCTAATACTATATCACGACCAATACAGCGGGCGGGGAATAACTAGTATAGAATATAAGAACTTAAATTATAAACTCGTACTATCTGAAATTTAAATGGAGTTAGCATAGTTTCCAGCAGTAAGTTCCTGACGAACTAATTAAAAAATCAACCCCATTCTCGCTCTCCGAAACCTTGAGTTAAACTTTGCTTATTAAAAATTTAAACAAAGAGCTATATGAGATCTCATAGCTGAATAAAATTTTATACATACACACACTCAGTAAAGCTTAAGAACTAGTAAAAACACTCGTGGCACAGTTTTTATTACACTGTATAAACTAGTTTCATAAGTTTATTATATATATATATATATATTACCCATAGCAGTGTCTAATACCTGTTGAAGTTTGGTGAAAGAATTTTCGAAAGTACCTGATGAGATTTCGGTTCACTTATAACCGCTAGCTCTTAGAATTATTACTAGCAGCTAGTATAAGCTTGTCGTGTCGGCTTTCTTTGTGCGACAGCGGAATAAACTAATTTTATATTCGACAACAGGCTCTCAAAGTTGCTTACTCATACTTTAAGGTTTTCTTAAGTAAACCGGGAAAAATTTAAGTTAACATGCTAGCAGCGAATATTTCTACTGTAAGCATTATTTACATTTATTGTGATATACTAATAAACAAATTTTAAAAATGGTTTAGGTTGGTAGTATCTATAGAACGTTATTTACTTCCATTATAAAAAATTCGCTTATGAAGCAAATAGTTCACTGGTGGTAGGTCTCCGTTGCCAGTAGCTGTCTAGGGTCCCAGCGCATCGCCTGTTACTGCAGCCAAACAGAAGTATATAAACATTACTGTGTTCCAGTTTGAAGGGCGCTGTAGCTAGTGAAATTACTGGGGTAACGAGACTTAACATCTGATGTCTCAAGGCGATGATCACAATGTGGTGTTATGTATAACATCCTAACTATCGCCACGTTGTTATAGGCGGGCGCATCACTTACCATCAGGTAAACGTCCCGTCGGTTTCGTCGCTTGATTTAAAAAAAAATATATAAAAGGTATATAGATTTTTAAATATGCTTGTACAGAAACTTACTTTTATAGTATACGCTGTACAGAAACTTACTTTTATAGTATATGCAGTAAAGAATATCCGCTTTGTAGGGTGTTCCGAAATATCGGATCTGTGTGCAGACTTTAGCTTACGCTTGCATCACAGTTAAGGCTTCAGTTAAACGTCAAGCTTTTGTTACCGTTTACAGCTGCAGTTTACGCTTAAAAACTTTATTAAACTGTATTCGATTAAGCTTTTGTGTGAGCTCAACGCGGACATGTTGTACAATTTTAGATGAATCCGTTCGAGTACATTTTTGTATTGCATTGTTTTCGGTACGGTTTGATATGTAAATTCATTGCATGCATATTGTATGATACCGGGAACAAAGTTGTTTGAGGGTACGCTCGCCGATCCAGTTGTTACGTGATCGTGAATTATTTTTGTGTTAAGCAATATTTAAATCTTCTCCTCTTACTTCAGATAATGTTCCGATACTTATTCTTGTAAACAATTGCTATACCGCCTTTTATTCTACCGACTTTTTTTATCTCCTAAATAATGTATGAAAATATTACTACTAGATATTTTACAGGCGATACTAGGTTTTACTGGTAGTAAAGCTCTACTACTCAAGACTGCCGCTAAACATCGGTGTGCGAAATTTACAGTGTTCCGCTTTGAAGGCAGTTGTAATCTATTAAATTATTGAAATAACGAGAACCAACACCTTTTTTTTCAAGGCGACAAGCGCATTGCGGTGCTGTGTATATTATCCTAACTAGCACACCGTTGTTACGGCCAGGCGTATCACTTACCCAAAGGTGAACTTCAGAAACTCATCTCGTACCTTTGTCGAATAAAAAAAAATAGATTTTTTTCCTATGCCCACAGTAAGACCGTCCGATAACGACTACAATTTAAATTATTGGTTAACAGTAACTTTATAATATAAATAAAAAAGACAGTGTACAAACATGATAGTAATAAGATGATAAAAAATTGACACGTAAATTATATTACAGATCAATGTATAACTTGGTTTATTTGGCTATACAGTTCAAACACGTGTACGCATAAACTATCAATATTTAAACAGCAAACAGTGATTGTACTCGCGTAATATAAATCTTACAATTTCCTTCCACTGTATATGAAAATTTACATACTGATCGATACGAGATCTTCTCCAAAATTGTTACATATTTTACCCGGACGAAGTAGTATGTATTAACAGAAAAAAGGAAAACTTTCAAGAAGTTATCGCGTTTGAAATATTCCCTACAGTATTATTGCCACTCAACGGCAAATAGAAAGTTTGATTTGTTATTCACTCCGCGCCTAAGGTAAGTAGATTGAATTGTATATGGCCAACTTTGCTATTGAAACTGGAGCCTTAAGAAAACTTCTCAACATAAATCAGATGTTTCCAATACAAATTTAGTCGAGACGTCTAATATAAACTTTGTGATACAACTCTCAGTATAGCTAGATCCTAAGTAAAAAGCTTAGCGTCTTAAAGTTGAGCCGAAACCGGATCCGATTTAGCGTTTCTTTTATATATCTCATAATGTCTAAACATGTGTAAGACATTTTGAACTAACCTAGGTTTTCTACAGATTCTACATTATATGAAACTGTAACTTATTATGATTTATTAACAGAAAATTTGTTTCATTAACAATACGAGTATATCTAAAAAGATGCTATAATCATAAAAATCATACGTTTGAGATTTTTTTATAAATAAGTATCAGGAACATAATTTTAGTAATAAGAGTTTCTGAAATCTAACAGACTTGATCACGTGTAGATCACAAATGCTGTTACTTTCTTTGACTGAATATGAGTATATGTGAACAAACAACTCGTGAAAAAGTACAGCGGCATTTCCTTTGTCTTTAATTAACATTAATTTATTTAATAATACATATTTATACTAAGTAGCTCTCTGGCCTAATAGAGTGTGCGGCCTTCATTCCAAACGTCCCGGGTTCGAATATTGGCATGTAGCGATAACTTTAATATTTAAGTTACGCACGTTTGTGAACTTTAGTTACAACAGCGAAATAAAAACGGTGAAGGGAAACATCGCGAGGAAACCTGCACATGAATTAGAATTTATTCTAAGGTGTGTTTGAAGTCACCAATCCGCATTGGGCCCGCGTGGTGACTATGGCCCTATCGCCCTCATATTAACGTTAGGTCTGTGCCCCAACAGCGGGGACGTAAATTGGCTGTTATGGATACTAATTAGTATAAAAATAAACACCAAAATCTTTGTTTAGTAATTTACAATATAATATGTTTGTTTAATCTTATCTACATATTTTTATAAAGGAGATGTGCAGAGGTTCCTTGACACAACTCCGAAACTATTAGAGGCAAAGATTCAAAATTTGGTACAGATATTGCATTTGCATTTAGAGGTCAGCTAAGAATGGATTTTACGTAATTCCTTCCCCAAGGTAGTTACAGGGTTTTACAACCGGCGGGCAAGGAAGAGGTAGTAAATAAATAAAGGTTTTTGTCCAAAGATGCTGACTCTTTTTTTGATTATTAACAATTCATACAATTTTGAAAATATACATATATTCTTTTTAGAATCTTTGTGTTAATATATAACATTAATTGTAATTTCTTCTAAATAACTTCAAATAGTATATTGTATAAAAACAAAATACTTTTTGTAAGTAAAAATCACTCTGTTATAAAGTTATATTTCGAATAACTTTCGATACAAACCATACATCGTTCAAAACATGAAGATCTGAAGCGTACAAGAAACTTAAACTTTTGTACGATAGGTATTTCGAAATGATCATAACAATAATACGATAATTATATTATTATATTGTTTGTACTGTGCATATTCTAACTTAAATTCTAATCCAATAAAACCCTTGAAAATTTGATCATAACATGGTGTTAGAATCCCTAGAGTCTCCTGGAATACTCTAGCTTTAATAATATTTACGATTGCCGTAAGACAGACTAAAAAATAATTCGACTGTTTGGATTCTTGACATAAAAATAATTGATATTTCGTTGGTAAACTGACATGTAAAGAAATGTATACGTAAATGAAAAGAGCACTACAAAATGGGAAATACAATATGAAGCTGAATTTTTATCTCGCTCGTCCCGAACACCCACAAAGGCTTTAACTAACGCTTAAAACACTTCACGTTGAAATCGCCTCCACAAAAGACAACTCGGTGAGGTCGGAGATTCGGAACTGAATTATTAAACTAGCGAAGACTGAAAGTTTACTCTTTTTTTATATGTCGTAGCTACAAGATGGGCGAAATGGTCACCTGAAGTTAAACGCTACGCCTGTCCTAATAACGTGGCACTTATTAGGATACTACTTACATTGTGCTCATCGCTTTGAGACATAAAATGTTAAATTTCATTATCTCACTAGCTACAACACCCTTCAAACAGGAACATAGTAATGTGTGCACACTACTGTTTACAGGCAGAAATAAGAACTACGGTATTACTTTCCTAGGCAATCTTCAGCAACGGAGACCTACCGGTAAAAAATATTTGTGTTTTACTTTATCCGCGACACCAAAATAAAACCTAAGTACCATCTCAGCTCTTTTGTAGTCTTAATCTGTAATCTACTAAGCTTATTATATTTCAGATTGATAGTTGCTGTAGCTAGTTAAATTACAATATGAAACATAAATCTATATTGCTACACAAACTAACCTTCAAACGATAAAACTGAGATGTTATTGTGTTGTGACTTCATTAACGATCAATGCTGATAGTTAACAAAATAAAACATTTAATTAACACCATTACCTCTCGAGATCAGATTCAGGGACAAATGTCTCGTCAGCCTAGTAATTCTACTAGCTATGGCGTCCTTCAGACGAAAACAAATTAATTTGTAAAGGCAAAGTTTGTTAAAAGACGATAAAAAGTCATGAAAGTGTTACAATGGTTCGGAATTGAGAACGCGTCTAGTTTTAATATCAAATTGTACTACTTTTTTAATCATGTCCTATTACTTCCGTCCAGCCAAAAATATACTGGTGGTCATAGTAGCCACCTGCCCTGTAGTCTCCGGCTATTAAAAATAGGCTTTGAAGGCGAGGGCCTTCATTGACCACTATACGAGCACGGGTTAACAACAAGTGCGAGGAGGTCTCGTGTATGTTGCAGCAAAGAAAGTGTGCTGGGGAGGATTACGGCACTCACTGAGATGTGCTCAGGAGCAGTGCGGGAAGGACCAATGAGAAGGTTTTATTAGGTACAAATCCCACATAATCTAGTCTTCCCTCTGGAAGCAGGGTGTCTTTTAAAGATTCCCTAACCCCTTACTAAAGTCATCGAGCACAATGTCGTGCTGTATATATTGTCTTAATTAGAACCACTTCGGTAAGACTGGTGTGTCACTTACCATCAAGAGAATGTTCTACTTAACTGACGCCTTATTAACTAAAAGGAAATGTGAGATACAATAAAACTTACGTAATTAAATAAATTCTCATCTCGCATCTTCTTTTATGAAATTCTATTCTTCTTCTTACAAAAGTTAAAAAGAAATTTATTTCCGGTACTTTTGTACACTTTTTAGGTACAACTGATAACAAACCGTGTCCTCCGTCACAAAGTTGGCATAGCACGCACCGCTTCAAACAAATGTTGGTATTAATTTCCATAACAAACAACCACTGTACTTGTTCGGAAACTCGCCGCGGGCTACTCGCGACGAACAAGTCCCTGTCTCCGGATACAGAGGTATGCTTATACAGTGCCTTGTACCGAGCTCATCTGTCATTCCTGTACATATGTATATTTAACAAACATGTTACCTAAATATAAAAAAGGTATTTCCTTTTTAGTCACAGTAATAATTTTATTACATATTTAATTAACTACATATGAGTGTTTAATTCTCATAAAGATCTCTCTTCGAGTTTTCGCTATCTCGCTTATTGAGGAACAGATTGTTATTATTTATTATTAATCAAATGGTTTCCTCATAATAACTTACCTGTAATGAATAATTAATAACGATAATAATAGTATATAACAAACAAAACTATCTTAGGTCGCTAAGAAATTTATATTCTTATGAAACAGACAAGTTTAACATAATTTATTACTACAAAGGAGACGTACTGGTGGTAGATCTCTGTTGCTGGAGACCGTCGAGGTATATACCAAAGCAGCGCCTATTTCTACTACCAAACAGTAGTGTGCGATCTTTACTGTTCCAGCTTAAATGGCGGTGGAGCTGAAGAAATTACTAGGGTAAATAGAATAAACTTGTCTCAAGGCGACGAGCAAATTTCAGTAGAGTATATATCATTTTAACTAGCGCCACGTTGTTATAGGCAAGTGTATCACTCACCATCAAGTGAACGTCTCGTTGGAACAGTCTGCTGACGTCGGGTATCCAAGTATGATGTTTAATTCCTTAAGATAAGGCAAGGCTAATTACAGAATAGTGCCTGTTATAACAAAAGGTCATCGCCGCTTAACATCAGATTCCTATCTGATGTTAAGCGGCGATAGTAGTCGGCGATAGTAGTCGGCGATAGTAGTCGAAGGTTTGTTTACATTTTTAAAAGAAATGTCTTATGGCTTCAAAATCTCTTCTCTCTACTAACTTTGACAGGCAGAAGAGATAAAGGATTTTTTATTTTCTGCTCTCAGTACCTTTGTTATTTCATGTATAGGAAGATCAAATAAATAAATAGTACAAAATTATCGCCTATATCAATTCTAGTTATCTTAATTGCAGAAATGACGTATACTATATTCAATAATCAATATTTTATTTTAAATTACTTCTTATTGATTTTACATAATAACTTAAAAAATATAAAATCATAGTACTGAAGGCATAATTGTATTCGTAATCGATCAAATACTTCATGAACTTAAAGATGGTGGACCCACAATTTCATTTATAATTAGGATTCCTAATTTCTCTTGAGGACTAAGGAGAGAATGCTCCAGCATCAGTAATTACGTCTCCACGATTTTATTCCCTAATGAAACCCAAGAGAACCAATAAAGTAATTTTATTATTTTGGAATTATATGGAAATTAATTTATAGGATATTTTTAATAGTTAATTATGAAACTAATTTGAAAAAGTGAACATGGTAATAATTTAGGACTGTACCTTATTTGTTTTTTAATTTTACGAAATGAACTTGCTATTAGGTTATTAAATAGCAAATAATATTTTAGAAGCTATAGATCAAAAAAATAATTTGTGTACAGTAACACGTGGTTTTTTTATTATATTAGGCGACGAGATGAGCGAGAAATTCACTTGATGGTGATACGCCTGCCCATAACAACATGACGCTAATCAGGAGCGCAGCAGCAGCATACGCAGCTCCACATTGCTCTCGTCGCTTTGAGACATAGGATGTTAATTTTCGTTACACCATTTTCATTACTAAAGCGCCCTTCATACTGGAACACAATAACGATTACACACTACTGTTTGGCAGCAGAAATAGGAGCTACGGTAGTACCTGCACAGCCTCCGGCAACAGAGGCCTACAACTAGTATATATACACCAGTATTTAAACACCCGTACATATACATTAGTATATTTATAGTAGATTTATTAATTATTTTCGAGGCTTTATTGCTAATTCTTAATAACATAATTCTTATAAATATTTTTTTTTCTTTACTATATATTTTTACACATAAACCCTTTGAACAGGATTCTCGGTTTAATCATTAATATGTCTTTTGACACACTCTTTCAACCGTTTCCATTCGTCTCGATTTTAAACTTTATTTGTATAGATTATTCTTCAGTAACCCTGATATCATCCATTTACCTCTTAACTTACCTTAACGTTTTACTTTGAGTAACATATCGTTGGTTTTTTGTGTGGTGGTCACTATTGTGAAGACCGTCCACTATAATTCCTATTTCTGCTCTGAAATTGTAGTTTATGAAACAATATTATTTTAAGGTTTGAAAGGAATCGTAGGTAGTGAAATAACTTTAGTAAACATGATGTGTATGTTATCCTAAAACCACATTATAAAGAGAGGAACGGATGAGTGTCCACTTGGATAAGTTTAAACTTTTACCTGATAGAAATTTGGTAAGTTATTGATAAAACTTTAATGTCAAAGATGCTTAAAATTATATGTTTAGCTTTTCTTAAATTATCTTGTCACAATTCCTTTATTAAATTTGTCAACGTGGAGAAACAAAAAAAAAAACAATTTGTTATCTAATATCAGTCTCAATAAGACAATAAGCAAATTATCTACAACCTTGACATATCCGCTACAGAAACTGATAGAAACTTAAAAATTCATAGACAATTCTTAAAATACCTGACGATATTTCTCTTTCTGGTCTATAAACCTTATGTCGTTTTGACTTTAGTCTAGCTAGGTACCACCATAGCTCTTATTTCTGTCACCAATCAGTAGTTTGCAATCATTACTGTGTTCCGTATTAAAAGGAGTTGTAGCTAGTGACATTACTGGGGTAACGTAACGTAATGAACGGACTTAACATCTTGTCTTAAGGCGACGAGCGTAATGTATCGCAGTGTATAGTATCCTAACTAGCCGCACATTGTTATAGGCTGGCGTCTCACTCACCATCAGATGAATGTTATCCTCTCTTCGTGGTTTTTAATAAAAAAAACCTTTATATTTAGTAAAGCGGCTACTAGTTGTCCTAGCTGTTTCTGCAGTTTTTAAGTACATATCAATAACCAGATTTGGTCAAAAGACGATGTCATTCTTGAAGATGTTGAACGCAATATTATTATCATCATCAGCAGGTAAATGCCCTATGCTGGACATAGGCTAACTCCTATAAGTAGAATATTAATAAAATTACTCCACTCGGCTCTGCGCTGTTCTGTTTTACCGGTATCTCACAACCTTCATCAGATCGTTGGAGCACCTTATGCCACCGCCACGCCTTCAAGTGAGAAGATCTTAACCTTACTGTCCCATCAGCCATCAAGCAAGCAGCAAGCAATTGAGCTTCCAAGCAATATGATACCGATTACCACTTATGCGGAATATAATGTTATGATTTATCATTTACATAGTGCTGGTCTTGTCGCTTTCTTATTAATTAATAAATCTTAACAAAATTAGATTATACTAAGTTGTAATGGTTATGTTATTAAAAGCTACATTTATTATTGTTTGCATGAATCAGTAATAGAAACCAAACGAACTTTCATCTCTCCATAATTGTATGTGAGGCTAATTCAGTCCTCCGGAGCACCCCATATTTATCCCATTAGTTATGTAAATACAGAAATCGCAATTAATTATAACTTAACTAATTTTATCCTCGTGAAAAATATCTTAACTGAAATTAAATGTGCCGTCGCAGGCACCGCTCGCAGCGGTTGTCGGAGTTAGGGTTACCACATTATTAAACCCGTTTTCTACAAAATTAGAAACAGGAGTGTTGCTAACTCAATTGCTGAAGAGCTTCAAGTTTTAAATTAAACATTTATTTTCAAGTCCGTTTCAGCATGTGTAAAAAATATTAAATGGTTACAAAAATTTTTAACCACCTTCAGATGCAACATCGTTGAAAAAGCTATTTCGACGTTAAATCACTTATACCATCAATTAATACAAAATAAAAAATGGTTGGATGGAATTTTTGTTTTTTTTAAGTCACCAAATCCTACAAGCAAACTTCTTTAAATATATCAATAGGTTATTGGAGAAATTATTCAGTGATCATGTTTTATTTTAATAAAGTGTTTTTTATTATACATAACATACTTATAAAACTTGCTAAATAACGTCCAATATTTTAATATCTTTGGCATTAAAGTAATGTAATAATCAAATATGTTTGCAATAAAAATATCCTTCTAATACTGTTATTACTATTATATATATAGGAGGTAGCCCAAAAAGTTGCTAGACTTGAGTGGCAGTAGGCAAGGCAGATCGCTCGAAGGACTGACAATCGATAGGGCAGTAAGTGGCGGCCGCGTACCAGTAGACCTAGTATTAGGGGCCCCCCTTAAGGTTGACTGACGATCTGGTGAAGGTCGCGAGTAGATGCTGGATGCGTGCGAGTAGCGCAAGACCGATTGATGTCGAGGCCTATGTCCAGTAGTGGACGTCTATTAGCCTATGATGAGATCTCATTATGAAATATCCGAAACTATTAAACGTAAATACTGAACGTTTGGTAGAGACATTGCTTCTGCTATTTAAAAGTCAGATAAAAATGGATATTACAAAATTCCTTCCCCAAAGTTGCAGGGGTATTAATACCAGGAAAGGGCTAAGAGTGTGGCATGTTGCCGCCGGGCTGGAGTATTTCTTACAAATTTCAAATCTAGTTCTATGTTACAGTTAAGAAAGCCGGCGAGGAACAGCTAGTAGTTTATAAACACTAAGGAGTATAAATAACAGGAATCGTTTCGATTTCACACAAACAAATTGTGTCCACCCTATACGGGAACAATAAACGCGCAATTATGGATGCAAATTTGAAAATAGGAGACGCTTATTCCGACGTAACTCTGTAAAAGTCTCTGTCTACAACAATATAGAGTTTCAAACGACTTGAGAATTAATATTTCCAAAGAAAGCGGTAGAGGTAATTTCAGTCCGCGGCAATAATAAGACGCCGATTACCATTCGCTTCGCGGAGATTTTCCTTTGATTTTTCACAATCAGATTACCTGCTATATTATCCAAACACATTCATATGGATTTATCAAAGTATTATAGTAAGTATATAACAACGTAAGTCATATTTAATATACAGAATGAGATCATACGACATGATACAATTTACAACAGTTTGTGTTGGTCTCTTTTTCTATGAACTGGTTTACTCCCGATCTAAATTATTGTGTTATATGATAAGAAAGGCGTTCGGCGTATTACTCGGGCTCTCCAAGAGTTCACAGCCAAAATACAGCAACGCTCATAATTGCATATTACAAATAATTGCAACAACAACAAATTTACAATATGTGTATTTATTAATAATATGTGACGCCGGAAACAAATTTGTTACAAGGCAAGCGATTAGCCACTGCGCTACGGAAGCAGTTAAAAATCTTTTGACGCACTTAGAAGATACTTTAACTTCTGTATTTTTATAGTAACAAGACATGTGATATCTTTCTTATTGTTGTGTATACATTCTAGGAACCATCTCATTGTTATGGGCGCGTGTATTACAAGGCCAGACTATTAAACGAAAATAAGCTCTCAGGGGCAGATACTAATAAGACTGATAAAGATTTTTCTTTAAAAATTTAAAACGTTTCGTCTTGTTCACAGCTTCCACAATGAAGAGAGATATGGTAAAGCAGTGGAAACTGGTGTTACTTCTCGCTATATTAGCCCAGATCCAGGGGTCGAGGGGTCACGCCCGGACCTTCACCAGGTGCCAGCTGTCGCGGGAGCTGTTGCGATACAACTTCCCGAGGAGTTTAATACCTAACTGTAAGTTATAATTTAAGCAATTATTGACTACAGAATGGGGAAAGCAAGTGCAATATTTTGCTAAAGGTCACCGGAAGTTTGCTGCGCTTACCCTTAAATTATTTACTCCTTTGTTGCCGACGACGAGTCCAGTGTAGTTTCCTCAGTAATTTTAGTTACTAGCCGTCGTTTTGGAGAGCATCTGTTTCGCGATAAAAATAGGAGCTGCGGACTACTGCAATACTAATGGTCGTGATGTAGGTCGGTAGGTACTAAACTTCTGTGACCTGCATAATTCACATATTAAGCAAATATTCTTTTTCTACTCTTAACGACCATTATTATCCGCCAGCACCGACCTCGGCTGCGGATCCGTCGACTGCAGCGCATCAATTATGTACATTACCTTTATAACAAAAGCATATAATTATAATTTTAATATAGCACACGTCGCCTCTAGAGGAGCTAACCGAAGCCTGATTAAGTGGCTTCTGTGCTATGCTTGCTAATGCAACTGTTATGTGGCTCCGGGGTTTGCATTTCCTTAATGCCTTTGGGAATGGTGGGAAGTCTTCGTTAGTTCACGTTTAACGTTGCTCGGATAAGACCGCCGCTGTACGAGTACGCTTTGAGATTTAAGACAGGGACCTTGTTTAAACTACAATTTGTCTGTACGTTCACAGAAATAAGATCAAAAGGAATTATTAAACAGTAAAACCTGTACGACTACTAAATTAAATTAAACAGATTTTAAAGCATCTACAAATTCAAATAAATGCCTTAACTCTATTAACGACAGGTCTATCCAAACATTATTTAACGGAAACTACTTTGAGAAGAAAGATCGACTATTAAGCATTTTATTTTATACTATTATCTATTTTTTTCTGGTGGTAGATCTCTGTTCCCGGAGACCGTCTAGGTAGAGTACAACAACAGCGCCTATTTCTAACGCTAAGACTAGCGTGTAAACATTACTGTGTTCCGGTTTAAAAGAGGTATTAGCTAGTGAAAACTGTGGCAACGACAAAAATCTTATGTCTCAAGGCGATGACCGCAATATGATGCTGTGTATATCATCCTAACTAGCGACACATTGTTATGGGCATGTGTATCACTTACCTTTAAGTTAAAGTCCTACTCGTCTTGTCACTTAATTGAATAAAAAAAATTCTGCTATGGTTCAATGGTATACTATTTCTCCTAGGTTATATTTCACGGGAAACTGACAAGTTATTATGGACTGTCAATCTGTTCACCTCGTAACCGCGCGTTACTTAAACTGTATCCACTATACTAAATGTAGTTAGTTTAAAGCATAAAGCGAAAATTACATGTCGATACTAAATATTACCTAGATATTTGCAAAAGTTTCATGAAATTAGTACAATAATTTATTATGAAAATTTAGTTTTACAGACTGTAATAAGCTGATTGAATATAACAGTCCTTTACTATACCGTCGAATATTTTAAGACTTTTTATGTGACCGACGCGACGATACAAAAAGGACGTTCACTGATTGGTAAGTGATTAGACTGCTCTAGGTCTTGACAGATTATACTTAGATTAAATTAGAAACAATGAGAAATTTGGCTTAATAATTTTTTTTTCTAAAATCGTTGACTTGTCGATCTTAATCTGTTACAAAAAATGCACTTATAATTAAGCATATGGATGAAGATAAAGAAAACTTCATATCCGCCAACCACAACTAATGGTAGTTAGGCGTCTGTTGCCGGAGACGGTGTTGTCAAACGGTGGTGTGCAAACGTTACTGCTTTTCAGTTTGAATAGCCCTGTAGCTAGTGTACTTACTAGGGTAACGAGACTCACCATCTCGTCTCAGGCGACAAGCGCAATATAGTGGAGAATAGGTAATCCTAACTAACGCCGCGTTGTTATGGGCAAGCGTATCATTTACCATCGGATGTACGTCCCGCTCGTCTCGTCACTTAAGCAAAATTAAAAATAAAAACAATAATGATGAAGTATTCTAACATGAAGAATAAAATGAAGCAACATGAATTTGATCAGTTAAGTAGAGATTCGGTTAGAAGCATAAATATCAGAAGCAAATCAGCAAATGTCCGCTTTTGATTTGAGACAGTTGTATTAATTTGAATTAATTCGGATTAGAGTGAAGGCTCTCGTCCTTGTACTGTGTCAATTAAGGCGGCTCCAGTTAACAATTTTAAACTTAAATGAAAGGGGGATCTCGAAATGTTTTGTCATCTGAATGATGTCCCCTTTTTATGCAAATAGGAGATCTGTCCCCGACTCTGAGTTTCGCGTGAATGCTTATAAAGGTCGCTGAGAGCAATTCATTTGGTTTGCGCGGCCGACTTAATGTTATTATTTGAATTAAGAATTTGGAAGTCGACGAATTTAATTTGCTTAAACAACTGGCTGGCCTTTTCGCCGTTTTGTTTTTTTTTTCTTCTAAAGTGTGCAACCTTCTTGTCTGCACGGACTTGAAGCTGTCAGCTGTTTAATTTCTTCACTTTATTCCCAAAGTATACAACCGTATTGTTTATCCGAACTTAAAGCAGGCGACTGTTGAATATTTGTTACTAACTTGAAAAAAAAAATTTTTCGTTTTTATTTTCCTAACCTAGATTCGTAACGATTTTAGCGCTGCAAGCCAATGCGACTCTTACAGCTTATCTGTCACTGGACTCGTGGACCCGGATCCACGGCCTGTTTCATTTTCCTGAGGAATAAGACCTTGATTGTACAGTCTTGAACCTGACAACTATTTAATTTTTAATATATTTTTTAATTTTATTTGAAAACAAGATCGTATTAATTTGCCGCTTTTTTTTCAAACTGACAAATGGATTCTACTTGGGGGGGGGGGGACGAGCTTTTAAAGCCAGTGGACCGTAAGGAGCGCGATTTAATCATTTAAAAAGCTTTACTAACTGTCTTAATGGGCAGATGGATTGGAAACGATTAATATTATTAAACATTATTTACTCCATGTTGTTATGGAATGTTTATATAATAATTAAAATTTATTTCCACAAAATACATCGAAACAGTTTATATATTTACATCAAAGGAAAAGATCCCACTCAGGTACTACTGTAGCCTATAAAGACCACAACATTAATTTTTAGTAAAACCTAAATTTTTTTTATTCAACGATATTACAAAACCAGTGGGATGATTATCTGATGGTAAATGACACGCTTGCCCTTAACAACGTAGCGCTAATTAGAATGTTATACACTGCATCACATTGTGCTCGTCACCTTATGACGTAAGATGTTAAGTCCCGTCACCCTAGTAATTTCACTAGATACAACGTCCTTTAAACAGGAACAGACTAAGGTTTGCACACTACTGTTTGGCGGCAGAAATATGGGGCACCCTGCATCACAAATTATCAATTCATTAATTTTTGTTTTACACAGTGTTGTTGTCTTAATTTGTTGTCTTCTCCTTGCAGGGGTGTGCCTGATAGAACACGCCAGTGGACGTACCACCGACAAAGTAACGAACCACAACAACGCCTACACCAGTTATGGACTATTTCAGGTTTGTTACATCACATTGTTATATTTTGTCTCAAATGGAGTAATTATGACCCTATCACATTTTTTCACGTATTATCCTCACTAGTAAACCTTTTTCCTGACAATAGACTTATCATTTCTAGATGTAAAAAATTTGCACTTTGTATCGTAAATTAAACGGTGAGTACATGACTTACCTTCACTTTGCACGGATGATATCATAGTCACGACTGAAACCCTGGAAGACCTTGACAAAATGCTCGATGACCTCTGTAAAGCGTCTCAACGCGTGGGCTTTAGAATTAATATGGAGAAGACAAAAATTATGTCAAATGCTCATTTTGTACCCGCGCCAGTTATGATTGCAGCCTCTACACTGGAAGTTGTTGACGAATATATTTACCTGGGACAAATAGTTCAGCTTGGTAAGTCCAACTTGCAGAATGAGGTCAATCGACTACTCCAACTCCGCTAGGCAGCGTTCGGGAGGCTACGCAGCATATTGTCCTCCTATGTACAATAGTGTCTAAAGACAGAGGTCTTTAATTCGTGCGTGTTGCCAGTGATGACTTATGGCACCGAGACATGGCCGCTTACAGTGGGCCGCGTGAAAAGGCTTCAAGTCGCACAAAGAGCAATGGAAAGGGCTATGCTCGGGATTTCCCATCGTGATCAAATCCGTAGGAGAACTAAGGTTGCCAACATAGTCCAAAAGATTGCTAGCCGGAAGTGGCAATGGGCAGGACACATCGCTCGAAGCACTGACAACCGATTCGGCACTAAGGTCCTCGAATAGCGACCGCGTACCGGAAGACGTGGTGCTGGCAGGCTTCCCACCAGGTAGTCCGACAATCTGGTAAAGGTTGCGGGAAGCAGCTGGATGCGGGCAGCGCAGGATCGATCGATATGGACATCTTTATGGGAGGCCTATTTCCAGCAGTGAACGTCTGTCGGCTGATAATGAATGTAAATTTATGGATAAGTTAAGTGATAACTAATACGTGAATTAAATCTACGAGTAAATATTACAAATGTAATTCAAAACACATCCTCAATGAGACTCCGCTATTTATAAAGCTCCATCGAACGTTTTCATCGCGAAGTTGAAAAACTTTACTAACACTAATTAAAATATATTACAACCTTCACAGTTAATAAGAACTCAGAGAAGCACCTCGCGGAGAAATTAATTATTACTCGGGACCCCTAGGTGTGGGATAAAAGTAATACCATGCTTGTTGTTTTCTTTTAGTAATGACATATAAATTAAGTTTTTAAAACATGACCTCGCTTTATTAATACCTAGAATTATATAGGTTTTAGTGAATCAAAACATTTAATTATTAATTTATTACTCTCTAGCTGTTACCGTCCCATTTTAAGTTGATACATATCGTAGTATAGTAATGTTGAGGGATATTATTCTAACCGGTCTAACGAAGTATATTTAACCCAAGTTAATGCCATGTTCTATTGAATAGATACTACGTATTTATATAAAGTAGTATTTTCTGTGTTTTTCAGCTATTGTAAAATACAGAAGCTCGTAATGAAAATTAAAGTGAAAATAAACTAATATTTTTGTCTGTATATGTATAGGAGATATCCAGTGATTCATTGACTCGTAACGAGATTTCCGGAATTATCAGAGAAAAAAGTTTGGTAGGGATATTGCTTCTGTCCTTAAGAGGACAGCTAATAATGGATTTTACAAAATTCCTTCCCCGAATGGAGTCACGAGGGTGTTACGACCAGCAAAGCAGGCGGAGAACATCTAGTCTTTGTATATATTCCCAAGAGACAGACCTTCTACGCTCTATTAATGTTCTGGATTAAAATTGATAAAATTTCATTACACTTCCTTCCATCAACTGTTATCTGAAAATGACCCGTGAAAGTTGTTAGGCAAATAGTATTTTGTCACGAAATAATCAAAATCCAATCATTAGATAGATTCTCGGCACATTGGAAACAATAAAGCGGTTTCATGTTCAAGTTCTGACATATCTAACGAACGGTAGAGGTAAAGTTATTGCAGGTATATAACAATTTTGTAACAACAGTTTAGGGCCGCTCGATAGAAGCCCGCCTGAATACATAATCGCTAATCGGAAATTAGATGGAGCGAACCTGAAATTTGTCACGAAACATTAATAAATTCATGTTTGCTAATTAGAATCCACCTGAAATTTACCTAACTCAATGTCTCCAATAATTTACATGTCAATAGAATATTACGTAAAATATGTACAATCAATCAAACAGATCAAGAAAGATTTAACAGGTTCTTAGGTATTTAGCTAGCGAAACTGCTGAGGTAACGAGACTTACATTATATGTCTCAGACAATAATCCCTTCTTCACTTCACTTCGACCTTCATAATGCGAACAGCGGAAGCTTAGGAGTCTACCGGCGTCAGTGTTTCCGTCTAAGTACTAACTACCACCTAGACTATAACACATAACATCAAGTTGGATCATTTTTACTCAACCCACCGACGAAACAGGTAAAAGGTTTCCCGGATAGTTAAATACACCTGCTCATAAAAACGTGGTCTTAGATAGGATAATTTACACTGCACTACATTGTGCCGGATCATGATAACGTGACGCTAGTTAGAATTATATACACTACATTTCGGTTTTTTTTTTATTCGAAAAAGTAACGAGACGAGCAGGACGTCTACCTAATGGTAAGTGATACGCCAGTCAAAATCAACGCAACGCTAATTGGGATGTTATACACAGCATCACATTACGCTCGTTGTCTTAAGACATAAGATGTTAAGTCTCGTTGCCCCAGTAATTTCATTAGTTACAACGCCCTTCAATAACGCGGTAATACCTGCACAAATTTTTGCTCATTACTATTTGGTGGCGGAAATTGGAGCTGCGGTGGTAGTTACCTAGACCAAACTGTAGTAAAGCACTGATCTATGATATATAAAAGGATGTATAAATGGGGCAAATGTAGTTAATACAAATAAATAGGTTTAAGCGTTACTATGATCAGATAGTGCAATGAAATTTATGTTGAATATAAAATTTAGAGATTGGCGATAGAAGGCTCATCGTCGGCGCCATGAGCGGGCTAATCTGTAGTTAATATGTTAATGGGCGAGGGGCCCGTCGCCGCTTGTTCCACGTAGATATTTAATTGGCCGTGCCATTTAGATTATGTAGATTTTAACAGTAACATGTCTCCGTAAACTTTATCGAGTTTAACTCTTGTCATGCAAATTAACCTTACAATCAAGAATACTACTTGTTATAAATTTGGACATTGATTTCGACCGCTTGATAAAATTACGTTATTTTTATTATTTTAGGGTTTAAACTGTTTTATTAGTAGCAAGTTTCTTCTGTTGGGGACTATCTAGGTCTACCAATAGAGTCCACATATCTACCGCGAAACAATAGTGTGCATGCCATTCTGTGTTCCGATTTGAAGGGAGTTGTAGCTAATTAAATTACTAACGTAGCGAAAGTTAACATCTTATGTCGCAAGATGGCGAGCATAGTGTAAAGCAGTGTATATCATCCTAACTAGCGCCTCGTTATTGGCAGGCGTATCAGTTACCAGCAGGTTTCTATTTATCAATTAAAAAAAATTGTCTCCACTGTATTTGTAGTTTAATTCTCTGTTAAAGAATATATCTTATTCTTCAAGTATCACATGATAATTTTATCCGCTTGTTAATTTACGCTAGTAAAGATGTAAATCGACACATGATTCTTGATTATGGTCAAAAACATTAAAGCTCTGCTCGAAACATTCTAGCTATAATACTGGGTGTTTGGAGACCACTTCCGAAAACGAAGACAGACGATAGTACTAAAGACACCTTTGATGATGGGATGGAAAAAAATCGATCCTAATTAAAAAAAAATCATACCTTTAAAACGTTTTATTAGCATTATTTACGCTCCATGAAAGCTAAATGAAAGAACAGTTTCATAAAAAATACATTACTTTACTAAAAAAAAACCAGCAATGAAACACAAAATCAAAAACAGCTGATGCACGGATCAACGAACGCCCAGGCGCCAATCTAAATGCTCCGTGGCCCTATGAAATAACGTTCAAATTGAAACCAAATACATCTCGAATTCCCGCCGCGTCCGTTTGCTTTTGTGTTTCACTGCTGTTTTTTTTTGCCAGACTAGTTATATACACTTATATATAATATCACTCAAATATTACTGTGGGTATTATGATAAAAAATTAAATAAATCAATGTGTTACCAACAGTTCAATGGTGCAGTTGTGATCTATCGGTCACAGAATACGGACGGGCTTGTACTGTTATCTACGCTTACTAAATTAAACCAGTAAGCGTTTATGAATTAATTACGTATAATTATTTCTAAATTAAACAATATAAAACCGCTATCGTCTATTACCGGCTCTAGTAATAACTGTTACGGAAACAAAGTCTCTTCACAACTCACTCATATCTCCGGGAACGAAAACGTGATGCGCATACAACGCTCCTCAATTAGCTTCTCTGTGCCGTATTTGCATGATTTAATGCGATAATCGTGCTAACGTCACTCCAACGAATTGTTTGGCGATAGCGTGTTACCTGTTATTATATTGTACAGTCGCACATCAGGTTCGAGCAGTAATTGAAGCCCTAATGGATTGTTTATTTACCTTTGGCGCGCAGAACAACAGCTTCAATCTACGCGGAAATTACGACCACAATTGGAATGGTTTGTACAAAGGATAAATAACAATTGCACAATATACACTATCAATATGAAGTGTAACGGGCCCCACACTAACTTACGGGATCCAAGAGAACCTCACCTGGTCGTGGTGCACTCTGAAAATCTAAAACTAAATCCCCTAGAAACGACGGCCCCTAGTGCCTGGCTGTACCGTAAACTATGCTGTCTGCCGAGTGAAGGTGGAGATAAGCCACTGGATGCGGACAGCATAGGACCAATCGATATGGAATTCTTTGGGGAAGGCCTACGTCCAGCAATCGAAATCTATCGGCTGATGGTGAATATACACTATCATTGCAATTAAACAAATAGTTATAGCATAAGACGTTTTTCACAAATTTACCTAAACAATCATCGATTATATCCCTTATCAGATATAATAAATATTTATTAAAAAAATCAGTAAGACAAAAAAGTTACTGGTGGTACGTCTCTGTTGCCGAAGACCATCTAGGTAGGTACCACAGCAGTTTCTTTTGGAACCAACAATTAGTTGGGTACAACCATTACAGTATTCCGGATTAAAGGGAGTTTCGGCTAATGAAATTAATGGGATGATGAGGCTTAACATCCTATGTCCCAAGGCGATGAGCGCAATGTTATGCAGGGTATATATTGTTAAGGGCAGGCGTCATTTATTATCAAGTAAACAACCCGCTTGTCTCATGGTTTTGTTGAATAAAAAAAATTTAATAATTTAAATACGTACCGGACACTTAATAACTTTCATATTGTAACAAAAAATACTTTTCAACCTAAATTTTCCTAATTAATTATGTAAATGATATTATTATAAAACATTATACAATTAGTGAGAAGTTTTTTCTAATTCTTTACGTTGTCTACGTTTTTATTAATCATCACCATTTCAACCGATGAACGTCCACTGCTGGACATAGGTTTCTTGTAATTGTCCACAAACACGGTCTTGCATTGTTAGATTTTAGTGTCTCCCAGCGATTTTTTTTATATCCTCTGTCAACCCATTGTGGAGTCTGCCAACGCTGCGCTTTCCAGTGTGGGATCGCCATTCTAGTACTTTAAGACCCAACATCCATCAGTTATACGAGATATGTGCCCCAGCCATTGCCACTTCAGCATTTAGGTAATACATAATACTATTAATACAAATATCGTACATAAATAATAGTCGTGAATCGTTTGACAAAAATCGACAAACATGTTTGTATGTAATTTTTGTGAGGATCTATTATAACATCAAAGAGTCAAGAAAAGATTTTGCTTCTTGGAAAATCCTCATTACGGGGCTCTTAACTTAATAAGAAGGCTCCGAGCCCCGCCGGGAGTTCAGTACAAGTCCATACTAGAGATTATCGTAAAAAATATTATTCAGGGTTGTAAATTCAATCGAAAAGTTCTTAACTTAAACATTAACTCTTTCTTAAAAAAAACGTCGCTTATAGTGACCCTTTTCCAATGTTTAAGGAATCGGTTCACCAGAATGTTAATTAATGTTATAAGGCTTAAATATATTGAGACACTTCACAAAATTTTCATTAATTCTCATACCTTTTAACCAGATAACCCTCTTTAGCGTAAACCTGTCCTTGATTCTTAGATACTATGTGATCAAAATCTAGAATTTTATTTAGAAGTCTATGATCACATTAAACTAATGATCTCACTCATTCAACTCATGAATCATCACAAACTTAAATCTTAAATTACCTTACTGTTTTTAGTCGTAACTTTATTTCAATACTTTATTCTTCATACTGGTGTTCGTTGCCTTCATATTCTAAATAATAATATATTGCCAAATAAATATTAGACATATTCATAGGTTAAGTTACATTATAATATACCCTGGTTCATTAGAAATATTATAATTTGACTGAAGATGGAGACAAATTTGAAAAACTCACAACTAACCTTCAGTAATGGAGAGGCACTTTAAATAGAAATAAGGATTTACGTGAATATTCGAATAAACCATAATATAATGACCATAAAGTAACATTTCAAATTAAATGGGTATTTAACAATAAGTTTTAAATATTTTTCAAATAAGTAGTAAATATTAAAAAATATAATAAAGATCTTCAAACTATTGTCAATTTATACTAAAATAGCATTAATTAGTAGTGTATACGTACTAGTTCCATTGTAATAATCAATTCCAATCACAAATTAGCAGATTGATACGGAATCGCAATTATTGTATCAATTTACATATGGTGTTTAGCGGTTATTGATTTAAACTTACATGGATACGTATATATATAGAAATAGACACTGGCTTAATACCTACCTAGGCATCTCCGGCAGAGGCCTACTACCAGTAAAAACCTGGCTACCTGGCTAGCTGCGACTATCCTATTTTAAATCTGCCACCAAAACAGCATTGCAGTATTTATATATTCTAGGCGAGATCACTGTTTACGAATTCATTATTGCTTAACATCACGTGAAATTAAGGATAAAAGTTATAGTCTTTCAAATAGGAATATATATGTGTATGAATATAAAATTAAGCGCAATGAAAAATTAAATGCACGAATTGAAATTCTTGTTTGTTTTAACGTTACGTAAACAAACAACATAGCTTTTAGATTAGATGAATCTAAAGCAAATAATAATCATTCAGGCGACATGTTAGCGTAGATCAAAGCACATCCAATTACCGCTGTCCGAATTGCGCTCGGATCCGTTCCTTCCGATATTTATACGCTTAATTGGAAACCAATAAAAGTTTATTTGACCAGTAACTATCTTCTAATCCATACATGCAAAGCAAATAACATTTGTATTATTCGATATAAAATAATACACATGCATGTGTTCGTGTGTAATGTAGATGAACATAAATAATAAAAAAACGTATACAATTTAAAAATCACAAGTTAAAAAATGATGCATCTCTACACCATAAATGTAATTGTGGGGTAGGTAATATTTTCATAAAACTACCCAACAAAATAATGATGCACGAATAGTTTGTACGACATTATTTCTGTAGTTGATTTTCGTTTGTTATCTAAATTTGGTCGGGTAATAAGTAACAGAGTAATATTAGAAACGGAAATGATTGTAACATAAAGATGTGCAGCGCCGAAATAAACCCACACGGTTTACCGGCGTAGAACAATGTAAATAAAATACGTAAACCTTTATAGATAATAAATAAAAAATAATAACAATAATAAGATAAAAACAACATCCAATATCACTTAATGTAACTAACTAAAAGTTTGAGATAATAAATAGTAAATGTAAAGTGCAAGATGATGTCACAATAACAAAGGAATTTAGTTTATTTACTCTTTACTACTTATTGCATCAGTATAGGATATAATATTTCTATAGGCTTCAGATTTTAGTAACTAATCCTATCAAATCGTAAGACAAAATATAGTGCTGTTTGATGATAGAATAGGCACTGTGGTAAAACCCACCACGGTGTGATGAAGCTCTGACGACGAGAGCAAACGAATGACTAACCATTGGTTAAGCTAAACTAAACAAAAAGCGTAAAGAAACAATACAGAGAGAAAAGTTAAGTAACTATTGAGCAAAAAATATTGGCAGCCGATTCTTTCTGCAACAGACAAACAATGAATACCTAATAGAAACAAACGACATAGATAAAACGACAGTATAAAATACCACATGCTATTACCATAAACAAACAGAAAATACCCATAAAAAGAGTAAGGAGAAAAGCAAGCTAAGTAAATACTATATTAGTTGACGAAAGCAATCTAGTTATTGCTGTTGGTAAAAGATTCCTTCTCCTAAGATTTAACGAAGCTTACGAATTGAATTGGTAAATGGGAGGACAACGACAGATATTGGAACTTATCGTCTGTCGTCTAAATACAAAAGTCTACCTCCAGAACCGCTAACCTTCAGTCAGATGAAGTCGTTAATCCTAGTCCATATGCTTAGTACAATGTGATTACCTAAATAGTTGCTTTCCAGTACATAACTAAAAAATAATAAAAAGAAATATGTTAAAGTAAGCTTTAACTTTTTAACTATATTTTAACTATTATATTATTTTTGGTAACAGTGTAATTTTTGACCTATGTTCATCTGGACTAGTGGACGTTTATTCGCTGATGATGATGATAATAGTTTCGGAGATTGTTTTGATTTAGAAAAGAGTTACTATGAGTAGATTATTACACAAAAGGGAAAGATTTTGTAACGATGTGATTTACTCTATTTAAAAATGGTTAAGTATAACAAGATGTAATAAAAAGCAGAAGTTATAATCTAATATACCTATTAATTATTTTTTTCTTTAGATCCTTTATGGGATACTTAAAATTAGGTTACAATAGGCGGATGTAATTCCTAATAGCAGTATACCAGTCAACCTGGGAGTAGAGAGGTGCTTCAGCACTCCAGAAGAATAAAAGTTTTTCAATTTTTTTTTTAAATTACAGCCAAAAAACATCGGAAAGTTATTTTTGCGCCACCTTGTATATATATATTTATTTTTCTTGTTATTTTGTTATTATTTTTCTTGTGGATTATTTTTATTTGGTCTTTTAATTTTTTTACATCAAGGCAAAATTTATAGCATTTTCTGATAGGAGGATTACTTTTGCGCCATCCTGTATATAATGAAAGCATATCATTTGCAATGCAGTAATAATTATATGATAAGCAAAATTTTAAAGTTATTTTGTACTGTGGAAGTCTATTGGATGATGATGATGAAATAGTCTTGCAAATTTTAGTTAATAATTTTCAACAAATCTGAGTTTGAGATTACTTCGTCCATTTCGTCCTACTGTCGTAATCCTAAATCATAAATGTGTTTAATATTTACTATCTTTAACCAACATGCCTTGTGCGATTACTTCGTCCTGATTATAAACAGAAATAATTAATTACATCTATATACATAAATAATTAATTACGACTTAAAGCTATTTCATACAATAGTATAGCCTTGTCAGACAATGATTCAGTTATAATAATATTTAAGCTACCAATTTGTAAGAAACCACTCTAATAAAAACCCTCTTATAAGTTTTTTCTCGAATATTCCATTAGGACGTATCAAGTCGTCGATTTTATTACAGTGACATTAAATAAGTACAATTATGTGTACGCTTTTTTAACTGATTTTTCACTATGCTATTTGGAAAGATTTCCATTCCGTACTTGTTGTCTATTGAGGTATCAGATACATGCAATGCATCTTATATCAATTGTCCGTAGCTCGGTAATATAAATCCAAGCAATGCGAGATCAATTTGCTGACCCCTGCCGAGCGGATGAGATGTTTTAGATCACTTGCGATAACTCTAATAGAAGTAGGCCAGATCAATGAACTGTCTTCCCCTCCAAGTATAAAGTCGACAACGTACAAGATATTTGATACATTATGTATTATTCTACCAAATAAATCTATTTTCTGCTAACATGAGGGAATATTTATGTAGATTCAGCATCGTAAATTAATTGTATGTGTACTTAATAAGATGATCGTAAGACGAGTTTCTAGAAATGTTAAAAAATATTTATATCGCCACAATCATATCAAAGGAAGTTTTTTTAACGAAATTTCACTCTACAAATATGAAAGATATAATAGCTTAACAAAACAACGACATAACGAAAGAGATTTTCACTTAATAGTAATTGATACTTTTGCCCATACATGTGACGCTCCTCCTCGTCAAATCGTACTCCTCATGTGTGAGTGTCGTGACTACCTCCACCTATCACTCTTGTCCTTCATTATTCTTGTCTTAACGTGACGCTAGGTAAGATGATATACTTAGCACCACATTGTACTTATTGCTTTAAGACATAATGTTAAGTTTTGTGACGCTAGTAATTTCTCTGGCTTCAATACTCTTCAAAACCGGATAATCGATTTTCGCATATTATAGTTTCACGACAGTAATAGGAGTTGCCGTGATTACCTAGACAGTCTCCTGAAAAAACCTGCCACCAGTACATTGTTCAGTACAGTAGAAGTATAAATAAGTATCGTCCCTTTCTATAACCTATTATATTGTTCTTTAATAATACACGGAATTATTTACGAATGTCAATGGAAGGTATGCCGAATAGCTTAAGATTGAGAGCGTATTCTCAGTATAGACAGATCGGTACTGTTTACACATAGACGTGAGATGGAGACGTTCGTCAGCTCAGCACAATCTCCGAGATTGCTAAACCTAAGCGAAAGTATCAGTTCGCAAGACGTTATTTACCCGAGCTCATTTCAATCGATCCAATCGCGACTCTCGCGTCCTAGAGATGTGATAGATTTAGATAATATCGATACGAAACGACGAATGCTGCATACAGCAACAACTTAATATACAGAAGACACGTACAACTCATTTAAAAAGAAAAGGCCACAAGTGCAGCATCCAAAGAGCTGTGTAAGTCGATCAAAGGACTAACGGCATTAAGCATCATCAGAGAATAAGTAATTACTAATGTACGACGAAATATTTAATATTGTTTTTATGAATAATTTGAAATATATAAGTAAATGCAAGAAATTACTTATATCAATAATTCAGACCTTTTTTCTTTATTCTTTTGTCCTAATGATCTTTTGTCCTATTTATCATAACTTTACTGCGCCTTGTAGCTTTATCAAAAATAGGGCTGTAATATATATTTTTTTTATTTCTTAAGTCTTCATAAATCCTCGCTATTGTTTATGCGTAGTTTTTGATAACAAACATACGAACTGAAGTAGTTATAAAACTTTGGCGGACGAGATGCAAAAATATACATAAAAATCCCATAGTTGCGAAGTCAAATGATAAATTTACATAAAAAGAATGCTGCGCTTAAGTAATAACTAAACCTCTTAACAAGTACAAGCTAAGCTACTTTAAGCCGTAAAGGACGCTGCGCTCGGAACTACATTTTGTAGCCGCAAAAACTCTTTACAATTTTCCTTTTAAATTACACAGAGCTAGTGCCGATTGCTACGTAAGTTATTTCGCGCAATGCTATGCACGCGCACACCGTTTCTCGTTTACTGTTGCTAGCAATTTTAAATGAGATGAATTCATCCCGGATCTGCAATCCAACATTCGCTCACCGCACCAGAGACGCGATGAGATTTTGCCTAGCTTACAAAGATTAGAGACACGATTTAGTTTTTAAACCATTTAATGCATTAACAAATATCCTTCAGCTAACGGAAGACGGCTTACTATGTTCTCACTATCGCTTTACAATTAACGTTTCATGAAGCCCATGTCGCTGTTATAGCTCGCTGGCCTAATGGCTAGAGCGTGCGACCTTCATTCCGAAGGTCGCGGGTTCGAATCTCGGCATGTAGCGATAACTTTAATATTTAAGTCATGTACATTTGTAAACTTAAGTTACAACAGCGTAATACAAACGGTGAAGGGAAACATTGTAAGGAAACTTGCACATGAATTAGAATTTATTCTGTGTGTGTGAAGTCAGCCAATGCGCATTTGGTCCGCGTGGTGACTATGGCCCATCGCCCTCATATTGCGGGTAGACCTGTGCCCCAAGAATGCGGTCGTAAATTGGCTGTTGAAATTGAAATGAGGCCTATGTTCAGCAGTGGACCTCTGTCGGCTGATAATAATGATGACGATATAAAAAGACGACTAGGGATAAAAACTACAGCAAAAACCTACAATTGTCCTTATGATTTTGCTATCATTCGCCGACCATGACCCATGATATGTATAACAATCTTTTCCTTCCTGGGGACGCCTATTACGTAGATACTAATAAGATAAAGTGATGAGAGCGAGGATTTTTTCTGGTGTAGATAAATTTAGACGCTATAACATTCTCAAAATATATTGTAATGGTTTTTTATTTTACTGAGCACTCACACTAGTGAGACAATCACGTGACGGTAATGGTACGCTCGCCTTAGTTTAGATTGCATATACACCACATTGTGCTCGTCGCCTTGAGGCAGCATGTTAAGTCCCCAATAATTTTACTAGCTACAACTCCCTTCAAACTGGAACGCAATAATGTTTTCACACTACTATTTAGTAGCAGAAATAGGAGCTGCGGTGGTACGTACTTAAACAGTCTCCGGTTACAGAATTACAATTATTACAACCACAACCTAATATTTTTGGCAACCTTACAAATTCTGCCGCTCCGACATAATAATATTTAAACGCACGTTATTATTTCTTCTTTAACTAAAACCCTAAAATAAACATTAACAGAACTAAATTGTACATATGAATTAATTTTCTTTACAAATACTATTTCAATTGAAATGTGTAAAGCGCAATTCGTTACTTCGACAATGTAACGGCGGCTGCAATCCCGCCGCTGCGTCTGACGCTCGACTTGAAGTCTAGACGAATGGAACGGAATGATCCACTATGAACCCGCGTCCTCCGGTCCCCCACCCTTTCTGCGAATAAATTGAACCAACGTGAGCCACGTAACGAGTACGGCCCGGCCACGATGCAAATCGTACAAGAGCGAGTCGCGGCGACACTGCGGGCTACCGAGGAACCGTCTGAGTCGGCGTCTTTTACAACCAATGTACCGGCAAAATTTTAAATGAAGAGTTCTCCCCGAACATCCATATACTTAGCATGTAGCAAGAATGTTTCAATTCTATTTAGATAACGAAAGCAGCAAAAAAGAGAATTTACCTTTCTCTATCAGATTGTTAAGAGCAACATGCTTTAAGAATGTTATTTTGTAACTAAACTTTGTATAAGAGTAGTATATAATTATTGAAGATCTCGGTACTGTTGTAACAATAAATAGTTTATTTAGTGTTCAATGCACAGTTACACTTTTACAAAAACTATGAATGTTTACATATTATCAAGTATAATTATATTGAGGCTATATACTTACACTCTCGTGTTTGGAAAATATCAATGCTGTTGTGACGGTAGAGCTATTAACTAGGCGAATTTGATGGAAACCCTATATCCAAATGTTACGACATTTTTTGGTCTCTCTACGCTTCCTTGAATTAAAAGAACTAGCCCCAGAATCTATACAAGGACTTCTGTATTACAAAGCTGAAGATCAACCAATACGTCAGGAAAGCTATAGCTGACGTCAATAGACTACGGAGCAGATTTTTGTGGAATACAGCTGTTGTCATTGACTTGATGAATTATGCTGGAAACTAAATCGCTTATCGATTTTCATTCGCTTCATCGAAATTTTGTCGATGAAACCAATTGTCGATGTCGCCAAAGATATAAATAAATACCTGTAGCTAAAGGGTTAATAAATCTACTATAGGTCAAAGCCTCTTTCATAGTAGGTCTTTTAAAACTCATACAATATCGAATGTTTCCGTTCGAATCGCTATATAGACGAGTACGGTAATAAGTTTGAATGTAAGACAAACTTTAGTATATAATGTTTGCTATAGATAAAGCATTCGCAAATACACGGCGGCACACGTCGGGTAAACGTCGGTGCTCTGCGTATAATTACACTGCGGTTACACACCGAGTATTACCGCTAGCAGTCACTTCCACAAGAAGATGCATAATTAAAGTCGATTTACATTCGTATACTTAACAAACAGTAGGTAACTGTAGCTCAAAGTTATGTATTCTGTTGACAAACACGACCCGAGTTGAACTTCCGAACGAGGAAGTTGAACACTTGGATGTTACATTTTGTTTTAATCAATATAAAACAAATCTGTCATGGTCGCATTATGCGCAATGGTTTTCTTCTGCTCGTAATAACGTGGCTTTAGCATTATAAATGATAAACACAACACCGTATGGCGCTTGTCACTTTGAATAATAAATCTTGATACTCCAGTAATTTAACTAGTGACAACGCCCTTCAAACTGGAACACGGTGAAGATAGCGAATTACTGTTTGGATGCATGAATAGCTGTCACAGTTTGTAACTTACGTACAATAACTACAATATTAAACAATAAGTTCGTAAATATTTTTTTTTATTCAACGAAGCGACAAGACTTTCACCTGATGCTAAGTGATGAGCCTGCTCATAGAAATGTAATGCTTTATGGAATAGTATACACTACATAACTTCGTGATCTTCGTTTTAAGATATAAGATGTTAAATTTCGTTACCCCAATAATTTCACTAACTTCAGCACCCTTCAAAACGGAACGCAGCAATGTTTGCACAATATAATTTAGCTGTGGAAATAGGAACTGTGGTGACAGCTGCTTACATACCTGGTAGTTTTTTTTAAAAAAAAGTGCTTTGAAAGAAGCTCTTTGCACTGCACGCCTAAGCACGACCCGGGGAGTGCCGTAACCCTCCTCAGACTCTTTCTTTGCGCACGAGACAACCTCGTACTTGTTGTTCAGCCCGGGTTCGCGTAGTGAATTCGAAAACCCTTGAGTCTCCTTCTACAACGGGCAGGGCTTACTTTAGTGGTATTTTTAATAGCCCGAGACTACTGGGCAGCGGCGACAGAAACCTTCCAACCAATATAAAATACAAATATTAGCACATTTGTATTATCGGAAATATAAATTCAAAACCGATACTAAATTCTTCTCTATTGGGATTGCGTTTGATATAAATCTCGACAGAGACAAAACAAAATGTATTACAATAGTTCTCTATAGATAGAATATATTTTAAAAAAAATTGTTAACTGCAATTTTACAGCTTCCGTCGGAAATTACGTCACCTTAGTGCGGTGAAAGGCAGTCCGAAATGCAATTCCGGTGGAGCCTTATCACGTGAAGCGACATCGAGCAGATAGCTCGGCGGTCGGCGGAGGAAATAAGTATCAAGTGTCGAATAAACGTCCGGAACTGAGCTCCGCGACGGCGACCTTCTATTTCTTATTGCGCTTCACCTACGGGAACATCTGCCTTGTCATCTTTAAAGCCGTACGCTGAAGATTTTCACAAAATCCATTCAGCTTTTCAATGCTTAAAAATGGATTTATTTATCCAGTGTTGCATCGCATCTGAGACAGAAAAATGCTAACAAATTTAAAATTAACTACGTTAACATTTACTAGATTATAATTACCAGCATTTTACTTAACATAAATGGATTATTCAGACAAGTAAGACTCCTGTCCTTCTCGTCTTCTCCATGGAAGACATGGAAGCTGCTGTTTAAGCATTGTCTAACAAAAACCATTATGTCTAAGTTAATTATGAGAAGAAAAATACTATATTTTGACTAAACCTTATATTTTAAAAACAGCTTTCGAATTTATATAATATCCACCAACTCGCAATTGACCAGCGAACAGGATAATTTGACTCTCTCCTAATCACACTAGCGGAACCATAAGCGGATATTTTAATATATACAATAGTCGCTGCACTTTGTTAAGTGTATTTAAAAGTAATATGATAATTTAAAATAATAATATATTCATAATTTTTATAACTTACAGTTTATTTAAAGTATTAACGGGTTTCTATACAACACAATTTGAAGGTAGCTCGTTATACAGGCAAGGTGCGTCGTGTTGCTCCCTGATGGCTCAGCACTATGTAAAACAAAACACAGGGCACTCAAAACAGACCGTTGGTAGTTTTCTTGCTCACTAACAGCGACGCTGAATGTTTCTTTTGTGAATCGTTACAGTTTCACGATGTGAAAATTTTATTGCAACGACTTAATAAGTGCCATTTGGCTTTGTAATGGCTGACCGACGCAATACGGTCGCATTGTTTGCTTCTTAAACGTTGTTGCTTTAACAACTTTGTTTGAAAATTAAAACTATTTGAATTGTTTTTATTTTAAACACGAAAAAAAAATGTTAATTTAAGTCTTTCGAAAGTCTGTAGCACAAAGCGATTTGCTTACAGATTCCAGTCGTTGTCTAATACATGTTACCGCAAAACTAAATGTCGCTCTTCTATCTATAAGTTATCTTCACTTCTTAGAACACCAATAGATTCTTCCAAAAGTTACAGACACTTACTGTAAAAGCAGCGAAGCTATGGATATTATGACGAAGAATTCTCTTCGTCATAATATCCATAGCTGTCTCTCAATAGTTATCTTTAAGAAGAGAGTAGAGGCAGGGACGTGCATCGAGATATCGAGTAGAGCAAGCAAAACCACATCCGATATCTCTGTACTTATCTATACCTAAAAATGAACTTACCAATTTAGCAGTAGTCAAAGCATAGTTGTGTATCTTTTGAATAACTTGAGAGCTTATTATTTTGATAGGTTTAGGGAGCCAGGGTACGTAATGCTTATTTGCCTGTATGGAGCGCACGTCCTATCTTCAGATTAATATTTTTTAAAAAATCATCTGTATTTCCTTATCCGTACATTAAGGAATAAATAAAATAGGTCTTTCTACTCTCTGTGTTTAAGTCGAATAATATTTACGTAAGTAATAATCAAGTTACTTATTCATAAAATAAATTAAAGGTATGTTACCTTAATGAAATTATAAAACAAATCTATAGGGACGTTATAAATTATTAAAAATGAAAATATGAATAAACATGTTAGCGGAGTCCTTAGAGATGGAGGATGATGTTTTTTGAATTAATGGAACAAATTAATTTCTCTTCTCGCCATAGTTAATTATACAAATGATACAGTCAGCAGTTATTAATCAGTGAATGTTAATTTAAAATTATGGCCGATAATCACTACGCGGTTAAAGCTGAATTTAATATTAGTAAATTAACAGGGGACACGGTGAAATGGTGAAATTTTGGTGTAATCCGTTGTCGCGTTGGACATTTCCGGTGTACGAGAAAAAAATTATTGTCCCTCATTAAGCTCTGCGGCCGGGATATTAATCGTTTAACCGCATCGGGCATTGCATTATTTCACAGTGCTGACGCTTCAAATTGAAAGAGGTACAAATGCATAACGAAATACTAAAATATATGCTAAAATCGATGGAGTTTAGTTGATGGTAGTCAAGAACTGCTATACTGGTGGTAGGGCTCTGTTGCCGGAGACCGTCTAGATAAAAATCACCGCAGCACCAATTTCCGCCGACAAACGGTACTGTGCGAACTCTACTGTGTTCCGATGTAGCTAATTTAATTACTGAGTGTAACAGAATCTAACATCTTATGTCTCAAGGCGACGAGCGCAATGTGGTGCATTGTATACCATGTTAGCGCCAGGGTATTATGGGTGGACGTATCATCATCAGATGGGCGTCCCGCTCGTCCTGTCGCTTAGTTTAATGATAGAAAAGTAAATCTGGAATCAATTTTATGAATCCAATTGAATATGATAGTCTCGAAGCGAGTTAAGTTGATCGACAAGTTGATGAGGTGAATTTATTCTGGCCGCGCTTAAGTCATTACGGGGGGATTCCTAAAATAAAAAAGTCCGTTTAAAAATGCCCGATACGCATTTCTCCATTAGGGGTGCGATAAAAATGCAAATTTCAGGCGACACGAGCGGACCGCCTGCATTTTGTATTTTGTCTGCAAACACGCTTTTAATTAATACGCTTATTTATTTGAACGTCGCATTGACGAAGCCTGCAGGCTGTATCGCCCATATCGTTTTATGTTATGCTCGTTGGGATTTTCGCAGGGGATTTAGTGGCAAATTATTCTACAATTTTATTGTCGTATTTAAAGCTTAATTAAAATCATACAAATTATTATATTCGCTTTAATTATCTTTATTTTAACCGGTTATTTCGCTGTGCGATTATTCCAACATCGTATTGCGGTGTAATTTCAGTACAATCCATCGTAATTACGTCAACTGCGCAAACAACGAGGAAAGTATAAACATTGCAAGTTGTTTGTTGTACGGATGGAAATATATACATTCAGTAGGTGTTCAAGCGAAAAACACATTAGTAATAAACTGTTTTTATTATATTTATTCATTCATTAATCACTAATTGTATTGTAAACGTTGTTAAATTTATTATTTACTAGCTATATAAATATCACACAAGGACAACAATTTTCTACTCTTAGAGAATAAAATTCAGATTTTGTTCAAGGGCACTGTAACTAGTGAAATTACTAGAGTAACTAGATTTAACGTCCTATGATTCAAGGCGAGGAGCGCAATGTGGTGCAGGGTATATCATCCTAAATAGCGTCAAGTTGTTATTGGCAAGCGTGTTACCATCAGGTAAACGTCCCAATCGTCTCGTCGCTTCATAGCATAAATGTTGTAGATATGAGATTACTATGATTATATCTAAGTCTCACCTGAAATAGATATTGTTTAGGTATACTAATACTAACAGTTCGATGTTCTATTCATACTGTTTATCGCTTTATTTGTATAATAACTTTCAAACCAATAAGTTTGTCTGAGTAAGAAATCTAAACAAGCCAGTCCAGTTTCTAGAGACTAGATTACAATATTGAATTAAGTTACCAAATAGCATTCGAAGCGAATTCCGGTATTAATCAAATTAGAGTTTGGAGACAATCTGAACGTCCGGGAATAATATTGGGCACAGAATATTATTAGTATTGTTGTGAAAATCGTTTAACGAAGTCATGAAGCAAATGTTTAATCCGAAAACCTTAAGCCAGGTAGATAAGAGATGTTTAATTAGTATTATTTATAAGGTTTCCATGGTAGATCCTGTGGTCATTGAGATTAACAGATACCACCATAAAGTTTATAGCTTCCATCGAACTGTGGTGTGCGAAAATTATTGTGAAACATCTTTAGTGAGATGGCGACGAGCATAATATGATGCTGTGTGTATCATCCTATCCATCCAAAATACCCGATTGATTTAATTCATATTACCTTTAAATCTTCTTTTTTATTTATTTATTTCAAACTCTCTCTGATATTATTATTCTGGGCTTTACCTTATCCTATTATTTACAACATTTACTTACAAAATCTTCTTCTTTGTCGTAACCTCATGACTGAGGGACGTGACTATGGTGCGTTGCCCTGGCCACCATTTCTTTCCAGACATTTATGTCTTGCGCCATTTAGATGGATGATTGTAGGGTAGCTTGTAGGGTAACTTACAAAATATTCACTACTAATTTTTATAAATTTTTTCTAATTATTAATTTATTTACAATATCTATACTTATACTATCTAACTATTTAATATACACAGAAATACATAATATTATTGTGTAGATATGGACAAAGTAACATTTATTTGTACTTATTTCTATTGTTCACTATTTTACATATTTTTATATAATATTTTATGAACTTACTTCTAACTAGTTTATTTTTTATCATCTCGGGTAGACTGTATCTATTATTAAGCCTGTCTCCTGCTCAAAGTCATACCTTAAACATCTATGCATAGGACACTCCGTCAGCAAATGAGGAACCGTTTCCTCCACGGTGTCATCACATTTACATGACGGGGTCTCCCGACGCTTGAAACGGTTCAAGTATTTGGAGAATCCGCCGTGGCCAGTGAATATCTGGGTTAACTGTCCAGTTGGCCGAACCTTCCTTATTAACTGATATGCCTCTGCTGCGTTCGAGAAAAATAACTTAGTGATGGACGCGGTGCTGGCCTCGCTATATCGGACGCTGCATCTCGCAACTGAGGCAGTTATATGTGGAAAACGTCATCATCTCTCGCCTCGTAACAGAAGAGAGGGAGTTCTATCAAACGGAACATTTAGTGAGGGATTATGTTTTGTGAATACAAATAAGTCGCTAAATATTAAAATGCGTAGTATTTGTATTCCTTTACACGTTTTAAATTATATAAAGTAAAATGATATAAGTGAATAGATTCTTAATACAAAGAACATTCAATAATCATCTAGCCGTTATGAAAAAACTAAAATTTTCCATTTTTCATATTTTATAACCTAACAGCCTTAAGTCAACACTAAGACAACTGGATGACCTGACCATGACAGACATCATGGAGTACTTACAACTTTTAAATTATTATTTGTTATCTATAAAATCTTCTAGTTGTTTGCTTTGAATGTATTAACAATGCTACGTCCCTATCATTGTTTATACGTATTAGAAACCGAATTAACAAATTTTTAGGTTATGTAATATATTGTTGAATCAATTTTCGTTTACAGATAAACAACAAAGAGTGGTGCAAAAAGGGCAGGAAAGGGGGCCACTGCAGCATGAAATGCGAAGGTATTATCCTCTAATCTTATTAACACACCGCTACAAATTTCATTTCGCATGTGTTACTGAACTGAGATTTGCTTTTAACATTATCAATGCTCCGCAGCGCCTGTGTGTTTAACCTCGCGGCGTAACGCCATTTTAATTTCGTTAATAAACGAAATTTCACTGAGGATACGTTCGGCTTATCTTTATTTGTTAGAACTCACGGGAAAAATTAACGTTACTGTGTCTAATAAACTCTACTTAATACGGATTTAAATTAACATTGCCATATATTCTCTATTTAGTTCTTTTTATATGCTCGCTTACCAGCTGTCACTCTGTCACACTGTCAAATGTCACTTATGATACGCTTTTATTTTTGTTTCGGGGAGAAATCTTCGAAAAGATAGTCCGACTTCTGGGGAGAAGTCAGAGTTATGTCGAGATTTTTACCCATTAAAACCTCTTCGGTGAGCAACTTCGGCTCTTGGAGAGCTAACAGCCTCAGGAGTACTTCAATGACTGGAGACCGCGTCTAGCCATTGTCCTCCTTAGATGATATGTTTGCCTATATTAACTTGGCGCTAGTTAGGATGATATACAAAGCAATATGTTATGCTTGGAGACATAACATAGTAATAAGAGCTTACATATAAATAAACTTACAAAAATTTCGTACTATTTGAAAAAAACTGATGGTAGGTCTCTGTTGCCGGAAACTATCTAGGTAATTCCCACCGAATCTCCTAGTTCTACCGCCAAACAGTACTGTACAAACATTACTGTATTTCGATTTAAAGAACGCTGTAGCTAGTGAAATTATTGGGGTAACAAGACACAATATCTTAAGTCTCAAGGTGACGAGCACAATGTGGTGCAATGTATAACATCCTAACTAGCGCCACATTATTATGGACGTGCATATCATTTACCATTAAAAGAAAATCCCGTTTGTATTGTCCCTTCGTGGTATAAAAAAAATTATATTGTAAAATAGTGACATTACTTGATAAAGCAAATTTTTGGAGTTTTAAATGTTCCGGATATTTCCACTGCAATTATTTATAATATCTACATCTTTTAAAGGCATAGTATATATAGAATTTAATTTATTTCAATGAAAATGCACCTTAAATTAAGCAAAGTTATCTTTGAAAACATCTCTCTTTAGACATATTTTCGCTCACGTACGAGAAATCTTATAGCAGCGTAAGTTATACAATGTGATCCACAGCATCCCTTTGAACGTGTTTACGTACACACAAGTATTAAACCGGAAGCTTACCGATATGTTTATCTGTACATATTTTCCAACGACTACAATTTAAAAATATACCTATAGATTCAATAAATAATAAACATGGAAATATAATAAAATGCTTTATCAAGATAATAGTTCACGACATGCCTTTTTACTTAAAAAATTTTTCCTATTCGATAAATCGACAAGACGCGTAAGTACCTTCACCTAATAGTAAGTGATACACCTGTCCATAACTACGTCGCGCTTGATAGGAATATACATGGCACCAAATTGCGCTCGTCGCCTTGAGACACAAAAGTCTCGCTACCCAAGTGTTTTACTAACCACAGCGCCTTTAAAACCGGAATACAGTACCTTCTGCACACTACTGTTTGGCGGCAGAAATAGGAGCTGCTGTGGTACCTTTTCAGACGGTCACCGCAAGCAGACCTACCACTAGCCTACCAAACATTTTTTGTTCGGAGACTTTATGCTTACGCCATCCCTCCCATGATCTTTATTATTACATACTAATTAATAATTAATTAAAATAAAGAAAAACTTATCTATGATTACGCTAGTGAAGACAATGGTGCTTATAAAACTTAGACTAAAAGTATATTTCTATCTACTATGGACTAGTTGACATCATGTCAATTTCACATGGTGTTAATTGAGAATTAGACCCTAGGTTCTGTCGACAACCTGAACTAAGCAATGCTGTAATGTCAGTAGCTTTATATTATGAGTGTCGTTATAAATTTAGTACTAAATTAAACTTTACTATAGATGGATCCGAATGGTCTTTACTGGTAGTATGTATCTGTTGCGGATGACCATCTAGGTAGGGACAACCGCAGCACCTATTTCTGTCCCCAAATATAACTGTGCAAACATTACCGTGTTCCGGTTTAAAATGCGCTGTAGCTAGTGTATTTACTTACTGGAGTAACGAGACTCAACATTTTATATCTCAGGCGACGACGAAATGTGGTGCATTATATATTAACCTGACCAGCGCCATGTTAAGGCCACGGCAAAGGATCACTTATTCCTCATCCACGTCTCACTCGTCTCGTTGCTTAATTGGATAAAAAAGGGCATCGAACCGAAGACTTCCACCTTATGGAGGTAGTTGACGACTGCACCGTGGATGCAGTTAATTCATTCATCTCACATCGTAACCGATAATTACAACTGACACCTGTCACAGTAATGACAAGTGTGATTTTTAGTTAAATTTTCAGCTTGAAAATCAAAATGCCGGCAATACAACATTTCCCAGTAATTTGTTAAACCTGATGTTGCATACAAATTTGTTTTAGTGTAGGCCTCCTCTAAAAATTCCCACATCGATCTGTTATCAGAGAGTCCGTATTGGGAGTTTTAAAAAAAGGATTTAAGAATTTCTTAACACTTTATTCAATTACTTTCGGATATAACACAATTATACTTAGATATAGCACGATTATGTAAGAGCGAGTTCTCTGGATGATGGTTGGGACCGGACTGACTTGCCCCCGCGAACACAATGCCAGGCCCTGGTTTAGCAGGGCTTGGTTAGCATTTTCGTCAGCATAATCCCCTTTTAGTTATATATATAACAGATCGCATAGGGATTGATATGGTGAGATTTGGGCCATTTCCCATGCTGACCCAATGCGGATTGAGAGTGAGAGCCTCGTTTGTTTATTTAGAACGGTGCACCAGGAGCAGGTGAGGTTGGCTTAGATCCTGTGAGTTATTGGGCGGGAACCGTTACACCCTTGCTGTGTATACCTTTTTTTTGGTTTCGTGGGAGAAATCTTCGAAAAGATACTCTGTCTTCCGAATGGAAGTCACAGTTATATGGAGATTTTTACTCACTATAACACCTCGGTGATCATCTTCGACGTTTGGAAAGGTCACGGGATCTCCCTTTAGAACGCAACCTCGGAGGGCTGTATATACCCATCCTAACTAGCGCCATGACATGAACAGGCGTATAACTACCATCAGATGAACATCCCATTTTCTCGTCGGTTTGTCAAAAAAAAATTGGCATATATTCTATACGGCTCAAGGAGATACGGGTTTGATCCTATCTAAAGTTAAGCTTCCTATAAAGTTCTAGATATATAATACTAAAGTAATGTTTTTTTTATATATCTCTGTTGATTGAATTAGTATATACAATATAAATTTTTCGATTTCAGACCTCGTAAACGAAGACCTGGCTGACGACGTGAGGTGCGCGAAGAGGATTTACGACCGCGTCGGCTTTAAGGCCTGGCCCTCCTCCTATGCCTACTGCAAGGAGAAGAGCCTCCCGGACCTGTCGCGATGCTAAATTTTTGCTTTTTAAGATGTATTTTTTACAAATTTTCTAACTCTCCAATATAAATAATGTATACAATTGATTTTTATTTATAAACCAAAAATACATATAAAAAAATTTTAAAAAATAACATTAATATGGAAAACTTTAAAGGTTTTCTTTACTCAGACCATCAAGTTAGAAAAGATCACAGCTTCTATCTCAGTCGCCAAGTAGCAGCATTGTACATACATATTTTTTTAATACACATATGAAACTAACGTGACGTGGAGTCTATCGGCTGATGATGATGATGATGATGACATATGAAACTAACCGTCTACGTGGTGCAGTACTTAACAGCATATCTTGTAACATGAAGGTTTCTATTTTTTTTTTTTTTTTTTTTATAATATAGATAAGGCAAACGAGCAAGACGGGTCACCTGATGGTAAGTGATTCACCGCCGCCCACGTCACTAGCGACGCCAGTGCGTTGCCTATCCTTCAGGTAAGAATATGCTCTTTTCTTGAATAACCCAATGTCGCAGTTGTCGGGGAAGAAGAAGAAGTTGTTCGATTCCGGGGACAAATACGGTAGTTTCCTTGGTAGTGAGATCTTTTCTGATGAGCATAAGTAGCTACAATCATCATTATAGCAAATCTGTTGTCATAGTAATATTGCAGTTTTTTGTCTGTCTACATATGAGATAGCGAGAGTATTCTGGGCGAGTACACTTGCTCACCTATGACGTCATTGTTACTTTAAATTATGTGAAACCAGCAGTTCCCCGCTCACTCCGATGGCCGTAACATCCCCGCAACTCCTTTTGGGGGTAACAATTCATAAAATCCATTTTAACTGACCTATATACTCGGTAAAAAGAATATTCCTACCAAACTTCAAGGCCTCATGGTGCTGGAGATATATATCTCCAGGTAAGATAGATATCAGATATATATCTCTCTACATAGATGAATATCTATATATTTCTATATATACATATAAGATAGATAACAAAACAATTTGTTTACTTAGAAAATTGACGCACAATTAGAGAAAAGAGGTTGAATGTTGTTTTCCCCCTCTTTTTCATGCAATGTAAACCTCCTTAATTTTCTTAATGAAGAACTTAAAAAGGATATTATATCAGTATTAATGTTTAAAGTACAACATTTATCTCGCGGTGGTATTCTTTATTGTAATAATGAGACCACTATCTCAAGGAAACGATCAAAGCTTTGTATTTCACAAAGAAATCCCTCATTACACTGCTTACTGGAATTATAAACGTAATTGCTGTTAATAATTTATTTATTTTATTTCTATTCATTACCCAAAAAAACTGCATTTAAAGCTTTATTTGTTTATCCTGATTATAAAGATCAAACAATTTTATGATACCAAAATTTTTGTTCCGATTCTTCATTTTTATTCAACTAAGCTAAAAAGATAAATCACTCGGTGCCATTGCACACAAACAGCGCAATACTATGTTTCGTCAATACATTACAAGAGAACTACGTCCAGCAGTGGATAACCATCGATTGAGCTGATGATGAAGCAAGGAGGCGAGTTGTAAGTCTACCGCATGATCAATTATACGCATGCCGAAAACAGCATTACGTTTGTTTTCACACAGAATGTTTACACTGCTCTGCATTGTACTCTTTAAGACATAAGATATTAACTTTTGTGACCTTAATAATATAAGAAGCTACAGCACCCTTCAAACCGGAGCAGTAATGTTGGTACACTGCTGTTTCAGAGCAGAAATAGTCGCTATGGTGTTACATTCCGAAAGAAGGAAACCTATCAGTCCATCTATTCAAGAAAATCTTTTATTTCTTTCTGTTAAGGCTAACATTTAGTGACATATTTATATTATACTTATAAGAAACGTTTAGACGTCATAGGTACTATAAATACATATCTCATGGTGATTCAGACGTTTACACAGCATCACGTAGCGCTCATCGGTTCGATATATAAAATTTTATTTACTAATTACTTTCCTTATAACTAGAAGAATTGTAATTCAATTTTGAGGCTATAGGGGGATAATTAAGAATGGATGGAGCTCTTATGTAACCCTTCAACCAGATTTCTCCATAAAATAATAATAATGGCCACATAAACAAACTGCGGTACTGGCGCTTCAGTTAATATAACGAGCAATACAGCACAGGCTATGGGGAAACAGCAATTTACTTTATCGCCGTACGCGGCCGCAGTGTATCGGGCCGAAACGTTTTTGGTGCCATTTTGAAGCTGCCTCTAACGCATACGACCCACTATAATTATAACTATATGATTACAACAATGTACTCAAAATTACTACTCTGTAATCTAACAACACATCTAATGGATGATCACCACAATAACTAGGTTTTGATATATCTATGTTAAAGTTCTATTCTCTATAGACGTAAAATTTCCTATGTTATAGAACACATACGTATTTGTTTAGACAAATCTATTATTTTTCTAATAATGAAAATGTTTCACTATTTTAAATTAGATCTATGTATTTATGTTTATGTTAACAGCCTTTAAAGCAACAGAAAAAATTATATCATACATCGAAACGAAATATCAATAGTAACAGGAAGGTACCTAGTTCAATTCCGGAGCCATAAATTTCATAATTTAAGGGTTTAATAGTCTTGCTGTATTCCGGCCATATGAAACCCATTTTATTCCGGGCAAGCAGGCTCCAGCGTCGACGATTTTATTGTCACTCAACACCATGAAAAATTTAAAGACTTGTGGTTGCTTAATATAGATTAAAATATATCTATTACTTAATACCTAATCCGATCTAATCAAATAATTATAATATAGCGCGGTTAGAGCGATATTTCAATCCTAATTTATTATTAAACAATACCTTATTTTCTAACGGCAAAATACAGGAGGGAATAAACAATGGATATGGATTTCAATTAGCATATAGGGATTAGGCAAATGACAAACTAACGCGGATGTGGTTTAGCGATAACACTAATGAAATTTATTACTTTTTTACCATTGTTTATCTATACAGCTGTCTATGAAGGTTAGTGTGTAAGACGGCCGTATGCGATGAACGCTTCAAAAAGACATGATTTCGATACCCACTTAACTTCAGTTTCCAGTAAGATGAAACATCGTGAATAAAGCGATATGTTCCTAGAATAAAAAAGAACGAGAAGAAAAACAGCTTTTATGAATTTGTGACGTCCGTCTGCAATTAGAACATTAAGAGGGCTATAATTATTATATTATTTATTATCTGTACGGCTCGCTTATAACCACCTGTGACTTAAGCATTGCTTTGATCTCCACAGAAGACAGCAGAACTGATTTTACCCACCAAAAAAACTTTTTTCAGTGAAAAAATAATTCTTCTTGCATAAGTTTAAAATACAACACAATTTCTAATTCAAGTGACTGGTTTAAGAGCGGTCTTCGTAAACAAATGTCCCTGGGGCAAAAATAAAACTGGTCTCCGTCCTGCTAAGGCCTTCTTTTAGCAAGGTTTAGAGGTATTCTTAACCCGGCTGTTCAACAATTGCAAGTCAACTATAAAACAGAAGTACGTTTTAACTATATTTGCTATTTGAGAATCTTATAAATAGTAACTGTAATTAAACTAGAATTGAAAAAGCAAACAGAACTTAATGTATTTTTTAACTGACTGACTAAAATTCATGTTTACTAATCCTTCCAAAAAAATAATACTAGTAACAAATTAAAGTTTAATTGAAGTCAACTAAACTTTAATTGGTTACTACTATCCTAAGAATCCTCTAGAAAAAATTTAACAGGGAACTTTATGGTTTGTTTAATACACCAACGTAAATCACATCATCTTATTTTTTTATTATTAAATATATTTTGTACACACAGCTGTTAGAAGACACATGATAAAAAGGATACAAAGTACAAGGATACTACTTATTTCATGTTGAAATTTCTTCCAGTAGGCCCGGAGAACGAGAGAAGAATTAGGAGCACAAAACTAATGCATACAATTTAAGCGCCTATTACAAAAGTTTTAGCTAAATCTGTCATATTAGTATTTGCTATTTAAAAATTACAGGAGCCAATAAAAACTTGCCAAAATAGTAAATACTGGAAAGCTATAGAAGTTTCATTACGTATCAAAGTACACAATTTTTCGTTTATTTTATATTATAATCAATATTAATATATTTAAAAACAATGATAGTTTTTTTCTGTAAAGTACTATACATTACTTTAAATAGATAATTTCTAACATTATTAGCTTTACTTGTTTTACAAAGATTTGTTTAATCATAAAATATTGAATTATATAAAAGTAAATACGTTGTTATAAACAACTGCTCTCTGCAAATATGTTTTAAACTCTTAGTATTATTGACCTTTTTCTTATATCTAATTTTCTCCTACCATATATTCCTTTCATCTGTATTATGATTCATATTGGCAATCACACTGTCTGTAGTCATGTCATTTGCTACAATTTTAATCCCCATTTATTTCGGAAACTTTAAGTTTATTTTTGTCTACCTTACACTAAAAATCACATTTGTGACTTGAGTTTTGATTAAATCTTATGGATTTCGACATCGCCCTAGTCTAACATTTCTTAACTTTTATTAATGCCGTAATTCAGATCGTCAAATTAATAATACACAACTTAACGTACATTTATTGTTTAAAATTATTAAGTAACTATTAAAATCAATTAATGATATAAATGTATGTAGTTAAATTCTGTATTCACATTAAAAAGCTGATTTAATCAATCCGGCTTCACTCCTTGCTTATTCAATCTATAATTTTACAAAGTCACGGATTAACCTAATCTAATTTAACTTGATTTGGACATATCGTACTTAATTCCTTTGAACGACAACTTTCCGTTTAAAACAAAAATATAGATGCAAATAAGAACAAATTAGTAAAAAAACGTTTAATTTATGTTAAGTATTTTTGGTAAAAAATTCAGCAATGATTGGTCACTCAGTGCTTTTTACAGAGTAACCTAATTTTGAATAGTCTTTTTAAAAATTATAAAATATAGATTAATATTGGGGAAATGAATAATTTTTTATCGCAGGTTCCTATTTTGTGTATAAAAGAGCTCTACGAAAATCTTTTAAAAACCTGCGTCTGTATATTCCTTTAAACAATTTCAATTGAAATAAAATGCAATTTCAGGAGCAGTAAACTCAATTCCTCCCTCCAGGTTCATTTCACACCACACTTCCATAAGCAATAAGCTCAGAATTAATATCAGCAAATACTTCTGACGTATCTCGTAAAGCCCTGCGAGGCGGTAAGTCTCGTCTCGTATCATTAGGAGTATCAAAGCCCAGGATATTGCTGCAGCGCGGCACCGCACCAAGCCGAGGTTGAATCTGCGTATCCGGATTTAACTTTACAACTAATATTGTTTACGACATACTCTACTCGCAAATATGTTGTTGTATGTGTACTAATTCACATGATTGTTGTATTGATCAAGATCCCTTGAAAAAAGATTTTGCTAATAACTATTTACTTAACAGTAGTGCGCAAACATTACTGTGTTCCGGTTTGAAGGGCGCCCTAGCTAGTGAAATTACTGGGGTAACGAAACTCATAATCTTATATCCCAGGTGATGAGTGCAATATGGTGCAGTGTATATCATACTAACTTGCCCTACATTGTCACTTACCGTCAATTAAATAATATATATATAAATATTTCTACAGTAATATATATATATATATATATATATATATATATTACTGTATAATTTTTTTTATTTGATCTGTAGCTTGTAAAATATTATTTGATTTTTAATAAAAATATATTAGCGCCTTCATTTCCTAATAATACCATTTTTTCCTGATACTTGTATCGTTTCGTAAATTTTTGGTATATTTATATTATACGAGTATGTAAGCAGATGAACAGACTGCTCTCCGGTACAATTTGCGAACGGTCTCGCTTTACGAACTAATTGGATATTATTAAGTATAATCTCGTCAAGATGATCCAGTTGGAACGTTTTAATAGTTCGTTGATATCATTAATCAATCGATCGGACATATATTTTCCAGTGAAATCGTGTAAATAACATTTAATAGAATATGTTACTTAATGTCTATTAAAATTAAAAAATAATGACTATTCAATAATATATAGATAATAAAAGTCTAACTCAAAGATTACAAATGTACTTATATGTAATTTCGATCCTCGAATAATATGTTCTAAATTGATATTATATATATATATATATATATATTATACATAATTCTGGAGATCTTTGGAGGAGGCTTATGTCTAGCAGTGGACGTCTATTGACTGATGATACATAATTCAAGGAAAAAATCTTCAGTAGATTTTTTATAAGAATTAGAGAGGAGCCTCTTGGTTGTAATAACAAAGCGTTACTTATAAATAAAACGACATCAGACGTAAAATATTGTTATTACAATAATTTCACTAGCTACAGAGTCTGTAAATTCAAATACCGATGATGGTAATGACTATTTTAACACTTCTTCTCTGCGGGTAGAGATCGATGTGTCTGAGGTAACCATACTGCTTTCGGTAAGGGACACCTATCACCATTAATATCCAGAAATAATAATTAAAATTATACAACAAGTAATTTGCAATGAAGCTATTAACCTCAAAAGGTCATCAGTTCCAAACATTATTCGTGTACACATTGTACTATTAATTACTAAAGTACCAAATAGCATCGACAAATACCGCCCTTCTAAATGAAGATAACGTCTAAAAAACTTCCCACAATATTCTCTAGTAATAAAAGGCGTGGTACTTTGTAATCGTTTCTAATTTATTATCAACAAGCAGTTAACCTGTGACATTTAAATATCTTTTATTGTCTTCCAATACATAACTTTGGACTAACATAGTTAATCTATGAATGAACACGAGTATAATTTTTGAATTATTAATGAGGTTCACCAAAATACCAAAAAAAGCACTATCCTAACTCCCACACGTGGCATAAATTACTGAACAAAAATAACATATTTTAATGCTAATAGATACTACTGTAATTTACCTGTATTAAATTAAATTTTATTACATGTACTTGTGCTGAAGGAAACACAACCTTTTCGCTATAGTTTTAAGATGTATATGAATTTTAAGAATTCCAGTTATGTTTGATACGCCATCTTATGCTATTCAGTGCTGTATAAAAACGAAATTAAGGGTCAGAGTAAATTGGTGGTGGCGGTTAAGTAAAAAGCAAACAATGCTGCGGTAATGTCATCCAAGCCCGGATTCCCACGTCTCTTCAGGTCGTTGACATTGGATCGATCAGAGGCAGTTTTTTCGCAATCGATTCCAGCTATGCCCTGCCTCAGATGCCTGGAACACTAACGAGGGAGCTTTCTTTGTTTGAAGACAGATACCTTCGGGAAGGACGTCCAATGTGCTACAAGAAAAGAATCGCACGTCCGAGATAATTCTCTTTGATAATTGAAAGTTTCAACTTCTATAGTTACGAGTAATATACGCAGGACTCGTCGCACATAGTATTATGAGATAACTTATTAGTACTCTTATTCTCTTTATTTGAACTCTAATTTTCTGTTAATAGAACAGATGTTGGTAACAACATTTAAATAATTTTCTTAATTTATTGTTAATTAAGTTGATCTAATATTTATTTAATAGTAAATAAGTTCATTACATAACTGGTGAAGGATTGTTTATATGGACAGAATTTATAGCCAATTAATAAATAACGAACTAAATAACATTATAAATAAACCTTCGCATCTAAGACTAGTTATGTATATTTTTATGTAACTGGAGCGGAAACTGTTTAGATTGGCATCACTTTAGATGGCAGCACTGTTTAACATCAGTGTTTCACTATGCAAACTCGTGTCGCCAGTCAGTCTTGCGTAGACTCTCACGGCGAGGACAACTTGTGGAATGAGTATTGAAGTATATAGGTAATATATTAAAATAATCACATGATGTGGGACCATATCATCCTTTGTTACTATAACCGTTGAACTATCAACGATATATTGTAAATATTCTAAAATTATGTATATCAAAAAAGTATCCATGAGTTTCTTATCTTATTCTTCTCAGAAGCGCCTACTATGTAGAATCAAAAACATTAAAATTCTACCAACCGTCTACAATACTATTCTCATAAGATAAGATCAAACATGTTTGAAACAAACCAGATATTATCAGTTAAAACAACAGAAAAATTCTCTAACCACTGTCAATAGAATGAATTTTATATTATTTACAAGCTATTGTTGTTTGTGTACTTCATTCGGATAGTGTGGGTGTGTGAACTTTATTAGAAACATCCGTAAGTTGTTTCAAATAATTTTATAATCTATCAATTTCTGGGCGTGGGTTTTAGGTGCGGCTGTAAATATATACAGAATGGAATAACTCGTAAAATGAGCCTTGAGCGTCAGTATAAATATTTAACTTAATTCTCTAACAATGATATTATAATTCAAAAACATCCGAATTCAAATATCTACTACATTTAAATCAAGAAGACAACGGTCTACAACTGAAAAAGAACTCCTAACTATGCAACCGAGTTGTTTATAATTTAGGACTCTAGTCGCCTTTAAATAACTATTCAAGGTGTGCAAGCATTACAACTTCCGGCTTCTTTGTCACTATGTTTGTTAACATCATGTGTAATTTAAAATCAAGTGTTAACCCATAAACAAACGGCTTTAAATAAATTAATTATCTAGTTAATACTAATCACGGACTTTTTGTTAAGGCATCGAAAATAATAAAAAATAATTTCGATTTAGTATTTAGTTTTTACTATATAGTATCAGCTCAAGACGGAGGCTTTTTGCATTGTGTAATTCTTAAAACATTACATGTAAAATAAATCATGCTCTCATTATACTTCAGAAACCAAAAAGCACAACCGCACGGCATACACGATTAGACCGCCCGTATACAACTCGCAGCGGAACAATTTCTTATAAAAATTGCCTGCGTACCTTACGTACTTTCGAGTGATATATACTGCGATGGGCGACGCGACGTGTATGCGATATTCGACTTTATGATCCCGCAGTCCGTGACGATCTTTCGACATGCGAAAAAAAAACCACTTTTCTGTATTCCGACAACATTCGGATCCGTATTGCCATCCCTCGCCATACACGGAGGAATTTTGCCCTCATACTAAAAATTCTATACCCTTGTACACTTCCAGAGTTATTAGACAGGTATGCCTTAACACGTGTTTTCTACAACCGATTAAATAATAAAAAAAAATACTACTCAAGGTCCTATTCAATTCGTGTTAGACCTTTAAGGTTGAATTTTAATTTGCTCCTTCGAATTCGTGTGCGTTTTTATTGAGATGTTTTAATACGACTCAATTTTGCATTATTTCGGTTTAGAACAAAGGCAACATTGCTTTGAAATAACTTACGACTTTAATTTTTTTTATTATGCAACTTTACTACAATTTTAACTTTTAAAAGGATAGCAGCGGTGTAATGATATACATACATATACATATATATTTACAAGTAATGAATACTAATTTATTATTAATTAATTATTTAAAGTTCTTAAAACTTTTTTCGCAAGTCTAATGCAATAATACCGGTGCCATACAGTAAATATTACAGTACAGTTCACTATATACCGTTTAAAAACTGTACACAAAATAATAAATATATGTAAATCAGCATAATTTAATTTCTATATATAATTTTAATATTATAACAAACCAGGCCTACCGAATTTGATTCTAACAAAACCTTTATTAAACTAAGAACAAAAGAAAACATTTCTTTATTAAAATCAATATAAACAAAATATAATTCTATGTACAAAAAACAATAGATTGAAGCGATCGTAAAAGCTTTGTTTATCTTGTAAATGAAAATTCCAGTTTCAGCAAATATTTATTGAAGGAATCAAATCAACAAGTATTCAAAGATCTGGAAAACAAAAGCACTAAAATATAGTAAAATAAAAAATTATTCAAACAATTTCTTCTTTGTTTATTGAAATAAGTAATAGCATAAATACTTATTGTTTTATAAAAGAGCTATTTCTATCGGCAAAGACCGTGGAGTTAACAAGAAACTATGATAACAGCAGGGTGGCAGGCCCCTGTAGCGTATGAAGTAGTTAAGCTACTAAAGTTGAGACATTACATTACACATTACATTATGTTAATCACTCTTTTATTGTTAATGAAAATAGGCAGTTTTATGTTACATTAGTATAACAAGTAAGCAATGATAGAAGATCTCAATAGCAAGAGACGTAAATTATTTATAAACGAAAACTGTTTGAAATATTAGATCCTTACATATGAAATTGGCGTTTTGTCGTACTGACCACTTTGATCTGAAATATCTCCTCGTAAGATTAAGCAATCCTAAATTCAAATTTATATATTCATTTAGCTGCTACATTTGAGTTTTGAAAACGGTCATTCATTTTGATTAATTTTTGGATAACCTTTAAATTGTTACTTCTCTCTCTCATCTATATAACCAGCAAAAGAGAAAAGAGATCCTATTATTGATAAAATTAAATGATAAACCAAATATAATGATAGAACAAATTAAGACACAGTGAGCTTATGTTACATTGATCAAAATGCAAACTCTCTGCTAGTGGAAATTATCAGTTGCCTTAAATCTAGATTAGTGGATACTATTGTAGCAACTATTAAAGCCGTTAAAGAGTACTATCCAAACATTAGCCTGTTCCCGTTACGAGAAAGCGTAACTAGTAAAATTACTGATGTAACGAGACGTAACTGTTTGTTTCAAAGTTAACAGCCTAATGTACCGCAGTAGAAACATTCTTACTACCATAACTATCCACTATGTCATGAGCATATCAATCGGTGAACGTAACTTCCTTAAAATATTTACTTAATAAACATTTATTACATAAACTAAAATAAAAAAAATTGTAGTGATTTAATGAAATTTCGTCCATAATTCTACGTACTACCTTTTGGTTCGGAATGTACTTCAATAACTTTTTAAAAATGTTGATTATTCATAATGTGTTTATTATTTATAAAAACAAAAAGGCATGTAATTATAAAGAAAATGTTATTTTCATCTAATCTATTATTGATGTATTTTCGTATTTTAGTCCACTACACATTCATATGAATTTTAACTAAGCTCACTTTTGCTCTCGCAATTCTAATAAAAAGGGACACGAATGTCTGTCAAACAGTTAGCACGATCTTTTATTAATACATATTTTCTTTTATTTGCTTATAAGAAAGGATTTTTTCTTCTCTTTTTACTTATAAGCAATTGTAGTTTATGTTTAGTATATAAGTTTTGTCCTATTATATTATCGGAGTGCACCTGATTTACTGTCATTATTATCGAATTTCCCAACTGCAGACATACTGAAAAAAATACTGTATTGTGGTATAAGTATTTTCATTGTAATTTCTGTATACATAAATAAATAATAATAAAAAGAAACAATTACAAAGTTATACAAAGTTTGGGATGTGTGTGTACAAAAACGTAGGAATCTACTACTGATAAAACTCGTCATTCAACTCGTACGAATGTGGGGCTTGTCATGTGTCACACTAAAATTGGAAAGTAAAGGCACTGTGTTCCACACCCACGGCATGCGTAGGCGCAATGAATAAAACCACAATGGCAGAGGTTCGGGTAGGTTCACTGGGACATCTTAGGAGCATAGACATAAGCGTAGCGAAAAGCTTCATCTTAGCAAATTTCGTTTACCTAGTTAGTTTTATTTTGGGACAACATTTTGTATAGTTCAGTTGGTGAGAGGGTTTTTCAAACTTCTCTGCTTAACTAAAGCCACATATTCTAAATGTACCAAAACGGCGTTAATTCCCGGGTCATATTAATATGAACGAGCTGACACCACTATCCGCTACTTGGTTGTTGTATTACACCATGCGAAAGGTCAAATGTTTAGTGTTATTAAAAAATATTATGGCATTTATAGGTTGTTTAATAATTAAATAAACTTTTGAAGATCATGAAAGATCACATGCTCTCGTAGTCGTGGGACACCTTTGGTCTTCAGAACGATGTATGGTGGCGAATTCAAATATATCCTATATGTATAAAATCGTTAACCCTTTAATATATAAAAATCGTTAACCCTTTAATAGTTCACGCAATGTACCTTACTAGTTTTTATTGATAGTATATTATTATTATAATATATTATAGCTGAACTTAAATTCAACATTATTTAAACCAAAATCGCTTACCGCTTCTGTTTGTAATGTAGTAGTATGATTAAAAAGTTGATGTCTGTATAATCAAACAAGCAAAGGTGTTCTTCTTCTAACTTCTAGTTTAGTTAAACATAATAAACTGCAGTTATGTGTATCATATCTTAATCAGATCTTTTGTCCGATTGTTACAAACTATTGATAATAAAATAATTTAATAATGTTCGTGAATGGCTCGAAGATTTGAACATTCGACAATAATGATAATGTAATTGATTTATAAATAGGAGATATACAGAAATCCATGGACTCATCATGAGATATCAGAAACTATTAGACGTAAATATAAAACAATTTTTAGAGATACAGCTTTGGCCATTTCGAAGTCGGCAAATGGATTTTACAAAATTCATAATGTGTCCGTGTCCGTGTGCGTGTGCGTGTGCGTGTGCGTGTGCGTGAGCGTGTGCGTGTGCGTGTGCGTGTGCGTGTGCGTGTGCGTGTGCGTGTGCGTGTGCGTGTGCGTGTGCGTGTGCGTGTGCGTATGCGTGTGCGTGTGCGTGTGCGTGTGCGTGTGCGTGTGCGTGTGCGTGTGCGTGTGCGTGTGCGTGTGCGTGTGCGTGTGCGTGTGCGTGTGCGTGTGCGTGTGCGTGTGCGTGTGCGTGTGCGTGTGCGTGTGCGTGTGCGTGTGCGTGTGCGTGTGCGTGTGCGTGTGCGTGTGCGTGTGCGTGTGCGTGTGCGTGTGCGTGTGCGTGTGCGTGTGCGTGTGCGTGTGCGTGTGCGTGTGCGTGTGCGTGTGCGTGTGCGTGTGCGTGTGCGTGTGCGTGTGCGTGTGCGTGTGCGTGTGCGTGTGCGTGTGCGTGTGCGTGTGCGTGTGCGTGTGCGTGTGCGTGTGCGTGTGCGTGTGCGTGTGCGTGTGCGTGTGCGTGTGCGTGTGCGTGTGCGTGTGTTAATAATTAAAAAGAGTCTAGGTAAGTTGATTGCCACCGACTAGAACTATTCCTGACAAATTGCATGCGGCCAGCAAAACTGGCAAGGAACAAGTTGTATCAAATAAATGAAATATAAATACTAATTTATAATTGTCATAGAGCATTAAATAATAAAAGTTTAAACTTTAAAATTACACTTAAGACAAGCAAAGGAAACCTTACTATCTAACCTTCACCATTTGAACAAACTTCTGCCTGAATCCTGATGAAAGCTATTACAGATCATTGATAAAGGACTGACGAGGCATTGTCTCATACAAAGTTAAATTGCTCGATTCACCAATATCCCTTTGATTCATTTAAAGAGTTGCCGGCATTTCTCAATGCGTTGGATTGACGCGAATATACCAGTTTATTCTTCATGGTGGACTGCAAATAATCAACTTTTAACTAATACCAATACATAAATGTGATACTTTTCATTTGTTAATTAAAAACCTATTAATTACAAGGCAAATACAAACAGATGATAAATTATAATTAACGGTATACTTTCTGAGCAACGTTTAATTATGTTAATGTTATAGGCAGTATTCCACTTAATTCGGATTTAATCCATGTTTGGTTTTAATAAAAACTTTATAAAAATTTCGCCAACGTTGTATCAATCAATTGCTTAACGTTAAAGGAAAATATAGTAATTTTTTTTACTTTACTAAGCGATAACATGAGTCAAACGTTCACCTGGTGGTAACTCATACGAATGTTGCCTTAGAATGATATATACTACACCACACTGTGCTCGTTGCCTTGATACATAAGATGTTAAGTGTCGTTACCCCAATAGCTTCACTAGCTCCAACTCTATTGTAGCCGAAATGTTGTAACGTTGGCCCACTTCCGTTCAACGGTAGGAATAGAAGCTGCCGTGGTACCTACCCAGGCGGTTCCGGCGTTAGAGCACCACCAGTAACAATTAGTTTTTATATGGTGTATTGATTTATTATATTTTATATGGTGTAACATTTACCATCAGTAAAATTGTCTTATATAGTTACTGTACGTCGTGGACGTCAGTCAACGATTTTATTTTTTTTATTTAACGAAGCGTCGAGACAGGTGGCACGTTCACCCGATGTTTAGTGATACGCGTGTCCATAACAACGTGACGCAAGTTAGGACACAGCACCACATTGCGTTCTTCCCTTAAGACATAAGATGTCGAGTTTCGTCACCTCAGTAATTACATTGGCTACAGCACCCTTCAAACCAGAACACAGCAATATCTGCAAACTACTATTAGGCGACAGATATAGGAGCTGTGGTGGTACCCATATAGAGGTTCTCCGGCAACAGAGATTTATAAACCTGGGCATCACTGAAAATTCAGCGCCGTGGAAATTTTGCATAACACAAGCTGAACCGACTCGGTCACAACGTCCCTCACACAGTTTTAAATTCAGATATCTAATTCGTAACTTATTTTTTATGTTCACCTGATGAATGTTAGATAACAAATAAATGTATATCAGTCTATAAAAATATATATTTAACCTGTTTATAATTTGTTATGAGTTGTTTATTGTCTCCTGTATCACTTTGAAATGCGGAATGCGACTAAGTTATGACATGTGGCGAGTTCCATTGATACCCTTACGGCGGCCATTCACGCTCCGCGAGGCGGCGCACGGAGCGTAGGCAAGCCGCCCGCTGAGCCATTGTTGTTTAGCGCGTGGGTGGATGACTTTATAATCATCTTATAATTACCTCACGGCGGCATGGATATCAACACGATATTTTGAAATCTATTCGCACACAATACTAGACTATAACTACAAATACAACTGGAAAAAATACTTGTTCTCTTTTTCTCAAACAGACCATTACTTGACCTCAACTACACATGATGTTAGGAGACTATGACACCAAAGATGGTAAAGCACACTCGCCCAAAATACTATAGCAATCATATGTAAGAACATAATAAAATTATTATGACGGCTTATATACAATACGATGATGGCTACATAGTCGAGTTCAAAAAAAACCAACATCAAAATTTCATTACGCGTGGGAGTATTGCGGAATCGAACCAGAGACAAACGTGGTACAAAACAGTTGACCGATGAGCTACGGAAACATTAATAATAAATAGTAACTAAACAGTATTGATGTCTCAAGTAATAGACGTTTACCGCTGGATGTAGGTCCAATAAATAATGATAAGTCAAAATCTAAATAAAACTACGAGAGTCTTAGATTTTAAGCATTAAAAATTTAGCATTAAACTTATCACACCCTCCTTTCTAGGTTTAAACGTAAATAACGAAACGATTTCTTTAATAAAGCGATTTGTTCGTATACGAGCGATTAAGATTCGAATCTTCGACGCCCCAATTAGGAAGCGGCACATACCCTTCATTTAGTTTAAAGACCATGACGGCGCATTTCCTACAATGTCATTATCGTCTTACTTAAAGAGTTTGAAATTCTGCCAAGTATCGGGCTTTTAAATTACTTCAAATTTAAAGAAAAAATCTTAGGATATATTTTTAACATTTAATGAAATCCTTAACTTAGACTTATAATAATTAATTTACAATAGAAGGTAACTTTCAAACTAACTGCAACATTATTTCAATATACTTAGACAAGTAAATAGCTTATGAAAACGTTAAAAAGTCGTCACAGTCGTATAAAAAAAATGTATAGTTAAAAAACTTACACAAGCTCAATTACACAAGTCATTAATTATACAAGCTAATGCAAGATCTAATTTGCATTCAAACAGAAATTAGGGCTTTAATAACTATGTATTTTAAGTCGTGTGGGTAGATACAAATTACCATGTTCTCCTGAAGATTGCTTCAAGCAGATCTCTAGTCCATCTATTATAACAACATGTTGTGTTCTATGTGGTTGTGTCCCAACGGAGATCCAGCGACCACTCTAAATTGCTGATGACGACCATGGAAGAGGTATTAGTTCATACATTTGCACATAACCCTCAATGCCAAAATAAAATTATCTGTTCGTAAATAATATATATTTCTAATTTGTATGGACGGACAGTCAGTTACCATCTTTGGTTGTAAACATTCACAGTTGGGTTGTAAACAAACACCGTTCACATACAAAAAGTTCAGATCCTTATTATTAATATGAGCAAAGAAGAAATGGAACAATTTGCCAACTTCGCTAAATCAGGTGCAGCTAATCAACACGCGACAGGTGAGGATTCAATAAAAGAGTAAATAAGTCGTTCGCAGGTTTTTTAACATCGAAGAAGTTATCACTAATTAACACCAGGTGGAATCTGGATCTGTACAAAAAACGATTTATTTTAATGGAAAAAGTTCTGGTGATACTGCAACGACTTCATATAAAGTGCTACTTATTGAAACCGGTTATACAAACCCAAATGTTATCAACGAAACGTCAGCTACAGCCTTGACAATACTTATCTAATCTTTGTTAATTTCGAAATAAAAATATAGAAAGTATTACGTGTAATAGTTTCTATGAAAAACATTAATTACAAGGGAAGTTTCAATTATTTGTAAACAGGTAGGTAGTCTACGATAAATCTTAATACTGAATAAATTACTAGGGTAAACAAGCTTAACAGATCGTCTCAAGCCGACAAGCACAATGCGATGCAGTGTACACTATCCTAACTAGTTGCTAGATACTTGTTTATATCGGTGGCACTTACCAGGATAACGCCCCCGTCGTCTCGTTTTCTAAAATTTTGTTCTAAATATATTTTATTGCTTTCTTGTCTTTGTTATTTACGCAAACACTATTTACACCGAGTCAGGGTTTCGTCAGGAGAATAAATTATTACTATTATGTTATTAATAATTACCTAAATATGTTTTAATATCATATACAATTAGCTGGTACGTAACTGCTGCTACTCTAAAACTTGCAACTGTTGCGTGAACGTAATGGAGTTTGTGTAGTGTAAAGTAAAACGATGTTAGGAGTAAATTTGTTGCTCAAATGTTCTGTTGTAAGTTGAGAAACCTGCGTTGCGTGGATATGGGCCCCCAGGTGGAAAAGGTCAAGATAAATCCTGATACGCGATAGATATTACGGTTCTATGTAATCCGGCCCCAAGTTTCTTATAAGTTTTCATCTGATACTTGTTACATTAAATAAGAAAAATAATAACCATTATTCATACATTATATAATATTATCTTAATTTAAATTGTTGATTTATGTATAATATTGAGAAAAGACGTAAAATATTAAACTGCCATACTCATACGCCTTAAGTTCGTTAAAAACAAGCTTTAAAGTACTTGACATACTTGCGTGAAAAGGAATCGAATCTTGTGTGCTGCACGACAAAGCTTTAAACTGCAATGGTGGAGAGCTATAATAATAAAACCATAGCCGCCTCCATAGATGAAAGCTTCAATCAATTATGCATGAGATAACGTAGGCATAATAATAGAGGAGGGAACTCCATTTTGAAAGCGTGAAAATTGTTTAGAATGATGTTAGATCGAGCAAGTTTTACAAGTGTGGGAGTGGCGATATCTTCGCACCCATAAAGTGCAGCGCGTCGTAAAAACGGATTGCCGCTCCGTCCTCGTGCCATCTCCACATTAAAATGAAGATGCTGCGGTATGAGCCTAAATACCTTTTATATAGCGCTACCTTTCCGCCTCGTAAAAGTATTATAAATTTTTTTATGCCCCCACAATCCCACCGATGATTCAAATGAACGAGAGAAATAATTTAAAGCAGCTATGAAATTCTTTTTATTTGACAAAGCGATGTGTCAAACAGGAAGTTGATTGTCACTTGATCATAAATCCTACTCATACGCTTAATTATATTTTATGCCGTTAGTTAGGATGACATACAAAGCAACGCATTGACTCGTCACCAACGTAATTTAACTAGACAACACAACATCCTTCAAACCGGAACAAAGTAATATCAACATATTATTATTTAGCCGTTAACCGGAGGCCGTCTAGACAAGTACCACCGTAGTTCCTATTTCTGCCACTAAGGAGTAGTATGCAAACATTACTGTGTTCTGGTTTGAAGGGCGGGGTAACTGGTGAAATTACTGTGGTAACGAGACAACATCTTATGTATTCAAGTGACGAATACAATATGGTGCAGTTTATGTGATCCTAGCTAGCGCCACGATGTTATCAAGTGAACGACTCGCTCGTCTTATCGTTTCATTAAATAAAAAAAAAAATTGCAGCGGTACAGCCCTAACCTATACAGATTATATTTTAACAAACTCCCTTAAAATGTCAGAAAACAGATAAACGTACGAATTAATCGATTTTAGAATTATAGGTAAAAACACATCGATTAAATCACTAGTAAAAAAAAAATACAAAATTAAAATCGATACAACCATTCGCGAACAAGCAACAGTAGTCGCCATAATCGCCTCGAAATACTTGATGGTTAACGAGGTCAAAAGTCAAGTTGATAAAGTCATCGAGAAAGCTGCTGCTGATAGATTGATTCTTTAAACTTTGGACAAACTATTTTTGGGACGAGAGTTTATAAAAAAATTATATAGAATTATTATCATAATGTAACAATAGCACAGCGCAAATGCATTATGACAGCTGATCGTAAGTCTCTATTGTCAGCGACCGTCTAGGTAGGTGAGGACTCCACAATGAGTAAAAACTGCAGTGTTCCAGTTTGAAGGGCGCAGTAGCTATTGAAATTACTAAGGTACGAGACTTAACATCTTCAAGACGACAAAAACATTTGGAAGAAGCTCTTCTCGTGGCATTGTAGAATTAAAAACCTCTATTATTTTGTTTTCGAGTAATGTTCATTTATAACCAACAGACGTAAAGTATTTTAAGTGTGATGATGAAATAAGAACCGCAGAATTTATTGCACTTTAGACGTACAACGTTGCATATCTTACAAATGAATGATGATGCTTGGTATCGAAGCCGCCTCCGTGCGTTACAAAACGCCGTACAACTTAGGCAACGCCGGCGCAGTAGATCTACTCATAATTGTTTATACTATTGCCCTAATGTACTTCACTCCTCACAGGTAAGACAAATAAAGAAAAACGTTTATAGGCGGCTCAGCGAGTCGTAGAGTTAAGGTCGATGTTTTTCTACGTGATCACATCAAGAATGAGGAGAACAATAGCTGCTGGTGGCCCAACGGTTTACTAAGCTCACATTATGCAGACCACCTAGTGCAAAAACTGGACTGCAATTGGGGCAAAAAGGTCCTGGAGATTATATAATAAGCAAGCGCAGTATATGATATCTACCTGCCGGGTAGACCAACGATCTGATGAAGATTGCACGAAGTCATTTGTAGTAGGTGGCATCGGCCCGGTCAAGCTGTAAATCTGTTACTCAGACCTATGTTCGTCTGTGAACAACGGTAACATGAAATAAGCATAGTTATGGGGCGTAAACGTGCTCGCACAACGCAAGATCCAAATCAGCCTTACCTGCTCATGGTGCACCCTATTAATCAATAAACGGGGCTCCCACCAAATTTGCTTGCAACAATGTGCCAGCATGGTGGAAAATGGCCAAATTTCCTCCATATGAATCCATGCCCGATCGATGTGGGAATCTCTGGGGGAGGTCTATATCCAGCAGTGAACGTCTATCGGCTGATGATAATGATGATAGGTTCACACGAAGGGTTTTTCAATCCCGCCTGTATAGCTACAGGAATAAAATTGTAAATCTACCGTCATAACAGCATTTCTGTGGTTTAGTTGCCAACGTATCAAAATCCGGATATTCCGGGGAGAAAGTTTAACGTTTAAGGAGTAACGGAGAGAAAAATTCAAAAGTAAACAAACGACGCTGAGTACTTATCAATCCTCTTTAATAACACAAAGAAATAATCTGTGAACCCCAGGAAACGAAGACTATTTTTTATTATAACATCAATTTAAACATAACGTTGTCTTTGTCGTTCATACAAAGTTATAAGTAAACCAGTTAAGTATAATTATCAGAAGCAATCTATCAAAAGAAAGCGGTAATACCTCAGGTAAGTTACTTGATTGATCTAACCTCCTGCCGCCATTAATTAGGGGAAGTCCATGGTTTTTCAACTGGATTGTACGATCTCTTACTAACCCTTATACACACCCTTTCAAAATGTTTATTACATTAACTTTTGCCGTGTTCCAACATGTGAGGGCAGGAGTAGTCTGGATATGAACGCTTTGCCATGCACGGCGTTATTGCCGCTTAACATATGATATTAAGGTTAAGTGTTAATGAATTGTAAAGGAATAATAATAATATAAACTAATGACTTCACTGAACAAACTTATCCAACAAAGAGGCCGAAGTCCCTAATAACGGATACCGTGGCAGCAAACGTCGTAACAAGTTCCTTCCCACGTTAACTAGAATGGTCGCATTTGCATAGGAATCGTGACCTTATCGTTAAATAATTAGACGTAGCCGTGTTTATATTAATATAATATGGCTAATGTACATCGTTTAACCCAAATACCTTGAATGTGGAGTTTGAAAGGCTAATTTATAATAAACTAAGTGTGGGCAAATTAATACTTTCATTGTGAAAAAACAGTAAATTGTTATCTGCTTCAGTATAACTATTTATACTATCAAACCGCGTGGGATAAGATTGAAAAAAGTTTGTACTGAGATTATATGTTCCACTTTTATTGGTTTAAGTTATATGTCACAAAATTCTTCTATTTATTCAATCTTTATGTGCTTACATTTCTCTTTAGTTTGTAAAACATTTTATTAGATGAAATAACTATTAATATCACTGGAAATATCAAATGTTGATTTAAAGTATCGTAAATAATTTTTAAAATGAAAACGCAAAGTTTAAATAATTTGATTTTCGTAATGAAAGCGAATCAAAAGATCGAGTAACTAAACACGTGGGCGACCCGACCCAGTAGAAACACCATCGATCATTCATACCCGCGCCAGGGTCTCGGGTAGAAATCGACAATTTCGTCAGTTCAGATAACATCAACACGATGTTACTTAAATATGGATTTAGAGCCCTCTTAAATGATTAATGGGCTGCCGTATACACATTAGGCGTGTTTTAATTATGTTACACGACAAAATTTCTAATATGTTAATATGAAAATCTAAACATGCAATAAACATAATTTAAATAAACACACAATTTGATCGTTTTAATACTTAATAAATTACAAACACGTTGCCGTAAAATAATAATTAATACTTGTTATATGAGATTCGTTTATTTATATTATATTTCTTTTTATTTGCAATATCTTATCCAGAAGCAGATCGCAAATGGCAGACTTAAGACCATTTCTCTTAGTAAACAAAGGTTGTGATGAAAAACTGAAGATAAGAAGTTAAATCAAATTTGAAGAATAACATAAACTAAAGTATGATCTAACGTTAAATTTACATTGTACTATATGAAAGAATATCTTATATACTTATATTTTATTTTTATTCACTTCTCAACCTTATGCTACTATGTAATTATTGGGAGAGAATGTATTTATCCGCCTTTTTGATTTTTTTTGTATGCAAATAAAGATTTTCAATATTTAAATAACCATGTATATAAATAAACATAACAATGAGCGTATACAATTACGTTTTGTTTGTATTATACATTATGTTTTAAGTATTATTAGTATCATTGGTATCTTTTAATGAATACTATCTAGCCACCACCCCAATTTCTGTCACCAAATGATAACATACATACACCGAGATTAAAACATTTATTATTTCAAGGATCGATCATAATGTAATAGTGTAAAATATAATCATATCCATTCATTTCAGGCTGGACAACTATATGTTATTAAGAAAGCAATATCTCCTAGAAAAGTTATAATGGAAGATTAATAACTCACACAATAAAAAACATTAGTAATAATAATCAAAGAATATTAGACGTTGATGAGATCCTAACTACATGATCGTTCTTTACGTTTTAATTTTAGTGAAATAAAACTTTTATTAAAGTCGAACAGCTGCTTTTCTTCTAAGCTTTTAAATAAAAAGGTTTGTGACTTTCAAAATTAGATGTATTAAGAATACAGTTCATTCATTCCACAAAAGGATTTAAATGAAAGCTACCTAAAGCTTTCATGTACTTCATACACAATAATTTTAAACCTCAATTTAGTATTGCCAAAAATTTCAATTACTTAAGATAAAATGTAGCTCTTACTTTAAGCACAGTACTGGTGATAGGACTCCGTCTAGGTCTGACCACACTAGGGTGCCAACATTACTGTGTTTTAGTTTCAAAGGACGTTATATCTAGTAAAGTAACTGAAGAAATAACACTTATCATCTTGTCTCAAAGCGATGAACACGGTACGCAGTGTTTATTATTCTAACTAACCCTACATTGTTACGCATAAAAGTCTATTTTAGCATCAGGTGAATGTCCTGCTCTCTTTGTCACCTCATTGAATATAACAAAGGACGTTCATTCTGATTGAATAAACCTCACGGGTCTTTTGTCCTTTAAAGTAATCAGGCTAAAGTGAGAAAAAAAAAGCACGAAACCGCAGCCAGGTCGTAGAATAAACAAATACACATAATCCTAATTGAATTCGCTGAGGTTTAAAGCGTCGGGCTCCGCTTAATATTATATTAAAAATCTCACTTACATATAACGACAGCGGTCGGGTCTATTTCTATTCTAATTCTGTTGCAAAACATCCATAAATATATATTGTTCGGAATTAATCATCACTGTACCATTTTATGTACATGGATATCGATTTATTACTAATTATTATTATTTATCTTTAAAAGTTTAAATATTTTACGAAAGTCAATACGCCATTTTTTTTGTAAATATTAGTACAAAACTATATTTTTAAATACTTCTTGTAATGAGTATAATTGTGCGTGGTTTATAGCAGCGACCGTCAGTCGCTGGTCCTAAATAATTATGACATATATACTTACTCATTACGTTTGAGGTTATGTTTTAAGGGTCATTAAAACAATTGTTTATTTTTTTATTTAATATTTATTATGGTGTATTAACTTTAATAATTTTGATACAATCATTTCGTTTTATTTTATTAACTGTGTATATTTTATATCTCTAAATCATATTTACAAAAAAAAGATATTTAAAACTTAAAAATCCTATTAGTGGTCCACGACAAAATGAAGTCAAGGATCGATGAGGTTAAAAAAACCTGGCGACCGCTGGTTTATTCTACATGTTTTCACACTTTTTGTTCCACTTGTTTGTTTGATAACCGATTATTTACTAACGTCCTCAAAAATTATCACTTTATCTTAAAAATTACTTTGGTTACATTTATCATTACTTTGACATACAATGCACTTCAAAGCACAATTTTTTAACCGTACTTTAACACTTCCGGAACGATTACAAAAAGGTATAATAATAATTCAATTTTGGATTTTATACAACTGACAAAACGAGCAAATATTGTTCTGGTAATAAATTTCTTAAAGATTGTGTAACGCTAATTAGGAAATATATATTACGCTACATTCTACCCTCAGCTCTGAGATATAATTTGGGGACCTTCATAACCCCAGTAATTTTTCTATCAATTAATCTAGTAATTTTTGTTATAAGCGAAGCGCAGTAAATATCACGGAAGAAATACTAGGTTACCTATTTAAACATTCTTCTTTAACAAAGCTCTAACACCAGGAAGACATACTGATAGCTACAATAAAAGTCCTTATAATAATCTGGACTATTACATTTCGAGGGTATCATACATGTATGATCATCATCATAATCTTCAACCGATAAACGTTCACAGTTTGACATAGCCCCCTCCCAAAATTTATATAATTAATACATCTCTCTCACAATTACAAATTTTAATCGTATCGTAGTCGTACCGTCGAAATTAAAGCACCGGTTTGAAATAGTCACGTTGGATGTACGCGTAGGCTGGAGTATATAGCTCGTCCGCAGATATTGAACCACTGAAACTAAAGTATGAATATAACACAGAACTTTACTTAATAAATACTACTGCTAAATTTAATTACTAATAAAACTACTAAATTATTATAGTGACATCAACATTCCGGTTAATTGTTGTTCACTACCGAACGTTAGCCTCTACAATAGACTTCCAGCGCGATTGGTCTCATACTATCTTCATTCAACGATTCTCTCTGATCTCCACCAGTCGGTTTACCCAGTATTCAATCCTCTCACATTGCACTTCCAAATAGTCTTTACTGGAGGAACTTCTTACCCATCGACCTTCTGATCAAGTTATTGTAACTTTAAGTTCCTTTTTATCTTTATTACCTCTTCCAATTTACCTTTAAAATATTAGTTCATCTTGTTAATTATACTATATTAAAAGATAAATGTTCTCATGTAGTATTATAGCTGTCTATCTATATCGTAATACAGATAGTAACTTAGACAGGCTTTGAACTAAGATTAATCTAGTTAAACACTTGTTTTTTTATTCTACTAAGCCGTTGCCTAAACGAGCGAGGCATTCACTTAATTTTATGTGATATACCTGCCCATGAAAACGTGGCGCTAGGTAGGATCATATACACTGCACCACTGGTGCTCGTCGCCTTGAGATATAAGATGTTAAGTCTCGTTACCCCAATAATTTTCCTAGATACAACGTTAGACTAGACGGTCTCCAGCAACGAAGACCTACCATCAGTAATAAATATATACAACATGTGTAAGAAAATGTGTAATAAAAATCTATCAAACAGCGCTGAATGTATCAAAACAGTTTTACAGCTTAATAGAAATATTACTATTACCAATAACTTGAATATTTGATGTATAGTTTCTTTAAATTATTATAAACCTGAGTTCGTGACGCAGCGGTAAACTACTTACTTATCTTGTAACATAGAGATGTCTGATTTGTGTCCAGGTCCAAATGTAGACAGATTTGTGTGTGTTGAACCCACGTATTCAGTTACCACATTCATACTATAAATTTGACGCCATATCAGTTTTGTTGTGTTCTGATTATCAACATAAGAGAGAGACAGTTTCTGGACAAGTATAATAGTCTCGGTGTCTCTTAACATCTTATCAGTGAAACATAGCAGTGTAGTTAAAAAAAAAGATAAGCAATGCTTTAAAATATGTTAGATACTAAAAAAGCATATAAAGTAAGTTAAAAAAGGACTTAGAATCAGCGTCTACCCTCTAAATACAAAGAATTGTTTAAGTAAACAACCCCAGGGCACAGACTACTGAACGCGTCTAAAACAAACACAAACTTTGCTATACTATATAAACAAGGGAACTGATTATCTCTTAGACGAGATCATGTTAATATTTAGGTTTCTTAATACAGTTTCTAAACTTTTAATGATCTGGAACAGTTAATTTGTAACCGACAATAAAAGGAGGATTCACATTACGTTTATTTTTTCTCGTTATCACCGGACCTTACAACGCTCTGCAACACCCATGTAAACGAAAGTTCTATTAAATGTTTAAAAATCATGTAAATATAAGAAATTACTTTTAACTACTCTATATAAGTGAAGTATCTCCTCTTTTCTTTCATTTATACGAATATTAAATAAGACTTGTTATAAATTAAACTTTGAAAGACCGTACCAAGTACGAGTTGTTTTTTGTTTGTATGCTTTAGCCTGCTGTAAAGAATCTCGTTTCATGATTCTTGAAACAGAATGGTATTAATTTGGCTGTGTCTGAAGATAAATCTCAAACATCAAGAAAATTGCACGGATCACGTCTCTTGGCTGTGCCAAAGGATTATTGGAAGCCTTTAAAGTTTATCCAGCAAACTGAGCAGTACCTACGTGTATGCACTTGCTGAACTTCTGATTGCTTGTACATTGTTGGCATGAAAATAAATTTTATTTCATACTAACTTAGAACTAGCTATAGAAGCTGCTGCTCCCGAGTGCTAAGTTTTCTTTCAACAACCACCATACACCTACGTTAAATAATTCCTTTTATAAAGGTATTATAATTTTCTATAGTTTTAAAAACATTACTGCGATCTTTCATTGAATTGAACTTGCTGACATTTCTGTAGATAGAGATTATCCAGTTAGGTAAAATCGGAAGTCGTATTTCTACCGCCGAGTAATAGTATACAAACATTACTATTATCCGGTTTAAAGGATGTTTAAGCTAATGAATTATAATTATTAGAATAACAAGCCACACATCTAGTTCTCTTGTTTTATGGCGACAAGAGCCTATTGATCGTTTCGCCTCTACCGCGAATTAAAAAAATATAAAGACTGTAAATACTATGTAAATATGCAACGAAAATTTAATGACAATGTTTTCTGTAGCAACGTCTAGGTATACAGCATTCATTTTCATTTCACCTAAGCTCGTCGGTATAACGTTGTTGGGAAAATTTACTATGCATCGACTGTCGAAGTGTTCACCTTTGAAGTTTTCACCGCTGAACTGAATTAAGAGCGTTATGAAATGCACTCACGAAATTTCATATGTGATCAGGTTACTGTCAAGGAATATTGCTTCATATCAATAGTTATTTAATTGAATAATCAACTCAAACGATTTTATTAAATTAGATTTAATTATTTTCCTAGTCTTCCGATTTCTGATCTTTTTTCAACTTCTGTGTTCTATCTAAAACTACTCTCATATTATTTTGATATAGTTATTTTGCCGTAACGTTTGTTGTATCTATAGCATAGGAGCTACTAAAAGACTACACTCCTCGTATGGGAAATGCATTAGAGTATCCACACCGTCACTCCACTCGGAGTAGTCATAAAAGGCGACTAAGATGGAACAAGTTAAAGAAAAGGGTGGCAAGTTTTCTTGTGCTGTTTACAAATATACAGCGCTCGCCAATTGTGCGAGTACTTTCCTTTAAATGGTAACTTACGAATAGCAATGGACATCAATAGGCTGAAATAATCACGCGACTAATCCAACTTTTGTCTCTATTTTAAAAAAAACTTGCATATAACCTTTAAAGATTATCAATCCATTTCGTGACTCCAGAAATTTATATTTTCGACAAGAATTTTTAAAGTTTTAGTTTATTAAAAGTATAAAGGTTGCGAAAAACACATAATTCCTTTAAAAGTCACACTCACATATTACTAAAATAGTTATTGTATTTCAAATGAAAATGTAGAAATAACAACGTCTATCGTCACGAGGTGTTTTAAAATAAAAGCCACAGAGTCAATTATGTATATGATTTTAATTTCCAAAAACAAACTGAGCAATGGAAATCCATTCACACAAAGATCTCCCCGTACAAACACCCTGAGGGTCCAGACTCCTAAACGCTGACTTAAATAAATATTACACTGAGTCCGTTAACCACCGCAAACAATACATCTGATTATCTTTGGGAATTGTATTAATGTCTACATTGCTAAGAAAATATTTATTAATGCATCTATATAAGAAATTGAATTGTAATATATGAAACTATAATTTCGGAGCAAACATTTCACAATTTATCGATGTTGTATATATTCAACATCATCATCTTCAGCCGATAGATGTCCACTGTTGGACATAGGTCTTCTCTAATGATCCTTCCCGCTTTGCCCGCATCCAGCGGGTTCCCACGATTTTCACCAGATCGTCGGTCCGCCTTGTGGGAGGCATCTCAAGACTACTTCTACCGGTACGCGAGCGCCACTCGAGGACCTTACTGTCCCATCGGCCGTCGGCCCTTCAAGCAATGTGCCTCTGCCCACTGCCTCTTAAGTCTAACAATCGTTCAATACTAATAAAAGGAAATGAAAACTTGTAGATGCTAAAGTATGTTGATACTCTGCTAACGTTTTTTTAAACCAATAGATTAACGCTTACAAAGATCCCGGAGAAAAACGTAAAACGCATTTACCTAGTCCTCATCCATTTTTCTTGAAGACTTCTACGTTTTTAGACGAGAACATTTACACTGGCAAGTCATTCCACTCCTTTGCTACTTTGTACTTATCAAATATGAAAAGTTAAACTTTTCGATCGCAAAATGGTCTCGAGTAGCTAACTGATATTTCATATAAAGTGGCCGCTTCTTGGACCCGAAGGTCCAGAGGAAGCAGCCCGGCAAGTACTAAGGCCGAGTGCAATGGCGCGGTCTGGTGAGTTCGTACAATTTTCTGCGCCAAGCCGCGCTGGATCGCGTTAAGCTGCCTTCGGACCAGCAGCTTCTTAACCGCCGGCGCCCATACAGATAGACTCTATGTAGTATATTGTGGAAGAAACAGAGAATGCGTGTGTTTCTGCGAAGACGGACAGGAAGCCACTTGAACTGCTTTCTGATACGTGGAAATGTGGCCAAACTTCTTGAGTCCAAAAACATAGCGAATACACAAGTTTTGCTAGCGTTACGTAAGGAAGCATATGTAAAGAAATACTGAGAGTGTATATGTACAAGATGTTCTAGAACTTTTGAAAGAAATGGCAGGATGAATATACGTCGAAAATCGGATGGAGAAGATAGATTTAATGTTTTAGGGAGTGCTATAATATGAGCAAGCTTCCATATTGAAGGAAAATAACAGGAAGACAAAGAAAAGTTAAAGATATTTGTGAAGACTGACAAAAGAATTGGTAAAATCAACTTTATCATTTTAGAACATATGTTATCGTTTCCAATTGCACAAGAAGTAATTGAGAGATATGGACTCGTATGTGCGGCGCCGGCACCCGCTGAACTTTTGCATGAACGTTGCTCGTAAATGTAAAGTTTTTAGCGGTGAAATTATAATGGGACTCGTTATATCAGTACATTTTGTAATCTGTGCGATTAGATGCCATTATTGCATAAATTATCTAAGTCATCTAGTATGATTACATATTGCAATGTAACATAAATAAAAACAACACTTTCTGTATGATCATTGTATAACAGTAGTTGAAATTCGTGAGATGTCCATTTATTTGTAGCAATTCATATCTGTTAATGTATCATTGTGTCAATGTGTGCGTGTGCACAGAGTATGTACTGTTAGCCAAGGAATAAAAATAATAAACTAAGTACATGGGATTTATTATGGGAAAACAATTATGATTGAAAACTAAATTATGTAATAACCGGTTTGCTATTGACTTACGAAGTATGTACATATAATGCCGTAAATTAAAAATATAAATTTCTAAGTGTTTAAGTTACGTTCCGTTAAATTATACATTTTTAAATGTTTAAGAGGTGTACCTTAGTAACTTAGCAGTTTAACAGGGATCTAACAAACAGATCGTTATTCGTCCTATGAATCACACACTATTGCACATACGTTACAAGTACTCGTGAATTGTAATAATAGTTCTTATGGAAAACGCTATAACTTATTTACTGACAACGGGAATATATGATTTCTCTTACTGGGGAATAATACAATGGATACTTTTTAGCTGTGAAGTCAACAAAAGACTAAAAGCATGTCTGTCCTACCTTTTTTAAATGGAACGAGAACGCTTTCTTACAGCACAGTATCACGTAATTATACCATCATCGTAATCATTTAATATATCAATACAAGTAAAAAGCTAGTATTATTATTCTCGTAAGTAATGTTTTGTTTTACGCAATGATTTAACACTTGGGTTAGACATCATACATACTATAAAACAATGAAGTCGAAATTGGTAAAATCGCCCAGAATATTGTAGCTCCCAAATGTTAACAGTGGAGGAAAAAGAAATGTTATACATTGTTAATGGTTGTAGCTAGCCGGGGAGATTTTGATGAAACAATAATACCATTCAAGTTCCACCTGATATAACCCCAAACCAAGGACCTCTTGGTTATAAAGGGAGTAGCGAGCGAATTCAACACGGATGCATATAAAGTAATGTAAGTATTCGAGAGAAATTTCCACAGTGTAATTACACGAATGCGTGGACCGCAACCTGTTCTGGTAAACAATAGTGAAGCGAACTAAATAACGGTCCACTGCTATTATAATATTTTCGCTCCCGGGAGCGAAGCTGATTGGACGCAGCGCCGTATGAACGCGATAAACGCTAAATTATTGTTTATGATGTTGTTAATAGCGGTCTTGTTTGGTTAACGTGTATTATTATGTGTATGTGTGTGTTACTACGGAATAATGATTTCGACGCTTAAAAGCTTTCGCCGTGAATCGCTTTAATTATTTTGCGTTATGTCATCTCCAATGTATCCAACTTTAACAATAACAGACTTAAAAATAAACTTAAACGGAAATAATCCCATTGATAGATAGTGAAAAAACTGATCAGCAAGACATCTGAGTTCAGAGCAAAAAGTCCGCATATTGTTATTTTAGTGTACAGTAACGAATATTATTGTCAGTATTAGTAGTACTAGAAAAAATAAATTATTGATTTGATATTGCAATCTTAATAATATTTTTCTTATCTATTGGTATGGATTTTTATAAAGGCTTTCACAACGGACCATTTTACAAATAGTTATGCATAGGCAAACATAAAAGGGTACAAAATATAACACTTACCCCCGATTACAAATATAATCTTATGAGTAAAATAATATCATAATTAAACTTTACACATCCACACATCAACAGTACATAACATAAACATCTAGCTTTATGTTCCTACTGCTAGATCTCGGCGCCTTCTCTCACAAGGAGAGAACCAAGGTCATTATACACCACGCTGATGAAATGTGGGTTTGCGAACCTTGAGCCTCTTCCAAAGTATCGTACATGTCCTTGTTTATAGAACAGATATACTTTTCCTCACGAATTTCATTCAACATAATATCAATGTTTAAAAGCTATCTATAATGTTTATAACTATTTAGGAGTCAAAGTGTTACAGACGGACAGAAGGAAACAGAAGTTTAACTTTGAACACGTGTCTTAGGTCTTCTTTTTATATAAATTATAACCTTGCCCATAAAAATGCGGCGCTAGTTAGGATGGTATACACTGCACCATATTGCGCTCGTCGCCTTAAGACATAAGTCTCAGTACGCTAAAAATTTTACTAGCACAACGCCCTTCAAACTAGAACACAGTAATATTATTTACCCAAGCGGTCTCTGGCAACAGAGACCTATCACCAGTAAGTACGGAGTTAAGACTGATCTTTTCAAAACAGTATCATAAAAAATCGGCATAAGAAGAGTTAGATCATAAGTCACATGTTTAATAATCAGATTATAGTTGCTTGTCTCTGAATGAAGCATTTAAATCAAGGAAGCGTACTATGGCATAGATGTGCTCAGATTCAATAGATGATGACATTTATGGCATACGTGTTCAGGAATCCGCAGTTCGTAATATATTAGTCTGAGATTAAACCTATCAACAAGAGTTATGCTTTAATATCATCAATATTGCATACTGCGCCATTATACTATCACGTAATTAATTTATTTCATTCATGCGGTTCGCTTTCCGTTAATGAGTTTTCAATTAAACTTATTATATATACGATATATCATGCTCTCGCATATATCATGCAACTGCTCGCATAGGTTAGGAAACATCTAGTCTATATGGATATGAAATTATAAATATCTCAAAACATCTGAATTGTGTAAACCTCTATTGAATAAATAAGTGTATTTATACATTTTAGGTTATCTGAATTTGTAACCATGTTTTAAGACTATCCCCTCTATTACATCAGACTTGATAGTCAACAAACCCACGATAAGAACAGGGATTCCTACCTAGGATTAATAACGAGGCTATTGAAATTAAAAAACATACTAATTTGAATAGATGAAATAATTAGGTGACACTACTGAACTGGGATCCCATTTTTATTAAAATAAATGTAATACAGAGACACTACTAGAAAACTTTTGTAATTGTTCTGTTTAGGGTAACTATCAACCAAGCCCTTGACCATGAATGCTATAAAACACTAGAAACGCTGGGATAGTAAAATAAAAAAAACGCGATAATATCCATAAAATTAAGTTTTATTAAATATTTCTTATTAGCCATAATATTTTTCTAACTCAAACTGATACCTCATATAACACGCAAACACTATCAAATAAGACGTCTATGTGCTTTTATGGACCTATAGTCGAGTCACCAATATGAGAATTGTGAAATTTATTTTTTGTGAATAAATCGCATGGTTCAAATAGTATCCATGTATTTCTTAAATTCACTTTACAATAGTAAAAGAAAATTAAATATTAGAATGTGCAGTTAACTCCGCTGTCGCAGGAATCTAAGTGATCTCTACCGCAAGACGCCCAGTCTTTTATACTTAATTGATTATTTGAAAGCGCGACTTAACACAGCGCTCTGCTTTCCTTCAACGCATTGTATAAATAAACAAATTAAAAACTCAGCATTTGTTACAAATATAAGCGACAGATTCGATTGCTTAGTCTTCGAGTGCCAGGTGAGAGAATGATGACGGAATAACAAAGAATTTCTATCTAGAGCACCGTCATGACGGTACTCTTGTGGTGATGGATACACGATAAACGTCCTTTCAAAAATCGAATAAAACAAAAAAAAAGCACCACAATTTTCCTTATATAAAACCTTTTAAAAAAGTAGGATAACAGCATCAAGCTTAAATATTAATGCCAAATTGAGGATTTGTTTGCAAAATTTGTACAGTAAATTTTTAAGTATTTATTAAAAAACGTTTGTCAATTAACATCAAAAAGAACTCCAGTCAAAGGACATTCGTCTTTCAGACTATTGAATAATATAAACAGGATGAGGTTTATTTTAGAACTTTTGTTATTTATCATATACTAGCTGTTCTCCGCCCGCTTCGCTGGTGGTAATATAAAATTAGACTTAAAATTTGTCTGAAACATTCATTGACAGCAACCGCTACCGCAAATGACTTTTATAGCAACTGTTACTAATAAACGCATAAATAATACGAAATGAAAATACTTGTAAAAAAGTTAATTGGAAATAAAATGGTTAAGGATCTATGAATTTAATAGCCTATAACAGTATACAAATCATTTCGCGTCGAACAATCATGATCCTATGTCGATACGTTCACTGGTTATCGTTACAGAAACCCATTTTCATTATAACTATATATATAAATAGATTCCGTTAACTTATTAAGGATTTATTACATATAACTCATATTCTGTTGAATTAAAATTATATCAATTGTGGAAATTTTAATGACTTTTATTTTAATTTTGAATCTTTTTAAAAAATTATATAAAACGGGACTTACATATTTAAATAGGATATCTAATGAAGAAAATTAATAGTGAAATCTTTGTTATATTTATCGCTATTATGCAATATTATTTCTCATAGATAAAACTGAAATTGCATGAAATATTTTTAAGTAAATTGATATATTTTAATGTATAAATAAACTAACAAATCTACTGTGGCTTTAAGCCAGTAAGAAATACTAAAGAACCGGGTGCGGAATTTCGAAACGTCATATCTTGGCGGCCTATTATCTTCACCCACGCGCGCGTTCATATGTTTGTATGTGAGTAATTTAACCAGTAGAATATTTGTTTAGTTAGAGTGTTTTTAACCTTTCCGAAAGTTAATCCAAGTTCTAATAAAACCTTTTAAAATACTTCTTACATGAAAATAAACCTACTGAAAATAAATGTATCTAATTTTTTGTATACAACTTGTTTCGTATTTGCATTTCAATTTTTATTCAAGATTTCAAGAAGTAACTAAAGCAGAGATGAAAGCATATTATTTATACTTAGTAACTAAAACATTACTAAATTTTTTCCATTTACAACTTTGAATGCTTCTGGTACAGTGCATTAAAGCATACATAATTTTTTGTCCGTGATATATTGTTAACAAATGTTTATCATTTCTCAGGTATACACATTATAAATATGATTTGTATTGTATCGCTTTTTCACGAGAATGAATAATTTTGCGCGTACAAAGTATTCTCTAAATATCTAATCATACTCTCTCTCTCGTCTCTGTTACACAAGTAATATGCAACTTAACTATATTTTGTAAACATAATCTGATGCACTGTATAGAAAAAAATATATTCATGTAACATTACCAGAACTGACATCTACATGTAAGTAAAACATTTACTTTTCCCAGGAGAGACCAAAGAGTATATCAAAAACTATAGGTAGACGTATCACACACCATCAAAGTTTTTACACTTGCCATTAAAATTTGATGATGAAATTGAACAATCCTTCAACATCTTTATCCAATTAATCCAGTCCTATTTCAACAAACATTTTACGTTAGCTTTTGATGTAACGTTGTAAAGCTCTTGACTTATCGCTATTGCGTAGTGAACCCAAAGGTTACATAAATTTGTACAAGTACAGTGGCTACATCCACTCACCTCCCAGTTAAGTATACATAGTTATATTTGCACAGGTGTTTAAAGAATCCCATAGTATTTATCATAAATAAAACTTAATAATGTATTCAGAACTTCAACAAATTATTAATACAAAAATCCGCCTTTGCAACAACTTTATCCAGAACAAGAAATGTATATTATTGTTGCCCGGTCATACGATATACAAACTTATTCAAATAATAGGCCAACAGTGGGACTGACATTAATTCTGATATCGGTCGCGCCAATGTGATGAATGAACGTAATTTAACGCCGTGTATACAAATGAATCAGCCTTTACACTCACCTTCCCGCTCTAATGACCGCTCATTGTCGACACACAAGCGCCCACCTGCCCGACGAGAGCAACAGGCAGAACACTGCGCATGATGTCACTTCCTACCTCATTCCATTCATGTAACAGAAATACCATCAGTGTATACGAAATTCGTGTCACTAGCAACACTAACGCACTGAAACTGGTTTATATGCAGTTCCGAATTGTTTTTTTTTTCGTAAAAGAACTGATTTTCACCGAAACGTGTGTGTCAGTCGGCGCGCGCGCACGTTTGAGCGCGAAGCCTCCGTATTCGCCCCCGCGATATCCGGCGCGTGGGCGCGAAACCGACGCGGGCGGGCTTAAGCGAATTTGCGTAATATATTTGGTCAATAAAACACACGGAGCCGCTCGCTTTCGATACAAGTACGCTTTATTCAAAAGCCTTTCAATCGGCAAGCGGAGGCGACCGCCGACAGCAGGGGACCGCTCGAAAATGGCGAGCTCTCTTTATAAGCTTATGTTAGAATTTTAAATGAGTATCGAATAATGCATCGGACATAAAAAGCCATCGTCGGCAGCTAACAATATTATGTGTGCTGTTGCGTTGGGAAGCGACTTGTCGAGGAGGACCTTGTATGGAGAAACGGGTTCGTCTGCAGTCCCACACGTTTCGACTTTTTGTCGTACGTTGCAGGAAAGAGCTGGGGAACGACGTCCACTTGTTAGTGAACTCCCTCGCTCCCCTATCCTATAGAAGGCTGTTTAATAAATTAAGTAACAAAAGGACCTACGAGTGTCTTGTTTAACTGGTCACTTTACACCAAGGAAGGAGCATTGTACAGGTCGTGTGCTTGCAAGCCACGTCCCTTTGCTGGCTTCATACATTCGTAATGAAATCGTCGCCCGCACTCCCGAGTCCTAATTAGAAGTTCTATTTCGCCACGACTTGTATCTGAAGCGTGCTTTTAGCGTTGAGAATCGCCTGGGATTTGAGGAGTGGATTCTCTTGCCGTCTGACAATAGTACATACGACGGATAATACGATTTACCTAGACAAATTAGGTGCAGTAACTAAATAGTGACGCGGTGTGGGTGTCACTAATTTTTAACCAAATTGATAAAGAAGTAAAAAGCAATTATATGAAAATAGCGTTTAAACTTTAAACACGATAAGTAGATATTTAGTTATGACTTTCTTTTTATATGCAAAAAACTTACGTATAGTAAATCATCAATAAATATATATATATATATATATATATATATATATATATTAATCGAGTAATAGAAAAATGTATATAATAATCACCATCAAAGTTTTTAATTTTTACTTAAAATAGTAAAATATAGTTAAGTGTCAACATTTATAACAATTAACTTGGACTCCTAGTAACAAATTTTATCAACTGTTATCACAGGATCCCAAATGATTTAATTTTTAAACAACAATCAGGATTACCATTAATAAAAGAATCTATAAAAAGCATGTAATCTTGATATAAATATAAACATGTAAGTGATTCGTTTTTTTTAACAATGACAGAGTGAACGATTCAGAACTTCCAATTTAACAAGTCTCTTTTTTTGTTCTTTCTCCCTTATGTATTAATTAACATGGTTTTTATTCATGATACGAAAGATTGCATTGTAAAATTCCTATCTGATAAACATTAAATAAAAACATATCGAATAAACCTATATACCCTTTACTTCTATTAAAACTTTGTGAAATTCCAATGACTTCTTTCTTTGGTTGAAAGACGATAGCTCGAATTTAATCTATCTAGAAATAAGTAGTGTGTAAATAAAATTTTATCAATTCAAAAGCGTTGTCAATACAGCGAGCATAAGCAGAGGTCTAATTCGATGAGCATTAACAGAATAAATGCTAATAAAGAGACAAAGCAATCCTAATATTTAGAGACTCCACTTTGCCATTCATTTAGTGTACTAATGGTAGGACTGTTACTGGAAACCGTTTAGATATGTATAACCGCAAATCCTATTAGCTTTTGATTTACTGGAGTATGGAGACTAAATACTTTGTCTTTCAAAGTGACAAGCACTATATGTTTTGGTATTTATTTGAGTGTATTACTTATCACCACATTTTCCTCCGTCTCATCTCATCGCTATCTGTAATAAAGAAACGGAAACTTGCACTGGTAAAGTTACCGGAGTATTTTGTGACTATCGTCAAGATCAAATAATGTACGTATATAAGTAAATTGCTAAATATTAATTAATACCTTTGAACCTAGTGCGTTGTCATAAAATTAAAGAGTTTTGACGAAATAATGGTAGGTCCATCGGGGCCTCTCATTGCAAACGCCAAGCAATACTGTGAAAACCATTTTTTTTATTTTATATCGGCTAAAACTTAATCTTAATATAGTGCTGTGACAAAGAAGTCAGGCAAGACTCGCCCAGTATGCTTTTGCTTTCATATTCACCATTATTCTATTTCAATATGTCGTAAAAAGGCGGTTACACATATTATTAGTATAATTATAACCAGTTGTTCCCCGCCTGCCTTGCTGGCCGTATCACCCCCGCAACTCTCTTCTGAGGACGGCACTTTATGAAATCCGTTCTTAACTGACCTATAAATGGCAAAATCAATATCTTTACGAAATTTTGAGTCATTACGTGTTATAATGTCGGAGATCTACACAATACATAAATGTGTGCAATTTCTTTTGCGCAATAAAAAAAAATTAAAAAACGCATTGGATATGTAAGATTTTGTAGAAATAGCAGAAAGCAAAATAAAACCCTAGAAAAGACGTGAAAAAATACAAAAAAGTATTGGTCACCCTGTGAAATAAATGAGGCAGATGTTAGCATTTGCTTGCGATTTCTGTGAGTCACATTAAGTCACAAAGGCAATCAAGCTGTTCGAACATGGGCGCGGCTAATCAGTTTACTTTGATAAAATATTACACATGAACGTGGATTACTGTCTCCGTGGCGCAGCTACCTTTTAACACGAAGGTACATACACGGTTCCATCCCGAGACAACACATCGTGAATTTTGGTTAGTGATCTGGTTAACTACCTTCGTATGTATTGTGATGTTCCCGTTCTCAACATATGAGGGTTAGAGTAGTCTTGTTTAACATGTATCACCGTCCACCATCGAATCATCTCTTAACATCATATAATAACTGATAAATTGTTAATTCAATGTAAGCAGCAATTAGTTGTAAAATAGTTTATACACTATTATAACTAAATACTTCAATGAGTTCAGAGAAAAGGTTAAATTTGGTGCAGTTTAAAACCACATAAAATAATAAATTAACTACTCTAAAATTATACCCACTATTTACATTCGAGAGCATTTTTCAACAAGGAGAGAGTCAAAGCTATTGATCCACTACCCTTGCAAAGTGCCGGTTGATAATCTCATGTTGTACTGTCGTACTCTCTCATGTAATAAGTACAGCTGTAACACAAGCATATATGTCTTGCACAGTTAAAAGTAATTTAAAATTATGAGTTTAAATATGTTATTTATGTCACAAAAGCGTTTAACGTTAAGAATTTTACCATCGGTGACACAGTCATTCTCGTTCGGTCCTAAAGCATTTTTTACTGCGGTGTATGCCTTAAAAGTCTATACGAAACAGGCCGGGTATATCCAAAAAGGATTTTAATATATACATAATATAAGTCTGCCATCGCAATGAATTGATACAGGTTTTGCTTTCTATGGGCAATCTTTTTGTTTTGCTTTTCGAATTGACAGAGCTAAATAAATGATAATTTCCCAATCTTCATCTGTATATGGCAATCCATGTCTTAGTTTACGGACTAATCACAAAAACCCAAATTCTCTCTAACTTTTTTCTGTTACTTAAAAGGGAAAATCATATTTTTACCATTAAGAATGTCATTATACGGATTAGGTACAATTAACGATAAACTCATTTGAAGAGGACTATGTGCAATTTAGAAATCATAGACAGAACTGATAAATAATACGTATCTGGCAAAGAACTTCAAATAATATTTTTTTTATCGAATTAATCGCACAACACATTCGATGTCCAATATTGTTGATGTTGATATGTTAGATAAATATCTTTTCGAACTTATTAGAGCTTAGGTGAACTTATTAGGATTTGTACTCACAACTTGGGTCAATCTGTAAACAGAGCTGGATTGAGTGTAACTGCTCTTGTTGATTTGTGTTCTATCGGAAGACCAATTAAATTGGCGAACAACACAAAGCAATCCCTGTTGTGAAGTAAAATGGACTTTATCGTAAGGTATCACATTCGTTATCATTTGATCACCGTATACTGGTTGGATCACATGTCTGTTCCCGTATTCTCGAGCCAATCAGATGATTATTGACATGCGCTGTAGTCTCGTTGTTTAACGTATCCGCAAAAATTTAAGCTACATATTTCAATTTAGTTTATATTAAGACAATGTTAATATGATTTAAAATTTTGACAATTCTTTAAGTTAAATGTTTTTATTATTTGTATCTTACACTATACTATCTTACACCTTAAACATATATAAATTTTTTAGATAAACAAATAGATCTTTTCTAAATAAATATTTTACTTAAATGTTATTTATTTGTTACAATTTCCGATTTATTTATAATCCGCGGTTGATTGCAATAATTATGTTACATTTTTCTTGTCTTTTTCTATCACTAAGCAGCTATGTGCTTGCAATTCACAACTAATGAAATAGAAGCGCTAAGAAAACTTACCATCTGAAGTATTTAAGTGACAACCACAAAGTGGTTGAATAAATATCACGCTAATTAGTGCCAAATTGTTATGAGCAGACGTATCTTTTACTAGTCAGGATCCTTTACGTATAGTGGCCTGCTCTAAAAAAAGAATAGGTATATCTGCAATCCATGTCACAATATTCCTCCTTAAGATTCTGTGATACAAAACTAGAGGGGTATTTGTCAGTATATCAATAAATATTAATATTTTGTTTAGTCGTATTGTAGAAATATAGATAAAACAATAAGTAGAAAAAATATCGCTGTAATTCTATAAACCAACATTCACAGACAAAAGTACTCTAGAAATTAACTAACTAACTCAACAAAACATAAGATGAAAGTAAGAAAATCCAATTTTCTTGGAAGCAAGATTAAAAAAAATACAAACTATTCATCGTTTATGTTCTTGCACTACAAAACGCTTTATGGAATGTCTCCATAATTCAATACTCCTTTGAAAATATTGATTTTATATGGAGTGTTAACACGCCATGAATGTAACATGAGATAATTTTCTCCACAGTTCGTTACAGCATACAAAACAGGACGTTCGTATAGAAAAAAGCTATCTAAAACTACCACACAATTTCAAACGTCCATCCAAGGTTTTGAAGAGTTCAAATTTAAAACTGTTGATAAAATCAAAAAGTTTTTTTTTTAAACAATTACACATTTTTGTGACTAAATTATTATGTAACAAAATATTCTTTACAGTCAGCGCTCACAGATATTGATAATAAAGAGAAAAAGTTTAAAAATAAAATGTATAAAAGAAACTTTTATGAACTTGAAACTTATTTATTGAATATGAAAATTCTAAATTTTTAATTATAACATTGTCATCATCATCACTGCAGCAGTCCACGGCTGCAGAGTAATGATGCAAAAATATAAATGTGTTGAGTAATTGTCTTGTGTGCTATGTGTACGTGTAATGTTTGTGTGGGTGGATGTAAGTATAACACAAGATGGGATAATTGTAATAATCCATTATGAGAAACAGTAATATTAAAGACAAATTTTAAAGATGAGTGATCAACGTAGCTCATCGACAACCACAACACAACTTCGTTAGACTTTGAAAAGGATATTTGAAATATTTGAATATAATATATATTCATTCTTCTAAGTTAATAAAAACATCTCATTATAATGTATGTTATATTTTTTTTTATTATCAAACGTTATCGTTTACTACTTCAATAAGTATGAATGAAATATTAATAGATATACAGATTACAGGACAGTAACTTATGAACTCCGATAAATTTATTTCTTACTTAATCTGCATGTTTTATTTTGAATATTATTTTTATTATTAAAAAGATTTACCACATTTTGCAACTACGTTTTTATAAATACAAACATTCTAAATCCCGAAAGCAAAACACTCTTTTCATTTTAGCAAAATACTATTACACTATTTTTATCTCAGTAAAATGTAAAGAGCCTGCGATTTTTATGTGTAAAATTTAAATGAAATACATATAAGTATGTACTATGATTGTAATTACCCATGAAGGTAGACCAGAAAAACAGCATTATGATAACAAAATAATAAAATTCTAGACAATACAACAGATAATGTAAAAAAATATATGTTGTAACATTAAAACCGTTACATATAATTCAATTTTAGTTATCCTAATCAGTATGAAAAATTCTCAGTATAACCAAATAATTAAAAGTTTAAAGGTGAGTTTAAATTAAAAATTGAACTTAAGAAGATTACAACATATCTACAAATTTTAAAATGAATAGCCCACAACGAATATTCAAAATTTACCTATGCACGTATTTTTTTTATTTTAATTTGAAGATCAAACAAAACTAAATTCAAGATCAAAATTATAATTGCTGATAAATAGATGTAGGTAAACATACTCGTGAGGTGTAAGGAGTCCCACACAACAACTGACGGGATCCAAACCAACCTCACCTGCTCGTGGTACCCTGCTAACCAACAAATTAGGCTCGTGACTCCCACCAACACTCATTCGGCCAGCGTGATGGGAAAGGGCCTAAATCCTTGCATATGAACCCCAACAAACGACGGCATCTAGTGCCTGGTTGTACTACAGACCATGCTTACTGTTGAAAGCCAATTGATGCGAACAGCGCAGGACCAATCGATGTAGAAATCTCTGGAAAAGGCCTACGTCCAGAAGTGGACGTCTATCAGCTGATGATGATGAACTAGTAATTAGCGAAATAATATGTTCATGGTCCAAAAATTTCAAAGTTATAGTAGACCAAATATTTGAAAAACTATAGAAGAATAAACTCTCGCTCTTCCTAGCTATTATCCCATATGGTGGTGGGGACAGCTTTCTTTATTTTTCTTCTCCACTTCGCTCTGTCTTCGACGTCATCATCAGTCACTTGGCATTACATTTTTCCATCGTATTTAGGGTCTGCCTGTGAGTCTTCAACCAGAGAGGGAAAGCTGCAGTGCCAAGTTGTCAACGTATACAAGGATAATAATCTAGTTAATTGAATACTCAATGTATGTGGTAGACATCTTTGAAATGTAAAAGCTATTAGCTTGATAAAAAGCTTGCAACTAGCTATTGTTTTTGTTAAATGAACACTTTTTCAATTCCGTTTACTATACACACAGCCGTACACAATACGGAACTCCACTCTGTAGATATTTCCTTTAATCTTTTAGCTAATGTACGTACATCAGTCAATCAGCTTATTAATTAGTTTCCCCTTTACGAGTGTATAAGAATTTACATCAAACAATAACATTAATCAGATATCACAATTGTTTCGAGTGGGACACAGTCGGAACGTAACCAGATACACGATGATTTCCGCTGACTTCCTGTCGTTGCACGACCCTACAAACAAGTAGTAGTTGAACCACACTAACATAATATTTTCTAGGACAATTTCTGTATTATTTTCTAACGACGTTTAATGCTGCTAATCGTTTGATCTAACTACTTTATCAGATACTGGTCTCGCGTCTAATGAATTTCTTCAAGTATTGTTTTAAACTGCAATAGAAAACCTATTTTAAATTTTAGCATATTCATCTCAGTCTAATGTACAAATTTTTATGCAAAACGCTAAGTTTTGACCTGTGAAATTCTAATGTTCTGATATATTTAGTGAGAGATAAATTTCTCTGATCTGTAAAAAATTATCTGTTAATGTAATAACATTCACGGATTACATAACCGAAAAAGCTTTCAGCTATGCAATCCGTAAAATTAGATATTAAAAAGATGACTTCAGACAGCAATGATAAAATTACAAATAGTAATTACATCATAATCAATTATCCTGAACAAACTGGTAGAATGGGAAACCTAGAACTTCATTATAATTTACTAACGATGTTTGCCTATCGACTTATTATTTATTACAAATTACACCAAATATGTCCAACTCTGCATCAGTTGTGTCCTGTTATAGATAATTAAAGCGATAATACCATTCACTTTGACCCCAAACTTCGACCCTTTGATAATACATACGAGAATTTTGTCATTTGGGCAGTGGTATGCGAAACAGCAAGTTGCCATAATGGTGTGCTACAAATTCGCGTGACAAAATGAATTTGTATGTATTTTTTTTGTGTTTGTGCATTGTTAATGCCGTGTACGGATCAGGAAGTAAGTTTATTTCTTATTTATCATGTTATCCGTTTTATTATTTAATAAATACGACATTATTAAAAATATGCCGCACATATATGAGAGGGTAATTTAATATCTCAGTGATTAATTTACTTACAATCATTATCAATATTTTTTTATTTCTAAACTTTTATGTATTCTTTGTAGTACATTAAAGTTTCTAATAAATTTCTAAAAATAATTTAAATTAAAATTGAACAACTCAGGTACTTTAAATGATTAAAGAAATATATAAGCGGAACTTCCTCATTTTTATAGGTTCACATAGAATTATTTCTTCTAATTAAAACTGATAACGTCCTTATCTGTGTCTTAGAGAGGTCAGAAGCCAATTACGTTTAACTATCGAAAAGTTTATTTCGTCACACGATATAAAATAATACCCATATTATATTTAATACGAGTATATACCACATGGAAGCGGAATAAACGATGAAAAATTTATATACGAAGCTGGATCAGAACTAATGTTTTTCACATTAATAATAATATGTAATAATAACAGAGATAATAGCGACGAAGCGCGACTAGATTTATGCTTTCAAATATTTAGTATATTAAAAACTTGCAATGCAACTTCAACACGTGAACCCTGATATGATTAACATAGCAAACCAACCGTAGTAAAATTACCTATAACAAAATCTTTTTTTTCAGGCGTTATTTTCTCAATGATAACATTAAAACCTTTATCATTAAAACCAATGTATTATCCCTTTGTTTATTTTATTACAGTTTGATTGTTAAAAGCACTTGAACATTTAAGAAATAAATTTAAACTTTGTACATTGTCAAATATGAAGTAGAACTCATATGAAATTGCTTTCTTACTTTTAATCAAGGCCAGTTTTAGTTCATTCTTGAATAACTTGAAAAGTATTTTGCATCCATGTTTCTAGTTCTTATAATTGAAAAAAATACTCATTAGAGAGCCCGGGTATTAATAATTGCAAGTACATTAATATTTTTATTGCAACTTTTTATTTAACTAACCTATGTATCTAATTTTTCCGTTTATGAACAATACGTCCAATTGTGGACATCTATCGGCTGAAGATTCAACTTTCTTACTATTCTTTGCTTGTATATTAATCAGTTATAGTTCGTATGAGACATATACAATAATCAATTATTTCAATCTGCATTTATAATAAGTGCAAAGAGTAACAACATAACTTAATAGTTAGAACTGTATTTTTGTCGCCTTAAAGCCTAGGACTGAAGAGTAATATATTTTAAAACTTTTTATAAAAATCCTGATTATTTTACAAAATATTGTACTAAGTTAAAATTGAATAGTACTAAGTTAAAGGTAAAAAACATTATTAAAATATAAGTATATTATTTACAGATTCCCTAAAAGATCCCTATATTTGTGGACCACCCTCATGTGCAGGTAAAATTAAAATTATTAATTTTTCTACTTGTTCTTAATTCTGGTAATACGTCTCTATTGCCGGTGTTGATCTATTTAAGTAGATACGACCGCAACATCTGTTTCTACCCTGATGCAATATTTACTAATAATATTAAGACAATGAATGCGAAGTTTATAACTAGCATTTCAATATAATGGTAAAATATATTATTTGCGTCCAGTAACACATCACTTCATCTGAACACCATGTAAAAAATATATTGTTTTATATTTTAACATTATTACAATTGAATACTTGTAGTATTAATATTTATTTACTACTAATGTAATAATTTCAGCTTCAGAGAAATTTAAATATTTATCTCACACTGTTTACTACTATGAGTACAAAGTAAATGTGGAGACATATTTTGCGGGCTCAAGCAATAATCGATCTACACTTGATGTCACAGCGCAAGTAAGATCTCATCTCGTATTCTTGATCATCATAACTTAGGATTATTGTAGGCTAGATTCGTGATGATGTCAACGCTGCAAGCCATGTGACTGTTACAGCTTATCTGACACTGGGCACGTGGACCCGAATTCCACGGCCTGGATTATTGTGGCCCACTGCTGAATATATATAAGCATCCCGAATCGATTTCCAGCGCGACTACAGCAAAAAATCGATGAACAAGGGTGACATCTCGTATAAATGTCCATGTGTGTATGTTATATTCTTACACAACTACTTTAATGTTCAAAGAAAATAACTTCTTATATATTCATAAAAGAAAAACTATGACACATTTTTTTTTATTAAAAATTAAATTGAACTTTGTGTGCGATCAACAATAATAGTTAACGAATTGTGTTTATTTATATGCAGTTTACATTTGTGCGGTGTGTATAAGATTTATATTTTCGAATATTTTAAAAATTTTTAAAACCTTTTTAATGGTTAGATGGCTGCAGATATTTGTATTTTAATAATTTTCATATTATACTGCATCCAGTTTTGTATTCTTGTCTAGTACATCAGTTTATTTCTCTCATAATTGAAACTTTGTAATTTTTACCTTAAAATGTAGTGAAAGCACAAGATATTTAAAATTTTATACAACTTCATAGATTATAGGCCTATTTCCTAATTAAACTTCAAAGTTGCAACTGCGCCAATGTTAGTATTCTCAAAAATTATAATAACATTTTTTAATTGGTGAATTTATACTTTTACTTAATTCCTGCTGTTATTATTTCTGTATGTTATACAAGCTTACACTCAACACTTTTACAATTATTTTTTTCTGTAAACTACAGGTAAAAGCACAGTTCATAACTTCTTGCGAGGGATTGTTACAGTTACAAAACCTCTCATTAGTAGATCAAGATGAAAGCTACCCTGTGGAAAGATTTGAAAAGTTTGTGCAAGCACTCTCCCAGTTTGATCTCAGGTATGAGTTTGATTGTTTAAGAATTTATAAAATGTATAAAATAATTTGTTGTATATTTTATGATAAGCTTTTGATGTAAACTATTTTGTGTATGAACAACACAATATAGAAAATAAAGGATTGTTTATATCTATTTACTATATCTGTTTCAGGTTTACATTCCATGATGGTATCATATCAGAAATCTGTCCAGACAATATGGAGGAGGATTGGGTACTTAATTTCAAAAGAGCAATATTATCTCTCTTTCAAAACAGCATGAAGAGATTTGACATCAATTTTAATGGTGTTGAGGTATGAATAATACTCCAAAAGACATTCAAAGTTAATAAATTGTTGGAGAAAATTTTCACTTTTCTCTTGTATAAGCTAAAACGATAATAATTGTACACAATGCTAAACTAGATGGTTTTCGATTTTACTTAGCAAAAGAACCCATCACCACTTTAAAGAAGCTTGCATTTTTCTTTAATCACATCTGTGCAAGTGATAATATTCTAATCTTTTTTTAATCCTTTTCCAGCAAGATATTCATGGCACATGTGATGTAGAGTATAAGGTCCGTGGTCAAGAAAACACTAGCTTAATATTGGTAAAAAAGAGGAACCTAGCTCTTTGTAGAGACAGGTACAAATATATGTCTATACTGCAGACTGTTCGATATGATTTTCAAAGTGTGAGTATAAACTCTTTCAATTTAAAACTTTAACATGAAACTTTGAACCTATGTTATATGAAGTTAAAAATTTAATCAATAAATATTTTATGTTACAGAAATTTCAAACATGGCCTGTACTTAAATCAGAAAGTAAATGCAGAATAACAGTTGATCATAATATATACAAAGCTGTTAACTGCCGTGAAAGACATATATTTGAACCTTTCTCTGGAAAAAACTCTGGAGCTATGTCAACTATAATACAAGATTTAGTGCTCATCAGGGAACTAAATAAAACAGACATAGAAATTATGGAATCGCAACCTAAAGGTAATATAGGCAAATAGAAAGTGTGATACGCACAGAGACTTTTATTCACATTCTATGACCTTACCCCAACTCTAGCTTAAATCTTTTTAAAAGTTTTACTTCATACAGTTGATCTTTTCGATTCTTACTTAATATTGTAAGTTTTTTTTTACTAACATGAGTTTGATATGATTTTGATATTATGAGTTTGTACTATAATTTTTAATTACCGATTATTTAGTAAATAAAAATTTTCAATGCACCATTCTCTGAATAACAATGACAAAAAAATGGTTTTTTATTTTGTAAAAATTCTGCTCTTGCAATCCTTCTGTTTTTACACACATAAAAGCAAGTCATTTCAAACCATTGTCTATCACTTTTCAAATATTCATTGAAGTGCATGCTTTTGCATATGATCTGTCTTATACAATAGTGTAATAATATAATAGATAATAAAATAAATGATATAAATTTTTCAATGAAGTACAATGTTTGGTATTTTAAGGATTGTGTTCTTTGCAGCCTGGTCTGTAATTCAAAAACGCTCAAACATCCTTCATCATCACACACCAAACAGTAAAGGTGAAACAGGAGAATTAAAGTCAGCAAGAGATGTTTTAAAATTACTTTGTTTGTGAGTATACTATAACGTTATAATTATTAAAGTAGGAAAATAATTAACAAAATTAAACATACATTCAATATTATTTTAAAAGTAATTGTTAACCATTGCACATTTTTATGTTCTGTATAAAAATATTTTAGGTAATTTTGGGTTTGTGCCACCAAAGGTATTTTTCAAAAACTATGGTAGTTAAAAAGTTTGCATTTTTTAATGAAATATCTTTGTAAATTGTAATCGATTCATAAAAAGCATCGTCGTTTTTTAACTCTCTAGGGCCAAACAAACACCAGATGGGGAGGAGATAAGTATTGATGAAAACATGGATAGTGGTTCTGTCGTAGGACTTTGGGGCAGATTGGTCAGATCCGCCCGCAAGTTGCATTATCCTGCTTTAGCTCAACTTTTGGCGCGAGCGCCTACCATTTGTCCTGCAGCTTCGTAAGTAGTATCAGTTTTATGAAAAATATATTTTTTGCATCTATTACTATTGTTAGTAGTCTACATTTGTTTGTCTTTGTATAGATATGAATTTGTCACAGTTAATCTACTCTGTTGTATTAATGGCATTGTACAATACATAGAAAAAAGTCTAGAGTACATAACAACATATCTGAAATAAGAATTATTGTGTTTGTTGCAGTCATATAGAATAGTCTCTATCACATAGAGATAGTCAATTTTTAATAGTTTAGTATTACCCACGTGCTATACAATATTTTCTTTGTCATCATTATAAGCCTTCAGATGTCCACTTCTGGAAAAAGGCTTCGCCAAAGATTTTCACACCGATGTTCCTGCGATTCCCCGCGACAGCTTTGCTTAAGAAATTTTATGAATATTATTACAGGAAACATATTCTAGATGCATTGCCATATATAGCAAGTACTGGGTCAGTTGAGTTAATTAAAGACAAGGTTATAAATAATGATGTTGATAAAGAGACTCGTCATGAATGGTTAATGTCCATGGCTATGATTCCCAGGTAAGAAATAATTGTATGTTAATAAATATAATAATAATTGAAATAAACAATTGACAAGTAAAGGTGATCTTACAAATACCAATTAAGAAATTTAGGTTAATTGAAGAAAAAAAGTGTCAGTGTGTGTATGGTAATCTATGTTGACTGAGAAAATTTAAGGCATCAAATGTTTGCGTGATTCAACATGTTTAACTGTTTAATAATTTTTCAGACCTAGGATAGAAATGCTGAAGAGTATGCTAGAACTATTGCAGAATCAGAAGAATGACAAAGTTATTAGTTTCACAGTGTCTTCAATGGTGCATTCTTATTGCAAGCATTCTGCAAATTCCTGTAAGTATTAATATATATATATATATTTATATATTAAACATTTCTAGCGCAGCGTTGACAGACGCCTTACTAGATAGACAAAGGACATAAAAAAAATCACTGGGAGCCACTGGATACAAAAAGCGCAAGGCCATGCATTGTGGAACACATTATAAGAGACACATGTGGGTTGAAATAATGATGATGGAATCTTTTCTACAGACACAAAAAAATTGTCTTGTTAGGATAACAAGATTTAACATCTTATGTCTTAAGGCAATGAGCATAATTTAATACAGTGTTTATCGTCCTAAGTAGCTACACTTTGTCTGTATTGTATAACACGTGATATCTAGATGTATATGAAGTAGTGTTAGTTTAGTTTGTAAAGCGAATTTACATTATACAAATTAAGAGGGAGCGGATACCATTCTTATTGAGGTAAAGCTTCTCATCATCTCATTCTTATTGAGGTAAAAGTAAACAAGAGATCGATGTATTCCAAGAACGAGTATCGTGGACATATGATATCCACCATCTCGCATTTGGTTCGCGTGTTGGATCAATAGCTTTGGCACCCTCCTTGAGAGAGGAGGTTCCGAGTCTTAGTAGTGGAAATATTTAGTAGGGCTGTTTTATTTAATACATTTTTATACATGATATATATTTTAGTACGCGAATGTGGCGAAGAAGAAATTCCTAAACGGATCCTAGAAGAATTCCAGACAATTGTCATGGAGATGATTGCTAAAGGTGTTTCAAATGCACAACGAGAAGACAGGAACAAGGTTCATGAATTTCGATGTCAATAAAAAAAACTTAATAAAAGGAATTTATTTTCACTAAAGGACTATTTTATATCCTGCATAACATTCTATTTATTTTCTTTTATTAAGTTCAAGTTTGTGCTTCATCACCATCCCACTTGGATCCATATATCATCAATGATAGCGTAATATTAGTAGACGTATCGTTTGCTACCAAGTGAACTTTACGCCCACGCTACTTTGTAGAAAAAAATTGGTTTTTAATTTTATCGGCAGATTACTTATGCGATCAAAGCATTGGGTAATATCGGAGGGTTCAAACAGGACTTCACAGATGTGCTCATGAATATTATCGGCGACTCCTTAGTACCTATACCCATTAGGCTTACCGCTATAGACGCGTTTAGAAGGACACCATGCACTGAGACAAGGTAAATTTCTAGATCCTTCTGTATTACACTTTACCATCAAACACTACATAACTTACTATTATGTAGAATCGGCAATTCAGTGTGTGTGGGTTGGGGAGGGCTTGGGCTTTCGTATTTATTATCATGAAAAATGGTGATTGGGAGGCTGTCATCATATGACAGCCAGAAGCGCACGCCTAACCATTCAAAAATTTCAATGCTATTGTAGGGTGGTCTCCTATCAATCTATACTAATGTAAAAAAAACCTTTCTACTCTTATTAATGTCGTCGGGAGCGATTATGAAAAAAAAGATGTTTAGTACACGTTAATACAAGACCCATTTTATACCTGAAAACATCATATAATGTTTACAAGTATAATATAACCACTTCTTTTACTTGCTATTTTAGGGAATATTTCTTAGAAACATTCCGCGAGGACTTAGTGGACATAGAAGTACGCATTGCATCATATTTGCAAGTCATGCGCTGTCCGGATCTAAGCATCATCAGGCGAATATTGCATGCTTTAAAACATGAACCTGTTAATCAAGGTAAATTTGTTTATCTTATCTTAATGTATTTTTCCTTTTAATTATAGTAAATAAACGTTTCCTTAAATCTTTCTCATTGACATCATCTATAAACAAGATGCTGCGACATCGTAATCATGAAAACAATTTTGTGCCTTGTTAGATGTATGTCCCTGATTTGAGTCAAAGGGCACACACGACAATGTTACAACATCTAAACAGGTATTTTAGGCTTTTCCCACTTTCGTGTCAACTCTGTCTCCAACAACTACTGTCTATTCCTCTATATATTTATACATATAGTATGTATACAAAGCAGCAATAGATGTCTATCGGATGATAATGATGATGATGTATATAAAGTCTAAGTGCCTTCTTGAGGCAGCGGGGTATTCTGAACAAGCACAGTTGACCATCCACAGCCTCCTAATCACTTAATATCATATGGATTTGAGGTAAGTTGTAGTCCATTAAAGATAAAGATCCAAAAAAAATCTACTGTTGGTAGGTGTCTGTTGCCGGATACCTTACTGCCTAGTAACGATCGCAGCGCCTATTTCCGCTGCCACATAGTAGTGTGCAGACATTATTTATTGTGTTCCGGCTTGAAGGGCGCTGTAGATATTGTAATTACTGGGGTAAAGAGACACAACATCTTATGTCTCAGGTGACAGACGCAACGTTGTGCAATATATATCATCCTAACTAGCGTCACGTTATTAAGAGTAGACGACGTATCACTTACCATCAGTTAAACGTCCCGCTCGTCTTTTCTCATAATTGAAAAAAAAATCTCTTATTCCGTAGCGATTACATTCGTATGGAGTCACCTCAACAATCTCGGCCAGTCGTCATTACCGTCGCGTGTGGAAATACAGGGCTTACTATCCGGCAACACTTTGCCTCAACTTGAAGACAGTCCTGACTTCAGGATGTACTCGAGGAATTACGAGCAAAGCATTTTCTTCGATCAATATAACGCAGGTAAATACTTGATCAGAAATAATGAAATGTTATTTATTTATTTTTCTGAAGATTGCACAGCTACTTACTTTGACAACCTTAGCAGTTTCTTCGGAGTCAGAGCTAAATATGTTACCATAATAAGATCTCTGTTTTATCAGATAAACAGAGCTTTTTTTTATTTTACATTGCATATGTATGTATCGTAAAAAAATGTTTATAGCGATTGCTGATATTGTTAATTGATAGTAGGTGTCTATTATCGGAGAAATTTTAGGTATACTGAGTGTTAGTCCATAGCCATATACCCAATATACTACAACAGCATTTATTTCTTTTTTCTCTTTTTGTTGTGGACTAGCATTATGTCTCAAGACGAAAAACACAAATTGATGCAGTGTATATCATCTTTACTAACACCATATCATAACAATATTACGCTAGTTAACATTATATTTACTATAATATGTCCTATAGACAGGAATACCATCACTCTTGCCTGTCTCGTTGTTTGTTCGTTTGAAAAATGAAATCATTCGTTTGAAAACTATTTCATTATATAAATGATTATATATCGCAGGTGGTAATTACGAAGCCAACGTGGTGTTCTCCCCGGACTCCTACGTACCTCGCTCTCTATCGCTCAATTTAACCGTCGATATGTTCGGCGAGTCTATTAACTTGCTTGAGGTAAGAGAAGTACCTGTGTTTTTCATTTATTTTTGAGGCTTTTATCCCTAAGGGATATCTCAGCTCCATTTTCATATACCTTTTCATCACACAAATGTTTAATGCATAAAACTGTATATTAGGAGACCGCTTCCGAAAACGAAGACCGACGATAGTACCAATGACAACTTTGATGATAGGACGCATAAAAAATCGATCCTGATTAAAAAAAAAAACATATTTTTAAAACATTTTAATAGCATTATTTATGTTACGAAATGTATTTGGTTTCAATTTGAAACTTATTTCGTAAGGCCACGGAGCATTTAGATTGGTCAGATGTGTCATAGGTAATTTTTTATAATTTAATTTTTAAGTAATGAATTTTTTATGAAACTATCGTTTCATTTAGCTCTACTAAAATTATCAACTGTAAATAATGCTAATAAAACCTTTTAAGTATATATGTTTTTTTAATCAAGATCGATTTGTTTCCATTCCATCATCAAAGGTGTCATTAGTATTATTATCTATCTTCGTTTTCGAAAGTGGTCTCCTAACATACAGTATATTATCCAAACCTAAAACACACTCGTAGTTGCCATGTGTGCATATCCCTTTAGCAATTTTTTTTCTTTAAGATAAAAGCACGTGGTGAAGGCTTTGAAACGTACTTCGAAGCATTTTTCGGTAAAAACGGGCCGTTGAGTAAAACTGAGATAACCAACAAACTTAGTAAACTACGCATTTTGCGTTCTCCGAACGAAGCGGACGAGCTACGAGGGAATATCGACGATCTTGGATACAAAAACAGTGCACTTAAACACCGATATCCAGTTGTGGAATTAGGTCTAAAAGTGTTTGGTAATGAAATATCTCACTGGAGCGCTGAGGGACCCGATGAAATTTTCAAATCATTGGAGAAGTTAAACCCAAAGTTGAGGATACTTGAAATATTGTCTGGAAAGGTAAATAATTCACGGGTAAACTCAAATACTTGATCAAGATAGTGGTATTGTTGCTCGTAACAGTAAAACACAGGTTAAGATATTTACACAACAAAAAATGAATGAATGAAAAGCTTGAGACATAAGATGTATTTTTACCTCAGTAATTTCACTAAATACAATTCTCTTCAAGGAGGGACTAACACTCGCTATTAATATTTATTAAAAAAATTGGAGTTACGTTAGTATATATCTAAACTGTCTCTGGAAAGAAACGTTTAATTAGTAAGCAGAATACTAAATACTTAGTATTTTGTTATTAAATTACAAGGTGATATTGGAGTAGAAAGTACTATTCAACTTATTTTTCCCAGGAAATTAAGTATAACAAAGCATCGTTATTTCTCGACACGACTTTCTCAGTGCCCACTGGATGTGGTCTACCGCTTAACATGAATCTAATGGGCACCAGCTACGTAGACACTAAGATGTCCGGAACCGTGGTAGACAAATTCGAACAATCTGGTAACCTAGATTTTACGGGAATGATCAGACCTAGGTTAGTAATAAAGCTTATTTTTATACCCAGCAACGAAACAAGGGCATGTTTCCTTGATGTTAAATGACCTACAAAAATGTAGGTACGTAAAGTTTACTTTTTTAAGACAATATGACTTTATGACCATGTGGAAACCTTGACTATCTTCTTGTGAGAAATGGCACCGAATCCTGGTAGTGGGAACGTAAAGAGGACAGTTTAAATATTAATAAACCACCACTCTTCCCCTGCGCTGCCTGTATTAAACAATTTCCTGCAAATTTCACCACCTTGTGTATATTACAATAATGTTAAATTTGCAGCGTTGCAGTGAACATAGCTGCAACAATGGGTGTAGTGGCAGGCACGCTCAGCTCCAGCGGCGTACGCCTGAACGCACGCCTATACACGGCGACTGAAGTAGAGGCTAAGCTGAGCTTAAGGGGATTAAACATGGTGCGGCTGGATCTGTCTTTACCGAGGGACAAACAAGAGATATTCGCTGCTAAGTAATTGACCCTTTTTATTTTCTTTCGTTGATGATAAATAACAGAATCAATTACATTGTAGCGTCTAAAATTTACCACATCATAAAAATCACAATCCCTATTATTTATTTAATTTAAATACAGAATAATAATGGAAATAGAATTGGCCAGTAGCCATCCACTGATAGACATAGGCTCACCTCCAAAGCACCCTAGTTCGAGCAGTCCTAAGATGGCTGCATCAAGCAGTTTCCCGCAACCTTCACCATATTATTGGTCCGCCTTGTGGAGAGCCTTCCAGTTCTACGTTTACTACTAATGCATTACTATCCAGTCGACCGTCAGTACTTTAAAGGATTTGCCCTGCCCATTGCCTTCTGCCGTCAAGCTCTCTCTCTCTCTCTCTGCCGTCTCCTTTGAGATATACGAGTATATAGGCAAACACTATTATTTTCGCCAAACTTAGTCAAATTAAAGTAAGTTTTTAATTAAATTGTATCTGAATCCTTTTTCTAGGCACTTTGGCCGCAAATAAATCTTTGCCTATCCAACATCAGACACCATTCAAATAAAGTGTAGCTTAGCAAATTTAACGTTTAAGAATGCTTGTACTTTTATTTTCATTGCCTTAATGATAAAAATAAAGTGCAGAAAAAATAAAGTATATTGTGAAATTTCAGGTCAGAACTGATCATACTACACGGCGATCAAGAACTTCAGCAGCAGGGTTTGAATCGCAACAGAATAGAACGGAACACATGCAGCTGGACTACTTTCGACAAAGCCATCGGCATCAAAGTGTGCGCTGCTTACCAAGTAAATTGTATTTTTTTTTTCTCTTCCAAGTTTTGTGGTAATTTAGTTTTTTTTTTAACTTCTGTAATGGAGAAGTTGATTACTTCAATAATATTGCTTAATCTCTTTACTTTCATCATCATCACCATCAACCGATAAGCGTACTCTTTACTTACATTATTATAAGTTTGAGTATTCTTTAACAGATGTTAAATTAATAAGTTAATTAAAAATGTCATGTTCATTAACGTTTCTGATTATTATAGTTTAACCTGTTTGTAAATTGAAAATATGGTTATTTTATTCCATTATTCAGTTCCCGAATATGACGAACCTGCATAACGCGCCGTACTTCATCATGAGCGGTCCGGCTAAATATATCCTGTCGTTAGAAAAAGCGGATCCATCCGCGAAGACTTACGCCTTCCAATACAAGTGGGACAGAAACGCCACTACAGATGTTGTGGGATTTTCATTCGATACGCCTAATAGTAACGTAAGCCGAGAATTTTTTTAAAACAAAAATATTTTGTGTTATATCTGTAGTTTACACAAAAAAAAATATTTCTAATAATTCCCCCGTGACGCAATGTCTAATAAATTGTTTTGTACCCAGGAAATTTAGAAACCTGATTGGTATGGTATTTTGAACCGCATGTAAGCCACCATATAGCACTGTAGTTTCGTATAAACATGTAAGAATATTCTGTGCAAGCACGGATAACTATCCACAGCCATATGTACACCTAACATCCGGTGATATTGAGCTAAAATCATAGTCCATTAGTAGATAAACAAAAATATATATATTCTTGGAATAATTTGGCGCCTTTTTTTACCAACTTTATTTATTTATTTCGATTTAGTTTTTTTAGTTATTAATATGTTTCTTGAATTTATTTTCAGTTTAACAGTTTAAAAAAAATTAAAACTTATATATATTTAGACTATGCCATTTACTATTACCTGATAGCTCAGCTTGTATGGCAGTCATACGCGCAATACTTCCCGGGCGGGCAAAAGGCGCGGGTTAGGATCCTCAGCAGTAGCATTAGTTTATATCTATGTACGAATATTATTTTTAATATTTTTTTGACAATCCGTACTTATTAAAGGAGAAACGCATGATAGACGCTTCAATGATAGTGTCCACCACTTCGACGTCGGCATCACTTACGTTACAATCAGCTCAGAGTACCATCAAAGCTAAGGCGATGTGTCAGAACAAGCAATACGATAAGTCGGTAGAGGCTAGCTTGGATGTGGATGGCAGGAAGCAGTTCGACACGGTGATGTCGCTGAAAAGACATGACATCAAATACGGCTACGTTTGGCTGCCTCATGCTTACTGGGTGGTTAACAATAAAACTATTGCCGAGTTGTCTGGTTAGTATAAAAACTTAACAACCATTGACACAAACAAAGATGTTATATAATATAGACAGTTTTCAATAAAAAATAATTCATATCAGTATCAGATAAATATTTCGTATTTTTTTTGTCTACAATGGTCTCTCATTTGACCGCATCTCCATAAGGCAGTAAGTGATCATAGGGTGTGAAGCGCGCTCGTCTAGAATACTCATGCTGTCATGTGTTGGTACTACATCTGGATTTTGGTAACGATGTTATGCCGATATACAATACGGTCGTGGTAGCTAGCCAGGATTTCGGCGGCGGATACTAAAGAACGGTAATCGTTCCAAAGACTACTGTGTGACCGTTTAAGCAAACCACTTAGCCACTGCACCACGAAGTTAATTTAAATCTGTACTTAAAGAATCATTGAAATATTGCTATCAACATATGTTTCTAGGAAGTATTAAAGTGAAGACTAAAGGTGGGGTCACTCAATGGGACATAACAACAGACTTCCAAACCAGACAACTTGCAAGCCGCCTCATTGGGTATTACACCCTGAACGGCCCGACGCACGGTGCAAAGTTGCAACTCGACTACCAGTTTTATAGAAACCCTAAACAAACCATAAAGTTGGAGGGAGTGTACAGCGAAAGAATTTTGGGTTTCAGAAGAGATATCTATGGAGAACTATCTATGGATTTTACAGCTTATCCAGGATATAATTTCTATGCTGTGATAAGGAATGTGGTATGTTTATTACTACATTCTTTTTGATATAAATTATAAAAATGTTGTGTTTCAGTGAAATATCATGTCATTAGACCATTAGCTTTGCACTAGTTTATCAGTTCATATAGTTTAGTTGCCAGGGGTTTTTTAATCCACGTGGCCTAGCTATCACTCTCCTATTTTTATTGATAGCCATTACAGTATTGATATGATACGGTTATCAGTACACGATACTGCACCGACACTTGGTCTCTGCTCAATCTTAGGGTAGATGGAAGAAAACATCATTTGGCATTAAACCGCCTTTTTGTATAGTTTTGGTTCTGTGCAAATTAAGTTTTAAATAAATAAATATTCGATTGTGATAGAAAATTAAATATGTCTATAAAGTTAACTAATGCTTTAAATAATGTTTTTACCGTTTAACACTAACGAAACCGAAAAGTGTAAAGAATGCTCCACTGTAATAGTGTACTAGCTCTTGATAACAAAATACAACAATGCTGTTATAGGAGAAGTTATACAATATGGATGTGGCAGACACGGTAGTTAAGTTTGGAAAATCTATGACCCTAACACTACTAGAATGACCTTTGAGATTTTTGTCTCTGCTGCCAAACGTTTTAAATGCTAAGCTGCCGAGGTAGTTAAAGAGAGTTAATTGACCTTACTTTTTCAGAAAACCCAAAGCCACATCGACATAGGATTGAATGTAAGCGCGTCCCGGCAACAAAAGGCCGACCCAGCATTCACGTTCGTCTTCAAGCGCATAGACAAGCTAAATGGCGTGAAAGTCAATACGGAACTCGCCATGACACGCCCACCGCGACCCATTCTACTGAAGTTCCAATTCGAAGAAGTAAGTGTAAATTGCAGCTTTTCTAATCGGCGAAGGGACGAGACCCTTAGGGCCCTCAGCCATATGGCATTAGTAAGTATGATATACACCGCACCACATTATAACTGTAATCTAGTAACATCTCGTTGCCCCCAGTATTTTTTCTAGCTACAACTCGCATCGAATCAAAACAGCATTTGCACTCTACTGAGCTCGAAGATCACTGGTAAGAGACCTTTCACAACAAAATTAACAGATAGAACTTGAAATATCACGAATAGTTTGTTTAATTTTAACGGAGGTACAATAAGCGAACCTGTGCTTAGAGCATTCCTGCCAACCAAAACAAAACAAGTGATAGTTAGCAAATTATAGATAAAGGAATACTTTCGTTCACAGAATGGGCCGAAGTATTCGGCACAAGCGCGGCTCAATTTTAACCCGAACTCGCGTGAGATCATGCTGTCAGGGTACGTGTTCGCACCCCCGGGCTCGCAATTATACGTGGACGCCGAGCTCAACGCAACGCTGCCCACGTTGCACCCCTGCACGCTCAAGGCGAAGGTGCACGAGAAGCAACCCAACGAATTTCAAGTTAGTCTTATCTTTATTTATAAATATCTTTTCATCATAATTATTATCACTTTATTTTACTTATAAACAGCCATTTTTATGTTCCCAACATATTTACAAAGCTAGCCAAGTGTGGACATGTTGCTGTATACAGCCCTTCGTCAATGTCAGCCACCAAATTCTGTAAATCGCTTTTTGCTTCCACAGACTTTTTATCCAGCTTTAAATTATGTAGTAACTAATAAAGTTTTTTTGGACAGCTTAACGCAGCAGGCGTCTGGTTTACGGGCGTCGATTTTAACGTGGACGCACTGTATCAAGATCAGTCTAAGACCAACCTTGCGTCACACCGGGTTAAGGTGATTCTGAACAGCAGCCACTTTAAAGACATAATGGTTGACGGGAGATTTACACAAGATAATCGACAGATCACATTCATTGGCCAGGTTAGTGCACTAGATATCTCATTTTCCTTTTTTACTCTTCCTGCCCTTATGCCAGAAAGTGGAGACGACGTAACATATATCGTTCATCGTTATCGGACTTATCGCCATTATAAACTTTGTTTATCTTTTCCATTGTCGTGAGTTATAAATAAATCTCTTGGGCTAGTTTTTTTGACACTAAGAGTAAAGTTACAGTGTTATATACTCTAACTCGGCTGAGGACTTTCTTTGAACACTTCTCAGATACTAAAATTTTTGGTTTAATTCACTTTTATTTACTTATTAATCTGAGATACAAACAGTATTTATAAAAAATCTTAAAGAAATAATAATACATTTACCAGCAATGTTATCTTCTTCTTCTTCTTTGTCGTAACCTCATGACTGAGAGACGTGACTATGGTGCGATGCCCTGGCCACCATTTCTTTCCAGACATTTCTGTCTTGCGCCATTTGGATGGATGATTGTAGGGTAGCTCCCGTAGCGTCCTGTGTTGTACGTATCCATCTTGTAGGAGACCGCCCTCTCGTTTCTTTCATTCTATCAGCAATGTACCCACAATTAAAACCTACCTCACTTGCTACAACGCATTTCAAACCGAACACAGTAAGTTTACACATTACTTTTTAACTGCAAAAATAGATATTGTAATGGTACCTGAACGGTCTCTGGTAATAGTTATCTACTACAGTAATTGACAATTGCTATATATTTTGTCTGTTTGTTGTTCAGGGTGAATATAACACGGCCAGTTACCGCGCGTTGGTGCGCCACGTGCTACTCTCCGAACAGAAGTTCACCACGTACGCGGAGGTGGACGCAAGGGGCCGTGCATACAGCGTGAACCTTAATGCCGATCTGAACAACGACACCGATGTTAATGTACATTTACATTTCGATCAGTAAGTATACACTAACTCATTGGTGCAGTGGCTAATTGGTCGTCTTTAATTTAGAAGTCCTCTGCACGATTTCGAGGCCACGTGTTATGAAGTTTAAATGCTAATGGTAGGGTGTTAGTTCAGCAAAGTGACAAAATGGGTAGGACTTTTATCCTTAAATGTTACGCCACGTGGATTACCACACCACAATGTCGATAACACAGCGTCCCATTAGCACTGATCATTGTCAAAAATAAGACAGCAATGACTTCGTCACTACAATCAAGCATATTCAATTTGATTTGTACAATCACTTGGAATTGTCAATGTAATATGTCTATTTTAAATTATTATTTTGTTTCCTTTGTTTATAAAGCGATCGTACGTGCTATGCTTCTCGAAGAGTCGCTGGTTGGCTTCCCACTGACCTTGAAACTCCTTGTATAGACAAACATTGGGGGTTATTAGATTGTTTGTGGTCATATGTTATCAGTGTTTTTAAGTGAGTAGAAATAATATGGACACATTATTATCTAATGGATAATATATATTTTCAGATTACGTGACGTACAGATCTCATATCAGCGATGGAGCAACGAACTTCAAAAGCGTCTGAGCGCGTCCATCAACTGGGACGCTAACCGGGACCCCTCGCGAAAGCTAAGCGTGGATATACAACTGGATAATAAGGGACCTTTGCACCATGCTGGATACCTTACTTTATATTACCCTGGAAGAGTGGTCAATGGAGAGTTTGAATTACTACTCAGAGGTAATTCTTGAGTTAATTTTTATACTATTACTATAAAAAAAATTATAACTACAAAATTAACGTGTATGTCGAGATGTGGCCGCAGCATTGTTGTTCCCTAGTAGCTGAATCAATTTTGATGTAGTTTTTTTAAACGAGACATACTCTGAAATATTCTTAGCAGTAATTAGAAACACACAGACTACATAAGACGTAAAATTTGGAACAATGTTCTGCTAGTAAATAGACACTATCTCTTTTGGACACCATACAAAATAGGTATCATTAGACATTTAATAGTGGTTGGTCCCTGTTACCGGAGTTCGTCTAGATAACTCAGGAGCACCTTTCACTACCGTCAAACAGTAGCGTCAACCGAAACAGAAATCCCGAGGGTAACGATGACATTTGCCATCTAGTGTCTCACGGCAACGACCACAATGCCATGTCGAGTGCCATAGTATTTTGTTGTGGGCATTAAGTGTGCCGCCCACTTGTCTCGTTACATCGTAGAATAAATATATATATTACCTATATACTTGTAGCTAGTTGTAAGCACAAAGAATCCGAGATGTCGTAAGTGCTATCAGAAGTGGTCTTCCCTTACACATGAGATGTTGCGAGCTATTACACTCTTCTTAAACTGCATATGTAAAAAGGTAATATGTAAAAAGGTCTATCAGCTAATGATGATAACTTTTCATATCTGTAATGGGCCAACACTTGATATCACTTTTATATTGTGTAAGGGACAATGAAGCCACAGATAGTGTTACATTAACCTAAAAAATATATAAATGCTGTTATGACTGATTTACAATATGCACATGTTGGCTAACTAGGTGTTAAGAAAATTGGAGGCACGGCCACGGAGGCAATTAAATATAATTTATTAATGTTTGTTTAGATTGGTTCTGCCAATGGCACGTCCGCATGGGTTGGGCTAACGATGCGACAATACTATGGCGAGTCAAAATGTATTCGGAGGCGCGTGACGAAACAGTGTACGCCTTGCTGTCCAGTATGGTCACACCTTTCGCTGGTTGGCAAGACACCAGTTTTAATTTCATGTGAGTAAGCAAGCTCTCATTGAATATATTTTTAATTAAAAAATAAAAATAAAGGTACATTTTTTACTACCGGAGCGCAGACGTATTTATTGAAAAAAAGTAGTCAGCAAACATTACTACTCCAGTTTGAAGGGTTTCATTTTAATTGTAGAATATGGTTGTTTAGGATATGAGATGTTGAAAAACCTATACCACAACTGGTCGCAATTTTTTTATAAAAACTATAAGTGCACGTAATTTGTAGCTCTTTTGACGATGTGAGCATAATGCATATTAATCCGTTACAATGATTATTCGCAACACTGCACTGGCTGTCGACGTGTCCTTGAATTGATTGATTTTTGTTATTGGTTGACCCTGATCCTATGTGCCAACTACGTTGCTACTATAAAAATTACTGGAATAACGAGACATGATAGAATTTACAGTGTGGTGCAGTTTATAATTTTTTTACCTTGCGCATCATTGTAACAGATGTACCATTTCTTTACTATCATTGTTTTGTTGCTCCATTGGCACTTATTTTATTCTTTAACAACTATTAACTATTCTTCTTAAAGTGAAGGTAATTAACTACTAAATACATATTAAAATTTTCTATAAAAAAAATGTTTTGCATTTAACCAACAGGTGGCGTTACAAAGATAACTTACAAGCCATCAACGGCAGCATGAACTGGCAAGAGGATTACCTGGCTTTCAGTTTACTGGGGGACTACCTATTCAAAACTAATGAGTTCTACGGCGAGATTAATGCCATAGTAAACTCTACTATCGAGACGCTACCTCGAGCTGCTGCCATTGCCAAACATAGAGTAGTCTGGAAGAAGAGTGCAGATACCTTGTTAAGTTTTCAGGTTAGTTCGACTTTTTCAGTTGCAGTTTTCGATTATTTACTAGTGTTGTTTCATTTGAAGGTGGAACTCAAAGTTCGTTCAGGTAAACGTACTGTATATTGCCGTTAATCTGAGTAATTTCACTAGCTACAATGCTTTTCAACACGGAACACGTTACTATTTTGGCGGCCCATAGTCAAGAGAGTAATATAGGTGCTGTGGAACCTAGATTGGGTGTTAGGAGACCGCTTCCGAAAACGAAGACAGACGATAGGACTAATGACATCTTTAATGATGGGGCGAAAAAAAAATCGATCCTGGTTAAAAAAAAATCATATTTTTAAAACGTCTTATTAGCATTATATGCGCTCCATCTTGGTAGTACAGCTAAATGAAACGATAGTTTCATAAAAAATACATTACTTTACCAAAGAAAAAACCAGCAATGAAACACAAAATGAAAAACTCCTGATGGTTGCTTAGGCGCGCGATCTAAATGCTCCATACCTCTATGAAAAAAAGTTCAAATTGAAACCAAATACATCTCGAGTTCCCGAGTACCTTTGTTATTGTTGACTTATATCTCGCGACTATTTTCAAATTCCGTAAGTGATTATATAATATCTTTCCATGTATATATTTATTTTATTAATGTTATTTTCTCCCCCAATTGTATAATAATTTTTTTGTACTTTTCACTTCACAAACCAAAATGTGAACGGAAAGAGTCCGTCTTTTTGTGTATCTCTTTCTTTTATATTTTTGTTTTTCTTGTACTTTGCAAACAAAGTTTTATAAATCAATACTTTCATGAACAGTACAATGAGGAAGGAAAGCTAATGATAAATTCATCGTGGAATCTTGAGAGAGGACCGAATGAGAACAACATCACAGGCAGAGTTATGCTTATAACTCCATTCCAGGTAAATACTTTTATAATATTAAAATTGCGTGAATTTTTATTCTAAGAAGCACCGTGACGAGGAGAACTTTCATCTAATGGTTAGCGCTACCCCTACTCATGGTACGACGTTAGTTTGTACCATACCCTGCTTGTATTTTAATAAAACAAGATGTTGTTTGAGACATTTTACTTTCTACTGAGACATAACCCCTATAATTTTACCAGCTATGAATACCTTCAAACCAGTATTTTTCCCACATTGTCGATGTCCAATAGTTTATTTGAAAATACTACATTAATATTTCGAAAGAAAAAAAACTTTTGAAAACATAACGCGATTTTTATCTTACATACACTGGCGTGCAACTGAATCGACTCAAGCCGTATATTAGTATAGGTTACATTTTTTGGAAATCGGCTTTTCCTATTTTTGTAAAAGTTTTTTTATTCAGAAGCCTGATAATTTTTTTCGTAATACACACAACAAAAAATGACAAAACTTTTTAAATAAATAAGCGTAAACATGAGCGTTACAGAAATTGCTCGTTGCGGTACCTACGAGTTGCGGGGCTAAATCACGTAAAAAAGCTCACATGACCTATATTTCTTATCAGTTATTCGTCAGACGTTGACAGATACATATCTCTTTAAGTTGCCAGTATTTCAATCGCAATCCAATAGACACCACCTCAGAAGCAGCGACCCAAGTTGTAGCTTTGTTGCAAGCAAGCCATAATTAATGGCAAGTCGCTTGTGAACTTAACATGAGCCAATCAGCTGTTTCACTAGTATACAGAAGGTTTCAAGAGACTGGTGGCTTCATTCGGAGACCACAAACCAACAGACACCAGAGCACATCTGAGACGGACGACCGCTTCATTGTCTCAACTTCGTTAAGAAATCGTCATTCCCCGAGCGTTGATGTGTAACAGGAGTTCAGAAGATTTCGAGGAGTGACTGTAAGTCAGTGGACAATTAGAAAACGCCTGAAGAAAGCCGATTTAACTACAAAGTGGCCAGGCAGAGGCCGGTAACTGACCGCAGCTCACCATCAAACCTGACTTCAATTTGCTCGTGAACACCTCAATTGGACTATTGAGCAATGGAGCTCCATCCTGTTCATTGACCAGAGCAGAATGTGCCTCCATGGCAACGACAGAAGAGGCCGAGTATACAGACGTGTAGAAGAACTGTTCTCGCAATACTGTTTCGCTGAAACAGTATCATATGGAGGTGGTTCAGTCATGATGCGGGCTGGAATATCATATGAAGGGAAGACCGAGCTTGTTTTAGTGCCTGGTGGCAGTCGGAGGGGTCTGACGGCTCAAAAGTACGTGGAAGATATTCTCCTCGACCATGTCCGACCTTATGCAGAGTAGGAGGTAGAAGATCTTGTTTTCATGCATGATAATGCTCGGTGCCATACAGCGTTACTCGCTAGTTTCTTGAAGAGGTGGAAATAGAGACGATCATGTGGCCAGCCCTCAGTCCTGACCTGAACCCCATTGAGCATTTTTAGGATGAGCTCAAACGGAGGGTTCGAGCTAGCGATATGGCACCATCAAGCATGGTCGAGTTCAAAACTGCGACATTTAGGACCTGAAAGAACATCGTTCCAAAAAAATTTTTAGACCTCCAGGCACTATGCCTAAAGCACGTCCCAGGGCCTCATAGTCCTCCTCGATACCTCGCTTTAGTACGACAAGACGAAAAAGACCGCCTCGTACTTGTCGTTCATTCCAGGCTTCAAAGCCCAAAAATCCGAAAACCTTTTTAGTCGCATTCTACAACAGGAAGATGTTAGTTCTATTCTTTATGGCCGGAGACTCGGTAATGTGCCCTGTGGCATAGCTGATATATAACTTACCATGAAATTTCCATTCATTGAATGAAATTGTATACTTGTTGTTTCAAATGTTCATAGATTATAATTCAATCCATTCTTAACTTTACTTTGAAGGGCTACAGGAGCGGTTTCCTGCGCACCGAGTTCGTACTAGGACACAAAAGAGACATTAAAGGAATCACCTATTTAGATTTAGAAGAGAAGGTCGTCAAGATTTATGTTGACGGTAAGATTTAACAAAGAGGTGAACCCTTTTGCAGGTTTTTTTCTAATTGTAAAACACAGCTCTGTAGAAAACCGGGTAAATGAACGCTATCTATATTAAATTAACAGCTCGTGTGGAGATTGCCTTGTAACCACCGTGTTATCTTAATTATATATTGAGAAGTTTTAGTGATATTGAGGTTTTATTGAACCTGCTTAGCTAGCTACTACCGTGATAATGTAAATCTACTGCTATAATAATAGCATTGCAGTTTTGATATTCCTTGTGTACCTTCCAGCCATGTATCACCTCGGGATGACGATGTGTATCTAACAGAAAACGAGTGCTAGAGTATTATTGTAGTAGAGTACGCTGTACTATTCACAGCCTTTATCACGTTGTAATTAAAAAAAAACTAACTAAACTTCATTACTTCCGTATACAACGCATTAATGTTATTTATTATATTTTATTTTTTAAGAACAAATATTTGTTTACATCGAAAACTGAATATATATTAATAACTTTCTTTAAAATAATATAACATCAAATCGAAATAACAGAAAAGTAATGGTTTTTTTTAATGTACGTACAGGACACATGCGTCGCATAACAAACTGCATGCTGATTATCAACGTAACGAGTCCAATTGGCGAGCTGTCCCGTATGGCGGCGCGTTTCGGCTTCGTCGAGAAAGATCGCCATCTTGTCGCGATGGTTGTCACACCAAACTCTACCACTGGTAATAACCTCATCTAGTGGAGGTAGCTCGCAGGACCGCTCATAATCCCTTTCCAGTGACTGACTATTAAACCTAACAAACGAGCTCATTCGCTGGTTACATATTAATTTTTACTTGATGTATACAATAGTAATAATGTGGGTAAAACTGTTCCATACAAATTACTTAATGAGTGTTTAGTAAAAGAAACTCGTATATACTAACGGAAAAAACTACTAGCTATAGCTTAATTATCAGTAATATATAACACTAATTAAGCAGTTAACAACAATTAAGCAGAATTCTTCCTAATACTCAGTTCTTTAGACCAGCTCTAATTAAATATACTTCATTTGCCAATCATCAGAATTCAGCCGTATTTAAAACTCAATTTTTATACTAACAGGATAATAAAAATTTGAATTACCATTTACAATTCGGTGAATTTCATGCTCCTCTTAATAATTTGCCGAAAAAAACTTTATTCGTCTTTTAGGAATTGAATTGCTACTTAAGTTAATATCGATGCAAGACTTCCACGTATTCGGCCACGTCGCTCTTCCCATACAGTATCTGAACAGGGCGATGGTAACAGCGAAGAGAGCGCCACAGGAGGTCGGTACATCTTCAGATTTTTCACTCACGTTAATTTATATATGAATCAATTTTATTCTAGACATTAAGTGCGTATTTTTTAAACTTTTATTTAAAATATTTGTCAAAAAAATTTATAATACATTTACAAATAACTGGTAACATATACATACATTTTAAAACCTTAAGTTTTATCTTCTTCATTTTACGATTTATGTATAACATTTCTGTTCCAGTTGGACTTCAGAGTGGGGTGGGCAGAGATGGATTTCGGTTTCACAGGCATCTGGCATTGGAAGTCACTACTAGACTTTGTCTATGTTTACAAACTCTACACTCCACTCGACGGCTTCGATGAGAACGGGTTGGTGCTCAAAAATGTGTTTGGCGGTGGTTTGGATACTGAGGTTTCTATGCGGCTTTCTAAGCATAAGGTATGATTAGCTAAACATAAATTTATATTCAATTTCTCCATAGGCATGGTATACCGTGCCTTAAAATTAAAATAAAAAGATCCATTGAGAATAGCTCATCCTTCTAGCTAGTACCGGTGATGAAAAAAAAATGAGTCTTCTCGCGAGATACAGATGGGTTTAAAAAAAAATACCGTAATGAGTAGATGATATTATAGCTTCCAATATTCAACTTGGTCAATGGTGGGCTTAGCCATAATTTCAAATAATAGTTTAGGGTGTCAATATCATCAACATAGTTATCATCCGTTGCACATCTACTGCCCCATATACACGCCCCACAAATCTCTAAAACACCGATAGGTCATATGTCGTCCGCACACAGTTATTTCCTGTGACTTTCAGAAGATTGTCTATCTAACTTATATAGCCTTTCATAACAATTTTTTTTCCCTTTTTTTATATTGTGTTATGAAATATCTGTTTGATTTTATTTCTACAGTTTGGTGTAGCGATTCTTTTAATGGACAAAGGCAAGGGTCTTCTAGATGTACTCAAGGACCGTTTCCAGCACAAACCCAGTGACCCGGACATGTTTGTGGAGAACTTCGATACAACGGCTAGTGTTGTCCTTGACACACTGTACTATCCAACAATAACATTCCACGCGCATATGTTGAAAGTGAGTTTCTTCTACTAATTTTAACTTAAAAATGCTGAAAACGTTAATGAAGAATTTCTATTATTTAAATATATACAAACCGTTTTACTTTCTTCGTGTGTAATTTATATTTTTTATCTACAAAAAACTAACTCTTAACTTTAATTTCAAATGGTGGAAGTTATAATAAGGTTATGAATGGCGACAAAATAGTCTGTTTCTTATATGTTGATAATCAATACCAGCGCCATGTCATTATGGACGGACTACTTACCTTCAGGTGAACGTCCCGCTCATCTTATCGCTTATTGTCTAAAAGAAATTATAAGTTGGTAATGGTAACTAGCCATATAGGTTCGAAAACCCTTATTAACAACCAAAGCTTTCAACAAGTAGAAAATGGGCTGGAATTCAACCAAGGACCTTTATGTTATTAGGCCAGCACTTGGCCATTATACCATGAAAGCAGTAATATAATCTTACAGTTCGAATTTTTTCGTTTAATCGATGGTTTTATTACATCCAAGAAACAAAAGTAAATCTGCATAAGCATATTTACTCTTGTTTGAAATGAACTTTATCTTTGATTTATTTTTCAGTTTGTTGGTCCTGAAGCAGAGGACATCATGGAATTCAATGCGACCTTGCACTTGCCAAACAAACCACCTATAGTTTTAACTGATATATTTGTTTTAGAGGTAATATATTGTTTGTATTTTTTTCATGCACCGTATAACACTTTACCACAATTTCATGTTTTAAAGTTCCAATAACGTCACGAAAGGCGAAGCGTGTATTTAAAAAATAGTTTGGCTTTTATATGTTAACAGCCAGAACACTAAAGTGCTTTTGTGGCGGCATATTTAGGCAGTTATTTTATATATTGATGACATCTTTATTAGTAAGCAGCAATAAATAGCACTATTAAGCAAGAACTTCTCACAAAGAGCTTTACTTAGCTAATTCATTATCCAACAGTTTTCCAAAGCAAAGAAATAAAGTATAAAAGTCTCAACTCTTCTATATAATAACTAAATTACATCTTTACTTAGTACTTATAATCGCCATCAGATGATAGACTAAAGACAATAGGTCTTAACACTGAACTGTGAAACTTTTTCGGTTGTGACTCACGCTTTGTTGTGTAAAAACCAAAGTAAAATTATGAAATAATACTCTTTCCTTGCTTGTACAGGAATACACAGTGATGAGAAATACTTTAAATCTGGTAACACCATTCCAAGCGGTCAAAGAAGTGAAGTCAGTCTACACGGTGGATATTACGATGGGCGAGAAATTCAATGTGACGTGTGTTGCACTTCTCTACAATGGAACTTATTGGCATGAGGTATTAATCTACGTCATAACTAGGTACCCGTATGAAAGGCTGTGTCGGATCTCCTTTCCGTTAATCTACCCTCGGCATGTAAAGAATAACTAAGAAGAAACAATTACATAATTTTTTTAATCTGCAATCGGCTAAGACTTAACTTCAATTTCATATAGCAGTTAAATTGAAGTCAAATGCTAGCAGTTGATTTCAATTTCAAATAAGTGGTGAAGTGTGGTCCGTCAGACCACTTTGGCTCTTAAATGTCAACAGTTGGAAGATATCACTGCAGCTATGACGGTAGATTGATAATTTGATACAAAAACTCTACTACCAACCAAATTACGCAACAAGTGGCCCAGAAATCGAACCAAAAGCCACCTTAATTCAAAGCAAGCAAGAAGCTACTCCACCATGAAGGCAATGAATTTCAACTGTTCTAACGTGATCTGGTAACAAATAATAAGAATAATCATTTTATCAAGCCACTTGTCCATCGACAGATCTCTTACAAGATACTATACGAGTACGAGTGCGGCGAGGACGAGGCGTACCGGTCGTACGTGGCATCCGTGGGTATCGCAACACCACTGTCCGTTCTGCCCGGTCTCGAAGCGCGTGTCACCGCCCGTCTGGAAGACGCTCTCTGGAAAATGGCCGCTGATATCGCCATGCCTTCGTTCACTGTCACAGCCGTCGCGAGGCTCGAGGTCTTTGTTAAGATTATACTGTTGCCAGGTTTTTATTCGCTAATATGCAATATGTTTTATACCCATTAAACTTAAGCTTCCAGCGAAAGCTAGCATTGAGAGGTTAACCGACTTGTTCCGAGATGAGAACTATTCATTAATTTAATAAGAAATAATTTAAACCATTAATAAGTCTTATAAACAAAACCGACATATATACGTGAATAGTTAACGTTAGTTCTAAAAATAACATTTGTATTACAGCTCGATGATCCTTTTGTTGAGACATCTGGCAGTTTGAATCTTACATCTGCATACTTAGAAGATTACTTCATTAAGATGGAATTCAAGAAGGACTTCTCGGACGTCGAGAATGTGGTAGGCGGCGGTATACAAATTCAACAAGGAGATCAAAATAACTATGTGAGTACTTACTTTTTGTGCCCCAGTTACTTTGACCAAGTTATAGTTATCCTTTTTTATTTGTAAGAATATCATAGACTTTTCCTCGCACATGCAAGAGCAGGTCATAACTGACTTTTAAGGACAATCTATCTGTACCGATTCATGGCATGGCATACAAATTCTACTTCTTCCCCCCAGAAGCAGAAAATTTTCAGATTTCCAATCTATAACAAAAAAAGGTTTGTCGTCGGAGGTTTTCTTAGTAGATAACATCGCAGAGCTGATTCTGAAACTAAACAATACTGCAAAAGATACTAGGTTTGATTTCAAGGGCCTTATAGCTGGTAAAACACTGAAATAAAGAGATAACTTGTTTTTCAAGACCAAAAGCAAAACTCACGCACCTATGCACTTATAAACACAAAAAAAAAAACAAATTCAATTTTTGTAAAGTAAAAAAGAACTAGTCTTCTGGCACACTTGTCGTTTTGCCTTTGGTTGGGCATTTTTAATGGTTTCGTCAAGTAAAAAAAAACTTGCGCACGTACCTTTTATGATCACAAACAAGAGACCTGCATCCAAAACTCTATCACCATGGAAACTGGAGCAAATTATTGTAATAATTTTTATTTGCCAGCTTTTTGCGGACGCGGTGTGGCGTCCTCCGCCATCCAGACACGTACGTTTCAAAGCTCGCGGCGCCCTTGTTCCAGTTGTAGAACCTTCCGATCTAACTCTACAGTACAGCGAAGATAAATCTCAGAGAACACTCACTTTGGACTTTAACACCGCTGAAAATTACTACTCGTTGAAAGCGGATCAAAGACCTGTTTCTTTGAATGTGGCACTTAGCAGCCCGCATAAAGGTTTTAGGTGAGATCAACATCACATCTCTCTCTGCAACGTTTTCCGCTTTACCCTGTCATGTCCCCATCCATTGCGACAGTTTTAATAAAAGTTTGTCTTGCTGTATGAGTCTTTTTATCTAAAATGGACTTGACCTCAGTTTCACATGATATTTAGTCACAATGAGATAGCACGTTGCGAAAGACACCAGCTCGGAATACTTACTCAGACTGTCATGTATTCCCAGGACAGAGCGATGTTGTTATGGTGGAAAATTTACGGTATGAAGGTCAGCTCGCCAGACGGAATCGAAAAATTCTAACACTAATCTAGCTATTTAACTTGTGGTCCCGTATAAGATCAAGGGACACCCGTGTCACTGAACAAGTGATCATTTTCTGTAAAAGAAAACTTTTTTTTTTTTCAGAGCAATGAAATTAATAACAGAGTTCCAAAACGACGACATACGAGGTTCATTCGTAACCGATACCACGGAGTACGGTATCAGTGGGAAAGTTACAAATAGACAACCTCTGGAGGTAAATATGCATTGGATTATACATGAAATTTATAACGAAAATATGTTAAGTAACGTGAGATGACTATTTGGAAAGATATTTTACTATGCTAACATCACTATAACAATCATGTTTTTTTTTTCAGATGTCCGTAGTGCTAGTCCCTAAAGGACAAGGCCCACAGATCCGCGTACGCATGAAGTTCGAGGCATCACGCACTATATATGGTCTCTCCGCGCACGTCACCGGGCCCATTGAGACAACTGTACACGCGAAAGCGGAGATGGAGGCCAACTTCACAGATATTTCTTTTAAAGTTTGTTTATGTTAACATTACACTTTTATTCAAACTATACAAAAGCAAAAGAAAGTCAGGATTATGTTATATTTTCACTTTCCAAACGCCTCCCTGGTTTTCCTATTTGTGTTAGTTGGGATTTTCTATGTATTGGTATCGTGACCGTTTACACGCTAGCGCTTTTGGCTAAAAAAATCTCAAGGAAATGCAAGGCGCTCTTTAACACCCTCGCTATAATATCATCAAACAATTCTGCTTACCAATCCTAGAATATACCCATTCCTCAATCTAAAACATAATTGTCCTTTTTTGTCAAAACGCACATAGTTTTGTAATGTTTTTTAATTGCATACGGCATAATATTTATTGACGAATTGTCTGTAACCAGGTAGATGTACCTCAAGTGAAGAGTAAGGAGATTTTCTTTAAATCGCGTGTGGACTCCCACCCTGGACTTAGAAAAGTTATGAGCGTGCAAGCCTCGACGCCGCTGCAAAAGCTGCGCTTTCTGAAAGGCGATACTGATTTTATGTAAGTAAACGTAACTTGATCAGAAAGACTCATGTTTAGCAAAGGACAACAATATACTATAACAACAGGCTACATTGATGATAATATGTAACAACACAGTAGATTTTGTAATATAATATACGTGCGTATGAGCGTTACTTTTTCTTGTTTTTAATATATAAATTATTGTTTTTCTATTTTAGTTAATTAACATTAAACATTCTTTGAATTTATATATATTTTTAATTATGGCTATAGGTTTTGCTAAAATAAAACATAAATTGATTGGCTTTTATATACTCATAATATTACATTAAAGCCATGATAGCTCAGTTTGTAAGGCAATCGTACAGGCTGTTGGACTCGGAACACCCGGATTCTATTTAGTTCTGAGCTTGAGTTTCCAGTGATGGCATACACACAACGTTCAAAAAACAACAGCTTTCATGTGTGACAACCACCAACTCTCACATTGCCAAGTCGGTGGATAAATGACTGACTCTTTTGATAGTGAGGAGAATGCCTCAAGTACTACAAACAAAAGTTATTCCAATTCAATTTGCTTTTGTAAAATTAACAAAAAATATATATGTGTATAAAAGTAATTAATTGTTAGCAAAAAATTATAGAAAATTGTAATAAATTGCAGATTTGGTCCAAAGACTGGGTATCTTTTGTGTAAATACGATTTGCCTGATATGAAGGGAGATGGCGATCTCAAGTGGAGCTTCCTGATTGGTGATCTTTATATAACGGTGAGAACGTATAGTCACTGGTAGTTAAACACTGTTGACAGAACCTTTCAGATAGGTAACACAGCAAGGTTTGTTGCTGCCACCAAATTGTCTGTGCAAATATTATATTATTCCAATTTGAACGTCGTTGTATATAGAGAAATACTAGGGTAATACTAGTTACCAACTTGTGTCTTAATATCACGAGGACATTGTCATGCAGCGTTTTTAATCCATGCCAGCTCATTATTATGGGCAGTCATGGCACTTGCCAACAGGTGACGGCCTTCTTGGTTTGTTGTTTTAAGCAAATAAATTAAATTACTTATAACAGTTACCATTAAAAGTGGAGTAACCACATGTTAATGTTTTCTTACTCTTAAAATGGATATTTATGTTAATTGTCATATTTTCTATCACTATTTTACTTATTGTGAAAGAAACATTGCTTTAAATTTATGAGATTATAAAAATTTTGTGCTTAACTCACAGGCAATAGGTCATCAATTAGTTAAACAACTACAGCGGAGTGTGGACCTGGATATTTTCTTTGGTAACAGTACAAAAGATGGTCTCCTCAAGACTGAAGCCGGATTTAGCATGGACCTCGATAAAGTTTGGCAGTAAGTGATTTCTTTACTGGCGAATTTCATGTTAATTTTTTAATTGTTTTTATAAAGATAATGCAAAAATATTAATATTTAATAGCAATGAAAATAATAATTATAATTAATATATGCAATAATAATATTTTAAAGAGCTACAAAAATTTATATTATCTCCAGGATCGGCGGAAATGCGTCATTTGGATACATATTAGACAAACGCATCAACTTGGTCGTGAACGCGATACTCCCCAAGCCAAACGTAGATGTGCACACACTGTACATAGACGGCGAAATGGGTTCTCTCGAGAAACCCGAGAAGGTTTTAGAAGCTGAATATAGAACCGATGTCACAAAAATTATAACAGCGCTCAAAGGAAAGGTAAAAGATAGGCTTAATATCAACTATGCTTTTGGTTTATCTCTGTTAATTGATGTATTGGTAAATAATCTCATCGTTTCTTAATTTTATTATATAAATTCCATAAAATTTTTAAAGATTCTAAAATTTAAATATATAAAATAAGATTAAATAAATAAAATGTTATAATTATACAATATATAGATGATATATTTTAATTCATTGCCTATTATATGACTTGAATTTTTTGAAAACATGTTTATACTACACCAAATGGGAAATATTTTATTTTTAATTCGTTCATCTAAACGACGAGAAAAGAGGGAGTTACACTTCTTGGTGAATGATACGCCTACCAATAATAAGTACGGCAGTTATATACATATATATATTGCACTTCATAGTGCTCGTCATATCGACACAAGATTTTAAATCTCGTTATTCCCAACAATTTCACGACACGTCACTACACCGACCATCAGACCGATTTATCTGTAAGATTTGTACACTACAGTTTGACGACAATAATAATCGATGCAGTGGTATCTATTCAGACCGTCTACAAATCTGAGATCTATCACCACCGCTATTATTTATTTTCAAATTTTGATTGTTTTTATTTACGTACAATATTTTCAGGTGTTATCTTTAGAGGAGAGTGTCGACGCTAACGCCAAGATCACATGGACATCCAACTCCGTATACAAAAATGTCGACAATGAACTCTCATACAAATGGGACGTGAACGGCTCTAAACACGTTGACTACACTCTCACCACGCCGTTGTATGATAAGGAACCTACACTCGGCATTAGAGGCTCCTACCAAAAGGACATGGTACATGGATTCCAAATACTTAAGTAAGTAAAATTTTTGCTGTATTTAGTATAAACAAGCAATAATAAGTTTATTCCGCAACCCATTCCCTTCATCGTCTCCAGATATAGAATGGTAATTCCTTTAAGAAATGTTACTCTCAAACAGACTTGTATTGTATGCACACTACTGCTAAGTAATAAAAAGAGCTGATGCGTATCCACCTAGACGGCATCGGGAAGAGAAAATACATTATTGGAAAAATAATAAATTGTTTAAAATCGCTGCGGATACGAGAAACACCAGTCCGATCATGTGAGAATCTTTGGGAAAGATCCGATGATGATAATAATGAAAACAATTTTTATTGTAGACAAAATTTAATATTGTACGATTTTTAGAGGCACCATGCATTCTCCAGGCAGCAGTCAGATCGGCGAGCTAGACCTGCGTTATGGTGGCATGAAGCACACGGACGGACATTTCAACTTTAGCACGCCATTCCAGAGACTGCCTTGGTTGAAGTCTATATTCAACGTAATTATTGATATTTCATTTACTTAAATTGACTAACCTTTTTTTTTGTTTTACTTGGGGGAAATGCCTTCGCATACCTTCCGTCGCGAGGCAAAGACGGGTTATGTCGGACTTGCTCCGACTAAAACCCCCACGATGTTCCACATGGTCGTGTTATGGCTGGGCCATGGGAACGCTTTCGCATACCTCTGCGACCCGGCCAGCGCCGGCTGCAGGACGTAGCCCCTCCTCGGGAGGGAAGAAATCTCCCTTTCCACCTCTGTAAGGGCACGCCGTAACATACAGCGCGCCCTCCTCTCAACCTCTTGTCACCTGGGCAACGGATCTCTCCAGTCCTTCACCAAGAGGGAAACATCTCCCAACTCTCTGCGGCGGATCTGGTCTTGGGTTCCGCCGCCAACCGTTATATGGCCGCGGAGGATACGGAGAGCGGTGGAACGCAATACCGACACTACTCTTCTCTCGCGGCCCCACCGTCGCCGCATCAGTGGTGCGGCACCGCTTAACCGCAGACGGTAGGGAGAACGGCGAATCGTAATACCGACACTCCTCTCCCTTCGCGACTCCACCTCGGCTGCAAACGGCAGCATAAACCTGCCCTTGCAGCCCACCAGCACACATCCGAAGGGAGCTCATGAAAGGCACTTGGAGCGGCCACCTCAGGCCGGCCGTGTAGGTTCCTCTTAGCTTGCCTGTAAGTGACCAAGCCAGGGATATTGAGCCCCACCGCCACGACAAAGCGGGAACCTGTTCGAGGGAAATTGACTAACCTATCTTAACTAATTTTCACTGCACAACACTGGGCCCATCGCCTTGACAAATAATATATTAGGTATCTTTAGTTTAACTTTCCTAATACTCACTTTAACCTTAAACCTAAAAATACAATAATATAAGCGAACTAATTCTTAGACGATTGTAAAACATTTATTATACATTTTTTTTCTATGTAGATTATTTTTTATTTACAGATCAATAATGTAGAAGAAAACTCGGACAACAAAGTAGATTTGTTCTGGCCCAACAAAACAGCATCGGTTAATACTACCCATGTATACATAAAGCAAGATAATGGCTTCACACAAACCGGCACAATATCTCTTTCTGTTCCATTGAACACGCAACATTTAGTGGAGACGGAATATTACTACGTTCAAGGTCAAGAAGGGAGTAACGGAAACGCTACAATAGATTTCGACCACGAAAGATTCGTTAAGAGTTCCTTTGTACAGGTGCTAAGCAAGAGTGAGAGGAATTTGGACCTCGCCACAACGGATATAGAAGTGGAAAATGTACATACACCCATTGGTGTAAAATACATTCACGAGTTTGATAGCACCGGAAAAATTGTAAGTAGAATTGCTATATTTTTTTTCTACCAATACCATATAAAGAGTAAATATTTATTTTTTAATTCCAAACTTTACATCGTTATATACCGTATGCCTATTTAAAGAGCATATCTCATTTATAAAGGTGACGAGCATAATGTGCAAGTATTGGTCACTCCCCATAACATGGACGCTTTGCTAGACTCGTCGCTGAATTTTATTTAAAAAAAAAATGTGTAATCTATCAAAAGAATTATTTCAAAAATCGCATTAAATACATATGGTGGCTTTGTTCTAAAAAAAATCATTCGCAGGACGTCAAACAAGCAACATTCTTCCACCTGAAAAACGCAACAAAGTTCAATGTGACCGGCAAACTTGATATACTGACCTACGACATTGGCAAGAAGTTGAAGCTGACCGCCATACACGGCACGAGGACCTGGAGTTTCGACAATATGTACGAAACTGTGGAGAAACAGCTTACTCACGGCAGTAGAGTACAGTGGGCAGATGATGTCTGGATACACTATGATATACACGTCACCAACATGACTGTGGTAACAACACTTAACTTTTAATTCACATTTTGTGGTTGGTCCAATTAGTTCGCAGATGACTTAAATGTTCAGCTGTCTGCTACTAATTCTAGTATTAGAATTAGGCACTTCAATTTTATTTGTTTTTTTAAGAGAAACTTGTATAGATTACATTTCTACTCCCGCTGTTTTGAAAACATGAGCTCAATCAGAATATATTACTCAATGTATCATGTCCCTGCTTTGTTCCTTCCTGTGGTATAATGTTTTTTTCATATACGTTTTATACAACCGGCTGCGTCTACTTTACAACAACCGTTCATGGAAATACTGTTGTTGATGAAACGGCAAATAGGTTATGAAGTGCACACCAGTAGCAAAACGTTATCTCAGTGATAACGTTAACCTACGACTTTTATCCCTTATTCACCTCCTAAGTAACCCACTATATGTGGCAACATTATGACCTATGCAACATGACCGTTCAAAATATATTGATTTGTAATAAAAATAACAAAAAAGAGCTACAGGATTTCTATTACAGTAACATAACTTATGAAAAAAAATATTTTTTTATACAGGAGGACACAGAATCCCAGCAGATAGTAATGAACGTACAGTACCCGTTGCGTCAGTTCTCGCTGACTGCGCTGTACCGGCTGCAGGATGCACTGCTAGACGGCGATGCGCGACTCATGTGGAACGTACGCGAAGAAAATAAAACCGCGCTGCTGCGTGGCCGCTGGGAGAACCCGCCCACGCCCGAGGGAAATCTACACGACGTCTTCCTCGCGCTCTCGCATCCATCATTCAGAAAGGTACAAAACATACGCCTTGGCAGCGCAACGACTAATCTTAAAACACGGCTATTACTATTTCAATTTAAAAGCCAAAATCGCCGGGGTAGCTATCGCCCTCATATTGCGGATATGCTGCCATTACATCATTATTTTATTTAAGCAAAAACATTTAAGATGCAAACGGAAAAATATTTTTTAAAAACTTAATATTTCTTTTAACATTCTCTAATGATTCTTGGATACATATAAATCCAAAAATATGATAAAAATTACACTTAAAAGGTCAAAAACTGTTAGGTCCTTACATATGAAATTGGCGTTTTGTACGGGAGGAATATAAAGATTTTTTTGTAAAATATATTTAATTAATCAAAGTATGCACCATTGTTATCTATGCACTTTTGCCATGTCATAAGTAGTTCATTGATCCCTTTACTAAAAAAAACCATGGGAGCGAGAATCAATAAACTCCGAAGGCGGTTTTGACTGCTGCATTGAAGTTAAATTGTTTTCCTAGTAAGAAGTTGTCCAAATTCCGAAAAAAATGGTAATCTGTTGGGGCAAGGTCCGGTGGATGTCGCAGACATTCCAATTGTAGCTCATCTAACTTAGGTGTTGTTTGTTGTGCAGTGTGGTCTTGCGTTGTCGTGAAGCAGCAGTGGCCTAGAGCGATTGACCAATCTCGGTTGTTTAGCAGCTAGTTCTTCCTTCATGGTTTGCAGTTACTGACCATAGATATGTGCCGTAATCGTTTGGCCAGATTTTAGAAAGCTGTAGTGAGTGACACCGGCGCTAGTCCACCAAACACTCACATGTAACTTTTTCTGAGTCAATTTTCGTTTAGGGCAGAATTTGGCTGGGTCTCCAGGATTCAGCCATTGCAACGAGCGCTTCCGATTATCGTACAGTATCCACTTTTCATCACAAGTAATGATTCGATTTAAAATCCCTTCATTATTGTGTCGGTTGAGCAAAGTACCACAGCAGCAGCAGTCGACGCGTATTTGCAAGTTCCATTCACTCAATTCATGCGGTACCCATCGTTTAAGTTTTTTTACTTTCCCGATTTGCTTCAAGTAGATTAACACAGTTTTGTCACTTATTCCGAAACCTGCAGCTTTTTCTGAAGTGCTTTGTGATTGATACGCTTCCACAATAGCCTTTAATTCTTCATTTTCCACTTTGGTCTCCGGCCGTCCACAGGGTTGGTTCTGAACGTCAAGATTTCCAAAACGAAAACGTTGAAACCAAAAACGTACGGTGCTTTCTTTTGCGACACCAGCGCCGTATACATCATTAATCCTTCGAGCTGTTTCTGCAGCACTGGTGCCACGGTAGAACTCGTACTCGTAAATATACCGATATTTCATGTTTCCTATTGTGCGGTAACAAGTGACGTCAAAGAAAAAAATACTGAGGAAAACAACAAACGAATGACTGTTTTAAAAACTCAAATGTACCAACTAAATGAACTGACAAATTTGAATTTGGAATTCTTAACCAAAGAGGAGATATTTCATAACAAAGTGGTCAGTACGACAAAACGCTAATTTCATATGTAAGAACCTAATATCACTACTATTAACATTTGCAGGATGTCACTTTCAAAGGCCATTACCTGTCCTCGCCCGCGGTGATGTCCAACGTCTCCATCGAGCTGCAATACTCAGACTACGAGACAGAATACCTAAAACTGCAATCCATACTGATGGACAACTCTAACGGACCTGTACGAGACTACAAATTCGCGTTGACTTGCGCTCACCCATCCACCAACCTGGCGCTTGACATAAATTCAGATATAAACATACACAGCAAGTGGTACTATATGGAAACATTCTACAGATTCCAAAAGTCGCTGTTCTACGAGAAAATTAGACGCAGCAAGATGCTTGTCGATATGAACAAGAGCGCCATTAACTGGGAGGTGAATACAGACAGCTTATTATTTAAATATTTATTATTATAGTAATACCAATTATTTAAAAAAATCCCATTTAAATAGCAAATTCAAAAAACTTCGTTTCTTAAATAAGCCAATTATAATTCCAAACCTCCCGCTAGTTATATTCATATTACCTCACATTGCAAATCTGCCGCCACAGTAACATTGCTGTAGATGACATTAACATATGATAGCGAAACTATTCTAGACTTACCATTCCCATTGACTCTAAAAATATTGTAAAGTTGATGCCAAGTGTAAATTATAAACTGTGCTACATTTACAGAGTTCTGGTTAAATTAGATTAACCATAATGTTGTAATCAGCATTTAGACAATACCTGGACACTATCATTATACACACCTAACTATTGTTTAAGTCCAAAATAAAATTTAACAGTAGTGATAAAACGAATATAGTATTAATTTAATTGTATTGTGATATTAGTAATAACATTTTCTTTACCCACGCATACTACTTACGAAGACCGGATGGTATTTGCTATTTAGCCACTTTTGTCCAAAATTAGATTTTATTAGTCCAGTTCATTTCAACATTTTGTATAACTCAAACAATTCTCAGCGTGCCAATGAGACATATTTCTACAAAGTGAATGGATCGTGGGAGTTGTTCTATCCGTCGTATAAACTGAAAGGATTGGTGATACATCCGGATGGAAATGACACCGCATTCGCCGAACTCTCTATGATGGACAGAGCACTAGTGGGACATTACAACAGCACGAATGGTAAGCTTATGTATGTCCTTTTATTATAAATTACTGGTACAGTTGAAGATCATTGTTGCTACAAACGGTCAACGTAGGCATCACTGCAACACCTATTTCTGCCACTTTAGCTATTGAAGTTACGGGAGAAAACAAAACTCAACATTTATCTCTCAAGACAAGGAACCTAATGAAATTTAGGAAATATGAGGAGTTAAATTAAATGCTTTCATGAATCACATTGTAATAATGTTTTTTTTTTTTTAATTTTCATTACAGATGTTTCGTATCATCTTATTGGGAAAATTATTGATACACGCTCCGCCCAACTGAACGCATGGCGAGACTTCGATGACGTCACGACCGTTGATCTGGCCTCGTACATCCGTTTAAACCATTCCCGCTTACTGACCAGTTCCATTGTATGGCGACCGCAAATATTCAGCGAGGTGAAATCTCAAGCAGTGTATACATTGAAGCTTTTATACTCGCAAGTTAACGAAACGCTCACAATTATTAAAGAAGCGCCCATGGAAGCGCATCAAGCTTTAAGAGCCATATGGGTAGACGCGAAGCCACGGATCAGAGAGTTCCTTGACGATTTGAACGATTTACACGTGATCAAAGACGATCTGGACGATTTTGAGCGGTTTTTGAACGAATCATACAACAGCAATGACTTTTACGTGAAAGATATCGTTGAATTTACTTACTACGTGTTGGACGAAATGGCCATAAGGAACCATTTGGAGAGCCTACCCGGTTTCGTTAACGATATGTGGGGCATGATGGGAAATACTAGTCAGTCGATCAAACAAAGCCTTACCTACGTAGTTGACACGATCAAAATGGCGTATTCGAACTTTCTGGAATCCACTAATAAGGTCCTCGAAGCCGATTTCATGGAACTGGTATCTGACAAGCTGGAATCGATGATTTTGCAATATGACAACTTTGTGAGAGACCTCCACATGAAACTACTGGAGTACTGGGAGGTCACATGGGTGAATGCTACCAATAGAATCTCTGTGTACGGGCGCGATCTGCTCAAGTCTATAGAGCCGCTGTTCTTTAAGATATTGCATTATACAGAGTCATTTGTGTTTAGCGTTTGGAAAGGTATTATGGACTTCTTCTACAATAGAACACAGGAGTTGACTGATTCCCCTTATTTCAACTATGTTTCAACCTTTGGACACGAGATGGACCGGTAAGCATAAAATTAAAAACAACTGTTTTACTTTTTTTGACTTAGGTACGCAAATGGCAAGATTTTGTTAATAATACAATAGAGAAATTAACTAAATCTCTGGTAATCGTATCACGAAAGACAAAGTCGAATCTGGGAAAACGTGTGAAGGGGTTTGGTTGATAGTACTGTTTTTTCGAACCCTTTGGATTAGCTGTCTTCCCTCATATGTAACTTCGTACCTTGCCATGTTCCCTCTGTTAATATATCGTCGGTTTTCAGGAGTATTGACACGTTTAAATAATATGTACATAAAAATGGACTTCTTTTATTCACCAACCACATGATAGCTAATTAGTTTTATTCACAATTAAATAATTATTTTCCTGTGCCATTAACTTGAAAACCACACAAAACCAAATGAGTCGAGGTTCTTGAAAACTGGGTATAACAGAACTATAATAGTCTGCATCGGCACTCTTGACCCATAACGACCTCATGCCACATGTCGTAAAATTGAGGTCGTTTTTCAGCCTTTTATAGATAAAGTAAACAAAATAAACCACACATCTAGACGTAAAAAAATTATTCCAAATAATCACTGAAGTCACAACTATGCACACAATATATGTTAGACTTGCAAATTTAATAAATAGAAGAGAATTATAAATATTCTTCTGTCTCATTTAAAAAAGTTTCTTTTTATTCGACAAAGTGACGTGATAAGCAGGACGTTCACTTGCTGATAAATAATATGTCAATTAGGCTATAATATCGATGATATGCACTAACCACATTGCGCTTGCCGCTAAGAGACTTAAGTTGTAATGGTCTCAATACACTAGAAAGTAATTTTAATACCTGCTTCGAATTTCAAAACTTTGACAGTGTTATATTAACACCCTACTGTTACCCGGTAGAAATAAATGCTCAAATAATATCTATCTAGACCAGAGCTTCTTAAACTTATTTCATTCACGACCCCATATAAATATAAAAGAAAAATAAATAAATATTTTTTGATGATTTATTTATTAGGTAACAATATACATATACATATGGAAATATATACTTTTAGAATTCGGAAGCCTGATCTATACACCCACCCAGAGTAGGCAACAGAGACATAGCACCAGTAATTAGTTGTTATATAATAACTATAGTAACTTTAATTACTTAACAAATTAGAAAGTAATAATGATATTTCCAACCAGCATATACAAGGACCTGGTGAACAATGATCTCATAACCAACATAAAGAAGTACAGCAGGAAGCTGTGGAATGTTGTATGGGAAAAGATTGAGAAATACATACCGTTCAAAGACGAATTCAAGCAACTGTTCGCGGAGTTCAATAATGCCTGGGAGAACTTCATGAAGACGCCCCAAGTGGTGTATGTTAAAGAAAAGGTTAGGTCCATCATTAAACATTTTATAACTAATCTTAAAGTCACAATTCCTTTGTAATTTTTTATTTTACATAAAAACATGATTTTAAAAATCGGCTGTCGTCATTCACTCTAAAATACATTTATTTATTTATTTATTTATCTATCATTACCACTAGTAGTAAGAAACAAATCGATTTCCATTACGATTGCTCTGATGATACATAGAAACAGATATAAAAAGAAACATATAGAAGAACATAGTCACCTCAACAACTTCTTATGTATTGGGGTACCAATTGGTGGTAACCAATTAACCTATCGTTAAGGCTACCTTTTTATTCTTAAGTTTCAGGGATTAACCCACGCCCTTAAAAAGTTTAACTCACAACAGTTAAATTTATATAGTCTGACCTAGAACTAGACTATACTAAAATATAAACGCTCTAGATCGGAACATTCTTAGTTATATTATGTACTTTTATAATTTTTTTATATCTTTGAGGAAATTGTTGAACTCAATTTATTCAACAGTACAACGAGGCGTACGAGCGTCTGAAATGGTGGTACGACTACTTCCTAATAGGTGAAGCACTAGACAAGTTGTGGGAGATACTGTACGCGAAGCTGACAGACATGGCGAAGACGGCGCTGCAGTATGAGGAGCTGTTAGTACATGCAGTTATATATAATGTCATTATTTCTTAGTTGAATAAAGTTCTTAGTTTGATTTCTGAATTTCTGAACATTTCGTTACAGAACAGTGGCCAATTGCCTCTGAAGTGCAGTAGCAAAACGCTTATCTTTTTCGAGAGAGGTTTCTGGTTCGATTCCAAGGTCTCATTTTGTTGAATTTGATCAGTAGCAAGGTTTTTTCGAACCCTCATATTTACATTTACACATCATACTCATCATTACACTTATATTGTAAAGCTGCTATCATAGCATTTGTGAATTGGATTATTCAACGCGAACGCGCCACCATCCAGGCCTTTATTGTCACTTAACACCAAGTGAAGTTGAAGTCAAGTTTTAGGCTATTATATAAGACAATAAAGTAATCTATAATTAAATACTTTCTTTGGTCTTAATAAATGGAAATGTTTATACTGCAGACATCGCACACCAAAAACAAACTTCATTTTCGACCCACGTCAAGGGGAGATCCGCTTGGAACAAAAGTTACCGATGTCGTGGCACGCGTTTAATCGAACCCCGGACTTCACCGAGATTGCCGAATACAGAGCCGTCAGGGACTTTATGGACGACTGGCTTACCTCAAATAGGAGCATATGGTCTTATTATTACGAGATAAGACCTTACATGGATATAAATAACCTGATGCCGCCATTTGAAGGTAGTTTATTTTTTAGATACAATTTGATGATTTTGACCATGGGACGGAAAAAAAATGATCCTGAATAAAAAAAAAACGTATTTTAAAACGTTTTCAATAAATCATTTTAGTACAGCTAAATGAAACGATAGTTTCATAAAAAATACATTACTAAAAAAAAACCAGCAATGAAACACAAAATAAAAAACAGCCGATGGTGGGATCAACAATCGAATAAAGACTTATTTACAAATTTGTCTAAATAACTAACTTATTTACTTTCCCACTATGCTAGTTTTTATCTAAGCATTTTCTTTCGAATTCACCGGTTGAATAAACTAAGTACCGGGTTCGAGTTAGTTATTTAGAAAAATGTTTTAAATAAGTATTTGTGCGATCGGCAGATGCCCGCGCGGCCGCGCTGCGCCCGAGCATTCGTTGATTCGAGCATCAGCTGTTTTTGAGTTTGTGTTTCATTGCTGGTTTTTTCTTTGTAATCTATTTTTTATGAAACTATCATTTCATTTAGCTGTACTAACATGATGAAACGTAAATAATGCTAATAAAACGTTTTAAAATATGTTTTTTTTTTTAATAAGAATAGTTTTTTTTTTTCGTCTCATCATCAAAGGTGTCATTAGTACGATCACCTGTTTTTGTTTTTGGAGGCGGTTTCCTAATACACAGTATATAAGCGGTACAGCTTAGACCGTGTTGCCGTCATACATGATATGTCTTAAAAAAACACGGATTGAACTTAAGCTTCCGGTAAAGGAAAATATTGTGACGAAACAAATTCCGTTCCAAGAACAACAACATTCATAGGCAGTGGACCTCCATCTATCACGACCACCTGCACTAGGCCAGAGTGGTGGATAAATCTTCTTCTCCGTGTGAGAGAAAGCCGCGAGGCCTAGCAGTTAATATTAAAAGGGTGGTTTAAAAATTTGTGCAATTTTGCATATTTGTCCAATGTATACATTATATTGTTCCCAGGCATGGCGATGATGACGGGCCAGGGCACGTTGGTGACGTTCGACAAACAAGTGTTTACAGTACAGGAGGGTGGCACATACCTTCTCACGAAGGACTACCGACAGAACAACTTCACGGTACTCATGGAAAGCAACGAGCGCGGCCAGTACGACCTCGTCGTGCTCACCAAGAAAAACCTTATTTATATCGACTTGTATAAACAGGTGTGGTATAAGAAGTTTTTAAACGTATTTTAAAGACATTTTTATTTGATAAGTTATTGCTGTATTTTTTGTTCCGATTTAAAGGACACTATGAAATTAAAAAAGCTAACCAATCGTTTCATAATCGCAAGCCTTATTTTCACTTAACATCACGTGAATTGGAGGTCAAATGTATTTTCGTCTGTTTGTTTCACAGCAAGTGTCTCTAGGTCGCAGCGTACCACTTAGTCTGCCGGCCGTTATCGATGACTTTGTGGTGGATCGGCAAGCGGATCTGCTCGTTGTCGAAGGGCAGGGTGGTCTTGATGTGCAGTGTAACCTCTTGTTCAGAACCTGCAAACTGCAAGTCTCCGGTTCGTATGTCACCTTGGGGAAAAAACCATGTTATTGGAGAAATGATAAATATATAAAACGATGGAATGAACATGTTATAGGTTTTAGGTTAACGTATTATCTTATCTCTCTGTCGTTGCACGGAGCGGATGTTGTTCTGGTCGACGTAGTCGTAGATTAAGTACTGTGAGCCAAAATATTTATATGATAAGCTAATATAGCAGCCCAACAGAGCTCGCCAAAATAGTTGTGTTGGCAATGCCCAAACATAAAACCACTGCATACCAAGGAAGCTTTAAGTATGCATCTGCAAAAATATGGAACAACCTGCCGCCACCCTTACACGATATACCTACTGTTAAAACTTTTAAACTAACGGGTAGACAATATACACTCGACCTGCTACAACAAAATATTAATGTAAAATTGTAGTCTCCATTGTGTTATGTTTGTGTAAATTTTTCTTTTTTTTGTGTAGTTATAGCTCCTCGCTTATTATATATATTTATTACATTTATTGTATTGTTATATCTACTTATCTTTGTCACGGATATTAAATTTTATACTGGGTTGTGTCCGTTCTTAGTGTTGATATTCTTTTAAGTAGTTTTACTTTTTTTTTTGTTTTTGTGTTGTTACTGGCGCCTACTGAAAATCAGCGCTGCAGCTTTTAACTGCAGTATATAGCTGAGTTGAACGCCATTTCGGTATGTGTAAATTTAATGTATGTTAAATTGTTATGTGCTGAATAAAATTTTTTCTTTCTTTCTATTAAAAGGGAATTGAAGAAAAAGACCGACCTTAATTGTAAACAGTACAGGGATAATGATAAAGTTTTTAACGCTAAAATAGTACACCATTGTTTAACATAAACGGTTCAATATAGCACTTTACTTTGATTATGGCAATGTTTTTTATAGTTATTGCTTATTAGGTTGGCACTTCTCATCGTTGGGCGGGCTGCTGGGTACGTACAACAACGAGCAATATGATGAACAGCAGCTGCCGGACGGGCGGCTGCACGTTGACATCACGACGCTCGCGCAAGGCTGGCGGTTACGGGAAGGCAGCGCGCACGCTCTCACCCGACCTCATAATAACGACACGCAGTGTGACAAGTTCTTCAGTAACAAGGTCTCACCCTTGCACCCGTGCTTCTCAGTGGTGGGTACATATTACAATTTGATTAACGATGATTACATATAATTCATTTAAGCAGCTCTCTAGTGCTCTATACTTCATGAGGTAGCATTGAGATTATACAGCATCCAGCCACAATCCTCCAGCGTCTCTGCTATTAATACCACGTCATCCTCAAAACGAAGGTGCATATGTATATATAAATACATTACTTTATGTATTATATTCCAGATCGATGCGCAGCCATTCCACGCCGAGTGTGTCAGTGGTGTCGACGCATGCGCACTGGCGAGCGCGTATCTCGAGTTGTGCACGCAACAGCACGTGCCCACACACATACCTGACCATTGTGTCCAGTAAGTCAGAATAATTTATTTAGTAGTCATTGGTTCATTGGGCGGTCACGCCCAGGTCGTAGATAGATAGGATGATAGATTCTATAACAAATCACAATATATTTTATATAAGATTCTCCTAACACTTAACAGATGTACAACAGCGCAAGGCGAGGTAGTGGAGGAAGGCTCGTTCGTGCAGCTGGAACAGCCGCCTAACTCTACGGACGTGGTGTTCCTTGTGGAGGCGCAAAACTGCAACAGGAACGTGCGCAAGGTTAAAAACATAGACCTCTTCGTGGAGGCATTCGATAGTAAACTGCAAGGCAGCGGCTTTTCGGACAATAGGTAACTTATTTTATTACACAATTTAATAAAAAATATATATATATACTTGTTAGTAAATAAAAAAACGAAAGAAGTAGTAGTTGTTGTTAAAAAATATTTTATTTATTTATTAACTTGTTAAATTATTATAACAATGACAGGTCATGTCTTTCTTTAAACCCTTAATAGAAGAATATTTATATGTAAGCGGGCAGCGCAGCATCATTTGCTTGTGGAAATTCTCAGGAGAGGCCTATATCCAAAGAAGATGATAAAGTTATAATCGCCTCAATCTAAATCTTCATGTGGTGTTGATGCCCGCAGGTATGCTTTGGTAGTATACGGCGGACGGGGCTTGTACCGCGAGCCGCGCGCCATCTACGTGGACAACCAGCTGTTTGCAGATGCGGTCGATATACCAAGGCATTTCGATGCATTCCAAATCGGTACGGATAAGATTTCATTTTCATATGTGGGAAAAAGAAGGAAAGATCTTCGCATACCTTGGATGCAATACAGCAGTCATTTCTTCACGGTGAAATTAGTACTAAAACGTTTCACTCTTAATGAACCTGATCACCTGATGAATGTCGTGGAAAACCGAGGGTTAAAGCGCAGGATTACCCGATGTGGAGATCTTTAAGGAATGTCAACAGTGTCCCGCAGTGGACGATTATTATCTCCTAATGAAGATTATCTATAATTGCCCCAACCGCTCAATTCCCAACACCAAAGTCTGTTAGTTAAATCCTGGAAAAGTAATGAAATTTGGGTAGTGATAATTAGCTATTTAAGGGTTTTTTTATTTATAAACTTGTTTAAGTGTGTGCATATGCGTGGTGTTTGCAGACAAGTCGGACCTATCGCGTAACGCATCGTCCGTGCGCGCCGACACTTCCGTGGCGCTGCGGTTCGCGAGCGCGCTGCCGCTGCGCGCCGCCGCGCCCCGCGCCCTCATCCTGTTGCCGTGCGCACGCTGCAACGCGGCCGACATGGCGGTGAGTACAGCACCACCTATGCAATGCAACAACGCCGTTTAGAATTTGTGATAGCTTAGTTTGTACTACTTCCATTGGACAGTAGCTAAACGCTTGCCTTATTACACAGATTCGATTCTAGAGCAACATGTCTAGTCATATGATTTTACGAAACCTCCCGTACAGTTATTAACTTTATAATGTAATCAACCAATTAGGTTTCCGTTTTTGGTCATGGACCTCCCTAAGGATGATAAATCATAATAATTTATCTAAATCATTTGTTAATTCACAGTTGGACTACTCAACCATTTATCATAATCTAATGGAGAACTCTGTCACGCTGCACATTGTGATGAATGACGAGTTCACTTTATCAAAGAAAAGAGTAGCTAAATATCTATTCGGTAAGTTCATTATTATTATTTTTTTAAAATTTATGTTTAAAAACGGCATGTAGCGATAATTATCAATAAATTATGGCTTTATAGGCGTAGACAGTACGTTGGCGTACACAAACAAGGATTATGAGCGGCTGACGGGCGACGCCGGGCTGAGGAAGCAGGTCAAGCTGCCTAAGGACAAGCTGGGTGTATGCATCTCTCTCGCCATGGAGACTAACGGTAATCATATTTGGATGAGTAATCGACAGTATGGAGATATTTTGACAATAAGTAAACACCCTCAAATAATAACAAAGATTTTTTATGAAAGACGCAGATAAACAAATTAAAGTAGTTTTTTTACAATAATAATTTTACACTATTTGCAATCGCGACATATTTCAATTGTAAACGATAACTTGTTCGAGGAGGCCGCGAAAATGCAAAAAAAAATAATACTCCTTTTTCATCATCATCGCTAGCCGATTGATGTCCATTGCTGGACATAGGCACTCCTAATATTTCCACATCGATAGATGCCCCGCGTCCAGTTTCATGAAACCGTTATTCCACCAAGTAGGGTTAGCAGTATCACATCTACCGGTACAAGGCCGCCACTTGAAAACCTTCCTTTATCGGCCGTTAGTCCTTCAAACGATATGCATTGCTCACTACCACTTCATTTCAGCAACTCTTTGGACTATTATGCAAATCTCCGCATTTCTGATTTGATCGCTTTGAAATTCTGTTTCATTGCTTCTTTTTTCGTGTGGATTATGACGTTTATCAATTTTCGAACCAATACGACATGGGGACCTTCAAGAAAAGTGAAAAATTATTACCTTCAAGGTCAACAAGCAGCCGCGACACTTTTGATGTTGCGACTCCCCTTGACCATTAGTGATTACTTTTCATTAGATGAACTGTTCGCGCGTTTGCCCACATTTTCAATATAAAAAAAAGGTAAAACATATTTTGTCGCAGGCACGGTGTGGGCAGGCGCGAAGCTCTCCGGCGAAAGAGGAGCTGCGCGCCGTTTCGCGACGGTGGTGGGGTCGCGCGTGGCGCGCTCCAGCCGCGCATGCGTCAGCGCACGCTGCGAGTGCCGTGCCGCGCGCTTGCACTGCCGCCCGTGCAGGCCCGACCGCGACCCGGTAAACATTGTTACATCGTCACAGCCAAGTCAGCAGATCTACTTACTAATAGGTTTATGTTATAGATCGCCTTAGCAGGTACCGCAGCGCCAAAATCAGCAATGTCCAAACATTACTGTCTTTATAAGTGCCGCTGTTAGCTATTTAAATGATTGAGGTAATGACACATTATTTTATTGCGGCATATCGTATTGCGGAAACTTAACGAATCATCATAACTAACACCATAATAATATGGGCAGTCGTAAGTTATGCCACCTTATTAATGGCTCACTTCATCACTTTTTAGTATTTAAAAATATAATAATTAATTTAATTAAATAATCTCAATTTTATATGGTGTTAAGTGAAAAGGTGGCTGTGAGTGGTGAGACGTGATCGCTTAGAACGGTCTAGCTCTCATATATTGACAGCCGAACCACAGCAATAACGTCCTGGCGGCAGATTTACTCGTACAATACGAACTAGCCAATAGAATTCAAAAAAACACCCTTTCTATCCAAACTCCATCACATGTATAAATGATTAGTCCCTTCGCCCACAAAACCTGTTAAAATATAATTTAAATGTAATTATTAAATAAATTATAATTATTTATGCAGGAAAAACCTAATTTAGGTCTTTCCTGCATAAATAACGATTATTTAATTAAAAATATTTAGATCTTCGTATAACGTTTTTTGCAGCTTGAATTGTCATTCTGGAATTCTGAGGACATCGACGAACTCATCGACCTGGCGATGGACCCCCCCGACCTGCCGTCGTTCAGATGATCCTCAACAAATAATACAATACCAATTGTATGTGTACCTTACTCTGTGTAAATATTTAGTATGAATTGTAGTTATTCTGTATAGCATTAAAATATTTTTACAATGATATTGAAGTGTTTTTTAATGTTTCCAAACTCAATGACTTGTGGTCCTGGAATCAAACCCGGAACTTTCGTGTTATGAGCAACCAAAAACAGAATTTTCGCTGTAAGGTCCAATAGAGAAGGAAAGCATTCCAAATCGTTTCCTCGCTAGATTTTGTATGTGTATTTTAAAATATAGTGATTTTTCACGATTTTTACAAAAAAAAAGGGGAAAAACAAAGTAAGAAGAAAGTTAAACCGCACAATTCATATATTATGCAAAGTTCAGTCCTTAATTAATCTCTCCGTATTTTTTTATGTTCAGTTGTAACGTAAATAATGCAAAGTTGGTTAAAACATTTTTATTTTATGATAAGTTGCAATTATAATATTAGAATCGAATTGATTGAAAACACCGAATCTATAAAGAATTAGGATGTTTATTTATGCAACTAGATTCGGAAACAAAATCACTTATACCGCACCGCAAAGCCATACGCTTTTCCCTAATATGCGATTAACAATATGCTTGTTTTTAATACGACCTGTATATACAGGGTTAAAGTTATCTTTTTTTTAAACTACGAAGCTATGAGACGAGCGGGGTATTCAACTGATTGCAAGTGATACGCCCGCCCGTAACAATGTGGCGCTAGTTACGATCTTATACACTGCACTACATTAAAATCAAATATTATTAGAACAATAAACGCAAATAGTATCTTATTAACTTATACAAACAGGAAAACTGTTAATAAATAACTAGAAGGGAACGTCAATGTTCTTTGTATTTTTTTGGTCACACGAATAAGTAGATATTTTTGTGAATCCATATCAAGATCGGAATTAAACGTACGAGTAACCGAGAAGCCGGGAAAGAGAATATTTCAATGTACTAGTGTATTAAAAACTCGAACTAGTACATTTGTAAGATTGTACTAGTTTGGAGCTATCCGTTCAGTAAATGAGCACGCACAATGCTGCTGGACACTACTGTTTAGCAGCAAATATAGGTGCTGCGGTGGTGTACCTACCTAGACGATATCCGGCAACAGAGACGGGATGAGACGTACTTACGTGACCTGGTTTTAAAACCAGGCATTTGCTTTCAAGTACGCGCACCAGGTGCATGAGCAAAATAATTTCAAGTATTTAATACTTTTAAATTTTTTATAGACGCGATGCTCTCGATTGCGGGACACGATTCGGGGAAGATTTGTAGCTACGACCACGTCTTGAGCCCTCGAAGAGGTCAACTACAAAATTGAACTTTAAACCTATTGGGATAAAGATTATAATCATACTAAAAAAAATCGAAGCACAAATCTCAAAAAGTATTGCCATTTTGTACAATTGATTTAGCTCTTTAATAAGGTCGAATTAGATTTAATTTCCCAGTTTGATTATCTAAGTATTTTAAAGAGTTTTTTATTTACTTCCGGGGCGCTCCGATCGTGAACGTACGACTCACGGCAAGTCTTGAGTCCTCGAACATTGAACTACAAAATCGAACTTATAAAATTATAAAGACTATAAATATGTTAAACAAAATCAAAGTACAAATGTCAAAACGTATTTCCGTTGTTTTATTAGGTTAGTGCAACGATAATTTTTTAAAGGTTTGAATTTAAATGTATTTTAATTTCCGTATTTTCAAATTCAAAAATTTTAAGTAAATATAAACAAACACCAATTGCCTCTTTTATTAAATTAATTACTGTAACTGCTTTTGCACTTAAATTGTTTTTTTTTTACTATCACTTGTCATATGATAATAATTCTCACGGATATTGATGTTGGGCAAAACTTTTGAATTTAAATTAATAGTTTAATCTAGTATATATTTATAGACTTTTATATATTACATTCTATATTTATATAGTCTTAACATAATTTATATTTAATTTGCACCATTTCTATGCGATCCAAAAAATATACATATTTAATAAACGATATTTAATACATTTTTACTTCTGTATTAATAATTGTTATCTTCTTCTTCTTCTATCTTCGCCTTTTCCCAGTTAATTGGGGTCGGCCTTCCTCGTCCTAAGTCTCCAGATAGCACGACTCTTAGAGGCTTGTTCGTTAAGGTTGATTTCCTTCATATCCCTTTGGATCGTCGTCAACCAAGTGGTAGGTAGTAGTAGTGGTATTAATAATTGTTATCATTAAAGAAAAATGAAAGAACAAGTCTCTAGTGATCATTTGTTTTATACAATAGAATTTACACTGTACTACTTTCTAATAAGGCTAAATTTACAAGAAAACGTTTAAAAGTTTTCTAAAACCTAGTTTCTAAAAATACTTGTACTAGGACGCCCTGGTATCGAATCTCGTAAGTTGGACATTATTATTTAGACACCTGGTTTCGAGTTAGGAGTGAAGCGTATTTATATTAACATATATAAATCACAAGTATTCGAAGACAACAAATAATAATTGTTCTTGCTATATCATGGTCTGTTAAAAAATATCAATTATAATTCACCATAGTCAAGTTATTCAATCACTATCAACAATCAACATTCTCAGTATTCGATAACAGCCGGTCACTAACATAGCTTGAAACAACAGAACAGCCAATAAAATTGAAACAACTATTCTTGTCTTTGTCTTTTGTATAATATTATCATAAGCTAAAAAAAGACACAACAAGTATTCATTTGAAATAAACCAAAATTATAGTCTTTTCATAAGAAGAAATCCTCTTTGAAGAGCGAATTGTTAATTAGATAGTGTTATCTGTTATTTGGTTTATTAATCTATTTCGCTCACACGCAATGTATATTCTGTTGCTAAAACGAGATGCCTCTAGTATTATAACTCGAAAAATACAAATTGTACAAAAATAACACTTGTTATTCAATTACAGAAATTGGTACCTATCATTATTGCGTAACAATATCAAAAGATATTGTCCATCTTGTATAACTCAAGTCCATTCCGAGCGTGCAAGTGTGCGACTCATTGCCCCTAATATATGTATGTATTATAGAGGGGGACGGCGCGTACGCAGTCCCCACTAACAAAAATTACGCGTCCGAGTTATCCGCATTAGGGATAATCGCAGGGGTCAACCCAACCGCAGTGCAATGGAGGGGCCTCGCCCTGGGGGAACCGCCTTCTTGATCACGGTGTCCCCTACGCCAGGTAAGTATGAGTTACTCACAGCGCACCGCAGGCCTGATTCGCTTTGAAAAAATCTTAACACCGCGATTATAAAAATGTGAATAGTAACCTTTTGCCATCTATCGACTAAAAAATAACAAGGACACATAAATGTAGTTTATATTTTCTGTCCATAGACGGCGCTTTAATGAAAACAAAACTGGTTATAATTTACATTATAATAGATGTGTAGTATTTATTAGCAAAAAAAATTGTCTTTTCTTTGATTCATACAATATTTAGCAGCAAATATGATAAATACGAAGTGATATATATAGATTTCGCAACAGAAATGTTTAAATCCCAGTTTGATACAAATGGTATTTTTATTAACAAGCGTATATTAAACCTACATATGACATAAAATATACACATTTATGTAAAAAATCATTAATTGCATTGATTCCAACACTTGTTCTATGCGTCCTTTACTTATCATTCCTTTTTATTTCTCTTTTTATACAAACAGATATTACGGGAAATATAAAATGGAACCAATAGTTCGACAAGTTATTCAAAAGATTTGTTTTTATTAGACTCATTAGATTATCAAAATAAAAAATATGAATTAACTATAATTTTTTTTTTCATGAACGGTGTTTATTAAAATAATTAGTCCTTGTTATTTTTTAGCCGATAGATGGCGAAAGGTTACTATTCACATTTTTATAATCGTGGTGTTAAGATTTTTTCAAAGTGAATCAGGTCTGCGGGGCGCTAGGTGCAACTCATACTTACCTGGCGTAGGGGACACCGTGATCAAGAAGGCGGTTCCCCCAGGGCGAGGTCCTTCCATTGCACTGCGGTTGGGTTGACCCCTGCGATTATCCCTAATGCGGATAACTCGGACGCGTAATTTTTGTTAGTGGGGACTGCGTACGCGCCGTCCCCTCCATTTCTAATTAATAATAGCTAATTAAATAGTAACTTTAACTAAAGCGTATAAGATCGATCCCTGTTGATATCACTTTCTGTTCTAACAAGATACGAATTGTTCATTAATTCTTTATCACTATTACTACTACTATTTTTTCATAACTATTAAACAGAATATGGCGAACCATTTTCTTATATATAAGGTTTCTGATTCGATTTTAAGGCCATATTGACAAGCCGGTGGACCCGGGTACATGAAACCAGAATCAGATGAGCTGTAAGAGTCAAATTGACTACCAAGCGCTACACTTCATCAGAGAATAATTTATTCAAGGCCAGATAAGATTGGATGATAAAAGGATTTTTCTATCCTGTCTGCTTAACTAACACTCTCGTTGCACATCAGTGTCAGAGTTTGCGAGAAAGCTACTACATATTCCACATTATCATCATGTGAATTTGAAGTCGGTTGATAGCTTATTATTTTTATTTATTACATTAAAAATTTACAATAAAAAGCAATATTTATTTATTTTTAATAAAACTACACTTGTTTGTGTTTATATTATAGGCATATTTATTAGTCTAACTTACTAGTTGTAACCTACCGACTTTATAGCCTACCAGAGCGTTAAACACAAGATTAACTAATCTTAAATTAATTAAATACGTGAAAATACATAAAAATTTAACACATACTTTACATTCCTATTTTATATACTTCAAATTGTATCCAAAAACCATTTTTATAACAAGACAAATAGTCCTATCTTAATATCTTTAAATTATAAGAATTTAGTTAACACGTTTCGGAAATATGTTTTGGTTTTGATCAGAATTGTTTCTTCCTTTTTCTTAGTGATATTTGTTTCTATAGCGCAGCGGTGGCCAACCCCTGCGCTTTCGGGCGCAAATACGCATACGTTTGATCTGTAATGAGCCCGCTGTAAGATTTCCAAAATAAATGCTTTTTTAAAGGTAATTATATTCTCTGTTTTATTAGTATATTGCAAATCTACAAAAAAAAATTCCCTTCCACTGAACGAGAATTGCAATTTGCACGATTGTCGACATGATGTGAAATGTACAAAGGAATTGTTTGAAACGTCGGCTCACAATAAAAAAACGTTTGTGGTTACTTACCTTACGGTGTTATTATCATAACTATTTATCATTTACTATAATTATTTTATTATAACATTATTACGTGAAAACATGTTTATTTTTATTCTCTTTCCTCATCATCATCATTAGGTGCCCTCCTTAAAATAAAGTTTTGTGATCAGATTGAGAAGACTAATTCTTTTCTCAGCTATTCTTTTTAATTCATGGTATTTAGGCCCGGTCTACTCCTTCATGTCGTCAAACCATTTCTTCAGCTGTCTACCAGATGCACATTTTACATGAAATTTACCCTCCAGGACCCACGATTCTTCATTTTCAAAGATTGTCTTTCTTATCCACCCTTAAAAAAAATACGGCTACCGCGCTGTAGCGCATATTCATCACATTTACCTGTTAAATATTTTTGTTAATACTATTAAGTGACGTGACAACCGGGACGTTCACCTGATGGTAAGTCATGGGGCCTCCCACAACAACGCGTGGCATTAATTAGGATGTTATACATAGCAACATATTACGCTCGTCGCTACTGTTTGGCGGTAGAAATAGGAGCTGCGGTGAAATCCACCCAGACAGAGTCTGGCAACAGAGACCCGCCACTGGTAAATACTTATAACTAGCAAAACTTTAAAATATCTTAAACTGCAAAGAGTAATAAAATAAATACTGTCGTTCTTTTTTGGCCACTTATAATGTAACACACCATGGATGTTAGTGTGTCAAAACGCACTGACGGACCCAACATCCACAAACCTAATGTCGTTGACGAATTTGGATGAATTGACATTTGATTTATTTAAGTTGCAGTTAGAGTAATGTTTAAAAGATACGATTGGTTTGATTTGCCTCTTAGGGATAAAATTCACAAATAATAAAATGAAATTAAAAAAATTCCATTAAAAACCAAATTCTTACTCCACATCAGATCTCGGTGAAATGGGTCCGACAGTGCATTATAGATCAATAAACAACCATTTTGTTTATGAACCCACCAGTTAAAAGGAAATATCTTTAATTTTTTTACACCAGGGAATACAAATGTTGCAGGTCCTTTTTTCAAAAATTTTTGTTGGTATTAAGATTGCATTTATTATTTTCCTAAAAATTTTAAATGAATGTACATTAGAAGTATTTCTTAACAGCTATTATAATTTTATATAATTAACTTAGAAACACCTTTTAACACCAATATGTTAATACGTAATGAATAACTCTATCACTTATTCAGTTTAAAGTAACAATTAAATACACATAGCGCCATCGATTAGATCTTAGAGATATTTTTATCACGTTCAAATATTTTGTAGGAAATATTCACAAGTTTTAAAAACATAATGATAGATGGTGCTACGTAAATATTCACACTTTCATGATCGCGGTATTAAGATTCTTCCAAACCAAATCAGGTCTGTGGCGCGCTATGAGTAACAAAAAGAAATATGTACGCGCTATGAGTAAAAAGTATATATTTCCTGGTTGTGTATAATCTTTTGGTAAAACATAGCTAAGTATTTTTATATAACATATTTAATAAACAACTACATAACTTTTAACGCACTACTGTTAAACTATAGGAAGTCAGTGGTTTGAGACGAAAAAAGTACTATTATCGAAAGTAGTTTAAAAATATTTCCAAACTCTACTGTTAATGACTTAAATTAGACTTGATTTTTTTTTGCTTAAGTAAAGTTTCCTCTATAAATTAACTATAATACGAAGGAATAATATGAGTTAGAATAGAAAGGAATAGAATATACATCATTGTAAAAAAAAAATAAAAAATTACTTCTGTGTGTCGCCGACATAAAAGAACAATGTATTAAACTAACATTTCCTAAAATTTCAAAATGCGCTTGAAGTATGTAGTTAAAGATTTTTCTGTTTATAATTTTTATGTAAAGACAAGAGTATAAACAATATAACAAAAATACCGAAAATTTAGACTGCTACAATTTCTCTTCTTTAATTATGAAATTGCGTCGCGTAGTGTACTTTGACGGGATATTTTAATAAAGCCTGTGTAGAATGTTGGGGACGGGATCCTTAGAGGTATTCGTAAAGGATACATTATGTCCGTTTCTGTTTATAATTAATTTGGGCCTTTTCATTCCTACGCATTATGCTTTGATGACTATCGTATGGTAGTTTTTGTTTTATTTTTGTGTTATATCGTACACAAAGTATGATGACTTCTATATTAGGAATTCCTTTTCACCCTTCTAAATGATAAATGCTTTCTTCACAGTACAGACAAGGCGTTTGTGCAACGCTCTACCTCTATCAGCTAGAAATGCACAGTAGGTTGGTTTTCAAAAAACTATTGAAATTTTTTTTCCATTTAAACCAAATATAAGAACTGTCCATGAGCATCAGTGATCACATTCCACCAGGTGAACTGTTCGCTCGTTTGCCCACCTTTCCTATGCAAATTTTTTTTTTGTTGTTACATACATATTCTCATTAAACATATATATATAGCACACATTTAATTACGTATATTTACTTGATGCCTGGAGGAAAAAGTATTGAACAAAGATCGTCTTTTATGACCTAAATTATATTTATTGCCTTTTCTTAGTTGTGTTGTGCGAATAAATAATATATTAATTAATAGGTGTAAATGAAACTTTTAAATTATTATTTAACGCGAACAGAATTGTTAACGCCGGAACATCTATATAGGCAGCAAACAAATTATTACAAATTGCAGCGTAGGCTTCGACAGGAGGTTCCGGTATACAATGACGGCGCTTAGTTCTATTCACTATGAACTCCACCGACAGTCTACAGCCAGAGTAACTGACGCAAATTTCCTCCAAGCTTTTTAAAGGGGTGAAATTTTATTTTAAACGTTTATAGCGTTCTATTGTACTAAATGCACTTTACAAAGTCGGTGAGAATAATCTATTCTCCTTTTTAATGAAAAGGACAGAAATTAGGTTCAATTAACTGTTGAACTAGATTTATTTATTATGTTATTCATATTTATATTATTACTTTATCATTTGTATTATTTTATTAAAATTTTGGATTATATTTAACCATTTTTTACTATAAACATTTGTGAAATTCGGTTTCGAAGTGACGATTAATTTAATGTGAATATGGTTAGCTTTTGTACCGAAATTTAGTAGTCATATACTATCGACATTTAATTTATCTAGTACAAATGAGTTATTAGGTAAAACTAAAAACAATATATTTTCTCCTAACCGCTAAGAGTAGCGCTGAAAATTTTTAATTAAACTTAAGCTCTTAAGTTTATCGATTAAGTGCTAAAATTTTATAGGAAATTTAATAAACAATGCATCTCTCGTGAAGCAAGTAACTGGAAGCGCGGAAACTTGCATATTATAATTAGTCCTTGTTATTTTTTAGTCGATAGATGGCGAAAGGTTACTATTCACATTTTTATAATCACGGTGTTAAGATTTTTTCAAAGCGAATCAGGCCTGCGGTGCGCTGTGAGTAACTCATACTTACCTGGCGTAGGGGACACCGTGATCAAGAAGGCGGTTCCCCCAGGGCGAGGTCCTTCCATTGCACTGCGGTTGGGTTGACCCCTGCGATTATCCCTAATGCGGATAACTCGGACGCGTTATTTTTGTTAGTGGGGACTGCGTACGCGCCGTCCCCCTCCTTTAGCACATTCAAGATTTTAGAATCATATTTGTAGGTTTAATCCTAAAGTTTCTTTATGGGAGAGTACGACCGCAGCGCCTATATCTGCTACCCAGCAATAGTGTTAATATTGTTGTTTCGCTAACACGTTTTAGACCAGTATATTTCACTAGGGTAACGAAACTCGACATCTTGTCTCGGGCAACGAACCCAATGTGACGCAGTGTATAACATCCTAACTAGTGGTACCTTGTTATGGGCGGGTGCATCACTATGAGGTGATAATCCAATGTTTATAAAACTCGTAGTGTTTTTAGATATAATTAGTAGAAAAAAGGACTTAAGAGACATTAACAACAAATCATATACACGGCGCCGTGTATTAGGCCTGTTATACAGCGCTGTGAAGTGCGCAACGGACAATGACTTACGCTTAAATAATACACATACTATACTACACAAAAATATTGGATGTTTTAATGAGATATTCTATAGTTATTTATTTATATAACTTATAATCGGATGTCCATCAGCTTGAAAGATAAGAAATGATAATACATCGTATGATATTATAAAATGGATTGAAGGAAATTAAGAATATATGTCTTCAAAACGATTTTATTTATGAACCAGTCTTTAATGAAAACTAAATTTTACTCTTTATGGAACTATAACTAAATAAAACTCAACAGGATCGATTGTAAAAAGATACAAATTTAACAAAATTATTGAAACATCTTTATCTAGTTTATCTACATGGCTACAATGTAACAAAATATATAAATCAACTAAATTAATAATTATTAATAAAATTATAAACACAAACAAATATTAGAATACTAATGATAACAATGTATCAAATTAATACCTTACTGACATATATACATGCAAGTAATATAGGAGAATAAGGAACTAAGGCTTACAATCATGAAAAGACTAGAAGCTTTCTTCTACAAAACACATTTTTTTTAATCGACCAAACTAGATGTTCACTTGATGGTAGGTGACACACTCGCACAAAACGTGTTGCTAATTGTTATACATAACACCACATTGCAGTCATCGCCTTAACACATATTAAGTCTCGATACCCGAGTAATTACACTAGCGACAACACCCTTCAAACTGGAACACAGTGATGTTTGCACACTGCTGTTTGGAGGGAGAAACAGGCGCTCCCTGGTAGCTACCTAAATTGTCTCTGGCGGCAGAGACCTACCACCATTGTGCATGTGTGTTTGATGTGTGGTGTCCAACTGCATATGCTACAGATTTGATTATGATTAGACACGTGAAGATTTTTTTTAATTAGCTTTTTGTGTCTATATTACAAAAAGTATTAAGTAGAATTTTTAATATTTCTAATAAATAACACTAACAACTAAAATGAGATGAAGTTAATAATATAGTCCATCTTCTATTTAAACTTTTAATTAAGACATTGTGTATTTTGTACAGCTAAAGTGGTTATTGTTGTTTGTATAACATTCATGTGCACTGTGCTGAAGAGGCATGGGTTTGAACCCCACACCTACAGCTTTGGATGAAGGGAAACATAAGTGTAACTGACATAGCTTTAGACTTTTTTTGGTTTGTCTTTAACATACACTTTAGAGTTTTGCAAAAAACTGCACTAAAGTTTGGCAAAAAAACTAAAGATACTAATACAGAAAAGTTATTTATGCATTTTATATGCATAAACAACTCCGATGACTACTAACAGAAGTGCTGATGCCTTGTAAAATATATTACACAGCACCTTGTTTTGCCCCCCAACTGAATTGACAATTAAGTTATTCATCAGAAACACTTGATTGCTTTCCTCCATGAAAGCATCCTGCTCATCCTTGGTCATACGTGCTGCAATTTCATTCATTGCATTGCGAAAATCTTTTTTCAATTCTGCAATATCAATATCTCCAAAATCTGTCACTTTGTCTGCATACACACTCTGAGGGCTATTCTCTGAAAATCATAACATAAACCATCAAATATTTGTAAGATAAATAAAATTTAACATTATCTATATCATAATTTAAATGTACACAATAAGTTCTTTACTAAAAAATAATACTCAAACAAAACAGAACAATACTTACTGGCACCAAACATTTTTCTTTTCTTTGCCAATATCTGGCCTCCACTGAGTAGCCCTAAGTACAAATGATATACATAAGCCATCAGCAGCAACGGTTGTTCCCTTTCAAGGTCCTGCAAGTGTTCAATGTAGTTCTCTAGAGCTGATGATTTCGGAGTTAACTGCCAATTATCCCCTAAGTAATGAGAAAGGTCTTCTTCAAAAGCTTTCTTTCTGAAATAGGCAACAATTGTATATATTAAGAAAAAAAAAATTTATAAATAAGTAAGATCCAAAACGGGACACAATTTATGTAAAACCAAGTATCTTAAAAAAAATTTTTTTTTAAATAATAACAATCAAGAGTAACAATATAAATTTATAACTTTTATATTATATGTAAACCGATACCACACATATGCATATATTTTATTGCAAAAACCCTATGGACAATTTGACTGTCAAAAGGTTTCACAATAATAAAACAAGAGGTGAAAAGTATTATAATACTATTTATTGACTATTAAATTGATTGTATACTTTTCAAGTCATACATTTAACATTGTAAATATATTTTGTTATATTTAGAATCCACATTAAAATATTCTTACAGTAACATACACTTCAACATACTCTGTGTTAGTAAGCAATACATTTACTTCTACAAATAACACTAACATTATAGATTTCATCAAAGTATTTTCTCCAAACTTAACCACCTGTATATGTAACTAAAATTACAGCAATGATTCTTCTTGGACATAAATGAAATTTGTTTTCAATGGAAGGGGATATTGTTTCTAACATAAAATATACACCAAAACTGATATTTATTACAAGCACTAATAACTAGCATTTTCTATTTCATTCTGTTGCTGATTACATATCATTTTTATAATTATCAACAATCATTTTTATAATTATCAAGTGATAATTGTAAACATCTATAATCACTAGTACAAATAAATTCAGACATGAAAAACCTACATAGGCTAACACTAACACTTACCTATATAAAATTTTATTAACAAAAAGCCTATTGAAGTCTGGCATATTGAGTCTCTCCTTTGCATTTTCAAGGAAGGCAAAAATATGATAGAAAACAAATAAACCTCCACCCCATACAGTTTCATCTCTTAATGCTGAAACATGAAATATAATGAAATTGTTAAGTATTCTGTATATAATATAATTCATATTCATCACGTACTCTTGACAAAAAAAGTAGATGATCCTATATACAATAATAATATATAATTGTGTAATTTTTTTTTGAAAAAAAATTTTTGGCCCTGATACTCTGTAACTTGTGAATAAACTGAAGATTACTAGATTGAAAATAAGTAATGATTATGATAGGAGAGCTCAAAGTTTTATGATTAAGATAAAAAGTTACTAACAAAGAGCAAATTTAGCATTGACTAAGGCATCGCTCACTGAATGAATCTTTCGCGTAGCTTTTCTCATACGTGTAGTAAACAGTTCAGTGGATTCAGACATTTTTCTTTCTACTTTAAAGTATTATTTTTTTATGTATTTAAGTTTAACGATTACAGAATATGATAGTATTATTTAACTAATGTCAAATGTCATCTAGTAATGATCACAAAGCTTGTGCTTTTTACTAACTTTCGTATAATTTAAAAAAAAGTAATTTATAATTTACATATTAGAACTTTTTATTTTAAAATTTATACACGGAAGTTTAGAATTGTATAACTCACGAGCTTAATCACACAAAAAATTTAATATTGTTCGTAAAAGCCTTTCTTATCAAAAGTACGTACATCTAAATAATTAAATATGTGTGTTTAAATACTAAAATTAAACTTTTGCGGACTTATATTTCCGAGATTGCAATAAAATGGACAATAATTTCGTTAAAGTAGTGAAATGGTTTTAGAAAATATAATGCATTTTATTATTAATAAACCTCGCAAAAATCCTTTGTTCCTCCGTTCATCACTTTTTGTAAATTTTTTTTAAATACTAAAATTTAGTATTAGCTCGAGATAAAATAAATAATTTTAATTCAGTAGTATTAACTGTGCAAATAAAATTTATATTGTGTTATCTGTTTAGGAGCAACCAATACACAATTGCCATTAATTTATATAAAAATTTTATCATTTAATACTTGAAGTTATACTGGACTATTTTAAAAACTCTCTTTTGTAATAAAATTATCAAATACATTTAATATATCATCCATAATTTGATATTTTCTGCGAAGAGTATGGCATGCGCGAAGAATATTAAGGTAATTAGTAGTTATTTCTTATTAACTTTAAACGCGAATTTAAATAATTTGAACGTATAAAGAGGTAATATTCTATTATAATATATATAATAGTTTTTCACAAACATAAAATCATAATACCGTTTATTTTCCATATAAATTTAATAGTTGCTCAATTGACTTGTTTACTAAATTATTGATAAACGTTATCGGTGTGACACTTTAGCTATATTATCTAATGCTAACCTCGCTAACCTTAGACAAAATTAAGAAATATTAGATATAACTATGGCCTATGACTTACAAAAGGAAGAAGACGTAAAAAAATATATTGAAAACTTAGGTATAGAATATCGCTTCGGTTGTTATCAAGAAAAAAAACCAGAACTATGTCAGCTCTTAGGCGAATACTTAGAAGCAATAAAGAAAGACTACAAAAAGGCCGCAACTGTGTTCAAAAACAATTGCTTGGACTATAAGTATGGCAAATCATGTACAAAGTACGGTAATTATGCTCTAATTGGTCGCGGTCGGGACAAACCTGATACTGCCGAGGCGTTACAATATTTTGAAAAAGGCTGCGAGTTAAACGATCCTGTATCTTGCCTGCACGCTGGTATCTTGCTTACGGCTACTGGGCCGGGAGTTACGATACAAAGGGATGTTCCTAAAGGTAAGACTTTTCCAAAATTGTATTGATCATTACTTATTAAAATAATTAATAGGCTTGTATAATTCAAAATAATGGCAAGAAATACAATTTTACTTACATATTCTCTTTAACGAATTTGATAGAATTTACAGAAAATAATAACAGTGACACTTATTAACAATTTTTAAAATTAAAACAGTTTACACATCTTATGAATGGTACTCTTCGAAAAATTATATTAAATACTTTAAGGTGGTTCACAAAAATGATTTGAACAGGTGCAGTATTTTTTTTATATTTATGTATTTTTATAAAGTATAATGATTAGTTTCAATTTTAGGCTACAACTTCTTGAAAAAAAGCTGTGATCACAATGATGACAAAGCCTGTCATTATCTATCAGGCATGTATCTGACTGGTGTACCAAAAAATGTAGCAGATTTCAATCCACATAATCCAGAGAAAAATAAGAACATTGATTATTTAATAAAGCCAGATTTGAAACAGGCATTTCAATTCGCATACAAAGGATGTGAACTTGGCAACATGTATGCTTGTGCTAACGTTAGCTTAATGTACAAAAAAGGTGATGGTGTTGAAAAAGATTTGGAAAAGTCAAAGAAGTATTTTCAACTGGCTCAAAACTTACAAAAAGCGGACCTCACAGCTAGAGAACTTAGATTTCAACAAGGCTTGGATGATAAGAAGTAAAATATTTTACTTTTAAGAGAATTTATAGTGCACATAGGTGTACTGTATAATTTCTTTTCATATTTATTAATTGTAATTTGTAATTGATTTTGATGTAGACAGTAACTAGGGGTGAATAAAAAACATGCAAAATTTAATATGGTTATTTTACTTATCTTTTTTATCCTTCTATTGTATGCAACCTATACTTAATGTACTTACATAAACATAAAATTTTTGCTGTGCCACAATAGATACATACATATATCTCGGTTAATTTAAAGTGAATTCTGTTGATTAGTATTTAGCCTGCTCAATATATTATGTAATCCTTATTAGCTGGTCCTTTATCCATTAATAAAAGAATATTTCTAACAGAAGTTATAATCTTTAAAACTAAGATTATTATTACCTTTAAAGGTTGTTGTTGGAGCAATAATTTTTTTTTTGTATCAGTGTAAAAGGGACTGTCTGGTGAAGCTTACAGTGGCTAAGCAACTAACTTGTTTTGCAATAAGGAATCTATATAGTTATAAGATTTTTTTTCAATCCTCCAGTTTTGTGATGTCTATTGAACAAAATTTTAATGTACAATAAGGTTGTGAATCAATTTAATGACAATTTGTGCTTAAACCTAAAATTGCGTGTGGATTCAATCCAGTGCGATGCTCTCTCTATATCTCATTTATAATCCACTTAAACTTATTTAAAATTACAGATCGGTATCATCGGTGGATCGGGTTTCGACGACCCGAGTTTATTCGAAAAGCCGGTGGAACTGAACGTGAGTACACCTTTTGGAAAACCATCTGATGTCCTACTTCAAGGCCAGATTAAAGGAGTTCCTTGCGTTCTACTAGCGAGGCATGGAAGAAAGCATCAATATCAACCAAGGTGAATTGTATACCATACTATGTATTAATGAATCAATCCAATTTGTGGCGTTTGTGGGTATACACATTGTGCCAGTAATTTTTATACCTAAAATGTTCTCTACACCAAATCACAGTAATTTGTGCGCAGTACTGTTACTGGTTTACACATGCTGATGATAGGTTTTTGTTGCCCGAAGCTGTTTAGGTATGCACCACCATGCTCCTATATCTGCTGCCTAACAGTAGTGTGCAAACATGATTGTGTTCTGATCTTGATAAGCGTTACATCTAGTTAAATAACTGAGGTAACGAGACTTAACATCTTATATCTCAAGGCGATGAGCACAATGTGATGCTGTTTTTGATTATTGTTTCCCTCATTTCGTTGAATAAAAAGGGAATACATTGTGGTAGGTATCCTATATAGATGGCCTCTGAAAACGAATACTTCCAACCAGTGAAGTAATCTTTCTCATTTAAAAATATTGTATGTCTTGTAAGCTTTATATATATTCAATAAATAAAATAATAAAATTTATGTTTTCAGCGATGTAAACTACCGCGCTAACATTTGGGCGTTAAAGCAAGCGGGATGTACTCACGTGCTGGCTACCACGGCTACCGGTTCCCTGGTCGAAGAGTACAGGCCAGGGGATCTTGTCATCTTGGACGATTTTATTGACAGGTGTATATATACATTCGATAAAGTTACTATAATAGTACCATTGTAGCCATAGCCGAGAATGAAAATTAGAGAGAAAGATGAGAGAGAAAAGAAATAGATGGTAAATGATTAATTAACCAAAGGCCTAACCCACCCCACGCAGGCTAAATTATAAAAAAAATTACAAAAAAAAACATAACTCATGGCGATCTATTTAATATTCAAAATTAGTATCTCTATGAAATTTTAAATCTATCTTTTGATTGATATTAGGTTATAATTTACTATTTTTCTTTAATTTTTGAGTAGTACGATTTTTTTGGTTAGTAAAAAGTACGGTGTTAATGATAACCATCCTAAGGACAAATATATTAGAAAAATCAATATTTCTTTTTTTGTTTAGAAATAAATGTTGAGAATACATAATATTAGTAAGTGAAGATGACATTTGTTTAATATTTCCGATTTCCTAGGACTTGGGGAAGGAATTGTAGTTTCTACGATAGGACGGAGGGCGGGCCGAAGGGTGTGTGCCACCTGCCCATGTACCCGGCTTTCTGTGAGCGTTCGCGTCGCGCGCTCATAGACGCGGCGCAGTCCCGGGGCTACAGGTACCACGAGAACGGCACCGCCGTCGTCATACAGGGGCCCAGGTGAGTCATGATGAACCTTTAAGAGGAACGAGGCGTTGAATTGATGGTAATATGTTATTGATGGTAATAAAATGTTGCACTGGTTAAGATGATATACACCGATTCAAATTCGCGTTAAAACATAAGATGTTATGTTCCGTCACCCTGATAATTTCAGGCAGGCAATAACAGCCTTTAAACCGGATTACAATAATGTTTATATACTATAGCAACCTACAGACTATCAGCGGTTATATCACCATATTCCGTAAACCGATGTTCCTCAAAAGCAATGATGTGAAATAATAATAATAAATCTTATTAATTGAGCTTCCGATGAAGGCAAACGTTATGAGAAATCCATCACCTTCCAAGAAGAAAGCCTTCGTAGACATGTGACATCCGTCATCCCGTACAAGGCCTGCATGATGGATAAATTTCATTGATGTTTGGTAAGAGAAAGCCCTGAGATCCAACATAGTGAACATTTAGTGAGTTGCTTATATTATTATTATTACTAGGTCTTAAAACGAATGCGAAGGTAAAATAGTAAATCACGGTGTAAACAAATTTCACATGGTGTGCAGTATAAACGGGTGGGCAGCCTGCGGCACAGCGCTCACCTTAGACTACGTGTGTGCATACTTACCGATCGCTGTCAGGCCGCAACTTACAGGCTACTTGTTCTGTCGTCAAGTCAAACGTCTAGGTTTAGTCAGTCAAGTTAGAATCCTGGCCCGTGAGCGATGTCCCGTTTCAGCTGCACTCGGAACGCGGCTCACTTCCTGTCGCGACTATAATAAAACCGCGGAGCGCGGCGCTAGGCTACCGCGGTCTACCCCTAGGTGATAGTTCCGAAAACACAGCTAGCAACCACGCGATTGTCCACCGACGACTGCTATCTGCACTTCCTGCATCGGCCCCTCCCCCGCGTAACCATCTGATGACGAGAGGACTTCCTGAGATACTCACGGTGCATGGCGCAAATAAAATTTTGTCTATCCTACCTGAACCTTAAATATGTATACTTATGGCCGAACACATGGTATTAAAGGAGAAGGAGATGGTAAAGTTGTCGCGGAGAATATTACGGCTCTCCTGCTTTGACAGCTGGAGAACAGCAATGTTGTTATGGAGCTGATTTACAATATTTGGGTGATGGACCATGTTAAATGTTGGATGTTTTTTGTAGGTTCTCAAGCCGTACGGAAAGTCTTATGCATCGAATCTGGGGCGGCCATGTCGTCAACATGACAACCATTCCGGAGGTGATGATATAAAAATAAAATTTATTTAAATTTCGTTTTCATACATCTTTCAAATTTCAACATCCTCCTGGTTGGTGAAAGCTGTAACTGTTAAAAAAATACTTACATTAGACAAACAAGAGAAACTGTAATACATACGAGTACATATTTTATTTTCTAATTTTTTTTAATATCGTTAAATGTTTTTTTTTTACATTTTCAAATTATTTATAAATGTCAATATAACAGCACAATGCAATCATTTTCCATTGTACGTTGGTTATATAATATTATAAACCACGTCTTTGTGCGAGTTCTAATTTTTATGAATATTGGTAAGTTCATACTTGTTTATTTTCCTATTACAAATATACAAATAATAGCAAAATATATAAAGCGAAGTCATTTAAAAAAATTACTTAGTTGTATTAGAGATTGAATTTATACATTAAACAAAAATGTCAAACAGGTTGTCCTGGCCAAGGAGGCAGGGTTGAGTTATGCTGCAGTCGCTTTGGTGACAGACTACGACTGTTGGAGGGACAATGAAAAATCTGTAAGCTAAAAGAAAAAAATCAATAATATTTAACAAAAAATTGTTATTTTCTTGTAGTCTTCTCAAAGAGCTACCAGTTGTAATGTATGTTCTCGTTCGGCAGGTCTCCGTCAGCGAGGTGCTTGCGATGTTCGCGCGGAACGTCAAGAAGGCCGCCGATGTCATACTGGACGCCGTGCAGATATTGGCCGCAGACACTGATCTCGACTACTTGGATGCTCACGAGGTAATGAAATAGATTTTTTTTATATTAAAGTATGCAATTCTACCAACATACAAAATAAAAAAAAAATTAAAAAAATTGACATGAATCATTTATTTGTGCTTAGAATTATGCCATAGATTCTCAAGTTACAAAACCCTTTCGTCGCTGACGGTTAGAAAGACAAAATGTTAACTAACGTGTTATATTAATTTCAGGAATTGGTTCAGTGTGCCATCATGTTGAAGGAGTAACGGTCAATCCGACATAGTTTATAAGAGAAATGCATTTCCAATCTTGATGTTGTGTATAATCAATAAAACAAACATGTAATACAATAGTCATTTATTATTAATCTTACAATCGACATACAAAATGATCAAATTACGCTAGTACATGTAAAACTCTCGCGATGACCTAACCGACTCATTATCTCTAACCGCATCACCTCTTACCCTATCCATGTTTACGTATTTATTGTTGTGCAATATTTTTTTTATTGTAACATACAGAATGTTCTAGCAACTGTCGTTAGCCTCAAACAGGTTGATTAGAAATTTACCAATAATTTAATACCATTTATCTTCATTATGAACGTCACCACCGCTATCATTATCAGCCCGTGGCAGACTACTGGACATAAGGCCAAGGATCACCAATTTAATATAAAGAAATTCTACATATTTGAAGATGAAACGACCACGTATCAGTTAAAGGCAGTGCAGGAAGATCCTACACAAAGTGTTCTGATGTTTTAGTGAAGGCCGCGGGTAATTGAGAGTCGCGTGCGATGCAGAACTGATGGAGGTGTAGATCTTTTGGGGAGGCCTATGTCCAATAGTGGACGACAAGCGGCTGATGGTGCCAAGGACGAAAGTTATTATTGATAAGTCTAAAATATAATTCAATTTAGTCAAAATACTCTTGGCGAAAATTAATAAGCATTTCCCAAATATTGTAATTCTGCAAAAACATTAACAGTTATAAATAATTTTTTTTTATTAAGAACTTCATCGTAAATTATGTCTATGGTCTCAAACTACATTATTTTGACGTTATAGGTTAGATTAAAATATTATTATCGTTTATTTCTTTTGATTTGTGGTGACAAAAAAAAATCATTAAAAACAAAATAGAAAATAGATTTATTAACCTTCCTAGTATAAAAATAATAATAATAATAATAATAGATTTATGTACATATTATTGCTGGGATTGTTTGTATCAATTACTATCATGTAAACATTCTGCTTGCAGATTTGCTTCTTTGAATTAATAACTTATATTTTACTTAAGGATAAATTGTTTACATAATGTTATACATTTGAAACAAATATTGTTTATCCTATTGGTACCATTAATATAGAAATTTTCATTTTATATTATTTATGCGGTTGCTATAGTAACGGTTCCTGTAGAAAGTAATTCTGTATTACGGCCTGGAGAACAGGCGGGGGAACAGCTAGTATGCAGATAAAAGCAAATAAGCAAGTACATAAATTATTAGTCTTCAATAGAGATTAGGAATTAATTAACAACCGACATTCACAATTACAAACGAAAAGGATGTCTAATCTATTACAAGGTTGGGTAGTAGCACAATCAATTAGTTGCATTACATCATCACCACCACCAACTCATATCAATTTATGTACAGTATAAATTGTAATATTCCTGAGTCGCAAAATAAATACAGATAACTGCTATAAAAATATATTAGTATAATTTCACATGATTTAATAACTACATAGACATTATCAACGTCGTCTACCACTGCTGAAGATGGGACTTACTAGAAGATTTGCAAGCTAATACTGTATTAATAAACCTTAGAAACTTGATGTATTACTTCGAAATATTTGGGTTAATTATTAATAGAAAATTGTCAGTTATATTTATATACTTAACTTTTATAAGAGCAACATCTGGTCAGCAGAGGATGACAATAGGCTGAAATGATAATGATGATGATATAGTAGCCGGCATGAATGACCTAACCGAGTCTCACTGTCAACAAAACAAAGCCAACCACCAGAACAAACTGTATGAAACATTACAAAGTTCAAAAATGTATTAACTACCTTCAATACCTATCTAGCTTATTACTTAAAACTCAAATACCTAAACCTAATGCTTCAAATGCTTCCTCATTATCCTGGCACCTGTAATGAATATATTCTATTTATATTAAGTCCTCAGTCCTCGGAAACCTCAAAAGCGAAGAACATCAACCTATCTTTTGGAATAAGAAAAATAATTAAGTATGATAAAAAATGATAAACGTGTTACTCATTGAATTCCATATATGGCCGATGGTCATATGGAATTGAAGATATCAACAATGCACAAATAAAAATTAATAGTTCCTTTTAATTTATCGTAAAAATAAATAACAATTAATTTACCCCAGCGGCTCAGTTTTTGGTCCACGGATTGCGGCTGTGCTGTCCGGGGATCATGTCCAGAAGGTACTGCCGCTGCGCTTCAGCCATGCGCTGCATTTCCGCCGCCATCGCCGCCGTGTTTCCGCTATTGCCGCCTTTACTTGCTGCGGGACGATATTAGCATAAGCAGATATGATGTTCGCATGATTTATGGAATATAAATTCATATTAAGGGAACGATATTATTGTTATAGTGCAACTTTGAAATTTCATTGCGCTCGTGGCCACACCTTGGTTCCCAGTTATTTTCCCTGAGTTTCTATGGTTTTTTCAAACCCGTTAGTGCAACTAACCCCCGCCCTTCCCTCGCATATTGTAAATCTGCTCCCATAACAGCATTGTTCCAGCTTTCAACATATGAGAGCTGGGCTTTCGGTGTCACTATGTACCTGATGTCACTTAATATGTAAAATCAAAGTTAGGCGATAGTGAGGGCGGATAAAAAAAGAGCTATTAGAAAGGACATTTTAATAATAAAATGACGCCATATAACTAAATAATCTACCCAAAATTAAATGTATAAGTTATAATCACACAAAGTAATTAAATAAAATCTATTTTGTTTTAATTACTGGACGTTTTATGTTTCTAGAAAAAATATAGCTGTCTTTCTGTAGTATATTAACAAAAATAAGCATCAAATATATTTATTACATTTAATTAGAAAATAATACTATTACTTAAAAATTAAATGAAATGTGGTTGGATGACGTAAACAAGTAAAAAGTAATGGTAATGTGTTGTGAATACGTACAACGCTTACCTAGCGCGGAGGCCTGCGCCATGGCCAGCTGATACGTGTACAGAAGTGGCGAGAACTGCATCATGGCGGCCGCCGCAGCCGCTGACATACCGCTGCTGCCCGCCGCGCCGCTCAGACCTGAATGAACAGGGATTACCGGTAACGTGGTATACTAAAGCTGATGCTAATACTGCGAACATCGAAACGGTGCAATGATGAAGGCAATACTTTAAAATCTAAAACAGGGTTTTTTTTATTTCACGAAGCGCCGGGACAAGCAGGACGTTCACTTAATGTTAAGGAATGTGACCGCCTACAACAATATGGTGCTTTATGACTTTAGAGACATAATGTTAAGTCTCGTTACCGCAGTAAGATCACTAGCTACAACGCTCATCACTCTGGACCACAGTAATCAGCTTCTGTTTGATAGTAGAAAAAGAAGTCCCAATAGTACCTACTTAGACGGACTCCGCCAACAGACTACTACAACCAGCGCAAGAATTATATAACAACAAACATGACGTTGTAATTTTAGCTTATTACCCACCCCAAGAAACGGTGATGAGAGATCACTCTCGTTTGTAGCATGCAGGTTTGTGTAAAGTTAGATGCTATCATTTCGCGTAATTGATCCGCGTAATTAAATAAATTAAATTAAGAAACCTCTGAGAAGTTGGTGCTGCAGCGCCTGCATGGCAGCGGCGCTATGTTGCTCGAACGCCATCTGTGCGGCCGCAGCAGCTGCCAGTTGCTATTAGAAAAAATAACGTAAAAGCTCTAAATTTCGCAGACATTGTTTAGCAGATCTGTTTATGGGATGACATTGTTATTTTATTCACATGAATTCGGTAAACTAGACGCCAATTTTCTTTTAAATTAAATGTTTGGACCAGAGAAGAATGAAATAGATATTCAGTTAGAATGAAGTTAAAAATAATTGATGGGTATTATATTTTTCTGAACCACTCTGCACTTTGTCAAGTAATATTTAGCTTAGTAACAACCGAGTTTATTTAGTATAACAATAAGCTTATAATAACCACATTGACTTTGTGGTAAATGTATGCATCTTGTAATACCTGGTGTTGCTTACTGGAACTGCTTCCTTGACTGGCATTGCTTGATGATGAACCTTTAATAGAACACAGTTATGTTTACATGTATGCATTATATTTTTACTTATAAGGGTCTAATACTTGATCTCCGTATCACGCGTTAAGTGACAATGAGGTCGAGGATGGTAAAGCCTTATAGTCTGGAAGTAATTTATTTTAAAAAAAATTATAGCAAAACATAATACGTGTTGAACATCTATCTTTTTTATATTATAATTATTTTAATAGTAAACATATAATAATTTTAGTAATTACAATCAGTACACAATTCTTAAAATTCTGAATTAAACTGAGGGTTTCTTTTTAATACGGAACAAAAACGCAAATAAATTTTGAGATCATAGCTTAATTCACCATAATCTACATCTACTACTGGAAGATGCAAGTAGATATGATCTGTGATGTGACAGACTAGGTACGACCGTAACAGCTATTTCTTCTACAACACAACAATGTGCAATATTTATTGTGTTCGAATTTCAATAGCGTTATAGCTAATGAACTTCATTTTATTTCACAAAATGATGACTACGACGTACTAGCCAGACTAGCCAGCCATAATATTACGGGCCGTTGTATCACTTACTATTAAGTAAACATTCCGTCCATCTCGTTTTATCAGATAAAAAATGTATTCAATAGTACTTTGAATGTAAATAAAAAAAAATCCTTAGTAAAATATAATAGTAAAGTAAAATGTTGATACATGCTGCGTTACCTTTACCTTTCTTGGCGGGCACCTCCGCTTCGCGGGCCCTCTCCGAGTGGTGACTGCGGGGTAATGGCTCTGCGCCGCTTAGTGAACGGTTGCTGTCGCCAAAATTTATATGTACATATATCTAGTGCATTCTCTTGGATAGAAGATCATAGTACTAATGACACCTTTGATGATGGGACGGAAAAAAATATATCCCGATAAAAAAAAATCATATTTTTAAAACGTTTTATTAGCATTATTTCCGTTCCAACATGTTAGTACAGCTAAATGAAACAATGATCTCATACAAAATACTTTACTTAACCTTATTTCATAGGGCCACGGAGCATTTAGATTACGCGCCCGGGCATTTGTTGATCCGAGTATCAGCTGTTTTTGAGTTTGTGTTTCATTGCTGTTTTTTTTTAGTAATGTATTTTTTATGAAACTATCGTTTCATTTAGCTGTACTAACATGATGAACATAAACAATGCTAATAAAACGTTTTAAGAATATATTTTTTTTAATCGGGATCTATTTTTTTTCCGTTCCATCATCAAAGATGTCATTAGTACTATCAACATTGTGTACAGTGGTACTAATGTATACTAATGTATATCGTCATCGTTTTCGGAAGCGGTCTCCTATCACCCAGTACATACATTAAGTAGACTCATCAAAAAGTAAGTTTCAAACTAGTTTAACCAACCACATTCATTTCTAGTACATTAGATTGTATTAATAAAATATTTTTTTAAATTACAGAAATATCTTTTGCTCGGAAAGCAAATTCACACAGGTTAGTCGGTTGTCTATTGTACTTATAGGTTTTTAAATTTTTATACACACACAATAAATAAAAAAATTAGTGGCGAATACAATCTGTATAGTACGCAAAGTGTTACTTTTCCGGTTTAAAAGGCGATGTAGCTAATGAAATTACTGGGTAACGTGACTTATCATCTTATGTCTCAAACCACAATGTGGTGTAGTGTTTATAATCTTAATAAAAGCTACATTGCTTTGGTAATTGCATCAAAGCATATCAGTCTAAACACTATATCAGGTTCCTTTGTTAAGATATTTATTAGCATGTTTTTAGAGCAAAAAAATTATAAACCAAACCTGTTTGATGGTTGTGGCGGCTTAGTGGTTGTCGGCTGCGGCGCGGGGGTAGCGGGTGCAGCCGGGGCGGGTGTTCTACTCGACGACCGCGACACCGACAACTAACAAAATAAAAAAAAATGTTAAAGCCATATATATAATAAAATAGTTAAAAAGAGAAATATCTTTTCCACATTCGATAAGTTATTTATGTTAAAAAAAGTAACAACGATAATAATCACGTGATGTCGCGTCAAAAATATAACATGACAATAACAATCAGTAGGATAGGAGGATTAAAATAACCCCTAATCATATCCAACATCCACTAATGAAACCCTGGAATGGAACTGGAATCTCTGGTTATAAGGTAAATGATTTAACCACTGTATGTCAGAGATAGGTATGGTTGATCCTATGATTTACTACTGGGAATCCTAATTGCAGTTTAGTACTTACTTCTTTGAAGATCAGCGAGCCTTCAGTCCGATGAAGCTTTTAAAATCATGAATAATAGTGATGGCACCACCAGCATACAAAAAACCAGCAATTAAGTATAGTAATAATATTAACCGATTGCGCTCGGTGCGGATGCGCGGTGTGCGTGTTATGCGCGTGTGCGGGCGTGGGTACATGCGCGGGCGGTGGTGCGGGCGGCGGGGACGGCGCGGGCGCAGCCAGACGGCGCTCAATTTCTTGCTCCTGCTGCAGCGCGCGCACAAACGCAGTTTTAAGACGGGCCGTATGCTCCGCCTAAAAAAGTGGAGTTCTTTTATATATAATAAATAGAAGAAACTTAAAAAAATAATAATAACAAAAAAACTCTTAATGATCCCATTACAGAGATCCGGCACCTTCTCTGCCAAGGATAGTCAAAGCCATTTACCTACCACACTACCAAAGCGCCGGTTCAAGTATGACCCGTGATTACCAAACCTGTTGTTCTATAAACATGTCGGTACTACCAAACTTAAGTGACCCTGTTTAATTTTGATATATAATATAGAGAAATATTTTATATAAGCGTTCCGGAGAGTACATTGGTATAATAGGACTAGATATTAACATCGATTTTATTCTATGAGTGTTTCCTTAATTATTCCCAAAAGATCTTATTATTTTATAATGTAAAAACCTAACTAGTTTAGTAACTGAATGAAAACTTGTCAATGTTAATTTCAACCCTATTTAATACTACGTCACTTAAGTGTTTGTATGTATGAAGGCGTATATAATCTAATTACATAGCTTATGGTACAGATAGCAAAATTGTATCTCTGGTTCCGTGAGCGTCGTACAAGATAACTAAAGGACAAAGGTCATAGAATAATTAGCAGTGTATTCATCGAATAAATTAGATATGGCTTTAAGTAGCATTTCTTAATTGAAGACGGTGCTACCAACATTCCAAAAGAGAGTCGACGTCAGGCAGGTACCCAGTCGTTAAACACATACTAAAGCCATAACAAAAAGGCGAAAAAGAATTCGTTGTGCCGATAACGTACTAGAAATGGAAACAGCAAGGAGATGATGTATTTGATTGACTGTACTCATATATGTGTATTTTTGTTTGTACCTTGAGCGCGCGCTTGACGTTCCCAGATACGCAAAGCTCACACAGGCGACGGGCGGATGGCGCGCAACTGAAAGTCGCATCCTGCCGACGGGAGGCATGCGGCGGCGCTCGCTCCCACCGCCATACTGCGGTAAAGTCGCAGCCGCACTGCGCACACACTGCTGGCACACTCGATCTCGGCATACTGCATAACATAAAATATTTTTTATATAGCGAATAAACCAAAGATAGTTAAGGCCATTTATTTACCACGCTAAGTGCTGATTGAGAGGATATCAAATGTCACACAAAGGCTGAAGTTCTTTGAATATTTCCTCGATTTCGTCACGATGTTTTTAGTGCACAGGAAGGTCAAGCTTGACCGGGATCGAACTCACGCTTTCGTGAATCGCAAAATCTGTATGAGTATCTTACAAACTGAGCTATCACAGCTTCATCACTTTGAAATGAACACATATATGTGAACAAATGTTTCTGTCATCAAGCATTGAATTGATTATGTACAAAACATACCGCTCCTCGTTAGTAAGATAGTCAACTACGTGCTCGAGTCCGACGAGATATACGAAGTCCGTATTGCTAGGCGATGGTATGAAGTTCATCTCCGGCGGGGGCGGTTTTGGTGGTGGGATCTATTCAAACAGGATTTTAATGAGCATCAGTATATTTGTAATTTGACAAATCACCTAATGCTTAAAAACCAATAAATCAGAGCAAAAAGAATAAACCTGAAGGAGAGTCTTCTCTAGTTGTTTTCGGAGGGCCAGTTTGGCAGCAGCCTGCCTCTGTGCTGGTGTCTGTGTGTCCTCAGAGCTGCGAGAACTTGCCTGCAAAAAATAATAAATTAAGACTAGCAATATTAAAAAATTGTGGAAGCATAATGTATGTTTAGTAGGTTAGAGCTAAGGTTGAAAGATGAGGATGTTAAGATACTTAAGTTTATCTATACATAGTTCAATTTCATCACTGGTCATTTTCACATTAACTTTCATCATTGGTACATTAACTTTTAACTCTAATATGTGTAATAAAAAAGTGACATCACTTCTCTATACTCACTGCATCACTTGTACTACTGGTGACAGACGAATTATCCTGAGTGGGCTTGCAATAAAATGTTAAAACTTATATATTGCTTAAACTGTTGGTGTTGTTATGAATAAAAAGTTAATGCTTTCAGTTTGTACTGTAACAAATAGGTGGCAAGTCTTTGTTGCTAGGAACCATCTAGTTAGATACCACCACAGCTACCAAAGACAAGTATGGAAATATCACTGTGTTTCGTTTGAAACAGTATTGTAGGTACTGAAATTGTACTACTATATAACACTAAGGGAATGACACTTAACATCATATGCCGCAAACATCAAGCAAGTTGTGGTATATTCCTTATTAACTCCATATTATTATAGGTCAATGTAACACTATCATGTGAACAATTCGCTCGTCTCGTCGCTTCGTCAAATTAAAAAGATTTCAAACCTAAGTCAATATTAATCATAGTTTATTTAGACTACCAATTTAGGCTAAACAAACATTTTACAATTTCAACCGTATTTAATATGTAAAGAACAAAATTATAACAATAATAATAATAAACGCTAAGAGTAGTTGGTTATTATTATTAACAATGTTAAAATAAAAATTTTAATAAAGAAAATACGCAAATTTTAAATAGTAATTATAAAAACATGCAAAAGTATCCTTGTTACCCCACTTTATTATCAGGTGGAATTCTGATCACAGTATAAAAATTAATACCATTATTTTTTGACTCTTATTGAAAAATATTAAAAAAAATAATAATAAGTGAATGAATACCTTGGGTTGTGCATGTTGAGTAGTGGGTGGTGGCGCGGGTGTTATCGTCACCGATGGGGTAATGCTGGCGCCACCACTAGCCGAATTCTATAATAAAATATGATTGAGTATTGACAAATTGAACTACCTCATTAATCGAAGTGGTAAGGTCTTCTTTTACCTGTGTGCGGTATGGGCCTGGAGTAAGGGTAGCACCTCCCGGAAGGCTGGAAGGTCGGCGGGCTGATGATGCTAAGTTATTGCTAGCCGTTCCAGTTGCATTTGTACGCTATAAATAATTAAAAGTAATATTCATAAATAATTAAAAATTTTCGTAATACTTTTTTTTATACAATGAAGCGACGAGATGAGTGGAACCTTTTTTTTTTCAGTAGCCTATTTACGTCCCCACTGTTAGGGCAGAGGCCTACCCTCAATGCGGATTGGTAATTTCACACAAACCTTAGAATAAATTCTAATTCATATGCAGTTTTCCTCACGATGTTTTCCTTCACCGATTGTATCTCGCTGTTGTTACTAAAGTTCACAAATGTACATAACTTAAATATTAAAGTCATCGATACATGCCAAAATTCGAACCCACGACCTTCGCAATGAAGGTCGCACGCTCTAACCATTAGGCCAGCGAGCAACAGTGGGACATTTAACTGATAATAAATGATATGCTCGCTCATAACAACGTGGCACTAGTTAACACGATATATACTACTATTACTACATTGCGCTCGTCCCCTTAAGACAAAATGTTTAGCCCCATTACCCCAGTAATTTTACTAGCTACAACTCCCTACAATCCAGAACTAATGTTTGCACACTACTGGTTGGAGGCAGAAATAGGAACTGCCGTGATACCTACAACGGTCTCCAGGAACAGAGACCTATCACCAGTAAATAAATATTAAGTAACATTTCCTTTAAATGGGGTAACATCAAAATAACTTTCATCTATATATATTTGTCTCATTTTCATAATGGTCATACTTTAGAATTATTAAAGTACAATTTAAATGCTTCTATGTACAATTATTTAAACATCATTAAAAACTGATTAAAAATTAAAAAGAACCAGGAACAACAAACTGTAGTTAGAGTGTATTAGAATCATATCATTACTTTATTCTGCTGATGTGCAGGTGGTGGTGCCGGTGTAACAGTTACACCCGGTGGGACCACACAACCACTGCCTGCCAAAGCAGTACCAGTTGTGTTGTCCTGCAAACATGTTTTATTCTGAAAAAAAAATGCCATAATTTTTTTATTGATATTAACGATAGTAATCAATACTTTACATTTATTTCATATTAGCTCAATTTTTTAATAAAGCCACAATAGCTCAATTTGTAATGTAATCATAGGTGTTAAACACGTCAATGAGAAGCGAGGTCGATCTTCACTGGCGCAAGCTTCCAGGATAAAAACATATCGTGAGGAAACAGACGCTATCCAAGACCACTAGGTTTGAAGACATGTGTGGGATAAATAGCCTTTGAATCTTCTTCTAAGAGAAGGTCTAGGTCCGATTAGTGAAAACATTGAAATGGCGGTTTGTTATTGATCTGAATTTTACAGTTCCATGTTAGAGGTGAAAATCGATTTACTCAATATGAATCAAAACGTTAATTAAGCACTCAAATCGATGGCAATTGATAATAAATTGTACCTTTGAAGGAGGTATGCCAGCGGTTTGTTGCGACTGACGTAACTTTCGCAGCAGAACAAGACGAGTTTCCTCAGCGCGCAGTTTCTCTCTGAGCGCTCTTAGACGTCGTTCTCGCTCCCAAATCTCAGCACTGGATAATTCCTGCAATGTGATATAGTTACAAGCGAACCATTCAAATGGTATGCTTAGATACAACAATTTGTTGCTAGTTATGATGTGCCCTGTACCACATTGTGTTCATCGCCTTGAGATATAAGACGTCAAATCTTGGTGGTATGTTATTACTATGTAGATAATATATACTTTTGTATTGAGAAACACAGCTTTTTACTGATGGTAGGTCTCTGTTGCCGAAAATCGTTTCCGTGGGTACCACCGCAACTCCTACTTCAGCCGCCAAATAGTAGTGTGGAAACATTACCGTGTCCCGGTTTGAAGGAAGTTGTAGCTAGTAGAATTACTGGGGTATCGAGATTTAACATACTATGTCTCAAGGCGACGAGCGCAAAGTGGTGCGATGTATAACATCCTAACTAATAAACTGAATTAGAATATAAATATAACACAAGCTCACTCTATGACCGGTAATTGGCAGTGGCGGATCATTTTCGTCTTCCTCTGACTCTTCGTCTTCGCGGGGTTCCCGTGGCGATTCCGGAGCGGCCACTGGCAATGTGCTCGGAGTTATCGACACGTTCACTCCCGCGTTCAACTTACTGCTGACATCTAGAATAAACCATTTTATCGATAAACTCATAATTGCAATTTAATTTATAATTCAAGCAGTTCATCCTCCCCTCCTTTTCTCTTGTGTGAAAAGGGAAAACGGTTATAAGGGATTTCTATCCACTAAAACTTTCATTGGTCATCCGCAATATGATGCAAAGGGCTCCGGACCATCGAACGTACCATATAGCACTACACCATAGCCCTGTTTCCGACAAGTATGATATCATTACGTGTTAGTCGTTTACCAAAAAATGTCAACATAAAATATAAATTTTTTTACCTGTAAATGGCGCAGGTGCAGGTAAATTTGGTTTACGATGAGGTGGAGCGGCCGGTAGTAAAACAATGTCAGGACTCTCCGCATAGCTTCTCTGTTCCGAACGAGGTCGTAGCACTCTTTTACCACTAGCACCCTGAAACATTATTATAATACTTTAAAATTATCTATAGCAACTTGTATTGAACTTAATTATTTCACAAATTAAAATACGAGAATATACAATTAAACATTATTTTTCTAATGAAAGCAATGCCACTAATAAATTTGATGATAACTAATCTTAAATAAATTTTTAATTACACAATAACTGAACTTACTATTAAAACTATGTATGAATAAATTGCTTTTGTTTAACTCCTAATATATACCTATGATAACAGTTAAGCGTCACCTGAATAATTATCAATAATTTTATGATTTTCACTGAGAAATTTGATTTACCTGACATAGGAATGTTAAGGAATAAGTCAGAATCTGCACAACTTTATCGTCGCCATCTCGTAAAGAGTGACAAAAGCAAACAACTCCAAGAATAAGACAATAAAGAAAGCATTTATACATAGAGACACAAATGTTTTTGGTAACTACTATGCATTTAACTGCCTTCTTGATGGAGTACCTATCTGTTCGTCTAGAAACGCTGAGATCCTTGGTTCAACTCAAAGGCCACATGTTGATTGATAGGTTTTTTTCGAACCCCTTGACTAGTTACCACACTTATGTAAATTTGCCGCCATAATGGTATTGCTGTTTTCAAACTGTCATCATATAGACAGAGTATTCCGAATGAAAAAGCTTCACCTTTTATGAGTACATTAGCACATAACATGCTGACATTGACATCAAATGTTAGCTTGTTCTACATTAAAAAATCCATATAAAATTTATATGGTAACAATAACATTATATATTAAGTCATAAATAAAATACTTACTGTCACTCTTTCAATCTTGCGATAGTTTTGCAAAAATAATGTTTTATTAATTTCACAATGGCTATAATTATAAACCACGTTGGAGGTGCAACTTTAGTAATGCTTATTTACTCCTAATAAATAATTCTTTGAATGTGTGTTAACTAGTATTTATATTTTTTCCAGTTTTAATATATAATTAATTGAGGGGTAATTTTATTTATACTCTCTAAGATGAGATATCTGTCATGAATGATAGACAGCTCAAAATATATTAATAATTTGCAAAGCATGATTTCTAGTTACATGAAAAATATAACACTTACAAAAGAAAACTTAATTTACATAATTTGGCAATTAACATAAAGATGTGGTATTTAGCTTCTGACCAATGATCAATGTAATAAAATTGAATTCAAATTACTGTCTAGGTAGCTACCACCGTAACGCCTATTTCTGCTGCCACACAATATTACTGTGTTCCGATTTGAAGAGTACTGTAGCTAGTGAAGTAACTGGGGTAATGAGACTTATCATCTTATGTCTCAAGAGGTTGAGTGCGACATGGTGCTATAAATCACCTTAATTTGCATCACGTTTTTAACTGCAAACATCATTTACCATCTGGTGTACATTCCACCCATATTGTTACTTTGTTGAATAAAAAAAAATCAATTACACATAACTGTAACTGGCTGAAATATTGGAAAGTATGCAGCATGCCTTATACTATCTCAATGCAAGATGGTGGGAGCCAGAGCCTTGTTTGTTGATTAGCAAGTTGCACCATGAACAGGTGTGGTAGGCTTTGTCACCACAAGTTGTTGTATGGGTACCCTTACATAATACTACTGACCTTATTAAATAATAAAAAATATCATTATTGTAGTATTAGTAATAGTGTAGCTGAATCATTAATGGGAGAAATAATAAAGTGCCTTTTATCATACCAGAATTAAGAATGCTTATTTCCTACTAACCTGCAACTAAATTAAATAATAAAGACAAAAGTGTAAACTACCTAAACTTAAAATATACAAGATCAAAATTATAGTTAATGCCAAAAAAAATACACAAATAACTTTTTTTCCCATATGAATACTGGTGATGCCATACTGGTGGTACCATATGAATATTAATTTTAAATAAATTTTTCATTTTATTTAATCCTTTAAGAAACTTACATGTGGTGGGGGCTGAGCTGGAGTTATTGTCAATCCACTTGCAGTAAGTGCCCTTAGTTCACTTAATTCAGGTGGTAGAGATCTGAAAAAATAATAATCAATGGAAACAATTACACAAATAATTATAATTTTTAATTAAGTGATAAAATTAATGAAAGCAGTTTTTATGTTCCAAGGTTAACTATTGACCCAATTACAAATTGTGTTAATTGACACGCAGGCAGTAGAATTCTATAGCTCCCATGTACCGGTAGAATTATGAGGAGTCAGAATAGCTGGTTCCAGAAGCCCTGCCAAATATCATTTTCTATATACTTTCAAGCCAATTTACGTCCCTACTGTTGAGGCACAGGACTACTCTCAATATGAGGGTGATGGGACCATAGTCACCATGCAGGCCCAATGTGGATTGGTGACTTCACACACACACCTTAGAATAAATTCTAATTCATGTACAAGTTTCCTCACAATCTTTTCCTTCACTGTTTGTATTTCGCTGTTGTAACTAAAGTTCACAAATGTACATAACTTAAAGATGAAAGTCATTGGTACATGCCCAGATTAGAACCCGTGACCTTTAGAATGAAGACTGTACACTCTAACCATTAGGCCAGTGAGCTACGTCTCATCATTTTCTATATGTCACAATGAAATCAGAGCAACAGCTTTTTTGTTTCATATATAGACAAAGATTAAACTCAATAACCCCAAACCTAAGGCCTATTGATAAAAAACTAAAATATGATGTCACACATGTAAATATGTATAAATCTCTTTTATCATACATAGTATACATAAAATATGTTAAAAACCTAATTTTACCTAAATCACAACCATCAACAAAAACATAAAAGCTGCTCAGATTTTTATATTTATAAGAAAATGTGATAAATATTGACATTCTTTGTTGCTTGTTTGTAAATTATGTAAAATTAAATCTACTGAAAATAAAAAAGTAAAGTGTAAATTCTACAAAACACTCACTCAAACACACACTGATAATGTTTTTCTTTACTTACTAGAAGTTCAATCAGAATTCTTAGATAAAGAAAATCTAAATAAAATAACTTTGCAATTAATGTTAATCAGTGTGTAATACTATAATATCTTTAAAATAAGTTTTACTGTAAAAAAATAAACAAACACTCAAAAAGTAAATACATAAGCCTGATCATATTACCTGACGCTAAGATCGACCGCCGAGTCGTCAACGTCCATTGTGGTCCACTGTACTCAAACAATTACAGAATCAATTAGACAATCAATCTCATCTAAAAATCAATACAACTAAATAGCTAGGATTATATCATTGCTATCAATTAAAACAACTTGTACACTTGTAACGACATGATTATGTTATTTTAGGTCATCGCCTAAAGCAATCTACAATTTTTTTATAGCCTGATACAATTTTTTTAATAATGTATGAATATATTATACCATTAGGACCGGGTGACAGACAACTGACAACGGCCAACAAGCAACAATTTACAAATAACAATAAAAGCGCTATTAAAATATACTATGTGATTAAATAACATTAGTTTTTATCTATTTACCTATTTTGGACAGCAATTAAAGAAGTTATTGTTTAAACTAATTCAATAAAATTCATTGAAAGTATTTTTAATTGAAGCTTAGTACACGATACACACATCAAATCAACAGATTAAAAACTTAAAGATATATTTTAAGCATTTATTAATATTACATTCTGAAAACAATAAAATCGCAAAATCTTAGTAGTTTTACTGTTTTAGTTATAAGTAATAAAATGAATTGCTGAATTTAATGAACAACTATGAGCATATACTAACTAAATTATTAAAAACTTTTCAATTACTTAATATCTAACAAAAGATGTTTTAAAATTAAGAACATCTTGCTTTTATATATCACAAAATTTTTTAATTACATTTTAGTTGAAATGGCTAAACACACTTAATATTCCATTACAAATTGATTTCATATTATAAGATAATTTCTTTATAACCATTGATTTAATTTTTTGTATTATTTAAAATGCCCTTAATGTAGTTTAGGATTAGGAAAAGAAAAAAAAATGGATATTTTTATTATGATATTATTTTCAAATAAATGTTTAATTGGTGATGAAAAAGAAAAAAAAACAATTATACTAAAAAGTAAAAATATTTTCATAATTCACATTGAAGAACCGGCTGTGTCGAACAACCCTAAGCCTCCTCGTTTAAAAACTTAGAATTTAAAGGTTATAAAATAAACGATAAGTTTTTTGGTTTGAGTTTAACTATATTATAAGTGAGGCTAGTAAATATTTTGACTCTTTGACTTCTTTTACAAGAATGCCTGGACCAGACTTACTTTCAAGTCATGGTCTTAGATTGGATGGACGTCGGCCAAACGAATTGCGTCGAATAAGATGTAAACTTGGAGTATTTACTCAACCAGATGGTAGTGCTTATTTAGAGCAAGGAAATACAAAAGTTTTGGCTGCGGTTTATGGTCCTCACCAGGTGATATTAAAGTGTATTAATTAAATGGAAGAAAAGTTGTTAGTGGTGCTCTCAACTGAGCCTAAAACAAAATAGAGGTGTAAATAAAAATGTAAATTCATAACCAACCTAAAATAATATTGAATAAATGTTTCATTTGATAATGTTATATACTTTCTAGGCGAGTAAATCAAAAACGTGTACAGAGGGAGTTGTTGTGAACTGTCAATACAGCATGGCGACGTTTTCAACAGGTGTGTTCATTACACAAAATTATTGTTTTAAACTTTTTGTACATAAGCATTATAACTCTTGAATGCTTTAAAATAAATCGTTGCACTGTAAAGGAACAACAAAATACTAGTGTCCTAATTTTTAGCGTCAATGGATAACCAAATCAGTATCTATTTAATGAAATGCATTAGATTAATCTTCTTTAAAAATTTATAGGTGAACGAAAAAACCGACCGAGAGGAGATAGAAAATCACAGGAAATGTCCTTACATCTACGGCAATCATTAACAGCTGCTATTAAAACTGAACTTTATCCCCGTTCACAGATTGATATTTATGTAGAAGTACTACAGGTCTGATATTTTTTGTTTTTATATTATTAGAGATATTCACAATGGGTATGATCTACATTTTTATGTCTGCGACCTAGCAATAGTGTAAAAATAAAGTTGTTATAGTTTGAAGGGTTTTGATTTTACTATGGTAATAAGAATCACTATACATTCTAAAACTGAGTATTTTTAACTAGCATTACATTGATGTTAGCAGGCAGAGCACCTACTATCAGAATAAAAACTATTATAAAGTTAATTTTTGTATATAATCCCATGTATGTGTACAATTTAGTAATGGTACGGCTAATTTGTAAAATACTTTAAGGTATATTATTACAGGTGTCAATTTATGTTCCAGGCAGATGGGGGCGCATACTGTGCTTCAGTGAATGCTGCAACATTGGCCTTGGTGGATGCTGGTATTCCTTTGAGAGCCTATGCATGTGCATGTTCTGCATCAATGGCTTGGCAGGGAAGTGAACCTGAGCCATTAATGGATGTTGGACATGTTGAGGAAGCTGCTGGTGGAGTTTGTCTCACTGTGTCAAGTTTACCATCTACAGGAAAGTGTATAATTTTATTATAAATAGATACCTATAGTAACCAAGAACTTGAAATAAATGCTCTTTTAGGAATTTCTTGAAGATAATGACCATATACAAGCAATCTTCAAAGAGTGCAGAATGGACAGTGATGAACAGTGGGCTGACGATCATTACCTCTGGTTTTCAAAAAAGTTTTAGATGATCTTCCTTGAATGTACAGTATTAAAAAGTGTACATAATTTCGAAATTCAATATTATAGGTGATTCTAGTCTAAAATCAATGTACAGTTGTTCTCATTTGGGTTATTCTGTAAAATAAAAAATTGATCAAGCTTTTTCTTTAAGACTGAATCTGTTTTAACAAAGTAGAAACAAGAAAAGGACATACCATATTTTACAGTTGGTGCATGACTACATACCCTTATATATATAAGTTGAATATATTATTGAGTAAAGTTTGTAGATGCTATATAAACTTTATATAACAGTTTTATATTTTATATGCAGGTAAAATAGGCTTATTGGAGCTCTCACACAAACTTCACATGGACTATTTCGATGTGGTATTAAGCAGGGCAATGCAAGGCTGTAGAGACATTGAGGTATGTAAAATAACATAAAAATTTTACTGGTAACAGAGTCTCTGTTGCTGGACACATTGTTAAATCATAATTGTTCAACAATCATTATTTTTAAGGTTATTCTTGACCGGGCCGTTAGAGACCACATGGCAGAAGGATGGACAAAACAAGATGTTGTAAAGATATGACAATAATTAAAATATATTATCACAAATCATTTTATTAATCATATATAAATTTTTTTTCATACAGTTTTTTATTTATTATTAATTTTGATTAAATAAATCAATGTAACTTATTTGAATAGAGCAGGATTAAAAAGCTACCAGTAAACTGCCAAACTAATTGATTTATCAAAATAAATATTTTAGGATGTTGGGAGCAATGTCTTGGTAACAAGCAACAAGACAGCTAGGATATTGTCATAATAGCAAATTATATACACGAAATAAGATAGCACTAGGTTTGTAGTCTTCTGTACAATTTTGTTTGTTAGAAATTGGTGCTGCCATTGTAACTATCTAAGACATTCTTTAGCAATAAAGTCCTCCAAAAAGACTAGTGTTGGACCACAAACTCATCTTATGGTAAGCAGCAAAGTAGTCTAGATGGTAAAGCACGCTAGTTTAGAGCAAAGCCTGTTCACTCTTCTTATAAATAATAAACCCTTTTATTTTCAACCCTATAAAAACAAGTATAACAAAGTGAAACAAAAAATTATAGACTTACATATTTATTAGAGATCTGAACAAAAATAAGAAATTTAAATTATATATGTACAGTCTATTTGTTAAAAACTAATTAAAATAGAGGTAAGTTAATTTTAGGTACACACCAATTTCATTACATAGCTTATAATATGGTAAGAAAACTTAATCTTTTTTTTAAAAAAAAAACAATCATCTATGGCAAAAATAAAAAAAAAACGCGAGCACATTAGTATAGCGTTGTGTTGTAAAGGCCTAGTACATGCTGTGAAGAAAAAAAATATGTAAAAAAGGAATGGATGTTAAAAATCAGTCCATCCATTCCAATGGGATTGCACACACACCTAAATAAATAAATAAAGAGGATCTTTTTAAAATAAATAAAACGTAAGTACTACATTGTACTTCTATATCATTAAAATAAATATTGCTTCAATTATGTGATTAAAATAGGTTTTTTTTTAAATAGTATGAACCTTTTGCAACATCCCATAAAATCACAAGTGATTAACACCGCACAATATATAAAAAACAACGGCGGATGTTAAACCATACTGACTTCTATATAAAACAGCATATAATAACTCGGCACGATTGTCACAAAAACTTTGATTATACAAAAGTTATACATCTCATTACCACTGAGTTGCTAAGGCACTCATCTAGAATTATCATCTATTTATGTATATAAAGTTTTATGCGAAAAGCGAAATTAACAATGGATTTTTTTCTTATATACCATGATACAACGTGACCATCAAGAGCAGCTCATTGCCCCAAGATATAAGATGTTAAGTCTCAGTATACCACTAATTTCACCAAATACAGCACCCTCCAAACCTAAACAAAGTAGTGGGTAAAAACATTTACAAACTACTGTGTAGCGGTAGTTATTGGAGCAGGGTTAAGAAATTAGTTATCATTTCTTGAAGGACTGACTGTCAGAACAGTAAAGTCTTTGAGTGGCCACCACATACCAGAAATACGCTACCAAAGGATGTTGAGGTGAGATAGTCGGAAGGCCTTCTACAAGGTGGACCGACATATTTGCGAGTTGCAGGAACCCATTTGTAGATCACAGCACAGAACCTTTGCCAGAAGCCCAAGGCCTGCAATGAATGTCTATAGGCGAATGTTGATGATGAAAAAAATATGACAAACTCGTTAAAATGATGCTTGCAAAACAAATCTTTCAATTCCAAAGACTTATTCCTAATAAAATACGAGTAAATATTTACGTTACATTCCTATGGCGCGCTGTTAGTATACTAAATGATGTTGTGGTAGAAGAGTGGTAAATTAGGTTAGGTATGACCGTTGTTAGTTGGCGACCACTGCTTCCAGCGCTGATGCCGTGTGACTAGTGTCCCCAGCTGCTACATCTGAGGAATATAATTCTCAATTATTTAATAATTAAAAACAACAAAGTATTTAAATACGAGATAATAATATTTTCAGACTGATCACATTACAAAATTCAGAAATATTCTCATTAATGAATATCCTTTATTTATTATTCAATTAAGCGACTAGACGAGCAGGATGTTCACCAGATGGTGATACTCCTGCCCATAACATGGCGTTAGTTAGGATGATATATACTGCACTATATTGCGCTCATTGTCTAAGACAAGGATGCCGACCCTCATTACCCCAGTAATTACACTAGCTGCAGTGTCCTTCAAATAAAAACAGTAAAGTTTTAACATTACTGTTTGGTGGTAAAAATAGGTGCTGCGGTAGTACCTATACAGATGGTCTTTGGCAACAGAGACCTACAGGCCAGACCTATTACCATTATTATTGAATTTGTATAACTCTGTAAAATTTGTTATCTATTACGAAAGCTGCAGATTTTTGCGAAGAAAACTATAACATTATGTACTAACCATTGCTAATTTTGTTTGGTGAGTTTTGTGGTGAACTTTTCTGTGACTCACTAGTGCTACCTTCTGCTTCACCTGTTTCACCAGCAGAAGATGTTGCCTAAAAAACATATTCATTGTTCATATAAATTCCTTATTTTATCCCAATTACTAAGACTTGAGGTGTAAGGGTTCAACCTCACCTGCTTGTAGTGCACCCTGCTAATCAACAAATGAGGCTCTGGCTCCCACCAAACCGCATTGGACCAGCATGGTGGGAAATGGCCCAAATCCCCCCATATAAATCTCTACCCGATTGTTTGGAAGCTTTGGGGGAGGCCTATGTCCACCAGCAGTAGACATCTGATGATGACTAAGACTTAATTAACTGTTTATTTATAAATAATAAAACAACAGTTTTTATGTAAGTTTTGATTCTCAGATGGAAGTCTTATATTAGCTGTTTTTGCTTTTCTATTAATTAAAAAATATTACTATTAATAACAATTTGTTCCATCTGTGTAATGTATTGGCGTTCTATAAGGTGGACTGACTATCTACTAATGGTCACAAGAAGCCACCAGATGCAGATAGCAAAAGATTAATAGTTATGGAGTTCTCTGAGGTAAACCTGTCTAGCTATGGGACATCTTCTGTTTGATGATAATGATGACTGTTTGCACATACTCACTCTATTTCTATTGTTAACTCTTGTTTTGGGCCCTTTTGGTTCTTTAGCCGGATCAAAATGGCAGTCAAATATTTCAATCAGTTCCTTGATATCTTCGTCTTTTGCTGACATGGACAATGAAGCCAATTGTTTTTCTAAACCTACAGTAAACAATACTTATTTTATTAATTTATATTTACTGAAACCATACTTAATCTGTGTCTTCTTCACCACTTATGTATCAAATACATATCTAAGTTCAATTCCAGGGACACATGATGTAATTTTGGAAGGTAGTTGAAATATTTTTAAACAAGTCTGGTTTACTAGTACTTTCCATTGTAAAGCTGTCACACAACACATTTATGTTCTCACTGTCACTATATATGAACCTGATTATTTTGAGCAAGCACTACATTTACATCGATTTCGTGTTAATCGACCGTTCATAATTTAAAATATTCGATCACCCGTTAGTTTTTGTTCTTGCCACGCATCGCGCATCTGGTCGTACAGAAGCCCGGCGTCCGCCAATAGCCGCCTCAGCTGAGTAACACGCTTTCGCTCCGGCCGCGCGGAGCGTAGAAGAGGCGCGAACACCGGGCGGAAAGTGTTCTGCCTAAGAAATTATTACATATTTATTTAAACCATTTGTAACAAATTAAACAGACAAGAACAAAAGACAACAGAAAAAAATTAACTAAAAGATATATATGATATGGTATTCTCTTTTAATAGATATTTCAGGTTGTGGAAAACAAAAAGGTATTAATAATTAATGACTAGTAAGCTTTACTACTTACTATGTTACTACTCACCTCTTAATTCCCATTTACTTAGCTATGCAAGTTTGTGATGGTTTAATCAACTTTAGTCAATTATTAAGGGCTCTTACATCTACGAAGCAAAGAGGTACGGATTTTCCTAAGCTGGTTACCTAATGGCTAATACATAGACAAAAATATGATTCCTTATTTGTTAAGTTTCAAAAAACGCTACTACAAACCTTTCAAGCAAATTCTTAAGATTAGCAAGGGCTTCCAGTTCAGTGTGAATGGGTCTAGCCCAAATTCTGGCAGTTTCAACCATGTCTTTACTAGCTGATGCACCTTCACCGCCCGCGCCTACTTCTTGCTGTTCATCTGAGAAATAAAATGGTTAATCTTTATATTATTACCTCAAATAACACTGCACTTCTATTACTAATATTATTGTTCTACTCCACCACTGAAATATTCTACATTGTAAGACTTGTTTAATGCCAAAAAAAAAAAATGAATATTTAGTAATAGTTGTGAGGTACTATGCAGAATAAACTCACTCAAGTGAGTGTTTTGTCCATATTGTCAATTTGTTATATAAAGAAAATAAGAATTTTAGTAGTTGTTACCTTGAGCAAGATGTTCTACGATACGGTATGCCGCCGTTGCTCTGTCTAGTGCGCTGTCCACGGATAGCGTGTCCGCGTCGAGTAGAACTCGCGCCAGCACCCGCAACGACACTGACTTTACCGTCGACTTGCACTTGTCCGCCGCTAATGCGTAGCTGTCCGTGAATCCCGCAACAATTGACTTGAAGCGGTCCAAGAGCTTGTAACTGTATATAATATTAACTAAATACATTATGTTTTAATTTCAGAGAGTGATAACTATTGAATATAATATTTCAGTATTATTGGAAGAGTTAAATGATAAAATGATTTACCGGGTGAGCGCTTCCAGCAACATTGTGGGACTAAGACGTCGTGGTTCATGGTAAATTAAAATTACACTACCATCACCTTTTTCTTTTTCGAGCCAGTCGAGGAAATCTGATAATGCAGATATTTCCGATTTTGTTTTAAGTATCTGTAACAATAACATTAATTTGATATATACTTTGAGTCATAATGAATAATCAAAAATTTGGCCTATGACTTCATTGCACAATATGTGAAGCAAAAAACATAGTATGGTGAAGCCCATAAAAAGGCTTGTTGAGTCATCAAATGTTTTGACGATTGTCTGTTTAGCTAAGTTCCTATCAGAATAAAAGACAAAATTATTTTAAGAAATGGTTCCATTCGTTATCTTCAGCAGGACTAATTATCAGATCATGTTAAATATTTCATTATAATGTGACTGAGTGATCTGGATCGGGCTAGTAATTACTAACTGGTCCCCGCCCACTTCGGTAGCCGTAATATAGTTAGATTTGAAATTTGTCAGAAATAATCCCGGCCGGCAACCAGCCGTGTCCAATGCTACTTACTTCCAGTTATAACACACCTGCAACCCCTTTTGGAGGTAAGATTGTGTAAAACAGGTTCTTAACTGACTTATACTCAGTAAAAAAAATGTTTCTACTAAATTTCTAGTATCTAGACCTAATGGTTCTAAAAATATAGTGATGAGTCTACCTAGGTAGAAATCTCCTATATATGTATATAGATGATTTATACCTAATTTTCTACTGTTAGACTTTCTTTTTCATTAAAAAGTTTGGTTTAGATTTAATACACTTTTCACATACAAATCAGATACACAAAGAAAAAATTTTTTATATATTGTAAACCATAGGATCAAAGTAGATTATTTTAGTACCTTATGAGTATTTGTATCCTTAAGCATTCGATACCGACCAACTGTAACAACACGCACATTATGGCGCCTCCGAGCACCTGGGTTTAAATCACCATAAGGCATTATATATTGAGAGTATTGTTGTTTAGGAGTATATGCAGCTATCTGACATATCTGAAAATTATAAGAAACAAATGAATAAGGAAAGATATACAATTTTAATTTTAATAATTAGTAAGAAATCTCAATAATATCTAGATATCTTCAAAGTTATAGATATATTTATAAAGCATGTTTTTTAAATTCAATGTTTTCTTTTGTTCTATTTTATGATTCTATATATTCATTGTATTTAAATGAAGGGTTTGTATATTTTCTTCAACATGGCATTAAAGTTTTAAATAAAAACAAGAATCAGATATTTTTGCAGTGGGTAGTAATTAATAGTAACTTGATCATTTTGAATTTTAATAGTTCTTATCAAATTAATTTTTTTACATTATTGGGTCACACCCTACACAACACCTAAAACTTATTACTTACTTCATCAATAAGCCTCCGTCCTGTAGTATCCATATCCCAACCTACAAGAGAGTATTTGCCAGGCGGCAAACCAGCTGGTTTTTCAGCTAGTGCTGGCAGAAGTTCACTAGAAGGTGCCTCCATATCTCCACCATTCACCTTTACTTCTGACACCATTGCCATAAGCCCAATCTATGAACTGATAATAAAAAGAAGTGTGAAAATTTTAAAATGTAATAATAATTTTGAGAACACACAGGAACAGTAATATTCTATGTTGTCTTGTAAGCCTTGTTTTTAGGTTGCTGATTAGGTTATAAAATCATTGCAGCATTGCACATGTAGTTAATTTAAATTTCAATACTATATAAATTCTGTTTTTTATTTAATGTAATGACTATATACAGTTATAGTTATGTGTTTGTAAGAATAGCATCTTTTATGTAAGACTCCAATCAGAAACAACATCCTGAAAATCATGAGTATAAAAAATGGTCACTGTCTCATTCAATAAAGCATTAAAAAATTATAAGATTCACATAGCGATACTCACAAAGTATCTTTAAATTGTCTAATAAGCATATGACAACAAGAAAACTGACAGAAACAGTACTTAAAAAGGCCGACATGTTTTTTCAGCATTACCCACACATATTTAAAAAGTTTCTATTTTCATTATTTATATTATATTCATAGTAAAAACAATGTAATAAATGCTTTGATTTTTTTTCAATTCTTTTATGAATAATTAATGGTGTTCTTTTTATTTACATTTTATTGTAGAGAATAATAGTTTGAAACTTTTTACAATGTTAAAGTCAAATTATTATATTACCCTTTTTTCTTGTCATAGTTTTTTAGAATTGATGTTTTAGGGGTTATGTACATTTAAGGTTATGTGAATAAAATATAAAATTGCAATAGTATACAATAGACATAATTTAGAACTTAAATAATTACATACCGCTTTTAAATAAAAAGTATTTAAGGTAAGTAATTTAAAATGATGTAAAGTAGTCTTAGAAGAAGTCTTTTTTATTTATGTAGAGCTATTCAAATACTTAATATGCATGAAGATTTTGATGTTTGTAAATGCCAAACGGCATATTTTTCTATAATCTCTTTGCAAAATAAAAGAAAGTATTACAATCAACAAAGGCGGTAGAATGAAATCGATCATGTGAAAAAGTTGTTACCGTGAAAACAAGCCATCTAATAGTACAAAATTATTGGATTTGATTAAGACACAAATTAAAGACAATATAAGATAATAATAAAAATATATAATATTAATAAAATATAAGAAAAACGAAAAATAGGACACGTGGCGGTCTTTTTCTAGGGTAATTTTGCCCCACCCCACTATGTCAAAATAAAATAACGATGAACTCACTAATCAAATATGAAGCCGATGATTTGTGTTGTTATACAACAGATTTAATTCACAAGCAATCCTTTGGGTTGCTCTACAAGTTTTGTAAAAAGAAATTCTTGGAAAGAAAATATCACAAAATTTCAGCACGTGTGCGGCAATGGGCAAAACGCAATAGTGATTGAAATGAACGTATAATGATTTTAATCGGTTATCGATGTTTATAAAAGACTACAAACCGAAATAAACATGATCGTAAACGAGTTTCTAAATTAATAAATTTGTTAATACAACGCTTTTACACCTAATTGTATTTCATATTTACACACGATCACCTGGAACACAGTGAATCTTTTTATTAGGAAATTAACATCGTTTTAGCGTTAAAGGAGATTTAAAAGACAAACATTTTAATCGATTTTAAATCTTTGTGTACTAAGACTAGATAATTCAAATTTTTAAATAATTATTTTTCAATATATAAATAAACACATTTTAATTATTAAAAAAAGTAATCGATTAGTTATCCGTTAAAGTTTTGAACTTTATAAAATATCTATAGGGAAGGTAATTTAATGAAGTGTTATATATTTAATGAAAGTTTTAAATAAACATTTATTAAAAAAACTAATTTAAGAAATACTTACAAAAGTAATAATGTTTATTTGATTTTATTATAAGAAAACACGAAAAGAATAATTAACAACTTCTTCACAAAGAAATTCAATGCAATAGGTAATATGACTTGGTCATGACAAAACGAAGAATATTCTTTTTTTAAACTTAAAAGGCATTCATCGTTTTATTATATCAAAAAGGAAAATATTACAAAGAAATGATGATTCTCCTTTTAAGAAACTTTTGTCGAAGATGTGTTGTTATAGTGACATAATTAATTAAAAATATGTTTTTAAAACATTGTTTTTTTTCTCTCTCTCGAAGTTCGTTCCCTCATGTCTGAGGATCGTGGTCAGTGCTAAGGTTCTGTTCTTTTAAACACATTTTAACTACCTATCTATATAACGCTTTAATATGATGTGACCTATGCTCGGCAATAGACGTTATCCGGCTAATAAAGTAATGTAAAGTGTTTATACACCTAACACAGAAACTTTATTTTCGAAATCGATATATAACATTTAAGTTTTTTTATCAATGTAAACTCAATCAATATTTATAAGCAACTTTCAATACGAATACGAATATAGTAAAAAACTTAACCTATGTAAAAAAAAATCATTAATATTTCGAATTTCTTCCACGTTTAGTGAATAAAAATACGAGATATAGTTATTTCGGCCAAAAGAATACCTATGCCTGTTACAACGACAATTAATTTTTAACTGTTATAATCTGTCAATTATTCTGACGTAAGATATTATTTTCGTCCTTGTCTTTGCAAACTGTTTATATATTTCCAGAAATTCTTTATATTGCATCTTATGTCCATATTTGTACAAAATACGTTATCATGGGGGATAATATAGATTATTATATGAATCAAATAATTTTAGCTAGAACAGAAATAAAAAATCTAAGGTATAAATGTACCTTACGTATTTAGAAGCTTGTAATTCCGTTCATAACAACTTCTTTGACTGTTTTTAGGCAACGACTGACTGCTTTAAAACATGAGCATGTAAAAGATATAAAAGACATTAAATCTACTCTGAATGGACTTCGATGTGCTAATTGTGCAGCACCTGGTAATGATTATATTTTACAACTAAGGAATTAGTTTCTTTGTGATACTATTGCTAATTTTTAATACAATCTATTAGATAGTACATAAGTGTATACGCTGTGGTTTTATCTATTGGCGAGATACAAAAATGAGAACAAAATATACATCAGTGTTTCTGTTGGGTTGATTAGTTTTAAAGTTTACTGTTTCTAATTTGTTTAGAATATCCATTATTTAATATAGATAGAAGATTCTAATTCTAGTTGTGTAATGAAAATACAGAATGTAATAGTGACAATTAACATCAGTAACCACCTGTTACATTAACAAATGTAACAATGCGAAGATTTAACATTAATTACATAAATAACTAATATTTTATTAAATTTCAGCTACAACAATCATCAATAATGTTAATGAAGAGCAACCATCAACATCAAACAATACTCATTCAATTACATTCCAGTCCATAGGACACATTGAGACATCTTTTGAGAATAAACGAGGTGTTCCAAGGCAGCCCTCAGTTTTGTATGATGCAAGAGGAGCTGTAGTTATTGACACAAATGTTTTCAATAATCCTGAGCATGCTTTTAGCAATCTGGAGGAATTCTCTCATATGTGGTTTGTGATTTTGTTCAGCTTTATTTGTTAAACTTTACTAATTTTTATGGACTATATTTAATTATTTTATTATGCTAATTTTGACAGCTTTGGGGGACATAGTAAAACCCTAGAATTAAGACTGTAGGAAAGTTGTCAGAATGAGATAATAAAATATATGTGATAGAAAACTTATTATTTTTTTTTTAACATAGTATTCATTTAAATATAGGAAATTATTACAGCTTTATATATTTTTGTTCTTAAATATGACATGAAAAAATAAAATGAGTTGCTTTATATCCATCTTGTCAACATTTTTAAACATATATTCTGTATCAAACAATGTTGTGCATATTTTGATAGAAAAGGTTGTTTTATGCGATTGTTTTGTACATCATATTTAGTGTTTTTATGTAGTGTTTACCACATAATGTACATTTGTAAGATATGAATATAGTTTAAATATGTGAATGTTTCAAAAATGTCTAATACATACATTTTAATATTATCAGCTTGTGCTAATAGATGGCGCTGTAAACAAAGCGTTTAGATTTTCTTTAAAATAGTTTTAACAGTCTGCGTTAGATGGAGCTATAAATATTTTTATATCTTTAGAATCGTGGTTGTAAGATTCTTCTAAAGCGAATCAAGTCTGCGGCGCGCTGTAAGCAACTCATACTTACCTGGCGTAGGGGACACCGTGATCAAGAAGGCGGTTCCCCCAGGGCGAGGCCCCTCCATTGCACTGCGGTTGGGTTGACCCCTGCGATTATCCCTAATGCGGATAACTCGGACGCGTAATTTTTGTTAGTGGGGACTGCGTACGCGCCGTCCCCTTCATATCTAATCATATCTAATCATATCTATAAGATTCGACTTCATCTGTTCAATTACATCTTAAACAATGTTGTTGCCTTTGCTAATACCGCACGCGTCTACCAAAGGAGTTTGTAATAAATTCTATGTGAACTAAGTTTTCCTTGATAATCAAAAGAAGATATATACATAATAATAGTTTGGATTGTTTATTTTGAAAGCGATTCAAGTCTATTTTTGAAAATAATTAGAATCACGTATGTTATACTTAATGTAAATATTTTATGTTAAGTAATCCCGGTGATTAATTTCTTAAAAAGTCCTTTATTTTGTACAATTTAAAATTAGTTGGTAATTGTAATTACACATTCATCGATTATAAAATGGTGCAAGTTCAATTGACAGAGTCATATAGGTGGTTTTGCAAATGGTTGCCAATCAGTGTCCTGTTATTTGACATATATCTTATATTACGTGAAATGAAACGAGAGTATTTCGTTTAAATAAAAAATCTTTTAAATGTGATTAAAAACCAATATAAAAAGAATACTAATGCGAACAAGTAATTTAGTTGCAAATATGTTGGATGAGGTTTCTTAAAAGTCCACGATACAGTATTTTATATAAAACATCAATGAACGACATAGAATTTAAAAATATAAATTTATTACCTACCCTCCTCGAAGACGGCCAAAATTTCAAAACATCGCCCAGGCGCCTTTGTAACAAGATGCCATCCCCATTAATAATATAGAGACGTCGTAGTACCTATTTACCTTATAATCGTTCGGTGCATCAGGCATATTTCTAAACACTACCATGTTCAGTACATAGTAAATACGATCAATATCTTGTATCTTTAACAATGCAATTAACTTCTAAAATTAAAAATACTACATTTCTAGTTTATGTCGACTCACCATTTCTAAACAAAATTAGGTTAATATGAAATATATGTGAAGTGGTACTTGATTTTTAAAAAATTAATTGAAACGATATTTGCAATTACTTAAGTTAGAAAGTGATGTAAATCCATACAGCCTGTAAGTATGCATCAGTTTAATAAAATAAGCTTAAAACAAATTTATGTAATCAAATAACATATTGATAAAACATTAGAAACATTGCCGGACTTCACCTAATTTGCCGAAGTTTTTTAATTAACAGATATGCTAGTTAATCTTTATTTTTCTCGAAATAAGAGAAAATGGATTTACACCGCTTTCAGTATAAACAGTTAAATTAGTGTACGGGTTACTTGTAAGATTTATTCGATGTATTATATATAGATTTTTTTTACAAATTTTTAAATAAGTGTTAAGGTAGTTTTTTTTATCGATTACAGGGTTATTTTCCATTTTCACGTAACTGAAAGTGCCAATGTTTCCGCTAAAGTCGCTCCACCTCGACTAGGAGGAGAAAGGCGAGGAGTATTTTCCACCAGGTCACCACACAGGCCCTGCCCTATTGGACTGTCCCTTGTTAAAATATGCAGCATTGAAGGTTAGAGTTGTAAAATTAACTTTTTATTATTGTTTAATTTCATTTTTGTTTGTGGCAATTATGTTTATTAATTGACAGAATAATACATTATTTATTTAGTACACGGTTTTTGGATCCGCTAGCTTTGAGGCTAATGACGTTATTAAAGTCCTCAATAAAAGTAGCAAGAGTAACTCTTTTCGAAAAGAAATAATCTAAAATTTTTAGATTAAAAGAAAGTACTACAAATATAATTAATTTTTTAAGTGATACAGTAGGTGAGAACGTTAACTAAAACTTATGAAATATTTAGATATATACAAACGTTACTTACATAAAATAACTAAAATCAGATACTGTTTGACGTAGAGGAACTTAGGCTTAATTTTATTCTCTTAAATGTTAAAAAAAGCTTACATGTGAATAGGATTCTTGGAAGCTTGTCGTTTACTGTCAACGAAGGAAATGTGCCATTTACTAACATGTGGGATTAAGATCCCACTAACCATCGAACTTAAAAACTAAGATCCAGTGCTGGCCTTTAAGAATTAAAAAAAGTTTGTTATAAGCAATACATAGTAACATCCCTTGAACTCCTTAAATCGCTTCTTCTATATGTATCTATGAGTATACAATAAGAATGTTTCATGTAAATTTTTTTCAACACAAAAAATACATTATAAAAGTAATTTTAAATATGTTTTAGTTTTGTGTCATTAGAGCTCACATAGTGCGGAGGAGAAAAATCATGAAAAAAAAGTTATCAAATAATTAATTGCATGACGTATTTTTAATTGTAAATGTAATAACATTTAAGTTTATTTAAAATGAATTTCACTAATCCAAATTTTCAAAGTCGGAACTGACCAACGGTTGCGAGAATTGACATAGGTCATATTGTTATCGTTAGATGGCGTTAAATTCACATTTTCATAATCGCGGTTTTAAGGTTCTTTCAAAGTGAATGAAGTGTGCGGCGCGCTGTAAGCAACTCATACTTACCTGGCGTAGGGGACACCGTGATCAAGAAGGCGGTTCCCCCAGGGCGAGGCCCCTCCATTGCACTGCGGTTGGGTTGACCCCTGCGATTATCCCTAATGCGGATAACTCGGACGCGTAATTTTTGTTAGTGGGGACTGCGTACGCGCCGTCCCCTTCATATCATAATCAAATTTATTGTAGTCAATTATAGACATATCAACTTGAAAGACTGTTGTGAGTCAGATATTTGGTGGCGAGTGGCGAGTTCAATCCAAACTATGGGGCATCGGTAATTATAATTAATAGTTTATTAGTGAAAAATTAAGTTCTCTAGAAATTTCTAGAGTGGTAGGCAAGACGATATACACATACAACGAGCGGATGATTAATTCTCGTTTTTATTTTGAAGCAATTCTGCCATTAATTTATAGGAGCGATATACGACATGATTTTAGATTTAAGTAGTGCTTATTTTCTTTGCACATCTCTAAATTAAGTTTCATTCGCCTAATTCCAAACCGTGTAACAATTAAAAAAAATATTGATATTGATTAAAATATGTTTAGGATGATTTTTTCTCATTATTCTTTGTAACTAGCAGTATATTGCTATTTGGTTTGCTAAGATTATCTCTTAACACATGAAATTTTTTTGTAGTGATTTCTATCAAATAAAGAGGTGTCTTATTTCAGGCAACAAAATATTCTTCAATGGCGTGGATATGGTTAATGGTACACCGGTACTAGACATCAAACCGTATATACCTCAGTACGACTGTCCTACGCTGTTCACAGTCCCGGCCGTTACATCGGTCCGACCTCCCACGGAAGGCATCAGTGACACTGTAGACAATCTTGCGGTGTTGCAAGTTTCAGATGATCATTTTGTTCCAAGAAGGTTAGTTACACATATGTGTATATACATAAACATAAAAAAATACTGTTAATTAGTGAATACTGCTGGTGGTAACGTCCCAGCATTTTTCTGCTGCTAGACAATAGTGTACTAACGTTATTGTATTCAGGTCTCTATTGCTTTGCCCTGAAGTCTCAGATTATTAAGAATAGGACTAAGGTAAACCCTGCCTATCGTAGAAGGCGACTAAAAGGGTTTTCGGGGTTTGTGGGATTTGAAGGATGAAAGCCTTGGCCCTCATCGTCCATTAGGCGAGTTCGCGATAGTCTAATTGTTGTTGTACCAACGCGAGGGTGTCGAGAAGGGCTAATGCACTCCCTGGGACGTGCTTCAGGTATAGTGTCGGGAGGCACCGGAACGTACTGTATGAGATCCCGGAGCCTGCTGCAACTTACTGAAGATGACCACCGAGAGAGTTTTAGTGAATAAAATTCCAACAAAAACTTATGTTCCCTCCCGAAGCAAGGTATCTTTTTAGAAGACCCCCCGCCCCCATAACAAAAAGATCTGTTGCCGAAAACCGTCTAGGTAGGTACCACAGCAGCGTCTATTTCTACCTCGCTGTAATTACTGAGATTACTGGGGTAACGAGATCTAACATATCTCAAGGCTACGAGCGCATTGTGGTACTGTGTATAACATCCTAACTAGTGACAGGTTGTTATGGGTGTATTACTTACCATCAGGTGAACTTTCCGCTCAACTCGTCGCTTCGCAGATTAGTAAGAATAGAAAAACAGTCCTATCATTAATTCTATCTAATTTTTTTTTTAATTAATTTTCATGTAACTGTACTTTATATCATAGATATTGCAAGATATAATAATTATATAAATAATCTATATTTTTTAAAACTACTACCGTCAAAAAATTCAGAACAAAACTAATGACAATGTTGAATAAAATTGAAAAAAAAAACTGCGTAGACCAAGTGGTCTACTAAGATTTATATTTTAATTCCTTTTTTCTTTTTTTCATTACCCATATCAGTAAAAAATTCATAGTTTATGTTAACATGTATTATTTTCAGTTTAAGCCCGCGAGTAACAGTTCCACTTGGAATAGAAGCAGAAAGCATCATGCAATTGCCATATGAGGACGACCTCTCACCTGACCAGCACAACAATCTCATCTCTCCAATCTCACCATCACCCGATTCCCACTGCAGTGTGGACATATTAGACGGAAACCACCAGAACAGGTCGCCACTTCGAAGACCGGATACAGAAAGGGGGGCGCCAGATGGCCAAGAGAGATTCACTCCTCCACAGTACGGTGTGAGAGTTGCATCCTGGATATCCAACCCCCCGTCGCAGACATACGAAGTTCGTTTCACGGAAGACGCTCTAGAAAGACTGAACGATTTGATAGGAGAGAGAGCAAGATCTTTTAGGAGTAACATTGAATGTCTACTCTCCGAAGATCCAAGATCTGTCTATGTGAAGACTCGATACCCGGACCATGAGTACAGTTGTGTTTTAGAAGATCTGTCAATAAGTTGTGTGTTTGATTGTTCGTCATCTTTGTGTACTATAATAGCTGTGAGGAATGCTGATGAGTTGCAGCAGACATAGTGTTGCTAGTGATCAGCCCTGTGGTACCGGGCTAGTAAGAATAGGACTAAGGTAAACCCTGCCTGTCGTAGGAGGCGACTAAAAGGGTCAACAAACTTGTGGGTCTTGATAATGGGAGACCATTAGAGAAAAAATGGAAAATGAACTCGTATTTGTAATAGTACAGGTGTTATAGATAGCAGCTTTGTACCCAGGGTTCTGATTGATTGAAACCCCACCCTTCTTTCCCCAAAGATGAAATGCATCTTTTGGAGAGATCCCATCCCGTCATCAAAAATAGTATAGCTTGTGAAATGTGTGCTTTGTTTTTGGTTAGCTTGAAGTGTTTTGATTTATTTGTGTAAGAGCAATTAAATACAGTGGAAGCCATAAATGATTTTTATTTATTTTTTTAAATATAACAGATAAACATTTTTTTTATATAAAAATTTGCTTAATTAGTAACAGGTTAATTATACAATATTTTTATAATTATTTAGGAATGATTAAATGTTGGAAGCTGCAATAGCTCAATTTATAAACAATGATACGAGCTACAAGTCTCGATGAGTTCAAGTTCGAATCGCATAGAGCATGAGCTCCCGGTGAAGGAAGATATCGTTAGTATACAAACTTAGTTCAAGAAATACAGCTTTCGTGACTGTGTCATCCATCAGCACGCATTTGACCACCATATTGTATAAATGAACTCTAGAGATTCAGCCAGTCCAAGTAGTAAGAATATGTTTGTTTATTCTGTTTTAAATTTTGCTTGCTCTAAACACTATATTAGCTTAAGACCTTTTTGTAAATTCGTATTTGCCTTCCAGAACCAAAACCTCCAACACTATCTAGTATTTTAAGTTCAATGTATCTTAACCTCTCACCTTCTAACCCAATGGTCTTTGTTGACGGATCACGATTTAACTGAATGACTTTAGATAATTTACTCCATTCCATACCATCAATTGAATATCTGTATTGTATTTTCAGAAATGTCCCATTACCAGCATCAGAGCGAGGTGTATATTCGATTTTCTCTACAGTAACGGAATAGCCTAGGTCGAAAGTCAGTTTCAGGTCTTTCACTTCAACACACTTTTGTACTGGCTTATGCCAATGAGTGTGCCACAAGGAAGTCAAATCGCCGTTAGTTAAGTTGCAAATTTCTTGACATGGTTGACAGGGAATGTTACAAATCACCTTCACATCCTTAATGACATTTTTGTAAGGATCTTCCAAAGTTTTAGCTTTTATATGTCCACTCCATTCGGACACGCCATCGATATTTACAGCACGAATTCTGAAGATATGTACGGTGTCATATTTAAAACCTTCAAATATAAATTTCGTACTCGTAATGTTGGTAAAGACGACGCCGTCTCTTTCAATTTCATAATAAATCGCTTCATTGACAGATGACCAATATAAAGTTAAACTCTTCGATGTTGCTTCATCACAGAGCTCTTTAAAATCATTTGGGGTCTCCAAATTCTCATTAACCTTGTTTTCACCAAATGCAACATCACTTTTGTTTGCGTAATTAGAGACTTTTATTTGTAAATTATTTGATGTTACATCCATTTCGCCAATTTTTATTAATAGCACTGACTGTAATAAATTGTTGAACGTGTCTAAATAAGGATTCACGATGAAATCTGGCTTAAAGAAATACACATTAAAACATTTCTCAAAATCATCATAGCTATTTGCTTTAGTCACTTGAAGAGGTTCACCATTGACCGCTACTTTTACATAATCAACGTCCTGTGAAGCCATTATCTGCATCAAAGTAGTTCTTTCTTTAATCATGCCTTCGTAAGTACCTTTACTTTTTTCTATACTTATGAATAAATCACCTTGACCATTTGAAACGGGACCATTGACGACTATTTCTGTTGTGACAAATTTTTTTTTCAGGTAATCAGATGAAATACCATCATCCTCGTAAATTTCAAATTTCGAGTCTTTATTTGGATATAAAGTTAAGATTCTTTGTGATCTGTCTATTTCGAATGGATTATTATTCGGCTTAGTCATAGGTATGATCGCACCGTCTTTAATGAATATTGGAAGCTTCCATAGAGGTGCGTTTAAATTGTTAACAATCTTTCCTCCTTGTAATTTTTCTCCAGTAAAGAAGTCTATCCATACTTGTTTTTCACCTGGCAAATAAATTTCATCACGCTTAAAGCCCTCTTTATAAATTGGCGCAACCAGAATATAAGGTCCCCACATGAATTGATATTGACAATCCCTTGTGTATGCAAGAGATTCGTTTGGGAATTCTAAAAACATTGCTCTTATCATTGGTAACCCTCTAATTGAATGATGGCTAATTGTGTAGTTGTAGGGCAAGAACATTGATTTTAATTTAAGGTAAGCTCTGTTAATGCTGGTAGCTTCATCATCAAAACTAAAAGGAGTCTTTGGTATATTACCCCATCCATCCATGTTTAATTGTAAAGGTGTGAATGTTTTCCATTGATAGTCGCGAATGTTAACTTCTTTTTCTTTTCCACCGTAAATACCGTCCATGTCGGAACCTACTATAGGTTGGCCCGAAAGCCCAGTCCCAATGTAAGTTGGTATGTGGAAACGTATGTACTCCCACTGTCCTCCAGTTTGATCTCCACTCCAAATACCGGAATAGCGTTGAGTGCCAGCCCATCCGTCAACCATTATAATCATTGGTCTTACACTTGTTTTGGTAACAAATGTCTTCGTTACATCGTCGACCGCATTCAAACCAAATGAGTAGCCATATCCTATCCAGGCTACGTCACATTTCAATGCAACAACTTTAGCTACACTTAGCTCTTTGCTTAAATCCCTCTCGCCCTTTTTCGGGTACGAAGCATCGGCAGGATGCAAGTTGGATTCGGTCCACAGTGCTACTTCAATGCCTTTTTCTTTGGCGTAATCAACAAATTTCTTTAAATTTTCAATATCGCCATCTAAAGAATCGGTTTGTCCATATCCTGAACCGTAGCCATCATTTGGTATAAACCAACCTAAGGGCATATCATGTCGTCTGTATCGATCAATCATTGCGCGTGCTGAAAATTGATAGTTGTTCTTTTCCCCGTTTAAAGATTCTAAAACCCCTTTCTTGTCTCCCATTTCATTCGGTTTATAACTTTTATAGTAATTTCCATCTTCGAATAAGATTGCACCGCGCGTATCGGGAGTTACCATAACCCAATAATCGCGATTAAATGCATTCAAATGTGCTTCGTACAATGCGTATTCAGGCAAGAAAATCGGTGCCCCCGTTATATCATAGTAATCGCAAAGAATATCATGCGGTTTAGAGTTTACTAGGAAAAACGCGTCAAAGTGATCAGTCTTGTGTGTTGTTACTATAGTATCTAAAGATTCAGATCCAAAGTCATAGACACCTGGCTGCCAGGTATTTCTTAAAACTCCATACCCATTTGTAGACCAGTAAAATGGACAAGGGGAAGTAACACCGCCATCTACCCAGTTGTTGGTGTTCACTATGTGTATTACATTTCCTTTGTGCGTAAACCTTCCATTCTGCATACCACCTCCGAAGAAATACTCATGTTTATTTTGATGCAATGTCTGTATTGACGTGGCGTCACTGTACGACAAGGGACTAGCCTCCTTTATAACTTCTCTGTTAGTTCTTTTATCGTATACAGTTATTGTTCCTTTTATCTTATCGAAATGTATTTGAACTTTATTTATGTCAATTTGATAATATTCATCAAACACCTTTACAGTAGATTTTTTAAAGGTTTCCTTGTCATAGTCCTCTACATCTTTAACAGTAATTTTTGCGATATCTTCCGGATTGTTTGGTATTGGGTAATCCAAAAATTCTCCGTCGGGAGACATGTAATATCTGAACACATGGCTGTTAATAACGAATAATTTTGCCTTTTCGCCTGTCTTGTAGCTTATGAAGTAGTCTTCATCCCTCTTTATAATTTCACTTATACCAGCTACACTTTTTATAATAGGTGTAGGTTCCATACCCAGTTGATATAGTTCTAGCAATCTGAAAGAAACAAATAGTAGTAAAGTGTTGTGTAATAAATCTAAGTAGATTTACTAACTTCAATTATTTAAGAAAGAAAGTATTATGTGTTCTCCGTTTACGAGTGCACTATAATGTTACATTATATGTTAAATTATTACATTTATTTTAATATTTATTTATTAATACGTTTATCGGTACATGTTAATTTCATCATTGAAGAAATCAACACATAAACACTCATAAAAAATATCAACGTTTATGAATGTGCTCGTGTATATTTCATGGTAATTAGCAAAAAAGTCAACAAAAGTATTTAGTAATAAAACATAAATATATATATATATATATATATATATATACAAACAAAACTAAATTAAAATTAAATAAAATTATGCGAACAGACAAGCACGGATTTGCATAAAACTAACTAGGCCTATCAGTTCGTGAAGTGCAGTTCAATAAATGTGTACTGACACCTGTTTGTATTGCTGTCTGATGAGGGCCGATGTTTAGAATTTGATCGTGTGATGCACAAAAAAATTAATAATTATAACTTACTTATTCCTACAAACAATAAACAATAGGATTTCCTCAATGTCATTAAATAAAATATGAACTGCAATACAATAAATTTTCGAACATGAAACAATAAACAAACGACTGGATTGCGAAGATTGAAAACTATGTATAATTTTTTTTATATTTTAGATAAATATACATTTTTGTAAAATAATACTATAGCGACGGAACTACATAGTTGTAAAATAACTGCCTATGACTATGTGATAGTCATGTCATTAGCACAGATGGTATGTCTGGTTACCCCAGTAGTTTCAACAAAGAACAAAGCAATGTTTGCTCATAATACGTGAAAAGTCTTTTTACAATATCATTAGAAATTTTAAAAGTGAAGTAAACCTACTTTGCTAATTAATCTATAAATTTGACGTTTATCGGTAATTTTTTCCGTCAGCTTCATTTTTAACGTTATATACTTTCTAATAACAATACTTTTTCACAAATATATCTGTCAATAAATATTTTAAAATTTCAATACAAAATAAAATTTGAAACGAAATTATTATTAATTGAATCTCTTTTCTCCAAATAGTAACTTTTTTCGTATATTTTTTCCACGAAACAAAAAATTGTCGATATTAAACATTTTGTATAGAATATCCAGCTTTAAAATTATTTTTATATTTTCAATCATAAGATAAAGCAATTGTATATTTCCCAACTGAAAGTTTCAATAAAATTGAATTACTCATATATTACGTGTACTTATCATCTCTATGCTGAACAAGCTGTTCCCCGCCCGCTTTGCTAGTCCTAACACCTCCGTAGCCCTATTTAGGGAAGGAATTTTATAAAATCTATTCTTTGATGATCTCTAAATTGTATAAGCAATATCTCTACCAAATTTTGTATCTTTACATTCAATAGTTTCAGAGATCTCGTGATGATTCAATGGATTTCTGGATATCTACTATATATAGATTGATGAACCTCTTCCTTGTCATCGGTTGAAACGACAAAGAGCGTAACTAATCGGTTGTTTCTAAACTATAACCTTGGTTAAGAACACCCGTGTTTTTATCTTTGGCAAACGTATGTTAATGAGCCGTGCAACTGTTATCGATTTTACAAGTACAATAGATCGAAAAGTATCCCTATCTATATTTTTTTGTCTTTTTTGTCCAAAGTTCTAATAAACCTGCAAAACCACAAATATAGCCTTTGTAAAATCGAATATCTTTATTAGCCTTTTAAAAATAAAAAATGTATAAGATTTGTATCAGACGGCATCTAAGTGGACACAGTAACACGATAAATAAAAAAATACTGTTTCTGTATATTGACAGTATAATCATAAAATTAATGAACGACATCAATAGCATTTTAGTTGTTAACATGTTGAGTAGGCTCTCTATATAAATAACAACTGGAGTTACTTTTCAGGGATCTAATAACTTTAGTAGTATAAATAATAAATAAGGTAAATAACGGTTTATATTAATTAAAATATATTTTTTTTGTTTTCTATATTAAATGAATAATATTAAATGATACACTACGATTACTGCTAATATATTAATATTATTGTGCGAGTAACATATATAAGTATTTTTTAACGACGAGGATTGTAAATAAAATTAATAGTGTACTCTTAATTAAGAATTTTACTATGTATGTGGATACAATGTTTTAAATATTAAAGAATATCGTTATATTAAAAACAACAAAACACATATTACACTTACATATCACAACTAGTTTCGCTTTGACACAAACGTTCATAGACTACTAGCCGTATATATCTCGTATATTGTCCGTTATATGTTGGACATAGATTTTGGGAGGATAAGAGTTGACATTACCAAAAAAAAACAGTGTTCTTCAACTTATGTATTAAAACTTTCAAAACTGGTTCATTACTTGAAGAACTAAAACACGATGTTCGTCAGTTTTTAATAATTTTTCACGTCGTAGATTGATTTTAAAAGATAAACGTTTGTGCTACGTAATAATTTAGTGAAAGTCACAATTTTTCTTATATTAATTTTGAGCTTGACTATCGTTTATGACAAGATAATATGTTATGATGTATACGTTTATAACTATAATGAATGTTAATAAATATTTTTTTCTTTAATGTATGCTCATTATATCAATGTAGTAATGCGGTCATTTGCAACACAAAGAAATGTTTATAGTTAATGTGGTTGCTATGTTTACATTATTAATAGCTCTTATCTGTATATACACAAGAACTATTAAGTAAAGAAATAACATATACAATACTTCCCGGAACTATTGGAAATTAGTAATTGGTAAATTATCGATGTTATTTTGTCTATTCAAAAATAATAATATAGTAGGTGCAGTAACTTCTAATTTTTTTAGTTGTTTATAATAGTCTTTACTCATAATGTTAACCGTTTGCATTGTAACATAAAAATCTCTTGTTCGATTACGGTGCAGTTATTGTGGAGTTTGTATGATAGAAAAGTTTTTAGAACCTGTCTGGCTAACTACAACAAATATTGTAATTGTAATATCATATCAGCAATGCTGTAAACCGGATGTCAATATAGATGTATATGTAACTAGGAATGATTTTTTTCTCTTCCAATATATATGATACACTTGAATATGTCTTTCAAAGTTCTAAGGGAGTGTCAATGCTATTTGCCATTGTATAATTTTCGTTAAAATTTCTTGGCCAAGTTAACTGCGAATTTCGCAAAATCCGGCAAATTAGTTATACAAAGATTACAATAAAGGCTTTTATATTTACAAGTTATGTTTTATAAGTTAAAGAGTAAAACCTAAACAAGAATAAAATTTTCGTTATAAAAAGTAAGAACTTTGTTAGATATGTAAAAACTTAATTTTACAAATTTATGTACATATATATGTATAATACGATCGTATAAACTATAAATCCCGTTTTTTAGAATTTTGTTTTTTGTTTAAACATACAAGTCGAAATCTTACACATGTCTTTGGTTTAATATCTATTAAACTTGATTAGTGGTAAAATGTATTTCTTGCATATTTCATATAGTATTATTGACAATATATTGTAAATAAGGTTATATCGTAATTTTATGTGGCGAACGTAATTATATATATATGTAATATTTAAATTTAAAATCAATTAATACATTTTGTTATCTGTGGAGTCTGTCGTTTTGGCTAAAGTTTCTTTCAATTTTGATTACTCACTTTACCGTTTCGTGTTTTCTTCATATATTGTTTCGTATTCTCTGTAAAATTACACCAATAAACAGTAAGTTTCACTTGTTTCGTTCTTACATAGTTAGTTAAAGGATATATTATTGTATAATTATAAAACACTGTAGTGATAACCTGTTTGGCCGGCATTAAATTCAGTTGTTTTATTTTGTAGATGTTCCTAACTCGTTCGGAATATGACCGAGGTGTCAATACATTCAGCCCAGAGGGTAGACTTTTTCAAGTAGAATATGCTATTGAAGCCATAAAACTTGGATCTACGGCTATTGGTATTTGTACATCTGAAGGTGTAGTGCTTGCAGTTGAAAAAAGAATAACATCACCGCTTATGGAGCCAACCACCATAGAAAAGATTGTGGAAGTGGATCGCCATATCGCTTGTGCTGTGTCAGGGTTAATGGCAGATTCGAGGTAAATTATACAATAACTGTACCCAATAATACATTCTCTAAAAGTTGAAATCTGCTTCATCATGAAGGAAATAAATCAGTCATAAAACACATTAACTTGTGATGGTTTAATGATTTGTAAAGAAATTTATACTTCATAAAGCATCTGGTGAAAATATTAGTGTTATATATGAATGAATATAAATTTTTGCACAATCATGTAAGGAAATAAATTGTATATTTTATACTTTTCTTATAACATATATTTGGTCTATTTTTACCTTTTAGAACACTTGTAGAGCGTGCTAGGGTTGAATGTCAGAACCACTGGTTTGTATACAACGAGCGAATGAGTGTTGAGTCTTGTGCTCAGGCTGTGTCCAACCTAGCTATACAATTTGGAGACAGCGATGATGACAGTGGCACAGCAATGTCTAGACCATTTGGAGTAGCTGTCATGTTTGCAGGTGAGAAATAAATTTATTGTTCTTCAGACATTGTGGGAGATATATATCATTTTATCATATAGACGAGAGAAATGTATGGAAAGTGAGATCAAAACATTTTAGAAAGGGTTCATGTACAGTAAATAATTAGTGGCTTCATTATCCACTTATAAATGGTAATGACATCGCTTGACATTTATTAATCTTATGAGTTACAATTTTGTGTAAATAGCAATGTTGTTAACTGTTTTTTACCTAGGTATTGATGAAAAGGGACCACAGCTATTTCATATGGATCCTAGTGGCACATTTGTGCAGTATGATGCTAAAGCTATCGGCTCGGGTAGTGAAGGAGCACAGCAGAGTTTAAAGGTAATAATCCTCTTTAGTTTTATATAGTAAGCGAAAATATGTATGAGTCATTTTAAAAGTGGATGATCAGGCTTTCATAAATATTTAATTTATTTATACTTATGGTGCAGAGTGATGGTACATATTATGTACTGAATAATATTCCATGACAACAGTAAATGACGTATTTGCAACCATAGTAGGAGGCAGTACATAGGACAAAATTAATGCAAAAATAGCTTCATTCTTCTCTGCCAGTCAAACTCTCTTGGCAGGATATATTTAAACACTATTGCTGGTGATTGTATAAATACCTACTTATACAAGTGATACCTATCACTGCACAACCTATTCCTGGCTTTGTTATAAACAGTAATGAGCTCCAATGTGGTGCAATGTATATCATTGTAAGATTTCAGTTATACCAACGGATATATGACTATTGTGTGTTAAAAAATGTTATTCTTAATACATATCTTCTTCTTTCCTGCCTTTTCCCCATTTTATGTGTATTTTTCTTAATATATATCTGAGAAAAAAAATTGTAACAATACAATAAAGTTTTATCAAAATTTCAGGAAGTTTATCATAAGTCGATGACTTTAAAGGAAGCAATAAAATCAGCCCTAACAATTTTGAAGCAAGTAATGGAGGAGAAACTGTCTGAGAATAATGTTGAGGTTGTAACCATGACACCATCTTCAATGTTTCACATGTTCACACGAGAACAGCTTTCCGAGGTCATTAAAGATATACCTTAAACCAGTAGAGTAGAAATGGGTGTGGTAAAGTTTCTTAAATGTTTGTTTTACTGATTGTAATTGGTCATCTTCTGAAAATTTTGTAAGCTTAACAACACCCGATGTAAAGTATATTGAAAGTAATATTTGAATTTATTTGTGTATCTAATTTAACTAAAATTTGAATTAAAGGTTACAAAAAGTTTAGGTATTAGGACTTATAATTAAAATAGTAAAGTATGTATGTAAAACAATGTAATAAATTCATTAAAATACTATATTTATTCATTTAAACAACTAGTGTTGTATATTTACATGTATCTCAATAGAAGTAGTGCACAATTTTTTTCAAATGTTACTAGCATTATTAATATTCAAAGACTAATAAAATTATCTTGAGATATATTTTAGTTTCATTTCATTAAAATAGAATATGAAAAGATAGATTTTTTATTGTTGTATTTATTAGTTCAGATGTAGTTGTCAAACTATGTGAGTAATCGAGGAAAGGCACTAACTTCTCAATTGATCCATATGTAAACCATCTCATGACAAAGCAAACTGCACTGGTCTTGGTGTTACTATACAATTGATGAGACTGGTAACTGAACAGTATAGAGATAATTAAAAGCCCAGCTCAGTGTCGAGTTGGTGAAAACTGCAACAAGCTTTGGAGTTTAAATGGATAAAAAGTAGATGGTGCATAAGACAATTTTCCCATGACAGTACTCATCATCTTTATCTTAACCAGTTGAGGCCTTTAGCTGGACTTCAATGTCTTGTATTTTACAAAACATGGCCCTAAGAGGCATCTTTTAACAATCATTTAATAACCATCAAGCTCAAAGATTGAGTCATTGTTCAATTCCACTAATTATACTTGTTATAGTTAAATTACTGGTCAGGAATTGAGTTTCAAATATTTCTATTAATAATTTATTAAATACACAGTAAACTGTACTTGTAGTAAAGTAACATTCACTATTTTTAATATTGTTTAGATGCAAACCAATACCTACAATTGATAGGCATTAATATTTTTTTACGGAATTTTCATACTTAATAACATAATATGAATAAAATATGGATTTTGTCGTAAAAGTTATTAATCGAGTTTATTATTCCGATACAGTTGATCACAGCTATACCGGAACTTCAATGGAGTGAGACAAGTTCAAGGAATACTATTCAAGACCTCTCCAAGTTAAGACTTGAAAGGCAGACTTGTTAATAATATCTTATTATTTTCTCCTAGCTTAGCTTATTTTTAATACATTTTATTTCCATTTTACACTTGGTCTGCATGGTGGATAATTAGCATATAATCTTCTTGAGAACAGGCCCCGAGTTCCACAATCTTAACATATAAAAGAGCTGTTAATTTATTATTCCATTTAATATTCATGCACAAGGAACTAAAGCCATGAAATATTTGCAGTGACAAAGGTCACGAACATTTTCGTAAAAAAAGTATGAAAAAGCAAATAAAAAACTAAAGAAAACAATTTATTTTAACTTGTTCATGTGTTTGTATCACTTAATGTTTAATTAAATCTTAAAGAAAACGATATTTGTCTTAATTGAAATGATATTTACACAAACACAAAGATTAATTATTATTTTATTCGAGACTGCGACAAAAAAGGCAGGACTTATGGTAGATATTAAATTCGCCCATAGACAGATTGGTATACCCTATCAGTTTACCTCATTAAGCTTGTCACTATATAAGGCACGTTTAAAGCCGCACTGCAGCAATTTCAAAAGCTACAGCACCCCTCAAACCGGAAAACAGTAATGTTTGCCTACTACTTCTTGCCGGTAAAAATATGTTGTGGTGGTACTTTGACGGTTTTCGGCAACATGATCTATAACGAACATAACAAAAAAGTTTCTAGCTGCAGACATCACGTTTAACTTAAGAATGAACTTAAAAAAAATATCGGACCTTATATCGAAAAGAAACAAAAAATAACCCATTTATAACTTTATTATAAAAACATAAAACTAAACAATGTTATATAATTAGTAAAAACGTTTATAATGATTATTACAAAGAATTACGATTAATGTATAATTGTTTGGTTTCTCTTTATAACATCATTTCAGCCTGTTGTGGTGGTGCTGAATATAAACAGTATTTTCTACTCAATCTATTCAGTAATTCCCTGCTATCATTACCAAGTTGCCCGAAGCTCTCTTGAATTATTCTTTTCAGACCATAGATTTACATTGATGGATTTAGGTTTCTACTGACTACTGTTTATTATTTCAGTACTCAATAGTGGAACAATTTGCATAATGAACAGCACATATAAAAAATAAATGGAAAAACGATACTATTTCTCATGGAATAAAATCAAATTTTATAAAAAGTATTTTTTTTCTAAAGAAGCACATCCATCAATGTCATTTCACATCAGACAGTATGAACTTGGTTCTTTTCATTAATTCTATACTGGAGTCCCATAACCAACATTAAAACTATAAATGCGAGTTATTATAAAATAAATTAATCTGAATCGAATTTGGTTTAATCTTCAATGGTATCTGTATATGTATATATATATATATAAGATTTCTACCAATGTAGAGACTCATCACGATATTTGTGGAACCGTAAAACCTAAAGACTGCATTATGGTAGTAATATTTTTCTTGACTATAGGTCAGTTAAGAACAGATTTTTCAAAATTTCTTTCCCAAAGCGAGTTGCGAGTGGTTGATATGGACAGCAAAGCCAATAGCCCATATTGAATATAGTTTAGTACCAATTACGTCACGATTCATTAAATATTTTAATATGATATGTATCATATAACAACAATATATTTTATTATCTCTTAGGTAATTTGATTTAAAGGAAAAATAGAGATGAAAGGACCTCGTAAGTGGAATAATCTAGTTTTCATCTAAACCTAGCCTTGCACTTTTGAACTTACACTGTTCCACTTTGAATGATATGCTATTTAAAATCTGCTTAATCTTAACATCTAAAGTACAATAAAACTTCTTTGTCTTTTATGTACTATTATTATGTTATGTGTTGACAGTTTATTAATAAAAGATAATATGTAAACAATATTTATATATGTTTCAACAGTTTTTTCGTAACACTGATCTAACACCATTATTTTTATTGAATTCCGTAATATTTATTGCAAGCGTAAACAACCACTGTACAACTTATAGCTACATAAAAAACATTGGTTCTACCAGTATTTGGCTAACAAAGGTTCCATGTCCAAAGGGTTAACGTTGGGCCCGAGTCTCTCAACAGGAATTCCATTCTTGTCAACAATAAACTTACTAAAATTCCACTTGATGAAGTCTCCTAATGTTCCACTTAAAACACGTTTTAGGAATTTGAATAATGGGTGTGCGTTCTCACCGTTGACATCGACCTTTTCGAACAGGTCGAACTTAACATTTCTGTTCTTAGCAAACATCAAAATATCTTTAGCAGTACCAGGTTCCTGTCCACCAAATTGGTTGCAAGGGAATGCAAGTATCCTTAAATTCTTTGTTGTTGAATATTTCTCATGCAGCTCATTCAGTTGTTTATAGTTTGTGTCTGTCAGTCCGCATTTGGAAGCTACATTCACTATCAAAAGCACTTGTCCTTTGTATTTGTCCAATTTAACATCTTTTCCATTTATGTCTTTCACTGAGAAATCATAGATGGTGCTTGTTGTTTCCAAGCTTGAAATGTTGTTGTCTTCGGATGATACATCTCTGAAGTTTGCAGAGATTTTCCAAACATAAAAAGTAACATTTGTAATATTTTAATTTATCGTTTCTGTACTAAGCTACCATAGACATGTAATATAAAAAAGGGATATAAAAAAATCAAATGAACAAAAGGAATTGCTTTAAACTAATAAAATCCAAACCTTTTAATAAGAAATTCTCTGAATGTTCCAACTGCTTGGTACAAATCTTTAGCCATTATTATAGGGTTTTCGAAAGCAGCGAAATGACCACCATCCTCAACCACCGTGCTTTGAAGGTAATTTTTGTATTTCATTTTCAGAATGCAATCTGGATGGTAAGCTAGCTCGTGTTTAAATTTTATGCCCCATGTGGGCACTGATGTTGGTATGCTATAAAATAATGTTATTGTTGTTAAGTAGTAATAACAAGTACATTAAAACAATTATTTTTAAAATCGAAAACTTTTGAATTATGTTAGGTTTACAGGATCACCAGAACGCTTCCTATTTTTTCTCCTAATAGCAGAATGCAGAAATTTTTGATTTCCGGTTTCAAGGCCATTGTAAGTAGTGATTAATGGAGCAATGATAGGCTAATCATGTTTCAAAGTAATGAGCACAATGTGGTCCAGTGTACATCATCATAGCTAGCGTCAAATGATTATGGGAAGTCTTAACTTTTATTATCCGTCTCGCGTTTTGCTCGCGTCCTTAATTAAAAATATGTTATATATTAAATACGCATTTAATGTTTATAGAATTAAAAAACTTACCTATCGAACTTCAAACTAAGCTCTTTAATATTTAATGACTCGGCGTACACTCTGCACGAGGTCGTAATACTGTTGGACACCCAATACACCATGATATTATCCAGTAAATGTGTAACAGAAAATTTCGCTAAAAGGTTACCGTCATTAGCGTTTTTAAAAGAAGGATTGGTCCAGGTGGAGAATTTCTCTAGTATGTACGCTGCGAGACCAGCCGGGGAATCAGACAGTGCTGCACCTGTATATGAATAAAAGGAATACAGTAATCCCCCCTATAACACAAGCATACCCTCATATAACGCCGGGATTTCTCACATTATATTTCTGTGCTGTGACATCTATAATTTAGTTTCGCACGTGTATGCGCACGGGTGTCAATTGTGTTATTATAAAATTAAATTAAATTGTGTATTAAAAGGATTTCATTAATAATATAGTTTTTTCTTAATATTCGATTTAAACTCCCTTTGTCGAGAAAAGTTAAACGTAAATAATTTATACGTAACACGTTAAACGGGAATATTCCTACAACGCGTTTTTCTATAGCGCGGAATCAATCTAACGTGTTATAGGGAAGATTACTGTATTTTTTTTTAATATCCCATGAATAGATTAGACAAGGACAAAGTTCATGTAATGGTAACTGATATATAATACACATGCTCGTTATCTTGGGACATACGAGATTCAGTTTCATTAACCCAGTGGTATCGCTAGCTACAACACCTTACAAACCGAAGCATGGTAATGTTTGCACAATACTGGTTGACAACAGAAATCAGCATTGAGGTGGTACATATATTAATGTAACGATGTTAATAACCAGTTATACATAATATCTAAGAAGCAGTTATGTATCCCACAGACGTTGGCGTCAGCGAAATATTTTAGTAAGAGGTGATACGTTGCATACCAGGGTGACCATAGCATTCCCAGGAAGTAACGAATAAAGGAAAGTTAATCTTGAATCAGATCTACTCCAGAGCAGTTCATACATATGTCTGTAAACTTAGCTATCAATTTCTCGAAAAACACATATATTTTTAAATCGTTAAAAACAATGTTTTTAAAAGAATTACAAAATCCACATACAGTTTAACAAGTATAATCAATATATATAAAACAAAAAAAAATTGTTTATGTCAAATAATTATCTACATAAGTAAAATTTTATAAAGAAAAATGAGTTACCAATTGTATCAGGTTTGGTTGCCTGTATGTGCATATAACCAGATTCCTCTATTAATCTTGCAGCATGCCTTGTTAATGGATACATACGGTCTTGCAACTCTTGTTCAACAATAAAACTTGGCCACACTGAACCTAAAACCATAATTTTAATAAATTAACGATATGTTTGACATTTGTGTCATATTTATTTTAGAAAGTGAAAGAAGATAAACTCATCATTATCATATCAACTGATATGGCCACTGTAGGACATGTGCTTGCTTCAATTATCTCCGCAACAAACAGATAAACCTTACATGATGTTTACTCTTATTTATTAAAATACCTAATCATGTCACTGTTCATTTGACAGATTACATAGATATAAAATAAAATTAAAGCTTAAAAATATATTTGAGTTTAGGAAAACTCTCGCCATTTTGGCTCATTTGGCATGGCTTCATAGCATGTAATAGTAATGTCTTAATTAAGGCAACATAATTTTTTGATACGAACTTTACTCACTTTTGCCTCAACTCTTCTAATATACAATTTTGAAGTTTATTAAAAAAATGCAATCATATGCCATATTTTAATATATTGACATAAATGTATTATGAATATAATTTATTACAATAAATTTATTGTTAATGTTTACCTAATAGAACATAGAAATTTGCTAGTGAATTAAACATAAGTGTTGGCATATTTGTGTGAAATCCGACCACATTCTCTTGAAAAAGTGTTGCCATGATTGAACCAACTGTATGTCCAAGATCACCACCTTGAACGTAGTAGTGTTCATGACCAATCCTTTTCATTAGATTGGCCATTATAACAGCCATTTTGGATGCACTCAAGCCAGGACGTGCAGCACCCTGGAAAGCTTTTTCTTATATCAAGAACTACAAAACAAACCCCTTTTCTATTTTTGAATGCACATTGAGTTAATATTTGACTGGAATTTCAAATGGAGTCAAGTGACAATAGGGAGTGGATAATGAGGCTTGATTATGCAGAATACTCAGGCTCTCATATGTAGCAATTAAGATATGCTTAGCTTTTAAAAACCTACTACCAGTTTATCACTAATATATTATAAGAGGCAGTGTAACTCATAATAAATATTTATTATTCTAACTGTAAAGTTATGATGTTAATGATAATTCAAATAGTAGAAAGATGTTACAGAAATTTTATGAACATACATCATACACAAAAATCTATAAATTTTGTGTATAGTATCTTGACATATTCAATTCACCTAATTTTTTTGTGTTAACTATTAGATATGCTTACTTGTGAGAATCCAAAACCTGGCATACTGGGCACTATAAGTTCAAAGACAAAATCATACCCAGGTGTAGAAGTAGTCAGCAACGGAATTAACTCATAGAACTCTCTTATAGACCCTGGCCATCCATGCAATAACAAAAGAGGTACTACCTGTGAGTTAAAATATTCAATATCAATAAGCATTCAATAATTCCTATATTATTTATACTATTCTTAACTTATTAAAATAAATAATATTAACAAGCACAGTGAAGTGAACTTATAACTAACTAAAAATGAACACAAAATTTACTTGAATATTTTTTGTGTTATTAATAAATTTTTACCTGTATTGAACTTTGAACTTCCAGTGAGGGAAAACATAAGATATTGAGATGTTTCAAGAACCAAGATCTTTTATAGGCATATTACATACACTAACCTGCTCAGAATGGAGGACAAGTAGGCCTTGATAACCTTGTAAAACAATACCTTAAGTCCCAGAAGAGGGGAATTTAAGTAAGTTGTTCATATTGATTTTTATTCAACAAACGAATGAGTCAAGCAAAATATTCATCTGATGGTAAGTGATATGCTTACCCATAACAACATGGCGCTAGTTAAGATGATACCATACCAGCACCATATTGCACTTGATTCCTTGAGACTTGAGATGTTAAGTGATATCACTAGCCACAATGTCTTACAAATCAAAGAACAATAATGTTTGCACAATACTAGTTGGCAGCAAAAATAGGAACTGTGGTGAACATACCAACAGTTCTTATATATAAAAAAGGTGATATGCCCTTACACAATAAACAATAGTGTAACTTTCTATAGTTAAGTTCTAGTTGTCTATCTCTAAGAATAGATTAATACAAAACTTAAACAGTTACTTACACTAATGTTTGGTGAGATTTTTGGCTTTACATGTATAAAGTGAATATCCAACCCCTGAATATTTGTTTTGAAATGGTTGTATTTATTAAAAAAAATTTCCCTTTCTTTAAAGTTATATTTATTTTCCCAATAGTCTAGCACTCTGGTCAGGAAATCTGTGTTAAAGCCATATGTAAATCCTGTACTTTCAAGGGGTCTAGTAAATGGCCTGCGGTGAACAAGTCTCTCTCTTAGATCATTCACAATCTGTAATTTTTCATGATAGAGTAACAAAAATAAAATTTTAATTGCATGTAGTCAATAAGAAAATAGTTTTACAAAGGTACAACAAAGTTAAAAAAGTAAAGTTTGATAAACATCAAATGTAATTTATTAATATTTTTTATATATTAACAGAACAATCAAATTAATCAAAGCTAAGCTGCAGAAGTTTTATTTTGTTCATGATAATATAAAAAATAATAAACCTTAATAAATACGTACGACATCGGAAAATTCGATCTTAAAGGGCCTTATTGACAAATCTTGTTTGGGATCCATTGGATATGGCCCCCAATATTCCCTCATGTCAATTGGTGGTAATTGCGGTGGTGTGGTCATAACTTTGTAAACATAATAAGATGCTAAACCACCAATCAAAGAAAAAATAACAAAAACTTTAGTAAACTGAAAAGATAAAATATTAGGATTAAACTAACAATTTTAAAGTTGTTTTAAGTTTCTATAACAATTTGATTACTGACTGTGAATGATGGCGATACTAGATCTTTATTTTCATTACTTTTTACTTTTCTTCTATAAAATTTTTTGTTTCCTTGCTTCGTATCACTCATTTTAATCAAAATATCAAGAATGGGTGATCGGCACCGAACAACAAATTCAGTTTTTAACTACTAAAGTAAGCTTTTACAAAAGTTATCTAGCGAATGTTTTACAATAACCAATACATCATTTAGCTAAAAGGTTATTTAATTTTACATTCAACTAATTGACCGGCTGTTATAATTAACAGACATTGACAAAATATCGATGACGTGTTGTCAGTGTAATATTTCATTTGTTTTTTTTAATTACAGGTAAGTCAACAGTTATAACACCATAAGTACATTTGTAAAATTATGTTTTCTGAAATAAACAAATTATTTTGACAAATAACAAGCACACATAGCACTTTTAATAAGTCAGATACCGCTTATATACATACATAAACTTATAATGGATGTTAGCAAAATAAAACACGATACAATTATTCATATTTGTTATAAAAATAGCAAACAGATAAAAATTAAAAAAAAGAAAAGATATTGATTTTGGAAATTATTTAAAAAAATATAGAATTATAACTACTACTCAAACTCAACAAACAAATTTTTAGTAATTAGATTTAATATAAGGTATAAAACATAACAATTTATGTCGTCCTTATTAAAGTACATAACAGTACTATGTTCATTTTTGTATTACATATAGTGTTGAGTGTGATACTATTATTATATTATATTAAAGTAGATAATGTCCCAGAAAATATCATTTTGTGTTCATGTAATTTATCATCTTCTAAAAAATTTAAAATAATTATTAAAATATTTGATGTGATTGAAATAAACATCAAAATTAATTGAAACAAAATATTCAAACGCTATAAAAAATACTACGATATTTTAAATAAAACAGTTTGTGGCCACAGCCGCGGTGGGGCTCACATTAATAATGCGGAACAAACTTGAGAAACAATTCATTTAAATTTTTTATTTTCACTACAAAATTTGCTTGATGAATATCGTTTCCCAGAATTTGTATACAAAATATTATCAATATTTGGTTAACAGTTAAGAAATGAAAACGTGTAAAGCAAACGTATTTATGTATTACACAATAGTAAGAAAAATTAGATTTAAATTATTTTTTTATGCCACAATAATAAAATATATGTCAAATAAGACAATAAACAAGTAAAATTAGACAATAAAAATCTCATTATCGTCATGGCACATTAACCTTTACTGCTAGACTTCATGTAATGTATTCCACAAAACTCGGTGTTGCTTTGTTTATAACCGGTGCTCCCCAGCGATTTTTTTAATGTCGTTTGTCTACCGAGTGGGAACAAAAAGTTGTAAGCTGTATATCGCCATACATAAAATATATTATTTTATAGAAAATTTTTTTCGCAAAAGGTTAACAGGTATCAAAGATATATAGGTAAAAAATGAAACGATTTAATTCACGAATAAAACGAACGAGCAAAATAAACATGGATGAATTGGCACTGTCACAAAGCCAAGCCACAATCCCGCCTCACGAGTTAATTGAACTTGTGGGGCCAATATGAATTCAATTTTATTATTTTTTATATTTTTCCATTGAGTCGGAGCTAGGCACAGACTCAGTGTGATAGGGCTGCGATTTAAAATGCATTTTTATTTTGTATTCACATGTACTTATTATTTGTTTTAATGCAACGAACTTACATCCGCTTATTTCAATGTGAAGTTAGTAATATATATTGCTTTATAGTGCTTTTCGCTCTGAGGCGGAAGATATATGTCAAGTATTCTTACCTCAATAATTTCTCTGGCCAAAGTGCTTTTAAAACCGGAATACAGTATTGTTTGCACACTAGCATTTGGATGCAAAAATAATAGCTGCGATGGTACCTTCCTAGATCATCTTCGCGAACAGTGTATCATTATGGTGTAATATTTCAGGATGACTCAAAATAAATGTTGTTATAAACCATTTAGAGCAACACTTTTACAAGAGAGGCGGTTCAGAAATTGCCTATACTTTGCTTTGAAATTTATTACATATTATTCTTTTCATAAGATTAAAACGATCTGCAAATCTTTACACAGTTTTGATTGCGTTCGGCCCTCTGAGTGATATGATGTTAATCTTACTGGTCTGTATCTATAACTTTATAATACATTAGTTTTGTTTTATCTTGAAAATAATATTTTGCAGCAAAGGTACGCGCGATGATACATATATTGATAATTACTTATATAATCTGCATGACGAACCTACCAAAAATTAATATAGTCTTCACTGTATTCATAATTACACAAAAATGTATATGTTATATTTAGTTAACATGTAAAAAAGCCTGAATACGTTGTATTTGAATAAATTTAATGCTTCAAATTTGAGGATGCATGGGTTAACCCTAATCAACACCCACTACGCTTACAACGTTATCACGCCGCTCAGCGATGTCAACGTTCCCAAATTTTTCTCACCCACCTTTTGTATAATCTGCACCGTTAAAATATTCAGACGTTCATGCAAAAATATATCTTAACACTACTAGTTAGACTATTTATTTCAATACAATTAAATCTGATTTTAAAACCTTTTGATACCTCATATAGCATACCATTGCGGTTTTTAAATAGATTCCTCTTTTGGGGAATCTGTCATTCGAATTTAATGCGGTATATTTGATAGGTAATAATGAAATTTATTAAAATATTTATCTCCTTTTTGAATGCTTGCTGCCTATGTAGTAGTAATTTGTGGCCGTAGTTATAATAGAACGCTAATAGTTGTTAATCTCTGTAGTTTTAATCTATCCTATTTTTATTAGTAGTTTGGAAGATGAAATTAGTAAGGTCCAGAATAATCTTAAAAGTTTTTTAATTTCCAATACTGATATAACGCAATTTAATTTATATATTAGTAAAGTGTGTTATAATTTGTTAAGAACTTATTGAGTGATAGAAAACATTTCAATACAGCAAAGGAGCTAAACCATGGTAAGACCCCGCAACTGCTCCGTTACGATAACGTCGCCCCATCACCCTGACTTCATTCCTTTGGCGCCCCCGAAATTCCCATTGAAGGAAGATCTGAATTTGCTTAATCTATTACATAATAATAAAGCTTAGTTATTAGTTTACGCTCTTGGTAGTCTACACATTGTTAATAGAACAATAAATATAGCAATAAATATTACAAACGTGTCGATTATTATTACGACACTTGTTTTGGTTCAAAATTAAATAAAAAGCAATAATTCTATTATCATTACATTCGTATGAAGTCGATGCTGCATATTTTTACTGTCTCTATAGTTTTATAAAACACAAGAATTTCATCAATTTGTTATCTATTTTTTATTTGGTATTAGCAATCGTGCTAATATACTTTACTACTTTGTTATTATTATATTTAATTTTGATTACCTAAAATTGTTTATTTTTAGTTATGTAAATACTAAGTAACAGTTAAAAACTTTTTAAAATTGAAACTGTTATCATTGACGGTTCGTCGTTTAAACCATTTATTGGCGCCTCCTTTAAGTAGGTTTCAGAAGCTATCGTGACTTAACAGCGAATCCCTCGATTACTATTACAAAATTCTGTTTATATTTTAACTTTGTTTTATAGTTTCTAATCACTGGTATTAGAGTTGTAAATTCTACAACACTTATTTTGATATTAGTAAGTATATGTTGGTAGGAAATCTAGTGGAGGTGGGAGGGACATTTGGGAACCTTAACTGGGGTGAGATAACGTCACAGGTCCGGCTTAGCGGTTACCAGAGTCGCGCTTGACGCTTCGCTTTTAGAGGGATGGGGATTTAGAGGCGCTGGATCAAGATACAGGGTTGTGTCTTAGGAATGTTATAAAATACTTTTGTTCTTATTCAAATAAGCTAAGGTGATATTTTTATGATGTGCTTAACAATTTACGTAGATGATTATATAACATTAAAAACTTTGCTCTCAACGGTTGCACACAAAAATTAAATGTAAAAATAGTAGTAGGTAAACGTAAGTGATGTGAGAAATTATATCTAAATAGGTAAAAGTTGAATTGAGAATAAAAAATTTTGTTTCTTGGTGGGAATTAAAAGACGATATTTTATTCGCAGACAACTTTCTATGCGATCTTTTAGTAATAAATTAAGAAGTATTTCAACCCTAATCGAATGTCGTTACGTAGCAGCCTCTCCACGGAGTCATCAGACAAGGGCGGGTTCAAGTTTAATTGAATCTCGCAAAGTTTCCGCCCCTCGTAACTCACCCTGATTGGCGCCCGGCGAAGACTTTGTTCCCTCGTATTTACTATTAAATGTCTATATAGATACTGTTGAAGTGTTGTTCATTCTCATTGTCGGCAGATCCCTATTGACATAATTTTATTACATCCGTATATTTTGAGTTTTGATCTCGACTAATATAGCTATAGGTAATCACCGATTTCAATTGCATTGTTCCTATTTGCCAAGTACAAGAAAAATACTGCAAATAATTTCATTAGATGAAACAATGTATTTTGAAAGCAACCAACACGCGTATCCAACGAATGTGTTGAGTCATACATCATAAGTAAAAAATAATTTGAATCTAATTTATACTAACCAGGGCCTTATACATTTGTAGCAGTTGATACTCAAGATCAATTTTTAAATGTTCAGATATTTTTTTAAAATCTTTTTCAAAACAATAACATCGGCTTCACATCTTGGACAGAGAATCTTTGATATTTAAAAAAATATATACCTCTTTTCACATAAGTCAACATTTTAGTTAATAGCCTCCTTCAAAACGAAACACAGTATTGTTTAGCGTCAAAATAGGCGCTGCGGCGGTACCTATCCAAATGGTCTCAGCAACACGGACCTACCATCAGTACACAAATAAAGCTTTGCGATTATACAGTCATAGTTGCTATAAACTAAATCCACCAAGTAGACAGATCACTATGATTCTTAAAATGATTGTCCATGGTTAGAAGCGCCTTTGAAAAGGTAGCAAATGTGTAGACACACTATTTCGTTTATAATGATTCCGCCAAGGTTGTTCTGACGCCATCTTAAATTAGTTCCGCTTACAGCGAACTGGGCCACCGGATGTGTATCTCGCACTTATCATTTATAGTACAACGATAGTGAAAATTATAAAAGTAATTCGCTTGTTCTAGATTCCTTTTTGTTTTTGGCTTTTTTAAGTAGCCTCGCTTTCTATTTATACTTACATGGCCATTTAACAATATTTAATGATGTTAAATGAAAAAATGGATTTAATAATATTATAACAAGATCGCATCCTCACAGTTATAATTGTTTTAGTAATCATTTAATGTTAGTTCAGTCAACATTAAGAACTACTTATGTCTCTTAACATGTGAATAATTTTATTTATTAATCGAAAGTTTTTGAATGGAATATATTTTTAATTTTATTTACATTTTTCATATTTAAAGCCTTTGTTAGTATATCTGGACGTGAAACGTGTACAGAATTTTCACACGCCTTTACCGGTTGCATAGAGATTCTTCAAGATTATATTTGTTAGGTATTTCAATTACGAAGTTCTTTAAAGTATTATAAATTAGGCCTTGTTTACACATTCGCTAAATGATGTAATATTTTTTTAAATGCTGTTAAACTATTGAAAGTCTAGTTGAAGTGTGCTTTATGTATATACTGTGTATTAGGAGACCACATCGGAAAACGAAGAAAGACAATACTACTAATGACACATTTGATGATGGAAGGGAAAAAAATCGGTCCTGATTAAAAAAAATCATATTTTCAAGACGTTTTATTAACATTATTTACGTTTCATCGTGTTAGTACAGCTAAATGAAACGATAGTTTCATAAAAAATACATTACTTTCCAAAAAAAATTCTTAACTGAAACACAAAATCAAAAACAGCTGATGATCGAATCAATGAACGTACGGATGCGGCGCGGCCGCGCCGGCAGCTTGCGATCGCACTTATTTACAATTGTCTAAATTTGGTAGCAATAGTTTAGCTATGAATGGTTTTTATAACATTCCTTCCCTAAAGGGAATTGCGGGGGTGTTATGCCCAGCAAAGCTGGCGGGGAACAGCTAGAACGCTATACGTTATGTGCCCGATACGAAAACACTATAAACATTCTAACACCACAAGATAAGGTACGTGGCTGCTGCGCTTCATAGTTACTTAAATTGCCTAATGTGAACAGTTACATATATATTATTTTACTTTTATTCAACTTTAAGAATATTTGCCTAAATATAATATTTTAATATAGATGCTATCCTAACAATTTTCTTCAGTGTGAACAGTGTTATTTGGTTCCACATGCTAAAATGAGAGCTGATGGAATCACAGAAAGTTAGGCATTGAACATTGATCTCGTCGTAAAACAGTGATTACTCGTTTTCCCTTACTTCTAACTGATTTTATATGGAATAAGATATATGAGTAGATATTTACACAAGCCTTTATTTCAATAGGTATTAAAGTATTAACAAATACAGATTTTTGGGCATGCTATTGTAATAACATAATGTTGCCGTTTGATCTAAACAATTTGTAAATATTGATATAATATGTTGTGAGTTAAATCAATACAATAGATGTATGTAATAATGCCATAGGTATTATTAATAATTATGTGACGAAACATATTAACAGAATTAGCTTTAAATTATTTTTAGTTATTTAAATTTATAAATTAATTGTTTTTTACTTATGAAGGCTGCCTCTAGGATTTGATGTTTAATTAAATGTTATTTAAAACTCTAATGCGGCTAACATATATTAATAGTAGCAGTGATTGTTATGCAGTCAAAGTGGATCTGATTGTTTATAAATAACATATAATACCATGGTTTAAAAAAGTTTACCATACGTTTTGGCTGATGGTTGCTGGATATTGATATCTATATAAATTTTGTTATTGCGAATCAAGTAATTGGAACAGTTAGACGTAGTTTAGCAGAAACGAAGTAACCAACAAATATACTTTTTTGAGTATTTTAAACTTTGTATGATGAATCTGTGATGATGATGTACTTTAAATATTTTACATCATTGCCATGTGAGGAGATTACCCCCTATAGTACATTTATACTTACATTTTTAGTCTTTTTAGTTTTGTCACACATACTAAGGTATGTTTTAGTTATTGACAAGAAAATGGGTATCAATCTCCAATATTTATGTAAATGGTAACCATTGTTCAAAAATGTACCTTATAATTATTAAGTTTCGGATGGTTTTGCTGGATGAAAGAACCAATTCTTAGGCCGCTTTAATATCCACAACTCATTTTTGCCAATAATTAGGGTTGATTCCTTTCTGCTAAACTTCGTCCAGTTTGTAAGTAATTAAATGTTTTTTTGTAGAATATATTCGCAATTATATTATAAAAATTATATATTATGAGGATTTTATTGTTAAAAAATGATGAATTAAGAAATGTAAGTGACAACGGAATGCGACATCATGGTATGGTTCTTACGTGCAAATATATTGCGTTGTACGAAAATGTTTAACATCACTTTCTTACTGCATAATCTTTTATGCAGATCAAAGAATATATTTCCATGTTTAATACTTGTAAAAGACGTTATGTTATTAATGAAAAAAAAACGAAATTCGTTTCGTCAAATTATTGCATAAGTTCACGTAACAATTAAAATATTATGTTATCAATTTAATTTAATTGGCGTTCGCTAAAATTATTTTTTTAATTAAGCAGGAAACATTATTAAACTATTTTGTATTGTGTAAAATGTTTAAAAAACGGACATAGTTTCGTAAATCTGCGGAAATAGATGCAAGTAAGCATCATTTACAATTAGTAATGTTAATTCCCAAATGAATAATGTGCTGTTTAACAATGACAATTGTAACAAAGAGATTTTTTTTATTGCATGAGGCGACGAAACGGGCAGAATCTTCAATGGATGGTTAATGATAAGTCTGCCTATAACAACGTAGCGCTAGTTAGGATGATATACACAACGCACTTTGTGTTTGTAGTCTCGATACATAAGATGTTAGGTCTCGTTACCCCAATAATTTCATTATCTACAGCGCCCTTCAAACAGGAATACAGTACTGTTTGGCTGCAGAAATAGGAATTGCCGTGGTATCTACCTAGACAGTGTCTGGCAACAGAGACCTACCACCAGTATACAGTGCAGATGCAGATATAAGAGGCTTTGTATTTTATACAATTTAGTTTACGTTTCTCATATAACACCACTTAACATTACGTTTAAGAGGATGCTTTGTCTTCAATACGTGAAGATAAAGTCTGACGTAATTCATATATATTTCCGCAAGTTATATACAAGTATTATTTATATTGTTTAAGAACTAACTTGTTTTCTTACACTTGCCTCTAATATCTATTCTATCTCCCAAGATTGAGAATGTCACCTAGATTTGTCCCGCTCTAATGTTCAGCAATATTAAATAAATAATTTGTGATTAAGATTATAAACTAAATTTGTTGAAATGATGTAATCGCTACATTCGAAATTGATCATTATGTTGACTTGTAATAAAAAAAATTACTTTAAATATTCCGTTAAAAACTGTTCAATTTTAAAGTTATTAACAATTTTTTATTGTGATCAATGATACGGTAACTAGAGAGATAAGTGAAGATCTTTTCATAATCAATTCATTATCATATATTTGTAGAATATAGTACATAACGCGTTAACATTAATATAACCATTTATAATAAATAGATCTGTAATATGATTATATTACGTTTCGCATAACCCATAAAACACTATTATTATGGTTCACCCATAGTGTACGCCTTAAATAGTTTAATTTTCTATTAAAAAAAGATGAACGGCTAATATTTATTTTCTTCAATAAATCTGTTTTGTATATATCTCATTATATAATATATATCTCATTATATAAGCAGTATGGTATGGACACTACTGTATACGGCCATTGTGACCTATTACTGGTAAACTATAATAATATTGTAATATATTTCGTACATATCGGTAGTCCCAAAAGCCCGTAATGGTCACTAACTTTATTTCCTATTCATAGACACATATTTTTTTAAAATCAATTTGACGATAAATCTACATACTTGAAGAGGTAAAAAATCGCTGCATATACATTTTCAAACATTTATAATAATACAAACCATATAAATAAGAAGCATAAACTCTGCTGGACAAATTTCTCGAAGGTTACTGTCCAAGAGAACGATCTAGTGTTTTATGTTTTCCGTAAGAAAAATGTCGCAATACGCTTTGATCAAGTTTAATTAAGTATTAGTGACGATTGCTGTAATGTAGTGTTATTACACTGCAATAACAATTTGCGTAATGCTTGTCTATCTCGTCGGCAAACGCGAACACTGTAGATCAGTTTGAAATAATGTGGGTTTCGAGGAAGAAATTATCTTTTCTTGTTGAATAGATTTTACTAATACAAAGTTCTATGTGATGTGAAAAGTATCAAGAAGTTTTTTATAATTAACTACCACAGCAATAATTAAACGCTTGCGCTTTAACACAAAGGTCCAGATTTAATTCCAGGGCCTCAAGTAGTAGATTTTGTTTGTTGGAAGATTTTTTCTTCCCCGTCTGACTAGCTATCACTCTCATATTCGATAGTTTTAGCTGTTGTTTATTAGGGCAAGAGTATTCTGATGGAATACGCTCCACCATTTTTATAATACATGTTATTTATAGTATTTGATTTATACAATTAGTCTTATTCTTTTTGTTTTCATTCTACTTTCTGCAAATTATCCCCACACCTTGGGTTGATTAATTAATAGTCATTTTTTTATTACCTAGTTTTAAGGTTTGGAATAATATAGAAATTAATAAACACATTACATTTTAATTATAGTTTCTGTGTGAATAAAAAGTTTTACATCGTTGAATTAGCTGAATATATAATTTGTGTCAGTGTCCCAATATTTTGTCAGATATTTTATTATTATTACCTAAAAAATGCTTTTGCTAAACTATACACACTTTATAATACAAATAATCCCTTAATTGTAATTCTATAATTAAAAAAACAAATCTTCTGTAAGAACTATACCAGCTAAAAGAAGCATTTAAAAATCGTTAATTTTTCAAAGTATTCTGGTACTTTGTGATGTTGGGGTAATATTGTAAACCAAGTGCGTGCCATGATTGGCATGTTACATCAGTTGTGGTGTAGAAGCATTGCCTCATTATGAGAGGGGGTAATTAACATAATACTCGTTGTTTCGTTGTATGAATACATCTTAAAAAAACAATTATTGTAACAACCATAATTATAGTGATAAAGGTATAATTTAAAAAATTGATTTTCTACCTTACTTCTACCAAATAAACGGATTTACATATATATCTACGTGTTTTTGCTACTGCGGTTAAACTATACACTTTTTTAGTTAAATTATGTTTAACTTCCGGATTCCGAATTAGCGGTTCGATTTTTATTAGTCTTTCAGCTAGGGAAGCTTTATTAGTAAACGTCGAAAAGCTGCGAAATCTGAAAAGTCTAATAACATTGAAATACCGAATACATGTGAGTATATTTATCAAAATTTAGCATAAACGTTCGAAAATAATTTTTAGAATGACATTTTAAAAAGATAACGTATGTAATATTTTAAATATAGGTGGAAATTCTTTTTGATCTTAAGAAAGATGAAGATTAAAGAGGCGGAGTTGAAAAGTTAAATGATGATGAAATGTGGTGCAGTTTTTCAAACCCACATTATAAGCTATCATTTTCATATCATGACAGCATTGCTGTATTAAGGTTATAAATGTATGAGTGCCAGACGAATACGCTTCTTTATGTCATGATTATTACTTAACCATCGTATAATAATGATGTCAAATATTATCTTATTGTATATATAAAAAAGTAAGAAGTACTTTGGAGGAATCATTACGGTGGTCTGTCGCAGTTGTGTTTGACATGGTTTTGCGAGCGCTATAAGCAGTATAGCTCGATTGTAGCTCTAATATGTAACTACTAATGCATCAATCAACATGCGGGTCGCTAGCCCAGTTCCAGCGGCTATTATTTATTACGTATACGACCACTAGGTAATTATCGGACGCAATAGAGGCAAATAACGCTTGCTTATGGAATAACGAGTAAAAGTAACAACAATTTATCTTTTATCTATAACGCGATTGTTCTAACGAATACTTTATAACTGTTTATTATGCGATCCAGTGGTCAAAACACTTACCTTCTGCTTTATATATCTACGTTCGATGGTTTAATGTAAACACATATAAAGATTAAGCTCCCCGACACAGCCAAAAGAATTGTTAGACTGAAAATAGGTAAGGCACATTGCTCGTAAAATTGTTGGTTGTTGGTGTAGTAAGGTCCGGATTAGCAGCAGCATAACAGTAGACGTAGTGCTGAAACGGCTTATACAAAGTGGACCGACGATCTGGTGATGGTAGAAGGAAAGTACTGGAAGCAATCATCAAAAGACTAATCAATATGGAAATCTATGATTATAGCCTATGATTCTCAGTGGATGTCTACTGGCTACTGATGACATAACTATTAGATATATTAGTCCTCGGTAAGATAGTTTAATATATGATGCTTATTTTACCTAGAGTTATTATTACTCATATTTAATATAATTCTTAAATTTTGCGGAAGTATCGGCAATCGCAACATGTCCTTCTTCTTCATTTCGGGCACCTACTTTTGATTATTACACAATTATATTAAAATTCACATGTGACCATTTAAATTTTGCAGTTAAAAAATAAATTCCAATAGGTCGTATCTCGGAAAGATTGTATAAAATATTTTAATTAGTTGCGATTATATGGTTAAGTATTAGTTAATAAAATGTTAGTCAAGTATTCTATTAGTTGAATTTTTGTTTAGTCCCGTTGGGTATTTTCTGTATCTATTAGAAATCGAGGTTTAAAACGTACAGAACTGAGTTATTTTTTTATAACACGCATAAAGACAAGAGTAACGTTTAGATTATGTGTCGGATGCCTGATGTATAATATATCGCTTACCTTTATGAATTAACCTTTCTACAAGACTATGTACGTTTTTGTAAATATTAAAATACAGTAAATAATGGTATTAATAGTATCCCTTAGTTCTTGGACTTATAGTCTTCTTACTAGAACCCATGCAAGTGAACCGGCAGTAAAATATAATGCATTTAATATTTTCTTCAATAAAGAAATCTGTCAGAGATTTCATGCATAGAACTCCTTTAATTACCAACATAGTAATTGTTAAAACAACGAACAAAGAGCGATCTTAATGTACGTAAATTAAAAACTTTTTTTTTCCTTGCGAACATATAGTATGTATGTAATTGTACAATTTCGTAAGATACATAAAATTGACCTCTTAAATTTTCTATTGTTGCGAGTGCTGTTAGCTCCGTTAACAAATATGGTTTCACGCGTGTTACAAAAACACAGACACGGCCACACCTCGTTATTTGAATTAAAAATACTTGTAACAATGCACGGTGATTACACATTTGTTCACATAGTACCTATAATATGTCGATTCTATATAAATTTCTGTAAAACACTAATACCAAACGCTAACGAAAAGACGCTAATCACACATTAAGGAAATATAAAGTAATGAAACATGAAACAATAAGAACGTTGAAAGCTTATTGAGTTCAAATGTATTCATTTATAATGGAGTATTGTGCTAAATTGGACTAATTGAAGAATAATTGAAAATTTTGAAAATGACGTCAAACCATAAATTCAATATGACACTAGGTAGGCCAAACTAAACCCTGTAGTCTCGGGCTATTACGAATAGGACTAAGGTATGCCTTGCCTGTCATACAAGGCGCCTATAAAGGTCCTGGGCTATGTGAGCCTTGAGGGTAGGAGCCCTCAAAACTTAATATGCGAGCCTTGGGACGATGGCAAATCCATGGTGGTCTTGAATTTGCCGTAGTACAGCGCAGGTGCTAAGGAGGGCTTTACCCTTCCTTGGGATGTTTCAGCCAGAGTGTAGGGTAGCACCGATGCGTTCCGTAGGAAATCCCGGAGCCCCTCCTAATGCACCGACGAACACTACCGAGGGGGTTTTAGTGGGTAGAAACCCAACATAACTTTGTCTTCCCACCAGAAGCAAGGTATCTTTTGAGAAGATGTCCCCCGAAATAAAAAAAGTAAGCCAAAAGTATATTATGATCTCTCTGAAGACACCGTTATAATTCCTTTAAGAAAGTCCTTGTCGTATTGTGTGAGGATGCATTCATTAACTTTCAATCTAAGTTTATAAGATATTTAATATAGATTTTATTTTATTACATAGTATTCGACATACACATCTTTTAATAAACAAAGATTACTAAGTTAAAGAATTATTTTTATATATAATATTAATATAGGTAGCCATATATCTTTATCGATCGTGACTTATATTTATATCGATACTATCCTATAAAATAATGTCAACAGGTTCATGAATATGTATCACATATCTTTTTTTTTTAAAGTTCTCAGTTATGTCAGGCTGGGGCCCGGTTTACTCTTTTTTTTTATAATTTTTTTTATCCTTTTCGTCGTTTTCTTCTTTCGCTCCTCTTTCTATCATACCTTTCTTTACGAGAGGCAATGCTATCTGCGCTTATGGTCTTCTCCAACACGGTCTCACATTAATAGCGCTTTTTTGCATATAACAGACAGCTCGTGTTCAAGTGCACCATGGTCTGGTCCACCGCCGGGTCACAAAACCACAAGGGACTCTCCTTGACCTTAAACCTGTGATGGTACTCAGAGAATTCCCTGTGCCCCGTGAACATCTGGACTAGTACGGTGTCCAGCTCCACGTGGCGAAGTGCTCGATATGCCAATGCAACGTCCAGGAAAAATATCCGCGTTGATGCAGCTGTCGCGCCTACCATACACCGTTTGTTCCAGTTATCAAGCGATATTAGTCTTAGCTGTCGCTTAACGAATGAAACGGGACACCCCTCGTATACCGGTCTCGTCTTGCTCTTCAGGGCCTCATTCTTGGCCAATTGGTCCGTCTTTTCGTTGCCCTCCGTTCCGCGTGCGCTTGCGCGTCCAGTGCGCTTTTACCCAATATAATCTTACATTCGTCCCTTTCTCTCTCACTCTCTTTTACATTCTTTTTGGCTCTTAACGCTAAGCGGTGGAGGGTGTCAGGTCGACGATGTCTAGGGCAGACAATGAGTCGCTCAGAACTGCACACGTTTGGAGCGGCTAGCTAGCCGCGTAGCCTGTCGCTTCTACTAATCTGGCGATGGCGATATCCTGTAGTCTAATTTGTGAAGGGTCTGTCAATAGTGTCCCCCTGGAACTACTTACCTAATCGTTTCACCACAAAAGCCAATCAGTCCTTCGAGTGAAGTGCTATGGATCTACTCACTCCTCACGTGATAGTTTTAAATCAATAATAAATGTTATCTGCGCTTTGATATTCAGTGTTATTGAACTTAAATCTGAATGCGATCATTCTAAAACGGATGTGAAAATAAACGATTTTAAACAATGTTAATTTAGGTTGCACAGAGATGGAATTATCTGTTTGTTGATCAAAAGATGTTGCAGTTTCGAAATAAACCAAACGAGCACAACGATATACGAGTCAGCGAGCTGCATTGTAAGTTCAAATTAATAACTCAGGTGCATTATGCAAAACTTAAAATTCTAAAGAACATTAAATATTACTGGATTCTTTTGCTTGCAGTCGTTTGTCATAATAATAATATTTTAACAGTTAATACTGCCATTAGATTTTGTATGGGTCGAACTATTAACATATATGAGTCTCGATGTTTTGAGGCAAGATGTTACATTAAATAAGAGGACAGAAGTGGGTAAATTTAAAAGATATAGAACAGCTTTCTTTAGTAGGCATTAGAGAACGTAATAGCTTATAGAATACATTAATTGCTTTTTTTTTCTCCTTTAAATTAAACATTAAATATAGGTAAATCGATTGCTCTAATAGTTTTGCCTACATTTCGTCAAAAAAAAAAATGTTTAGCGTATTTCATAATGACATTATGTGTAACACCACCATAGCGGAAATATACCATTTAAATACAAATTTTGAAATTTTATTAAGAAATTGAAAGTTTCAGAATTTAATTTAAATCTCATTATATGTAAAACATAATGTTTCTATAGATCTACATAAGTTAGTATATTCATTGTAACGCAAGAACATAAGTCCATAATTTCTTATGTTACAATAAAGTTAAATCAGCAATACGCCATCATGTGGTCAAGGTTACGCAGTAATGTATATTAGTAAAAATAATAGTATAGATTAAATCTTTTAAATGAAACGTTAAATAACTTTTATTTGTACATTTTTACTACAAAATATTATTATTATCATTTGTATTAATATGATAACTTATCAATTTTTTAATCATTTCATTTCTCCTATGGGTATAAACCTATAGCACCGATAACAATGTTTCAAGACAGTTAAAGTGATCATTTAAGCTGTAAATAGAAGGTTATTTAACTTAAATATTAATCATCATTAATGGTCGATACGATTACGATACCATTATTCTCCTCTTAATAGTTTACATCAATAATAATCTGATACTTAAATTTCTATGTGGTTATTTCCCACATAAAACCGCAACGCGGATGTTTTATGTAAGAAAAAAGTTTATTATGTTAATTAATCTATAATAGATAATCTAACGGATAACTTAATAGTATAACGTTTAATAGCGTAATTTTACATTCCGGTTATGTTTATTTATAAATCATTAAAACACGAATGGGTTGTAAATTGTAACATCAGAACTTGTCCAGTGCGATGGTTCGCGTAGTAATGACGCGAAACATATAGGTGTAGAATATGATTTAAAATAGAAAAAAAAGCAACTATGTTTCATTCCTTTACTGCAGCTATAACCTTATCATAGTACTGTAATTAATATATTCTTTCTACTAAGGAGTTAATTCAATTGTATTTATTATTTTATCGAAGACTATTTTTAGGACTATTTTCCATTAGTAGCTGTTCTGGTGATAAAATGACTGATCAAATTATTTGTTTGGTGATAACTATGACGCCAGGGCATGTTTCCTAACTCCTTCCGTGACCGTTGTTTCTATAAATTGCTGGAAACATCAGCGTAGAAAATTTGAAAAGTATCCGCAAAATGTATGATGTCAGGTTTATCATATTCTTCCTAAACTATTATTCGCCACCATATCTTGATGTTACTAATTCATATTATAATTTAGAATATAAAATTTTACGAAGCGAAGAGACGAGTAAAGCGTTCAAGTCGTGGTGATAGCCAATGTGGCGCCAATCAGGATGACAAATGCTACATGTTATGCTCGTCACCTTGAAAGGCTGGAAAGATATTAAGATTCTACAAATTTCACTAGCTACAATGACTTTCAAACCGGTTTATCTGGTAATATTATTTTACTACTCTTTGGCGGTAGTAACAGGCGCTGTTGTGGTACTTGTCTAGACCGTCACTGACAACAGAAACTTCCCACCAGTTTTGTGTAAGAAAATGTATAGAAAATATGTAGCTAAAAATTTACTCCATGTTAAGATTCGACAGACACATATTTTCAATATCGGCTATCCTACACGAGCTCTCGTTCGTGTTCGTTCATCGACGATTTATACTTTGGTAGTATGTGATGAAACTGGTGTACTATAACGTTACATTTTGCTCGATTACAGTCTGTTACATTTCATAATCAAAAACGAGAAGCGCCAAGATATTCAACACCATTTATGAATTTCGGTTTCGCAACATGCGGTCAGCTAATATTATTTTTGGCGTTCACTATCACAGCAACAGCAGTAAAGGCTAAGGCAGTAAGGTTTTTTGAAATGTACTTTTAATAGCAAGGTCTTAGCCGATATATGATATCGCAATTCAACGGTTTAATGTGCTTATGAAAATAATAGATTTCATCTAAGTTGCAATTAAGTGAATTTACGAAATGCTACATCGGAGAATATGATTGTATATTGAAGATGCTTTAGACGGGTTAGAATATACCTAATCTACTCTCATTACCATCATCATGGTTATCAGCCGACAGACGTCCACTGCCGGACATAGACCTCCCCAAAGATCTCCACATCCATCGTTCCTGCGCTGCCCGCAACCAGCTGTTTCTCGCGCCCTTAATCAGTTCGTCCGATTATCGGACCACCACTCACCTATTCTACGCTCCTTAAATCATAGAAGGTGATTAACAGAAGAATACTTCCAGGGGAAGAGCAATAGCTTGGCGGTAACATCACACTTCATGCCAAGTGTAGCTAGAATGGCAACTTCTCTCAAAATTATAGTAAAGGATAATAGGATATAATAATGCTGATGAACTAAAAGTGTATCAAATGGATAAGTTTAAGCCAAGAATATTTATATACGTGAATGTTCAGGAAAATTACACTGAATACTGTTTAAGTAACCATTTAAAGTTATCGCTACATGTGGTAAGAAAAATATGTCTAAAAATTTTTAAATCCATTCTTGACTATTTGTTACTTAATTCTGGAATATTTTATTTAGTTTAGTCCTAATGCTGTCGCGATTTTATTTATTACGAGGTTTTAAGGCAGGTCCTAATAAAAAAAAATTACGCTTAAAATAGTTTACGCGAATGTAGATGTTTATTCGAACTATTTAATCTTTGCAGCCCTTGATAGTTGATTTTATCACAATCAGTGTTTCGGTGAAAGCGTTTTATCAATTGACTAACTTGTATTTTAGCAAAATACATATCATTAGGTAAGTACTTTGTTGTAGACATAAATCAGGGTTAAAATTACACAAATCTTAATGTTGTAACTAACATTAAAAATTATAAAGTTTGTTCCAGTGAATATTTTAACTTGCATTTGCGTTTGTAAATAGATATTAATCATTACAATGTCTAATTTTGACGCGGTTATTTCTAAATGATGGGCAGTCAGTGAGGGAATGGTGTATTCTTAAAAATGATAATTAAAAGTAAAAATCGCACAAATCTGCAGGTGAATTATTATTTGGTTTTACATATCGTAGATAATTTAACTATAGTAAATATTTCTTCCGCTAGTGATGTTTTCAAAATTATCTTTTTATGAATAAAAACACGATTTTATATCATTTAAAGCAATTGATGCGCAGACACTGCGCGAATGTAGTTGATAGCACTTTATATAATAATCCCGCGTGTCGTTGGATACATGTGACCTTTTGCACTTCATAAAACTCGTATATAAACTTTAGCTCAAAATGAAATTACATCATTATGAATACCGATTCCTCTTTAATATTATGGTGAAAAGGGTAAAAGGCTAGCAGACACGCTAAGCTAATGATATACTCGTATAATTGCGATTTATGCGTCACCAGTTCCATGCCTTCCTGTTACGTTGGTGATGTATTTGTTTGTACCATACCATCATACCCTTATCAGATATATTTCTAGTTCAACGTTAATACACTTAATCTGGTTTGTTAATTCTTTAAAAAACAATATTGTGAATTCATGAGGGTATAAAACTGGTTACATAGGCTACTGATAGTGCTGCTGTTTTATTGTACTGACATTGGCGAAACTTTGATAGATATTTCGTAGAAAATTTCATGTTAACAATTAATTTCCACGTAAATTATATTTCATATTTAACTATTGTATTGTCAGTTTTATTACTTACAATAATAGATAAGATAGATTTCGCTTGGTTGCAACTGTTACGAGATATTGTAAGCACCATAAATCTATATAGTATAGACGCATTCACTTGTGCCAGTTTCGTTTAATAGACAATGGCTTATCTAACAATTATCAGATTTATGGTACAAGTAGATAAAAATCCATTATATATCTATTAAGCCCCGCGTTTAAATTCGTTCGTTCGTAATGATGAATAAAACCATAAATAGCTCTCTGAAGGAACCAAAGCTACTCGACACCTTATATCACAAGAACGTAATCTAGTCTATTTAAAACCGATTAGCTTTTTCTAAGGCGTTGCTCTCAAAACATCAAGAACTTCTTCACGATACCAGAGTTCGAACCAGCGACTTTCTGAGACATGTAGGACGTGTACTATACCTTACAGACCACTGTACTATACCTTATGGTTAACATAGTTTTAATTCGTTAACTTAATGCATTGATTGTAACAACAATGTGGCTCATGATTATAATAATGGAAAGCATCAGATCCGAACTTGCACTCATGATAACTAACTATATTTATTACTTACACAAAGAGAAGATTTAATTTTATTTTTTCTTTCTATTTAATTGTAGTCTTTTATGAACTGATTTTGAGGGGATTTTACAAGCAAGACCTGTATATATAAGTCCTTGTCGTATAAGACAACACAAGGTATTTTTAGATTTCGATTATCCGCATCAGTCTATATTTGTTTATTACAAAAAAAAACTATTGAACTCAGTCCTTACCAATAATAATAGTAACATCAAATCTGTATTCTGAGCAGAAGAGATCTTGTCGCGGCGTTTCGGTTTCGTTCGAGACACATTCCTCTTAATAGTTTTAAATATCTGTTCGTCAAGGGTCCTTCTTCAAATTGTTCCGAATGTAAGATCAATGACAACGTTTATCACGTCATGGTGGAATGTGCTGGCAACATTGTCAGAGGAGGTAAGATCAATTTATAAAATTGCTAAAATTGGAATTATACACAAACATTTCTAATTATATTAATAAGGCGTATTTAGTGTCATTATGTAAGACAGTTAAGGAGATCATTGTTATGATTACTATGAGGGTGTTATGATCATTTTATGACCAACCCTCTATAAAATAAATGTATAGTAAAAAAAAACAGTATATTGATTTAATATAACAATATTAATGTTTAAACATACATCATTACACATATTTAAGTCAGTACATCTGAATCTCTTGATGTATTTATGTCAGTTTAGAAACATTTAACATACTAAGATTGAATTAATTTGTTTTTAAACATTTTCGCTAAGCTTATAGCATAGATGTCCCCGGTCGATCTAAGCCATATATTGAGGAGTTTGGTTGGTGAAAGATATTTTTAGGACCTACCTGTTTACTAGTCTCACATAGTAAATAAGCAATAATGATAGCATTTTTAACGTTCCGGCTATCAATATATGAGAGTTAGCACTTTCTAGGCCAATATGCTTCACTAGCAACAGTTTCCTAGTCGTCTTAAGAAAAAATCAGGTCCAGTTTTCGTCCATTAAAAAAAGTATTACAATAGAATTTGTAATACGAAATGAATATTTATAACATTGATATGAATAATTGCAAAAAACAAAACTTAATATTAACTTGAATATAAAGTTGCAAAAATTATACGTTAATAAATTAAAAGTTTACAAAACTAAAAGATTTCATGAGTCGTGTCGAAATGGACTCATGTTACGTTTAAACATGTAAACAGTTTCCGGCAAGTTGCACTTTACTGTGCATTCATCTTAACAGGTTATAATATAGCAATTATTCCTATGATAATTAATGTAAACCGACACCTGTTACGCAGTGATTATTATCTACAACTAGTGCTCAGTAATGTGCAAAAAGAAATGATAATCAGAAAAGTGCTATCTAAATAACGTTGCGAATTGAGTTAATGAAAATTTTTACATGAATTAACTGATCTAACATTTTAATACATCAAATATGAATAATAAAAAATATGCCTTTTACAGATGATTAATACAGGAGAAAAATAATAAGAATTGTTAAATTTTCTCTTATATATTTATATTTCCTATAACAATTGAATTTATTATAAGTTTGCAATAATTTGTAAAAATTGATGATGATTTCGCATTGTCAAATTAGTAGAATATTTTAAAGTAAAAAAACTATTTACAGTCAATTGAACATAAAAAAAAAACAGAATTTTATGTATACGAACGAGTGTAACCAAAAAAAATATTTTATATATGAAGAGAAGAGTGAATAAAGTTTTTCTAAATTAATGCTCTTTACCATCAAAGATTTCAACGTTGTTTACGATGAGGTAGGCCCCGAGCTCTTAGTCATAGTCATAGTCAAGTACGTATATGTAATAATAAAAAGTTATATTTTAACGATATAAAATTTTATTGTAATATGTAACATAACATGTATTTAAATGTTATATTCACGTAAGAAGGAGAACATCAACTGAAGCGACGGACGATCTGTTTAAAAAAATTAATGCAATGAATACTATGTTAGATACAATTAACACATAAAATTATCTCGTCCAAACGTTCACCCTTCTTCGTCGGTATCTCAGCTGCTCCAAAAGTGGGAGGGACAGTATAAAGTCTGATGATTAGAATGGTCTGGACACAACCAGTCTTCGGCGTCGTACGAAGACACACAGCAACATGAAGCTTACGGTGAGTTTTAATATAACATGTGCAGTGGAAGTGTAGTGAAATATAAGTGTACGAAATTAGAGAAACAAACTCAGCATCTTTGCTATTATTTTTTGGTTAAAAAAAATATTTAAATAATATTTCTATTTGAAGTTACTAAGTCAAACTGTTAAAAAACAAAACAATTAAGTTATATTATAACGGTGTTTTTGATTTTATAGATTAGTAATAAATAAAATAGCACACTGTAATGTAACTTTTATATTACCGAGTGTTTAATTTTAAATTTCATATAAATCTTAAATTAATAATATCAAATTTTTGCTTGAACTTAGATCAAATGCAAGCCGTAGTTTCCGCAATAAAGCCTCAATCAATTTTCTTCCGCTGTTACTGGTTCTGTGTTGACGGTACACCATTTTCATTTCACTTTTCTTTCTTCCGCACAGTTTATCACAATCTGTAGGATAACTATGAGTAGTAGTATAAAAGTTATAATGCTAGATAAATTTTATTTTAGAAATAATGATCTACTCGAAAAATGTTTCCGCCGAATATCATACTATAAATTTAATTTCCACTATATTTAGAGCATTATAATGTGATCGCCCTATTAATAATTTTTTAACCTTATTTATCTTCATCTATAAAAATATTTTTAAATATTCTACAGTAACTACAATGATCAATCGACAGTGATATTGATTTTTATGTATTAAATAGAATAAATGGCTTATAACTGAAAGTCATAATTAAAATTATTACAATAAGAGATTTCCGATCATAGAAATATTAAATAAAACATTACAATGTAATGATTGATTTTGCCTTTTTCGATACTACGAAAAGCAAATGCATTAGAAAAATCGTCATGTTAAATGACTTTGTGTATATAATTATATATATATGTCAGAGGGATTCCTACCCCAAAGGGGATTGCGATGGTGTTACGGCCAGAAAAGGGGAAGGGAACAGCTAGTACGTTACATGTATTAGTCTTATTTTTTTATTACAAGTTCTATTTCTAAGTCAAAAATAAACAAACGGATTAGTAAATAGAAAATACATGAGCACACAAGATGTTGACTGAAGTGTAACAAACGTGATGCGTAATGTTGTTACGTGTATAGTAGCGAGTCGTTCCGTCAGCTGATTGCCAAAGACCGTTTTTTTGTTTATAGATGTAACGTTTTAGTTAATTGTTGACCCAGAACATTTTCATTTATATATTCAGATACATTTACAGATTATTTAATGTATTTGGCTTATGCATCGGTAAACTGTATAATAAGTAAACAAAATATAAAGTAAACTTCTAAGCACTACCAACTACCTATTGAAACACTACAAAATTGTGACAAATATACAAACTATATTTAATCTGTACTACATTTTGTTAGACATAACCTGGCAACAAAATTAATTGCAACAGTTAATTTTGTTGCTAGGATAAAATGTTTAATAGTTTTACAGCATGTTTGGATTAAATTGATATATAAATAATGTCATGGCTATCTTTTGTGTAGATATATCGTGTGTGATTAAAGCAAAAATTAAAAATTTTTTAGAGTACCGTATTTCATATTTTATTAATTATAAACTACATAAATTTTTCTTACATTTTATACAATTTTCATATGTATTACTACGTCCTATTATTATATTAAATTAAGACGTAGCATTTCATATTTTGTATTTTACAATGAAAAATATATCATGCTTTGTCGAGTCTACATTCCCCTGTCCATATTAAAAGACCATCGACGATATTTACATAACTGCAACTTCAATAGATTATGTCATATTTAAGTATTTAGAGAGAAATAGTCTGTGTTGTATAAGCCTTTTGTTATAATTAATTGTATTTTCATTTTGAATACGAATACTTATTCGGTATTTATAATTAAATTCTGGTTCTCACCAAAGAAGCATTTACATCGATCGAAAAATAAAATTAACTGCACCGTTGTAAATGTTTGAATAAATAAAATTATCTTTATCTCACAAAACTCGCCAATAGTTTATAAACAGACAGGAATGTACGAGACATTAAATACACGGAACTCGGATCTAGTTTATATTTGACTTTCACTCGGCATTTCATGCGCATGTTAAAGTGTAAACACTTTACTTGAATGTAAACAGCTTTACAACTGCATTGTTAAAGTGGATTCTGCAATAGTAATATTTAAACATTTTTGTTGTCATTGCATACGAGCAGCTTGGGGCAGGTATGGAGACTTTTGGCGGTGACCCATGTCCAGTAACAGATCTCTATTACTTGACAATGATGATGAAGATGAAACCTTCACAAAATAAATATTTAAATGTCGGTCTGAAAATCAAATAACTTTTGAAAAAGCTGTCTTTGATGCATTTCTATTACCAAGTCGTAGTGTTTTTAATAATTTTGTATATACAATAAGATATGTTTTTAATCGCAGAAAGTACTTCTTCGTTTAGTATATAAATTTTAATTTAAGTTCTGCAAAAAATTGTAATATTGAATACGGGACATGGCTAATGTCTATCGCTGTACCTAAGTTACATGAATAAATGTAACGTATGTATATATAACATTAGACTATTCTTATCGTTTCTCGGTGCAATTATTATAAAAGAAGAAAAACAAAAAGATAATCGTTTCGTTCGAGATTCTTCCATTGTTCCGGTTTGAGAAGTTCATATAATGCACATAAACATTTTGTACTTGATATGAAGATAACAAATTTTGCAAAAATTAGATAATTTTCATACAATATATACAAATTAGGAGGTTTATTGTTTTTAGGAATGCTCATTATAACGTACTTAGAAAGGATAAAATAGTTCTAGATATTATTAAGCTTACATACTTTAAAGTTTATTATAAAGGGAACGCTTTTGAGTTTTATTTTACGAAGACGCAACGATCACTACCTTACTTAAATGTATAGTATTGTATTTATTGCTTGTTAATAACTTCACTGCTCTAAACCCAAAACTTTAATGATCCTCAGTTGTATTTTACATAAATGTTGTTGGTTTAATTTTTATTACTTAAATGTTCAACAAACAATTACAAGAAAGTTGAAGATATTGTTATGTAACATTACGGTTGCCAAATGACTTTACAGCTCCGTGTAATAATCATGATGAATAAAGCATATTCTAGTGCCACTGGCTTTTATTTATAATATATAGAGGCGGAAGAAGAAATAGAAAGTTTATATTTATTGTCTATTATTTAAATGTACAACTATATAGGAGCGAAGTGATCATTATTTGCTACCAAATTACGATGTAAAAAAGGTTAAGATTAGAGTTTGTACCAAATTTAATTACTAAACTATTATAAATTTTCGATTAAACTATTAATAATGGTCAATAATTCTTATTCTCTTTGTTCTTAGGTTGTTTTAGTCGCTTCGTTGGCCGTAGTGGCCTTTGCAAGTGAGGAGAAAGGTACTCAAAAAGCAGTAGCCGAAGATAAGAAGCAGGAGAAGAGAGGAATCTACGACACTGGTTCTTATGGCGGCTATAGCGATGGTGGCCACAGCATTGGTGGCAGTGGTGAGGGACAGAGTTTCGGCGGAAGTGAAGGATACAGCTATGGCGGACAGGAAGGCGGCCATGATTTTGGGGGTCAAGAAGGTTTGAGCCTTGGTGGTCATGGTGGCGGAGAATTTGGAGGCGTATCTAGCGACTCCTGGAAACCCATCTCTAGCGGAGAAGACGGTCACGGTCATCACGAACACGTTAAAACTATCGAAGTTGTCAAGAAAGTTCCTGTGCCCTATACCGTAGAAAAACACGTCCCTTACACTGTTGAAAAGAAAGTCCCATATGAAGTCAAAGTGCCCGTACCTCAGCCCTACACTGTTGAAAAGAAAGTACCATTTACAGTCAAGGAGTACGTCAAATACCCAGTGTACGTGCCTGAACCCTACACCGTCGAAAAGAAGGTCCCATATGAAGTCAAGGTCCCCGTCGACAAGCCTTACGAAGTCAAAGTAAAAGTGCCTACTCCTTACACTGTTGAGAAGAAAGTGCCCTACGAAGTTAAAGTACCCGTTCCTCAGCCCTACACTGTTGAGAAGAAGGTGCCTGTTCCAGTTAAATACGAAGTCAAAGTACCCCAACCCTACGAAGTTGTCAAGAAGGTGCCTTACGAAGTTAAAGTTCCAGTCGATAAGCCATACAATGTATACGTCCCTAAACCCTACCCAGTAACAGTAGAGAAACCTTACCCAGTAACAGTCCACAAACCAGTACCCTATGAAGTCAAGGTTCCAGTCGACAAGCCTTATAAGGTGGAAGTAGAGAAACCTTACCCTGTACCAGTAAAGGTGCCAGTACCTAAGCCTTACGATGTTTACAAGAAGATCCCTTACACCGTCGAAAAGAAAGTACCTTATGAAGTTAAGGTCCCGATCGACAAGCCTTACCCCGTGTACAAAGAGGTGCAAGTACCTTTAGTCAAGGAGGTGCCTTATCCCGTAAAGGTCCATGTCCCCATTTACTTGAAGAAAGAGGAAGAACACGGTCACTACGGCTGGCACTAAATTAATCTCCAATCTCTCACCCCAGTACCTTATAGGCTAAGTTGAATTTGTGATCGTTTAGATTTTGTAGTGTATATATTCATTGTTAAGATCTTGGTGCTCGCTCACATTCGAATGGTTGTGATTGTAACCTATCCGGTTTCAAAAGTGTGTTGAACGATCTGTTGTTACTTGTTTAGCTTTTTTTATGCTTTGTTTAAAATGTAATAGAGGTATGAGTATGTCAATGACGAGTACTCAAGTTGAGGCTGATAAATAAATGTATTGAAATGTTTATTACTTTTTTATTGCACCTAAAATATATCTTATACATTTTCAGCTAAATACTCTGGCATTAAATGCATATAAGACAGTGGTAGTAAGAATAAAAAGTACATAAAGGACACACTATAATACTGAACTAATTTATCGGGAAAGTCACGTCATGAATCAAATATAATTTCTAACATATACAACTTCATCTACTTAACATTAACTATATAATTAAGAAATTATAAAATGGGACTGCAATATTATTATACCGTTATTTTTAAGCTGTTATCATATTTGGTAGTTAAATTTGCATTTAGTGCAACCACATTGATAACAATGCGTTCTTTCTTCAACAGCACATGTACGAGTACACTTGATACGAAAGTAAAAGTTTGCTTGAAGGCAACAAAACAACAGAACAATTTGTTCATTTCGTCATTAGAAATTTCGTCAGAGAACAATTTTATTTTTTTATTGCTCTTAAATAAAAGATAGTAATAAAATATAATAATCGACCTACAATCGCTAAATTACTATTCAGACATGAAAATTTCGTGCCAATATATTTAATAGATATTGCTTAATGTTACTTGCAATACTTGTTTTAAGTATAATTGGTGCAGAACATGATCTGATATGGTGGTAGCTTATTTCTGCGCTAGTGCTTCTTATACATAATCATTTTTAAGGCAGGCATCTGATACATTGTTTAGATATTTATGCTCCCTTAGTTTTATAGTAGATTATTTACGAAATAGTTTTTTTTTAATATGCTTAGTAGCTTGGTAATTTTATGGCATGTAAGAATTTTGTAACCTGTCCTATTAACGATTTGAACGGAATTACGCCATTTTTATATAACTTAGAAAGTTTATTTTATTAAAATTGCCATACAGATGCGTAGCGAAGTTTTTAATTAAGAAATTTAAATTTAAAATTTTAACTGCCTCGAAAAAGTACACTTCGTATGAAGAAACCGGAAACGTTTAAGTAGACAAAGTTTTGGTAGAAACTGCCGTTATGACGAGGTTAGAATCTGTTTGTTATACTCGTAATAATAAATGTTACATAGCGAATGTCACGATGATTATCATTATCTCCTCATATAATTCCACAGCTGTACTTAGACAACGCGAAATATACATCACTGAGAATGATCTCTGACAACCCTCATAGAGTTTAATGAATATTGAATTCTAAAATTGTGTTGTCTTAATAGTTAATGTATCCATTTGTTTGTGGGTTATATATTCGCATATTATGAGAATGTTTGGACTGATAATGTTAATGCATAATTTGACCCGGTTTCTAATAGAGAATAACGCAGAATTATAAACACTGTTACGTAAACTGTGCGATCGTAGATCTTGTCGAGAGTCAGTTCGTATATCTTTGGGTTATTGCATTACAAATATTACCATCAGCACAAGTTAAACACATTTAATGTACTTAGTATTTATTTTACAATTGCTTCCAAGCCGAAACGACTGGATATCTATCATACTCCTACCATGTTCTACTAGTGGTAAGTTTTATTTGCCAATATACATTTGTTGGTACATATCACCGCAGTGCCTATTTAAATGGTTACCTTGATGTGGTGAATGTAATGACTTGAAGTTTACTCTTTTGACGGGTGTGAATTTTTAATCTTATACCTACAAGTATTATATCGCACAGCAGTCGGTTGTTTCATTAAATCCTCAATTGAACCCAAATTAAGAAAAAAATATATATTAAAAACTCTCTCATATTAAAAAGAGCAATTCATACAGTAATTGATAATCTTTACGTGTCTTTAATAATGTAATTAACGGTGCATATGTATCTTAAATTCGCTGAGGTTATTTAAGCTTATATGTTTTTTTGTTTGTTCTACTAAGCGACGGGATGAGCAGGAAGTTCACCTGCACCACATTTTGCTGGTCATCCTGAGACATCAGAAGATAAAGTCTTGATATTCCAGTAATGTCACTTGCTACAGCGCCTTTCAAACCGGTCACAGTAATATTTGCAAATTATTGTTTGGCCGCCTCCGTCATCAGTTACCTACCACAAGGAAATCATCGATGTCGAAGAATTGTATAAATTTTTGTTTAGCAAATGAAGTAATTATAATAGTAATTATGCTTTCAAACAGTTAATATTTTTTTAACTAAAATCTGTAAAATAAAACGACGTCTTAGACGGTTCTACGTACGTACAAACGATAAGCGGATATGAATTGGTAAATCCGGAACCGGAACCAACGACCCAGATGAGCAGCACATACGTACATAAAATTTTTTGTTCACAAACCATCGGGCTGTGTTTATACCCGTTGCTGCAAAACCCAAGTTTCAATTCGGTTCTCGTGCAGCTATCTAAACTGCATAATAACTCAGGACGTTTGCAATCGTGTAGTAGTAAGAACTTAACACTGCGTGCATGCAAACTGATCGTTTATGTTGCAGCAACACTGTCCACAATAGAACTGGGTTAGTGGGTACTGTAGATAGTTTTATTACTGTATTAACCAGTCTTAATGAATCTTTGATTGATTTTATTCATACATTTATTACTTTAGGATTTGTACTGTGTTGCCCAACATAAGCATTGAGATATCCTTATTGTCACCTTACCAGCAGAGTATTGAAAAAGGTGACTAAAGTAGTGATAATTCCAGGATATGAGCAGCAATTTGTCTTTTGATCTTTATTAACTTTATGTGTCCGCCAATTACGCTCCAAAAATTGGTGAGGTGTATGTTTGCAGTACATAAACAGGCTCACATAAATTAAGCAGCGTTCATGGGATACAATGTTTACTTTAAATTCCGTAAGTAGTGTATCTTTCACTTTCGTTGTTATTTCCATGAAACAATAAGACGTCTAAGATTTCTATCTGATGATAAGTAGTATAATTACCAATAATGATGATAATCATAAAATCACGTTGTGCCAGTTGCTTTCAGATACAGGTTGTACTAGCTGTGTTTGATCAAGCATCTAGTTAAGTACAAAATAGTTTTTGTATCAGTTAAAATGTTATAGTAAAACTTATGATTTAAGATACTTTTACTGGCGAGTGAAGGGCAAACAGCCGTTTGTCCTTGCGGTCTATCCGTTCACTTGGCTTAGTAATTGATATTAAACTAATACATTAAGATATTACACAAATCTATTTGGATAGAACTTTTTTTAACTGTTAATGTGTTATATACTTAATATGAAAACAGATTTATGTGATTTAAATTACCTATACAGCAATAAGAAAATGAGAAACAAGTTTTTAGCATTTTGCAAATACGTTGCACGAAGAAATAGGACCATAGAATGAAAAAAGCTAAGATGTTCTCTATGTTATACATAATTTTGCGTTATATTAAGATTTAATTATAAAGACTGCATTACGTCACAAATTATGGTGATTTTGTATTAAAAAGACAAGAAATTGTTAATAGCGCGTAAGTGATAAATAAAAATTAAACATCTTCTTCATTTGAAGTTAGTTTCATTACAAGTCCTCTTCATATTTTAAAAATTATAGTTAGTAAATTATTAAATCTATTAAAGGAAATAAACAATAAAGTAAAAAGTTCAATATATAATTACATGATTTATTATATAAAAATCTATATGAGAAGGTGTTTGGGCAATTATTTCTTTATGATAGGTTTCTGATAATGGAGATGATCTAGGTAAATACCACCACAGTTCCCATTTCCGACACCAAACTAGTGTGCAAACATTACTGTGTTCCGGTTTGAAAAGCGTTGTAGCTAATGAAATTACTCAGGTAAAGAGAGTTAACATGTTGTGTTGTGCTTATGCATTTAACAGGTTTCACATTTTATTCCTCGCGGCGACGAATACCATGTGGTGTATATGGTCGTAACTAACGCCCACAAAATACTATCAAAGTGAGTATTAAAGTTATATAGAAAAGTTTAAAAACAAAATAGTATAATATTATGTGATATAAGTTGAACGTTTAATATTATAAAATAATAGGAAGTGCTCTAACGGGCTAGATAATAAGATGCCCAACGCGAATAAAGCTTGCTGGCATTGATACTAATATACTTTTTTTTATTCTACAGGGCTTCATCGTTGATGCTGTGATGTCGCCCTCACAGTAAATACAAATTTAATTAATCACAGATCGCGACTTAGAACTATATTGCAAAGTTGTTTGCCTTCATTAGACATTGGTTTAGTTAAGATTGTATTTACGCTACCATTTTGTAGAAAAACACTAGAGTCTCTATAAGCTTGGATTTCGAATATTTTGTAAAGATGTAATAAACAAGAGCATAAAGGCGTAGACACCCTGCGTATTAAATGGGCCTCCTTTTAATTGATCTCATTTCTTCAAAATTATTTAAATCTTCATCAACTTGCTGCGCATTTAACACATTATTTACGTTGGTAGATCGATAATGCCGATGCCTGTGTCATCTTCTAATATCTTCATCCATTGCAACTGAAGTGAATTGTGCAACAAGTGAAACGCACGATACGAGACAAAAGAATATATGGTATAACTGTTTTTACACTATAGAATCTTAGTATGTCTTATTCACATTCTGATTTGAACACGAATCATACCAATGTATGAGTTATAGTTATCAATTAATTTTATAAACTGCCTATCAAAGAACATTTAAAATTTTACGAGTTGAGTTTTTTTAAATAACATACATATTATAAAACATTTCATGTAGTTGAATATTAATTAAGTGTAACGGAAGTTATATACAAATAATTAAAACTGTAGTTAATATCAAAATTATTTAATTAATGAAATAAAGAATATGCTACTATTATAATTCTTTTATCACCATCTATTTGGTTTTCATTTTTTGTATTAAAAAAAACAATAATCAAAGGAAAAAGGGTGCTTTTTTACATACTTACGCGGTTAGCAATGAAAACAAAACCCCAGAATATATAGAAATAGAAGAACAGATACACTGCACCACATTGTGCTCGTCGCCTTGAGACAAGATGTTAAGTCTCAACGGCTGATCATAATAATAATGAGAATAAAAAATATACAGCAGAGCATTGTCTACCGAGATAAATTAAAAAGCTTTTTTTTGATAAATGTATTATAGTAAGCAATGAATGGGCAGCTTTATCGATACTACCTGCGGATGGTAGGCCACGTCTACTTCCACGTATTACGCGAAAGTTGTGCAACCCGCTTCCACACTAATGCTATAATGAACATTGCTTTAAAACTTGTTACTTTTATTTTAAACTTAGTCCTTATTACTTCCGATTGTTATAAAGATTATAAAATTTTCATTAAGCAATAAACTTACTCTTCTGCCCCAGTGACCCAAAGTGAGTCTTGGCCTCCGACACAAGGGTATTTATTGTCGGTTTTGTAACATGAGTTTTTATCACATCAATGGATTGTCAGACGGCCCCACAACCCCCATTTTGTTGGAGGTCCACACCCTACTTTGGACAGCTAACTCATCGGGCTTAGCCAGTTAGCTTAGCTGTACTACCGACCCTTCTCACACTACCCGGAGGACGCTCCCCATACACCATGAGGGCCAGCGCCGGGATGTAATAAATATTTATTAAATATTGTAAGTGCTTGTTAGTGCATTATGCAGTTTAACAAAACAGTCGACACATATAATAGTTTTAATCATAACCAGCTAATAAACAGCCACTACATCATAAGCGAGCTTGGGATGAACAAGAAGTACGAGGTGGTATAGTACTTATTGTACCAAAGCAAGGGTGCCGAGAACGGCTACAACTCTCTCTGGGATGTGCTTTAGGCGCAGTGCTGGAGGGCACCAGTGCGTTCCGTAGGAGATCCCGGGGCCTTTCGTAACGCACTGAAGATGGCCACCGAAAGGGTTTAGTGGGTAAAAATCCCACATAACCTTGTCTTGTTCCCCCTCCAAGATTTTTCCTTCCTCCCCCCAGTATAAAATAAGAAAAAAGTTCTCTGTTGTTGGAGACCGTCTAGGTAGATATCTTTGCAGGGCTTAACCTGTCGCCGCCGGGTCCTTCGCGTTATTAACACACCCGCAGTTCCCTCGAGAATAAGAATTTTCTTAAATGCTTTCTAGCTGACCTCTAAATGACAAAAGCAATATCTCGAGAGAAATTTTGAGTATTTACGTCTAATAGTTACGGAGATCTCGTGATCAGTCAATGAATCTCGGGATACTTTTTATATATATAAATGATTCTATGGAGACAATTTAGGTTGGTTCCATTGCAGCTCCAATTTTTACCGCCATATAGTAATGTACAAATATTACTGTGATCCGGTTAAAAGTAGGTCGTGGCTAATGAAATTACAGAGGTAGCGTAACTTACAGATTTGTGTTATATACTTCGTAATCTCAATAATGGAAACATTTAGATAACAGTTTATTTATGGTACTAAAATTATTCAATATGTTTTTAAATTTTTGTCATTGTGAAATATCATCATGATCATCAGCCGATAGACATCCACTGCTGGACAGAGGTCTCCCCAAAGACCTCCACATCGATCGGTCTTACGTTGCCGCCTCCAGCGGCTTACCGCGACTTCCAACAATAAGCAAAATAAAGTGAGTTTGAAGTATAAAAAATGGAAGTAATGCAGCAGTTTCATATGCCAGTATAGTTAAAATAGAGAAATCTACTGTTCATCGATGATTTCTCTAGTTTCATATAAAATTTATATTAATTATAACAATTATTGCACACGATTAAATAATAAACTTTCCACTGAATACTTTACTAAAATGAAAGCACCGAATTATTTGCGCTAAAAGATTAAAAAGTAGAAAGTGTTTCTTCCTCTAAGCGAAGACGATTTACTTAATCGTTCGGAATAATAAGCAGTGTTGTTGCGAGACTCTGAATACTAAGCCGGCTCCTAATCCTAAGTTATTCACACTGGAACGTATAAACAACGATTAAAATATTTATACTGTTAGTATAAGACGCCGTGATAATTTGTAAGGCGGTTCACGTCCCGAAGAGGCATGGATTCGATTGTTAACTCAGCATTTGACGAGCTGTACCAGTTGATCAAACGGTTACCAGCATTGTTCATTATCAGAAAATACAAGAGTTTAGATCACGTTTACTAGTGGTAGGTCTCTGTTGTCGAAGATCGTCTAGATAGGTACCATCGCAGCGCCTATCTCAGCCGACAAACAGTAGTGTGCAAACAGTACTGTATTTCGGTTTGAAGGGCACTGTAGCTCGTGTAACTTCTGGGGTAACGAGACTCAAAACCTTGTTTCAGGCGGCGAGCGCAATATGGTGCAGTATACATCATTCTCTAGCGTGAGATTGTTATGGGCGATCGTATCACTTACTATCAGGTGAATGTCCCGCTCGTCTCATCGCCTTAAATGTATAAAGAAAGCTTTAAAAAATTGACCGTTTGAAACTTAAATATTTATAATTAACAAGATATTTAAAATATTTACTCACTTTTGAAATATATTTAGTATGAGTATATTGGCTAAAGATATTGGAAGCCGCTCTTAACAAACGAATTCTTTTATTCACGACCATGGTATATAAAAAATATCTCCATGAAGATGTTCTGTATTATTAACTGTGATAAAATTCGATTGATCGATTTATATTGTGGTTTTTCTAGAGTTAACTTATCAAGACAGTTCGTTAAATATGTCAGCTTTATTGTTTAATCAGTCCGGAGTACATAAAAACTTTTTTATTGTTGTCCTTTTCACATCAGTAATATTTTATACGATTTTATTTTATCAAATGTCTTTAATATATAACAACGATGACCTATTGATAAATGATACCTAGACGCCTCGATGTTTCATTTATTTTAAGGTTAATGGTACAATCTATAAGTACGGAGGATTACAATTAATAATCTTCACTGTCTGTTGCTTTTAGATATATCTATAATAAAAGATACATGAAGTTCATCTGTTAATAAGTTATACTCCTCGCTTTGTAGTGCTGTGTAAACATCCTAGTATTACACACCATTACTTTCTGCTCGTCGTTTTGAGTCATTAGATATTAGTATCGTTAGTCATCGCTACAGTGCCTTTTAAGTTGAAGTGTAGCAGCATGTTTACATTACCTAGTTATTCGCTAGGGTATCTAGTTAACGGTCGTCGGCGACAATGTGTTAGCCTTGCATTTGATTCTCAACACGCAGGCCCATCAGCCAGCGGGTCAGTAAGCATGGCGACAGATATCGCTATGGAATTACTTACTTAGGTGTGTCCTACAACAGAGACCAACTAGCTCATAGCATGATTATCGAATATTTGGTTATGTGTACTTTATGTTTATACACAAAACTTGTCATTTCAATATCTTCCTGTCTGCTCTAGTTACATCCGTTTGCCCTTATTATTTTTATTTTAGTTTTGATAATTAGAAACTTTTAGACTTCTATGCAATTGATGTAATTTTATATTGATACATAAAATTTGTCACGATACGTGCGTGCATAATATTCGGAAATTTTGTAATTAAAGAGATTCAGGTAAATAAAAAAATTGTTGTCAAGAGTTTTAAAATATTTGATCATTGAAATATTATCAGGTATCTACAAAATAAAACATTTCACTCCGCGGTTTGTCCCCCTTATCGGTTGTATTAATCAGACCGATTAGATTGCTTCATTGGGATGGATTGGGGTGGAATGGCCATTTAAGGGCGGAAACTCAAAGGGTCGGTGAAAATAAAACGATGGCAACGTTTTATCGTTCCTAAAACGCTGTACGGATCGATTGCTACACCTGTAGAACTTCGTCAATTGAGCTATTATTTGTTTTAAAAGATTTATTGGATGATAGTTGTGTGAATATAATGACGGATTAAGTTAATTTGTTAATTCAACATGCTCTATTTAAACGAGTAAGTAACCACGTAGTAAATAAAAGTGCGAACAAGTCTCTGCTAAAGACAGTTAATAGAAATATAAGTTGAAATGGAAAAGTCTATACTATAATATAATATAATGTTATAACGAAATATAACGAAATAAAGGTGTTACCAATAAATGAAACGGGAACTATAGTAATTTTTGCTGAGAGCCAAAATAAAATATATTATAAAATCGCCCCATACGAACCCCTAACACGTGAAGATCTTTGGAGGAGGCCTATCATCAGCAGTGGACGTGTTATATATAATATAATAGTTTTTAGAGTATTAAGTTACTGAAGGGAACAAATACTTACCGATATAGACAAAGCCGTAGTGTATAAATTCCTGCAGCTAATACTTATTGTATTGTCATTTCTTCACTCTAAAATAGAAAAGCATTAACTGCAAAATTTGTAGACGAAAAAGCTATTTGATTGCTGCTTTAGTCAATTTAAATTGATCAATCTTCAGATCAAAAAAATTAATGAACAAGGTCTTCTAGGGTCTCCTCGTTCAGTTACACCCTCTTATCTCTCCCCCTATATCACTATCCACCTCTTCAACCCTTCGCCATCCAATATTAACCTTTAATATTTCTACTTCCACTTTTATGTACAGAATTATCTACATATACATGTATAGATTGAGGTTTGTTTATTGACATTTTTAATTTATATTTCTGTGTTATGGTGTTTGGTACGAATTTTATTTTTAATATTAGTTTCCATTTCTTTTGTATTTAGCTCGTGGATACCAGATCCGGGAGCCCTGATTCCGATGACGATTGGCGCAAACTCCATCATAAAAAAATCGTTTAGTTATTAAGCGTACTTCGTAATTTTTATTGTTCAGTGAAATATAGTTAACGTGTTTTTAGGGATGAGAGCTATAACGAGCACCTGTTGATGTTCATGTGAACATGTGAATTCTTTACAGCTGTCTATTATATAATACTCAAATAGTATAGATACATATGTGAAGTAACCGAAAATATTAAATTAATCCGTAATGAAAATGTATACAACAAATAATTTATTAAAAATGCTTCGAGAGAGTTTTATAATATCAAACTTGTTCGTCTTTTATTTTGCTAATATAATTTGTGCAGGCGTAAATAAATATTGCTTGTAAAATGTATGATAATTACTTCATATCCTTTCCTCTAAAAACACAGATCATGGTCTAAGAGTCAATACTAAGGAATTATTCCTGTATATCAGTAATCAATTTCTATTGCTATATAACCGGCGATAAAATAATTTACAGAATGAAATGTTTGTGTTAAAATATCTTCTTAAAGCACTCCTCCAGTTTGTGAAGGTTGGCGATCAGCATCGTACAGTCCATTCTGTCTTTGGTTAAAGTATCAAAGATAAATTATTGTATTGTTGAAAACAAAATAAATTATATTAATCTGCGTATATATTTAAAATATTTAATTTCATATTTATTTTAGTGTTTTTTTTTTAAGTTAGTCATAGACTTTATGTACTGAACTAGTTGTAAATATTGTTATATATTTATTTTAAGTCCATTATGTTATCAAGTATAGTAAATTTCAAACAAACACTAAGAATCCTCTTGGTGTTATGAAGTCTATAACGACCCTAGTAAATCGATCAAATTCCTTAACATTCCCGTATATATTAGATGAAATAGTAACAAAACAAATGTCAACACATTTGATATGAGTATTTAATTCCTATTATTACTCTTTATTTTGTATCATTTGTAAATGGTTATAAACACGCTTACCGTGTAAGTAGTGACTTGTTTGTTTTTAATAGCAAAACTCTCTTGTGAACGTTAGTATCACCATAAAAACACGGAAATACTGTAACACATAGCTCATTATATGAAACAGTTGTAGGTGGAAAAAGATCCGATCTTATAATGAAAAACACTATATATTTTGGTGGAAAAATTACACTTTATGTCATATTTAATGTTTTTGATAGATGATTTTAAACTCTTGTTATTAAACTATTTAAAATGGTTTAAAAGACAACAAGTTTACTTCTGTACACTTTATTATCATAATTGATTTAGCCTATTCATAAGTACTATGGATACAGGTATAATTCATTTTGATCTTTATGATATTTTTCTGGAGATATTACAACACGTTTGTAACAGAATGTTTGAAATTAGTTGATCAAAAACATAAAATTCCTTATACTTTTGTATGAGCAATTTCTTCTTATAATATTTTAAGAACTTTAAAAATGAAAGGTGTTAATCTGACAGCGCCAATGATTTTAACTTTGACTAACATTTTTATCTAATTATATTGATGAAATTTTGTTTTAAAGTTTAGGATATACAAGTATGTGCAAATTGACTGATAAGTAATAAGTTTTGAGTATTATTATTTCCAAAACATGTTATAGAAAGTTTTATGTAGATGTTACAAGAGCATTATTGTTTTTTATTTTTTTAAATGTTGCAACGAGATGAGCTGAAGTATGTACAACGCGGATCCATAACAATATAATAAATACTACTGCGAGTTAGTACGATTTACACTACACTACATCGTGTATACATCATATGTTAGCTAGTGTATTTTCGGAGATAATCCTTAATCTATTCGTTGTGACTTCTCATAATGTGAAATTGAAGTGAAATCTCATTGAGGATATAAATAAGCAAGCGCTAAACTTAAAAAAAACGTAATTTTTGGTCGCAGTAATTCGAAGGTTATTTCTAAACATTTGATGATGCGATGAACGATTGTGTCTGTCACCAATCAAAACAATTTAAATTCTACTGGAATGTTCAAAGTAAATCTCGAATTTAACTTTAACCCCTAAAATTAACTTTTAAAATAACTTAATGCTATATTAACCCTCGAGATTTCTTTTCGATAACGTCCCAAGATACGTTCCAGTGACGGATATGGGTCCGAAATTGAGGATTCAACATACATCCCACGCGACAGGTATCCAAGAATATAAATAAGGAATAAGTAACTAAAAAGGGTAGTGTACATAAAGCTATGTAAGTGTGTATATATAACTAAAAGTATACATACTATTGTTAATTAATCAACAAAGTAATATACCTTTAGTTTGTGATATAATGATTAATGTGTTCGGTATCAGTAATTTATTTTTGCTAATCAAATCGTCAAAACGATGTTATATAGACTACGTTTAGTTTTGAAAATATTGGTTGTATGAAAAGGTAGAGATAATAAAAAAACAGTCAAGGAACACGTTTACTAATGCTAGTGATCTGCCAGTAAAAAAAAATTGCGATTTTTTTCCTGCTCAGATTCGGTCAAGTAACTTTATCAGTTTTTTTATCCTACCTTAAATGGTTTGTAAATGTTACTAGCGATACGGAGCGACAGTTATATCCGTCGGCGCTTTTTAATTTGCCCCTATCGATTTCCTCAAAGATAGCTTCTTTGGCGACAAACTTTTTTTTGGAAACCCTCGAAAACTAAAAAATCATCTAAATGGCGCTCAAACAGTTTTTTTTTATTTTGATGATTTATGTATTTAGATATGCTTTGTATAGTACGATAACTTAACTTTAAATTAATTTTTTGAGATATTGTATCAATTTATAAATTTGTCGTATTAATATACTTCATAAATATTTATTAAAAAAATTTATACAGCAATTAAAATTTTAAAATACTAAAAAAACAATGAAACTAACGGTTACTTAGACAGCAATAAGTGAAAAACGATAGTACTTAAATGATTCTTTTGTAATATAAAGTATAATACTAACAACGTAAAAATAGCAAAAATTTTAAATTAATAATAATCTCGTTTTATAGAAAAAAATCACCTTCCCATTTAATCACGATAAAGATAAAATTAAAAGGAGAGTAATCACGATATCTTTGGAACTATAATAGAGAATGTAATTTGTTTGAAATATTCCTTTTGCCGAGTAAACGTTAGCTAAGGAGGGATTTTTACGAAACTCTTCGCAAAGGGAGTTGCAGTGGTGTAACGGCCACGATAGTGGGTGGGAAACAGCCAGCTTTTTACATATGAGGATGCTTTTTATAATTGCCTGTATTTCTTCTAAAATATGAGGATGTTGGTCTGCGAACATCCAAAATTTTTTAAGAAATTAATCAATCGCGCACTTTGTTTGCGTGGTGGATAAATAACATTAATTCTCTTTATAAGAGAAGCTTCAATCTCAGCAGTAGGAACATTAAGTGTGCCGTTTGTTATTTATCAATAACATTTTTAGCCATCAGCATACTGTTGGACATAGCATCTCCCAAGGAAGGGCACTTAGTCCGCTCTATGACTATACTCTTCCAGTTGCCGTCAGCCCCCTTGCGCATATCATCGCTGCTTCTGGTCGGGGTTAGTCTTGTTACAAGAAAATCTGTAATATTTTGTTGTATTTATTACAATCAGTTATAATGGTTCCACCTAACAAATAGAGTAATTATCATTTTGAACATCCTTCAAATGTCAATTCGGTTAATAATGGAAAAAAACTCAATTAAGAACTGGTTATAAGCCAATTGGTGATATTGCGCGTACCGCCTTAAAAATTTATTACTGTTTAAGAAAAAAAAAAGATATGTAATTGAATCGGTATTACCATAACAAAGACGTGATGATAGCTCTAAATGCTCGCGACACGCCCCCCGCTGCTCCACCATGCCGAGGGAATGGTTCTTTATGTCTTTAAACATTTTTAAGGCTGTTCATATACGTAACAGTCGACAAATAATTTTTGTAGTTTATCTATTAAAATAATACATTTCTATAAATAAATTATCTGAAAATCATCAATTTAACAGTTGACCGGTGAAATTAAGGTAAAGAAATAGTTTTTTGGCATTGTTGTATACTTCATTTAGTTATATTTTATTGTAGGAAACGATAAGATGAGCGGGCCGTTCACCTGATAGTAAATGCTTGTATTTATTGTGATTGTAAATGTTGTGTACTACTAGTAAACGCTTCCTCGTACCAACCTGACGCTAGATAACATGATATACACAGCACCATAATGTTCTAGTCGCGTTGAGACATAGGATGTAGAGCTCGTTACCCCGGTAATTTCACTGGCTACATCGCCTTTTAAATCAAAATACAGTACTGATGGGCGGCAGAAATAAGAGTAGCGGCTTTGTTTTAACCGTGATGACAATAACGAGCGAGCATAATTTTCAGACTCACAACAAAAATGCGCGAACCTTTGACTTAAGAATGCAAATTCAATGGTGTTACCATCATTAGCCGATAGACGTTACCTCTTAGACCTGCCAACCCTTCTCCTAAGATCTTCTGCCCTGCCCGTATTCAGCGGATTTCCACCAATTGTATTATATATAATTTTGTTAATAACTTTCCGCGCGGTGAAGATAGTCGGAATGATAAGTTAGACCCATTGTCTATGATCGAGTCGACTAGTTTTCAGATACAAAATAATTATAACAGTTGTTTAGTCTCTATCGTATACCGTTTGCAGAGACCCTATAATTGCGTTTCGCATTCAGTCTGTCGCAGCGACAACTTGGAGGTCGGCATAACTCTTGTTTTTTGGTTGAACCATTCAACCTACAACGTGGCATGCACTCGGGGTGGCCGCTGCCTATACCTGCGCAGGAAACTGCTGTGTGAGGGAATTCCGTTACGCGCTAATTGTCTTTTTGTGATTGATTCTTAGTATCATTAGACAAAATCGCTGTTAATTAATTTTTTTACATTATGTGCAATTGAGATCAAGTGTTATTTTAGTTTAAAAAAGGTCAAGGGAGTTAATTAACCAGCCCATACAAGTGTTTTGAAAAATTATTCAACGGAAGATATAGTAAGTAGTTTATTCCTGATGGTAACTAATACTCCTGAAGTATGCACAGGGATCTCATTCAGAATATTGTTTTCCTCATATATTAATAGCTGAAATATTATAATGCTATTACGACGGCAGTTTCGCAATTAGACAGCAAATCAAAGTTCACCTCATCGGAATGGAACTAGGAATCATCGTTTTAGAATGTAAACGACTAGTCTCTGCAGTAGGAAGGCAGTGGGGGTAATTTCCTAGTCACAGCGCCTTATAAAATGGAGAATGTAATAGGCGTGGAATTACCTAACACATTCATTTATAGTAGAATTAATTATTGAACATATATGTCTATTTTTAATTCAACAGTCATTGGACCGATATAATAATTGAACTACACTACTATGCTCTGTCCGAGACAAAATGAATCGATGTCCCTCCTACTCTCTATTCTCTGATGAAGTGTAGCGCTTGGTAGTCATTTTGATTCTTACTATTCATCTGATACAAGGCTCATGGATTGCTCAAGGTCCACGGCCTGTTTATCTGAATCGATGCCCACAGATGTACGGTTTTTTCAATGCAACGATAGTTACCCTTTTACTTTTTAAATAATTAATACAACTCCTTTATTATTTTCATTGTCAAATTTGTAAAACTTGTGGATTAGAAATATTCACTAAATTTAAAAATGCTTTATGAAAAATATGCACAATGACTTAATAAAGTATAGTGTGATATATTATAAAAGCATAAAACTATTAACTCTAGATCCATTCTAGTTTCTTACAAGTTAATAGAATTATTATTTATCTAATAACATTTGTCACACTATTCAATACATTTACTTTTTTCTACCCAAATATTTATAACTATAATTATGTTTCTTAACAATATCTAACATTTATTACTTTATGTTTAAGTTTTGTACATTTGTGAACTTTAGTTACAAAAGCGAAATACAAACGGTGAAGGGAAACATCGCGAGAAAACCTGCACATGAATTAGAATTTATTCTGTGTGTGTGAAGTCAGCAATCCGCTTTGGGCCTGCGTGGTGACTATGGCCCCATTGTCTTCACATTGAGGGTAGGCCTGTGCTTCAGCAGTGGGGACGTAAATTGGCTATTATGGAATTACTTAATAAATCAATTTCTTTTATATATGTATTTATTTATATTTATGTTACTCGCTAATGTTTTATCTTTTTACTTCTGTTTCCATTTGTGAGTTACCATAGACTTACCAGTTCGAGTTAAATTAGCGTGTACTGTTTCCGTATAATAATTGTTTTTGTTTTGTTGTATTTATATGTACAAAATCGTTAAATAAATAAAATAAAAATAACAATTTAATTGATGGTTAATAAATTAACACAAGATCACGGATAAGAATTCATTACCGATGCTCGCATTGTTTCTTATATAAAAAACTTAACTTATTGTCGATCACCAAATAGGGATTTCTACGGACGCACGCGTGGTATTTTGGCGAAATGTCGGTATTTCGAATTCACCGCCGTCTTGTACCTGTTTTTTTTTATATGCGATCTCTTTGGCCTGAGTGCGGCACTACGCCGCGGGGGGTGCTACTGCGAAAGATAATATTTCCCCTACAGATCTCGTCGGGCAAGTAATTTAGTTATACGGTAACTTCGGATCAATTTATTGGCATCCGTTTTGTTTTATCGCGTGTTGATTTAAATCTTTTTATTTATTAAAAGGACTGCAATTATCTGACGCTTTAGGGGTTTTTTTTTGTTGAATAATGGTGACTACTTCACTTCGGAGCAGCAAAGCATAGTTAAATAAGTTATTGGATACTTTTTTATTGTTTGAACAATTATCATATCATATATAAAAACTTCATAACGTGAGTCACTGTCGTAGGGTTTTTTTCATGCGACAAAGCCATGTACCAGTGAAATTGTTTACTGGATGGTATATGATAAACCTGCCCTTAATAACGTGACACGAGTTAGGATAATGTACACTGTAGGATATCGTTCTCTTCACGTTATGACATAATATGTTAAATGTTACCGCATTAATTTCAGTAACTAAAACAAGTTTCACCCGGTGACCACTCATGCCCGTACTGATTTTTTTTTTTAATCGTTCACCTCTGCGTATTTTGGGTCAGGGCCTTTATTTACTTTCACTTAACATCCTTAATTTTTTAATACATTTATTTCTTAACTATCCTCTTTCATTTCTCTCCTCTTTTATCCTGTACTTATCTGGCACGCCTCTCTTTTCTATCACTCTTTATTTATTTTATCATTCGTCACTCCTCTCCCAGTTTGTGACGACCGTCGTCCTCCTGAGCTTGCTTCCGGGAAGAGCTGAAAATTAAGCATCCACTGTAGCATATTTCCTTCTCTTCTTCTTTATTTCCTTCACCTTCTTCATATCATATCATACAATTTTGCTACGCCTACTCTTGTTGTATCAACTTTTGCTTTACTCTATTATACACTTCTTTATTTATTTCTATATTTATATTTATATATTTATTTATTTATTTTACATTTTACCTTTTATTTAGCTTTGTTGCTCTTTCCACAACTTTCTTACAATACCCCAGGAATATTGATCGACTTTCGTCCTCACTCATCAGAGAGGCAATGACACCTACGTCTATCTTCCTTCCGATCACAATCTCGCAGTTTGTCCTGTCCACCCCATACAAGGGACCGGAAGCGATAACGTGCTCCACGGTCTGGTCCACCGCTGGGTCACAGAGGCACGCGAGACTCTCATTGAGCTTAAACCTGCGGATGTACTCGGAGTATCCCCCGTGCCCAATGAACATCTGGACCAAGACTGTGTCGAGCTCCAGCCGACGAAGGGTCCGGTAAGCCGACGCGACGTCCGGGAAGAAAATCCTCGTTGTTGAAGCCGTGGTACCTTGCACATACCTCCTGTTCCATTCGTCAAGCGTCTTCAGCCTGAGCTGACGCTTGACGAAGGAAACGGGGCAATCCTCGTACACCGGTCTTCTTTTATCCTTCAGGGCCGTTTTCTTGGCCAGTTGGTCTGCCCTTTCGTTTCTCTCCATCCCCAAGTGCGCTTACACCCAAAATAATCTTACATTCGCCCCTTTTACCCGCGCTTTCATGATGTTCTCTTTTACGCGAAGCGCCAGGGGGTGGAGGGTGTCAGGTCGTGCGACTGTTTCTAGGGCGGACCTCGAGTCGCTAAGTACAGCGCATGACTGCACCGACCCGCTGGCCGCATACCCCGTCGCTTCTACTAATGCCAGCAGTTCTGCCTGGGATACGGTGCAGAAGTTGCCCATCTTGAGTTTCTTGTTTGCAACCTCTGCGGCGTTCCGCATAACGCTGAACGCCGCACCCACCTTGTCGTCGATGTGGCTGCCGTCGGTGTAAATGGCCGAGGCGGCAGCCGAGGTGGCAAGTTGGACCTCCTTCGCACTTTCCCGCAAGCAGGAGAACTCCACACCAACCTGTTCAGACGGATGTGTTAGTCTCAAGTAGCTAACTGGTGCCTCCATCTCCCGGTCTCCTAGCACTTCCCGGGAGTGACCGCGGTTTACCTCAAATAAAGTGGCCGCTTCTTGGACCCGAAGGTCCAGAGGAAGCAACCCGGCAAGTACTAGGGCCGAGTGCAATGATGCGGTTCGGTGAGTTCGCGCAATTTTCTGCGCGAAGCCACGCTGAACCGCATCGAGCTGTTTTCGGACCAGCAGCTTCTTAGCCGCCGGTGCCCATGCACTCGCTGCATACAAAATTATCGGCTCCAACACCGCCAGATACATCGCTGTGATCACTTCCGAGTTCAACCCCCACGATACTTTTGCGGCTCTGCACAGTTGACGATAGAGCCCTTGGGCCTTCTTGCTCACGTTCTTCACATGTGTGTTGAACGTGAGCCTACCGTCAACTGTGAGGCCTAGTATCCGAGCCTCACGAGTTTGACAAAGGGGCTCTCCACCCATACTCAATATTGGGTTGTCGTTTTTTAGCTTATTGGTTCGCACCTCACAAAACTAAGGTGATGGTGCTATCTCTGGCGTACTCCGCTCCCGCGTACCTTACGGCCACCTTGCGATCGCTAAAATAGCTATTGACAAGGTGCCGCAGGCCGACGGGGCAGCGAGTCTCCGCCAGTCTGCACCGTATAGCAGGCCACCAGGCGCCCGTACTGATTACGGAATTAACGTTGTAAGATAATTCCCATTTTTATCTTAATGTATGTACGTTTTATTTTAATGTAATAAAGTTATTATCGGGTATACATTCACCTATGTACTTTAATGCAAATAGATCTTATTACAAAAAAAAGCAGCCTAAGTGTTAGTAATTTTTCGTAAACAAACCTGTTCTTAGAATACTATGTGAAATATGGCGAAAATCTATAGTTTCTGATCTGTTAGCTTGAATGTGAATAATTAAGCTATGTCAAATAGACTTTATGGCATTTCTAAGTGATTTACTAGAATTAAAAACTTTACGAGTCATACATTTCACGTATGAGTATAACATTATTGCTATGAATTGGTTAGAGAAACTTCTGCTTATAAGTATAAATGATTAAACAGCCCATTTTATATTCCTAAAGTTAGAACCATAGGCTTTTAGCTACGACAAGACCAGGCAGCAGTAATGTCCTCGTAACGAGGACTCTTTTTTAAGTTTTGCTTATAACTTGATTTCACTCTTAACATGAGGAAGATGGTGAAAAAGGCACAGTATTTGTTGTTACGATATTATAGTACTCGTTGTTTTACTGAAGTTGTGTACTAAAACAAATAATCTGATATTAACAAAAGAGGGGCCTTAATAAAATAACCATTACGTGTTGAGATCGTTTCGGGGCAATATGCCACCCTTGCACTGCGTAATGATCCACACATATTCGATTATTTTTGTTACATTTTATTATCAAACATTACAATCTCTCGATTACGTGAGAATCGTATTGATGTACCTTTCTATTTTTATGAGCAACATTAAGTAATATTATACTTAACAATAATAATACTCCTATTCAAATATTAACATCAATTTCAACTAGAAGATTGAAATATACGCTGCTGGGATTGTAACATATACTTCAAATATATTTAGAACTTTTTGATATAAAATATATAAAGAGTAGATGAAATTTGTACAGAAAGTAATTCTTAGTTTTGTATAAAATCTGTTGTCGGTTCCATAGGTGCGAATATTCGAAGTTATGTCCGCACTATACTTTCTATTCCACCCCAACTAACCGCGATGAGGGTTAAAAGAAACCGCAATGTTGTGACCCAGGGTACCCAATTATGTGATTATTTATGTGTGACACGTCATTTAAACGTTCCATAGACTCTCAGCACTTGTTTCAACACGCAGTTACAGGGATCCTCGGCATTACTGCCATTTCAATGTAGTTTAATACTTTGATGGAGTTGGGGCGGTTCTATTTATCCTGGTTTTATTTGGCTTGCTTAGCTTAGCAGATGTGTTGACAGGTTAACGTAGTGTTGCGTGGAACTGTTGGGATGATTGGCTCTGTTATGAGATACACAAATGTGCATATAATAAGCATACAATAGAAATTAAATAGAAACCGTACAATGAATTCGTATAAAATGAGTTTACTAAAAAAACCGGACAGTCGCATCCGGGACTGATTTCTTCTCATGCTTCTTTTTCAACTGTAGCCTTAATTCGAGATAACAGTTAAGTGTATTTTTACTTTTTGATTTTGCGTTACTTAATTACTCTAAATTTAGTTGCTCAGTTAATAACTTAATGTTAGAAGGCAATAAAGCTGTTAAGAGTAGAAAAGGGAGAGCCTAAAGCTTTTTCTCTACAATAGGATCGGAAAAAGCTTGCAATCTACTGACATACATGCATTGTCACATGATTTTTAGAAATTTGATCCTAAATTCGTGTTGTCAATACAAATCAATGTATGAAAGTGACAGCCGTGAATATGTTCGTAAAGCACTATTAATAAACCAAGTTTTGTTTCGTCCATGAAATTTGTTTCTTTCTATTTATGGTGAGGTAAATATTATGCAAGTTGTTTGTTAGACTAAGATAGAAAAAATGTATGTTAAACTTTAATTATCATCACTTATACAGTATTACTAGTTTCATTGTTATTTAAACATATATACGAATATATATTTACACAATTGACTGAATCTTGACCTCAGTTTCATAAGATTTTGAACGATAATAAAGGCAAAGAAATTAAAGCATGCTCAGTTAGAATATTCTGAATTATGTATAACTACCCGAAAGCATGAATCTTATTCATATGCAGCTCATTGGTTTCTTGCGTAACAGTATTAGCAGCAGTGAAGTTGCCGCGGAATTCAAATAGTCCATATACACTGATACCATGAATGCAATTATCATTGTTAAAGTAAAACTCCATATCCAATTAAAACGATAATAATTAAAAGATTTTAATGTAACTGAATAGCAGTCAATTCAGTTGACTACCAGGGTTTTATTAATAATAAATAACACAGCAGATAAAGAGAACTGCAGATTATAAACCACTTAAGAGGTCCTGAATGCGAACATTGAACCTCCATTTTATAGGGGAATAGTGTTAACAGATATGTAAGCAATTGTACATAATCAAGATGAGCTCTAAATAAATTATCCTGAATAATACTAAACGTTTACTTACGTAGGACTTCCGCCAGATGTCGTAACGAATACAGTCCATAAACTCTGCTGCTACTGAGGCTTAGTCTACGCAATATCACACTTCGTTATTATCTTGAGAGAATATAACTCCGCTCAGTAACTTTAATAACTGCAGCGTCCTTTAAATATAAATGGCATGAGAAAATCGTTGACCATTGATAAATTCTGTGTCAAAAAAGCTTCTCAGTCTTGTCACGTGTGTCTATTTCAATGGCATTCACTTTTATCAGCCAAATAGCTAACGCCCATTTGAACTAAATCTTCCGCCGCTCTAAGCTCTGACTGACAGAAGTTTTTTGGCGAATCGGGGTCGGCTGCCACGCGACCAAATTAACTTTATGTAATCCCGATCCCCGATAGTTGGACTATCTGACGGAGCAGTCGGTGCCGAGGGTACGTTTTTATAATGGTTAATTCGGATTAGATAATGTCCCACGGGTGGTCCCCGTTTAGGGGTGATTTTAGGGTTGTTGATTATTACAGTTAATGATTGAACAAATACTCAATTTCGAATGATGTAACATAAAGTTTTCAAAGGCTCTTTGAGAATAATAAAAATCTTATTATTTCTTAGTTTTTATTATTCAATCCACTTTCAAAGTTATTGTCCTGTTTACCTTACTTATTATAGAAAATTGACTGATTATTTATTAATAATTTCACCAATTCATCTGCCTATGACAACCCTAAGGTTAGTAAGCGGGGGGTTGCTCCCTTTTGCGGCAACGACAGGTTGAGAGCGTCGTCGTGTTTATATTCGAGGGTTATTGAATAGATGAGTGTTTATGGCTTTAACATTTAGTTCCTATTACTTGAATTTGGAAATGCAATATATCGTGCGGTAAATGTTGTTAACACAGAGGACAGGTGGCCGATCCTTGTTATTGTGGTTGGTGGTGCGGTTTTTTAAATCAGCCTGCCTAGTCGCCACCCTCATGTTGTAAAATCTACTTTCATAACAATATTGCTGTGCTCCGACTATCTACATGTTAGAGCCAAAAGTATTCTACGTGAGAACGCCTCACCATCCTTGACTTAGTCGTCACTTTACACATTGTGAAATTGTTGTCAAGTGTTACTATTGTAAAAAATACAACCTCGAAAGTATGAGAAAAATTAAGCTGAGAAATAAAATCAAATTTAACAGAAATATTAAGTTTCACTAAGACACCAAAAGGCTAATGTCCTATATGAGATATTATAAGTGGATAATGATAACAATTTGAGAGATATTTTATAAATAAATTTTGAGATTTTTGCCTTCTTTCTCTGTACTTATCTCTTTTTTCCATATGGTAGTGGTGTCAAGTTTCCTATTCTTCTCTTTAACTTCTCTATTGACATTAATAATAAGGCGCTCATGCATTGTCATTGATATAATATATTACGGTCTTGTTTTGGATCTGCTGATCGATTATCAACAGAAGAGACCATAGTGTATTGTAAAATTACGAACATAGTCAGTTAGCCTCCTATTTACGTGTTCATACCATTGCAGCTTACCTGTCTTGTGGAATTCAAGGGTACCTCGCACATACCCGGTTTGTAATACTTATAAATTAAAATTTAGTTTGTTATAATTCATAATGTTTTTACAAGAAAAGTTGCGGTTGATTACTATTGAGATAATAATAAGCGATTCGCTGAGCGTGGTTTGGGCATTGCGCGGCCTAATGGGGGCCGTGATACCTGTCCCGTGGACCTCTCATTGCCGCGCCGACCCGCGCCCGTGCCCACCATTATATACTAAATTAGCATACCTTTATCAGTGTTGCCGCTAAAATGTTTAGTTTTCATGTTTAATAATTGAATATCACAAAGCACACTGATTATAGATGTTCCATTTTTGTCATAATGCTTAAATTATTAATATATGTATTATCTCATCATCGTCTTAACTGAAGAACGTCTATTACTGGAGATAAGTATCATAATATATATACTAATAGTTTCCCGGCCGGTTTGCTAGACGTAATATAAAATAAGATTTACAATTTGTCTAAAATATTCCTTAAGAGCAACCGTAACCGCAAATGAATTTCTATAGCAACTGTTACTATAACAACCGGATAAATAATACGAAAGCAAAATGTTTTTAAAAGTTAATTAGAAATAAAATGAAGTATCTATGAAATTCAAAAAATAAATAGCCTATAACCATTTATAAATCAATCCGCGTGGAATAGTTATGTTCTCATGTTGATACATTCACTAGTTTTTAAATGATAGGCAAATAAAACCCATTTTCATTATATATGTACAGATCGTAAATACATACGGTTTTTCATGTCGTTTTTCATCTCAACGCGATGAACTTAATGTGGTGTAGTGTATATAGATCTAACAAACCCCACATTGACCAGCCGTATAATTTACTTTCACGTCAACATATTGCTCGTCCCTCCTCTTTATCGAATAATAAACAAAAATCAGTATCAGATATTACGTTCAACGATTACGTTCAATGAAAGTAGTTTTTTTTTCTGTTATTAGAAACCATAAATTTTTGTTACATATAAAAGGAATAAAAGCGCCTTGTTAAATTATATTAGCAAATATGTTAAAAAAAGTTTTTTTGATAAGAAAGTTCATCAGTTTATTGTTTAACTTTTACGTACATCATATCACAAGCTTAGTTATTAAAGAAAGTTCTATGTAAACCGATTTTAAAAATAAGTCCTGATGTACTAACTATGATAGCTAAGTTTGTAAAGCAGTCACAAATACCTTACTTCTTAAAAAGGCGCGGGTTCTATATCTACTGGAGCTTGACCTTACAGTTATACATCGAGAACTATCACGGTTAAGAACAACGGTTTCTGGTTTTTAAAGAAAACCACAAGATTCAGGAGTGGTCACGTTAAGAGCTGTTTATTATTACGATTCTTTAGTATATCAATATGTTTTCCTTGAAACTTTAAACAAAAATTCTATCAAAAATTAAGATTACGGCATAGAGTTAAAAGGTTAGTTTTCTATTACTGTGTTGTTGACTGCGAAAACTTTGTTTCGATCACAAGTACATTTATTTGCACTAAATTATACAAAAGCCGTTTCGGTACCAGTAATGGAGAGCACCAGCGATACCATATAATATTTGTCCATTTTCCAAATTGCTGTAGCGTCCTATTTTAATTCTGTGTATTCAGTAATTTTTTCAGCAATCGAATTTTTATTAATTATATGAAATTATAATTTTATTAATAGAATATGTAGAAGTGTATATGTTTATGAAACATCTAATGCTTAAAAGTTTTGATTTATCAATGTAGTTGCTTCATCTGTGACCATGACTGCTGTAAAACGGTCGAAACATCCGGATAATAAAAATAAACATAATAATACAATAAACGTGACAAAATCCGTAAAATTTTGATTTATTGAATGTGTAGTTTTAGTGTAAATATCATCACCATTAATATAGCTGTGTTAGAGTGTGAAGGTATCCTGTAAAAACAATCTAAACAAAGGGAACACCAGCACGCCCGACAGCGGACCGGCTACCGCGCTGTATTACAAGCCGCCAAAACGTGAAGCATTAATCATTGGGAACCAGTATCTCTTTAAGCCTATGGGCGCGTAACACCATACAATTAGCCACCAAGCACCGGTTCCATAAACACGGCTCCCTAAATTAAAGAGCCCTATAATGAGGGATCCCTGCCTTATAATAAGGAACGTCAACCCGAAGGAAGTCATTAATACGAAAATACACAGATATCTCGTCATTTTATTGATTGACATTGTTTAGTCGAACATTGTTACAAAGTCATTTCGTTCATTGCAAATAATTAAATTAAATCAAAACTTTAAGACTTTAGTCATAACAACAAGATCTCTTTTAAAAATTAAATAGTAAAAATATTCCAGCAGATAGTGGAAAGGAGGTAAGTTAATATAGATGTATAGGTTTTATTAAAGAAATCAACTAAATAAAAATGTTTCGCATCCGTTTGAGAGCTGTGATACTACAGACAGACACAAATATATATACACACACTCTTTAGTTGATTATTCAAAATAGTATCTAACCGTATGATTGAAAAGAGATTGTAAAGTTTAGGATGGAGGAGTTACTTTACAGAGGAAGTTTATGATTAGATACCAGTTCAGTTGAAGTTGATGCGATGGTAACTCTGTTTGTAGGATGGAACACGCAGTATGTCTCGAAGTAGAGCAGGTTCGATTCCCACTGAGATTAAGTTAAAACATCATGAGAGAATCATCACGTTACATGGACATGTGACATCTATCAACCTACACTAGGCCTGTGTGATGGATGCCCTTGAGTTTCTTTTGGTGAGAGAAGGCCTCGAGTCCCAGTAGTGGAAACATCACAGCCCTTTTCAGAGAGCTGTTTATATATTTTTGAATTATTTATTTGGCTGAGTACAATAATCTTTGTTGTTCATTTATCACGAATAAGTTGTCTAGGAAAGAAATATACTATCATAGAAAACTATGTAGTAGTAATTAGGCGCTGATTTTATGTTTTTGGTACTATAAACATAGTTTTTTTTATATAAAACTAACGACAATCTATCCTGAATTTATTAGGCGGTATATCCACCACATCAGAACACCAAAGCGTTACTTATATATTACACTTTAGCAAGATAACGACAAGTTTTCTGGCCATTGTTGTAGAACGCTAACACAGAGCTTACCCCATATACGTATTATCAAATCTTCTCACCCAATCCCACTTCCTAATGGTGAAATTGTGTATCAATCTGCATTCCCTGTGTGCTTGTTTGATATCGGAATGACCACTTCCTACTTCGACTATCGCGGATCGAGGTTACAGTCTGCCGTCATTACTTGTAGCGGCATACCTTGTGCCAGTTTATCACCCGTACTATGATAATAAAAAATCAATATAATGTAAAATCTAGTAGACACAGATAATGACTAACCTCATGTACAGTCTGCAGATAAACCTATACCGTTTTATATCTTATAGGTCGATATTACTTTAATACAACATTAATATGTAAAGCAAGCCTTGAAATTGAAACGTACAGAGGAAAAATTTATGTTGAAATTTGCCGTTTTTTTAACGATAATGTGCTAACAACTGTGCTAAATTTTACGTTATGTTAAAAAATAATGAAACTGTGGATGGTAAAACATTCCCGCCCAGAATACTCCGGGTCTTATATGTTGAGAGCTAGAATACAACAATTCTATTTCTTATGGTGGCAGATTTAGGATATGACGATAGTATTACACAAAAATGCCCAAGAATCGAACCAGAGATATTCATATTGTAAGGCAGTGGTCAGTTATTGTATTCAAAAGTAGTCGAAAAGGTGGTTGTGTTATTTTAAACGTTTCCATAACTATTTTGTTGGCCGTATAGTAATCGCCGTCGCGTTGCGTCGAGGTGTAATATAATTCCCTTTCGATCCGAACACCAATCAAAACCGTCGCCGATACGAGAGCTTTTTACACATCCTTCGAGATGAGACTTCATCCATTTTTCATGTGGCGGATGAGACAAGATCCCTTTACAAACGATCGATACCGGCCGTGCGGACGGTTTCGATCTTTATTGCGATGTTAAAAGGTTCATAGGAGGCGTAAAGAATATGATTGTTTGTCTGTTTGATCGCAATTAAAGCGCAGAAACGCACGTCATTAGCGCACACGGCAATATTCCACGCTACTTCTTGCCGGTAAACCGGTGCATACGTGCAGCGACATATGTTTTGATACTGCCGATGTTACAAGCACATGCTATTTTAGCTTTCACAACCCTTGAAATTCAGTGCATTTTTGCGTGTTTCAATTGCATTGATAGTGTTGCTTTATAGCTGATTGTTGTCACTGTGAAGTCATTTCCAACGAGGCCCCATAACAGATGTCCATTGTAATATGATCCTCAGTTCGGTATTTTGATGAGATCCTAGCGATTTTATTGCGACTCGTAATGGTAAGCTTGCTTATTAGAAGGATGAGTATTGACTTTGTTGCATATGCCTTTTTTCTATAGTATTCCGTTATACTATTGGTAGAGAAAGCGTTGATATCGTTAGTTAATTACTATAAATTGTATGATTGGATCTGAGATTATAACAGGAAACCACGCAAATAGACATAATAGTGGTTTTATCATAGGACTACTGGATGGTCACATGATTTTGTAGAATGCCGAAATTCCTTAGTGAAATAAAACATTTTCGATATTAATTTAAACCTTAATGTTTATATATTTACTTATATTATAATCACCATTAGCCGATAGAGGTCTGCTGCTGGATATAAGCCTATCTCAAAGATCTACATACAGAAATGTACTGCGCTGCCTATCAGCAGTTCACAAAATGACATGATAATAAAGAAATAGTACCTTGTAATAAAATATTTTTTTTGTTAGTATTAGTATATTTCTTAACTAACTTACTAATAGCCTAGATTTTTCGTAATAACTAGACATTTCGGCTCTACTTGAAATAATTCGACTATTGACTATTCAAAACATTTCTAATCTTTGTTAAATTTTCTTATAACACTAAGACGGCTAATAGCCATACACAGAGATGTATGCCTACTAGCCAGGAGAGCCTGACAGTCAGCAGTTATTGTAGCATATGGACCCCTGTATTACCAGCGGCATCATACGCGCGTTGCCGATTCCAGGCAAATCTTATCACAGCCATTTTGAAGTACCCATTTCTGTAGTTATTTTTCACTTGTAATCGCCAGTTTATTGGTAAATCTCAATTCATAACTCAAACATTTTTTTGAGCTGATACTCTAGTAAAAACTAAAATGAGGATAAATCATCTCATTTCTTATTTATATATATATATTTTAGCAAAAGCAACTTTCTTAATAACCTACCAACTTAAATAATCGATGAGTGTTTAATCGCTTTTCTTATTGACAAACTCTTAATATTAGTTTAAGGGATCATTCTTTCTGGTTGTAATGTGACGCAATCAGGTGGCCCTGGCAGAGCAAACAAAAAAAAATGTGCGAAGATCTGAATGATGAGCCTAATTCCATACTCGAAATAAAGTGCGACGATGACAGGGCTGTAGAACTTAATCAACAATAAATACAATCAAATATTAATTGCTAATAACTGAAGGTGTCATTGATGATGATGATGAAAAGGCGAGGTTTGCAACGATTTAACCATTTACCAGTATAATAAATGAACCAGCTCCAGAACCGGTCTAACCTATACCTAACCTAACTCATAAGCATAGGTAAATTATTATACAGAAGATTTTACTTCATGAAAAATTGTTGTTTTAAGTGAAGTCAAGTAAAAAACATCAGAACAATTTTTTTCTGAACGATGGCTTCTAGATATAAAACAAATTATATAGTTTATTACCTTGCAAAGTATGACTACGTCTTTTAAGTTTTTTTTATAAAATAGCATAAGGTTTTATATATTTTATTTAATGAGTATGATAGCAGATGGAGATACCTATTTATCGTCAAAATATGCGGCTACGTTAGCTTATTTTTTACGATAAACTCATTTAATCATATATAACAATCACTTTATCTTAAGACCTGTTGTAGCATTTTTCAAACTGTTCTGGTTTGAATGACGTTGCGTGTATATCTTTATAGATAACAGTTTCACGTTTGTTACTCTAGACTTTGTATTCGTCTCGCAGCCTCGATGTATATTAAAAAATCAACACAAACTTTATTAACAAATAATACTTAATAACGATGTTTTGGTCACCCCTAAAGTGGAACAATAGGCGCTCGCAATTGAGTTTTTCTAGAATTCGCAATGAGCGGAATATGTTGGGAGCGTGGCCGTCGGTCATTCCACTGTCCGCGCCGCTCGCCAATCATAACGCGACTCCCCCGCGTGCAGGGCTGCCACCACAAATATTTTTTTTTTATCAGATGAAGGTGATGAGCTCGATATTTCTGGTATTTATTGGTTATTTAACAATCTTCTTGGAAATGGCTAATCTCTCACTTTGCAACATAGAAGTTTGGTTCCGGGGCTACAACTTGAAGAGTTTTGTTTATAGTAAAATTTTTTTAATCGGCCTCGCTAGCGACCACCATCATATTGTAAATGTAACACTTTAACATAATCCCTGTTTTCCTGCTGTTAAAGTATGTGAGCTGGAGTATTTTGATTGAGCTTGCTAGCCCACCCCTTTCTCCAATCTTCAATACTATTTGATAGTAAAGTGTTAACTAATTTTAGATTAAAATATATAGGGTACATTTCGATTACATACTTGCTAAAATAAGAGGGTATATGATTCGTATGCGAATGAGTCTTATAGGATTAATTTTGCTATTGACGTGTATAAAGCTAAGTCGTAAATGAAACCGATAGCCCTTATTGAAAAGGCACAGATAAAAACACCGTCCCGAACTGGCCCCGAGCTTTTTATGTCTTCTTCCCGTCTCGCATTTTTCGGGCAAAACTGATTGTTTACCGGAAAAAATTACGCCTGTTAGTCGAAACGGTGCGCATAAATAAAAGATGCGTCCATTGGAGAATTTTGATTCGTTACTTTTTGCCGTAGCTGAATACTGGGAGCGGGATTGCTCGGCAAAAAGCCCGAGCGATGTACGATTGAGAAGGCACGCGGTGGCAACTGGAGCTCGGGAGATTTATATAGGGAATTTTACACTACACGCGATAGCCGGCTGGTTGCCGATGTACCCGCGTTACACACAAACGTAATTATTGAACCTCTCTTAAACCTTTTTTACTGGATATTGATTTGAAGATGTACCAATAATCTATGACTGAAGATATCTATCAATAATATTTTTATATATGATGAAAGTAATACCATTTGCAACTACGAGAATTTAGAACATTGCAATGAAACATTATAGTAAATATAATAATACAATATATCTATAGATTATATAATACTATTCTTTTTAATATTTGCTATAAATCTGATAAATTATCGGACTTTATAAATACCCGCATTCGTTTATTGTAGTTGTGATATTTCAAATGTTTTTAACAAGCGGTAAATTCAGTTATAGCAGATTGAACACAAAAAAGATAAAAAAGAGGATCAAACTCTCACAGGCTACGCTATCTGTATTTCTGATTCATTAGAAAATATAATAACATTATAAGTTTTGTTTATTATAATTATTGTTTACGAGATAATAGTTTTATTCTTTAGTGAATCTCATTTAAAAACCGGTTAGATCTGTTCAGTTGTGGGGTTTACCCAAGTTAATAAGTGGCATCTAGTGAAAATCCAAATCCTACACGTATTTAAAATCAAGGTTTTGCATCCCTACCTAAAAGCTTTGAACAGAGAAGAAGTCCTTAGAGACCACTTCTGTAGAATAAATATATTATAGATTTAGGATACATGTTTCTCTTGTTTTTAAATTATTGTAATTCCGCCTTTTAAATAAATATTTTTTAAAATTTTGTCCAATGTCATTGTAACTATAATTTAAGAATAAGATATAGATACGTCCATTAGGTTGTCATATATGTTTATTAAGTAATATATGTTAGTATAGCGCAGTTGTAGTACATTTTCTGAGAGCTGGATTCTGGGAGAGATTTAGGTATGTGTTGATTATACGGTAGGTACCTCTTATTACTGGTACGTTGGAATATTATAATATATCTTGTATTCTATTTCTCTCTTAGGTGCAGTATTTGTATATAATCGTAACGAATAATGTAATGGGGTAATGAGACTTAACGTTTTATGTCTCAAGGTCTCATCCTAATTAGCGCTACATTGTAATGGAAAGGCCTATCACTTAGCATAAGGTGAACGTCCCGTTCGTCTCGTCGTTTCTTTGAATAAAAAAAATATGTATCAGTAGGGATATCTTTGGAGGAGGCTTATCGCTAGCGGTGGACGTGCATTGCCTGATCTTGATGGTACAATCTATGAATTTTTCGGAAACGAAATAATTGATCACAGTGAGACAACCCATCACCAATCGTAATCAAATGAAGGTAAAAGCGTTTCTCATTCAGCCAATCGCATGTTTATAATTGTGCGCGCGCCGGTCGCGTGCGCAGCGGGCCAGCCGCGGGCACCCACCGCTACCGACTAACCGAAATTATCAACTAATCACATACCTCGGCCACCCGAACTGCCATTTTATAATTTAATTGCACCTTTAAAATACCTTAGCGCTTAAATACTACTTTGAAATTACATGTACATCTTCAATTTCAATTTTGTGTAATCGTTTTCAGTACTGTAGAGAGTTGTTTGTGTAAAGCTGTCCATTTATAAACCACCTGACTAACTGCATGATAACAACCTAAAAGTTTAATTATACTTTATTAAACCTGGTAAGGCAAATTGAATGAAGAGACTGTATACTTTAGAAATAAGAAGAGAATGTCTCTTCACTAAATATAAATACATTTTCTCCTTATCGTCATCAGAATCATCGGCTTATATGTGTAGTACAGTTTTATGCATAATCTTCTTCTATAAAAACCAAATAAGCCCATTTAGCTATACGTATGCAAGCCTTACCCAATATGGTAGATTTATATGTAAATTTTTTATTTTAAAACGATTAAAACTTGACTTAATAATTACTGTGTTAAGTGACAATGGGGAGTGAAAGGCGGAACACTGTAATTTTATTATAGTGGTAGGTTTACCATATAAGAGTGGTAGTTAGCCAGGCGAGTTCGAAAAAATCCTATCACCTCGGACTATGGACTTTGTATGACAAGATAAATGCTTAACTACTGCGTCAGAACATAGATATTTTATTAAAGTTATCCGAAATTAATTAACAGCTCCTATATAAGTTAATATTTTGATAAAAACACTATATTTGTCTTTATATATATGTAGTTTTTGTAACTATTTATTACTAGATGAAGTTATTTATAAAATAGTTTTTTCTTAATGAGTTTAATGATAATAATATTTAACTATAGTTGATTATTTTCTATTATCAAGTGAGATATTAAATATATTTTGTTTAAAACAAATTTTGTGAAATAATATTTGTTAAATATAATATGTATTAATTTAAACAATTTTTTTCTTTTTCTTTTATCTATTTAAATATATTTACACTAATTATTTTCATTTCCCTCCCAAAAATTGTTATCATATATAAATATGCCAGTAATGTTTAAGCCGTACTTAATAATTATTTAAACGTGTATATATATAGAAGATATCCAGATATACATTGATTCATTACGAGATCTCCGAAACTATTATACCTATGCACTCAACACTAAAGTTTAGTAGAAATATTGCCTATGTCTGCATAAGTGGTCAGCTAAGAACGGATTTTACAATATTACTTCCCCAAAGAGAGTTGCGGGGATGTACGAATAGGAACAGCAAAGCGGGTGGGAAACAGTTAGTAATCTAATAAACGTGTATGCATTGACTATGCAGTTGGTACAACCGGCAACTGAAAAATAAACAATATACAGTAAACGTGCTATAAATAAATATCACATTAAAATCAATTAGAAAAACAAACAGTTTCCCTCGGGAGAAGCCTCCAGTGGTACACCTTACATTCTACAATAGACTCTACGACGTAATGAGTCATCTCGAAAACGATACCCGAACCGTTAGGGTTTTTGCACAGAAAACTATATATTTGCTTCCTTTAAATAATGATGTTACTAATTTTTTAAAAGAAAACTTGCAGCTTAATATTATATTATATTTTAATAAGCATGTTAATTTCCGTGGGCGACGGTTTAGAATATTCCCGCCGCCACACTACACTCGGCGTATCGTGCAAGGCAGCTAAAGAGCGAAGAATATCGGAGAAAGTTCCGGAGAAGTTTTTCCGGAGAGTGCGGAGAAATTAGGGAAGCCCTATCTTCAGCAGTGTATTAATAAACGCTTGTGATGATGGTGAAGCATTTTAATTAAGGTAGTTAAAAGCCTCGATGATGTTTTCATATGTATTTATATATAAAATTAAATTAAACGTCGAGGAATCCTATTTACACTAAATTAACAACATTATTTAATAACGGGGTGGTTAATAATCTACAAGTTAAGCTATCGCTGTTAGCAGAAAGGTCAATTTAATCGCAGTCCATATTGTTGTCAACCTTGTTAAACGAATTACAGACCCTAACGAAGTTAGACTTTTGTCTGTAGTTAGATGTGGCACTGTGTATGAAATGAAAATTTTCCTTATTATCCACTTTGAGGGTTAAAACTTTATGTCAAAACTTCGGTCCTGAAGAAACAATAATCAAAATTATGAAAAGAATAAAGCCATAATTCAACAGGTTCAAAATCAATGGTTTTTGTATTCCCACCTTCATAAAAAGTTGTATATAAAATGTATGTGCTTCGAATTGAGAATCTGTTATTTTTCGTCAGTTAAAAACGTTTAGTTTCCTGAACAATATAACTTTGATGGCTGTATAGGATTACGGTGATGCTTTAATTTGATGAAGGCATGAAGATGATAAGACAGTCACGACTTAAATTATTTTCCTCTTTTGGTCGCTTCACTTTTGCCCGCCGCAGTTATCGCATTTCTATAGATTGGGTGACGAACACTGTGTATAATGTTTATATATAACTTGTTTATCAATTTTCAGGAAAATATTTAATCGAATTTCTATTCCATTGTATACACATCTTTAACATGTATCATGATCAAATGTTTAGAAGTATTTAATACAGACCCATTGCGTGTGAACTCCGCCTAAACATTGTTTTATTGCAGTTTGCCTCCACATTACATTAAAAATATAAATTACTTGGTCCCGGAGGCTGCGCGGGCTCAGACCGTATAATACAGCAGCGGACTTAATTCTGAGCAAATTTGTTTCGCTCCCATAAAATATTCAAAAAGTGACACGACCGGTTTAGAGGCAATGAGATTGTTTTTTTTTTGTTAGAACAACTTTAAGCCGTGGACTCCGGATCCACGAGTCCGGTATCTGATAAGATGTAGTCGGTCAAACGACTACCTGCATTAAATATTATTAGAGAACAGATTACAAAAAGATGGCACAGTAAGCTTTTCAACATGTATCTGTGCATCAGTAGATAAGAGCTGAAAAGCCCTCCATGAGGTGGACCGATGAACTGGTGAAGCTCGTGAAAAACTGTTGATTGCTGCAATACAGATATGATTATTGTAGAAATCTTTATCCAGATATGGTGATTGTTATTTTTTCTCCTGCTTTTCTCTGATGTTATTCTTCGAAGCTTTATTTTTCTTATCCTATAATTTACACAATTTATATATTTATTACTAATTTACATTATTTATGTTTGTTGTATGATTACTTATATTTATGCTATTATTTGTGCCATCTTTATTTTGTTTATTTGATATAATGGAAATTGGTCATTACATATTAATTTCTTGTTGGTCTATTGCAGCGAACTTTGGCGATGTTCAAAAATTTAATTAAAACTATTGATATACCTTTCTGCGTTATATAAAGCCTGGATTTGAGTTTTTAAGCCAATTATTCTGGTTGCATAATCTGTGCCACAAAATATTATACGTTAAAATATTAGATAAGACAGCGTCGCGAATCGATTATTCACTCGTATTCATAAATTATCGATAAAATTGACCACCAGGTGATGGGAACTGAGTATTATAAATTTGCACCCATTTTATGATACTCTCACTTATCTCTAATGGACCGGCGAAACATAATTATGGATTTTTTTTTTGCTTTATAAATTCTTGCATGAAAAAAACTTAAAGTAGTTTTTGGTATAACGAAACGTTTTTTATGTAACTAAGCAACATGGCAAGCAATATGGTCACTAGATAAAAGATGTCCAGCATCTGTAAAGAAGATAAGATTATATGGGACCTATACCCACCCACTAAAAGTCCTTCTGGGCTTGAGCGCTAGCTTTTGGTGAAGGAAAACATTATGAGGAAACTGATGTATTTTAAGGATAACAGCTTTCATAGTGATTTGACGACAACCATTCTGCACTTGGTCAATATGGTGCATAAAAGACCTTGTCTGTACATATGAAAAAATGCTTCTAGTCAGTTACAGTTGTGGCAATATTCAGAGGGCTTTTTTAATATTTTATTATACTTTATAATATAGATTTAATTGCTATACATAAGACTATTATACAGGTTATATTGAAGTATTGCAATTCACTCATTTTCTTTGAAGAAATTCTTAAAGAATATTCTTTCGTTGCTTTATTACTCTTTTAACATAGCTCTATTATAATACTTTTAAATGTTGTAACTTTATAGCAAAGTATAATGTTAGTAATTAACATTTCGTACTAATAGCTACATAAATTATGAAAACTTAAAATATTATTAGTATAGTACGGCGTGCTAAATAATCTGCGATCTTAAAACCTTTCGTTATTAGCGGAGTTAAATGATTTCTAAATACGACCACACAAGCGTATAATGCCGATTATTTTATCCACGAGCAATCTGATGTTTAACTAATCCTATTACAAGGCGCAATGTTTGTCACTACCCCTCTGTCACAGTGTTTCGTGTGAACTGCAGTGATCGTTCAATAGTGTCGCCACGCCTTACTCGAATCACTGCCTTCAAAACTATCATGTAATAGCATTTGTTTACAGTTTTGTAATTCTCGTGAGAGTGTTCATTTTATAATGTGATATTGTACTTTAATGTTATAAAGTTTCCTTTAAAGCATCTCTTTAATATAAATGAGCTTTGATTTTAAATATTTTTAACGTAAAATTATTATACGTACAACACTATTCATTTAAATAATATTTATTAAATATATGATATGAATCCGTCATTAATAAGTTATCAGTATGTGAAAATAAATTTTTGACTATCATCATCATCATCATCACCTTCATCAGATTATCACCTTCCGTTTAATTCTCTAGTGAATAAAACCTTTGAAGTAATTTTTGTTTAACGCAAACTACAGCCACAGATAAATCTTTCAAATATAAGAAGCTTTATTTTTAAATGGACAGACTCTCCTTAAATTACCTTTAGAATTATTTGTTATTCGTGAATAATTTATTAAGGCGAAAGTTGTAACAAAATGTTTACTAGTAAATTAAAATATTACGAACTGATCTAACAGTAATGATCCAAACTCACTAGGTTTCAGTTTAAAAGGTGATGTAACTAATGAAATTATGGGATTTGATATCTCTTTTCTTAAGATGATAAGTGTAATGTATTAAAAAGTTAAGGAGATTTTTTATTTAAAAAAAGTATCAATAATAATTTAGCTATAAATATCTGCAAGTATTTTAATAAATTTTGTAAATCTAGATTAAAGAATTACTGTAATGTGTGTAATCGATTATAAATGTACGCCCACTAAATTGCGATGGCCTGCGCCGGGGCAATTTGTAGAGAATTATAGTAGTCAACGCGACCAACAGGCAGGTGCTCCATACCGTGTGTTATACTCTTCTGTAAGTTATCCATTGCATCTACATTTACAAACGGAAAATTCTACAGCGTAGGAAAACGAGCAATGTATCACCTGACCCCGATGTTCACAGATTTAGTCAAAACACACACTGCTCATAAGTCTGTTGCCGGAGACGGTCTAAATACCACTGCAGCTCCTATATTTGCTGTCGAACATTAAAGTGCAAACATCGCTGTGTTTCCGCTTGAAGTGCGTTGTAGCGAGACTTAACTTATGTCTTATGGTGGAATGTTCAATATTCGAGTGTGTATCCTAACTAGGGCCACGTTGTTATGGGCAGGCGCGTAACTTACCATTAGATAAAGTGCGAGAGGCATTTGGTACAATAAAAATAAATAGATGATATTGATAATTACTCATGTATAGTGACTTCGCCGCATCAAATATTAAGAATGTATTTTGCAACATTTTGGCAAGACCGTAATGTTGTCATTTGAAAAAATGGGCAAATAAATATTAAGGCCCAATAAGTTCAGCTACAACAACGTACAAATCGAAACACAGTAACTTCCGCTTTTGGACAGAAGAAACTATTGCTGAGGTGGTTGCTTAGAATTAGTGATTTATATTTAATAGATTATTTATTTATCCAAAATCTCTTAAAAGAAAACGGATATCGCATGTCTAACTCAATGCTAAAGGAGCTACAGATGAAAGAAATTTAATTAATGTTTAAGTTGATTGTATATTTTGAAGTATAGTATAAAATTTGTATTAACTACATGTAAAATATAAAAAAACATTGAAAGAAATTCAAAATTCATACTTCCAAAATTTTACTACACGATTGGTTTTTTTAAGTGTTCAAATTTTCTTATCTCCATCTGAGGAGCCCTAAACATAATGATGGCTGTTCATGTACTTCCGCTTATTAGCAAAAACGGCCAGAGCAACGAGGCTCAGTTCGCAATGATATAATAAATTTCGCCACTAATTTGTTCGGATAATCGCCCCGTCGCCCAAATTCTATAATTTGACGTAATGTCGCTATATAAATTCTTATCGAGTGCACAATAAAGCGATAGAGTACTATGGAACTGACGGAGCAAAATATATTAATATTTAGAGAGAGATGAATGAGATAAAAGAGAGACGACGAAGACGGAAAATAATAAATAGTGATTTACTTTAACACTTTATTGTATACGGCGAAGATATTATATCAGACGTACTTATAAAAAATGCTTAGAGTCATTCTCTATTAGTTACGGCCGGGAGAGCGTTCAAAACTAAAATAGCAAGGCCAGCACATGTTCATGTTTTTTATTTTTTATATTATTAATATATTAACTACATTTTATATAATAGGCATACAATATATATAAATATATGAAGATTTACGTTTAATTCACAACGCATGATTCTCTTACATTTTTTACTTCTTTTAAATCTCAGATATTTATCTTATACTGCTTAATACTTGGGTACAGCGATCCACAATGAGGTTTGGCTTAGGGTATAAGAAAGTGCCAAAGCTTTCTCTCTCGCACTGTGTTTTGCAAATCGGCAACTTAAATCTCGCTTAGGTCGTGCGTGTTCTACGTCGTCTTCCAGCGATGCCAAAGTCGATCGATAGATCAGTGACCAATAAGCTTTTTTGATTTGATCGCACTTAAGACATTTTTTTGCCTATTACCTATACATTATACAAAATGTTCAATTATAATTTAAAATCCGTAGAGGCTTTGGACCAAATAAAACGGTGTAAACTTATCATATTTTGAAAGTTAATTTTATAAGGAATCAATAGCACTTTAGTATAGTAAACAATAATAATACATACATTTGAATTAAATAATATTATATTATGGGGGTGTCATCTTACTTCACAGCGAACCAATCCCTCAATTGTTAAATCGCAAAATTGCACCATTTCGATATTTCATTTGTAAAGTAAAATTGAATTTAAAATAGGATGATGATTCCCTTTTTTTATATTTTTTCAAAGAGAAATCTTAATAGCCTATAAGTGAAATTATTTATTGCATAACATCTGTAATAATAAATATATTAAACGATGATACGAGCAGCATATTCAACTGTTGCTAAGTGACATTGTAACACTAGTTGGACTGCTTACACTGCATCATTGCGCAGCGTCGAGACATAAATTCAATATTTATTAAGTTAGGTCCGCATTATGTCGAACGAGTACACAGGGCGGCACGCGTGTAGCTGCAGTGTATGGACATTATTACAAATAAAATGTCGTGTTTCGTGTTTATGGGCGACTGCGCCCGTGTCTTGCGGACATCTGCTCAGAAATGGGTGCCTTCGGAATCGTCGACGATGCGACTTGTAATTTTAAGTGCAAGTGTAGTCCTGGGAAGTTTGCAATTGCGCTCGTCCTGTTTTTATTCTGGCGGGCGGAAGGTTTAAGTGTTATAACGTAATTTGTAAAGAGACGAAGAAGGTTGTTCATTTTAATTAGATTTTTTAAACAGACACTCATACGCACAATTGTTTTCTATGTGTATTCTATAAAATTTATTTCTTAATCTTTCGTTAACCTAAATTTTAACTATGTACTAACTGTAGCCTGGATTTTCAGCTGCTTAATAGACAAGATAGGAAGAATCTTTAAATAATTATATATGGTCAAAGGCAAGAAAAGAGGTAAGATTAAAAAAATATATACTTAATGAATTAAGAAACCATTTGGTTAACTTTCAAAGAAATTAATAATTCTACAGTGTATAAATACTCCAATTGTTAAGTACACAGTCAAAACTCGTACTTATTACTTCAAATGGATAAAGATTAAAAAAGTAATCACTTCGAAATGCTTAAGTGACAGATGTTACTTGAAGTATGAAGAATCCATGTGATTACACAAAACACGGTCATAACGAAACGGGTATCCTAAATTTCACAAATTACTGTAGTGTGCGTTTTCAGTTTTATAGACCTTGCACATAAGTAAGTAAATCTTTATTCAATTGTAGGTCTCATAATATGCTAGAAATAGACATCCATGCTCATGACGTCTTTAAGAAAAGAAAGCTTCTTCCGGTGTAATGCTTTTTACCACTTACGACTACGTTTGCGCTTTCCATCAGGTTGGATAGTAGTCACTGGTCTGTATTAACTTACCAGTACGTAAAATTATGTATTATCGGATATGTAGTACACGTTCTTCTTCTTCCTCCTACCCTTTTCCTAGCGGTGTAAGGTCGGCACATATTTCGCCATATATATCGGATATGCAGTACATATTTTCTTAAATGATGTATACCTAAGCTTTTCCCTTGTGATGTTTAACAGTTCATAACTAGAATCAAAACGCTGAATCGATCCTGCTATTCATTTTCACGAGTTGTTCCCCTAACTATAAGGAAATTAGCGTTTATTTACAACCTATAGTTTAGTGTTAATTAGGCATCATTTTCCTTTATAACCTACATTGTAGGTCAATGATATGAGTAAGGTAGTAAGCAATGAAATGAAATAATATATTAATAATACCAGTATATGAAGTGATATTTTAGAATAATAACACCTATTCAACTCTTTACATATTTTTAATTATAATTTAGATTAGTTATTATGATTATTTCAACAAGTTTGGCTCGGCGGTTATTTTTGTTATTAACTAGAAACACACATTACTCGCAATTGACGCAAAATTAATTAATGGCAACATTATATCCCCTGTGTGTATTGTCTCTATGCTCGAATCAAATTGGCGCGCATTCCGATTCGACAGCTGATATTCGTGTGACAGATGATCTCCAGCTATGTGGTTTTTGTCAAGGGAACTTTTATTCTGTTAGTAATTAATTACTGGCGATAAATTGATCTTTTAATATGGTTTATTTCTTATACATAAAATGTTGAAAACAACTGTTATTTTACTACTTTGGTCTGCTTCGCGACTATATATTTTTAAATTAAGCTTACACGTATTTTTGTACAATATTCTTATTAAAGACCTATTAAACGCCTATTAATGCCGCCAAACAGTGGAGTGCAAACATTATTGTGTTCCGAAATGAAGTACGCTATAGCAAGTGAAGTTACTGGGGTAACGAGTCCCAACGTCTTACGTCTCAGGCGACGAGCGCAAAGTATGTCATCCTAACTTCCGTTACGTTGTAATGGGCATACGTAGCACTAACCATCAAGTGAACGACCTGTTTGTCTCGTCGCTTTGTATAATAATAAATAAAGAAAAAGGTACGATATAATACATCATTAACCCTAGATAATTTAACGTATTCAACATCGTTTCTTTGAACAATATAATTCCTATGAAGACGTACACTTACGCAACAACAATTAGAATTTAATACAATGATTATTCTGTATTTGTTTTTATTTTCTCGTTACTATTTATGTTTTTATTGATCGTTACTGCTCTTTTAACTGATAACAACACTCATTAAACATTTATTGCCACAATATTTAACAAAGTAATGATCAACTATCATTAAATGTAATAAAAAAGTTTTGTATTAATCTAGTTTAGCTTTATCGTATACTATGAGAAATATACTCTAAATATTTGTTATCAAAACAACAATAGCCAAAGATCATACATAAATAATACTTAAGTGATATCTAACATTTTTTAAATCCTTTTTTACTATTAAAAAAAAACAAGAACCTATCTCAATTTAACCGCAACATGCAATTTATATTCAATTAGGAAGCACCGGTAACCGAAAGGTGTCCCCCATTAATGTAATTTTTTTCCCGTCATGTCATCGAGCACGTGGGTCTTTAAAAAAAAGCCCTATCGCATAGATAAAAAATATTTACGAGTTGACCCTACTAATGATGGTCTTGATGACATCATATTGAGAATTAACAGGTTTTTGGGAATAATACTATTCACATTCGTTTTTTTGGGTATCCATAAACAATACAAATAAAGTTCATTAAAATATCATGTATTAATATAATTGTATGTTTTTATTGTATGAAATTGTTTCAAATTTGTTTAAATGAAAAGCAAAAGAATAAGTATATTATATGTACAGCAAATACATAAGTAAGTAAATATTACTGATGGTAATTCTTTGTTACCGGAGACTACCAAGGCACACCACCACACCACAACATTGTCTATTTCTGCCACCAAACAGTGGTGTGAAAACTTTCCTATCATCCCGTAAGAAGTGTGTTGTAGTTAGTGAAAAACTGACTCGACTTGCATCTCATGTCTTAAGCTAAATATGGTACTGTTATTTATCTCTAAGTCCACATCAGTATGAGCATGCGTATCTTTTTCTATCAAGTGAGCTTCCAGGCCGTCTAGTTTAATAGATTTAAAAAATATATAAAAGTAATGTTATTGGTGAAAACAAATAATTTCCACAAAGAGATACCGGACAGCAAAAATTGAAAAAATACGTGCTCCGTAACACGTTGCCTGGTCAAGTAAACTCCACAGTAATAATAACTCAATTGCTTGAAGATTCCAAGGGCTCCAATTACGAATCGTTTGTTTTTTTTTTTATTCATCGCACAAATAAAAACCTAATAGGATGCGAATTGAAAATGCCAGGAAGCTATCTATTTGGACACGCCCCAATTGAAGGCGCAGCTGATCTTTGTATGCTTGCTCTTTCTATTAAACGTTCCTTTATATGTTTGCGCTTTGTCCCGCACGACCGTTTATTAAAGATACGAATAAATTTATTAAACTTCCCAGCGATAATGGTTTTTATAGACTTAATAAGATTAAAGGATCACTAAAAATAATACATTTCTTTAAACAAAAGTAGATTAATTATCGTTTAAACATGAAGTTAAATTTATAGATTTTGTGTGTTTTAAAGAAAATTATGGAGTATTAACATATCTTTATTGTTTAGACTTTTAGTAGCTATCCTATCTCTTAGTGTTTGGCTATTATTTATAATACTTTTACTATATACTTCAAAGATATTGACGATATCGTGTAAGAATGTGAATTTGATTACAAATCTATATATTCTAGATTTTAATACTCTAGTTATAGATAAATACCGTAACCTCTACGCTAGTACAATGTAATTTATCCCACAGTATATTTAACTGACGACGAGAAAAGTGTTTCTCAATTTTACATGTACTATGTTGTTTTTTCTTTCGTAAAAATTTATTAATTACTGAAACTGTGATGCCAGTGAGGTAGAAAAAGACAATATTGCATTAGTCTTTCAGTCATACCATTGTTTTTGAATTAGTTTCTGGTTAACATCGGTTGATAGATTGTTTGTAAAAAGTTCTACAAAAGTTTCATAACAATAATAATAGTCTTATCTATTGTGTAAGATTTGTGTTTTAGAATAAATAATACAAAAGTAATGACTTACCTATTAACCAGGCCAAAAATGTGTCTCACTTCATCTTACAGCCTAGAAGATAATTAAAAGTCGTTTCTGCAATATTTAAGATACAAATTCGAGCTAAAGGTTGCAGAAAAGGAAACTTGTAAAACTGTTTATGTTTTTTGTCGTTTCCTCGTATAATTGCTGCATGTCGAGACAGGAGGCAGATGCGTGTGACTTTTTTTTTATCAAAATTAAGTTTGTAATGTACAAACACGAAAACGAGAGAGATAAGTTAATTTAATTAAAATATTTATCACTATAGTAAGTATATAGACTTCTAGACTGGTGCGCTGTACTCGTATTATTAAGCACAAAATCAATGTTTACCGGGATTACAGTTATGCACTAGTCTACATATATAATAAAAAAGACATCAATTCATTAATTTAAGTATATCTTTATACGCAACAATCATAAATTGTAAAATGTATAAATGTAACACAGAGATTAATTTTATTCGACGAGACGAGCGGGATGTTCAGTTGATGGTAAGTGACATGCCTACATATGACAATGTGGTGCTACTTAGAATGGTATACACTACATTACGTTATTTTCATCGCCTTAAGACCCGATGTTAAAGGTTGCTTTTTCCTTTTTTTGTTTTATATGAAAACAATACTTATTAATTAAATTATAGTAAAAACTTCAAACTAACCACGGTGGACTTAAAATATAAATGCGACGATAGGTAAAAAACACACAGTTTATTAAAAAGTTTCTAAAGTACCAAGACCTCAGTTTTAGTACAAAGAGCGCAACGGCCAGTTCCCCTATAATTCGAGGGTGCTCGTTCGGGTGCGAACTCCGATTATGACTGAGATAGAGTCGGACGACACACGGACAAACGCACAAACGTTTTATATAAACGTGAAACTGAGACTACTGTCTATACAAACATCATGGTGCGCAAACAACATATTCATGAAACAGATTTCTTGAAGCACTAATTAAATTAATATTATTAACGGTCTCCTTAGGAAAATTGTCTATGACCGTATCCTAATCCACGATATCAGATTCACAAGCCACCGAAATCACGGAGCTATTAGTACTTTAGTAACTTTTCAAGGTATTAGTATCTTTATCAAGTTTATTTACTAAACTTTAAATTAGAGCAAAGCTTATCCTATAATAAAGCGCAGCTTTTGTATTTTTGAATACTGTGTTTAGTTATAATGATGGTTACAAACAAATATAATTTAAGTACCTTTCATTATTATTTACAAATCTATCAACAGTATCAAACAAATAAAAAATCAAATAAATGTATTAACTTCTTTAAATGAAGATTGTGGCATTTTCATTGCTATAACTTCTTTCCTCTCTAAAACAAAACTTGAAAATTAAAAAGTTTCATCAGGTAATTTTCATTAAAATTAGTTAAATTAACTAGTCCCATTAACATATTCAAAGTAAAATGGTATGACTTGTTAGTAATGTCGGTTAGTGTAAATTAAAATGATTGAGTTGTTGGTGATACCATCGTACTATAACAATGGACTTATGCAGGTAATAAGCTATCAGTTCTATGGGAGAAATAACTATGTAATTACCGTGACTACTGCTACGTGCACATGACGTGTTTTCTTTATTTGCCTTTCCCTGGTATTATTGTTTAGGGCTTTATTTTTCTTATTTATCATATACACTTTATATGATCATTATTAATTTACACTATTTACGTTAGTTCTTGTCTTGATTGTATTTATACTTTTACTTATGTCTTATTATCTACCATTACTTACAATACTATTGTGTAAAGTAATATCCAATAAATTTATTTCTGAGTAATCTATTTTCTAATACCTCGTGTATTATCTCTATACTTAATACGGTTTCCTTCCCCAAATCATATCTTATCTCTCTGTAAATGAGACACTCCGTCAACAAATGAGGGTTCGTTTCCGACGTATTAAACCTTAGCTAATAAAGATTTTATTAATAATATAAATTTTATTAATTTTTAAATAAGAAACATTGATTTTTTTATGGGTTAATACTTGACATCAATTTCTCATGGCGTTAAATGACAATGAGATTAAAGATCCTGTAGCGTACTCGCACAAAATATTCAATGTATTATATTTATTGTATACACATCACATTGTATTTGTCGCCATGTAACATAAAATATTCGGTTTCGTTATCCAAGCAATTTCATTAGCTACAACGCTCTTTCAACTGGAAGACAATAATATTTACACACTACTATTTAATGGCAGAAAAAGTAATCGCAGTGCTACTTAATCTCCGGCAACATAGATCTGCCACCAATAGGGATTTTACAAATAAAATATTTATCAGGTTTGTCATATTTCTATATCTATTTATTAAATATTTAATTTTTCTACTCTCTAATACTATCTTAAAATAAGAAAACGAGAGTTAAAAAAAAGACTTAATAAATTAGAATAAGTCGAAGCAGCATTGCAATAAAACCAGAGAATAAGATTAAGAAAAAATAAGCAGTATTGTATTAGAACTTGTTTTATTAATAAAAATTGTAACCTGTTAAAATATAAAAGTAAGAAAGAAAGTCATAAAGTACAAATATTTTAAAAAGTTCCCTTGAATAAGATGACATGAGAATAGCGGAATAAAAAACAAAAACTATTAAGACACAAAATCCAATTTAGTGTATCTCCGTAACTGAGAACAGTGTCTGATTTAATTTCTCTGAAGAATTGAAGCCACTAATAGAAAATGTTTGGATGTACCTACCTACATACAGGTATTACTTTACACAGCATTTATCTTCCCGCCCAGATGCTCCAACTTTGCTTACATCCTTATCTCTGCCGTGCACAGGTTCTTATTTTGGAAAGCATAAGAACTAGTTTCGCTCAACTGATTGCTTATAACGTTTATAATTCGAGACCAGTGTAAGGAGAACTCAGTTAATAATAGAATCGCCTCTGCGTTTTCAAAGCGAATCTTGCGGGGAAGGTGGGGTGCGGTGGATTTTGATGGGTGGCCGCTCTAGTAGGTACGGGCGAAGTGTGAAGAAGCTAAGAGGTGTATCGTCCCCACCGTTCCGTTGAAAGAGGCGGGGCCCGGCGGCGGCGACACGGTCCCCGTACTCGCACCGTTACAAACCTGCCACGCTTCGGGGTGAGCTTACGCGCTCGGAACGCGAGCTTCCAAACGCCCAACGAACGTCTACTAACCGTCGCACTGTTAATCATTATAAACTCTGTGTTATATACAAGTGATTTCATTTCTATAGTGATTATCTTACTAACTGTCTCATTGTGTTCGCGTTTTAATAATGGACTTTCTATGCCTATGAAACTACTATCAAAAAAATCACATCGCTGGCATTGTGTTAAAAAGGTAATCTTTACGATTTGTTTAAAATATGTCTTAATAGTAAACAACATGTGTACTTTATTATCGCTACTATTACATATAAAACTATTTATAAAAATATAGTACATATTAACCATCGCAAGTTGCGTTAACAGATTTATCAGTTTATGTACATCATTATAAACTGTACATCCTATCAAATATTTATTATGAAGAATATTTTTATTAAAACTTCTACTTATTTCATATTAAATTAATATCAAAACTTTAAAACTATAATAAAAATGATTTAAGAGGATTCTAAAAAATACACTAGTCTTTCCTTTTGAAATTCTTTTAGAATTAGGTAATAATTTTTAATATAGTTTGAATATTAAATCTCCCTATAGAGCACTAGTGTCTGATCTGGAATAACGAGCAAGATATACATTCCACCAATATTAAATATATCACTAATATTTCTATGTTATGTAACTGCTTAAACATCTGTTTTGTATATTAGGTTAATTGCTTATATAGTGGCGGGGATTAAAAGACAAAAAATATACTCATAAACAGAATATAAAAGTATTTTTAATACAATTTAAACACACCATGAGTTATTTAAGCAATTTGAATAACTACTCAGAGCGGTTAAAAAATCTTAAAAAGGGACTTAAATTATTGCGGTGTCGTAATGTTACACGTAGGAACAAAAGACATCAACGCGATTCGTTATATTTCTTTATCGTATTCTGTTAGAAATATTTTACGAATAGCATTTATCTCATAATGTTTATTTTATTAATAAAATATAGTAAAAATAAAAAGTTGCCGTCGTAGTTCAATCTTTCAGTAAATACGTATTCAAAATAACTCACTTTTTTCGATGAAGACTTATTAAGATATTATTTCAATGTATTAAGATTACAATATTTTTTTATTACTTAAATATTCATTAATTATGATAAGAAAAGAAACAAAAGTTACAAAAAAAAATATGCTATTAACAATATCTAGGTACGATATTTTACATCGGGGGTAATTAAGGGATGTTTATAATTGGTATTACGGGTCCAGACCTACATTATATCTAAGCGAAGGCGTCACGTAATTTGTAATGCGGGTACAATTTTATAAATAGCCCCGTATGTGGAAATAGGAGTAAAGGTTGAAAATAATAACCAGTCATCTGCTAAAATGCTGTATGGATGATGCTCCTAGTAAATTCCAATAGCGGATATTTTCTTGAAATAATACCACATTCCATGTAAAATAACATAAAATGATTCAGCACAAAATGGTAAGAACTCCACTCCACCTGTACAATAATAGCCTAATACCAGTATTAGTATTTCTAGTAGTGTTTATAAAATTTTGTGGGTTAAACGAGTAGTCATTGAAGTGCTTACGTTTGTGCTTGCTACGAAATTAAGTAATATAATTGAAGATTTAAACACATGCAATAACAGTAGTAACGTACGACGTTGTATGTTGGTAATTTTAAAAATAAATTATCATTACCATTGTTCTTAATCTTTTATAAATACGTATCAGAATATTATTTCTTTCAAAAGTTGATGATTTCTATGAAGGTAAGAGAAGAGAGAGAAACCTTTTACGACATTTTGTATTGACTATAGTAACAATAAATTTCTTCCATTTGTTACTTGACTAGACATTTACTTATAAAACTATGTAATTTTGTCTGATATTTTTTTTATTTGATATACCAATGAGCCATGAGATTTCCTAGAAAAATTTATGTAGATACATCCGCTGTTATTGTTTTTGCCTAAATAGTAGTGCAGAAACGATACTGTATTCCAATTTGAAAGGCGTTGTAGTTACTGTAGTCACTGCGATAACAAAGCTTGTATCTCAAGGCGACAAGCGTAATGTAGTGTAATATATATCTTCGTAATCGGCACGACGTTGTTATGGGTAAACATCAGGATACGAGTAGGAACGAGCCGAGTGTGATGAAACATTGAACGGCGAAAGAATATTATTAAAAAAGAAAAAAGTGTAAGCAATAATATTGCATAAATAAATAATTTTGTAAACAGCCTTACATATGGGTGAATTCCATTACTACATTATACAGTGTTCGAACCTATTGCCGTACGCCTCGTTAACCTAGTAATTTGTTTATCACCAAAAAACAGTAATAATTGAAGGTACGAAATATATACAATTATATTATCTCCGTAAAATGTAATTTAAAAAAGAGTAATGGTTAAAGTACGTGCACAATAAATGTAATGTAATACATATTAACTGCCTGTTTGGCGCAGCGGCTAATTGCCTGCCTTATAAAACGGAGGTATTTTTTTTAATTCCGGGGCTAAATATGATAGACAATCGATAATGAGAAGAGTGATCGTTGCCCACCTTGCTAACTATAACTACATTGTAAATATACTGCTCTAGTATATAGAATAGTAATATAGTATACGTGTGGTTCTTCTTAACTTAATATGAAGCCAAAGAATTCTTGATAAGCTTGCTCCGTCGTTTGCGAGATCATTGTCAGTCAACATTATAGCAAATAGAGTATTAGCCTAAAAATAATAATAGATAAATGTGAGAGTAAAGTAACAAAAGTTTAAAAGTTTAAGTCATTTTTGCTTTAAAACCTTAAGTTTGTTATAACAATTGAAGTTATAACTTATAAGTTTACAACATATTTCCTATTTCATTAACCACTAATTTACATATTCATGTGATAATGAGCAAAAAAAAATACATTAAAATAAAAACTAGCCACATTTCATATTACTTGTTAATTGTGTATTTAATTAACTATTATTTTTTGTTACAATTAACGACAACAAAATGTTGGTAATTATGAAAAATATTCACATATACACTTAAACGACCATCGTATATAAAATAGTAAAAGGTTATGAAACACGTTAATGTTTTTCATTTACGTAAACATAATTCATATGTAAATTATACTAAAACATGTTAAAAGTGTATTGTGGTATAATAAATATTTTGACATGTTATGTGTCAAACAATTCCAGGTGTGGACGTAATGTTATAAATTATAAGATATTTGGAAAGATATAATTAACTATGGGTATATTTAAATATCCAACAATCCACACTTAGCGTGCTGGATAAGCGGCCTTGTACGAGTGGATTGGACTCGGGCCCCTATTCCTCGTAAAAGAACGCTTCTGAAGCCCAGCTGTGGGAGAATGACCGAAGCTGTATTTTTCTAGTGCATTATTATTGATAAACTTTAAAATGTTAAATTACTCATCTAGTTACTTTCAACGTAGTTACCATACATATGTACACAATAATATTCTGTATAATTCTGTGAAAATTAGACAATTAGATAGCATAAGTATTGATATAACATAAAAAAAAGAAATAAGGTTAGGAAAAATATAAATAGACTAAATTAGTATTGATTATTGTAAATAATAGGATAAGGTAAACCTCTGAATAATAATACGTGGGAAAATTGTAAATAAATTAAAAGAAAAGAAAACACGTAGTTAAAGTAACTGAATATCAAGAAAATATTAAAATCGGGGAACTTGAAAATATCTCTTTGTGGTATACCTATAAGTAAAAGGCATCAAAGGGTTGAAATTATTTTATTATCATCATCTTCATCTCAATCGACGAAGTTTCATCGCTGGACATAGATCTCCTGTAACGTCTTCCATAAAGAAGGGCTGGCGCTGGAAGAAGCCAATGCTTCCCAGCAATTTAGAATTATTTACCCAAAGGAAATTGTAAAAACAAATAATATATCAATTTGGCTAATGTGTAGGATGGTCTTGCCTGTCTCCTTATGAGTGACCTCAGTGCCTTGAGTCCCAATAGTGGGAACAAGGAGAGGACTGTTTATAATAATAATATACATTTTGAAAGATAATGATTGTTTAAATTACTCAACAGCGTTATGTTAAAAATATGTGATATTAACTTAAAAAAAATTAAATAAGTTTATTTATTTATTATTTTAAATTTATGTTTTCTTTAATCATTAATGTTATTTTAATATTTAAATTTAAGTATGAATTGCAAGTAATTGATCCGTACCACATCCAACATGGAGCACAGTCGGATGCCAAACGTTATTGCCATACTGCATATTTGTTCTGCTTCCAATTTTTTTCAATAAAAAGCTAAATACTTAAAGCCTTTTGGTTTTGGGTTAAACAATAATGTGAGGCTGTTTTTGTGTACATATTTCAAAAACGCTACATCAATTTATTTGAGTTGAGTGAGTAACAATTTCATTGAGTACGTTTTTTCTGATTTGTAATGTGTTTTACAACATCTGCTTGGTTTTTATTAAATTGCACTTTTGATGAATAATTTGATATCATAATGTTCCGATGTGTAGGGCTGTTGTACCTAGTGAAATAACTGGAATAACAAGCGTTGTGTTTCCTTCTGTTGTCGTTGAATGTCCTTTTTCGAACATCATCCTTACCAGCGCCATATCGGTATAAGCATATTATATTAAGTCATCATTCTGTTCGCCTCACTCGTTTGTTTAAAAAAAAATATAAGTTTTTTAATGCAGACACATAAGCGGAATATTATTCACATATTATTTTCCTTTTGTTTTAATTGCAACTACGATAGCATTTATTCTATTGCACAGGGGGAGGGGGAGGATGTAGGAATATTACACATAAATATGTGTATTGTTATTTCTGAATGTATTATTTTATTCAGTGGGCTAAAAATTAACAGGTTACTAATCGATCTACAGCTTTTAATTACTAATTACAGTCCAAAGGTGTAGGTAGTCCGAGGTAACTATAACGTAACTATTTCTATCATCCCAGTCCTCACATGACTAAGACTGTTGCAAAACACTCGAAACGTTGTGATAATAAATAGTTTACGAAACGCGATCAAATGACTAACATTTACTGTTATTACAATTCATTTGAAAAATCTTGAATTATTGGATTTCAAAATATAAAACATTTCTTTCGATAATAGATCGGAAAATTTGACATATTCGGTCTTGCCTTCCGACAATTATTGACACCGCTTACGTAAGAAATTTGGAGAAAAAAATAACGTAAATCGATCAAATTACCTTCTCCGAGAAACATTGATTTCACTTTTGAGGAAATAATTAAATAGTTACCGGTAAGTTAATGGCAGGCATCGGCGTGAAGTCGATGTATGTAAGATTGGACGGCAATCGCGTGCTGCCGGGTATCGTAACAGCTGTATAATGAGCTACTGATGAGTGTTGCATACTTTTACACCCAATTTTCGCACCTTCACACCGCACAGGGTCTGTAATTCGGCTTGGTTAGTGGACCCTTTATCGACGGTGTAAGTGACGCGATTAAAAATCACCGTCCTGTTTACACTTATTACAACAGTTGAGGTGTGAAGGAGAGGTGAAATTAGCCGAAAATTGTCATGAAAATTACAAGCCGAAATTATTTGCTGCTAAGTTTTCAATTCGTCGCATCATTATGTGTCATAAATGTAAGTGTTAAGAGTCATTTCTTATTTAAATAACGATACGAAGGCATTGGCGCGACACGACGCTCGAGGCATCAGCTGGCCACCGGTTCCATGTCAACCTTGCTAATTTGACTGAAGAGGTGCTAAAAGTGGCTACTTAAAGTCCTGTCCAATTAGCCGTGGGGTGACAGAAAATGCTGGCAGTTAATGAACGGTAGGAGATGAGGGACAGCTGATGTTAAAAAACATGTAACAATGTTTCATAATAATATGAGATGACACTCCTGCCCATATCAACGTGCAGATAGTTAGAAAGATATACACATCACCACATTGCGCTCGTTACTTCAAGACTTGAGATGTTAAATGTCGTTACTCTAGTAATTTGACTAGCTACAGCGCTCTTCAAACCGGAACACGTAATGTTTGCACACTACTGTTTGGCGGTAGAAATAAGAGATAATCTAGACGATGCACGGCAAAAGAGATCTACTCTACCACCAGCAATATCCTGTCTAATACCGCTTTAGTGTTTATTTATTTATCCTTTTTTTCGTTATAGATTCGATGTTAATTTACAGTAGTATTAAAATTCATCTATACTTGTACACAGAGTGAAAGTAATAGCAAGTACGTGACTATCTTCAGGCACTCATAAGGTAACGTCCTTGTTGCTGGAGCCCGTCTCGGTATGTACAACTGCAGCGCTTATTTCTGTTGCCCAACAGTTTTGTGCAAACATTACTGTGTTCCGGTTTGAAGGGCGTTGTAGCTAGTGAAATCACTGGGGTAATGAGACTCAACATCTTATGTCTCAGGCGACGAGCGCAATGTTGTGTATAGTATAACATTCCAACTAGCGCAAAATTGTTACGGGCAAGCATATCACTTATCATGAGGTGAACATTCCGCTCGTCTCGTCACTAAATTGTATAAAAAAATTGTAACCAATAAAGCGCTGAGTCTAAGCCCTAATAAGTTAATATTTATATGAAGACTTTTGAGTACTTTTTGACTATCCAGTTATGATATTGCCGTCGCTACGGATCATGTGATACATAAAGAACTACAGCTTTAATTAAGAAATTTAATGGCCTTGCAGCGGAAACGGAGTCATGTTTTTCGAGTGTAATAAATAAAAGTTAACAGAGCCGTTTTAAGCATTGTTGCAGAAAACTGCATCATAACTTCTTCGTGGTGAACGTTGACACCTTAAGAAACATTAAGGACAATAATTTTAATGTATAGTGATTACTACTGCCCTCTTTAATGTTAAGATTTCCTAGTTTTAAATTTTACAGATTTCGGGGCATTTGTTTAATTATTCACTACCCTAATATTGGTATATTTTGTAGCACCTACAGTCACGTAAAAACTGTACTATCAGCACCTTGTAAGCGTACCGGAGTATAAACTTGCTGTCTTTTAATCTTCTAGTGGTATGCCTGATCTTTTAATTAACTTTATCCATAATGCGATTCTAAGCAGTTTTTCTTTAATCCTAATCATTTTTGATAGGAATCAGTACTCCTTTGCAAGGATTTATGTTCTACTAAATCATTTAAAGATTATAATAACAAAAGGGTAAAAATTAGTGCCATTTAATATTCGCACTAATAAAAGAAATGATTATGTGACGTTTTCGTTAACAACTTTGTAAATTTAAGAGATACTTTTTATGTATGATAGCGTAGTTGAACACAGTTGCTGTAAATTTTTATACAGTACACGCACAAACACACACGAATGCGTACACGATGAGAATAATATTATGATCGTCATCATTATTCATGACCGTGATACGGAATTCACTGCACGGAATGAGCATGAAAGTTCTTTTAAAAAATTGCTCGCCCAAAAAGCAAGGTAATCGCTAATCGATCTGCTATAAGCTTGCCAGTTGAATTTTTCATGATGACCAGCGTCACTTAGACGACGGCGCCTTCTTCTGGCCAGTACCTAGATGTCACTAGTATCTTTGAGCTTATGTACAAAAAATATGAATCAAATTAATAACCCTCTTTATGAGATATAGCAACGGTAGAACTGATCAGTGTAGAGAATTATCGATGACCTGTTACAAGCCAATGATACCTGGCTGATGTTGATGACGATGACATAATCTGTGGACAGTTAATGAAAATAAGCGAATATCTGAATAAATTTTATTTACCTTTTATTGTATTTTACTGCAGTACAGGAAACAAAGAGTATATAATAAACTCAAACAAATTTTCGTAAATAAGAATAAAATCAGTTATAAACGTCAGCAAAAAAGTAGCTATTGTTCTATTATTATAACAAATTATTGAAGTTTTACAATTTAAAATCACTTATTAAAGTCAAAAAGTAACAATCTTACCTGCTGTCCTTTTTTTACTTATTATATATAAACCGGATTCTTCCATATTTCTTATCGTTTTTAAAATTAATTGTCTTTTGATGTTAAAGTACGAAGTGATTTTGGATAATTTAAACATCATTTCGAGCTCAATGTAACCGACCAAGTGATGCTTTAAATACGAGACGTCAATTACCAATTTAACGTAAACGGTTTTTACGTCAAAAAATCGGGCTCCCATCATTGTTACCAATACTAATGTACTTACAGCTTCTTTCGAGTAAATATGTTGGACGGTATCTTATTTCAAACGTTATCTCTGAGGGTGGAAGGTTCAAATTCGGCATGAGTTAAAGTATCGCCCGGAGGCGTTCATGAATTGATATGGTATGGGAACGACTCTCGTTGGAGAAATTGGTAATGAGGCGCTTCGGAGGGACAGGAGTCACGTGATCAGTGGAACCGTCCATGAAATTACATGCTCGTAAATTTGGATGCTTCGTAGCTAGGGTTCGGTATTTTGATTTTGCGTACGTTGCCAAATTTTGATCCAATTTACTGTAGTCATTATAAATCCCTTTTTAAATAACTGAACACAGTAGATATATTAGAAATAAAAATAAGCTTATATATTATTAATTTATATAACCTTTATGAGGATCGGTGTACGCAATCTATAATAAGATTTCACAAACTGTCTTAGATTTTCCATTTTTGTTATTCAACGAAGCGACGAAACGAGCGGAACGTTCACCTGATGATAAGTGACACGCCAAACTGTAACACCATCATTACGCTCGTCGCCTTGAGTCATAGGATGCTAAGTCTCGTTATCCCAGTTATTTCACAAGCTACAACTCCCGTTCAAAACGGAACACAGTAATGTCTGCACACTACTGTTAGTCGGCAGAAATAGGTGTTGCGATGGTACTCACCTAGACTGTGTCCGGGTTTTACTTTGACTTTTACAAAGAAGAGATTTTTTATATTTTGTCATCAGCAATGGATGACTTGACTAGTTTCACGTAATTTTAGAAGCCGGACGACAATATTGTTGTTATGGCAGATTTACAATATGTGGAATTTAGCTAAACGGCTTAAAAATTTAATAGCGGTAGAACTCGGTCTATGTTTGGTCGCGGTATAGAACCAAGGACTTCAGTATTACAAAGCCAATTGTTAACATTGAAAGGAAACAAAGTATCGTAAAACATTCGACAAGTAAATGTTATATTTTCTCTCTTCTGTAGGACTATTCACAACTTTATAGAAAAGAATTAAGTAAGTAATAAAATATAATAACATATGTTAGGAAAATGGGAAAGTATGATATTGCATCTTATAATTCTTGTTGCATTGAAAATATTATTTATCATTGTTAATTGTTTTGCTTCAAAGTTATATACAGTCAGTCCTGGAAAAATACCAGTAAATCGAACCATAGGTCGGACCTTCCCGCGAGTGTTGCTGGTGTTCACGAGCCCAGTGATATAGCCAATCTGTTCGGACAGCACTTTAAAGTTGAGTCTCCGCTAGGGTCGGGCGGACGCAGTATGTGTGCTGCTGACGCATGCATTCAGAAGCGTAATTTAACTTTTACTGCTACGGAAGTAGATAAACTAATCAAGGCTATGGTGAGGGGCAAATCCCTGGGTTTAGATGGCCTCAGCATCGAGCATTTGCAGTATGCCGGTAGGCAGTTGCCGAGGTGTCTTTCTTCGTTTTTTAACTCGTGTGTTGGGCATTCTTACTCACCCGAAAACCTTATGCGTACTGTGGTTGTACCTATTATGAAAAACAAAACAGGTGACGCCTTCGACATATCCCGTCATAGGCCTATTTCACTTACAACAGTTATTACAAAGATTCTGGACGGTCTGCTGGACGGGCGCCTGGATGCTCACGTCTCGCATAATGACGCTCAATTCGGTTTTAGATCAGGTCTTTCTACCGAGAGTGCCATTATGTGCCTCAAACGGACTGTTCAATACTATACGGCGCGAAAGACGCCAGTGTACGCTTGTTTCTTGGATCTGTCTCAGGGATTTGATCTCGTATGCTATGATATCCTTTAGAACAAGGTGAGAATTGAAACAAGTCTGTCTAACGATGTTATATTACTTTTTAAGTACTGGTATAATAATCAAATTAATAGCGTGAGATGGGCGGGTGCATTCTCGAATGGGTATAGATTGGAGTGTGGCGTAAGGGTTGGAGCTCTCTACACTCTTCAATCTGTATATGAACGGACTGATTAAGGAGCTCAGCGGGACAGGAATCGGTTGTCATATTGACGGAGTATGTATTAATAATATTAGTTATGTGGATGATATGGTACTGCTGAACCCATCAAGCGGTGCTTTGAAAGAACTCGAAGAAGAAGATGATTTGTGAGTCCTACGCTGTAACCCACGGGCTCAAATACAACGCGGCGAAAAAGGAATTCATGATATTCTGGCCGAAGCGCAAGCGTTGTTCTAACGTACCGCATTTTTCGCTTTGTGGTTCAACGTTGAAAAAGGTTGATAAATTTAAGTATTTCGGTCACTAGATCACAGAAGATATGAAAGATTACTAGGATATTGAAAAAGAGCGTACGTCGCTGTCTGTTCGCCCCAACATGTTGGCCCGCAGATTCGCCAAATGTACTAAACAAGTTAAGTCGACTCTTTTTAAAGCATATTGCCAATCATTTTAAGCATGCCGATCTATGGGTTAACTATACGCGAAGGTCATACAACGACCTGCGCGTGCAGTATAATAACGAGTTCAGGGTGCTGATGGGGTTGCCCCATTGTTGCAGCGCTTCCGCCATGTTCGCGGACGCGCGTACAGACGGACTCGCGGCCATCATGCGGAAGCGCTGCACCTCTTTACTTAAGCGAGTGAGGGACATCCTCCAGCACCATCCCGCGCGCGCTGTCAGATAGATGGAACTCAGCGATGCTAGCTCGCTTGATGCAATTACACGCTGTCAAGTAAATAAGCGTTATGCTGGCATCGGTGTGTCAATATATGTATTATAATATTAATATATGATTGTTACTAACACTATTTTTAAGCATAATATGTATCTAACCATTAGGTTAGATATCCATATTAATGGATCACATATAGTTATCTGAAATAAATAATTTATTATTATTATTATTATAATATTTAAGTTCGTCAATATGACTTCAAATTTTTTACCATCAAATACAAATAAATTAAGTTGAAATAAAGTAAAGTATTTTTATTATTCAGGGATCTTGTACTGGGTAGTTTTTTATAAACTTATTTCAACAATTGACTTATTATCATCAAGAACTTGAGTGATCAGTTGTTGTTTATAGTACATTTTACTTTAGCATATGTCTTCTGACATTTTTGAAGTAAGTAGGTTAAGTTAAGCAACTTTAGCGAAATATTTAAGATTATTCGTCACGTTTGTTAGTTGCGACATAAAAACGATGGCGTTTGAAATAGCACAAGGCGCATACATGTAAATTTTGTTAGGCTCATTAAAATTTTCGTACTTACAAGGTTTATCCAGCGCGTTTCATGCGACACGGAAATGCAAATTCCGCCCTGTTCCGCCATTTTTCCCGACGTCGGCCTAAGTAATGAGTTACTTTTTGCCGGAATGCCTTCGCGGTGCTTAATAAGGTAGCCGTGTTAATAAATAAAACCTACGGTGACTTTAATTATTTCGAATATAATTGTTTGTAATTTATCATTCCTTTCGAACCTTGTACGCATTATTTAACAATATATATATATATATATTACACGTCGTTCATACAAAACCACATTTATTATAAAACTGAAAAAAGGTATTGTTTACTTCGTAACAATATTTACGAGTACTTAAAAAACGATACTCTATATGAACTTTGTCTATACCTACAAGTCGCTTAAGTTAAGTAATTATGAGTTAACTTAATTTAGCGTCCTAAAATGCAAGCTGTGCTTAAATCGGAGCCCAGGGGATACAACACATATGTTATATAATATTGTAGATGATTGAAATATATAAAAAAGGCATAAGATCAAACTAATACAATAAGAAAACTAAATTAATAAGTAAATTTGTTTTAAGGGAATTATCGCAACTAACTTATAATCTAACAAAAAGATGTCGTTCCGAGTAAATTAAATCACAGACTACCTAAAAAATATTTAAGAGATAAAACTTTAGTTACTACAAATAGTACTTTCTATTACACAAGTGAATTAATTTTTTCGTCAAAATAAGTCGTCATTAAGTAAACGTTTTCTTTCAAGAATTTTTCGTCTTTTAGTCCTTTACTGTTCGGATTAATTTTTGTTCAACTTAACATGCATGTCGTAAATCAATATGCAGAAACGGAAACGTTGACAATAAACGACACCTAGTGAAACTACAAGACGTTTGTGTGTATCTCATACGGTACAAATATAAAAAAAAATATTAATCTCTCCGGAACTATGTTAATTAAAGGCTAACATAAGTTCTAGTGGCACAAGCTGTACTTAGTTCGGGATCCGATGGATGTCATGAGTTTCAATTGTTGTGAAAGTTTGTAATATATAAAAATAAAATTTCTATGTAAAATACATATACTGTTAAGTTGGACCTTTCACCTATTGTTTTGTGTATGTGCATCTATTACATTTTAGATATGGTTAAAATTCAAACCTAAGTAGCGAATCCGAATGGTACATTAACAATTGAACCATCCGGTCTCTACCCGCTTGTATATACGGTTAGCGAGTATATATACACTGTACATAGGGTGGTCCCGCGCTGTGTGGCATGGCATATAAATGCAAATGGGCATTCGTCGGTGTCGCTATCTTTATCTGGGCGAGCGGTGAACATTCGACTCACCTTTTTCCTTGTATCACACCGTCGCGTAACGTAATTGTTAATTGCGAGCAATTACTATTCACTGCAATCAATGCAACATAAAATAGCCCTTTTAATGTTCCCACAACTGGGATTCTATGGACCTACTCTCACAACGAGAGATTGAAGCAAGTTATGTTTATATTTAAGCTATGTAATATGATATATTTAACGGTAATGACTTTTGCTTATTACCTTTACTCAGGTATAAAGTGGTAACTATATTTAAAACATTAAAAGTAATAAACTAGTAACCTTAACTTTGACAATAGTAATACCTATTGAATTAATTTCGAGGTATAGCTTAAAAATATTCAATTTCTCCTATTATAAATATCGAGCTACGTGCTTGCTACAAAAAAATGGCTAATTGTCTTTTAACACAGGCTTCCGCTTCGAATACAGATCCATATGTTCAAGTTTGGTAAGCGGGATGATTGTTTCGAATCTTCCTAGGTTGCCACAAATCTCATAAATCAGCCATAATAGCACTGTTCCTTCAGCTGTCAAAATATATGTATAAGCCGCGATCGCCTGTGTTACATACTTATCACGTTAAGCTATGTTTTAAGATGCATTGAACCATAACTGTTGATTTTATTATAGTTTATCAATAAAGCTTTCATAATTCGGTTACAACTAATGATTTCATTTTATTCGCTAAGTACATGTTAAGTGTTTTTAGGACATAATTTTTTTATAATAGTATTCAACACAAAATATCCGCGGGATTTAAATTATGAATTTACTGGTCTAAGAGAGCAAAAAGTTTGGCGAACTCTGTATGTGAGTATTATGGCTCAACATGCTTCTTTATCCATAGCCCTATTGTCACTTAATACGATTGTAGATAAAACAGAGATTTTGTTTAAATTTTGTATGTATTGTTAGACGGTGTAACAGTAGGTCGTGCATCGGCAACTCCTCGCCGCGGAGCATCGTGCCGGTAATGAAGATATATTTACCAGTTAATGTGTCCAAACGGCGCTCTTGTTACGGGCGCGCTGACATAGCTCGCTCCTTATTAATTAATACTGAGATACGCGACCGGATAGCAATGCTCACCAGAGTTTATTGCATCGTAGAAAGCTAGTAAAAACCCGTGGTTCTGCTCGTATAAATATTTCTTTTTAATTTAAACAATAGCGTAACTGACTTGTCCCCAATTAAATACGACAAATTGACAACATAAAGCTAGTAATAAGCGTAGCGTAGACAGACCCCTCTCTTTAGGTTAAAAATAGTACATTAAAAGAAATCGCTGGGAGCACTGAAGTTAACTGTATTGACAACTCGGTACAAGAGATATAAGTCCCGTAGTAGAACTTCATTGGTTGCTCATTAAAAATACTTTCATTCTCATATAAATGACTGTCCAAATTTCGAACACATGGAACAGGGGACAGGACAGGACTAGGACACATCAGGAACACCTAATTATACAGCTCCGATATACACTTACCATCATGGACTTACCTAGGTATGTGGGATAGCTGCTGCAGAACCAAACAAGGGATTTACCTGTTAAAACGTAAGCTAGGCACGAAAGACCTATGTCCAGCAGTGGACGTCTATCGGCTGATGATGCTTTAGAAGAATATTGACGAATACAGATTACACAGATATCGTTTCTTCTAAAATCTTGCATTATTTTAATTTAAACTGAGCTTGGTAATATTGTAGTATTAAAATGAGGCATGTTATTCTGAGTAACATATAAAGTGTTAAATACTTTATGTGGGATTGCACATAAAGCGTTTATGTATACTTAATTGAAAAAGCTTTAAAATAAGACAAAAAAGTCTAGGCGACACAACATTGTTAAGATTGGTATGTTGTAATTAAGGCAATTATTAAATAAACTTACGGCTAATTACTACAAATTTCGCAACCGACCAAAATGTAATGTGCAAATATTGGCTCAACGTTGCTTAATGCAACTTAAAATCAAAAACTCGTCGGACAACAAAGCTTATATATTATAAGAACGTCAGAAATTTAATTGGTAATATGTTAAAAAAAATGGAATAATTAAAATATTAGCCTTCTGTAAATAGAAAGAAAAAAAATTGTACTCCCAAACGATCTGTTTCGAATAAATGGGCGTTACGGATCTCTTCCCAACCCTCACGATCCGCCTTCATTTGCCTTGTTTTCTTCCAATAAATTTACAAAAATATATATATTACCATCCCAATAATCTAATTTGCATAAAGCTTTTAATTGTGGTTTATTTCTAGAAGGTCTCTTATCTCGCCCGTATAATATAACCGTATAATGTTCAAGTTTCGTTTCACAGTGCGCAATATCGCAAAATCTGAAGTACTAAAAAAAGGGGACCGGTCGGCATTTATTTGTCGCCATCTTTCTATGTTCGATGATACACCCACGCATTGGTGGTCGGAGGAAGGACCGGATGGGCCGTGACCCTCTTTAATGTTTAATTTGCTTTTAGAAAATGTTAATTTAGTACGACGACCAGAACCTACGCAGAATAAAACAGGCTTAAAGCGGATACATTACATCATCCCCTTAGAGTAATCACGAATATTATAGACGGTCAAATTAATAACAGAATTTCATTAACAACTGATTTATACCACAATTCATGACGACAATATCTCTTTATATTTACCACTCGTCTTATAATCATGAAAAAGGAAACGCAACAAAAACAGAAAATAAAACTATCCTTAAAGGTAATTCTTGTTTCTATCGCACTACCAACCGAGTCGAGCGGGACGTTCACCTGATGATAAGTGATACGCCTGCCCATAACAACATGGTGTTAGAATGGCATACACAGCACCGCATTGTGCTCGTCGCCTTTAGATATAAGATGTTAAATTTCATTACCATAGTCATTTTATTATCTACAGCGACCTTCAAACCGGAAAACCAATATCATTGCTTAATTCTATTTGATGGCAGAAACAGGAGCTGTGCGCGAAGTTTCACCGCTACTGTATTTTATTATTGTCTATCAAAATATCGAAAATGATGTTTCATTAGTAACATTATAATAATAGTCCGTGCTGGTAATGACCAGAGCAAACAGATTAATAGGACATTAAAGCAACAGAGCTTCACAAATACAATGGAGTAAATGTTTAAATCTGCAATCAGCGCTCGGAAAGGGAAACTAAAAGGAAAGGCTGAAGGCGTCTAGTATAAAATTCAGCAGAAAATAAAGTTACCCACGCGATCGCGATAAAGTCGGACGCACACAGCGCTAGCGCGAAAAGACAAGTGGCTTAATTGAGAGTTGACCCGTGGGGGGTCCCCGAGGCGTCGCTTATGCTAATCAATTCACCACTAGTTTGTTTTTTTTTTAAAACCACAATCGCCACCGGAATCGAGCCACGGGCTTTTTATACGGGTTCCGCGCATCAAAACACGGGAATTATGTACGGAGGAATTCACCCGATTCCTGTTGTCGGAATTATTTTGGTTTATATGAGATTTTTTTACGGCACTTGTCAATACGTGATTTGTACATGTAATCGTTTGGAATGTATGAAATATTTTCGTTTCATTTACGTCACATGTCGGTGAAAAATACTGGGCACCCAGCGTATTTTAAATATAGTACTGGAAATAATAAAAAATACGTTACAGGGGAATATAATAAAAAATTTATTGCTATGGGAAAAATTATAGCAACACCAAGTAAATAATCATAACAATTTTGCAAAAGGAAACAAAGAAAAGCTACACTACAATTCTAAATAATAAAAACTAATTTATTAAAGGAACAATGAAGAGCTACACTGCGATTCTAAATAATAAAAACTACTGTGCAAAGCGAAGCTACAATGCAGTTTGATATAATAAAAGTTGCACTGGACTGGAAAATAAGAAACATTACACTGCAACAGGAATAATGTACTTTATACTGCCATACTACTATTATTTTAAACTTATTTGGATGCTCTGAACATAAGTAGTATCAATAATATTTTTTTGTTTTTCCAAATCAGATTTATTTAACAAGATCATCAATATATATATAGCATAGCCTTACTGTAAAGCTCTGAGCCAAGAATGCCATTCATGATGCATTAAACGACAGCAGGGTCATTTACCAATTCAGACGACATCCGATTCATTTTGTACATTTGGGGTGTCAAACGCAGTGTATTGCTTGTTGTCTTCTGCAATAGGCACTTGTAATAAACCATGCTTTACCTGATTACCTAGCGATTTTGTCTTCAATGCATTTGAATTGAATAACTTTTTTTAATAGTTACAGAATTTAATATTATGTAATCTATGCAGTCTTACCTTGCCGTCTTTTTAACGAACCAACAATTATATGGCTGGCGTATTCAGATATAAATTCTCGAATTATACCAGCTTCCAACATCCCTCCTACTTCGTTTGGTTGATTGTTACTGGTAAAAGTCCGATCACTATTTCGTTGACAGTGTTGCATATAAAAATTCCTAATTATAACATGATTATAACGATCAGTGTGAGTTTATAAAATAGTCGTAACAATCTAATAATAATTTGTAAACATCTGTATATAATTGATGTGCTTATCATTTTAAACCTTACAGTACATAATATGTTAAAATAGTTTTATCTTTCTTCGATTATAAAAGCGATTATCATTTGTTTAAATTTTTTATGCGCTCGTTAAAATAACGGAAGTAGTAAGGTGGTATGGTAGTATTACTGTTTTGTTCCATCAGTTAGGAGCAGCCTTTAGTTTGCGTGTTTGCTAAGCCACTTGATAAATTTCACGCATGCCTTAAACGAATGTAAAATATTTCTGTTTGCTTTGTATTATACGATCTTTGCTTTAGTGTGATTTTAGATGTATTGAATTATATATTATAAAATTTATGTCAATGTTTTATTTAACATACATAAAACCTTAATGTACACAAAAACATCGTTCGTTACTGTTTACTGTAATTTGGAAATATTGAATCTGTTTTCATTCAGTTCCAAACTAATGTTATTATTCGAAGAAGACGCTAGAACAGAAAGATTTCATCTGATTATAAATGATACGTCCGCTCATAGCAATGTGGTGTTAGTTACCATGATAAACATTATACAACATTGTGATCATCGCCATATAACACTAGATGTCTAGTTAGCTCAATAGTTTCACTCGCTACAATGCCCTTTAAACACAGTAAAGTTTTAACACTACTATTTGATGGCAGAAATAAGTTTTGCGGTCTAGAAGGTTTCCGCAAGAAAAGATCTACAATAAATAAAAAACATTACTTTATTTGAACTTACTTTTACTAACCAATAATCTATTTCAACTATGATTAAATTTCTTATAACTCGCTTTTATTAAATAAGGAGAGCCTAGCAGATTTTATTATTATTAATAGTTTCTTCAAAAACTTATTACTACACGAGCCAGCAAAAAATAATAGTTTTATACCTTAGTATAACAAATTTGAAAATTATAACATAAGCGGAAAAACCAAAGCAAACGTTACCGAAGCATTATTTCTAACACGTTAAATTTAACTACATTGTTCAAATTATACGCTATAGCGACCCTGACATGGAACCTGCGAACCTTGACTCCGCAGTGAGTGCTGTACTAATAATAACCATTAGATTAAATGCCCTAAACGCATTTAAAAAAAACTACCCATAAAATATTTAGTGTGAGTTACGCACAAATTATAACAATCACGAACAGTTTCCACGCGAAATATGACGCGGAAGTGGTGGTGGTGGCGGTAGTAAAGTTTCAAACGCGAAAACTTAAAAACTCAACCCCCTGTTATGATTTTATCTACATCCTTGGGTTTATTTAGTACGTGTTTGAATTTAGGACGTAGATTTTATTATTTTATTTCTGAATTTTTTAACACATCCGGTGTTTGAATAAGGAATACAAAGATAACGGTTTACGAAAATACATATAAAAAAATAAATTAATATGTAGAATAGAAATAACATACATTGTATTTTTTAATTATTTTAACACATAAACCTCCGTAGTCCTAGAGTCCGATTTTTTGACCTTCGTGACTACCAACCACCCTTACTTATATTGTAAATCTATCACAATGACAGCGTCGCTGTGCTCCGATTGCGAACATATGAAAGCCGAAGTATACTGAATGAGCAAGCTTCATCATCAACGTCCTCGCTGACAAGCGCTAGTTCATGGTCAATATCAAATATTATAATAATCACAGTAAAAAACTTCTAAAATATGAGGATTATGGTGTCTATAAAAAATATCGCATAATTCATTTAAATCTTTAAATTTTACTTAAACATACAAATAAAGTTAACATATGCATACAGCTGAATAGGATTATGATGACTACACTTTAATTCTATAAGAATATATTAACATGGAATAATTCAATTAATAATTTTCAATTAAAATGCAGTCAAGTAAGAAATCATATGATCAAAAGCAGTTCAAATTATTATTTTTTTACTACTTTGTTTACCGTTTCGGAGGGCAGGTTGGCGTGTCACAACTTACACGCCCCAAGTAATACAGCGTTTTGTCATCTAACATTATGCTAATGGAGACCAGCAATATTTTCGATACGGTCACCCTTTCACGTCGCGCCAATTGGATCGTAAAATGTATATTTTTATATTCAAAACAACTTATACTAAAGGTAGTTTTTTGTTTATTTGTTGTTTACTCGTAAAAATTTTTCTTTTCAAATTGCGCGTTCAATTAGAAAGACATACGGTCTTGTGCCGTCATATATAGTAATAAATTAACTCCATGTTTACTGTCTTATATCAACCGGAAATTATTTATATAATATTATTAAATCTACATACAAAAAATAGCTAATGACAACTTATGATTTATCAATGTAAAGTTAGCCAGACAGAATAATTATCAACTATAAGAAAATTCATCGCATTAGATATTAATAATAAAAACGTTTTAGAGAAATTTCTGTCTTAATTCTTAAAGAGCGTAGATCAAAGTCATTGACCAATGTGTAGTCTATGTTGACTTTTTTTTTGGCTTCGACAGGGAAATCTTCGAATTCTTCTTCAGAACGCACCGGTGCCCCTCTACACTTTGTGTTAGCACGTCTTTGAGGAAGGTCCAAACCTTTCTAAGCATCATCGCTGAGCTATACGCTGGCCTACGCAGGTTCGCTTGTTGAGGGATAAGGACCCCCCCACCCTCAAGGTTTGTGAAACTCCTAGAACCTTTTATACCTTAGTTTTATTCTTACTTGCCCCAGACTACATGGCTGAGTCTATGCTGACCTTAGCCAATCCAATCTAAAAATCATCAGGACTATGCTCGAAATTTCCCTACGGTAATGTTATATTTTTATCAACATAGCTTTCAGATCAGTCGGCCAAACGACGAGTAGTTTTAATCTTTATCAGAGAATAGGTAGAAACTTTACAGGGTTCGTCGCCAACCCTAAAGATCGGACGGGCTACTTGCGCCTGTTCCTGATATTTGCGTGTTACGCTCACGCTTTGGCTTGTTCATAATTTTTTTGATTTTCACGGTGATCGGGTGCGGCGATAGCGCCCATTTCCACATTGGGCACGCACCAGGTCACTTAATTCCTGACTTAGTACCGCATCACATCCTGATAAGTATTTTTAATTTGAATAAATTATTATTTAAGGGTGTTATCGGTGCGTTATGGGCGGTTTAATCATAACCGTGCCTTTTCATGCTATAACGTCACAGTACGACTTAGTGATGGGAAATTTAATGTACTCATTAATATACAACGTTTGTAGCTTAGATTTTATGTACATATGTAATGTATTATAGAAGCAAAGATACAAGGAAAACTTTTGCCCGAAGACTTGATACTAAGTAATACGTTCAGCTTTAATAATGTGGGGCTAAATACGATATGGGATATAAAATGTAGCCATGGCTTTGGTACGCAAGATGTTGCAATTTACCGTAGTAGTTTCAATATTTACAACTCCCCTAAAACCGGAATACAGTAAAGTTTGCACAATACTAGTTAGCAGCAGAAACAAGCAATCCCTCTTCTTACCAGCAATAAAACCTTACTGTCCTTGTATACTTACATGTTCTAAAAAGGAATAAAAAACCATATTCAAAATAACGATTTTTTTTAAAATACTATTATAGTTTGTGTGTGAAATAGTCATGTTTATTTAATTAATTAATTGGCATCACTATGAAGGTTTTACATTACGCACGAGAGGTGTCGTGGCGGTCGCAGCGTTGGCGGGAAACTAACAAAATGGCCGATAAAGATGTCACGCGTTTTAATAATTTCGGTTCAAGGCGCCGATCACGGTGCCAGATTGCCTTTTTTACGAGAGAAAAGAAACTTTTTTACTGATTCAATAAATTGTTACGTAGTTTTTTTTTAATTATACGCCCTACAAAGTTTATAATGTACAGTTAGTACTATACTTTGGAATTAATTTTATTTGATATTTAATAAATTTTTTTTTTTACAGAATCAATACCGTGATGCCACATACAGGTAAGTAACATCAAATAAAAAACAAATATTAATAACAGTTGTGCCGTGGACAGACATTTTAACATAAATTATAGTTTCACTGACAATTAAGGCCAATGGCAATTTTGATAACATTTGAATTTATTTGAAAAAAATGCTCGCCTGTAATTACATTATCTGTATATTTAATTGTAAACAATTTAAAAGAATCGCCTGACGATGGAAGCGCGCACATATTCCATTCGAAACTAAGTGCTACAATTATTCTACAGAAAAAAAATAGAGTTCGCTCAAATCTTAATTAAACTAAACGGCTCACATTTAAAGCTCGCACCGACAAACCACCTCGCTGATAAGGACGGTTTGTCTTTAAGGAATTCACCTCGCGCGTTTGAATCATAAGCGTTTCAAAGAACCCTGACCACTGCCTCCGAACCATTAACGGTAATTAAGGCAATCGAGGGCCGAATCTCGTATCGAGATAATATCGGATCCGTATCGAAAAGCAGCCCACCCGGGCATAAGCGACTCGTTCTCTAATTCATTATACATGCTTAAACTTACATTAGTCTCTTACCCGCGTCCGATGACGTCAAATCACTTAAATCTCGCTCGCTTTTTTATAACTAAAAAATCCCATATCGCCATTTTCGACTTTATATCGAAGTACGTAAAACATCGGTGATGTAATTATTGCTAATAAAATATCATTTTTATAGTAATATCTCATACTCTAGTCATAAAAGTGATGATATCGGAGCATTAAAGATATTCCATCTCTTTGATACGGCACCGAATATTAATGTAATTTTTTTTTTCAACGGGATCACACACGTCGTTTCCGGATTTTTTAAGACGCCTCTTGAATTTTACTCGTTTCTATCTCGCTACCTAATAATCTTAATGAGCGTGCTGGGAAGCCGGTGCGGGGTTTCAACGGTTTCGTTATCGATCTTACTATCGATAGGGTGAATAATATCGACTCGACACATTTCGAGAATATTCATTCTGCATTCTCACATACTTTTATGGTAGGTAGGTGTCCATTGCCGGAAACTGTATAGTTAAATATCACCCCAATGCTAAACATTAGTCAGAAAACATTACTAGTATTCTCTTTGTAAGGCGTTGTAGCTAGTGTAATTACTGTAGTAATGAGACTACAGCTTATATTTGAAATCGACGAACACTATATGGTTTAGTGTACATCATCTGATAAAGGTTATATACTATTAATATTTCAATAATAGATATCGATATATTGTTATCCATATATAAAAAATGTCAGTAACTTGAATGTAATGATATTATAAGGTTTTCTCGTATTCTACTTAAAATGATATATTTAAACTATTCATATTAAAACATTTTGTTTCGTAACAATATAGTAACATGTTCTTACTACTTCTATAAGGTCTAACTTATTTGAAAAAAGGCTAGATTCTAATAGGGTATATAATATAGCTTCACGCGTTAATTACATTTCAATATCACCAAAGATGGAATTAAAAAAAAGTTTATTGTTATTTTAACATTTATATTATACTATAGTTTTCAATAGAAAACACTGCAATGAAATATACGAAAAAAGATAACATATGAATTAAGTATATTTAACATAAAAAAAATCCTATAAAACATTGTGCATATTAAATCTAAGTAGACCTAACATGCATGACTTAAATATAGGTACAATAGATATGAAAATAAGAAATAATTATAAAAAATTAAAGTGACATGAATGCTTATAGACAGCTAATCAATCTACATAATACGTACAATGAAAATGGGTTTTATTTGTTCGCCAATCACGTGAAAACTAGTGAACGTGTCGACATGGGAGCGTGACCATTCGACGTGGAATCATTTGTAGATAGTCATAGGCTATTTATTTTTTAAATTTCTTTTTTTAATTTTATTATTAAGAAAATATTATAAACATTTGTGTTTCGTATTATTTATGCGGTTGCTATAGTAACGGTTGCTATAAAAAGTCGTTTGCGGATGCGGTTGCTCTCAAGGAATATTTCAGACAAAATTCATGTCAAATTTTACACTAGGGCCAGCAAAGCGGACGGAAAGTTAGATATAATAACTTAACCTTAAGAGTTTTCTTCCAACAAACTCTAATGAGAACCTATGGTTTGTTTTTTTACTAATTCATTTCTACTTTATAACTTATATTATTTAAGTATTACACGTATACGTTAACGGTGATTTACCCTGATATATACGTATATGTACAGTGTCAAAAATGTTATTAACGAGTGTCCATATAAATTTATGAGTCCAGCGGCGACACCCACGCTATCGAGGGTATGGATCTAACCCGTTGGAGTGGACGCGATCGCCTGCTCCGTGGAAGTTTTATCTTCGTCATGACGCGTCACCAGCGGGCGAGCTTTTGACGCTAAATTAACTTATCGAGTTTTCTGGGTGGTGACGATACCATTGTATGGCAAAGGATAAACGTGGACAACACCTTACCACTTCCATATTTACAATTTAGTCCCTGCTATCTACTTAAAATTTTGTACTCATAACATAGCATTCATTTTATTTTATTTACTTAAGAGCTTTAGCTCTATTAGAGAAACTATTAATTTAGTAATATAAAACAAATATAAGAGCATTTTACGAATTTTGACAAGTATATAAAAAATATCGCAGTTTAGATTACTAATAACGAACACTAACCATTTAGGTTAGAATCCATTGTTCATTCATTTCAATAAAAACTAACAATAACAAAGGATAAAATGATATCTTACACTTAGTTATAACAAGTGTCAAAAAATTTAAAAAACAGGTATTACTACTGTACTAAAAATAGATAAACTAGTTCAGTTTAACAATGTAATAGTACAGTATCATAAATATTTGTGTATGATTGGATAAATGAAAAAAGTACTATATATTATTCATCATCATTATTATATCAGCTTTTGTACTATAGATTATTATTTTATATATATTATTCCTTTGAATATAATTCCACTGTTTCTTAGTTAATTTTATTCGATTCACCTAAAATAATTCTTCTAACGTCATTTCAGTAATATAAAACTTTCTAATACTAAAATATTTAGTAAGTTAATATGGGTCGAATAAATCTTCAGTTTTATTCATCTATAATTACCGATATCCAGAAATTTGATTAGTAACTTTATCCTAAGTAATAAAAAGTATAATTCTCCCAACAAGTCTAAGATCAGTATAAAATTGATGCCCTCTTCAGATTATCTTAGAAATTGCAGAAACTAATTCTGGGAACTTCACACTGCACTTGCTATTCGATAGTCTTTTAGCGGTTTAACCTAACCTATATAAATAATTAGTAATAAAAATATTTTCGGCTATTACCTAGCAGATCAAGATTGAGTCTTAGCAGAGACTATCCATGACATCCGCTAGTCTCATCCATATTATCATAACCGGGCAGTGACGGGACCGTTCCCTATCAAACGGATCTAAAACATCACATTCGATTTTCTACTTCGATGTTTACAACTGTGTTACAATTTAACGTCGTAAACTTTTATATTTTATTGTCAATTAATTGAATTGGAAAGGAAGCCGGACTACGTGAGTCTTTTTTGGAGACACATCAACCGACCAGATATAAAATATTCATGAATTCTTAATTCTTCAAATCATATTTTCATTAATTATTATATATTATAATAAATATCCATCATCTTTGTATAAAACTGCGTGCTGAAAGTTAATATAATTCTCCATAAAACAATTAATCGTATCTGATAATAATAATCATAAATTTTCCGTTTAAGGAGTAATAATTTTTTGTAAGTTTTCTTATCATATCAACGCTTTTCGGGATTCTTTGAACAGGCATTTTGCGTCCCCACTGTTGGGGCACATGCCTACCCTCAATATGAGGGCGATGGCCGATAGTCACCACACGGGCCCAATGCGGATTGGTCAATTTACACACACAGCTTACAATAAATTCTAATTCATGTGCAGGTTTCCTCGCGATGTTTCCATTCACCGTTTGTATTTCGCTGTTGTAACTAAAGTTCACAAATGTACATAACTTAAATGTTAAAGTCATCGGTACATGCCGAGATTCGAACCCGCGACCTTCGGAATGAAGGCTGCACGGTCTAACCATTAGGCCAGCAAGCTACCTTTCGGGATATTCGTTCCATATGTAAATTTGATATAAAATAGGATATTCTGTCATATAATACTATATATAAATTAAATTTTAAAGCACTAGAATGTACCCTCTATACGCGTAACGGTCGAAACTTTCACCTTTCTACAAGCTATACGACTATTCATTTATTTGCGTTACTCCTAGCCCGAACTGTGTAACTGTAATCTATGGTCAGGTATCAGGTATTAAATTTTTTTCTAAATAGTTTCAGTAAAAAATAATCATCAGATTCAAATATCTGATTAATGGGATAAATCATAGCATTTATATTTGTCTCAATTTAGTGCCCCTACTATATCAATGTTCAAAATAAAATATTATACGTACACTAAAAATTTTTTTATATTGCATTAACTGAACTATAAAATTTTATTTAATTAATTAAACAGTCATATAATTTTTTTTTCTATGGAAGTAATTCAAAGTACATACACATTGTACATCGCAATACTATGGAATCATCATTATTTTCGATCGATACACATCCAATGCTGAAAATATGCCTCCATCAAAGAACCTAAGTCAATCGGGCTTGGACTGCCCTCTCATCAGATCGTCACTACTTGTATAGGGCCTTTTACAAGGAGGAGCAGCACTGTGAATAAGAGTCGAATTTATTAAAAATACTGCAATTATATGTGGCTCAGTGTACCTAAGCCGGCGACAGTGTACTTTCATTGCCGGAGCCGCAATAACTCGAACTAATTAAAGCACTATAAGACAGTTCAGATTTTAATTAAGACTAAGCAATAAAAACCGAATACGGTAACGAAACTTGCGTAAAACTTTTTTCATGTCTCACAAAACTGTTCATTTGGCCCAAACTGACACAATGATATTTCGACTGTCCAAATGAAAATAAGTATTGAAAAAAATTACTTTTCAAATTGTATTTACCGTTGCTAACTTAAATGGTATAGTGCATGTAAACTCTTTAAACACATTTTTCTTATGTGTGTCATAAATAATTTTTAAATACAAAACAACAAATGTAGTGCAGAAATACATTAGTCTGCACAAGTTGTTTAGCTTTTTGGTAAAACTAAATATTAAATTGAAGAAATGAAGTGTGACAATAAACTTGAGCCAAATGGACATATAAAAAATACATAGTTAAAATTAGTGATTATGATTAAGATGCGTTTGTAATTAACTTAGTAATCCGGTAGTTATGATTATTCAAATATTTGAAATATAATAAGATTGCGATGCCAACTGAAAAACTGATTTAATAGTAGTAGGCCTCTGTTGCCAGAGACGATCTAAGTAGAAGATCACTGCCTGTCGTACTTAATACGATAACTAATTATTTAAATTATAAACGTTCTGAAAAATTTGCTAAAATATCTAACTAAATGGGATTTCTTATTAATAATAATAATATTACCTTGATTTAGAATTATCTGGTTGTAGGTCTTTGATGCCGGAGACTCTAGATAGATACCATCGTAGCGCTTATTTCTGCCGCTAAACAATAGTGTACAAACATTACTGTCTTCCGGTTTGAAGAGCGTTGTGGCTAGGGTAATTACTGGGGTAAGGAGATTCAACATCTTGCGTCTTAAGGCGACGAGCACAATATGGCGAAGTATATAACATTTTAACTAGCGCCTTATTGCAATGGGCAGGTGTATTACTTACCATTAGGTGGATGTCCCGTTCGCCTCATCACTTTGATAAATAAAAAATTATCTTTAGGATGACAATACTTAAATTATTATTTGAAATACCGAGTGTTTTGGGATAAAGTCACAGTTGTGTGAATTATTTTTACCCAGTAAAACCTTCTGTATTCGTTCAAAGCATTTGGAGATATCACGGGATCTCCATCCTAAACCGAACAGCGGCAACATCTATATGTCTTAAAGCGACAAGCACAATGTGAAGCTGTGTAAACATTGTAACTGGTCTCAAAATACTTTTGACGAATACAATATTCTGTCGTATTTCTGAGTGTATAATCGAATTAAAAACATTACTAGCTTAATGTAATTAAAAATTTTGTTTTATAAATAAAATATTACTCCGTTATGCATGTTTGGGTGTAATGCAAAGGAATTGATGTGTTCGTAAATGGCAACACAACGCTTTATAAAGCGAAACATACAAGGAGGTTGAGTATGTTGTAAAAATTAAATCGAGCGATTATATTTTATTGATACTGTTTACACGTTTTCGAGTGCACGGTCAAAGTAGTGTCTTGTCTTAAATTGTTGTAGTGTTTAGAAATCTCTGATGATATGGTGGTTGTTCTCTTCTTTATATATTTTTTAAGAAGCGGACTTTTTTATCGCCCTCACGGAATAATCTCAATCATCTCTTTCTAGGACCCAAGATCATATCCCATGTCGACTATAAATGTGCTGTTACTATGAGATTTATTACCTCATGCTTTCTTCTTGACCGCAAGAAAAACGCGATTGAACCCTATTATGTTAAAAATAGATAGTTTTACGCAAGAACTTATATATAGTTATGCATACATATTTTATGTAAGTTACTAGGACTTATTTCTTGATAGAAAAATAGATGCTATAGTAGCAGAGACACTACGGTTGAAACATCATGAGATTTACGACGGTAATAAATCAACATAAATCTTACTTACCACCGTAGAAAGAGGACATCTAATGTATTAATAGGAAAACTATATTAATCAGTGATAAATTTGCTTTTAGTTGACTATATAGTAAAAGTAAATACTACAACAAGCGAAGTATTCACGCTTTAAGTTTCCTTCTCCGCTTTAGGCACAAAATTCTATTAAAATTTTACTCTCAGACTTCTCAGTCGTTTTTAAACAACTATCGGATAACCAATCAACCAAGATCAATGTAACTCTTATTAGAAGTGTCATAGTATCCTGAAAAATATTTAAAAAATTACTAGCAGCACCAACTGTTAAGTTTTATTGTGATATTTTCTATATCATTAAGTCTCGTTGCACTCAGAGTTAAAAAATTGCAGTTCAACTTGTTTTTATGTTAGCTTATCATAATGTTTATACAAATTGTAAATTGAAATCGGATTTTTTGATTCTTTATTCCGCAAGATAAACTGCATTCAATTGAACTGAATATTTTACTTGTTTGTACTACTGAACACTGATTGCAATAGAACTGAGCAATCCAAAACTAATTTGATAAAGCTTAATTATTAAATGTTTGATTATTTCGTAAACTAGCACTATCGTGTAATATTTGTACAACATTTATTATTGTGCACAGGTCAGCCTTATTAAATTACATCTGTCTTATACCCTTAAGATTTCACCATCATAAGAGCTGTAAAACGCCTACTGCTGGAGAGAGGCGTTAATACATAGTTAACTAATCAATAAAGTTTTGTTCGTCGTGAATTATATTTAACGGTAAAAAGAAGTTAAATAAGAACTAGTATATAATATTAGTAACATAGAAACAATTTGTTGAAACGATAAAATCAATATCGATGTTAAATTCAATGTTTGACATGTTTTTAAAACATTCTTACATATTTCTTTTAAGCTTTTCGTCTACTAAACGCATTCTGTGACTGTTGACGTTTACACAGCGACCGCATTAGGTAGCATTCTTTCCAGTTCTCTTTACACGATTGTGAGAGTATTAATAACGAAAAAACTTGAATCAATGCGGCTAAAGCGACGATATCTAGATATTATCTGCTCGATTTAAATGTAACTAACTGAACGAATCAACTCGGCATGTAATCTACTCTATTTATCACTACGTTGATAGTAGATACGGTTTTCCACTCATGCCACATACAAAATTCTCTTTAAACGTATTTTAAATGATAGCTATAGATATTAAAACGAAATTAGATCTTGGATGTTATTAGTATATTTGTAAGAAAGAAGATACTATAATTAGTATTAATACAGCTTTAAAGTTTTGTAATATTATATTTCTGTTAAACTTTATTCTCATCATCCATATTCTTTCTCTCATGTAACGAAAATTAAGTTACTGTTACTAGCAATATTCTATTTTTAGCTCTCTTCGTTATTATACTTCTCTAAATTTTCTTTGTTATATTCCACACTGTATAAGACAAATGTTAAAAAACATCAATTACATTTTCCTTATAATTTTCAGGAATGGACACCACATCTTTTCGATTTTTTGTTTTTCTTTTGTAGATTCACTTTCAAATTCCTCTTTGCCTTTAGGAACTTTAAAAGCTTTAGGTTTCATGAACTTGAAATCATTAAGACTCACACCCTGTTTTATCCAAATTGTGTCGTATCCACATCCTGCAATGAACCTTATATGTTATATAATAATATTATTCAATATAAGTATATACTATACATTGTACAAAAACATATAAATCAAGTTAAATACTAACATGACGTTGACATTATATGTATTGTTGACGGAATTGTACTCGTGAACGAACGAACAAAGCATTAAGGATATATTAAGTTACAATATTATGAAATATGGGGCACAAACCAAACAAGTTACAACTTAATACTTAATGCGGCATTCGTTATAACGTTTATGATACAACTAACGTGTTTCTAAGTGTATATTTTAATCACACTCACTGTCATAATTTTCGATAATATCTGGCCTCAGTGTCCCCACTGTGTAATATTTCAACTTGGAGACGGCCGCCTCGTACTCCTCGCATCTACACCTGTCCATTGCTAGTGACTTTTTTTATTATGAAACATTAAATATACATTCAAAACATTTGTAATACCAAAATTCCTCATAAACAGACTGACAAATTTGTCGCGACAAACTTCAAACACGTCAATGTGTGAAACGTTCGTTACTATTTACAAAAAAAAATTAATACTAGCCTACAGGTTTGAAATTTGATAAGAATATTCCTGTATAGATAATCAAATTATTTAAAATCTAAGTCTAAATCAGAGCATAAAAAAAACCACAAACTTTTTCAATGTACGGAATCATGAACAAATGATGATGTTTGATATTAAGATTTTTTTACTATCATAATACGTAATTATATATGACTGTCTATATAAAAAATATGTTTATAGTAAATAAATCTTATAGCCACGAGATTGAATTGTGATAAATGTGTTGGTGTGGTAAAAAGCGCTTTAATATTACATGGAATAAACTTGTAGCGGAAAAGCTACAGCTTAGTTTAATAACCCGTAGCTTTTTAGAAAAGGTACGAATAACGTAATACCATAACAATCTCTAATGAGTAAAATCATATTCAGTTTTATATTCGCTGTAAAACTTAGCGGCAATCTCTTTTCGATATCACATAAAACGACTACCGCTACTTAATACGAGGATATTACACGGAATTGATTTCATTTCATGGCTTTAGTGTACACGCTTCGTATGACTATGCCTTATCAACGTCATCAACGTCGACTAAATTGTCGCAGGTACGAGACACTGCTACTAATTTTGCACTTTTTAAAAAACAAAAACTTATAGAAAATTTTTGAAAAAAAAATATATTTAAGAGTAAGCAAAATTTGAGCACACAGTATACCGTATTTTTTATCTTTTTGTCTATTTATATCTACATCTCTCCGCAGCAGAGATAGAGTATACTAAGATTATCTCAATTTCTAAAAATCGTTATTATTATTTAAAATTATCTAACATCAAGCGAAATAATTATTAAACGCCTAAATATAAATATATTAATATAGCAATGAGTGAATTATTTAATATATTTAAGATAAGAGATAAAGAGATCAGTAGCTCGCTGGCCTAATGGTTAGATTGTGCGGCTTTCATTCTGAAGGTCGCAGGTTCGAATCTCGGCATGTACCAATGACATTAATGTTTAAGTTTTGTACATTTGTGAACTTTAGTAACAACAGCGAAATACAAACGGTGAAGGGAAACATCGTGAGGAAACCTGCACATGAATTATAATTTATTCGAAGGTGTGTGTGAAATCACCAATCCGCATTAGGCCCACGTGGTGACTATGGCCCATCGCCCTCATATTGAGGGTAAGCCTGTGCCCAACAGTGGGGACGTAAGTAGACTGTAAAGTAAAGTAAAGTAAGAGATAAAGAGAAGAGATAAATATTTCGGAAAGACTTAAAAATTAACGAAAAATTTATCACTTATTTATCAAATTTTAGAACTTTAATTTGTTTTCTAATATGTATGTTTATCTGAAATTATACATTTTATGTAATTATTCATAGGGGTTTATTCCGTATTACTAATCTCCTCCCATAAACTATTAGGCGGCGAATAATTATATTAAGCGCACCTAAATATAAGTAATTTTTAACCAAGCGTCTGGTTTAATCAAGTCAGATATTTTTTTCTAAATACTTTAAAATCTTTTAACTACTTCTTTACAATAATTCTCGCATAAAAACTTTCGATTCAAGAATGAAAAGGTATATAAGTTGAAAGCGCAGCACCGGCAGCCTACCACTGCGTCAATTGGCGGCGTTATAAAATCAGTCACAAGTTATAAACCGTGCAATAACTTGCGCGATATACGAGCTATATTCGCATACAGCGAAAAAACACTAAACAACCTTTTATAGCCGGCCGATTGTAAAACTGGGAGCATATTAGCGATACAGCAATCTTCGGACGCGTGCAAATCGTATTTTTAGAGTGATTCCGCGAAACTTACATCATAAAGTGCAAACATTTGCATCCCCCCTGCGACCAAAACTGCTCATTCCGAATCGTTACATTTTTTTTATGAAATGAAAGTAACAAACAAGCGAACAGATCACCTGCTTGTAATTGATCCATGGATATGCAAACATCTTTATTCCTCCATTCAAACAACTATATTACAATAAAGAAGCACGAACATTGTAATGATCTCTTAATCAAGAGACTGTGTATGTGTTTGTATGTTCATAAAAAACGCTATACATAACTACAGTTAAATAATTCAGATCGTGTCAACAGTTTAAAGAGTGGGTTTAAAAATATATCATTCTTAAATAATCTACTCCAGTTGTTACGAAAGAGCAACCGTTCTCGTTTTAGTATTTGTTGATTGCCTTAATGATCGCTGATCTTCGAAAGAAGGTGGAATTTTAAGAAGAATGAGAAACCGTTTGACTTCATGCATTCGTAAAGAATGTCCACATATGAGCTAGCTCTATGTAACGGCTGAGTATAACAGCAAGATTGTCGTTAAAAAAAAGGAATTATATTGAATATCGAAGGAAAAGATGTGTATCTTCTGGCCGTAATCAAAACAGTCCGCTATTATCTTTTGTCGTTTAAATAACCAGTTATCTCATTTTGAAGTAAGGTACCGTCTTATATATATTTTTATATTCTTGTGTATGTCCAGGTCTGTAGATGGTTCAGAATATCCACACTTTTTTAGCATCGTAAAGGTCGATGAAGAGCAAAATTACTTCAGTGAAGGAACAGCATCTTCCTTTTGGACCGTAACAGTGGTTAATTTACTCGTGTCTTGCATTTAAAAGTCAATATCAATATGATTTTGAATATTATTTGCATGTCTTAAAAGTGTATATGTAACATTTACTTGTTAGATTAAGCACTGTTAATAAATCTACAGTAAATGAGCTAAAACGTTATTTTGTATATATTTAATTAAATATCAACAATTACGAACTGGTTGAAATGAGGAAGTAACAATCAGGAGAAGGTCACAGGAAGCAAAACTGATGTGGAGCTCTTTCCCAGACCTACAACTATCGGCTGATGATGATGATGATGATTATGTTATATATATATAATGCAGAAGTTTATTAGCATCTTTAATATAAATAATATCAATAAATAACGAGAAAAATAGAATGATATTATCATACTTTGTTAAAAATATTTCGAAACAGGAAACTCGTTCAATGGCTATCAAGTGCGCACATCGTTATTTTATTATGAACATATTTTTATAGCTTTAAGGATTACTATACTTAATACGCGATATTTACGAGACACGTTATAACCGTGATATTGGCGAAAATGCCTACACACAACGGTCAGTGTTCGCGTATGGTGTAAATCTATGACGGCTGCGTAAAAATCAGTTATTTATTTTCGCTCTTTAAACTATATGGATACTGTAACCACTTTTTAGCTTCACTATACATAGTAAACGCGCGTATCTCTGTTGTCGGAGATAATTAACAGACTATCTCCATTTGATAAAAAATCATTCTGTCTTGACGGCAACCATCATGGTTGGACTTAATGTTAACAATCACTACTATTAAATATTTTGAAAGAAAAGTTGAAATGTAATATTTAAAAAAATAAAATCAATGAATAAATAACTGATGGGACTTTTTGATTTCACTTTTCTACTTCTTCCTTTCCCTCTACTCATTCGCTCTTATAAACTATGATCTCTCTACTGATTCCACAAGAATGAATTGGTGGATGTTGTCATATGCCCAAGAAATTGTTTTTCTTTTTTTATACGACCTTAGAGAGCCGTTCACCTGATGGTAAGTGATTTGCATGCATATACTCGTAGTAACGCATAACAACGTAGCGCTAGTTATGATGTACATAGCATCGTATTGTATTCTTCAACATTAGATATCTTAAGGCGATGAGAACAATAAGATGTGAATGTGAATGTCATCACTGGAAGCGACCGAAAAAGATTGATTGATTTTAAACTTAAATCTTATGCTTATCTGTAGTACATTATGAATAATTTATAATATTGTCGCCATACATGATTTTCAACAAAAAGCAAATCACCACCGTAGTCACATGATTTAAAATATACGAATAAGGACACAAAATACACTTTCCTTTTAAAACGGCAAGGAGTAATCACATTAATTCCTTGAATTAAACTTTCAGTTCTTGTACTAAGGACATTTGTAAGGAACTATAAAAATTCAACAGAGATAGACTCGTGTTAAAGTCTCCTTGCGTTAGGTTTAAAAAATAAACGCTCTTTTCAAAGCGGATTTTGACTCGAAGTAATCGAATTGACAGTTCAATTTCATTCAGCAGCATCCTCGTCATTACTGAGTTCTATCTGGAAAAGGAATCGTAAACTTAAGTAGTGAGGTACTCGTTGGATTCAAAAAAGAATATTTTCCTTCTTGTATTACATTATAATATATATAAAAAATTTCTCGAATTTAAGCTACTAAAACATCGATTCCTACATGACAATTTTTTTATTTATACTCTTGATAAGAAAAAGTTACTATATGTAAACACATAAATCTGTAGAAGAAACTTACTTTAACATAGGAGACATTTTTCTAACTTGTGGCTATCTAGATTGTTATCACCATAGTTCCTACTTCCGCCGATAACCACTAGTTTGAAAATATTACTGTTATACAGTTTGAAGGACACTTACCGAGATATAATATATCTCAACGTGAGGATAATCATTTGAACCATTGTTTATCATCCTAACTAGCATCACGGTGTGGTTGTATCATTTAATATCGGGTGAACGTCTTACTCTTCTCTTCTCTTGGTAGAATAAGAAATTAAATATAATGTTCTTTACGGGCCCATCACTATGCGTAAAGCGAAAGCAATTTGCATGATTCGGAATCGGCAGGAGGTTTTCAATGGACGATAGCCGTGAAATGGTGCTCCGCCAGGAGCGGTGCCGGCTTTAAAGAAAAATCTCAATAAACGCGAATTGCCCACGAACAAATTAGACCGCTAATTTTATTGCATTAAGGTAATAAATCGGTAGGCGTTTGCCGATTGTTTTATTGCTTTATAATGGCCACCGTTAACAGTAGCCGTAAAGCGGACGTACCAGACGCTTAAATAAGTTTTTAAATTCTAGCCGTGAGCTTAAGTTCTTTATTCTGTATTACAGGTCGGAAACAGTCAATGGCGATTTTTATTTTCGCTTTTAGTCGGTAAATTCTGTGATGTATTATGTTTATAATGGAACCTGTTTCCTTTAGTACTGAAATTAAAATTCCAAAGCGTACATGGTTTGATTTCTAATTAAGTAAATGTAACAAGCTTTGTGAAAATATGAATGTAACTAATCTTCTTTCTTGTCATAGTATGTGACATTTGTGATTTGTACGAACCAAGTTCATTTTTAACCCCGGGCAAATTACAACTACCACTAATAATAAGCAATATCAGTTAATTTGTTTATACAGCACTACTTTATATCTATGTAGCATTTATTGCTTTGAAAAATATATTATATCTCCTTATCCTAGTCAAAACGCCATTTCATAGGCATACCATACATATAGTAGCTTTTAATTCAAAAAACTTGCTGTGTTACTTACACAGGAGCTTATCAGAACCTACTACCAACATATGAATATAGAAATTATTATGTAGAGTTTCTACATCTTCCTTTTATTTAAAACTGCTTTTCAGTATTTGTTTCTCGATTTGCACGGTGGTGAGAATATAAGATTTCGCTTTTACACGGTTTTAAATTACAACAAAATCTTTTTTTTGTCTTATTCTCATATCTCTGACAAACTATCAGAACAGACCATGCCCGCAATGTTAATAGTACGCTTTCACCACTATACGTTATCATAGTAAATATGTTTGATGTTATAACAATAGAAGTATCCTGTTTTTAGTTATATATAATATATTAAAAAAAAACTTTATTGATGTATAGCCCATCAGGAATTCCTTTTTATCGTAAGAATCAAATGTTTTTAATAGATATTTGTGTTGAACACATTTCATGCGAATGTATTAATGCGAAGTTCTGTGTAACTTCACATTTATACAACAATAAAACTAACCGGTTATCTAAGCGTTACCTCACGTAATTAACCATTAACATGTCACAAAACTTCATAAATAACAACAAAAGCTCCTTCATTATTATTTTATATTAACACATAAATTCGTAGCGGGGGCAAGCATTGGCTTATCTGATCATAAAGTCGCCTTTTTTCGTTATAATTGGCGATTTCCTAAGGGGAAGTCCACCCTGTAGATTTAGCAATCAAATAAATATTAGGCCTAAATGGAACAGGTGTATGAAGACCGTTGATGCGAAATAACTCAATGTTTCGTTTCCTTGAATTAAAAAAATTGATCTTTAATGAACTCCATTATTGTTTTTTTACAAGTTTAATTCTATAGTCTTTATGTAAGCCGCAGATAATATAAATACTTTTTTTCTTAGTCTACGAAGCGACGAGACGAGCGAGTCGTTCATCTTATGGTAAGAAATACGCTCGCCTATAATAATGTGGTGCTAGTTTGGATGATACAACATCACATTGTATTCCTCGCCTTGAGACATAAAACTTTAGGGTTCATTATCACAGTAATTTCACTAGCTACAGCGCCTTTCAAACCAGAACACAGTAATGTTTGCACACTACTGTTTGCGGCAGAAATAAAATAAAGCAATGTTGTAAGGGTAGTATGAGATAGCGAATATGAGAGTGGTAACTAGTAAAAAAACCGTTCTTTCTTCCAAAGTTTACAAATTGTTCCCTAGAATAAATCTTGTTATAGTATAAAATATTTTTCTTTGTTTCAGGGCAAGCGGGCGTTAACCAGCTAGGGGGCGTGTTCGTCAATGGACGCCCCCTTCCTGACGTGGTTAGGAAAAAGATAGTAGAATTGGCGATCTTAGGCGTCCGACCCTGCGACATCAGCAGGCAACTCCTCGTGTCCCATGGCTGTGTGTCCAAAATACTGACAAGGTTTTACGAAACCGGCTCTATCAGACCAGGGTCTATTGGCGGCAGTAAGACAAAGGTTAGTTATTGATTAAAATTTCTGTTTATATTATATTTATAAATAATTGAGATCAAGCTAAATGTTTGTAATAAGCTAACTCATATTTAGTTTTACAAAACACTAGTATTTAAGATCAACTGTAATCATTATTGCAACCTAGAGTTTTATTATACAAATAGATCAAATAGATATTACAGTTTTTAGATTAATTTTTATATAAAATTTATTATCTATAACAAATAAATTATCTTTAGTCATTGGTGCTGTTTTAACGACTATAAAATATTTTTTATCTACATTGTACTCAGCAATTAATTTTAATTACTTCTTTTTAATTCTAACACTCTCAATAGTCTGCTCGTGGCCTCAACTACTGCCACTTTGACCTGGTCGATGAAAATAAGGTGGCATTTTAAGATCACAAAGAGTTTGTAGAGGCCGTAAATGGTGGTCCGTGCTCTCCTAAATCCTTTGGCTCTCGAATGTTGACAACCGACTAACATTTGCTGTTTATAGTATATATATTCACAGCCTAGTTCGAAAAAACCGTATCATCCTTCAATCTATGTAACCGGTAACCTCGGAATCGAAGTACTACCCTGCATAGACAACTAATACAATACATGCTTTCTCTATTAAAAGCTTTTTTTTATTTCGCTCTTGTATTTTGTTTAAAAAACAAAATAAAATAAACATTGCAACTGAGCGCAGGATCGGTCGGCGGTCGAACACCTCAATAAAACTTAGTGGGAGCGAATCGCTCGGGTCACGCCGGCAATCAGTCGTAATTATAAACTATAAAATGACCTGACTTTCGGCTTCTTGCACTGGCCTTTCGATACGCATCGAATGAGGACAGCAGCCATTAGCATAAGAGATCCGTAGAATATATACGTAAATGAAAATATTTTTCATAGTTTATTATATTTTAACAAAATATAGCGAGAGTCGCAATAGCTCAGTTTATAAGACAATGGTATGGTCTATACGTTTCAAAGGACAGGTGAAATTCCCGTTGAACATGAACCGATATGTGGCAACAACGACAACTTTTGTGGACATGTAACAACCACCAAGCCGCTTTTGACCAGCGTGCTAATTAAATAATCTTGGTCAGTTCTTTTTCTATCTTTCCGTTTATGTTTGTGTATCGACTCTCCTAGTCGACGTTCTCTATAAATTTCATTTCTGTGTTAACCTAGATAAAATTTTTTTAGCTGTGATATCCGTTGTCGCGAAATACTAAAATTTTTAAAGTTTACTTATATTAATCATTATTATACTCTGCGCATATTAAATAATGAATAAAAATTAATTATTAACATTTGTCATTATCATGGAAATGAGATATGTTGTTGTAAAATAAACCTAAATTATATACAACACAAGTGCAACTTTGAAAAAATCGATGAAGTTTGAACCTTGAAGATCTCTAAAAATATTCACACATTTTTTTCTTAAACCGTTTGTACTAGTACCGAAGCACTGAACCCGACATCGATATACCATATCGACCTCTTCGAATTCGGTACGCCAATAAAACTTCCATTTTGTTCCTCCACAAACGAACGCCGACGTCAAAAATTGATTACAACAAAATACTTCGAAATCACCGAATACTTTTATTGACGCTGTTATGGGAATACGTAATTGACTACTAATCAAGGCACCTCGGAACTCATCTAGATTGCTCGGCGATTGTGTCCAATGTAAATCGAGATTGCTTCGTGAATAATCGCCGCTGTGTTTGACAGTGATCTCATCGATGTTATACGGAACCAACGGATTTTTTCGCTCGAAAACTTTTGTAATTATATCATCATCATCAGTCGATAGACGTCAACTGCGACGTAAGCCTCAACCAATGATATCTCTCTTGATGTCTAAACATCAATTATTCATAATTCGATACGTTGCGAATCTTTAATTTGGTTTAGGAATTAAAAAATTAATCAGTGTTTGTCAAAACTCTTTGAAAATATTAAAATTTATGTTATTTTTATTGGCAAGTTCTTTTATATCTCTAACCGACTATATCTTGACCTCAATTTCATAAAGTATCAAGTAACAATCAGGTTATCAGAGTAACAAAGCATGCTGGCTTAGAATATTCCGGATTTCATGTGTTACCTGACTGAAAACAGTGATGGTGCCTATCGCATACAATTTCAATATGAGGGTGGTAGATAGTCAGACGGGTTGAATTGTTTTTATCTATTCTTTCCTAAATTTTATCTCTAAGAATTGACATTTCACTTTGAAAATATTAGATTGATTCGAAACGAAACATTATTCTCAGCCAATTTTAAATTTCTCTCTTCTTTTCTTAACGTAAGGAGAAATATTGCTTTAATAATTTTTCATCTCCTATTTGTTCTAAAAATACATAGTATAATACATAGATATAACAGAACCTTATATCTATGTATTATACTATGTATTTATATAACATTTTTTTATATATTTTTTTATTTTTTTTATATTTTATTTGTTTATATAACAGAACGTTTGCTTATTTTCGTATACATTAGTTTGCGTGATCCTTTTTTGTGTTATAAAGATATCTTCAAAAGGTACTCTGCTTCTGGGGGAAAATTAACAATTATTATCCCCTCCGTGGTATCCATCAATAACTTTGAATAAATCTTAACTCATTCTAAGGATCTCTAATAGATATCAATTTAATAAATTTCAGGTTGTTGATCTTATGTAAACGAATTGTTATTCGTGAAAAATTAACAAGACCAGTTCGTGTAACTATTGTGGGAAACCACGCGAACCAGCCATCTTCTTCTTTCTTACAAATATTTACCGTTTTTACGGCTGTTACGAATGGCGAAAAGCGCGACTAGATTTTTTTTAAGATAACGACGCGCTACGGTTTTTCTGTGTAATCCGTAGTCTACGCTACAGAAGCATTAATCTGTATAACTGTGTCAGTTAATTTGGCTTCCATTTGTTATAATTGATCTTGGGAATAACGATCCAGAATCTGTGGTAACTGCCGTTCAACACGAGACTCCGTACGATTATCCGAACACGCTCGATTAATAATGAATGAAAAGCACAGCCGATAATGATGGTTCTAGTCGTTATATCATATATGAGAACTTATCGTTTTGTTTTTAATCAAATTTACGTAGCGTTACGATTCAGATTAAAGCAATAAATGTAATAGCAGGTTTTTTTATAGTTACAAATAAATCCGAGATGTATAAGATTTCGGAAAAAATAAACGTCTTTCGTCATGTGTTATTGGGGCAATAAACCAAACATTTTTAGAACCCTTATTTTTTACTACACAGAAGTTTACGTAATATGCCAAAATTATAGTTTTTTCTAAGTCAATTTTCGTACAGTATTCTGCTTAGTCTGATTGTCGTACAGTATCCACTTTTCATCACAAGGAATGAATCGATATAAAATCCCTTCATTATTGTGTCCGTTGAGCAAAGTAACACAATAGTAGCAGTCGACGCGTATTTGCAAGTTCCATTCACTCAATTCACGAGTTACCCATCGTTCAAGTTTTTTTTCTTTCCTGATTTGCTTCAAGTGGATTAATATAGTTTTGTCACTTACCCCGTAGCCTGCAGCTATTTCTGAAGTGCTTTGTGATAGATGCACTTCCACAATAGCCTTTCATTCTTCATTTCCCACTTTGGTCTCAGGCCGTCTACGGGGTTGGTCGAAATTACCAGAACGAAAACGTTGAAACCAAAAAAGTACCGTGTTTTCTATTTGCCAACGCCGTACACATCAATAATCCTTCGAGCTATTTCTCCAGCTCTGGTGCCACGGTAGAACTCCTACGCGTAAATATACTGATATTTCATGTTTTCCATTGCACGGTAATAAGCGAGGCCCAAAAAAAAATAGTGAGGAAAAAACAAATAAATGACTGTTTTCAAAACTCAAATGTACCAGCTAAACGAATTATTAAATTTGAATTTCGAATTCTTAACCAAAGAGGAGATACTTCAGATCAAAGTGGTCAGCACGACAAAACGCTAATTTCATATGTAAGGACCTTATATTTCCTATTACTATTAAAAATGTATTCGGTGTATACGCAGATAGTAAAAAATACGAAACCGTTTCTAAAACTAAAAGAAAATTGGTGGTAAATGTTAAAGGATTATGTTATGTTTCTTTGGTAATGTCAAAGTGGAGTTCCGAATGGAATCCATTAAAGTGGAGTATCAACTTAAACAAGGCGAGATTTAAACATACTATCCTATTAAATATTTTGCGATTATATATTGTTTATTTTATTAATAACATAATGATATTTTTTTACAAAAAGTTGAATTCATGAAGCACAAAATATCCATTGTAGAAAGAGGGTGGCGTTCTATAGACGATTGAAGACTCGTAAATTTTATAGAAATACAGTTACTTTACAGTACATTTTAAGATTTAAGAAAACGTGCTATATTTTGCATGGTGTAGCGTTCAGACATTCACGTGGCCCTACCTTTGCTTTACGACCTCAAGTTATGGCATTTATGATCGATGGCCACACGTTTATGGTTAAATGACCATAATTAGTGGAGCCGACACCGCATCAATGCGCTTTATGGTCTGGGGCGGTTGCTCATTGACCACTTTCACGCCGCGTTTCAAAGATTGCGATTAGTTTAAAATCAAATGTTTATTGTTTAATTCGATAAATTTTATTTAATAATAATATCGACAGAAAAATTAGCTTCTTAACTTAGTAATTATTCGTTTATGAATAGTCTAAATATTTTAGAAAAGCATGACTCTGGGACAAAGCAATGCTATTATGGCGATATGCTGACTGTTGAATGTCATGCGCTTTATATAGGCAAATAAGCACTGCGAACATTAATTTCTTAAAAATATATAAATAACTTCTCGAGGTGCCCGAAAGGTACGCAACTGTGCTGAAATTAAATTGATAAATTAATTTTTAACTGGAGATCAGCAGAGAAGTTTGTAAATTTGTTCGATATGTATACCTTGCCGATATCTCCTGCACAGTCCTGAAGGAGCTATCCTAACGGATCCGAAAATTGTCTACTATAAACTAAACTTAAACTAGATTAACGTGTTGTTATTTCTATACTCCATACAAGAAATGTCTTATTATATCCCTTGATAATTCATGTTTATAATATACTTGAGGGTTGTATAATACACGGACTCTATCAGTCACTTACAAAGTATTGAAGCCATCAAAAGTGTAAGAAATGTTTGTTTAAACAAAAGTTATATAACCATCGATTAAAAATAATAATCTTTAGTAGTACCGTTTAAGTATTTTCTCCGCACAAATCATCTAAACATAAAATTTTAAAATTTATGGCCAATTAGTTACTTCGCGGACGAGCGCGAACTTCATTAACCGGTGACATCTGACGTGAGGTTAGCCGACGGCAACAATAGCAAACGCAATGCGGAAGTAAAACAACTTGCACGGCAGTAGCGACACAATACAAACAGATAAACATATGTATTCTATATATTATGATAGCAAAAGGATAAATTTCGTGTGCAATAATAACATTAATCCTATTGATATGGAGGCCGTCTAGGTAGGTACCACTGCAGTGCCTATTTCTACCGCCAAGTAGTAGTGTGTTAATATTGCTGTATTTCGTTTTAAAGGGCGCTGTAGCTAGTGTCACTACTGGGGTAACGAGAGATAATATCTTATGTCTCAAGACGATGAGCACAATGTGGCGCAGAGTGTACCATTCTAACTAGTGCCACATTGTTATGAGCAGGCATATCATTTATCATCAGGTCGTGCCGCTTGATTCATCATCGTGTATTAAAAAAAAATTAACCAAGAATTATTTAGTTTGAACTATTAAGTCTTTATCGTAAAGGTCGTTTAGGTCATTAAAGTCTGTCTGACATATAGTCTTTAAGAGTGGAACTAAGAACACTCCAGTTCTAAACGGCGACTAAATGGGGCTAGATAGGGCTTAGATACTAGTATCATAGTTCCTAGGCTAGTCCTGTCGAGGCCCTTGACAAGTGGAAGACAGTACTGTTCGGTGGCAGAATTCGAGCAAAGCCCCGCATAGCCTGAACCTACACAGCCAAGGTAACAAGTTATTAATGAAATGATGAATCAAACAAAACGTTCACTCGCTAATAGTTGATATACCCACCCATAACAAAGAGATGACAGTTAAGGTGATATGCATTGCACCACATTAAGTTCGTCGCCTTGTAACATAAGGTCGTAAGTCTTCATACCCTAGCGATTTCACTAGCTACTATGCCTTTCAAACTGAAGCAGTAACATATACTGTTTAGTGATATAAATAGAAGCTGCGATAATATCTAGTCGAGCATCAGCAACAGATAACTATCACCAATTATTTTATTATTTAATAAAGTTTTTCCCTCTATCCCTTTTAAGTTACTAAGTAAATTAATTGTACAAAAAAATTTTGAGATACTTTATAAGCGACATTCGAATCCCTAAAGCAGTAATAAAAGCCGAAGATCTAATCACGTAATATCGCGTAAATCGTGGTGTAAAGAAAATAAAACCAACCTTACACGTTTCCTAATTAAATGTCATCAATACTTGTTTCTGTTATCGCTCCAATTTCCGGACCTACTGCACGGATGTGACATAAAATGATGTTATCTTTAAATAATTGATCCTGTGTTTTTCCTCTGTTCAAACGTTGAGATTATTAGAACATTCATCTGATGATATATTTCCACCTACCCATAACGTGGCGCTGGTTTTAAAGGTGTAGATGGCACCACACTATGCTTATCGCCTTCGGTAATAAGATGTTAAAACTTATTGACCCAGAAATTAACTAGCTACAACATATTTAAAAGTTCAATATAGTTATATTTGTACGATGCTGTTCAACACTAAGTTGGCACTTCCGTTATTTTTAACAAGTAATATCTATTGTAAATTGAGTACGTTTATACAAAAGCAACGCCATCAGAGATATTTTCTCACATCGCAAATGATTAACGTTAAAGATTACAAAACTATTAAAGTTTACTTTGTTTATACTAAGCAAACTAAGATAAGAATGAATACCTCACTGACATGTATATATCGTACACTTCTAAACAAATGTAAATGGTTATTTACCTCTACAAACCAACTGTAATTAAATTTTACAACCTCGCACCGATGACACATTGATATAGTGCCCTATGAATTAAAACAACAAAACATTTTTCCTATAATACTGAAAAGTGCGATAGGATCGGCTACAAATGCAATAACATGCCAAACGGACATTAACAGCTCTGTCAAACAATATAACATGAATATCAAATATTCACGGCAACACGTTACTGCTGGTGTTCAATGGCGCAAGCAACACTAAAGCACAGGTACTATTTATTTCAAAATATACTTCCCGTATTACACGAATTGAACGATTTGTATAAATTCATCATATATATACATTTTTATTTACCTTCGTTACGTTCTTTACTATTTCGTTCCATTTAGTCTGGGCGTTTACTTTTCTGACAGCTGATGTAAGGAAGAATTCCTTGAGCGACTTCACCGAATCAGGCAAACGGATAAAAGATCGACCGCATAATCTTTTTTCCTCCACCTTGCCTACTATAATTTTATCTTAAGTATTGGAGGATAGGCGGAAAATATGACTAAAATAACCAAGAATCTTCTGATAACAGATTGTCGAGAGCCTGATGCTAAGCGCAGCTGTATTTGTTCTTTTGCGGTCCACGGTTTACGAAGCTTCCTTCTCCAATATCACATATTAACGTAATCTGTTTTTTCATATGTTATAGCTATGGGATAGACAAAGTTAGATTTCTAACTAATCTCTTTTTAGTGTTGTTGGAGATCTTCCTGCTTGTGCTATGCAAATTGTGTTATAAATGTTCTATGAACATAAGAGCTACTTTGTGTGAAAACACTTCATCGTTTATGATCTTTTCAACATCATGTAAAATCAAACTTAAATTTTAGCCTCTGATCAGTAAAAGTGTCCCGCTCATCTCTCCATGTCGTTGTATGAAATCAAAATGTTGACTATTGGTCGAAGTAAGTCATCGTTTATAAAAAGTCGTACAATTAGAAGTTTTCGATGTCACAATCTCAGGTCGAATCGGGTGGCAATTTGTAACAGTAATGAGTCGATGGGTCAAGCGGCCGGGTCATGGGAGCGTTCAGCACCTGTCGCCTGTCAACCACGACTAGCTGTTGAAACCTTAATAACACATGTCTACCCACGAATAATGTGAGGACGCCACAGGTGCAGAGTTGGGGTCCACCACTATTTCTACCATTTTTTTTAACTCTTTCATTACTTTAGAAGATTTCTATTCCAAAAATATAGGTACTGTCACCACGTACCGTCTGGGTAACAAAAGAATTTCTTTTTCTACCAACAAACAGTAATTTGGCAATGGGAGTGTTCCACTATAAAGGCCACTGTAGCTAGTGAAATTTCTGTGGTAATGAGACTAAATATCATGTATCCCAAAGCGAGATGACTACAAGCTGCTGTAGTGTTTATCGTGATAACTTCCATCACATTGTTATATGTAAGCGTACCATTTACTATAGAATGAACATCTTGATCATCTCCTCACTATGTGAAAAAAAAAAACATGGGTTATCAACAACCACAAGGCAACTAAAGAGTATATATGTAAATTAGTTTGTCACTCCCAGGATTCTGAATTAGTGATATTTTTATAATAAATATGTGTGATTTAACTTGTGCAAGATATATTTTATGATCAGCATCATGATCATCACTGTGATCTGATAGATGCTCAATGCTGAACATTCACCAAAGATCTCCACACCGATCGGTCCCGTAAGGCATTCCTTAGAGTCTTTCTGCGCCAAACCAGAAAAATCATAATACTAAGATGTTTACCGTACACAGTGACTCTTTATTAGTATTCTAATATATCAAGTTGAATGTATATAGATCTGAAACCTAATGTCGAATAGAAAGAACCAATTGCTATCCAATATCCATTCGGTATCGAAACAGTCTTGGATTAACCTATGTAAAGCCGGATTTGCAACGATAATAACCCCTTTATGGTCCTCCCGCTGGATTATGCTGTCAATATTATTACGCGCCTCTTAATACCGTAAAGCTGCTTCATAAAACATATTGGAAATATTTTCCTATACAACTTGTGTCGATGGTTATTACCACATCTGTACCATACACATGTTTATTGTCGTAAGATTTCTTATTTCATTCTGGCGCTACGCCACCTTTAATCATATTTTAAGTTTATTTACATAGTAAATAATGTATTAAGTACCAGAAAGAAAAGGAGCGATCTATTAAAAAGGTACTAGTCGTTCTAGACAAAAGTAATAGTAATATGGAGATTTTAATCGGAAGCCTTCGTCTGTGTTCAAAATAACTGTAACCTCTCGAACTCTATTTTATTAATTTCTTAACAAAATATCTGTATCTGTAAACAGAACAACATTTTTTAAATTTACTATAGAATAATTGTCATTAGTTTCTCTTGTAAATAATACATCAACAATGTTAAAATTTGACAATGCTCTAAAAATAAATATATGTACACGGCCAGGATAACTAATATGTAAATAAAATCGTAAGTATCAATAGTAATGATAGTATTAAAGGTTCCAAGATATATAGAGAGAAACAGATCATAATTACGTAAAGGATGTTGTTGACATCCGCTTTGCGGGCCCATAATGGCGCTTAATGAATTATGTTTATAATTCACAAAAAATTACAGTATTAAAAAATTTTAATATAAAATTTAAGACATCAGAAACAAAAATTCCATCTTTTACTTCTACTTCAATTACCTTGTAGATTTTTACATATCATTAAAGTCTAAATATCCTTAAGCTATCGCAATGTTTATACTTATCTGAACATTACATGTAAAACATTTATGAATTTCTAGTTTTTTTCAGTTATTAAAAGTTAATGTACAAAACAAAACTACTATGATATGAAAAGAAAATTACAAAAATGTGTTAATTTAATAATTAACGTTACAACTATAAAATATTTCATCACAGCTTAAAATGAATACAAATTATCTTCCAAGAGCCCATTTCCCATAAGACGATGTGCGCAAAAGTAATACACAAACATATTAAGGCAAAAACTACTTAAGTTTGTAATACACCTAAATTGGTCATAACTAAAGCCTTAATTAATGCCTTTATAGGAACGGTAATTTTTTGATGTCAATAAAAAGTCGCCGGCTCCTAGGCAACTAGCCAACGGGCACCTGCGGTACCGCATTAAGCGAATATTAACGGAGAGACGTCACATCTTCCTCCCTCGAATTAATATCGAATCAATCCGTCATTAAAGCAACGGTCTCACGCCCCGGCAAATTATCTTTCACCCCATCAGGAAGGTGGAAAGTCTAATAGAAATCGGTAATAAGAAACACTAATCGTCCACGCGTTTGTGGACAGTTACCAGCGCCATTTTGTTGCGTCTCGCGTAGCGGGCAGCGCAAAAACCGATATTGGATGTGTCAGAGTATGATTGATGCGCGCGCGGCAAAAAGCGTCGCGCGGCGAACGGGACGCGCCGTGACGCGCCGCGGGCCCGCTACCGCGATACGCGTTCTTCGTAATCGCACACTACCCTGTACCGTATCGTGCTCTCCTTATTGCGCACCGACAGCGAATTACCGAACTAACGAACCATTTACTACATTCTTTCCTCTCTTTTTTTATTCAACGAAGCGACGAGACGTACAACTGATGGTAAGTGATACGCCAGCGCGTAACAACGTGGCGCTAGTTAGGATGACATACACGTCACTTAGGCATAAAATGTTAAGTCTCATTGCCCTAGTAACTTCACTAGCTACAACACCTTTCGAAACCGGAACACAATAATGCTTCCACATTACTTTTTTCAGGCGACAGAAATAGGACCTGCGGTAGTACCTACCTGGACGGTCTTTGGCAACAGAGTTATACATATCACAATCACATACATTAAACAATGACATAAATAAAGGAATTTTAACAATAATCTTAGTTTTAAATAAAATTACGTCCTAATTTAAATTACAAACTTATTATAGCTGATCTGTCATCCTGTTCTTGTATAGTAACAACTAAAAGTACTGCTTGTTACGTTAGTATTAAATGTTAAATAAAATTAAAGCCCCAAAAATATGTATTGCAATAAACATATATAAATGTAATATAAATTATGTTATACACAATACATTATTAATATATTATTTCATGAGCATATATTCACGTCCGTGTATGCCAAGGAGCTACTCCTTAACAAGAAAATCAATTTGGATTTGTTTTTAATATTTTGGATTTGAAAACTATTTACTTAAACTTAATACACATCACACTTATTTCAGGTTATAAAAACGAATCTATACATTTATAATATATTAACTCGGTACAAAATTATATTAGAAAGAAATAAAAAACGGTAAACAATTAAAGTTTTACTATAAGTGTATTTCCTTATTTTATTAGTTTTATTAGTAACAAAATTTTTTATTCTCATACAAATAAAAAAAAAATTATAATATATAATAACATCAAAAAATTTTTTCGAAATGTGCTAAGGACATCGAACACAAGTAGAAAAAGGAAAGAGAATCTCCAACAACTACTAAGTTATTTGAGATTCTCTGCTCTTTCACTTTATCTATCTACCCTTTCTTATGCCCAAGAGCATTACATACATATATATATATACATATATATCTCGACGTAATGTGACCTGCACCAAAACTGATAAATGTTTTGAAATATGATATATAGCGGAAATACCTGTAATTTATCTTAACGCTGTAAGATCGCTAAAATCCAATAATACTAATTAAATTCTCAACCGATCCCGAGATTTACAACCTCCATCGATATTCTAACAATAACTTTAAAATGAACTGCGTTAAAAATTAAACATAGATTTCCTTTCGGTTGACATTTAAAACTGACAATAGTTATTAAATTTTTACAACGATTTCCGTTAGACACGAATTGGTTATTAGCGTTTTACATCATACCATGGAATAATAAAAAATTAAACTGCAGCAATAATTCCAAAGAAACACTTCTGAAATTGTCGAAATCGTAAGAAGCGAAGCGATTATAGAAACTCAAAGTCAGAAATCCATTAAAAGTATCCTATTTTTTGCTAGGAAACATTTGCCATGCCGTACACGAATGCGGGCTTTAAAAATATAATTATACGATTTTTAAGGAGCCTGTCAAAGATAATGCTTAAATAGTAGCCTTCGCTCGAGGTGTGGCGAAGAACCCACAGCGGATGCAAGGCGTTAATTTTTGTAGGAAACTTATCATTACGCTATTAGATACTCAATCGATATCCTACTGAACGCTCAATTTTAGCTTTATTTTTTGTTTCCTTTATCTAATCGAAAGGCGCAGGTTGCTACCCTGTAATTACTGTGACGCGATCACAATAGCTCCTGTCATAATATTTTTGGTACCTTTACCGTATCAATGAATAGTACAACTGTTTTGTTACTCTAAAACAATTTATGTACTTAATATAACTATTAATGTTAAAAATTATTATTATTATCATCATTGTCAGCCGATAGCCGTTATAAATGAAGTCCAACAGAGTTTAGGACAAAAGCCTCTCCCGAAGATTTCCATGTTAGTGTTGCGTTGTCCGCATCTAGCTGCTTCCTTCTGCAGATTGTCCATCCACCTTATCATAAAGGAATATACCTAAAATTAATGAATTACTGCATAATTAATATTGTAATTTATTAGGTACGATATACATTTTCTTAAAATCTGTGGTGATATTACTTGGCGCACTGACATAAAAAGCAGGTTATCAATAAAAAGTTAGGACCCTAGGATCGTATTTTTATAGTGTAAAAGATAGAAAACAGCAGCAGTTTATAAGTAAGGATACCAGTGTTTAAATGACAGTAATGCAAATACGATTTTCTTGGTATTACCGCTATCCGAAGGCGTTAACTTACAGGTGCCTGTAGCAAATATTAATATATACCTTTGGTATTTATAACCATCAGGAACTTCTTTATTGTGTGCTGTTTAATTCATATCAGGTGTGATCGACCTTTTCATAGGACGCCATGTTCACGTGTATAAAAGAATGTGCTAGCAACAATAGTTCAATAATCCACGTGGACATTTACGACAAACTTTACGATAATCATCTCGCGTACGTTTACCACCGAAATGAACGATAAATTCACGATAAAACTAACAACAATTTGTGTAAACAGTTTACTCACAGTTATTAGCGGCGGAGTTTTCATTACACTATATCTTTACTACACTTCATGACTAAAGGTAATATTGGCAGTGAAATGAAATTCCGTGTGAATGGACATATGCTTACAATAATAACTTGGCTTAGAGCGACGGCTTTGCTCATTAGCCGGCGTTAGAGTGGGTCTCTATCGATATATCAGATTGGACACGACTACCGGGGGCCTATATCAAGATAGACGAGTTCAACTTTTTTCACCACCACTACATTATGTACATCCTCTATGTTTATTTATCAATATCATTAAAACCGATGTTTTATTCTACATGTCTGACGGTTATCTAACCACTGTCTTTGATTAAAGTTAAAATTGCTATACACATTGCTCTATTTATCTATATATGTAAATATGTAAGAGATGTAACATAGATAAATGATTTTTTTTTAATTTTTTGTATATAAAAAAAAAAATGTTTCTTGCCTGATGAAACTTGATTTTATTATGTCGCATTTATATTTTACATTACAAACCAAAATGATCAGCTCCTAATAAACACAATGGTATGCAATTAATTATAAATTACCTCCCAAATTAACCTTTAACAGTTTTCTACTAATTTTATAATAATTTAATCTGGTAACGTTTATTTTTAGTAAACTTTAAATACAGTTTATCACTGACTGAATTTAAATGCTCACGTAACTACAAAACTACAAATTTATATAAAAAATATTATTTATTTATTTCAATTAATAAAAATCTAACTATTACATTTAAAGACGTAAAAACAATATTATAAAGAACAATAGCATTTGTCAGAGCAGTTGAAAAAGGTTTAACTAAGTCTAGTACAGAGATAGATAATATCTTAAAGAAGCGCATAAGGTACTTTTTGTCGTGAAAAAAAACTCAAAAGTTTGCAATGGAAAAAAGTTTGTGTGGGAAACTATTCATTTATTAAACTTAAAAATTAAAGATTTATTGGATCTTTTCACGCAGGCTAAGTTTGCATATAATTAGTTTAAAACAATAGGTTATTTGATAAAAATGTCTCCGAAGGCGAAACAGAAGTCTCCAAGCGGTTGATTTGAAGCTGTTACAATAGAGGCGACAAGTTACTCAGGTTCAACGCTTCGCATTTCCCATTAAAGAAAAATGAATGACTTTCACACTTTCGAGGCGGTAAATGATACGTTTCCCAGTAAATACAAACATCACGAGCGAGCGCCATTATTAAACAGACATTAACGCTTGTGCACCGCTCATCGGAGTCTCATGACATGTGCGCTTAACCCGGTAATTTCGTGTTATTACCGGCCCGTAACTGCATATTTACAGCTTTTCATCAGTTTTTTTTCTTCAGCATAACGTTCACACAATAATTAATACGTCATACGCGACGGACAAAATTCGCAAAACTTCCATCGCCTTTCGCTAGGTGTCCCTCAGCAGGGTTTGTGAGCTTTGAAGGTGGCGACCCTCACTGTCCACCGAGTCCAGGATGAACGACAATTAAGAGCTGGTCTAGTGCTTGTCGTACCAAAGCGAGGGTGTAGAGAAGGGCTACAGCCCTCCCTGGGCTTTAAGGGCAATATCGGGAGGTACCAATGCTTCCCTAGGAGATCCCTTGGCCTTTTGCAAAGCACAGACGACCGAAGTGGTTTTAGTGGGTAAAAAACGAACATAACTTTCTCTTTCTCTAGTAGTATCTTTATCTTAGTCATCAGAAGTCATCTATAAGTATCTTTTTAGATGACTTCCTCCCTCGATAACAAAAAAAGGCTTCAGTAATGATTTGAACTGTGGCATACATTCGCGAAAAAATTATGCTAGTACACCTAGTTTTACTATTTTTGAGAAATACAAACACTTTTCTTGTGTTGTCTTTTATATATGAAATTTATTTATTTATTTACATACAACGATACTTACAGCTTACATTTAAAGTATAGGTAGATAGATTTGTTAATTAGATTTTAAAAAGCCACAACAAGTTTTCACATGCAATTTTAAGTGAGAACAACACCATATTTACAATACTATATATAGTAGGTTCTAGAGCTCTGTTGCCGGAGACCATCTAGGTCGGTACCACCGAATGTTCTAATTCCGCCTCCAAACAATAGTGTGCAAACATTATATGTTCCGATTTGAAGGGCGCTGTAACTGGTGAAATTCCTGCAGCAACAAGGCTTAATATCTCATGTCTTAAGGCGACGAGAACAATACGGTGTTATGTATATCATCTTAAGTAGCGCCACTTTATTACGAGCAGGCGTATCACTTTTCGTTAGGTGAACGGCCCCGTCGTCTCGTTGCTTCGTTAAATAAAAAAAAAATTAACAAGCTGTAATAAAACGGATTATAAATATACTTCATTCCTGTCTTTCTAATATTTTATTACAACAGACTGTTAACAAATTAATATTACGATAATTTTAAAAAGTACAATTTTGTTTCAGCAAGTGGCAACACCGACAGTCGTAAAAAAAATCTTGCGCCTAAAGCAAGAAAACCCTGGCATGTTTGCTTGGGAGATCAGGGAGCGACTTCTAAGTGCGAGAGTATGCGAGCCTCATTCCATACCATCGGTTTCCTCCGTGAATAGGATCCTGCGGAACAGCGGACTTGCGTGGAGTGATGAGGAACCTAGATCCGGCCATGGTGAGAATAAAATGCCTGTTTTCAATTGCTTAATTGTACATAAAAAAAAATTTCGTACAATTAAGCGACGAGACGATCGGGACGGTCACCTGATGGTAAGTGATACGTCCGCCCAGAAAAACGTAACGCTAGTTAGAATATTATGCACTGTACCGCATTGCGCTCGACGTCTGAGTTATAAGATGTTGAGTCTCTTTATCCCAGTTATTACACTAGCGACAACGCCCTTCAAACCAGAACACAGTAATGTTTGCACACTATTATTAGAAAGCGGTAGAAATAGGAGCTGTCTAACCAGACGGTCTCCAGTAACAAAGACCTACCGGCAAAAAAATGCGTTAAACTTTTTTTTCATAAAGTGATTTAAAAGTATGCGCCTTTGCTCGTAAATATTACGTTTAGACACCATCGTTTAACTTTACAAATATTATATTTAGAAAAGTTAAACTTAATTATAAATAAACGAAATATTTAAACGTATAGTTAATAAATAATAAGCACCTAGAGTTATTTCTAGGACAGGTGAAAGGAAATATAAATAAATGTGAAAATGTATAGTTTTACCCGAATTATGAATGAGATAATCACACACTTAAGGCATGTAAACTAGTAAATTCGTAGCCAACAGAATGACTCCTAACAATTTATTATCAAAACGTGTGTTAATTAAACTTGACAAAATTATTCACACCAGCGAATTGGATTTTTATACAATTTCATATGATACCTTCGTATTTGTGGCAGGAAGTTTGTTGTAAAAACTGTTATTTCCTTGCGCAAACAACGATAAATTATGCTTATTATTTTGTAATTTGTTTTAACAATTATCATTGCCAACATATTTATTGTTGCTTAATTTCCCTAATAAAGTTTGGATACAAATTTAGGTCCCATAAATAAGTTGTCACAAGAGCGACTTTATTATCCTTTTAATTTTTTTTGTTATTTTAATAATTTATATCAACCAAGTTAACAGATAATACTTCTTACTCTAAGTTCATTTGCTCGTAATTCTTAGAAACTTGATGTTCCTTTTAATCGTCCAATACCGTAAGCTGATCGTCATGGATGATTCAAAGAATCAATGCAATAGAAGTTGACTAAAAACAGATATCCAGCAGTAATGTTTATTAATAAGGTCAGCATACTATTTTCATTTTTAAATTTATAATAAAAAGTTTGAAATGTTAATGAAACATGACTGGAGCACAATATTACATTTCTTAGTCAATTTATTACGTACGTTGTCTCAATTCTTAAACATTGTCTAGTGTTACAGCGCTGTAACTACGTAGTTTAGTGTTACATTATGTGACAGCCTCGTAAACTATCGACTTTCGCTAACATTTTTCACAGTTAAGCGTTTATTTCTTGAAGTTACCATAGGTTCATAATTCAGCACACGAAATTCATTATTACATTTGCTATTCTTTTTCTCTTTATTTACTTTACTCGAAGAATGTTCATATCATCTTTTTATAATTTGTTGTCTTATATCTATTTAAGTAAGGTTGTCTATGAAAATAACATAAACACCTGTACGGATAGTAATTGAGTGCCGAACTTTGTTGAAATCCAATGACACTTTCCACGTGGCCTGGCGCAAGTTGGTTCCATGTGTGCACCATCTAACTAGATCCCTACCTTTTCTCTAATAGGAACTAGTAGTCTGTTCACCGAGTAATTTTAGGTACACTTTAACAATAAAGTATAATCAGCAATAAACGAGGAGTTTAGCGCGAGCGCGTAACGATGCATGCGTTCGGATGACAGCGCCGCCAGTTTTTTTTTAATAGGGGGCGCTGCTCACACGGCGGAGAGGCCTTACGATTCCAAATAGTTGCCAACTTAAAACAAGGAAACTTATCTTTACCAAGTTATGCTTTCTTGTATGCAGAATAAATAAAATCTTATTTTTATTACACGAAATATATTACTAACCTATTATGTGACGGAACAACACCAAACTCGTGCACCTGTTTATTTTATAAGTATCAATTCAATCTATAAAATAACTAGATTTTTTCAAATCGTACAGGTAAAGATTTAATTCTTTGATTATATCTCTTACTTCGTTAATGAAATTTGTTTGTACATAAAAAGTTTGATTTTCAACACACATTTGTATTACGTACGTACAAGTTTTGCTTTTAACATTTTTTACGTTGATTAATATAGAAAATTCAGACAAATTATTCAATATAATTATCAAATTATCTAAAATAAACTAAGGACTAAAGGCACTAAACCATGTTTTTATTCTAATAGGCAACAAGACGAGCGGGACGTTACCTGATGGTAAGTGATACGCGCGTCCATACAATATGGCGCTAGTTAGGATGATACTACAGCACTACATTGCGCTCGTCACCTGAGACATAAGATGTTGAGTCTCCTTACCCGAGTAATTTCACTAACTGCAGCGCCCTTCAAACAAAAACACAGTAATGCGCAAACATTACTGTTTGACGGCAGAAAAAGGAAAAATATTTATATATATGTATATAAAATAAATATGTTTTATTTTTCAGAGCCATATCCGCAGCCAGAACTGTCGCCTAATGTTATGGATTACATGTCTTTGAAAACAAATTTAACTCCTACAGCAATACCGCCTCAACAGAGTACTCCATACTTTGCACATTCTGCTATTCGCATCCATCCATCTCAATCAGCAGATCCTTCTCAAATTTACGACAGAAGACTAGCAACTTCATGGCTACTGGCTAACCAAGTTCAGGCTCAGGGATTATTGAAACCATATCCAATTTCACCTTGGCAAAGAATTATGATGCCATATCATACTGATGCTAAAAACTTTACGCCATATACTTTAAGTTTACAAAACGATCTTCTTAACAGAATAAATCCGGAGGATGTAAAATTAGAAAATTCAGAACACATATCAGTTGAAGCTAGTGATGACAGCACAGACAGACCAGATGATGAACAAGAACATAAAACAAAAGAGAAAGAAAAGAAAAAAAACCCTTACTCAATTGAAGAACTTTTGAAGAAACCAGATAAAATAACCAATCCATATCCAGTGGCGTTCCAAAGTATACTTCGACAACCGAGTGGTAGTATGATTGAATACAACAATCAAGAAAAAAATTCAAGTGATAGAAGTTCGCCAGCCAGCTTCTGTTCTGTACAAAGCGGCGTTTCAAATGATTGCTTTAGCGAAACTGCCTCTTCTGAGATAAAGGCAGGAAACTAAATAGTTTTAAAAGTTTAGTTTATTATAAAGTTCAATAAAAAACAATCATTCTTGGTACGTACAAATATCTTTTCGTCACCGATATTTTAAAAATAAAAAGTGCAATACGTTAGAACACTTTCGGAAAAGGTCTATAACCAACAGTAGATTAGCAAAGGTCCAATAACAGCTGGTAATTATATTGATGAAGGTATTTACTAAATTAACACACCTAAAACTGTTCCCATGCTTAATAAATAATTTAACTTTTAAACACTATTTAGATAATCAAATCATAGTATACTTAGTTAGTATATTATTTATTTATTTTTTTGTAATATCATATCAACGTAGGTAAAAGGAATTTTATAACTATTAGGTTATTGCGAGTAGGTATTTAACCCGGATAAAATTCAACATAATTAACATAATGTGTTGTAGTAATGTAATAATTAGGGATGATTTCCTGTAGGAAAAGTAGACTATAGAAAATTAGTAATAATTAATACAAAGTCCATTTGTTTAGTTTCCTTTAATTATTCCAATAAAACAATTGCTTATACAAAATGTTTATTAATATATAGTTTTCTAATGAAACAATTTTGAAATACATTACACTCTGTTGTAAAATATAAACAAAGCGATAAATTAATTATTCCAAAAATTTTACTTGTGTACAAGTTTGGAAGGTAGTCGGACACATTTCTTCATCTTTGTACGGCATCTAAGCTCAATGAGCTTGAGCTATATAAGGAAACTGATAAGTACCAAGAACAGAATCTTTCGAAAATATGTGATGTCCACACTCTCACATGGCCAGCGTGGTGGACGTCCTTGACTTTCTACGTGTTCGAAAAAATTCAGAGTCCTGGCAATGGGAATAATTTGAAGTCTGTTTAACATTATTTTTAAAGAATTAAGAAATTCGTTAAAACTTCTGTATTATATTCTCGGAAAGAATCTTGATGTTCAATCTCCAGCTAGTCTGGAAATAACAATAATAATCAACTTATTGAATGGACTTTGTATTGTGACTCTGTGATACTGTATTTAGTTTATAATTATATTTAGATAATTTGTTCTTAAGTAACCATTTAATGTACTGCTTCGATCGATGTAAAAATTAAATAACCCAGTAGATTATAGTGAAATGTAAAAAGAATCTAATAATTATATTCAATACTTTAGAACAGTTCCAGCCTACATCTGTGTGTATAGAAAATCCACGTATTGTCAAAAATAGTACCTTTTAAAGTTAGACGAGTATCAAATACAATATTAATGATTATATCAAAACCAACACAGCTAAAAAACAGAACTATTTGTTTATTACAGCACAATAAACCAACTATTGGTAATAAAGACTTTTATTTTCCTTACTTTTCTGTTCTATGGAACGTCGAGGCAAGTGATACGTCTGCTCACAGCAATGTGGCGTTAGTTAAGATGATGATACACTGAATCAAAAATTGCTCGTCGCTTTGAGATAAAAGACTTTGATTTTGATACTCCAATAATTACTACTAAATACGATGATACAAGTAGAATGTTCACTTGATGTTAAGTGATGCGTCTGCGATAACATGGCGCTACTTAATATGTTATACACCGCACATCGCTGCGCTCGTCGTCTGAGACAACTACCTGCAACGCGCTTCAAATCCAAACATAGTAATGATTGCATATTAACATTTGGCGGCAGAAATAGATGCTACAGTGATGGTCACCTGTAAAAATCGCCTTGTTCTTCCTTTCCTTTTCGACCTATATACTATATTTGTCATTAGCTAAAGCTTGATCTACTTTAATTTTGACTAAGTAAATACGATTTCAATGGTTAAATTAACTACAAAATAACACTCCAGCCAACGTAAATGTTTCTGTGAGTGATGTGGGATAATTTCGAAATATCTCGAAACTACAGCGCAATAAGACCGCATTGTTAAGAAAAAGTCACTACGTTGTTCTACAATCCAACCGATTCAATCCTGTAACATCTTTTATCACATACCGTACACGAAACCATTACTATCCTTCTTCTTACTATCCTCCTTCTTCTAATTGGACACTGGTTTAGTTAAAAATATTTTCGTACGGAATATTGAAAGTATTTTTTTTTTAAATTCATACGTGAGCTGAATAAATTATGAATGTAACAAATTGTATAGTACCATGTGACACAGCCTGTATGAAAGCTTTGCATGAAATCACAAAGTTTCCGGTCTACATTGTATTACCATAAAACGTCTATTACATTTTGTATTTGCATACTGTTCTAGCAATTACGTACTGCTTAATATGAACCAATGTATTCGTACGGGTGTCATTATTTACCGCGTATTTTTTAATGACTTTTGTAGCTTTCCTCAAATTACAAGTAAAACTACACTGATTAAAGTGTTATTAGATACATGCAATTGTTAAACTATTATTAGTAATTATTGTTATAAATTTCATAAAAATTAAATTAGTAATCACCATTTTTACTCAAAATAATGGTTTAATCGTTAAAATATGAACATTGAAAAAATTGTAAAGATTATCTGTTTTCGTAGATAAACTTTTTGAAAGAAGAATGTTTTTAGTAAATTGAAATGTGGCGTCCCGCCTATAAAATTGTCGATGGCAACACTGCAGAGAGATGTCATGAGTAGTGTGTCACGGCAATGAAGGGAACAAAACGTGTATAAGGGTTTATTTTTGTTTTGGGTGGGAGAAATGCCTGCGCATACTCGTCCTCGCGGGGACAAGAACGGGTTATGTCGGACTTGCACCGACTAAAATCCTCACAATGTTCTGTCTCATTGCCTAATGGCAGGGCCACGGGAACGCTACTCTCTACGAAATGCTCGGAATCGCGACCTTGCCGGCGCTGACCGCTTTCGTAGCCCCATCTCAGGAGGGAAGAATGAACCCTCCCTTTCCAGGACACGCCGGAACATGCAGCGCGCCTCCTTCTCGGCCTCCTGCAGTCACCCAGAGGCCATGGGAGCCACAAGATAAAACTTCTCCCGGCTCCCTGCGGCGGAGAGATGTTGGGCCAGCCGCTACTCGTTAACAGCCGCGAAGAATAGAGAGATCGGTGCATCGCAATACCGACACTCCTCCTTCCCCGCGGCACCGCCGCCGCCGCATCGACGGTGCGACACCGATTAGTTGCAAAGGGTACTCTCACCTCGGCTGCAAGGGGCCGTATGAAACCGCCTATGCAGCCTGACCGCAAAGGGGAGCGTAAATCCGCCGTTGCAGCCCCCGGCCGCTCTAGTAAGCTCCAGTTATCCAACCGATGCTCGAACCTGGAGTAGCCGCTTCAGCCGGCCCTTCATCGCGGGCCGGCCGGGTGGGTTCCTATTCGCTTCAGTGTATGTCGGTCCACGGTTACTAAGCCCCTCCGCCACGACAAGGCGGGAACCCGTTGGGGGGACGTGTATAAGGGTACCGAAATAAACAATTAGCATAACCGAACAAGTTTTTATTGCGCCAAGTAAACCCCAAAGAAATAAAACAGAAATAATATACGAGTTAATAATTCCAGATTGATTACATTTTTTATGTTTTTTCTAGCTGTACAACGCACATCAAAACAAACCACAGTAAGATGCAACGAAAACTGCCGAGTGAGTTGAGCGATGAGTATTTAATAAGCACGAAAACAGTAAATGATATTCGGTAATTGACATCATTCGCAAAATCATAACTACTGAAATATAAAAAAAGTTTGAAATTAAAAAATACTAGGAATAAATTTTTTTATACAATGTCTATGCAATAACTTAAAAAAAATTAATATTGCCATCGTCTTTTATAATTGACAGTGACAGTGACAGAAGTAAATACACAGAGTGTATGCTATTTTTTAACATTTGTTTTAATTTAAAATAAAATATTGAGCATAAAACAGTTCATATTTAGTCATTAAGTTATGGATTCTGACAATTTAACAAAACAAGTATGTCACATCTTGCGTAGTTTAATTATTTTTATAATATACTGATATGAACTAAATATAGTAATTATTCATTAAATATTTTTTTATAGGTTGAAGAGGTAGAGGCTTTAAGTTCCATTTATGGCGACGATTGGACTACAGAAAGTGAGGCAAACAGATCTTATAACATCAAAGTAAAAGAAAAAGACCATGAAGTTATATTATATGTAACATTGCCACAAGAATACCCAGAACTAGCACCTCCAAAATATGAACTATCCGCTCCTTGGATGAACAGGAAGGAAAAAGAAAAGCTACACAGCAACTTAGATCAAATATATATGTTAGTGATTTTTTAATTTCACAAATTTTTGTTGCTGGATAAACCTCTGATATTCTTAGTTAAAATTTTACTTGCTCCTGTATAGTGAAGATAATTATGACAAATGATTTAGTGAAAAATAAAGAATTACCTATGAAGTTTAACATATTTTCAAAATTAAATTACAAACTGTTTATTCTAAATTTTATTTAATTATGAACAATTCTTTACAAATGTTTTTTAAAGTTTTATATTATTTTTCAGAGAAAATATTGGCGAAACAATAATATATCAATGGGTAGAAAAAATAAGGGAAATGTTACAGCAAATCAAGCCTAAAGAAGTTAAGAAACTAAATAACAATCTGCAAATTGAAGATATAATGAATTTGACACAGGTAATTAAAAATAGGAAACATTTAACAAATAATGAAGGGCTATGGCATTGTAAAATAAAAACTTCTTAAAACCAACTGTTTCTGTTGAGGGAGTAAATTAGGAGAAATTGAAGAATCCTTCATTAAATTCATCTCAAAAACTAATCAAAACATTAACATAGGAATAGTGGTGAATGTTTACATACATTATTACAGTACAATTATTATCAGTTTTCATGAATCTGGCAGTTTAGTGTATAAACATCCCACACAATGAGCTAACGTTCAAGGGCTTTTAAAAAGAGAGTTAAGGCCATCAGGTGCAGGTTGGATGTTTTCATGTTCATGATAGCTGTTATTCTTGGAATGTTTAGTTTCATCATGATATTTCTCTTCACTGGAACAACAAGCTCAGGGGATATCAAATTGAAAATTATGCAGTTCATACAACAAACTCACCTATTGTATAGTACAGAATAGCACAATTACCTTATTAGCTTTCAGAATAATTTAGCTGGTTTAAATAATACTTTGTTTTTTCATCAATAACAATATTTTTACAGTTAGAAATCTGTTGTCCTGAAATAACACATGGTGAAGTCATAATCGACAGAAAGAGTTCATTTCAGGGACATGCAGCAGAAGTCCATAATATCAATGATGTCAAGTTAGTACTAAACTTTAGTGATAAATGTTTTCTTTTTATTTAATTATGCTTTGAGACACAACATGTTAAATCCTATTATATCTGTAATTTCACAATTAGTAAACAACAACATTGCTAATACTAATATGTATTTATTAATTACAGAGCAGTATTAGCAAAGTTGAAACAAAATAAAAAGATTTTAAATGCAACTCACAACATGTATGCCTATCGCATTGAAAGGAAGACAGAGAAAGGCACTACTATGCTCCAAGACTGTGATGATGATGGTGAAACACATGCTGGGGGCAGGATGTTGCATCTATTGCAAATATTGGATCAAAAGAATACTGTTGTGGTTGTTTCAAGATGGTAAGGTTCTTTATATTTGTCAATTACATTGGTTTTTTTTTTATATTTTATGCAGTTTCAGGGGTTTCACACACATGATCTTAATTTCAAACAGTGTTAAATAACAATAAAGCTATAGCTAATATAAAATATAATATAAATAATATAAAATACAGCTAATATATAATATAAAATAAAGCTAATAGAGTAGTGTGCTCGTTCAAAATACTCTATATTGACAAGCAGAACATTTACCTGATGGTAAATGATACCCCTAACCATACCAAACTTGACCATAGTTAAGATAGTATACACTGCACCACTTTGTGCTTGTCGCTTTAAGACATAAGATGTTAAGTCTTGTTACCCTAGTAATTTCACTACACCACACTTTTCAAACTGAAACACATCAGTAATGTTTCCACACTACAGTTTGGCAACCAAAATAGGTGTTGCAGTAGTACCTACCTCACCGGTCTACGGGAACAGAGACCTACCACCTGGATTTGATGGATTTCCAATACAATTGTTGTAACTATTATAGTTCTGGTTTGATTTGTTTAATATAAAGCGAATTTGTTGGTAGTATTAAGACTTTACTCATGTCTCTAGAGAGATAATTTACAATTCCAACAGCTTGTTGTTATGGGTTTATCATTTACTATTAGAATAAGGTTTCAATTAAACATTTCATCATGAAAAAATATTATTATGTATGCTTACATATTATTTTTTCTTCCTTGCTTCTAGGTTTTTGGAAGAGATTACTTATAGAGCAGTAAACCAGCCCGCTGTACATTCTCATTTTGCATTTGATGTTTGGTTTTATTTTTTTGTTTGGTGTATAATAGAGAATATTATTACTATTCTTTCTCATTAGGTATGGTGGTATCCAACTAGGTCCAGATAGATTCCGGCATATCAACAATGCCACAAGACAAGTGATACAACAGGCAGGCCTGTTGACGAAATGATATAAACTAAATGTCTGCTCCGGAAGCACCCTTTTTTTAGATTACTCATGATGTCTTATAGGTAAATACTTGTAGATTTTATAATTGTGATCTTATAAATTAAAACTCTTTGTACATGAAATGGGCACAGTTTATTTTAATTTTACACTAGAGATGGTGTAGTTCATAATTTATATTTAGATGATGGGTATATTTTGATTCTTACACAGATTATCATTATGCTTATAATGTACCAATATGAATTGTTATAGTAATACAATTGCATCGACAGTGCTTTTTAGGTTTCACGAAATTTTAGTTGTAATTTATTACTAAATTAGTTTTGGTGTTTTTTAAATCCTCTGATTGCCAGATTTGTTATTGATGTATAAAAGTTTTTGAATCAGTGATGACATATAACACCAACGAGATGGCTATAAAATGGCAAAAAATCACCTAAAGGGTAATGGAGAGAGGTGTGTTTGAAGTACCTCTCCACACAGCAGAAATGAGAAGATTCACAGAAGAATTAAATTCACCAACATAGCCCAAAAAATTGCTAAAAACTGATAGCTAATGAGACAGTAAGGTACTAAGATAGCAGCCGAATACTAGTAGACGTTGTGCTGGAAGGCTCTCCACAAAATGGATTAACAATCAATGGAAAATGCTGGAAATGGCATTGCCGGACAGGTTGGGGAAAAATCTTTGGGAGGTTTTAATTGAATTGTGGACATCTATAAGCTGATGATTATAATGATGTTTCAATTTCTAAGTCTGACTGTAGTGTTATAATAATTTATGTAAAGAAATAAAATGGATCATGTTTAAAATGATAACTATAGGTTTTTATTTAACAAAATATGTATATACACTAGACCATAGCAAAAATCACAAATTTTACATAAATTACAAGATTTCATGATGTTAAGACTGTACAGTAAAAATCTATTTTTTACTATTCCTTCCATTATTGTCAGCCGTTTTTACAGTAATGCACCTTTTATCTAAAAACTTTAGCAGGTCCTAAAAATGGAAACAAACTTTATTGTCTTAAGCCATCATATAAATTTAGACTAAAAATAAATAATTATTTTGGAATTGTCTTTATATTGATGCCAACCAGGACATCCACCACACCACCACCTACAGATAGTTAAGACAGCATCTAATCATCAGGCTTGTTGAACGAATCATACATTGTGTGATGGAGAAAGCTATGCTCTACATTTATCCAATGAATAAGTCCTTATAAAATTAATAATTTTTGTTTAATTATGCAAAGGATATCATTTGGTAATTTGCATGTAAAATTTGAATTGTATAATAGTTACCTTTGGATTGTACTTATAACCATTTGAAATAAGGTCTTTGTGTATGACGTCTATGTTAATAGGTTCATATCGAAGTATCGATTCTCGTAACGCCCGCCGACACGAGACGTAATTGTGGAATGCTATGTGCAGTGGGACCCGACAAGTATGGACCTAAAAAAAATTAAGGATAAAAAATATTTTTTTTTGCGATGTAATCTTTGACAGTAAAGTGCACTAGTCTAAACTAAAGTATTCATTCTTCTCTTAAAGATACGGCATACTTCGATGGTTACATTAACGAGAACAAACTATTCCAATCCATTGCCTTTCACTTTAGGAACATTGAAACAAAACTGCTGCTTATTTTAGCTGCAAAGTTAAAGCTATGATTAAATCTTATTGCACATAAGTTTTTTTAACTTCACTTCCACTGCTCAGTTTTTAAATCTATTTTTTCTTATGCTTGTATCTACTATTTATTTCCATAAGTTACTCTAGAAACACATCTCTACAATAGTTGTTCAGTGCAATCTCAAATATCCGATTTTTTCTTATTTTTTTTAATGTATAATAAATATCTTGACCTTATCTTGATGTGATAATGAGTTATTATCCAGGGCTATCATTCACATATGGCCTTGGAATCGAACCAGGTATCTCCATAGAACAAAGAAAACAATGGAAACATGTCTATGCTTCTGGAGACAGTTTAGGTAGGTACCACCGCAAAACTTATTTCTGCTGTTAAACAGTAATGTGCAAACATTTCTGTGTTCCGGTTTGAAGGGTGCTATAGCTAATGTAATTGCTGGGGTAACGAAACTCAACACCTTATGTTTCAGGCAGGTGTGGTGCAGTGTATCCTCATAACTGGCGCCACGTTGTAATGGGAGGGCGTATCACTTACCATCAGATGAACGTCCCGCTCGTCTTGTCGCTAAATTGTATAAAAACTGTTAAAAATACAATGATAAAAAATACCTTAGCTTTTTCTTTTTTTTGAAACACCCAATCTTCATCACTACATTCAATATTTCTTATATCAGGAACATCTTTTGTTTGTCTGTATATGCTTTCTCTGTCCATATCTGTGTCTTGTGTGTCTTTGTCCTTGTCTACACTTTCATTTATTGTAGATGCACTGTTATATGAACCGAGTTTAAATTTCTTTGCCAGTACAGGTTCTTCTGAACAATACTCTATGATTGGATGAGTTTGATTATACAAGTGTGTCAAAAGTTGTATGGCTGTAAAAAGTAAATTATTTATGAAAACACCTATTTTGTTTAGATTTACTTTTTATAACAATTGAACCAAGAATTAATCATTATAAGTCAATAGACATTCACTGCTGGACAAAGGTCACATCCCAAAAATGTTCACATGAATTGATTCCATGCTACCAGTATCCTAAGTTTTTTCCTCAGCATGACTGTTACTCCATCTTGTGATGGGCCTTCTACCACTGCATCTCTCAAGGACCTTTCTGATTTTCTGCCAATATGTGCTGCTCATTGTTATTTAAATCTATTGAACCTTTTGCTAGACTTGAAGGGGCAGGGCTACGTTAATGACATTATGTTTCCAAGAATTAGTCAACTATATGAATAATGATTTAATAGTGATAGGGCTTTGTTGTCAGAGATTGTCTATGTTTATCACTATAGAGTAATATGCAAACTTTAGTGTTGTGGTTTCGAGAAAAGCAGTGTTTAAAGAAGTTCAAGTGTCTAGGTTCTGAGAATTTACAAGTTATAAGGCTAAGATGAACATGACATAGCACAACATTTCTAAACTCGTGCTGCACTGCATGAGCATTTCATTTACAAATGGTGAATATCCTCAAATACAGAAACAAAAATTATAGTAGAAGTGTTCATATGAAAGTTACTTATTCACAGAGGATTCACATACAAATAGTTGATTCATATTAATTAAGTTACCTCTTTTCCGTTTGAATGGCTTAAGGCCATATTTTTCCAACTCTCTATTTCTTTCAGGACTGCCCATAGCTCCATAGTCTAGCATTGGTGTTATATTTCCTGTTTTGATCACATATTCACTATGGGTTGGTGTTTGCATTGAAATTTGACCGTCTCTAATAATTGCCCTTATTGGACTTGAACATGTGGAATTAGTCAGACTAATATGTGTTTCATTTTGCTGCTGTATGTCATTTGATCCCTTGTTATAATTTACATCAAGAGACAGTACACAACTCTCATTTGTAGATCTGTCTGTATCAAAATTATCATTCCAATTGTATACATTTACCATGTTATTAATATTACAAAATTTCTCTATAGGTAATGTTTTATTTACATCAAAAATGTCTGCTATTGGTTTAGTTGAATAAATTAGTTCTTGGTTTGATACATCAAAACATTCTGAGGTATTACTAAAGTTGATAACAACACCATTTTTAGTGTTTTCTTCATCTATATGAACTGTTTTAGAAACATTTGCATTTTTGGAGTAAATGCTATTAAATTTTTCATCCAAAGAATACATATTTACAGTAGCACCTTGATGGATGTCATCATAATCTATAGAAATATTGTCTTTCTTGCCTAAGTGATTGTATTCAATTGACTGGATATTATTTGTATTTTCTGTACAAAAATTTAGATCACTTATTTCTAATCTTGAATCAGATGATTGAGTTAAATCAATATCTTCACTTTCATCTTGAATATATTCTACTGAAGCTTTTTCACAATTATTAGCTGAACTGTTCTTCATCATTAAATCATAAGAAAAAGATGTATGTCCCAAAACATCCTCTTTATCTATTTCTTCCATATTAACATTTTCATTCTCACATAAATTATCCTTGAGCTCTTCTTGGATAAAGATCAGAGATGTACTTTGTTCATTTGTAACACAATTAATTCTTTTTTGAGTCAGTTCTGTATCAAAATAATCATCATAATTAACTACAACTGCATCTTCAGAGGATATTTTTTGTGTGCCATATATCTCAACTGGTAGTAAATCATCATCAGAATTTGATGATTGTGTGAGATCCAATGTAGAGAAGTTTTCTTTAACTGCCACAGTTTTCTTTGTTTTTACTTCGAATGAGTTATCAACATGCTGAGTGAGATCAATTAAGTCATGAGCACATGGATCAGTTTCAAGAGAAATGTGATTTACACATTCAGTTATTTCCATATTGTCTTGTATTAATGGGAATTCACTAGTACTTTTTATGTTAGATTTAAATTTATCCTCAAATTTTTGTACAGCAACAGGTATACATTCAGTCAAATCCATAAAATCATTTGTTTTCCTTTTAGTTAAATTTTGAATGAGAGGCGGAGTACATTGATCAATATTAGAATCTTCATACCCTTTAAAGTCAAATGTTGGCAAAATATTAACAATATTTTCAGAAACAGATTTATTTTTAACATTATCATCTATTATAATTGTATCCTCTTCACCAAATATATCAGGAGATTGGCTGCGTCTTGGCGGACTTAAAAAAAACATTTTTGAATTACTACTCCTCTTGATATTTGTATCATTGTTTTCATAATTAGTATTGGTTAGGACAGTTTCTTTACTAGTAGAACAGATAATAGATTCAGATGTATCTACATTTAACATAAAATTGCTAGTAATTTTAATATTTTCATCTTTTATATATGCAGAATTATTTATGATTTTCAATCTACAAATATCTTTTACTGCTTTTAAGGTTCCACTTAGCATTATGTCAAGTTCAGCTTGTGTGCATTCCATATCTAAAAATGAAATAATAAAATCTTCTCTCTCTATAGGACTAGAGGGTCTACCTGGTATATCTGCCCAGTTTTTTAACAAATTTCCTTTTGTATTGGATATTTCACATAAAATTTTACTAATATAAAATATTTCACTGTTTTTCATAAATTTATATGTTATATTTGTAGCTAAGTAAAATAGACCATTTTCAACAATTTTACAATCAAGTTCATCATTTTCAATAAACTTACAAGGATTATCATATAATACTTGTGTGTATTTTTCATTAATCTTTTGAGATTTTTCTTCTTCTGTTGCTAAGAGGAGTTTATACGATTTTCTATGTGTCTTACCTCGCCTATTAGCTGTAGATTTAATATTTGGGCCAGAAACTTTAAACCCATACTCTTGCAATGTTCTATGGATTTTGTTTGACCTATCAAAAGAAGATACAAATTTACCAGTCTGAATATTTTCAGCTTCAATTTGATTAGGTGGTTGTAGAGACTTTGACAAAGCAATAGCTAACTGTAATTGTTGTGAGTCAACATCAATTCCATTTTTTAAACACACTTTATTAAAATCTTTTGTAAATGTCACAAGGTCACTTTCCTTTTTTTTGAATAATGTCCTTATATCTTTATGTCCTCTTATTGCTTTAACTTTAACTTTTTGACAAGCTTTAGGACCTGTGCAAGTCTTTTTTTTTTCTTCAAACTCTATTAGACTCTCTTCCATTTCAAAAACATAATTTGTTTTGAAATGTGTATCAAATTGAAACAATTGTGAATTCTACATAATTTATTAAAAAGGTTCTTCAATATCTACACATATTACTAATAAATATTAAATCCTGATCACTTATAAGGCAAATCAGGTCTGGATTGATGTTCCGCAAGTTCTCGTATCATATCGCCGGTTCTATATGGTAAACCACTAGCAATCATGTGTTTTCGTTCTATTTCTGATACCGAATCCTCATAAAGTATATCCAATTTTTTTCGAAAGTTTCCTGTTAAACTTGAAAATCTGAAATAGAAGAATATATATCATCACCTTATTATTACGAAACACTAGTAGTCTAAAACGGCAATATTTACTGGTAAAAGGAACCAAGTATAATCCCAAAAGATACTATGCTCAATCCAATAATGTTACTGAATTTTGATGCAGGAGTTCCTTTTAACTTCCTAGGTTTCCATTTCGACGTATCTACACCAATAGCCATATTTATTTTGCGATATATTTCAACTTAGTTTATGCCTCATAATTATTTATTAGCTTTCTAAATAAGGCAAAGGTTTCTATACATCCACATCCATACGAAACGTTTAAAGTAACTTACAATGTATCTTTTTTTGATTTTCTTTCGTCTTTCCTATTTTCTATCTAAAATAATGTGCGTAGCACCCGTGTTCAAAATTTTTTTTATAACCAAAATCGTCTGAAGAATACTAGTAGCGCAAGTAAAACAAAACTATTTATAGTTTTTTTTTTTAACATAAATTACTTAAAGTGTAAAATTTTCTTTTCACTTATAATATCCCCATCACCGCCACATTATCATCATATCTGTGACGGTTTTTTTTTTGCTTTGGTAGCCACGGCTACTGAGCCCCACCGCCACGACAAGGTGGGAGCCTGTTAGGGGGGATATCTGTTACATTAAGTTATTTACTTTTAGGTCATCTCTTGGCGTATTAAGCGAGGCAAATCTGCCACAAATTCACAAACTCATGGATAGGAATAATTCAATATCATCATCAGTTTTGCTCCAATTACTCGTCAATAAAATTATTTCTTTCTTCTTTACTGTAGCACTTTGTAAAGCTGTAAATAAGAGGCACATGCCGTCAACAACAAATGACAAATGTTTTCTTTTGCTTCTATTGCGCTTTTATTTAGCAACAACATATACATATAAAACATGCATTTATTTTATTCAGAATTTTTTTTTTAGTTTTTTGTGCTTTTTATTCATCCTTAATTGTCACAGAGATATTTTTTTTTAATGGTTAGATATGTTAAAGCTATTAGAATTATTACTCTTCGTAAACTATCACTGTACAGAATTTCTTTTAATTATAATTTTCTAATCGAAAATTTAATGCCCGGAATCATCCAATTACCATTGTAGGCAACTATTAAATATGTGTACTTTGATAAAAACAATCAAATGCTACAGCTATAGTCTAATCAGTTTCGTGTGCCAAGGAAATAACCGTTCACAGCTCTTACTTATATTATAATAATTCTATGTCCGCGCACCAAATATTTAGCATGATTTGATGACAATTTAAAATCAGTACGACGTATTTCAATATACTTTTAATTAATAATACTTTGGAATAGGTTTTTATTATTACATAATTAAAGTTACTACATCCAGGCCATTGAATTATGCACGTATTAAGTTTGCAGCGCAGTTTTTTATCAACTTATTATGTCTGCTTCATTTTATACGTCTGTAATTATATATGCCTTGAAGACTATGTTTTAAAGACATCGTTGGATAATGAAACATAAAAAAAAATAATTTTAATGAGTTGTCATGAAATGTCAAGATTTTATATTTGTAAATATATACAATTATACTCTTATTAAAGAATTATGTCATTGTTACAAAAATTATCTTATACTGAATATCAGAAAGCTTTAATGTTAAACATAGAAACATGTGAAATAATGACGAAATTAGCAGAATTAAAGTATGTAAAATATTTATCGCAGTTCAAATCCTTTTCTTCATTCTTTGTTTACATTTGTCACTGTCATACAGTGACAAAGAGAAGAACTCATGTTATAAAAGTTGTAATTTGAAATAAAATAGATCAATACTGTTGTGCTTACGTGCTTTCAATAAATAGCTTATTATATTAAGAAAATGCTTGTTATTTGTAATTTACAGAGTAGTTTTCACGGAAAGCAAGAAGCCTGGGGAAATATTAATGAAAGCACTAGACCGTCGTGGCTACTCGGTGCAACAATATAAACAACTTTTAACAACAGCACTCAACACAAAAACTATTTTAACATATTACAGACCGCAATGTAAAGTGGCAGTACTTATAGGAAATGACAAATATAAATATCTCTCAAAATTGGTCACACCTTCAATTGATTGTGATTCTTTAGCATTAAATCTAAAGACATTGGGTTTTATCACAATTATTTTAAAGAACTTAAATGCAAGTGGTTTGAAGTCCAGTTTATCTAGAATATTTGGACTTATTCCAGAAGATTCCTATTGTAAGATCTACTAATTAATACTTATTACCATTAGTAGTCAAGATGTTCTGTACTAATAATATAATTACAGGTTTTATATTCTATGCCGGACATGGCTGTGAATTGTGCAATACAAGGTGTATGCTTGGTATAGATTGTCCAATGGATAATATCACTATTAATGATTGTGTCACAGAGAATTGGTTGCTACGTGAGGTTGCTTCATGTAAACCAGAGCTATGCATTTTAATTTTGGACATGTGCCGAATTAATTTAGACAGGTAAAATTGAGAAATATTTTTTAAGTGTATAATTGTACATATAAATAAAACTAAGAAATGTTTTAATAAACTGATGTTTATCTAATGAGTCATAACTATGTAGTGTAATTTAGGTTGATAAACCATGTGCTTGTTGATTGAAGATGTAAGATGTTGTCTAAACTAAACCATTATTGCTTGCACAGTATTTCTTTGACTGCTCTACAGCAGCTGTGATGATAAATACTTCAAAATCTCTAGCTACAGTACATAGTACTACATCTAGTAAAATGTATATATTTTAGTTTGTTGCAATCATTTCAACTCTGTTATAGAATGATGAACCCTAAAATCTATGCAGCAATGCCTACTATAGAAGAATACACAATACATAATAATCTATTAATATGTTATTCAACCCAATCATCCGAGGCTGCTTATGAGCTATTACAGATTGAATGTTCAACAACTATAGATGGCACTTATGAAGTTAAGACTGGTGACACAGAGAAAATAATGCCTGGGGCTAGTTTGTATGTGAATGCGCTATGTACAAGATTGATGGAAAATTTGGATGTTAACTCATTGTTAGATAAAATACATGGTGGTAATTACCATAATCACTATTACAAAGCTTTTAACAATTAATAATATAGATATTATTATTTAATTTTTATTTCATTATGCACTTATCACCTAATTAATAAAACTAACACCCAGTGCAAGTTTTTTTTCAAGGAGTAAAATGTTAATTGAATCATAAGAGATCACAATTTACCTCAGTGATTTTGGTGTCCAAAATTGGTATGGTGATGTTAACTGATACAATGTTTTTTACCTGTGAAGGAAAAAGAGTTTTGCACTGGTAGGACTATATTGCCAACAATTGTCTAGGTAGCGGCACATACAACCACCGCGCTTATTTCTGTCGCCAAACAGCAAACAATACTGTGCTCCGGTTTGAAGGGTGCTGTAGCTAGTGTAATTACTGGGGTAACAAGACCTTACATCTTATATCTTAGGCGACAACCCCAATGTGGTAAAGTGCATTACATCTTAACTAGCACCATGTTGCTATGGGAAAATGTATCACTTACCAACAGGTGAATGTCCCGCTTATCTCATCGCTTAATTACATAAAAAAGTCTTTGTGTCCCAGTATAAGTTAAACTTTTCTAAGCACAGTGAAATGTAATAATAGACTACATGTGACTACTCACATAAACATTCATATCAATTTAACTCCATATTGGATTATCTTGACCTGAAAATATTGTTTTATTTGGTATTGTTATCTTGTTATTACATCAAGGCAAGTCGCAATTTTATTTAATATAGACTGATGCTTTACACTATCCGACCTGACGGTAAGTGGAAATGAAGCCTAGGTGGTAAACCATACTAGTTAAGAAGCCAGTCTTCACAATAAGAAGTACAAAAAATCCAATATTGTTTGATATTGTAAACATTAAATCAATTTGTACTACCATTCTCATAATGTTATATTTTCAGACGTTGAATGTGGTATTAAACGACAGAGGCCTATTAAAGTACAATGCGGAGTCTCGAAGAGATCTCTGTATGATCCTGTCCAAGGTATGATACTTGTATATTATAATAATAGAGCTACACCACACAGTGAACCTCATAAAAAGATGCCCAGATACATCTGTGTTACCCCTTCACATAGACCAGAATTCTTTAGCACTCATATGTTGACAGTTGGAACACTGAACTTCTGTTAAGACAACATGAGACATTATAATGTAAGGATTGTAGCTAGTCAGGTGGGATAAAAATTGACAAACTTCACAACATGTTGTTCCAGACATATAAAGGATGTCTACATTACAAGGCAAGCGCTTTGTGGTAATGAGGCAGTCAGTTCTTTTAAACCACATCATAAATCATAAAAAAGGGAGAAATTTAAATTACATTGAATAATATTATATATAGTTGACTGTGTAAAACTTCTAAAGGAGTAAAAACAAAACTTTATATTACAAAGCAATACATCAACAGCCCTCTTAATGTTCCTACTTCTGGGACTCTGGTCTTCTTTAACAAGAAGAGAGTCAAGGCTATTAACAATAACAATTTCGTTACAATGTCTTGCTTTACAGGAAACTCAGTTTGCAAAGCTGCTGCATGTATTCCATACCCACTAAGCATGTGCTTCCAATAAAAGAAAACATATTATTAGTTAATATATTAAATAATTCCTTCTCTTTTTTTAGGAAATGATGAATTAATATTGAATAATTTGAAAGAAGCATTTGAGGCTCACAAAGATAACTGCATTGTTTTTTAGATTTAAGTTATATTTCATCTTTTTATTGTATAATTTATAAAAAAGTTTATGTTTTTATAACTAATATATTTTTTATTTTTGACTGGAATTTATTTTAAAATGAAACATTTTCATTTTCTTATTCATATAACAAATCATTATATTCTATTATAAACCCTGTGTTATTTTAATTTCAAAATAAGAAATATGTGTTACTCCACAATAAATATCAATATTTCATAAACATTTGATTAGTGTTTATTGGTAGATATAGGTCATCCTCAATGATCTGCACATTGAACAACTGGTCTGGCACAGTTTACATCAAGCCAATCTCAAAGAATATTTACTATGAATAAAAAATTTATAAGAATATAGACAAATTTCATCCCACCTGGAATCTGTTTATGAGACAGCAGTCTAATTAACAGTGTCCAAGGATTTAGACATTATTGGAAAATATTAAAACTTACTAAGTCTCATATATAAATACTTCTGCAGAATGGTAACAAAGAGCTAGCCTTTACACAGAGATCCCTGGTCTGAATCATGGGGTGCATGTTGTAAAATTTAATGGTTTTTTCGAACCGACCTAGCTACTCTCATACCAGCATTGCTGTGTTCTAACTGATAATCTAAGAGTATGGAGTATTATGGGTGAAACCTTTTAACATCCACAGTCTCGTTATTATTTAAATAATTTAAAATAAGGCCAGAGGTCAGCTACAGATAAATATATTAGATGAATGTAGTTTCTTCAAAATTAAATTTAAATTATTAACATCAATTTTAGGCTAGATTTAAAATTTTTAGTAGTACTGTATTTTATTGATTTTTAATAGAAAAACTAACATTTCAATCATATTTTATTTTGCATATAACACTTTTTTACCAATTAACATATTAAAACTTTGCTTACATATAAATCTAAATTGACTTCTTGGCAATGGACTGCAATTGAAAATGGTTGACAATGTTTACCCACCAACTATCCTCGACACCTTTTGTGAACTCTTTTATAAATCTGTAGTTAAGAATGAATATCTTGTCTTTAAACTCAGGCTGTACTCTAAAAAAATAAATAAATAGATAGACACTTGCTATAACTAATATACATGATAGATACAATAAGATAAAGAAAGGCTTTTGTAATAATCTCATATTTTGTTGCTGATCAGAAAATTAAATTCTAGAAAAGAATGAACATAATTTATTTTATCATCTGACAAGATACATTATTTAATATACATTTTAAGTTCCCTTTTGGTATTATAACACCAGTGCCATGAAACATCTCTCTTTCATTCAAAACTTAACCACCTAATAACACAGAGCCCTGGACCAACATCATCTTTTTTTATTAAAAATAGTGAAAGCTGTCATTGTTTGTATTATAAATACTGTTTTTGTGTATAGTTCTTAATAAGATCTTTAGTAAAGCAAAGAAATTGTTAATACGAAATAAAGAATAACTAAAGCTTATGATGTTAAATTTAATAAAAATTTTTGGACAAGAAAAAACCACAGATTTTATATGTACATAGACACTGACAGACTGGTTAATGTAACAACAGCTTTCTTGAGACTAGTAAAATAAACCTTACCCTAATGAAATAGGTGGAAGATCACCAGTCTCCTGCATTTGTTTCAGTCCTTTTAATACATGGTAGCACATCGTTATTTCTACCCACCTTTTATCTGAGTCATCAAACATTACACCTACCTGGAATAAATAACATTTATAAATTAAAAAATATTATATGAAAATCATATAACATTGTTGTCCAAATTAATTTCAAATTTTACATCTAAAATATGGTGAATATTGACATTTACTCAACACTGGACAGAACAGTATTCTACAGTCAACATTGAATGGCTGGAATTGGTGCACACCACTCACCCAGAACTATTAATTGTAATTTCATTAGAAAATCTGTTTTATTTTCAATTACCTGATAAGGAAAAGCATAAAAAATATCTTCTTTATCTACAGCTAACAGTTGTCTTTGTGTCACGGACAATTTTGAAACGGCATTCTTTAGTGCAGCTATAGCATCTTGTTCAACTAAACCCTCCAATGCTTTGAAGTCACTATTTTTTAAGCATTCTGAAACAACCTAATACAGGAATATAGTCGAATTGTTATCTATGATGTAAAAATTTGCTCTTTAATGACCATCTCTTTTAATGAGATTAAAAATCTAGTAGTAAAGACAGTTTACAAAAGTAAACATAAGTGATTAAGATATATTATAAAACTATTATCTGAACCATCTCCTTTTGCCTTAGCAATAGATTATAAAAAAAATGTATCTGTAATAATAATGTAAAGCAATAAATGTTTTTTTATTTATTTGAACCTAAGACAGGAAACTTCATACATAGTATCATAAAGAATTTTCAAAATCAAATAATTGCTTTGCTGCATAATTGCATTAGTAATCTTAAAGATAAATATAAAACCTTTGATGGAGTACTAGAAAAATGTTTGCAAACCTGAACAGCATGTTTGGAAGCCTCTATAAATTCGTTAAGACTAAATTCCTGGTCAAAATATGGTCTAATGATAAAGTTAGAGAACATCCAATTTTTCATGTATTTTATAAAAGATGGCCACACTACTGGTGGAAACTCCATTAATTGTGGAAGTCTTTGTGATTCCATACGATCTTCGCAGTACTTCCGGCGTTGTATAACAGAACATGATGAGGTTATGGGGATAGGGAAACTTTTTGGAGAAAGTCTTTCACATAACCTAAAAGTCCGTAAATTTAGAATATATCTAAATGGTAAATTCATATTACGTAAGGAAAGCAAATAATATAATTTTATTTAAACAATTAATTATAAATAATGAAGAAATTATTCATCAAACTAAAATACTAACAAAAACATTTGTTTTTAAAAGACAAAGATGAATGCAAAAAGTCATAAAGAGTACAAATTCTTATTGGTATATGATGTAAAATGTCACAACGAACATAATTCTCGTTGGTTGATAAATTGTTGAATGTCGGCAACTTCTGTCAATGAAAACAATATATTTTTATTAAAATTTAGCAATAGATAACAATCTCTTGGCTAAAATATTCAATAATTGTAATTATTCTTTTGATTCATTATCATCATTGATATTCCAGCCTTTGCTTCTATTATGACATATATTTTATCACGATAACAGAAGAGAGGTATGAAGTCCCAAACTAAAGGCGTACCCATTAGGTTAAATTACATGCACTTACAGACAAGATTTTTTAAGTGTGGTACTAAAATTTAAACTTTTACATTATTATTTTTGATACGAACTCAGCCAAATTAATCAACAAACAAAAATCCTAATTTTAAGTCTACCGAGACTTTTTAGCTGTGGTACATGCTATTCTGTGGCAACTGTCATCTAAATCAAATCAAAACATACTGAGAAATATTTAAAAGTTTTGAATGGATTTTTTAAATATTAAGTACTATATGATATTACTTTTTCAATAATATTAAGATTTGTCTTAACAATACACTGATAAAATGGATGATCAAGCATGCCCTCGTTGTAAAACTACAAAATACCGGAATCCGTCACTAAAGTTGATGGTAAATGTATGCGGCCACGCTTTATGTGAAAATTGTGTGGATTTACTTTTTCTTAAAGGTAACTACAATGTAACTAATTATTTTTGGTACTTCAATTTCGATGAATGTAGTTTATTTATTATTTCTTATTTTTAAAAGTAATATCATTGCTCATTACGTTTCTAAAACCTTATTAAAATCTTTGAAATGTTTCAGGATCTGGTTCTTGCCCCGAGTGCAATGTCCCCTTGCGTAGGAACAACTTTAGAGTTCAGCTTTTTGAGGATTCTATGGTGGAAAAAGAAATTGACATAAGAAAGAGAGTTCTTAAGGATTACAATAAAAAAGAAGAAGATTTTGCTACTTTAAGAGAATATAATGATTACTTAGAAGAAATAGAAACAATCATTTACAATCTATGTAATAATATAGATATAGTAAATACTAATAAGAGAATTGAACAGTACAAAAAAGATAACAAAGAACTCATTATGAAGAATAAAGTTAAAATAGGTATAAAGCAGAACCCATATTTAATTAGTTAATGTCTGTCAAATTTTGAGCATTTGTTGAACTAAGTATAAAAAAGTATTATAGTTTGGGTGTACAAAATATAGATTTATCCCATTGTAAACAAACCTCAGTTACTGGTGGTAGGTTTCTGTTGTCAGATACCATCTAGGTAAGTACCATTGCAGCACCTATTTTTGCCACCAAACAGTAGTGTGCAAACATTATTGTTCCAGGTTGAAGGGTGTTGTAGCTTGTGTATTAGGGTGATGAGACTTAACATTTTATGTCTCAGGTACAAGCACAATGTGATATGGTATATATTATCCCTAGTAGTGTAATATTGTTATGGGCAGGCCAATCACTTGATATCAGGTGCACATTCCACTCATGTCGTCACTTAATTTAATAAAAAAGTTTCACATGATGGTAAGAGATATAAGAATTTAGGATAAGATATAGGGATAGAAGATATAGGAATTTTAGTTTGTTGTTACAATGTTATATAATGTAATATTTTTTAATTGTAGGTAGAGAGGAATTAGAATTGGAGGAGATATTAGAAATAGAGAAACAAATGGAAGAAGCTCGACGGGTTGAATTATCTCGGTTGGAACAAGAAGTTAAAAAGCAAAAAATACGAGAGAAAGAAGCACTTATTGATGAATTAATGTTTGCTGAAGGAGATGCCAAGGATATTTTAAACACATTTGCTCAAAACATTGCTAAAAAAGAAGAGGCAGACATAGTTTCATTAAAGCCCAAGGTAAATAAATTGAAGTATGAATTTATCCTTTTTGGTATAATAATGAACAATTTGTTAATATAACCATAGGTGGTTTAACAAAATGTGTGTTATAAGCAAGAGAGCTGATTTTCAGTTGGACTCCTTGAATGTAAGATGGAGGCAATGTGTAGCAATTTTTTTTGGGTGCATTAATTTCTGTTATAAAACATAAACAAGTATGTAAATTAAGATAGTATTTAACATGTATTTGAAATATGTTTATCTAAATGTTTAGATGTACCTTTTTCAACACTGTCTATAGGTATTCATTACCACAAGCTAAACAGATATGATGCCACTACCATTTTTTGCCAACAAACAGCAACCCTTTTTGCACCAATATTGTTTTATTTATGTTTAAAGTGCATTGTAACTAGTCACATTACTATGGGTTGGTATGTTACTAATGATCAGATGAATTTGCATGTTTCATCACACCAAATAAGAAATAACCTTCTAGAAAGGATTAAGAGCTTTAATTTAAATTTGTATATGTTTTGTAAGATTATGATTTAAATACTTGTAGCAAATGCAAAAAGGTTATACACAATCTTTATTTAGATATTAAATAAATAGCAACTTATACATATAGATATTGTTATATATGTGGTTATTTGACTTGTATGTGTTATTAACAAATAATATCAACGAAGTGGGTACTTTCACATAATGTCACTTAAGAAAATGGCTATGTAGCTACTAACAACACATAGTACCTACTCTTGTGTCTAATCGTATATATCAGTACATAACAGACATAGTAAGTCACCAATACGCATCGGGCTCGCAAGGTGACCGTGGCCCTATCACCCTCATATTGGGGGTAGGTTTGTGCCTCAACAGTGGGGATGTAAATTGGCTGTTGAACAAACTTATAGATTATAAATTGTATAACCTTTTTTCAAACTTTGTTCCACAGGTTACACAATTTTCTTCTGGTGTTAAATTTACAAGGGGATCAAGTGGTCAGCATAATGTTCCTGTTTTGGAGGAAGGTCCATTATATAAATATGAAGCCCCAATTGTACCAGATAGGTGTGGTCCTGAGCCACCGTCTGTGCAGAAAATTGTAAATTGTGGTTATTTGCAACATGTTAGGTAAGTAATTTTAAGTTAGTGTTTGAAAGGTGCACAACACTTAATCTTGATATTATATTGCATTAAGTGATTATAAGACCAAGATGGTCAAGCATGCTCACTGAAAATACTCCTGCTTGCACATGTTGGCAGCCGGAACAGTAATGTCTTAGTGGCAGATTTACAATATAGGGGTGGTAGCTGTAGGACAAACTAGCCTTGCTAACTATCTAGGCAAGTTTAGAAAACTTTATCACAAATCAAACTATATTTTTCGCCTTAGTATTTTTGGATTACTACTCAATCAATTAACGACTGCTGTGTGCACAGCTGCAGGTATCTATGAGAAAATACAAAAAAACTAAAATCTTATTGTATCTATTTTTGTAGATAAACAAATTTATGGTAACACTTTAAACTTTGATTCTGCAGGGCAGAGAATGATACGGAGAAAGCTGGTGGTTATTCCTCAACTTTGCCTTGTTTGCGTGCGCTGCAAGACGCCATGGCAGGCCTATACCACGCCAGCTGACAAAGTGAAGAAACAAATCGACCAGAAACTGTTATTATACTTGATTAGAACATAAAAACTGTTTTCATACAAGGAGATGCGTAGGATCTTTGCCTGAAGGTGGATACCACTTGAAGGATGATATAAACTGCACCACATTGTGCTTGTCATTGTTATTATTTATGTTGAATTTTGTTTTGTTGTATGATTGTTTGATGGAAGCATATTTGTTTTAAAACTTTGTTATTAACATAACCATATTCTGGTACTAGGTTTTTGTTATTTTAGGTTGTCTAGGAAGGTACATATCACTGTGTCTTTTTCTGCAACCAAACAGTACAAATATTCCTTAAACCCGGTTTGAAGGGTGTTACGGCTAGTGGAACTACTGGGACAACAATTTTTGTCTTAAATCGACTAACACAATGTGGCGCTGTGTATATTATCCTTCTATCTAGCACTAGATATTTTGCTCCCCTTGTTGAATAAAAAAATAATTCAGTAATTTATCAGTACCAATATAACTAAACCTGGTATAGGTTACGTTTTGAATATAGTGTGCTTCATAATTATGAAAAATACATTTTCATAATATCACACAAATTCTTTAAGAGCCATCCGGAAAATATTTCCATAATAATCTTTATTTATACTTTGTATGTGAGTTTCATGAAGAGATAATATGAGATAAATTTCATTGTCTATGACAGTTTGTAAAACGGTGTTAACTGTATAGAAAACACAAGGTTAATTGTTGAAGTTTTTTTAATTATTGTGTTAAACAGAATTGTTTTTTTTAAATTGCTTTTAAAATGTTTTTTCTTTTTACTATTGTGTCAGTAATTATTGTTATAGTAAATAGATAATGAAAAACATTTGTGTTATAGACTACTAGTTTTTTGTTATAATTTTGCTGCCATTACAATATTGATGTTGATTACACAGATAATGAATACTTCTTTTTCAAAAACAATTACCTTTTTATTTTTTATATTTATTACGAATTTTCTATTCGTTTAATCGGTGGTATAAAAATACTTTAGATTCTTCTTGGCTTATATTTAAATATGAGAGCCAGAGTATTCTATGTGAAATTGGGGTTAATTAGCCCATTGTAAGTAAAAATAACGATATTTTTAAGAGAATAAAAGATTAAAGTTCAAATTTAAAACAGGTGCTGTAGGAATTTATAGATATTTTTTCAAAATATCTTTTGAAACATTTTGATTCATTAACAAAATTTTATTTTAAACTTTTGCCATGATATTAAGTTTTGTTTATTGAAGTCTTAAAAAGGACTCTAGTAAAAATAACCTTAAATAAATTATGTAGTACAATGTGTTTTTAGGAGATACTTAATAAAAAAGCAAAAAATTGTAGTGTTATTACATCTAACAACGATAACAAAGTTTTAAATAGTATTCAAGCTGTAAACTATTAGTGATAATAATAATAAACAATAAAATGTGTTTTTATTTAATTTTTTATCGATTGTCCTTTTTACTAACGTCTTAAAATTTAAGGAACACATTACGAAATAAGGAGGCGTGGGTTCGGTCTCCTTAGCTTAAGCTGAAGGAAAACTTCAAAATTCGTTCCTAAAACAGTATTTGTGTACATTTGTTAACACGTACATGACTAGGTTCTTAGATGAATAGCCTTGACTGCTTATGTAACAAAGCTTTGAGTCCAACGTGTGGGAATATAATAAGAATAGAAAATAGGACAAACAGTTGTTTGTCGGCACTAAATATGTTTATTTTTTATTATCTATGCAATATAATTGTCCTTTTTGTAGGCTGTAAAGAAATTGCAATAATTTAAAGATTTAAAATATTTATACGTATTGAGGAAGCATCGAGAAGAGCAGCACATTAACGTGATAAGTTTTAACTGATAGTAGGTCTCTGTTGCCGGGGACCGTCTAGGTAAGTACCACTGCAGCGCTTATTTCTGTTGCCAAACGTTACTGTGTAATTACGAGCGCAATGTGGTGCAGTGTATTACATCGTAACTAGTGCCACATTGTTACGGGCGAGTGTATCACTTACCATCAGGCGAACGTCCCGCTTGTCTCGTCGTTTCATACTATAAAAAAAAATAAGTTAAATGTCTGTAACATTGTGGCGTTAGTAATGATATATATACTGCCTCGTATCTTGCCCGTCGCCACCAGATACAAGAAGTCTGGTTACCCCAGTTATTTCACCATTAACCTTCAAACCTAAAACAAGCAACATTTGCAAATTATTCTTTGGCAGCAGATATTGGCGCTTCACTGGCACCTACCTAAACGATGTTAGGTAACAAGCAGCTACTAACCAATTTAATGAATATATAACGAATATAGATTATAAATAATGACTGTCAAAGATCTATCGATCAGACTAGATTATATTTTTATTTTTTCCGCTCGTCGGACACACAAACGAGCTCGCAAGCAAATATTGTCTCGGCGATAACGCGTAAAAGCACCGACGGAGGTACTAAGCCACGACAAATAATGCAACGACCGACATCGCCGCACTATGCGTCGCATGAATTCCGTAGAGTAACTATGATATTTTAATAGAAATACAATTATTGTAGCAATTTTTTTTAAATGTATTTATTAATAATTTCATTTATTAGTTACATACAAGATATAGAAGTAGCTTTAACAGAATTGTTTAATCTTTTTAAAAGGTAATAAAATTTAATGTTAAAGATTCACACTTGTTAATTTAATGTTAAAACTTTTATACTAATAATTAACGTCTCAGTTTGTATATGCCTTCTCTGTAACGAATATTTAAATTTAATAAGATAGAGATAGCAGAGGAGAAGCTTTAATTCCCGTCATAGTATTTGTATTTGTTTCAGCAGTCTTCGTATGTCATGGCCTGATAAATTTACTATTTTAGTGTCTTTTATGTAATAAATGGTATTAATTATGATAAACATAAAGTTGTAACCCAGTAGTGTTTAAAATCATTTTGAAAGAGACCTGTCAATATCGTTCGATATTTTTTCCCTTGATTACTATGGTCAGGTAATCCACATAATATGTCGTGAAAGGAAATTGGTTTGCTTGCTTGTTTGATACTTATCAATATACAATCATATATTTATTACGTAATGTATGTAATATAAAAATGACAATCTAAAGGAGTACATTTAAATATGAGTAGATAAAAAATATTTCTGTGTCCGGAAAAGTAATAAAAGTATTGCGACTTTACAAGTGCATGCATCTGTCGAGACATCGCTGCTTAGAAAATACTGTTTGTATAGTTGAAGAGATACCGTTATTATACAATGTTCAATTCCTACGTTTTGAAAGTAAGAAGATTATGGGAGGAACTGGAAATGTAATCTGATCTGTACATTTTATCTTTTACATTATTATTTTAGATATTAACTATAAATCACAAATGAATTAGTCCGTTTCTGTCTTTGACACTATATGTCTCTGATGGTATATGTTTGTTGAAGATACATTGATAGGTTTCACAAATTTATAATATGACGATAATACTTTGCTTAATTTATGTGAATGTTTACGGACGCTTGTTAGATATTGTTAGGAAATATAATTATAGTGACAAATATATTGGTAGAAAAATAGTAATTCTTTTGACTTGTGAGAAACTAGAATGGATCCAGAATTAAAAGCTTTTTTGATATTTCACAATCTAATTTATTAAATCATTGTGTATATTTTTCATTAAGTGTTTTTGAATTTGGTAAATATTTCTAACTCACAAGTTTTACAAAAGTATTAATGAAAATAATTTAGTAGATGTATTTATTATTTCAAAGATAAAAGAATAGGTGGACATCTGTAGACATCGATTTATTCCGGCTCAAACAGAGCCTAATAGTGTAGTTATAATAATTATATCTGCCTAAAGACTGCCAGATTAAACATAAATATATACAGGGTGGCGCAAAAGTAATCCTCTTATCAGAAAATACTATAAATTTTGCGATTGGCCCCTAATGTCAGTTCTGATTTGACATTTGTGTAGTAAACACATGCGAAATATACGTTAATAAACAATGTTACGCTACACTGCTCCAGAACGCGGAATATTGGTAACTATTTATTTGACCAATAATCGGTCGGTGACTTTGGCACAATGTGAATTTCGTCGCAGACTTCCTGGCCGTCCAACGCCTACTGGTGAAACACTGCGAAGTTTAACCGCTCGCCTCGAAGAGACTGGCACAACACGAGACGCTGCCAGGCGTGGCAGACCCCGGAGTAGCCGTTTTGCAGAAAATATTGCTGCTGTAGCCGAGGATGTCATGGAAGCGCCGTCGACATCGACCAGACGACGTGCCACGCGAATGGGTATCAGTAGACGGTCTTTACTTCGTATTTTGGTACAAGATTTGAAGATGTTTCCGTACAAAGTCCAGACGGTATCGCGATATGAATAGAAGTATCAACAGTTGAACAAATTACACCGTTAAATATTGCATCATTATGAGGTTATTTGTAAGATTTTGACGTTTATAATTTAGCGAAATTTTGAGAATAATCCAACAAATTAAATGAAGATTGATAAGAGAATTACGGAGATATATCATTCTCTCGCTTACTAGACAATGATATGGTGAAATAATATCCCTATGTAAATTTTTCTAATATACAGGCAATTACGTACGTACCGCATCGGCACACCATGATTTCATTTCGAAACCGTATGTTGTAAAATTTGGATCTTAGTAAGGTTTTTTGAACCCGTGTGGTTAGCAAACGAGTTCGTAGCAAAACCACTCTCATATTACAAATATGCCACCATAACAGCATTGCTCTATTTCCGTTAAAAGTTTCGGTGCGTTATCAAAAAAAGTGTTAACCTATTGTCGATAATAAAATGTACTAGAGTTGTCGATTAGAGATAGATTTTCAAGAATCATTATCAACCTCTTAATCGACAGGCTTCCACCGTTATTATTTTTTAACGGTGGACTTCAAAATTTATTTCCGTTTGTGCTGACGTTAGTGTAAGTTATTAGGCATCGACTCAACGTCCTTTTTCTCAAGGCCATGAGTGCGACGTGAGTGTGAACCTCGTAACTAATATTTAACTGCAATAGGTAAACGTATTTGCTTATACGTCAATATTCTGCTCATCTCATCCCTTCGTGGAATAACTAATATTACCATTTATTCGTAGACTAGACAAAGATGTAGTAAAATTATGCACAGGTTGTCTAAACTTTTCTAATATAATTGAGATAGCAAGGCAACTGTCTTTCTAACTATCTGGGCAAGGGAGAAGGATACAGGGATACAATTAGCATGTGAAAACACTACGTTGTCCCGGCGGCGCCGCGGGCATGCTCTAATTGGCCCTGTGTAAACTTACCCTGTTATCGGACTGCCCCGAGCGCTTGTTGGCTAGCAAATTATGGAATACGCTGGTGCATTTTATCGAGTACAAAAACTATAACTCTGTCTCTTTCTTAAGCCAAGTTTTCGATAATATGATTTCGTACTTAATAAACCTTAAACAATCTACAAACCGTTTGGATACGGAAACTGTAAGTAGTTCTATATTTTTATTACTACCACATAAGTTTGTTTATGGTAAAACAAGCTTTTTAAAGTATTTTACTTTCATCATCTTGAGTATTAGGTAAATGTTTTTAGAAAGAGTTCGTTGAGATTCACGAATATTACAGAGAAGGATCAGTAATACTGAAAAGTTGTTTTACAGTTGGAAAGACGCTATGCGAACGAACTTATTTAGATAACGACATTATATCCTATATCTCAAAGTGATGAATGAAGTATAGTACCGAGTAAATGTCCTAATTAGCATGTTATTGCTTAATAACAGGTATGACGTTTACAACTCCAAATATGTCCAATGTCCTTCTGGTCACGTTGTTTATACGCATAAATAGTTGAGGTTTAAGAATCTTTATTTCTCACAAGAATATATACAATTCATTTATACGAGAAGACAATAAGCAATAGATTAATCTAAAATTATGAGCGTACAAAGACATACAGTAAAGCAACAAACTTTATACATACAACAACTAACACTACAATGGGCCAAAGGAAGGTAGTCTACGGTAGTCGTCAGTGTGGCAGAATTTTAAAATAAGCAGACATCAGAGTCAAAATTTTAAGTCGGATATATAGATGAGTCAAACTAAAATAGTCATGCATTTTAGGATACTTTGATTGTTTGTTTTTTTTTATTATGTTTTTTATTTTAAGTTATATTAAATAAATTTTTTGTGTAAATATGTTTAGTGGAAAATTTAACACATGTTTTAGTAGTAGTTTTTTGAAAACTTGTTGTGATTCAGCTTTTTTATATCATTGGGTTGACTGTTGTATAATTTAGCTCCTTGATATAGTAGACTTTTCTTCCTATAGTTAGTAGTTCGCGGAGGACGTAAATATAAATTGTTCATTCGATTAAAAATCTTTCTACAGGGAAAATGAGTAATTATTTTAGAAAAGGTTTTTTTTTAATATGTATTTCTTTATTTAGTATTTTATGTACTAACTTGCAAGTGCGGAAGCAGTATGTTTGAGACATGTTCATAAGTTTAGTATTTCAGTTTAGATGTGAAAATACTTTGATATTTGTAGATGAATCTTAATACATTATATGAATATATTTATAAAAATCATGTCTTTAATTTTTCTTTTTTAAGAAAGCTCTTTCTCCAGTTGTCGACTTCTGAAATCCGCCCGCCCTGCACACCAATATTGACTTCTTATTACCGCGGCAACCGCAGCGGTCTGCCGGTCCGTTGGACGTCGCATCAGTTCAGATCGCTTATACTAGCCGACACACTAATTTGTTGCAACTTTTTATATTCCGCTGCCTCATTTCACTTACAAAATATATATTTTTTGTAACAATAATCACCTTATAGTATCATATTAAAAATAAATCTTAAAATAAGTAATCTTAAATTATTTGGCTCGTGAGACCGGCTGTGAGGAATAGTGCAATTATTTTTGGTCCTGTGGGTATGGTAAGAGGCGACTAATGAATTAAGCTCGCCGGATAGTATTGTATCACGTAATAGGTGATACGTGGTATACATTTGGTAACTGAAAGTGGCGATTTCCCCAACTATAACATTCCCTGAAAGATATGACGTCAAACAGTTGGAAGGTCGTATAACACTTGTCGAAACTTTTTTAGAATATATGTATCGACCCCACATGAAGTAAAAACGTGGCATTATTTTAAAGAATTTATGCAGACTAAAATTAAACACTATTACATGAATAAATGAATGTTATTGTATAAACACTCCATTTTATTAAAAATCATAATTTTAAGTACATCATCACCCGATAGACGTCCACTACTAAACATAAGCCTCCCCTAAATATTCCCATATCGATTGGGTAGATATTATATGGGTGAATTGTATTATTTTCCACCACTCTGGCTCAATGCGGGTTGGTGCGAGCCAAAGCTTCGTTCGTTGATTAGCAGGTTGCACCACTAGCAGGTGAGGTTGTCTTGGATCTCGTGAATTGATGGGCGCGAAGCTATATTATTAAATATGTAATAAAATTTAAAATAATTTATGTCAAGATTAAAAAAATACAAAATTGGTAAGAAGTTATAACAGCCCCTGTGGCCTAATGGATAAGGCATCGGCCTCCTAAGCCGGGGATTGTGGGTTCGAGTCCCATCAGGGGTAATAAAAGCGGTGTTTTTTTACTTACGTAAACCGTTATTTCATTCATCTACCTATAAATTTTAAGAAACTGCCATTGAAAAGTTCTAAGTATTTTTATTCTATAAAATCTTAACAGAAATTTTACTGAAGTTCGTTGGTAGAAGTAACAGAATGTATAACTTTATGTGCAGATTGCTAAGGATAAGGATCGAGGAGACGTGGAGCGTACTAGAGCTAGATGGAAACATTTAATTTGTAATATTGTATGAAATTTACTGTCACGACGCTCAGTCTGAGGTAGTTTTAGCTAAACGTCATTGCTCGGTTATCAGAGAAAACAAATAGTGCATACGTGAGCATTTCCACAGCAGTGTAAGGCAAGTGCGCTTTTCAAGACATCCTATAAAATTGTATCTCTACATGTTGAACAAAGTTCAGTACTTTGGAATTATTGAAAATTTTCATCTTTTATTAAAGAATATGTTGAAAATATGTTAGAATCTATAACATTTTATTTTTATGTCTGTTTTAAGTGTATTTTCTTTATTTATGACATACATGATGTAATAATTATTTACTACTTACTAATATCGGAATCAACGAAAATTAATAATCTCGAAATTTATTTATTATGTACAAAGTTATAGGTATACGTTTTGAGTTTTTTTATGAACAAATCTTGTGTATGTCCTTTTTTCATTTTAACTTGTAACCATACAGCTAATATTTCAGTATTGCTGTTTTACCTTTCGCAAGAGTTTGCTGGAGGTAAATTTTGATTTGATTAAGCCTGTATATTTGCACACATTCTCGTTTCCTTATGTATTAGTTTCTGTGTATGTGCACATTAAAGGATAAAATAGATCGAAATCTCTTTTATCTGGACACATTGGTTATTAAAAAAAAATTGTAATTGGAACCTTTTTTTACAATGAGTATTTATTTGCCTCGAGCAACTATATACTAACCTAAAATTTAGCATCAATGATGCACAATCATGAAAGAAATCCTTTTAAAGGTTAAGCTTGTCGGTCCAAACATTTTATTTGTTTCATTATATGTATATACATAATATAATCGATAAGTAAATAATCTCTTTATGTTAGACACATATATATGATAATTGTAATTTACATCATCAGGGGGTAACCAGATAATGGATCACCTTATTTGCTGTGAGCTGTTGATATTAAACACAAAATTAGCATACCGTCCATCGTAGCAATCAATATAATCTTCGATATCCATTTACTGCCCATTGTATTGAAACTGGAACCCCTTTGTTCCGCTCCCGGGTTTCGGAACGCAACCCGACGCAACATGGCGTCTAAACGTCATCAGAAACAACATGGCCGCGTCGCTGTTATTGTTTGCACTTTTCTGTCTCATATTCGAGGCGGTGCGTTTAATAGTAAAGGTTTCAAATTAATCTATCGGCGCCATCAACATTATTAAAAGCAATCTTAACCTTGTTTTGCGTCAAAAATCTCGTTTGTTTAATTAAAAATATAGTCTAAGAATTAGTAAGTGTTTTAATTAATTTGTCAATAAAATGTAGATGAGTTTTTTTTTCATTTAAATTAATAAGTAAAAATTTTTTTGGTTTCCAGTATTTTGTTATGGATGAAGCACTATCTCGCTCTGTGTAAATAGATACCAATATTTCATATCTAAATTCACATTACATTTAAAGAATGAAAATATTAATCGCAGATAACAGTTTATATTGATTGCCAATTACGTGCAATATAGGGATTCAAGATGAAACGATGGCCAAACAATAACATAAAAGAATCGGTATTGTCAGATATAAATGAATAATCTATAAATGACTTAAAGACCCTGATAGCGCGAGCTCAATATCCACTAGAAAGAATATTATAAGATTTTATTCATAGGAAATTTAGCTGTTATGTGTATTAGGTCATACGAATAATGTAAATAAAAAAGGTAACTTAATAAGTAATATTTCTAGTAAAATCATGACTTTAACTTAAAACTAGCATAATTTATAACACGTTCTGTATTGTACTAGTATCTTGGTGAGTTATAAGCTGATTGGTACAATAGACTCTTTTGTCTAAAATGGTAGCACAAAAGAGAGCAACCATAAAGACCAAAAAGCTTAAAATGTTACAATAATAAAAAATTTAAAAGTTCTCTATAAAATCTGTTAAACCAACAGTAAAGGTTTTTGCCATGTCTACAAGTTTGTTTGTCTGTGTACGAAGTTAATACGATTCGGTTATTAGGGGTATAATAAGTCGGCATATTCCGTACTCAGCTCGTTCCGTCGATATCATCTCGCGCTATTTTTATTTTATTCATAGAGCGCGATTCTTTATACTTTTGTTTACTTCATCGCACGGCCAGAGGCCGCCAATGTGCGACGTCCATAAATTCAACTTGCCAGGGTTCCCTTTCACTAGGTACATTTACTGGTAACAAATAAATCATTACTCGCTTTTGGCAATTACAATAATTTGTTTGAGTAGCCGGTAAAAGTAATAAACTGGCTGTTCTTATCTTTTAAATAATCGTCTTTCATAATGCTTCCAATACTGGGATACATAATATATTTGGAAGGGGGTTCCTTCTCTCACAAGGAGAGACAAGGCCATGCATCCACCATGAAAATGCGCGGGTTGGTAAAAGTTGCGTGTCCTCAAATGTGTTTGGAATTTTCCGGTTTCCTCACGACGTGTTCTTCTGAAGGTTAAGTTTAGTGAGAATAGTAGTCGTGGCTCTTTAAGACCGAACTACAAATTAAGATGTTACGTCCTTTTTTATGAACTTAATAGTGTTTTTGCAAAGATTGCTTCCCCGATCCTTGTCGATAACATTGGCGTTTATTAGTTTTATCCTTTACTAGAGAGATCGTGCTGCTAAATATTTAACCTTCATATGTGTTTTAATACCAAGATGCAATTACATCCATTAGAGAAAACATCTTTTTTCTAGTTTACAGACGTTACAATATTAGGTGTTCTTTATTTATTTATTTTTCTTTGTTTTACGTGGCAGCCACAGGAGAAAACGTCTCCCGATTCCCCGCTACGGAAAGATGTTGGGCCCACCGCTACCCGTTAACGGCCGCGGAGGATAGTGAGAACGACGCATCGCAATACCGACACTTCTGTTCCCTCGCGGTCCCACCGTCGTCGCGTCGTCGGTGCACCGGACACCGGTTAGTCGCAGAGGATACTCCCTCCGCGACTCCACCTCGGCTGCAAGGGGCAGCATGAAACCGCCCCTGCAGCCGGCCGCAAAGGGCAACATAAAGCCGCCCCTACGGCTTCCAGCCGCTCCGGTGAGCTCCAGTTATCCAACAGGTCCTCGAACCTGGAGCGATCGCTACGGCCAGCCCTTCGATGTAGGGCCGGCCGTGTGGGTTCCACTTTGCTTCACCGTGTATCGAGCCACAGTTACTAAACCCTTCCACCACAACAAGGCGGGAACCAGTTGGGGGGATAATATTAGGTGTTAAGGTGTTTGATCTGTTATACAACCATTTTAGTATACTACCACATATAATAAACAGTTTTTTATAAGCTAAGTAACATTTCAAAATTAAAATATCGTAGGAGTTTTTGAAAATCTCTTTCTCATTGTAAATCTGCCGGTATAACATTGCCGTGTCTCATATGTTGATAACCATAAGATTATCATTACACAGAGAGCAAGTGTTTTCTGGGCGAGCATTCTTCAACATATTAGCCTTCATTGTTAGTTTATGTAATTGTATCTATACATATATCAATGCCTTGACAATGAAAATAAGGAAAATCTAGAGAACCCAAAAACTACATAAACGTTTATACCTGCCTCGAGCATATTACTTTTGTCGCCAATGAGCTATAGCGTGTGTTGATTCTTTCCATGTTGTTAGTCTAAAAAAGAATTAGGTAACCTTCTTTTTGAGGATACTCAATAGTTAAAGACATCATAAAGAAAGATTATCTATAGCTTATTATTTGCTTCGGAACCATAGAACAGTGAATAACTAATCTAAGAAATGAAAATAATTAAGTATTATAATAGACTAAAATATTGCCTTTTTAAATTTGTAAATTATGTCCTTTAAAATGATTTTCAAAAGTAACTTAAAAAAATTTATTTTAATTTCTTTTAAAATTATTGCTTTTGTTTAATTTTTTTTTATTAATATTTATCAAAAGTGTACGTTTTTTCCAATTTTTTTTTCATTACAACTTCATATTTAAGAAAGTGTAATAATTTTTAATCGTAATAATTAATTGTCTATCTATTGTCCGAACCAATGGAAGTAGTGCAATAACTAAAAGTATGAATGAACAAATTAATGTGAAATCTCATTATGTATTTAAATAACAAATCTCAGTCTAAATCGATTAACGACAAAAACGTCAAACTTTCGAAAAACGCGGTCGACAGAAACGGCGCCATTAGCGCGTTTTATACTTTTTAAATTGATCAGTTGGCGGTGGGCTGGCGCAGACGTCATCGTCCGTTGAGCCCGCTCGACTAAAAACATCGCGGTTAGGTAAACGTTTCGTTTAAACTAAACTGACTTTTAAAAATAGGGATCGGATTCTCATTATCGATAATCGATATTGTTATTGTACTTATAATCAACAACCCTCATAATGTTCCCACTGTTGGAACTGGTACGGGGCCTTATTTTATTAGAGAGAGAGTTACGGCCATTAATCCACTACGCTGGTCAGGTGTGGGTTATTGGATGTAATATACCCGCAAAACCTAAAACTCAAGAACAGTCACACAAACAAAATGAGCTAGAAAAAAATTATTACAACAAAATAGTATTATATATGTAATAGTAATAAAAAATCTTTTTTAATCTCATAATTTCAATAGTTTTAGTTTCAAAATTTTTTGGAAAAATGACGATAGTTTAGTAGAAGTAGATCGTTGTTGGCAGAGACTGACTAAAGGAATATATATAGGACTAAATAGGCTAAAAGACTAAAGAATACTTCTGCGGCTTCTGTTTTTATCGTCATATAGTAATGGTAACTTACTGTGTTTCAGTTTTAAAGAACGCGGTGGCTACTGAAATTACTGAAGTAATGAGACTTTACTCCTTACTCATTTGTTGTTTTCTTTAAAGCCTACTACAAAAAGAAGTATTATTTATTAATTCTTGTTCTCTTCCGTGGTAATATTTTTCCAAGTATCGATATTCAAAATATAAACCGTCACATTCCTCTGACTGTATTTATTTATCAAAATACTGGTTTGTATCAGCGATCAATCATCATGGTGTTTTGAGATCACTCAACGCTAAAAACCAGAACCATACGTCTTTATAAAGCCTAGTGTAAACTTCTACGTCTATATTGTAGATTTTTACTACATATTAATTTGTTTATCTCTATTAACATGCTTTAATTTACGACCATGATTAAATCTGCCTGAGAATTTTTAGAATTCGGAAAGGTTTGAATTCTTGACTAGCGTGGAAGTTAGGATATGCAGACTATTTATTTTGCTTCATAGTAATTTAACATTGATTTGCTAGACGATTCTTTCTATAACTTTCCGCTTCGTAAACGTTTAATCAAATTTATAAATGTATTTTCATGATCTACATTTGTAATGCTTTGCTTTTAGATTCAAAATAATAGTATGAAAGTAGAAAGAGGTGATACTTTAGCAACAATTATATTATTCGATTCCTTGAAGAGAAATAGGAGAGTAGTCCGAGAAGGTAATTATTTTTATTGTATTTCTAAAGAACTTTTTCTCTAAAACGAACATCTTATAGCTCTTTGTATTATTTTTTATACAACGAAGCGACGAGACGAGCAGGACATTTATCTGATGGTAAGCGATACGCCTGCCCATAACAACGAGACTCTAGTTAAGATGGCATTCATAGCACTACATTGCGCCTGTCACCGTGAGACATATGTTAAGTCCTGTTTCCTCAGTAGTTACACTAGCTATAGCGTCTTTCAAATCGGAACACAGTAATGTTTGCACAATACAATTAGGCGGTACAAATAGGTGCAGCAGTGGTACCTACCTAATCGGTCTCTGGTAATAGAATTTTTTTTTACGTGAGTGCCTTGGCATACCTGCCCTCGCTGGGGCAAAGGCAGCTTATGTTGGACCTGCACCGACTAAGACCCCGACAATGTTCTACCTCGTCGCCTTATCCAATGGTCACGGGAACACCGTCGCACAACTCCGCGACCCTGCCCGCGCTAGCTGCACCATGCAGCCCCACCTCGGGAAAGACGAATCCCCCTTTCCACATCTGTAAGGGCACGACAAAACAAACAACGCTTCCGCCTCTTGGCCTCTCACAATCACAGACGGACAGCGGATCTCCCCGAATCCGTCACTCAGAGGCCATGGGATCCAAGAGAGAAAATGCTCCCGACTCGCTGCGGTGGATCTGATCTTGGGTTCCGCCGCCAACCTTTATAGGGCCGCGAAGGGTAGGAGAGCGGTGGATCGCATTACGGACACTCCTCTCCCTCCTCGACTCCACCTCGGTTGCAAAAGGCAGTATAAACCTGCTCCTGCAGCCCACCGGCACACATCCGAAGAGAGCACACGGAGCTCACCTGGAGCGGACACCTTGGGCCGGCCGGATAGGTTCCTCTTAGCTTGACCGTGGGTGCCACGACTACTAAGCCTCATTGTCACGACAAGGCGGGAACCTATGGAGAGGTCTTGGCCCAGATCTTCACTGGGCACGGGGGATTCTTCGAGTACCTTCACAGGTTCATGCTCAAGGAGAGTCCCGCGTGCCTGTGTGACCCTGCGGTGTACCAGACCGTGGTGCACATCCTCACCTCTTGTCCTTTATATGGAAGGGAAAGGATGGATTGTGAAAGTGAGATGTGTAGGAGGATAGACGCAGGTGCCATAGCCTCTGTGATGGGTGAAGACGAAAGTTGAGAAATATTTGTCAAATATTGCAGGAGAGTGGTGAAAAGAGTATTAGGGGAGAATAAAAAGTAAATAAGAATATAGGAACTGGGCAAGTATAAAGAAGAAAGGTTAATAGAGATGGAGAAGAAGAAAGAAAAAAGAAGGAATGCTACAGTGAATGATTTTGTTTCACGCTCCCCCCCTCTCTTCAAAAGGCGTCTTCACTCCAAGAGGATGGCTAAAAGAAGGAAATGAAATGGAGAATGATAGGGATATGAAGTTTGTGTAAGATAAGTATGGAATGAAAGATGGAAGAATGATAGACGAGAATTAAGGAAATTAGAAGGAACAAAAGAGATGTTAAGTGATTGATAGTACAAGGCCCTGACCCAAAACACGCAGGGGGAACGATAAAAAAAAAAACCTATGTTGGGGGAGGGGTGTAGTCAACAGAGTTCTATCACAAATAGTAAAAGTTATCATTATCTGTGTTGTGATAAACAATTTAAATGGATATTCCATATGATATTCTACATGAAAATATTATAATTTTCAAAGATTGATTTTGTTGTAGCACTTTGTATTAAAAGGTTTTACATCTCGCTTATAATTATATTGTATCTATGCGATTATTAATACAATGTAAAAATTACAGTTGAAAACTCAACAGCTGTTACTGAAAACATATGTCTCACATCCGACAAAAAAAAAATACGTTTAATGCAATTTTCTTGTCTTTAAACGTTTCCGAAATATATCTTTAAAGTCCAATTGTAGCGAATCAGTGTCAATCTTACGTCAAACGGCACGGAAACTGGAATTCCTTACAAATCGTGCTCCTCCTGAGACATCTTAATGAAATAATGTGCAAAACAATTTAAAATAGCCATTTTAGCGTTTAACGCACATTGGCCTCAATAGCTACAATTGTGGGATCCATTAAACTCTGCGTAATGTTCGATAGTGTTTGAACCATGTTTATTTCTTATTGCATCACCTTCCACAACATTTCGCCTCACCATGGGTTGGCTGGTTGAAAATGCTTATAGTCATTAAGCTCTCCTTTGTATAGTTATGTTGAAATTAACATTTCAACATACAAAAAACTAAATTCAATAACAAAAACTATTAGTTTTTTTTAACCTACGATATAAGCAGGACACAGTTTACCTGACGGTAAGTGACAGGTCCGCTCATAACAACGTGGCGCCAGTTAGGATGTTATACACAGCACCACATTGCGCTGGTCGCTTTGAAATATAGTTTGTTAGGTCTCATTACCCCAGTAATTTCACTAGCTACAACTCCTTTCAAACCGGGACACAGTAATGTTTTGTACACTACTGTTTGGCGGCAGAAACAGGAACTGTTGTCTAAAAGAACCACTGTACTCGTGAGGAACGTAAGTTGTAGTAAGATAGAACAATTTCCATATTTCAGTTGCCGGGATCTATTAATTAAATTAATTGATAAAGTCAATATAAATATTGTATACTGAGATTATTAGATCTTGAATGAAATGACACTATAAAAGTTTTTTTGTTGCTGTTAGCAGTGATTTTGTTTATTTAATTTCCTTATGCTTTATTTTGAATTCTCTTCTAGGCTTTGTAAGTTTGCTTTCTATGTCTCTTTCTTACTGCAACTCATATTTAACTATGATTTTATGTAAAAGTATTTGTGTATTTGTGTATAATAGTGCAGAGAAAAAAAACTATCACAATTTTAATATACGATTTCTCATTCAACTAAACTGATGGTAACAATTAAATGAATTCTTGGAATTGTAAGGAATTGATAAATGTGCAATGACTGACTCAGTTTTTTAACTGCAGATACGGCCAATAATTGTTCATTAATTACATTATAATTATCTAGAACTGTTTGTATTAAAACAACTAGTTTGCTTATCTTCTATTTATGGTGTCGCTGCATTTTCTTAATTCAATTCGTTTATAAATGAAAGGGCAACGACAAGAGCTTAAAAGGATTGGGTACATCGGTAATACGGTAACTTGCATTGATAATCTAGCGGTATCATTAATTCTATGGCTTCCAGCTTACTGCATGTTAAAATGTCGATTCTATCGGTATTAAGTATACTGTGCTAAGTAAAACTTTAACACTAATTATACGGCCGTTTGAGCAGGGTGCTTTTTAATCTTTTTTATCTTTAAATTTACTGTTAATATTACCTTGATTTACTTCAGGTTTTTTAATGATTTATAATGATAATAAAAGGGACGCACAGAATATAACTTGCAAAGTTAAAACATGTTAATTTTTGCATCTATTTTAAAATCAAATGGAGAGGGAGTAAAAGAGAAAATTAAGGAGACGTATGTGAGTGAATCTGGAAAACGTTGCATTTAAAGAACAAACTTGTTCTTCTAGGAAAAAGAAGAAGCTTTTATACTCTTACACATTATGACGTAACTATACTTGCGATAATATAACAACTATCCAATTAACTACCTATAAATAGCAGCTGTAAAAAAAATTATAGAGAGAACATCATAGCTGCTAACATTAAAATTGAGCACTAACGAGTTCTACGCTTTTCTCACTTACATAAGTTAACGATGAAGGTTGAATAGTAGATTCGACCTACGTTCATTTATTTATCTATATGTGGTCTCAAAGAGGCTATTGACCTCTAAACATATACAAAGCGCAAGTCATTAATCTATATAGTGGGACCTTTAAGTGTGTGATATGTATAAGGAAAACGACTTACTAATAACTCCAGTATTTAGCGGCTAAAGCATCATCTGGTAATAAGGCATCACTGCTGGTAAGTTTCTGTTGCCGGAGACCGTCTAGGTACCCCTGTAGTTCCGATTTCTACTGCTAGACAGTACTGGACAAACATTACTGTGTTCCAGTTTGAAGGACGCTGTAGCTAGTGTAATTATTGGGGTGACGAAACTCAAAATCTTATGTGTAAAGGCGACAGGCACAATGCTTTGCTAGGTATATCATCTTAACTAGCGTCACGTTGTTATGCGTAAGCGTATCACTTACCATCAGGTGAACGTCTTGCTCGTCTCCTTGTGTCGTAGAATAATAAAAAACAAAATCTGCGTGACTCTTCTTTTAGAGTTCTTTTAGCACGTCGTTGTTTATAGGCAAAAGAAATGATATTATTATTAAAACAAATATTTCTTGGTTTCGAATCTGTAATTACTCTTTCAGTGTCACAAAAAATAAATAAGAGTTTTATTATTCGTGGAATAAAGATTACAATATTTAAAAATATGTATTAATAAAGGATACCGCGGTTTGTCGGTTCGTTTGATCGTATGCAATTACGGTTTAGTGCGGCCGTTAAAATAGGGTAACAATTGGTCAGCAGGTAAACCTCAGTTGGTCGCAGTTTTTTTACAACTCAGCTTTAAGTTAACTGAAGTACGGATTAAATTCACAAATGTTATAACCAACAATAATTTTTGTATATATTATCGCTGCCAAAATCATTTTTTTTTGCATTGTTCGTTAACAATCTTGTATTATCTAGCTATTAGTAAACGTCGTGTTCTTTAAATATTGGCTTTTTTTTATTATATATTTAATCTTGTTTTTCCTGATCAAATGATTTTTAGAAAAAGCTAGTGTCAGCCGGTAAGATATATAAAATGTTTGGTTTGCATTTAACCTTTATTACTTCATGCAGCCGGTTTTATATTTCGATGGATTTCACGCAATCTCAGAGTTAATAAACTTTAATCAGCCATAATGTCAGTGCGTAGCATTTCAAATTATAAGGTTACTAGAAATTACGTTATGGTATACTCTGTGGCATATATCTTATCGTGAAACTTACTCTGGGCTAGTTGTTAGAGAAAATATGACAGGCTTAATCTTATCTACTGAGTAAATCTTTCTCAAGATTATCAGCCGACGATAATTTTACAATCAGTTGCCAGTTTGCTTAAGCTTAATTAGAATGAACGATCGAGAATAGGGAGTGAATTCGTAGTACAGCTTTTGTTCGTGTCGATCAGGTGATCAAACTGAAGGGTGTAATAAATTCACGAATAATTGACTTAAGTCAATATTAGCTTCGAATTTATACATTCAATAAAACTAAATTTTACGGTATTTATTTAATAATTTACACCGACGATCCCACGTAAAAGAACATACAGCTGCCGTGAACCGGTGACGTTTTAGGAAGTTTTCAATTAATCACCAAGTTCTTGATCATTCTAATCATTGCTTCGGATTTGATAATATATAAATATTTTCAAAAGAATATCCGTATTGAAATGTCCGTATACCGTCTTGGGGTCCTATTGTAATTACATTAAGTCAAATACTAAACAAGGAGGCATATGTCCAGCTGTGGACGTCTGTTGGCTGATAAGGATGATGATGATTAAATACCATGCATACCGATACAAAATTACAAAACGCTGTTAGCTAATTCTGTCTTTAGGTCCGACTGTAAACAATAATTAAAAAGCTGGAGATACTCTGTGATTATTTTAATGTTAGAATTTCGGTCACCACAGTCCTGTCGTGATTATAAATGCTGTTAAGTATTTATTATATATAAATAAATCATTGAGATAAAATCCACACAATATAGTTTTATTAAACGTGTAATATTGTTGTAGATATAATAAAATAATTATTCGAATTTAGAACCGAAGTATATAAGCGCATGAAGCTGTGATTACTTGTATGAATGTTTATTGTGTGTAGAGGAACGTATCCTTGGCTTGACATTTCGGAGTGCAGTACAGTTGGTGTAACTCGTGGTAAGGGCTTTCAAAGGATGAACTCGTGCTTGTATTGCATTTACGCGCCCTCCAGTGCGACCCTTCCCCTTACGGCGAATCCTATGGAATACTTACAAACGACTTAAAAGCGAGCCAGTCTGGTTTTGTATTTCCATGCGCACGGATCGCAGGCGCGTCGCTCTTCTGAACCTAACCGTTTCCAAGTCTCTTTCGAATTTGAAAAAGGAACACTCTCACTTTTTTCTTTTATTTTTATAATAATTCCTGTCATTGTTTTTTGTTGTGATTCAAAAGGTGAACTTTGAAGAAAGTTATTAAAAACTTTTTCGTTTCGCAATAATTTTAAAAAAAATAATATGTTTTGTGTTAACAATGTTATATTCTTGTTTTGTGTCTATTGTTGATTATTTTTTCTTTTATTATTAATATTTCGTTGATAAAGAAATGCAAATATTTATTTTTTGTTATTGTTTTGATGTTCGCTGTGTTTTTGTGAAGTGATTAACTTTGACAGTGTAATTGTAATATTAAATATTTTAAAGTGTTTTTTTACTAACCTAAACTTTAGAGCAACATGAAGCTTTTTTGGAAAGTTTTGTGTTCTTTTATTATTTTTATTCAAGCCGTCACCGGTAATTGGTGGTAAGTACATATTAAAAGTTATTTAAGTAACTGTTACAATTTTACACGAAAAAAACAATACTTTTTAACACTTATGTACCTTATACTATTATCAAATCTTAGAAATAAACCAATTGTAAGTTAAAAGTTAAGCAAACATTTATAACAAAAGGTCTTTAATAGTTTATTGGATTTCCTACTTTGTTGTAAGACACGTGACTTTAAAAACAATCTACGTTTATATTTGCGCGGTCTTAAAGTTGTTTCATAAAATAAATAAACGGAAAATCAATATTTTTACTAACAAATGTTAAAAAGGCTAATTCCATCGGACTAAATAACACAAAAAAAATACATTTAAATTAGCTGTTATCAATAATATACGGCTGTAACAAATTTTACCTGCTACCTTTTCAACACGTAGTGCAAAGTAATACAACAAAAACTTTTTGAGATGGTCCTTATAATATTTTTTGCAGTGGTACTTTTTCGCAGGATTAAAAAAAATTGTTTGCAACAAGCAACGGTGACAAATAAGATGGGGTTTTGAATTCGAAAAGAGATGCTCTTTTTATTTTTTGTAAATTTCCAAAACTCTTGAAGTAATAATTTGAAGTAATTATAGCTGAAAATACGTGTATATAGAATGATTTAGAGTTCTTTGTCCAATTATGTCTTTTTTTTAATTAAAATCTATGTTAGGGAGATTGTAATACTTATTGAAACTTAAAGTACACAATATTTTTCTAAAAAAGTATTTACTGTAGTATGTAGAATATTCTTCACCACAAGATATCATCGACTGCTTGAATCATATAACTACAACTTTCTTGAACTTTCCTGTAGATAGATTCGAACCCATGGTTCAGGTAGTAGATACTGTGTCATTCGGCTGTCCGTGCAATATATATGAGTGACTATACCTATTTTTTGCTTGCACAAAACAATGGCTTCTAGTTTGCATGTTCCTTACTCATCTTTTACGATACCCTAGATAAAAGGGGTGATGTGCTCTTTGTGAGCTGCGGTTACACACTACTTTATCGCAGAATAATCACAAACATACATTAAAGTGCCTCAAAAATATTTATATAATTTTTTTTTTCATAAAGTTTCAGAACCAATATTTCATTTATATTATTTCTTATATGTACTGGAAATAATCTTAATTTTTTTTAATTATTATCTTTAAATTTTCTAGTCAAACATATATTTTATTTTTATTTAAAGTTAATATGAATGTTTCGAATATATTTAGTCTTTTGCATACTAATGCAAAAAATTATAATGATGGTTAGTTTCTATGGCTAAAGACGATGTAGAGAAACATTGCCACAATGCACATTTCTTAGTGGTATTAACACTGTAACAGTGCACACCACTGTATTGAAACATTACTGTATCCTAATTTGAAAGACAATGTAGCTAATGAAATTACCTTGGTAACGATATTAATTCTGCTGTAGCAAGGTGACGAACGTAATGTGCTGCTAGTATACTTTCTACTGCGAGCATATCAGATACTATCCGGAAAACGAGATTGCACTTCTGCGATACATCATATAATTTTTTTATTACACATTATCCGTTAAATACACTTCTCAACATTGCATCAGCGCATACGCAACTTGATTAGCAAAAACTGTAACAATTTGAAATGCTCCGATATGTCAATCGGACACGGTATTACAATAGAAATCGATTTAGCGAACATTTCGCTAACTGTATAGACTATATAAAGTAACGGGAATAGACAAGAACATTTTCTTTGTATGCATATTTTATGACTTTTTAATAATACTTTATAAAAACTTTATATATTTCTTTAAGCATGAGAAGACTAGAAAATATCTGTATTCATATATATACAACTACCTGTTTTCCGCCTGCTTTGTTGGCTGTAACATAAAATTATATTTGAAATTTGTCTAATATATGCTTTAAGAACAACCGCTACCGCAAATTACTTTCTATAGTCACCGTTACTATAGCAACTGCATAAATAATACTAAATGAAAAGGTTTATTAAGGTTTATTAGAAATAAAATGGTGAAGCATCTATGAAATTAAAAAATATTAATTGGTCATGATAATGAGATGGATATGTTCACTAATTTTCGCGTGATGGGCGAACAAAAGAAATTCATTATTATTATAATATATATATAGAGATAATAAAACGGTATAAGGTACATAAATATATAGTACGATACACATAATTAGAATTCTGTTTTCAATTATAATAAGAGCATGTTTTAAGAGAAATTTTAAAGTAAGCATTGTTCTAAAATCTCAACAGTTCCATTTTCATATGAAAACTTCGCTCTCAGTGGGGAAGAGGGGGAAAAAAAGAGAAAAGGAACGTCATAAAATTCTCGTAACTAATTAGCTGCGAAACTTGTGGAGGGACTCAACATGCCGCCGAGTGTAGACAATCTCAAGTTAAGTGCAATCGTAACATATTTTTTACCTTACGCAAATGTTTCAGCGTGTATTCGTTAAGACATGTACTAAAATGCTCAAGTATTTAAAAAAAATGCTTGCTAGTCTTATTTTCTACGCGATTTATGTCATTTGAATGTTGTGTTCGTCTTCACAACCAAATATCTGCTAATAATTGGCTTAAAAAAATTATTACTGATTCAAATATGACAGAAGTTAAAGTACATACTAAAGTAGCGTTATTTTGTGACATTAAAACTTATGAAAAGAAATTATTTTTTATAAAAGATTGAGAAGTTAAAAAAATTTAAATTCACTGGAGAAATTGCCGGAGACTGTTTACGTAGGTACCACTGCAAGATCTATTTCTGCTGCCAAACAGTAGTGTGCAAATATTATTGTGTTCCGGTTTAAACGGCGCTGTAGCTCTTGAAATTACTAGAGTAACGAGACTCATCATCTTATGTCTCAAGGCGACGGGCGCTATTTGGTACAGTGAATACCATCCTAACTAGTGCCACGTTGTATTGGCGGGCATGTACTTGCCATCAGGTGAACGGAATGAGGAAAATGTTTTCTTTTTAACAGGGGATGATTTAAATTTCATTATTATTATAAATTATAAATTTACCCTCGTATAGTAATATTGGCACACTACTATTTGGCGGCAAAAAAAGAAGATGCGCTGATACCTACCTAGACGGTCTTCGACAAAAGACCTAGTAGTAACAAACTAGTACTTGCAAGTTTTTAACTATTTCAAAGTACAAGCAAAGAGAATCTAAAAAAAATTATAGTTAAGGTATATTGTCAATCTGAGTAGCTATTTATATATATCCTTAAGAACCTAGTTAACAACTTACTAGTACGGTCAAAGTCAATTCAGACGTTGCATCTATATAATGCAACAAACGAATAGATGCTGGTGCTAAAATCATTACAACTCCCTTTTTCGCTTCGGAACTAAAAAGTTACTAAGTTAAATTTTAATTAAGTTTTTAAGGAGCGAGTACAATTACTCTTTGTCTTTTATAATGATACTGGTTAAAGTTGATCGATGATATAAACATTTATATATAATATATATACACTTTTATATATATTGCGGTGTTTGCGTTTATATAAAACAATTAGCTTTACATGACAGTCCTGCATAGTTAATTAAAATATGGTTATGTCTTTAGCCTGTGGTTGATATGGTTTATTATATAAATTATAGTTCTATTACTATTATTCATGTCACTTTATTAGTTTATAATAACAGATAAAACTTGTACCGGATATTGGAGATTGTATGAATAGCACTCTGCTTCTGTTAATTATTGTCGAGGTCAGAACGAAGTTAAAATGTAGAGTAATGAATTCCATTTCTATGTATTACATTTTGTTGCGATTCGTAACGTTAGCTTCTGTAAACTCTTTATCTTTTATTATTGGTTAGTGCGCTTAGATTGGATGCTGAGATCATTTAACTTTGTGGTGCAGCGGTTAACCGCTTGCATCGTAACTCCGGTATGTAATACTGGTTCAATCCTCGAGTACACGATGGCGGTAGTGCTTTCGAAAAATCTAATTATCTTGAGAGAGCACACTTCACCATGTCGGACCTCGTTGATACTTTTTTAATTTGTAGCCAAGTATTAATCCATCGGGATTAAAATAAGATTGTGTATAGGTAAACTACGTGCTAATGTTACTTCACATTCTTATGAAAACGTTAGACAAGCCTCTTAACTGCTCATGTAATTCAAACAAGCGTTTACTGAGAACCAGTAACCATAGCTGCGATCACAATAGATCACATTGTTCGCTGATACACCACAGTCTGAGAATAGCCAATTGTATGTAATAGGAATGCTATCGAATCATAATACTTATGGTTTCAGTAGAAATAATTCATTATTATTATAAGCAACGAGACGAGCAAGATGTTAACCTATTGGTAAGTCTGTTAACAAAATTTTGGTGATGGCTGATATGTTTACACAGCATTCAATTACGGTCATTGCTTAAAGGCATATTATATATAATAATACATCTTGTTACCTAATCTGGAACAATTATCTATAATAAACAATAAAAATTTATCTTGTGATAAACTTAGAATTAATTTTGTAAATAGTTTATGTTTTTTTTACTTTTACAAATCGTTGTAATGTTCAAAGTATTAAACTATATTTCTATGAAGGTTTACGTTTACTTCCATTGGTAAGAAATCTGTATGTACTCACACGTACAGCATTTGAACCATGGTTATTTCTATCAATGGTTTGTTTGCAAGCTTTAACAAATATGTTTAGTTAAATTACCTTCTAACGGCAAGCAATGTCCGGACTCTTTGTTTTCTTAGTGTGTGCATACATTTGTTACTCCGTGTGCTGGAAATTGAAGTGAAAAATAAATAGTAAATACATATCTATAACTTTAACACGACGTGCTATCGAGTTGTTTTTTTCATTAAAAATCCTGCAAAAAGCTATTTTATGGTACGCAAACCACTAAACAAATGTTGCTGTTAATTCAGCAATATTTTACATAATAGAAATGAAGATATCATCAATTGTTTAATTATAATAACATCATCATCTAGTCCCGGTAAATCTTTCATACTAAGTTCTTTCCGTTATGATAACGAAGGTTTATAACTTAAAATAATCGAGTAACGGTTTCATAACTGCAACTTCAAAATGCATGAACTGTTCAGGTTTATTTTTTAAAAATACTTATTATTATCTATTGAGTTTACCTTATAATTAATGCATATGAAAAACCTTATTCTGGAACAACGCCTACTTCTACAAGTCTTACGACAAATTTTAAAACCGGTCTGATAGACAAAATCAAAAGCGAAATCGAAAAATATATACAACTTATGTTCTGTTAATTATTAAATGAGTTAAAGAAAGTAGTTCGAAATAGATATAGCCGTTTATGAGATTAGAAGGTCAAACAGACAGAAAGTAATACCAATACAAACAAGACACTCCTTTTTGCGTCAGTGGTCAAAAACACGGATTCATAGAATGTGATTTCTTACAGCTGTACGCACCAAACATTCTTACCCATCTCGCAAGTTTACATACATGAAACGAGATCCCCCGTCTGTAGCCTGTGCAGTTGCGGTCAAAAACGTGAAGCTGTGAACTTTACCTCCTGGTAGGAAGGTTCGCAATAATCGCGCCTGTTTATAGTTTAGAGCACGCGACTATACCAATGTCGTATTGCAGCACCACGCGAGTGATTAATGAGAAAGAACCCGTTGTGTACAGGGTCGTGAGAAGAGGCTAGCTTTCCATAGGCGGTAGAAACAATGTTTTTAGCTTGCGACGGAAAAGATTTTATAGGTAAAGTTACAAACGTACCTTTATAATATATCCAATCTTCTATTAACTTATACACTTATAGGATTAAAAAAAAAACAAACAGACTACTTTCATTCTTTTGAAATATATATGCACTAGTCCTTCCCCGCCTACTTTGCTGATCGTAACATCCCTGCAACCCCCTTTGGGGAAATAATATTGTAAAATCCGTCGTACCTCTAGATGGTAGAAGTAATAACTTTACAAAATTTTGAGTGTTAGTTTCGGAGATCTCGTGATGAGTCAAAATTTTCTGGATGTCTCTTGTACATTTCATAGACATCATCAGTTCGCGAATGATGGATATAATATGCTGCTGAAGGTAACTTAATGTAGTGATTTTGTTTGTCATTTACATACTTCATTAAAACAGATAAAATGAATGTGTTTTTTAATTTATTTGTTCATATACATATGTATGTATTTTAATATGGTAATCAAACCGAACGCGATTAAGAAACATGTTTCAAACTCTTATCATTGATGAAATCTTGCATAACATTATTAATAATAAGTTACCAACTTGCTGTAAAGTATACTTAAGTATAATTTATTATTTAATCACTCTACACTAACACCTCATAAACATTCCGCTACATATCTTGTTTGTGTTAAAATGTGTTACATATTATAAGATAATATCATATTGTTTGTATATTAACATTAATTAATTCAGATTTCCAATTAACTAGTCTTTTACTAAATCGGAACACATTATGCAAATAAACAGAATTATTTACGTTCGCTTTGCGATAGTAACAGCGATGTGTTCATTTTGATTCTCATATTATGATGACTGTTGCATTTAAACACGCTTCTACAAAGTATAGCATATTATGTATGTATGAGTATATATCTTTAGTGTATGTTGTCGTGTGTACGTTGCATGTAAATAAACTGGTGGTAAGTCTCTATCGCCAGACCGTCCAGGTAAGTACCAACGCAGCTACTATTTCTGACGCCAAACAGTACGGTAGTAGTAATAGTAACCGGAATGCAGTAATGGTTATACGTTGCTATGTGCAAACATTACTGTGTTCCGGTTTGATGGGCGTCGTAGGTAATGCCAATTAATGAGATAAAGAGATATGACATGTTATATTTATTTTAAGTTCACGAGCACAATGTGGTGATGTGTTTATTACCCTAACTAACATCATATTGTTATGAACAGTCGTATCACTTACTCTCAGGTATACATCTTGAAAGTCTTATCGCTTTGTAAAATAAAAAATATATAACTATTTTTAAAATTTGCCTTTGTCCTTAATAGTTAAGACGGCGAAGAATTACCGTCCATGTATAATAAGGAAGTTTTTACAACTTAGATTACATTCTTTCTTAATATCAGGTGGGATAGTAGACAAGCCGTGATCAATTTTTTTGTTTAATAATACGAAAAAAATTAATCGAACCCAGCTCAAAATCAACGGTGCAGTTTTTTGCATGTAGTTGAGCTGAGCGCCGTTTCCGTGTGTATGTGTGATCTTATCTGTAACGTATATTTTTTAAATGTGTTTTAGTTATTCCTTTCTTTGTTTCTTCCATGTGTTGTAAGAAACGTTCACCTAATGTTTGTCAACTAAGCTTTGATGTTGTCGGTCGCAGTCCGCGATTTCCGCGCCGGGTCGCTCTTGCGGCAGTTAAAATTATTTATACCCCGCCCGGCTAGAGTATGGAATAACTTTCACCGCCTTTTGCTTGACTATTTTGTAAACACGCCGGCGTGCGTTCGCAGCTACATAAAAACTACATTAAACTTCCTTACATCATTTATTTAATTAGCTCCGAACACAAATATTTAGCGACTATGAAACTTCTAGCACAACATTTATACACGGCAAAGTATCTTAACTGCTTCACTCATTTTTAAACTTGTCAAGTTTATTTTTAGCTTCCAATAATACTTTACGAGTAATCACACTTGCTTTAAAAATATTTTAAATGCATAAATTTAAAAATAATTACAATAACTATAGAATTGCTTCAGAGCTTCCGGTGATAGAATATATTGCGAGAAAACTGAAATGTTCTATGGACAACCGCTATCGGAGGCTGAAGATTTCGCCAATCCGCAATCTATCTAGTGATAGGTAAATAGACTTGACTCGATCCTCGTGAGAAAGACTCAGTAGTCTTGGCAATAGAAACGTAAATAGTGTTTGTGGTTAAAACCATTTAACTCATGATTTTTTTTCGACGAAGTATTATGTGAATGACGTTTATGTGATGTTAATCGACAATTTCAGTAATTATATATCAATAGTTACTTATTGGTAAATAATGTCCTACATTGTGCTCTTATAATCTTACAATTTTATTTATATGTGTAATATCAAATTCTATGTATTATAAAAAACCTAAAGCGAGATATTTTTAATTTTATTTAGGTGCGAAAAAACTTAGTCTCGTCTAAAATTTGAATCTCCCTTATTTTTTGAAGATCCATTTGCTGGACGATATTGATCTATTCAACATTTTGCGATAGTAATAATTAATTTAACAAAAGGATTTATGAAATCTATTATATTAAATCATACATAAATGCAAATAATGCTTTGTATACGTTAAATGATTATTAAGAACGATGACTAGAGTTTGCGGCTGATTGCTCTGTCGCTACAGCGTTTGTATCGCGAAGTGATCCGCGACAAGCGATTACGCTGACAGCTATTTTGTCAATATTGAAATTGTGACAGCTCCGTCATGACTGACGAGTGTACAATTAAAACTGTTAAACGCTCAATTTAAATAATTTACCGTACACTATCACATATAAATTATACTAATGGATGTAAATTTCCGCTAGTATAGAAATTATAGTTATAAATAAGTTTTGTTCTATCTTTTATGATGACTTATATATAATATTTGTATTATACAATTTTTTTCGATGATCATACATTTTCATTAAAAATACTATATATTAGGGTGGAGGCAAAGTTCAATAGGGACGTTAAATAAACAGTGTTGCCATTTCAAAAAGTAAAACACGAGTTACACGTGTCGTGCTTTTGTTGGCAGCACAATAATAAATTAAAGCCAATTATACTAAGATTTCATTACACAGCTTCCTTCTGCGTGTAAAGTGCGAGAGTATACAGGATCTAATAATAGTTCAAAGAAACATATTTTACGGTTACGGGACAAATGTAGGCAGATGTTAATATTAACGCTCGGCTCCCTTCAAACGGAGTGGAACGAATCATTTTACTTAGAATTTCAATACAGTTTTTGTGCTCGGGTTATATCAGTTACATACAGATACACAAACACCTATTGAAGTTCTGTAATAGTTTGTTCTTTCAAGTACGAAGAAGGGAACGTCTTTTCATTCTTGTAATAATACAAACACACATACACGCACTTACAAAATATACAGATCCTAAAGATGGAAATGCTCACATTTGGAAATATTAATTTATTCTTATCTACGTAATTATGTCAACTACAGGAGTAATACTAACGTGAAATAAGCAATAGATATTTTATCATTACCTTTATCAATAAAAATTTTAATGCTATGCAAAAATTGTGCGTAAATGCCGACTGATTGAAATATTTGATTTTAGGTCCATGAATCTCATTACTCCTGTCTTACTACAATTATAATAATAATTTTATTGCAGATAAAACCATAAAACACAATAGAAACAGGAAATCATAGTAGAGGACTATGTTAGTAATGTTATTTTGTTCATAATTTTTTTTTTCATGAATATAAATATATATTCTTACACAATAATGCTTCTATTCGACCAGTCTACGAATATACCTTAGACTAGTTCCCCGGTATTACAATACAGCTTGCCATTTACATCCATCGTAGATTAAGTTTGGCCATTCATAAATACCTGATGCGGCAATCACAATCAAGGTAGACAGAATACCAATGAAATAATAATTTCATTAATCTTCTAATTAATTTCATGAAATGGCTTGAAAGCGAAAGCACAAAATCTGATGAGTATACTTTTATGTACAATAAATAGTCTTCTTAATAATCCCATTATTGGGACTAGGGCCTTCTTTCTCAAGGAGAGCGTCAAGGCTATTCATCCCCGCTGTCCAAGTGCGGTTAGTAAATTTAAATATTCATGATAGTTTTAGTTCTTAAGACGCGTCAGTTTCCTTACAATATTTTTAATGAAGTTCACTGAAGATCGAATCCGCGTTCATTTTAGACGTGTAGCAGGTAAGGCCAATATACAAACTAAGCCATTAAGGGGTTTTTATTAGTGATCAGTGATAAATTTTTATTGCGTGATCCATTTTTGATGATATTTTTTTGTTGAAAAGGTGGGATAATTAGAAGAATCGGTATGGTTAAAATTTTATTGAAAAGTATTTACACTATATCATAATATGTTATATATTTTCCAATATGAAAACACAAGTTGTTCTCTGCCCGCTTCGTTAGTCGTAAGATAAAATTTGTATTATTATAACTTTCTATACCAACCGTTATTATAGCAATAGCAAAAATAATACGTAATGAAAATGTTTATAAAACTTAATTAGAAATAAAGTGATGAAAGATCGATGAAAAAAAAATGCCTCTAACCATTTACAAATCATTCCGCATCGAATCGTCATGTTCCCATGTCGATACGTTCATAAATTTTCACGTGATTGTGTGTAACAAAACCATTTTTTTTTAATATAGATAACTGACATTTAAAAGCAATGCATTGTATTTATTTAGACGATATGTTTATTAAAAAAATCCTTATGTAAATAAGCAATAACATTTGCATTAATTTAGACAAAGAGTTACGTTAAAAGATTATAGAAATAATTGCAATTCCATGCTCTTTGCATTGTAAAGGCTTCTAACCTGTTTGCCTGACACTCTTTGGACTATGTACTTATAGGTGGTAATACCTTTTTTTTAACCATTACACAACGGAAGAAACAGGAAGTGATCTATCACGTTGAACATACCAATTACATTAAGAGGCATTGTGTTCTAAAACAGACTAAAAGGTCCCAGGTTAATTGAAATGCTTAACATGATGATACGGATCTGAATTACTATTGAAGTGGAAAAAGGATTGTTTGTTTTGTTGATTGCAATTGAATTTGATTAAGAGAAGATTAAAGATTGTATTTTCTTCAATATCATCTTTTATTATTCATTTGAGCAAAAAAATTATGTGAATTCTTGTATTAATATTGCTAAAAATATTGAAGATTATTGACACAATGTTTGCAACTCAAACAATAAAATATTAAACAATTAATTTTTATCAACCTTAAGTTAATTAATAATAATTTTTATAACCATAGTATGTTTCCGCACTTTCCCCTCTAATTGTGGAGTGTGCGCAAATACGGTAACTTTCATTTATCAGTGTTGCCATATCTCAGCCGCGCAGAGGTGCGCTCCCCCAATAATAAACTATTGCAGCCGCAGTTTGCGTTTGACGCTAAGTAGGGTGTTACAGGGGTTTAATTCGTTTCGTACAGGATCATTACTTATGTAATGGATGGAGGGTTGACGTCACCAAATGCACCACAATAATGCTTTTTTTTTTGTTTGTGCAATCATTTGGGGTTTGATTTGATCAGAGATCTTTTTTATCTAAATATACGCGAATACAAAGTAAAGTACTCATTATAAATAATACAATAATTCTCATACTTCATAGATTAATAGGCGTAAATACGCCATATTTATCTGTTTTTCTTACTAAATATTTTATATTTACTAATAATAACTTAATTACTTTGAAATTCACAATGGTCTCCGTTGTTTAAGACTGTCTAAGTAGGTACCACCGTAGAGCCTGTTTCTGCTGCCATATATTATTGTGCGAACATTAGTTCTTTCTGGTTTAAAGGGCGCTGTACGTAGTCAAAATACTAAAGTAACGTAGACTTACCATCTTAATTAGCACCACGTTATGGGCAGACGTATCGCTTACCATCAAGTGTGCGTCACGCTCGTCTCCGCGCTCACATTATTGAATAAAGAGAAAACTGTATAAACTTATATTAAGGTTTCTGTATATTATTATTAGTTTCATAAAAATATTTTTTTTGTTAAAGATATTCAAAATTTATTATTAATATATACACCTGTTATCAACGAGTGTTTGAACAATTTCAACTACGACGACTATTATTTGATTAAACAAATTGTTTTACATAATTCCATTCATAAAAACTTTTTCTACTATAATATAATTATGAGATTTATACCAGCAGATAATGGTGGGGTCCTGTTTGAATTTTATTTATTGGCGTCAGTAAATATAAACGGAAATCATATCACATCTTGCAACTTATCTTAATGAAGCGAATGTATCTAAGCGAATCATTGGCTGTTCATTTAAACGTTTGATATCGGGCAGGTTCCTACATTATAACGTAAACAACATCCGGGAAATGATCATAGTTATCATATAAAAGTATCCAAGAAATCAGAATTAATGTAATTATTTAAATTAATACATAAACAGTGATTGCTCCATGTTGGTAAAGGTCAGGAGTTAGAAGAAAATCTTATGAATTTGTTTCTTATATGTTATTTGTATGAAAAGCAGTTTAATTTTTTGTCGCGCCTAGAATTATTATAAATTTATACCAATACATATTTTTTAATTTATTTAAATGTTTGTCTTTAATTTTGAAAGTACAGCCAAAAATTCATACAATTACAGGATATTGCCTCAAGTTAATCTTAAGTGCAAGAGCGTGATAAAATAGTTTTATAGAGGATATACAAAGACAAATAAAAAAGGGTAGTAGTAAATAGTAAATTCTGTATGTAAATCTCTTCAATATCCCCTTCTTTCTCTAGGGGATAATTAATATGAAGGGAATACAAACATCACATGTTGCTTTCGGCCAGATTGCGTTCAATTCAATTTTCTAACGTAATATTTTATCCTAAACTCAGGACAAAATCATTTATAAACGCGTTACAAAACATTTACATGATCCTGTTAGGGCTGTCGACGTGTAAATGTTTTCTTTTTAGTTCTTTTTAGTTATTTCATTGTTCTTCAAATAACACACAACACATGATTTACTATCAGTTCCCGAACTAAGCACTACTATTATCACAGAACGTTACGTTCCAATATTCCCTCAATTAAGTTATAGTTAAGTATTTAAATTTGTAGATAAGTATGTTTGTTATAATTTTATTTATTTATTCAAGAATTTTAATAGATTACATGAAGCAGTTAAAGAGAGTGTACTGGTAGTAGATCTCTATTACCGGAGACCGTATAGGTAGGTTCTATTGTAGTTTTAATTTCTGCCGCCAAAAAGTAATGTGCCAACATTACTGCAGTTCGGTTTGAAAGGTGCTGTAGCTAGTGTAATTGCTGGGGTAATGAGACTCAACATCTTACGCCTTAGGCAACGAGCGATGTGGTGCAGTATTTATTATCCTTACTGGCGCGATGTTACGGGTAGGCGTATCACCAAGTGAACGTTTCATTTGTCTCGTCAGTTAATTGAATAAAAAAAGTATAGCGATTCAGATTTCATTCAAGTTGCAAATTAAAATAAATAACCTGTTATTGTTTTATTATGACAGTAATAATGTTAAACGTGAATTGTAAGTTCCTTTTGTAGTGGTTATCCATAATTTTATAGAATATGAACACTAACATCAAATTGACTATGACTATCTGTTAATTATTTATGAATTATAATGAAAAGTTTATAAATTTTTAAAGTCAATAGAAGGGTAGTAGCGATGTGATAACCCTAAAACAACCCAAGGGCTAGTGCACATCGCCTGACTAATTTGGTGATGTTATACAAGTCGCCTCACTCTTTACCCTGCCTATTACTTTATAGGACTGTTGTAGAGTTGTTCATTAAGTTATCGATGTACTTAAACTTTACAAATTTTAACAAACAATGTATATAATGTTTTCCTATACCGGAAGTCATATATCCAACTGTGGACGTTAATGATTGATGATAAAATTGTGTTAATATAATATAATATTAATTATGTTTACTTCTAGTCAAATTTGAGTAAATCAATTTACTTTGTATTAGTAAAAACATTGCAAGATTTGATGTCTGTTACCTATTCCTTTTTTATTAACACATGTTATATATATTTACTAAAACATGATAAAAAGATTTACACAACTTTAATAAGAAAATATATATTTTATTATTAGTATAATAATAATCTATCAAATTGTTATTTTATTGCGTTAAATTTAAAAGGAATTGGAATAATGATGGTATGTTGAAGTGTCGAAGGTTATCTCTATATATATATATACATATACATATATTGAATTGAACTTTTATCGTTATTATCATTCTAATAGCTTATATTATGATTCAGTCCATTGATGATAACCGCTGTAAATATTTTCTCCCTATTTGGAAATAATGAACGTAGATGTCATGTTTGGAATGTGTGTCGGCAAGCATACTGCGTTGGTAAAGGTCACAGGAAAAACTGCTGCATTTTTGTTGGAGTTGCTCACTATTTGTCGTTTTTATGATACCTTAAAGGTAGTAGTGGTTGATCTAACTTAACCAATACCCTTATTTGAGGCAGGATCAAAGGGTATATAGATGATGAGAATTGTTTACAGCAACGATGTTTAATGGTTCGTTATCAAATTTTATTACTAATTCTTTCTTACAGAAGCCAACGAGTTATACAAAGGTAATGGATATTGCCGTATCGGAGCTGATGTATGAAGACTATACAATAATGTATTAAGAAGATTATTGTAGCTTTTCAGAAGTATATTCCGAGCAATGAGCGTAAATTTTATGTATATCATAGCTAATATGACATCGTTATAAATAATTATATAGCATCTCTGATGACTGACAAAATCTAGGAATAACAATTTTCATGGATATGTAACATCTACCAATCCACACTTGCCAGCGACAAGCTCTATGTAAGAAAATTAAGCTGTTTTTTTTATAGATTTTTTAAATGTACAAGAAAATTGTACTCGTCGGTTTATACTCTGTAAAAGTCAATATAATATATCGACATTTTTATACATCGTCACTATCCACATGAATATTTAATTTCACCCCTTTCGGCGTGTTGTTTATTTATTGGTCGTATATTTCATAGCCCCGGGTTGAATTTGCATACGTTACGTTGGCCGCGTTGTCGGAACCGATGGGGTCGCAACGCATACAGCGTGCATCAGTGTCCAAACATAAATAGGCTAGTTATAATTGTTTTTTTCCCTATAACATCTGTGGTTCTAGAGATAAAATATAAAAATTACATTATTTAATTACCTATCTTTATATAATAATTTTTAAGTTACTTTTGGCGAGGTGACTTCGCTGTTCTAGGCGCCACTGAAGATCATTGTGATCCCTACAAGTTACAACTTAACTTTTGTAGTATCCTTTTCATTGTTTTTAATTAATATACTGTTTATGTATTTTTTGGTTAATTAATATTATTTATAATACTATTATGTTCATGTTAAATATTTTATCTTATTCTAGGCTGGATAGCGGATATTTGGTAAATATTAGTTATATCGATGGTATTAAACATAAAAGTTTTTCCGTCGTGGCTTATCGCTTCAGACGAGTGAATTGTTCACCTGATGGTAAGTGATATGCCTGCCCATAACTACGTGGCGCTACTTATATAATAGGCGGTGATATACCACTTAATGCTCCTCGCCTCCAGACAACATGTAAGTTCTTGTTACCCTAGTCATATCACTAATTCCAGCGGTTTTCAAAATCGGGATACAGTAATGTTTTACACATTAGTATTTGTCGGGAGAAATTGGCGTTACAATGGTGTCTATCTAGGCGGTTTACCACCAGTCTCTGGTTTATCACATATCTTCATAATGTCGAACTACACGTTATAAGTTTTTATTTTAACGGAACATCATCAATGCTTGTTTGTTGAATGAAAAAAATGGAAATAATTGTAATTGTTTTAAAAAGTAAACAAAGATTTAATACGGAAAATATATACTCCAAGCTTGTATTACCAGACGGCCTACATTCACGTAGTTTTCTTAGAAGCAAATTGTAACTACATAACAATGATTGGCGTAACCTTTCAAATACTTGGAAAATTAATAAATCGTACGTCAGCAAGAATTTACAAAGACATTTTATACATAACAACTAGGTAGAATTCCGGGCATCTTTTCATTATGATAAAAAAGGATAAAAGTACTAAAAATTGTGTAAATATTTCGGTGTTGTCTAAGATCGGCTAAGTAGTACAGAAGTGCATATTTCTAATTCGCAGAATGAAACAATTGCTGTGTAATTACTGTTGTAAGGATAGTTAACATTCTGTCTCCAGATGACGAGCACACTGTGATGCTGTGTATATCATTTTAATTAGCATTCAGAAGAAAAATTACGCTATTTTGTTTTAGAAAACAGTAGTACTGTGCTTTTTATATTAGTAGATTTTTTTAGTTACCGTGAATGTAAATAACTGCATCCCCGTCCATTAGTTTCACATTAATGAACTACTTTATTAATACGGGCCGTGAAGCAGCCTTCGGGCGCCGTTCTCACGATGCTTCTCGGAAGTTAAGTAAATTACGTGCAAACAAAAAACACCTGAGAGCCCCGGGAACAACACTTTACGATTGCCCGCTTCCATTTTGTTTTTGGTGCTTTTTAATCATCATCACATTTTAACAGTTAAATCAAAGAAAAATTACAAATATTAAAAATATCGTATAACTTGGGGTAGTTTGTTGGAAAATTATTCTTTAATCTTAGTGATTAGATATAGAAATGAGATATTTTGGTACCGAAACAATATATTTTGATTGCTGTTAAATATTGTGTGAAAAATCAATAACAAATAAGTACAGTAATAGTTGCACAATAGTAGTGTACAAATGTAATTGTGTTCCGGTTTGAAGGGAGTTGTTGATAGTGAAATTATCGCGATAACGGAGCTTAAAATAAGTATATCTCACAACGACGAGAACAATATAGTGCAGGTTTTTCCAGCATCATCAGGTGAACCTTTCTCTTGCTTTATCGTTTCATCAAATAAAAAAAAATATATAATTACAGTTATTACTTAATGTTCTCGTGATCATCATGGAAGACATACACAGTACTGGTGTACTGCTCTCGCAGACACTATTATCTATGGCTATCCTGCCAAAAATGCTTCTACTGACACGCGATCAGCTCTCGAGGACTTATATAGTGAACCCGTGAATTCCTTGAGAAATGTATTGAAGTCTAGAAATATTTTAAGTTGCGCTGGCAAACGCCAAGGAAATCATTCCTTGGTCCTTGTGAGTTGTCTTTCTAAGAGATCCTGATATGTCCTGGTTGTGTATATATTCTGTTATTAAAATTTAATTATGAATAGATATTTGTGAAAATAACTTTTGTTAAGGCCATTTACGTATCACATCCATTCATCGTCTACTTTTTAAATGGATATGCGAGACTTGAGGATGCAAATTCTGGTTTAAAATTAATAAGAAAAAATTTCTTTATGAAGTAAATGTACACTTAAAGTCAAGCTTTAACTTATAAACTATTTACTTACTATGTTTGGCACTTTTAAAAGTTAGGCTTTAGTCACCATATTTGTAATGAAAACAAAGTGTTATTATTTACCATCTTATCCGTTACACTTGCCGCTTTGTTATGTAAGGAAATGAAACCTGCAATTTTTCTGTAAACAAAAGAGTTTAGAGATTTTGTAGCTTAAACGATGCTCATGAATACAAACCCAACGGTGCTTATGTATATTTTTCTAATGCTCTTAAATTTGCGAATGGGGGAGACAAGATAGGGCAAAGTGCATTCATTCTAATATTGGATGCAGCGATGTGCAAATTTCCGAGCAGCAAGTGAAATGAATACATCTTTAAGCAAAAAAAAAAAACGGTTTATAGTAATTTTACTACCCCTCTTGTAGAATGGTTAACCATCTGGTGACAAAAATTTTTCTAGATCGATACCGGAGCCGCAAAATGTGAAGTTTGGTTGGTGGATGCATATTTTAGAATTGCTGTTAGTATATGGGAGCTTATATTATTATAGAGAGCATGAATCGCCATCAACAGTCTCATTGTCATGTGAAATTAAGGTCAAGTGTCAGCTCATTGTAAATAAAAAAGTTTATTAGGAAACTGTTAATATGATCAATACAGATACCGATTTTGAGGCAGTGTTGAAAGTGATAGAAAAAAAATTACGAAGGTCACGGGTACACTTTGGGTATCCAATTACGAATAGTAACAGTAATATTTTTGCGGTGTATAACAAACGGACCGCTGAAACATGAAAGGGTACGCCGATAGGAACCGCAGCCGCTAAACCTCAGTGAACTACATCCTCGATAAAGACTTACCACAGGCATTACAACACCGCCATTATGTGGCTTGTAAACATGTTCCCACTTTAACGTGTAAACTTTAAATAAATTTGACGAATTTAACTCTGTATCAGAGGAAAAGTTAGATTTATAACTGATAGGACCTCAAGTCTCTTTTTTAATGTACTTGGAAACAAAGCAAGGAAAATAATCGGGAACTGTTTACCTATTAAGCAATAATTAATTTTATTTAAGACTACATTTAGTTTCACATTTAAGTAGTTTTTTTTTACTTTCAACATGCTGACACGTTGTTGACACCAGAATTACGCTATGAGAAGATCAATCTAATTCCACAGCATGTAACTCTGCAATCGAACTTGAAAAAAAAAGCAAAACGGTATGTTTTGAATACGTGTCTGGATAATTGTAAAAGTGTTCGACAGTAATTTATAATTTTAAACAAATATGCGAGGAAACATTCAAATCTGTATCCCAACCCTCGCAGTTTGTAAACACGTGAAGCATCCGAGTAATTTTAATCACACTAAAACACCACGAACGAAGGTCTCGTTATAAAAGAATCACAGGTCAGAATATCCGTAGGTATTCCACAATTTAATTACCGGCATATTTCACACGGTAAAATATTTAAAGGACGTATCATGAGGGCATTAGTTCTTTTATTGTTGTTTTGTAAACGAAAATGTGTAAAAGGGTGGACCACCTCCGGCTCTGGTAGCCAGATAATGGACGACCGCTATTAATTTTAAACGTTGTCAGCTCTTGTCAACAGATTTCGACTGCGCGATCATTTTTTGTTTGTATTACTGCTTGGGATTTATATATTTGGGTTATTTGGTCATTTTGTTATAAAATGATAAGTATCGTTCAGTTTCTGGAACTTATATTTTTATATTGTCCTACAATACGCGAGGCGTGAGATGATTAATGTATCATTGTGTTAAAGGAATTGTACGTCAAAATAGTACTTAACAAGGGTTAATTTTATGATCTTCAACGCGGATACCAAGTCTGCAAACCCTGGCTCCGATGAAGCTGCTACGGTTGAAAAATAACCAGTGGCGCAAAATTCATATTCAAAAAGGGATGCTCTCATTGATAAGTTTATATTTTAATAATCTTAATATCCGGTGTTTTGCAATATAATATAATATTTGTTTTGGTTATTTTATATTACAAGTCAACAGTCAAGTAAAGGATAAGTATCGATTCAAAAGCTTGTATAAAGCAACACTGGTAAAATAATACTGGAACTTATTTAAAGTGTTGCCAATAATTCTACTTAGGTGTACTTGTATCTAATCAGTTTCCAATTTAGTTAATAACAAATATAGATAGGTAATAATAGTCGCGGAGGGTTATTTCTACTCGATTTATTAATTGCTTACAAATTTCATATTACCATACAAATGATCCCTCATCGGTCATTTAGTTTAGTTATTAGCTATTTTATGTTAATTGGATCAACTAATTTAACGATGAATTCAATGATATTATTTGGTATTGTTATTAATTTCATAATCTTTTCGTCGTCTTTGGACAGAGGTCTCCTCTGCATTTTCCGATCCCTCGCCCTCTGCATTCATTCTCTACCCACTTGTTCACAGATTTCATCTTTCCACCTACCAACGAGTGCGTAGAGGATAGATGAAAAAAAATTATATAATATACTACAATAAAATTCTACTTGTGGTAAATATTTGTTGCCGGAGACTGTCTAGATAGGTACTACCTAGACGGTTTCTGTCTGGGTAGGAACCACCGGAGCAGGTAGTCGTTCTCGCCGCCACAGAGTAGTGTAATCTGCGTTTCGCTACGAAGAGCGCTGTAGTTAGTGAAATTAATGGAATAACGAGGTTTAGTATCTTACGGGCAAGGCGAGGAACGCATATGGTGTAGTGTATATGATATGTGTATGTGATCCTTACTAGCACCAAGTTGTTACAGGCAAGCGTAGTATATCATATATGTATATCATAAGATGAGTGTCTTGTTCGTTCGTCACTTAGTAGAATAAATTTGACTAATTACTTTATTATTAAGTAATCTTTGTATGTAATTAAAATACAAGACAATATTTCATAGCGATTCATATAAGACAAGACGCTGACCTCATAGTGCCTCAGTTAAATGTTTTTTTTATTGTAGAACTATTCGTCCAATCTATTAAAAAAATTAAAATGAAATAAGTATTTTTACATATTGGAATATAACATATATGTGGCCATATAGTAGTGTGCAAATGTTACCTTGTGTAGATTGGAGAGGCGCTGTAGCTTGTTAAATTACAGAGCTAGTTAATAATGGGACTTTTAAATTTATAAGGCGAAGAGCGCAATGTGGTGGTATAAAAAAACCATTTCCATTTATACTTTCTTATGGATGCTTATCAATAGGAGAATGACTGTAGTGAAATAAAAACCGTTATCTTTTTACAATATTGACTTAAAAATGTTTCATTAACACGGATATTTATAAATTTACATTTTAATAGTCCTTTATCTTTGTTGTCATAAAAAAAATCCATCTGAAGCTTAAACTGCGGCATGCAAGCTTCTACTGAGTTTTTGTATCGTTTTTCAATGGGACGAGACTACCAAAGAAGTTATTAAAGCGATAGCATCGGCCGCCGCAATTTATACAACATCCTCTAATAAAGTTGACTGCTTGAGAATTTTAATACTCAATTTAACCCCCCTAAAGAATTCGCACTTTGGCGAAACTCGTTAAAGAAGTTGAGTGGTAATTTTATCATAGAAATGTTTTAATTATGAGATCACACTTTGTAAGGGAACCTGAATATGGAAAAGTAGTACATACCTCTTCAGGCAGCAGCCTACCATGTGACCTTTACTGATATACTGTGCTCGGTAACTAGCTTGCCAAACGTGGCCAAGTACTGTATTTATTGGCAATTTTTTGCTCTCATGTATTGATAACTGAAACAAAGTAAATGCTGGTACAGACTCTTTGTCGGCTTTCGTCTTCATTGAACTCGTCGCACAGTACTTCTACTATAACCTATCTGTAGATGGCTATATACACATTTTATGAAAGGTCCTGTAGCCAATGATATTACTGGGGTAATGAGACTTAACATCTAAATGTCTCAACGTGAGCGCAATGTGGCGCTGTGTATAACATCCTAACTCGAGCCACATATATGGCCAAGTATGTCACTTATCATCAGGTGAATGTCCTGCTCGTCTTGTCACTTCGTTTGGCGGTACGTTGAATGACTTAAAACCACAAAGATTTAATTAAAATATTCATTAGAGAGAAAAGATAAGAAGAGGTCCCGTTAGCAAAGTAGCCCTTGATTACGTAAGCGATGGATTTTAGTGATTATAAAACGTTTAAATGAAACAGTTGTAAATGTTTCTATTTACATTGTAAATGTCAAAGGATCCGCCGATATCTAAAATATATATATTTATATATATTTTTATTTACAGTATATTAGCATAACGATGTACTTACTATCTTATCAGTAAACATGAATATTAAATTATTCATTCACAGGATACGCAGCTCTAAATAACGTATGTATTAAGCTAAAGTCTCCTATTCAATAAAACGATAACGGCAAGTTTATGTATGCAATAAAATAATTATTTTTATTATCTTAAGTTTAAGTTGGTCTTATACCACACCCCAACACGTTGACAATATCGGGTATACAATACAATCAAGTGTAAATAAAAGTTATTGTAAACTTCATCGCTAAGGTAGACAGTTGAAATTTATTTCACGAAAACTTATTAAATTTTTTTTATTAAGTATTGTGCATATTAAAAGTTAACTTAATGAAAAACAGATTTTTATATTATATTTTATATACATGTCTTTATTATAACTTGTTTTTACTTAGAATATATAAAGAGATATGTTAAGTTCCGCAGATAGTACATAGTTCAAACGAATGCTAGAATAGCTAGGAAGGGCAGGGCAGATTGCTGGAAGGACTAAGGGTTGTTAGGCAGTAAGTATCTCCGTGCAGTCGACGTTTTCTGATAGATGTAGTGCTGGACTTCTGCAAGACGAAACGATAATCTAGTGAAATTTGTGAAGCCCCGGGATATGAGCAAAGGAAGACTGATAAGTGTGGAGAACTATGGAGGAAACCAACACCCAGCTGTAACCATGTGGCTGTTGATGTGATATTAACTATTTAGAATCAGACATCACACGTTTTGAAGCCAGAGTTTAAGATAATGTAATTATAAACTACGTTTAAAAATTAACTATTTTAAGATTAATAGATATTTAAAAGATATTTTAAATGGTACGATATCACAGATGAAACGTTGATTAAGTATTCCAATTATCTTTGATTTTCCTTATTATATAAAAAGTGCCTATGATTATAATCATTAGATCTTGATAAATTATAGAAAAGACTTATATATAAAAAACTTTACAATATAGAACATACAAAAATGTAATGAGTTTTATTTATATAACTTATTGAGGTATATCTTGCCTTGAATAGTAAAGAGTACATACTATGTATAAGTATATTATAGTACGTATTCTATGTTTAATATTAACTAAATGTTTAGAATCTAATGCACAAAGTAATCGCTACTAAGGCGCGCGCAGAAGTTTGAACTTTAAGTAATTCTAAGCACAGGGTTGTCCCACGCAATGCAACTAAGCATACAACTTACATTAATTCAGACAATCCCATTTATTTCTTTTTCCAATAGAAAATAACAAATAATTTGTACATTGTACTTAAACATTATCAACTAGCGTTTTTATTATATATATGGTATATACTACCTGATAAGATTTTTTTCTATATACCGACTAAATAGATGCTATTTGTATATAATAATAATAAATATATCTCTTAATGTTTCCACTGCTGGGACTCCTCTGTTAAGGATAAAGTCAAAGCTTATTATCCATCACGAAATGTAGGTGACACATTCCCACGACAGCCTATATTTTTAAAACCTGTCAGTTCCTCGCGAACTTCCGCTTTGCCGAAAGTTCAAGCTTAGTGAGATGATGATGTTATCTTGGTTTGTTGGCTACAAGGGAACAGGAAAGATTTGCTAAATGCAAGCGCCCATTGCAGAAACACCTTTGGGCGATAGGGTAGTAAGGTCCTCGAGTGGCGTAGAGTAAAAGGTAGATCGACGATTTGGTGAAGGTCGAAAAAAAACGGTGCAACGGGACTAATCTGTGTGATCTATGTGGGATGCTTATGATGTAGTGAATATCAATCACCTGATAAATATGATTATGAAAGTGATGACTTGTGAATACCGTTGTTCAACGCTTTACTGTTATACTCACTTTTCAGGTATTACATTTTCTTGTTAAAATGATTTTTAATATCATTTTTGTTTAAATATTTTGTGTAGCCCTAGCGGTAAGAATAGTGCAGTACGGGTGGCGGAGCGTTATCGCCAGGGCGCAGACCCTGCGACGCTCGGCTCTCGTGTTGAACATTTATGAACGAAAATGACGACGTTCACAATTCAAAATTAAATAACTTCAACAATATTACAGGATATCTTATTATAATACCCTTCATTTTCTCATTATATTTAAAATTCAAAATATAATTAACCCTCCGGTATGTTTATTGTATTTTAACGGAACCCTAAAACAATGTCAATGATATTTAATTAAATATATATGAAACTTTCGAAAATAACTTAGGTAAGTTTATCAACAACAGCAGACCTTTAACTGTAATTATCTTCGTTAGTATATTATTTAACATAGACTTACTTGACTCTTACCTTGCATGTTGGTAAGCGGAAATATATATAGGTGGTAAATACAAAGTTATTCATATTCAAGTTCTAACTTTGACTATATTCTAATTAAAGAAACGGAAATTAACATATTTTTCTTAATTGATAAGTTTTTAGTAATCATGTCAACAAACATAAAATAATAAAACTTGTTCCTTATGGATCTTAACATAGCTTATGAAATAGGTATCTACACCATGCTCTTTTTTAACGAAAGGTAAGGTTACCTTAACGTAACTGAAGTCAAAAGGTTTCCAAAATAATGTAATTTTAAGTCTTAAATATTTACTTTCATTAAAGTGAGCTTAATTCCGGTTAACAAAGCTTTAATTTTAAGTCTCGATCAAATGTCGCTTAAATGAATGCGCGCATTCAACAGCGAGATCGTTTGTTCCTTGTTTTATGTTAAATACTCGGAATACGATTTATCCAAGCTGTTTGATGTTCTGCAAAAGATCTGCTGGATTGATAATCTTAATTAATATTTAACTTGAATGTCGCTTAAATATTACATAGCACGATTTGATTACTTATATGAATGTGTACTTATTTACTTTAGATTGCTCGTGAAAGTAAATTTTACTTGATCACAATTCTAATGCTCTTAATATATAAATATTGTATTTTCTTCTTTAGCGTTATTTTATACGCTCTTGGCAAAAAGTCCTGGTAATCCAAGAGTTACAACTTAACTAAAGCTAAATTTATTAAATCTCTGCTTCCTAGATACTTTCTTTTAATTATTATATAAAGCGACTAGAGCAAGAATTTTACATGATAGAAAGCATATATAGAATATATTCAGAGATCTATTAGCTCTTCAAGAGATCTCCCATAACTATTAGACGTGAACACTTAAAATTTGGGAGAGATTTTGCTTCAGTTATTTACAGGTCATCTAAGAATGGATTTTACAAAAGTCGTTCCACAAAGAGAGTTGCGGGGTAACAGCTATTACCCAATTAAATATTTGGATGATAACCAATGCACTAAGTTGTAGCGCATATACGGTATCACACATAGTGCTTTTATTTAGTAAATTGAAACAGTTATAAATTTACGGAAAGTTCAAGTTATTACATTATACACTAGCATTTCACCACGATTGTATAGTCAGCGGCGATGTCATTGTTAGTCGTCAAGCGCATTAGTGTAGTAAGCAAGCAGGCAAGGTAGAAAAAAAGTTATTCAATTGTCCCTTAGAGTCTATGTGTTCTAAGTGGCTTAACAAATTTTTTTTCCATTAATACACGTCAATAGAATAACTATATACTGCTACTTCAGGAATACCGTTTCATACCTATTACATTCCATTACTATGTATACGTAGTATAACTTTTTAATTCTACGAAACGAATGAGACGTTCATCTGATGGTAAGTTATACGGCTGCCCATATCACAACATACTGCGCACAGCACTATTGCGCTCATCGCCTTGAGATTTACGATGTTGTCTCGTTACCCCAGTAATTTCACTACCTACAACGCCCTTCAAATGCACATGGACAACAATGTTTGCATACTGGATGGCCTTTGTCAATAGAGACCTGTTATCAGTAAAGATATAATATTATAAACTCCTCCAATTATAAACTCCTAACTAGGAGATATTATAATTTTTTGAATAAAAAACCAATGTATTCGAATCGAAGTACATTAGCAAAGTGGTGGTAAACTTTTTTTTTAAAACAAGCAACAAGAGTGCATCTCCATGTACTTGTCAGTTAACAGCTGTAATTTAAACGGTGTCCTATGTTTAACAGGAACGTTAATCTCAATCGGTGGGCTTCGGTGGGAATTGAAATTGTTTTGTGCATTCGCATACCGACCTCGGTCCAGCTTAAGCGTTTATTTTAAACGCTCATTGTCAAGGGTGCAGTCCCAAGTACCGCCCCAACACGCCCTGGAAATACCTAAGATCCAGTAATACTAACAAGTAATAAATCTAGAACCATTTGTAATGGACGACCACTACTGGACAGTCCTCACAAGTTTGTGTCCTGTGGCTCCTAGAGATTCTTTTGATGACTTCAGATTCACCTATGTATTTTTCATCATAGAAACCTACTAGACGAACAGTACATTTACTTGACGGTAAGTAATACGCCTGCCCATAACAACCTGGCGCTAGTTAGGATGATATACACTGCACTACATTATATATGAATTTTTTAGCACTGTGTTTGATATACAATCTAATGAAAAGTACCGAAAGCCTTCTAGATTAAGATATCTTAAGCCCTTTTTATTATTGAAAAGGAATCATCTATTTATCACTAGTTTAATGGTGGTAGTACTGTGTTGCTGCAGACCGTCTAGGTACCACCGCCGAGCTTATTTCTGTTGCAAAACAGTAGTGTGCAAACATTACTGTGTTCCGATTTGAACGACGCTGCAGCTAATATAATTACTGGGCTTACGACACTCAACATCTTATATCTCAAGGCGACTTGCGCAATGTGGTGCTGTTTATAACATCTTAACTAGCGCCACGTTGTTATGGACAGGCGTATCACTTACTATCATGCGAATGAAAAAAAAAATTCAAAAAAGTATATCAGTTTTACTGTTAGTACAGACTATTAGCTGTGCTGTAGCTTGAGGTGGTTGTGTACAAATATTAATGTATATTGGTTTTGATTGTCACTATAGCTAGTGAAAGCTTTGTTAGAAAAATACAATCCTGTTACTGTTAATATATCAATGTATATGTTAATAAGTATTTTAGTTAGCACTTACATATAACTTGTTTTTTATACTACCTTAAGAAGGTTAAACGGAAGATTATAATGATGTTGATAATAATTAAAAATAAAAACATCATGAAACTGCAGCCTCATAACAAGGCTTATCTCGTACGCGAAACACGAAGGTTTTCAACCACCCAGTGTAATTGCCAACGCGATCTTTATCTATATTACTCCGATGGCTCAGGAATCGCAATTGAAAATTACACAGTAATTTAAACATCATTGTTCGATCTCGGAAAGTAATCAGGATTCCTACACAACACGTTAATTACTTGTCAGTATGCAGTCTTCTCATTGTACGGATTATTCGAGTTCACCATGATATAGGTTTTTTTTTTGTGGACAGGCGTTATATAAAATGATAATTCGAAACATAACGTCTGTCTTAAGTTTCCGTACTAGTGGTAGGTCTCTATGGTCGACGACCAAGTATGTATTAGCATCTATTTCTGCCGTCAAACATTATTATGTAAATATAACCGACTTCCGATTGGAAAAGCGCTGTATTTACTGGAATTACTGAGGTAATGAGATTTCATATGTAAATGACGATCACACTGGTGCGATGTATATTATCCCAACTAGAGCCCCACTTACTACCAAACCAAAGTTTCGCACCCCTTATTGCTTTTATGAATAAATAAAAGCCTTTATAGTAGTGTTCAATGTAACGTACTTCAAGTAAAAAAAAACATCATTTTTAGCAGGATTTAAGTTTTACGCCATAACATCGTGAAGATAAATAGGGTGTGTACACTACCAGATTACACTTATAGTCTTGAATAATAATATGATGAGACGCTTTATATGAAATATAAAAATATTTCAATGGAACTTTTGTTTTTTTATGTAAACTAACTACGGTTTTTGGACAAAGGGATATACGAACAGTAATATAAAGATACATAACATAGAAAACTAGCTTTATTAAATAACAGTAAAGATATTAGAGTAGCTTTTTTTTAAGTTTTTACTAGGTCAACTGGTTACAGTAGAAGTTAGAGTTTAATACATATCTAAATTCTTCTAAACAAGTGACACAAAATGATTTTTGGAAAGAGGATACATAGAGGTGATACTATTATAAAATAATCTCTATTTTTTGATATTGATGATTGTGAAGTCCGGCTGCAAGTTTACACATCAGCGATATGTTCCCTGCCCGCTTTGCTGGCTCTAACACCCCCGCTCACCTTGGGGTAACATTTTGTAAAATCCGTTCTTAGCTGACTTATACTCGGTATCACTAATATTCCTACCAAATTTCAAGTTTCTAGGCCTTAGGGTTTCAGAGATATCGTGTGTAGTCTCTATATAGGTGGACATCCTTTTATACATGTAAAGAGGAAGAAGTTATCAATATATTTTTAAAATTTTTCTTAATATTATATAAAAAATTTCTTGTATGCTGTGTCTATAGCAAGGGTATACTTGAATTTTACCAGTATTCATAATTTTTTTTTAAACTTCTGTCACATTAAATATAATTAGGACTGTAAAAAAACGTTTTTATTGTTGATTTATTGTTGAAATCATCCCTTTTATTCGGGTCCGGGATTAACATCAAAAAATTATGGCAGGCCTATGTGTACCCCATAATTATAATAAACAGTATGGTGATTAAATGCTTACGTGGCCCCGCCCCTGTGGAAGCGGGATGCCAGATTTTCTCATCACGTTTAAGTGTTCACTCCCGATCAGCCGTCTCTTTCGTTTTTTTTTTTTAATATAAAATGGACAGGTGAGCGAATGTAAGGATGCTGTGATCGCAATTAGATTTTTGTGTTGCCATTTCAAAATCTCTGGTTGACTGGTCTTATTACTGTGTATTCTTTTAGCTTCAGTTAAATTTATCAAATTTAGAAGTTATGGAGTATTTTGTTATTTTAACTATATTTATAATATGTTTAATTTATTATCACACTGTATAAAATAAGAATAAGAAATCACAAAAATTGAGTGTCGAAATAAAAATATAATCCAAGTCACAGGAAATAGCGTATTAAATAGACACAGTGGATAATAAAGCGCGTTCACAGTGTTAATGTACTTGTGTTTAGTGATTGATATACAAGTTAAATTACTCTTAATCCACTAACAATAGTAACCTAATTCTACTAACAATGATAATTCAATTACTAAAAACTTAATTGTGTTTACTAAATTGTAAGTGATATGTTCTTGTAAAATTAAACAAAAATCTGTAAAATGTTTGTATTAACTACCTGATGGTAGATAGATCTTTATTTTTACTTCCTTACCACCGCAGCGCCTATTTCTGCCATTTAACAGCAGTTAGCAAACATTACTGTGTTCCGGATTGAAAGGAGTCGTAGTTAGTGTAATTACTTGGGTAAAGACACTCAACGTCTTGTCTCAGGCGACGAGTGCAATATAGTGCACTTTACATCATCCTAACTAACGCCACTTTATTACGAGCGGGCGTATCACTTACTACCAGTGAATCTTTCGTCATGCAGTCGATTAAATGGTTAAAATAATCTTACTGACGTAGTAATTACTGGTAATAATTTTTTACAGAACATCTTAGATGATAGAAAAACTAATGTAAAGTTTAGTATGTGGATCGGTAAAATGTTTTTTTGTCAGTAGTAAGTTAGTTCTTGTGTATTTCTGTTGATGTTCATTGTAACTTTGTACGCTCTTAAGTCAAACTTAACAGAAAAACTAAAGGTTGTGTTTAATAATCTTGAAACAATATAGTTAGTCGGCTTCGTTAAATCTGACGTCGGCTGCGCATGAGTTTATCAATGAGGCTTACACGTCGTAAATTCAGTCGTAAGCTTACTTATTAGCTGTGTGAAAGTCGTTACATAGTCGGTCGCATTGTCAGTGCTGAATACAGTTTTTTTTTATTGACAATTCAGCGATTAGAATAGCGGAGGTCGTTGAACTTCAACCGCTTGCAAAAAGGCATTGCATTTTACGTTTATTATTTTTTTTTGTATACTACGAAGCGACGAGACGAGCAGGACGTTCACCTGATGGTAAGTGATACGTTCGCTCGCAACTACGTGGCGCTAGTTGTGTCATTTATTATACACGTCACCACAATGCGCTCGTCGCCTTGAGACACAAGATGTCGAGTCGCGTTACCGCAGTAATTTCGCTAGTTACATCGCCGTTTATACCGGAACAAGGTAATGTTTGCACTCTACGGTTGGGCGGCAGAAGTAGGCGCCTCGGTGGTACCTACTTAGACGGTCTCCAGCAATTGAAACCTAACACTAGTTAATTAATACAGACATCTTACAGATATAATTACAAGAAGATATCACTTACGAGTTAATTGAAATTTTGTATACAAAATTTAGTTTTTAATTATTTGAATTATTATAGCTAGTAGTGTTAGGTTTAGGTTACTTCTAGTCTCATAAGAGTATATTTCCCTTAAAATTTTATAAATGATAAAAAGGGGTACATAGAATAAGCTTAGCTTAATCTCCGGTGCACGATACGATAATAAAACGCATGTTAATATGACATACTGTTTTTAATGTTTCCGTGGGTGGTTATACAGCAGTACACCCTCATAATAGTTTTCTTCCCATAGTCTATCCTTAGCTTAATTATAATCCGGTTGTATTTTGTAGTATTAAGAATTAGACAAAAATTAGATTGTAATGAAAAATTGTATAGCGTTAAGAAAAACCAATATTGTTTACTAGCTTAATAGTACATAATCTATAATATTCTACAAATGTTTGACTAAATAAATTAAAAAAATACTTGATCTAAATTTCATATTACGTTAATACTTCTGGTTATCATACAAGCGAGAACAACAAATGTTGTTAGGGCGGCAGATGTAATATGTTTATATCTAGAATGTTCGAAAAAAACATAGTTTCCGGTATGATTTTATATCAGATTTCCTAATGATTGTTTTTTTCTGTAAATTGATTTCTTTTAATCATAATAAGTTTGTATTTTTTATAGCAGTTTAATTTGCTTTAGATTTCCATTACGCGTAATATTACTAGTTGTACTCTAATTATTTTTTGTAATATTCTAAACATATGTTTATAAACGGAAATCCTGTTTCTGTCTAACTGTTTGGAGTTGAATCATGGAAATCCTAAACATAAGAAAGCAAGAGAGAATTTTAATAAAAAAAATATAAATGAATAAATGTCAAATACATATAGAAATAAAAATGTCGAACACTGTCCAAGGGCCATGAATATTACAGTCTTAAACTGGCCAAATAGGTGGAACGAAACAGCCGTATTGTGTGAAGTATGTTTCCATTGTGAGGATCATTTAGAGGGCCTTGTTATTCACTATGAGGAAATATTCACTTCTGCGAACGGTGGACACGAAGATAAAACCTGACGTTTCAAATTCTGGTACGGACAATGCGAGTTGCTTTGCTCCATTCTTTGGGATCTTACATTCCTCTACGGTTATTTGGCGAAGGGTTTAAGTAAAAAAAAAACTTAATTGTACTGGTTACTTCAATTATTATTTTATGTACTTAAACTTACTGTTACTTAAAAATCTCTCAAAGTCTAACTAGGAAAGAACTAATAATCTAAAACAAAAATTATTATGTGCTTTTCTTATATAATAATGAACGAAGTCGGAGACGATATTGTCTCTCCTGTATCAGTATCATTGGGTTGTGGAAAAAAGCGATTAAAAATTCTTTGTTAATTGCAAAAATGTTTTTGAAATTTAGTTGAATAAATTAAAAAAATAATTCTCTTCTTCTGCCTGCTCTCGATTATGCGGATGTTTGGTATCTTGACTTAACTGAAGCGCAGCTTGATAAGCACGAGCGTATTCAAAATTAGTGTATACAATTCATATTTGGATTTCGCAAAAAACTCAAGTGGCTGTCAATTCGTCTTCGCAGGAATACTCATTTTCTCTTTGTTCTATACAAGATATTGTTAAATGTTTTAACACCTTCCTACCTTAAAAATCAATTCGAATTTATTTCCGATTGCCACAGTCTCTCCGTTCTTTTATAAACCTTTTCCTTTGCGTCCCCGTGCATTCCTCTTCATTTTTCCAAAACTCCTTTTCCGTCACGGCGGCTCGCTTATGGAACTCATTACCGAACCATATTCGTATCTACCAAATCCTTATTTTCTTTCAAAAGACACTTAAGTAACTATTATCATAAAGTTTAAGTTATAATTTCTGTCTAATTGCGCTATTGCCTGCATCTGTCGTCTAGTGTTGTAGTTTTTAATTATTTAGTGCACCACTATCTCTTCTTTGCTTATAGTTCACGTCTTCTTTTCCAATAGGTTGTCTGGAAGAAATTGCTTTTTGAGCAATAAGACCGCCCATTGTACATATATGTATATATATAGTGTATTCTATATCTTGTAACTGGTGTACAATAAAGGATAAATAAATAAATATACGTATTAGGTCTTTAAATTTATTTAAGTAATACCTTTTACCTTCGGTTCAGATTGTACCAATATATGGCTTTAATTCACTTACAATAAACGCATAGTAATTTAAAGAAGTGTGATCGATGCTCAAGCCAGACTGATTTACGGCGAAAGACTCCGGGTCAGCGCTTAAAGCGTTTGAGTTATGGCTGACCACTCGGCGATCCCTCCCCGCCGACTGATGTATTGCGTCTTCGATTCGACGGCTTATTTAAAGAGCTTACTTGTTTAATGCAAGTGTAGATTCGATTATCTCGTTCTCATCCTCTTTATTGCGAATTATACTTCGTTTTGTGCATCTTGAGATAATATATATTTTTTATTTAATTAAGCGACGAGACGAGCGGGACGTTCACCAGATGGTAAGTGATACGTCTGTCCGTACAACGTGGCTCTAGTTAAGATGGTGTTTACTGCACCACATTGCGCTCGTCGCCTACAGACATAAGATGTTGAGTCTCGTTACCCCAGTAATTACATTAGCTACAGCGCCCTTTAAATCCGAACACAGTAATGTTAACACACTATTGTTTGGTGGCAGCAATAGGCGCTTCGGTGGTACCCACCTAGATGGTCTCAGACAACAGAGACCATTTTTTTTCGGTTGCGGGGAGAGGAGTCTTTGAAAAATACCCTGCTTCTGGGGGAAGTCAAGACTAAGTGAGATTTTGACTCACTAAAACCCCCTCGGTGCTCTGAATCAGTGCATTCGGTGAAGCTCCGGAATCTTATTTACAACGCCTCGGTGCCCCTCTACATTTTGTGTTAACACGAGTCTGTGGAGGGACTTAACCTTCCTAGGCACCAGCGCTGAGCCATATGCTGCAACACGCAGGTTCGCTGGTTGAGCGATAAGAGCCCGCGAAATTCTTAGACCCTTTTAGTCGCCATTTACGACAGGTAGGGTTTACCTTAGTCCTATTCTTACGAGCCCCAGATTACAGGGCGGCAACAGAGACCTACCATCAGTATATATATATAATAATAAAAGTAACAATCGCAACAATAAACAGCCATTTAATTGTTTCCACAACCAAGAATTCTTCGTTCTCTCTTACAAGGAGACAGCGAAGGCCAGTTTAACCACTATTTTATGTTTGCTGGCCAAGAGTAAATTTGTGAATGTCACACTTCCTTTGTTGTTATTGTAACATGTCAGTTTCCTCAGGATGTCTTTCTTCATTAAAAGTTCAAACTCGGTGGTGATCGAACCCGCGTCTTTTTGAAACCTTCAACGTGTATGACTGCTTTACATACTGAGCTATCAGGGTTTTGTTTCTCTTTAGTATCACATTAAGTAAAATATGTTCTAAAATTGTTATATTATATCATCATCGATTACATCCGGAAGTAAAAAATGCACATACATTTTCCATTCTCCCGTACTTTTATTTGTTTTATCTCCTTTGATGCTTTTGCCTATTTTTGAAACTCAATCTTGTTTACAATCTTTCCAAACTTATCATTGGGAAGTATTGTTAAGTTCTCATCACTTATTCTCATGCATTTAGAGAGTAATTACTGGCCTCATTAAAGCGAAGCAGTAAGATTAAAGTTGGAATTTCAATTAGTTTCAATCACTTCATATATATTATAAGTGGTCAGCAGTCTATTAATAAGTTGAGTAAACCCGTTATGAAATCATTTAAATTTAGAGATAAAACAAGAGATGTTATTGTGAGAGATTCCTGTACATTTAAGTTATATTGTTACTAGATACCTACTTGGAGAACTGGTGATCAATGACGGAAGATCACATATTGTACTGTTCCAAGTAATCATCGATCTAGTCTTTTATTGTAAAATAATATAGAATAATTATTAATTACTAGATTTTTGAAGGACGTCGATAAACAGCACAGGACGTCTGATGATGAGTTTTTGTGTATGGTGATAAAATACTTTTATCATCGAAAAAATGTATAGTAATGAATCGTAAAAACTGTCCTTAAGACATGACCGTCAACTGATAATTTTTATTATCTGTGCACGTTTTAGTATAAATAGTAGTGTAACGAAGATGTATGATATAGAAATAGGAAAGATTATGATTGGATGATTCAATCAGCCCACTATAAACGTGGGTGGTGATACTAGCATATACTAGACTTATAAATAATCTAGATCGCTGCCGACTCGTGAGGTGAAAACGCCTTCACAAAATAAAACCATGAATAATAAATGCTCTACTTTGTTTTTTTGATAAGTATTAGCCATTAGACAGTTGTTTTCTTTAATTACAGATTTATCCATGTGGAGTTTTTTCTTATAATAAGGAAGTTTATACATAATCAAAGTTAAAAGGATTTTTTTAAACATTGCATAAGAATCTTTTTTAAATATCACGTGCTATTTAACTGTTGTACGAACAGTAACATAACAATTAATTGGTTACGTATTAGATGCAAGATATAACTTGCGTAGTCGTAATAATGTGAACTAAAATTAAAAAAATGTTTATACGTGCAGTGGCTTTAGATAAGGACCTAGATATCCGTTATCTATTAATACAAAAATAATTAAATCTCGTTATTAGCTTTTATTTCCTTATTGTTTACCCATATTAACTATTCACGCTCACTCAAGTACTCCCTTGAATAGGTGTAAAGTAATGTTTTGCTATGACAACAACATAATATATATACTACATATTTTAATTTAAACATAAAGATGGGATAGTTGTGTATAATATATTGTTTTCTAAAGGTACCACGTTAAAATACCCCTTCATGTGTATTATTGTTTAAACTTAAACATTCTCCGGTTTCTGATCATGTGTTCATTGTAGATAAAAAAAGGTTGCGAGTGTAAAAAAAACCTTAATTAATTATGTTCTTAACTGAATCTTTTAACTAAACAGTTGATCAATTGACCGCTCTCCGTTAAAAATCGAAGAATGATTGTATCGACAGGCATTCCTTTTAAAGTGGATTATATTTTGTCGCCTTTAAATGGTTATTTATCTTTGTACTCTAATGACAAATACTGTATACATAATTTAACACTTATCAACTTAAACTTAAGGTTCATATTCTCTTAAATAGTTTGCTCTGGAGTGGTGGACTCACGTATTGTCCCAACACATCAAGCAGGTCTTCGTTTGATGTGTTTGTAAAAGGTGTCGACGCTTTCCTAAGAGCCAATTTGATTAGAACTCTTGGTCCATATATTTTTTACTAACGGCCGATTCATCTGTTATTTGACATTTCAATGCATTGTGTATTTTATCATTTGAAGGACTAATGTGTAAACAGATAGAACAGCGTCGAGTGAAAGTAGTCATGGGTTACCAATCCTTCTAAAGATTAGATCATAATTCGGTTATTGATTACTTATTTAAAACATATTTTTTGTGTTTTTTTCCATTGACACGGCTATTACACTAACTATAGCGCCCTTCAAACCGAGATACAGCAATGTTTGAACAAACCACATAAATAGGTAAGGTGATGGTACCACCTACTCGTGTATAGCTAAAAATGTGAGAAATAAATCCCTAGCAAGTGAAAATTACACTCTGATTTATTAATTTTTTTTATTATTCTACAAAGTGAGAAGACGCGTTCACCTGATGGTGAGACGCCCGTCCATAACAATGTAGTGCCAGTAAGCATGACATACACAGCACCACAATGTGCTCGTCGCCCTGGAGCATAAGATCTCGTTACTTAGTAATTTGACTACCTACAGCGTCCTTCAAACCGAAACACAGTAACGTTTGCACATTACTATTTGGCCGTAGAAACAGGCGTTGCGGTAGTACCTACCTACATGGTCTCCGGCAACAGAGACCTACCAGTGAACACCAACTGTCAACTGTTTCAGTAAAATTCTTTAGACATCGGAGCAACAATAATAATATAAATAATAAATGCACATGCACATATTAACTGTAATACAACCGGAAGCAACTAGTTATATCATCATCATCATGAGCCGATGGACAACTAGTTATATATCAAATATTACTGTTTTCTTTATAAATGTAGAATATATTTTTTGTATTATCGGCAATCAGCGAATGTAATTTCACTACTTTGTGTAAATAAGCTTTGGTGCATCACTAAAATCAGTGCTTAGCCCATAAACATGTCGCGAGGCGTGCGCGCAGACAAAACAATCGACGTACGAATTCAAACGTCACTCGATGAGCAAACGAACAAACATAAACACGGACGCAGCAAGCTGCAACTGCGAGCTTTCGCTGCTTCAATGAGGTTATATTTGTTAGCTGCAATAAAGCGAAGATTAACTGGTCTCCGACGAAAGTAAACCTTATTAATATTCAACAGTAAGGTTCAAAATTGCAATGATGAATATTTCAAAGTTAAAACCGAACCGCGTTTGTTGTAAGTTAGGCGCGACGATTTCTAACAATTGACACTTATTCCTAACCAATTTTATCCCTTTACATATCAGACATATTTTTAATAAATAAATAATTTATTTGTTTACTTATTCCTATGGTACAAGGTACACAGGGGGTGCTGTGAAAGCTATCTCTGCCAATCAATCCTGGAAGCCAAAAGATATTGTAGGTAGGTGCAAGAATAGTATAATATAGCATCATTTATACATACTTCACAAATATGAATTATATTTATATCTATTATTATATTTCTTATAACGAGCTTTACCTTATCCGCTTTTCTGGTTGAAAAACCTCGCAACTCCCATTGGGGAAGGAATTTTGTAAAATCCGTTCTTAGCGGACCTATACTCGGCAAAAGGAATATTCCTATCAAATTTCAAGATTCTAGGTCTTATGGTACCAAATATATCATGAAGTCTCTACTTGGTGAAAATCTCTTATGTATAAATAGATACAAATAATTCTATGTATAATACACAACGAGTAAATAAAGGCCAAGTACTATATATACATTAAATACATAAATAATTATAATAAAAAAAATTTAGACCGTTTCAGGACTAGCACGACTTTTAGTCATGAAGTGCGAGAAAGAGAACAAGAAACGATTAAAGATTAATATTGATGGTAGAAGTTCAAAACTGTGCTCTATCTCACATTAAAGATACCATGGTTTGTCGTTGGTAATTTGTACAAAATATGAACACCAAGAGTTCCATGATGCGACGGTGTGCAGCAATTACTGTAGCACAGCGCGGGGGTTGCCGACACAACGTAGTTTCGTTAGGGCTATTTAAAACGCACGCTCTAGCCGCGAGGTAGCGGGTGGGTCGTGACTGCGCATACGTTGGACTCTGCTCCAAGTTACAAGATTCGGATGAAATTTACACTACCCCTCACCAGGTCACATAGTTCTTAGTCTACATTCTTCGATAATGTTTAATGCTGTTTTTCCTTTGACTGATCTGATCTTATCGGGTATAAGCTCGCGGTCCCGAAATCCGCGGCTTTACAGTTATCAAGTACTAGTTCCACTGAACCCCTTCCAAAACTATTTACGGTTAAAATTATGAAATTATTTTTGTTTCTGGCATTTGATAAATACTTTTAGAGTTACAAATAAACCGTATTTTTATTTTACTATAATTTTATATATTTATCCAAATGATAAGCTAACATATACGTCACATATACATATAAATTTTAACACATGTCTCAATTTCATGTGTAATAGATTTTCGTTTATATATGAGTTATAGGTCTAGCTGTTCTCCGTCGGCTTTCCTGGCCCTAACACCCCCTTTCCCGCAACGTAAAGAATTTTGTATGATTCGTTATTACCTGATCTATATTCCTACTACATATCAAGTCCCTGGGCTTTTGCTCCAGAAATATTTTAATGAGTCTCTACATAGGTGGAGGTCTCATTTATATCTAGATATATTATTATTGGTGTCAAAAGGAACAGTGTTTTAAATAAGTAGTTAGCGGCAAAAGTCGAATTAAGAGAATTGGAATTATTCTATGACTAATTTATTTGAAACAGAACCTTATCTGTTTTTTTTTAAATCTATTGTTTCGATTTTCTTTCGCCTGTAAACTGGGCCATCGTAAGGGTAAGCCGTGAAATTGTGCATTACCATCATCGTTCTACGACCTCGCCGCTGATATTAAAGGGACTCTGACCCCATGCTATATCCAGGTGGATATCAGGGATGCCCGTCTGGTTCTATGAATCTTTAATACAATGCTGCAACGTTCCGGTAGGGTACGTGGACAAAACATTGCGATCTTCTACAGTACAAGTGTTATTTACTTAAGTAGTCTTAATTTTATATTAAATTTATGATCACTTCATTAAGTATATCCTACCTAACATTATAAAGCGGAAGTGAATATTCTTACAATGTGACGCTTAAACCTCTTAAATAAAGAGATAGATAGGATCAATGATATGGGTTTAGTAAATTTTTTTCCTCTAAAGAATATAAGGGTGGAATTAGGGTAACGATAGACTTAAATTTCTATTGCGTTGTCCGAATTACTTTTAACATAGTAGAAATGTGTTTGACGTCAATTATTAACATATGCATATTTATATTTACAAAGTTACTTAACTATTTCATCTTAATTATATATGAATATTATAAATACACAATTATCTTTGTTTGTTAGTTTATAACGTGATTTTTGTATAGATCACTGATCAGAATTGGTTGACAAAATTAATATTACATGAGACATCCATCATAGACAAAAGTTCTAGTATTATATACATATCTTGTGCGTATCGTTTTCTAAGTAAAGTTATTATTATAATATTAACTAAACATACCTAGTAATATGATTGTACTTACGAATATATTAGATAACAGATAAGAAGATATTTGTGAAGGTTATATTTTATATATCCTTTGATTTCACTTGAACATACACATAATCTAAAAAGCATTTATAAAGTAGAACATAATTATCATCATCATCATCAGCCAATAGACGTCCACAGTTGGATATAGGCCTCCTGTAAAGATTTCCACATCGATCGGATTTTATTAAACATCATAACTTATTATAAATCGTAACTTAATCTAAAATGAAAACATCCTAAACATCTTCTCAGATATACTTACCCGATGTACGGTGAAGAACAAGAAACTGTTCTAAAATCGTCAGTATTTATTATTTACATATTAATATGGATTTCTGTAAAATATATATTGTTCACTTATATATTTATTTTGCTTGACACCTACTATGCATTATTTATATTATTTCACGCGATCACTAGAAAACGCTATAAAGGCGTTGCGTCCGTTTTATTGTCCCATAAACTAAGTTTAAATAAAATATGCCTGAAATTAATGCTAAAATGTTTGTAATGCAAATATTCTCTTTTGTAGCGATATTATAAAACGGATCAGTAGAATGTGATTTCTAAACGAGCTGTTAGTTCATAACATCATAAAATGAGCTTTCGTCTAAGCTTTCATGCGGTTAACTACAAATTATATAGCGTTTTCTTTAAAGCTTAACAATAATCACATTAATACTTATTTTTTAACGCACATAGAGATTATGTCTAATCTACGCTTTTTATTCCTATTTTTTTTTCTAATTTGACAGCAAAAAACTGTAACCTTCGTAATGGAAGAAAAGGTGAAAGAGAACATTTCCAACATTCATCAATCGTCCACACTTTTATACGCATTTTTAGATAATTGTCTATTTACAAAAGGTTTACATTTATTACAGCAGTCGCTATAATTTTTTTTTTTATTCAATGAAGCGATGACATAGCGTGAAGTTCGCCTGATGGTAAGTGATACACCTGCCTATAACAATCTGGGGCTAGGTGGGATGATATACACAGCACATTGCACTCGCCGACTTGAGACATAATATAATGTCTCGTTACCCTAGTAATACCCTAAACTCGAACACAGTAATGTTTGCACACTTAACCAGAATACAATGTTTTCACATTACTGTTTAGCGTCATATATAGGAGCTGCAGTAATACTTACGATGGCAGTCTCCAGTAGAAGACACCTACTACCTAGAAGACACCTACTCTCATCGCATCAGACGGTATATCCTAACCGTTCATTATCATCTGCTAATTATAATTGGTATTCTCTGAAAAGAGATGTAGGTTCGATGCCATAAATTTCTTCAAGTTTAGCAGTTATTAGTTGTTAATTGCCGTGGCGTGTAACAATGGTGTGTGGGGGTATCATGGAGGCCATCACGGCCTCTGCCACTTTGTCGGTGCCACTCGTTTTTTGTTCACATTTCACATCGACGAAGCGAAGCAATGGCCACACCGTATACTCCAACTTAAAGATTTGATGCTTGCTCGTTTCTAACGTATAGCACCTTCAAAGTGTTCAATGACTTTATGGTTCTATATTGTTCTGCACATCTGTTCTCACGCTTAATTTTCTAGTTATTATTTTCATACAAATAATATCCGCAGTGTTAGTATTTGCAATTAAATAACAGACGAATATCAAGAAGTTTTAGTCCAAAATACAATGAATCGTTTTGGGTCCAAAAATAATCTAGCGAAATTTTTTTATCTTTCCTCAGGTATTAATTATATAAGATATGTATGTTCACAAGAAAATAATATTATCACTGAATTACGTTCTGTGCTCCAAATTCAAACTTACTCGTCCTTTTAAACATTTGTGTTTGTATGTCTACGAATCGAGTACTCCTTTTTTAGTCGGTTAAGTAATATTCCTTACGAATTTTTCTTATTCATTACCTCTCGTAACGTTTGTAGAGTAACATAGTTCGGCACACAAATTAATTAACGAGTTAAGTTATCGTTGCAGCGCTAAGTGAAGACCCGCAATACGATTTCGAAATGTACTTGTTGAGGTCAATATTACATGCGCCTGTTTAAGGCCGCGACTACATTCAAGAGAGTTACGGAAATTTTAAAGGAGTTTTTACTTTATCCTTATGTTATATAACTTAGTTATAGGAGAATGTTGAATTTCATACACATTTCTTGTAGTTGGTTTATAGTACTTTTATTATTTCTATTGTTGGGAGTTGTCCGTAAAGAAAGAGTTAAGGCTATTTGTTTATCACAGTTAAATGCGGGATGGTGGATATAATATGGCCACGAAAACTTAGAACTTGTCGATTGTCTAATAAAGATCAAGAACGCTCAAGCTCAATTGGAATTGAATCCGAACCTCTTGGATGCGACCAGCAAATAAATTAGTAGTTAAGATGATAAACAAAGCACGACATTGCACTAGTCGTATTGAAGCAGATGTTAAGTTTCATCACCCAAGTAATTTCACTAGCTACAGCGCCTTTCATACCGGAACTTGGCACAATCCCAATTTCTGAGAATAGAAATTTTTCCACCAGTAAAGGAATTTATCTAACTGGTATTCTGCTTGAATGATATCATCTGTCGACAATTGTCTTATGTTATTAATTTTTTTTTAATGTTATACTTCTATTTATCAAAACCGTGATGAATGTATCCTCGGGCTTGCATCTCCTCGCTAAATGATACACAATAGCGTCGGCCGCGCGTCAAAGTATATTCGTCATAACCAATGTAAACGTACGTAAGTTAAGAGAAGATTTTTACAAAAGACTTTACGATTGTGTTAATTATATTTTAAGTAATAAATGAAGACTGTAACCGGACAGGTCTTTTGTTAGTTTGCTTATGTATGTTGATATTGCAATCAATTAACACTAAGTTACAAGTATTTAATGTTAAAAAACATCCGTTAATTTTATATTTACTCTTCGTACGACATATTTGTGTTAAAACGAAGCTATGTAATGGAGGTATAATGTAAGACAAGAAACATTCTTGTTAGATATTAGTTGAGAAACTTTTTTTCTATTTAAAACAAGATTGGAAGAATATTTTTCTGATGGTGGTTTCACAGGATTTATCCACATAACATGCCGCTTATATCTTTAATAAATAATTAGATGTATCATTGAAAAAACTGTCAAGAAAGTTTTTTACTTAAACAGGAGCATCACATGTATATATGTAAGTTTGTATGTACATTTTAATATAAAGTTTGAGGATTAATATGTGTTGACGCAAGGCAACCTCACCTGTTCGTGGTGCACCCTACTAATGAACAAACGAGGCTCTGGTTTTCACCAACGTATAGAACGATATAGAAATGAATATGATTATAGAATACAAATTTAATTAATATAATAATTAATCAAAGTAACTATAAACTACTATAAAAATTATCAAGTCTCGTACAAAGACAAAAAATATTGCCATTTCATATCACAAGCTTGAAAAAAAAATGATATTAAGTTGTAAGCAAATTTTTCACTGTTAACTGTGTTTTAATTATTTATTGTTCGTTACATACTGGTTTATATAATATAAACCAGTTTGTAAGTAAGATCCGACGTGATTTTAACTATAGATAACTTCAATAGTAATGCGCATGCCCGGACGAAGTCTATTCATTTCATTTTATGTACGAGTATGTACGGACTAATAAACGGTATAATTTACGTTTTATATTAAGTTTGGTTACTGACAACTTAAATTACGAATCTGGTTAATGTTCAGGTCGTGTCGTAAACTGTTATTAACTGTCTTGCTTAGTAAGGTTACTGGGTGCAATTCGATTAAGACTCGCCGTTCCCTGGCGTAGTTTTCATTGGATTTTAGTATGCGTCTTATTGCAAATTTCACATTATTCATTTATGTACATGTATTTACATGATAATTAAAAAAAAGCCTGAACTATAACATTGGTCGGTAAAACTACAAACGTGGTAAACAGAATTTTTCTACAAATGGATCATAATTGTTAGGATACAATGCATCGTATAATTCTTTTAGATCCTGGAAATGCATTTGTTAACATTTTTGGATCGTTAATAAAATTTTTAATGGACCTCAACTTTTTTTTAAGATTATTTATTTCCAACGTATTCATACTTTTGCCGCTTTCGGCATACACGTTGAATAAAACAAAACATGAAAAAAAATTAAAGCGATGCCTCACATTCACACTACTAGACAAAGGTATTCTTTCTGCCGATAAGAACTATTAAAACGCCGCTTGACATGTTAAAATAAACATTTTTATTCATATTTCTTGTAAATGTTATTTTTTACTGTTACTGTTCTATAAAAATTACAATTTACATTTATTTTTAAAAACTCTAAAATGCCGTAAAAGTAGAACCTTACAAGTTTATGTATAAACGAATATGGGATATACAATTTTTAGCACCAAAACTTTTTAAAAATGCGGCAGTAGAATGTCACAATATATGTGCATATATTGGTCAGCAGGTGAATTAGACTATAAATATGTTTTCTATGGGCGAAGAAGTTTATTCCCGATTTCCGAGAACTCAGTTCGCCTAATAACATCTCCTGCTGTCAGGTGCAAATTCGCATGCAGCGGTTCTGATCGTCAAAAGTTCACAATCTGGCAAAGATAGCACATATCAGGCTCTTGCCTATTTCTAGGATTCTAGTATCTCTTCCCCACTCTTTCACTAAAAGCCTTACACATATATATATTTATTTTAAATTTATTTATTGTACTGATAAATGACCGTGAATAGATAGTTCCAATTCATACCACTTTTCACCTTCTTCATCCCTTTCTATCTTATGACGGTCTATCCTAGTCCACCCTGTGTACTCATTATCAATTGTTTATTTATCTGATTTATCTTTTACTTTTATCTCGCATCTTTTAGTTTTATTCCAGCTTTGAGCTCAACTATGTTATCACCACAAATATTATCCGAAAGTCCCAAGATTCCTCATTCATGAATCATATACATACTTTGTGTCACACAAGGCCTACATATGATTTTTTTATTTATTTAGACCTTTCAAATCCATTCAATGAAATTTCTTCAACGTTCCTGCTATAATAAGAACTTACTCTTTGAATTTATCATTACTCATTTTAAGAATAGATAGTGAAATCCAAATAAAAATTCATTATTTTTAATTTCCTTTTTTGTATATAAAATAATGAAAACAGCTACACGTTGAACACGTTGCTTCGCTTAATAAAAAGTAATATATTGGATTTGTTTGCTTGTTTGAATAATATATCGGTCAACATTAACGGTTCGTATTTCCTTTAAGTGTTAAATAATGATAACATCCTTCGGAGATTTTTCGAATCACAAAAAGGTGCAAATGGACCGCCGCGTGGGCCACTTCACACAGGAGCACCACATAAGAACCAATTAGCAAGTCGTATAAGATATTTATGTCATAATAAATATTTGTGAGGCGTTTTATTGACCACTGACATGCATTTCGTGTAAGCACTGTAATATCTTAATACATACGTTTTTTATCCGAACATCCAAAAAGAGAATCTGTAAATAACTGTAACTGCTTCTGTGTATAAAGATAACCAATGTTTGTAAACCTCATCTTCACCAGCCGATAAACGTCAATTGCAGGACATAGGCCTCCTCCAAAGATTTCCATGTTTGTAGGAGTTCGCTCCTCAGCATTGAGGAACCGACTTAAAGAGAGAGAGAGAGGGGTTCATACAGGGAGATATGGGCCATTTCGGACCATGCTGGCCTAATGCGGGTTGCTGGGAGTCAGAGCCTCGTTTGTTGGCTAGCAGGGTGCGCTATAAGCAGGTGAGGCTGGCTTGGTTCGCATGAGTTGTGCGAAGCTCTTTACACCCCTAGTTGTAAACGTCATCACTTAATCTCGCAAACCGTTTTATCACTTTTTTTAAATGGTGAACATAGTTTAGACTGTTTATCGACAAAGGACATTAGATTACAAATTCACGTAATATCAAGTGAAAATGTAGTAGAAGATTACTTGTCTGCCATACTTTAAATTTCTTATATTGATAACTGATAATATTGTTACGGTGGCAGATTTACAATATTACAGGTACGATAATCGGTGACTCATGAGTCTGGAGTTGAACCATAAAACGACGGCCGGTAGCTGATGCACGATGGAAGTAGTTCATTTAGAATTTTCTAAAATTTCCAAATTTTATAATCGCACAGATTTCCGGAGTTTACTTATACAAAACTCATTCAACTCTCAAATCAACACAAACATTGAGTCTCATTTCCGTTTCAACATTTCAATGAATCGATTCGCCAACCAATCACATTTTAAATTAATTGCTAGTGTATATAGTTACAGCGGAAATAAATTAAAGTCTGTCAGGGTGTATCCACTTATTTGACCGCTGTTCGCGGTTTTACGATGCCGTCTAGAATTAACGTTCGTGACTAGATTGTAACTGCCTTTTAATTGATGACAAGAAAGATCTTTTCGATTCGACGAATAAAATTTATTTGTATCGAACACTTTCCTTCTAAAGTATTCTTTGAAGTAGAACTCATTTTTTTAAACGATAACTAGAACTTAAAGATTAATAAACGGATAATTTTTATTTTCAAAAGTTGTCTTCGAAGATGTTCTCAAAAATTTTTTATACAAAATTTCAACGCACGACGGGAATATAGATTTTTATTAAGTACACGTTAAGATCCTTTGAATATTAATGTTATTTAAGTTTCCATTTATCGTCGGTTCTTTTTATTATATTAAAAGTATTATCTAGAAGAACATTTGATTTGAACTTTTGTTGAAAATAACATTAGTTTTCTTAGAAAGAAGTTTAAACTGAAGATGGTGGACGAAAATAGTCACTGTGTAGATTCCGTCTTACGTCTTTAGTATTGTTCGCGTTTTTATTGTGGTTTACATGAATAAACCATTACATTCATTCCCGTACATTAGATTGTGAGGTGTCATAAATTACATACAACCTGTCATGTTGTAATCTGTCCATATGATGATTTAGTTTTGGATATCCACTAATTGGATTTGAAACCGGTTTCACAATTCTGGTATCTATCGTTACGATGTTATTGACTGATGTGTTACTGTTATCAAAATTAGTTTTATAACAAGTTCCTACGGCGATTATCTAGTAATAACGTATTGGTTGCACGTTTTATTATAACTATTTCAAATATTATTTTAGTATATCACTGTAGCGATGCGTTGCTAAAAGAGATGCACATAAAAAAGTGTATTAGATCTGCTCAGTTTGAGTAAGACTACTTATGTACTAAAAACGTTCAATATTAAAACCTGTTTAAATGCAAATCATTGCACTTAAAACAGATTAAATTATTCAATATGTTACGATAAAAGATCCATTTTCATTAAAGTGCAAATAAAATAGAAAGTTCATAATAATATATACATATTTCAAAAGGATGTAAGAAGGGCTTTCAACCACTGAGAGTAATGTAGGAAGAGTAAACAATATTTTACAAACAGTACAAAAATAAAACTTGGAAAAAATATGACAATAACACTACGCTAATATTAAATAATGTATAAAGGAAATATGAAAAGCCATAAGCAAATCCGAACCTTTAATGGGCTATCCGTTTGACGGACCCCTTTAAAGGGTCTGGACGCCCATCCGATTGCCTTCCGACCTATCGCCAACGGGCTTAGCATTGTTTCCTTTTAAGTTTCTATGACTTTCAACATTACAAAATAAATACAAGTTTAAAAGCCTTCCTTTGCGAAATAACTAGTTTTCTTTGAAGTAGGTCATTTATTTTATTTATTACAGATTCATAATGATTTCGTATCTTCGTAGCTCAGCGGTGGGGCTTAAGAATTTTTAGGAGTAATGTAGAAATGGACCAATTGACTTAAGGAGGCTTACGTATGTAGGGAAACTCGCGACTTCTATTAATGGATTGTGCATGACTATTGTCGGATATTTAGTAAGTAGAAATCTTAAATAACCTTGACTTCCCCAGGAATGAATTGCAGTGATGACAAACATTTTACAGAGATTTTACTCGTTACTAATACATAACATACGGGAGAGATCGCCTACATCTTCAGGACTACGTCCAGCAGTTATAGATGTTTACTGTATATCGTAAAGATTTTTTTTTATATGCTTTTCATTCTGCATTTATTTTTAATATGTCCCCATTCCGATTAGTCTTTCGTTTGTATAATGTTAGAGTTTTAAATGACTTTTTTGCGGACAGGTGAATTGCTATTTAAAGTATATTTCTTGACATTTATTCGCGATGACATTTATATTAACATAAATAGGTTTTCTACAGTGGACGTTAGTGATAGAGAAAAAAGTTAATATATAACATGGCAGATGCTAGTTAATGGTTTTCTTAAGTCTTATTTAATTATACTATTGTTATGGAGTACCGCAGTTATTATCACCTAAGGTGTAGACTCGTTTACCTGTCTTCTCCATAAAAAAATAATAGTTAACCTTCACGAATCTTAAGCTGTTGGTGGCCTGCAAGGTGTCTTATGCAGATTTTCTTAACAAGACGCATCACCTTGTTAGGGAGAAAATTTCTCAATTACTCAAAAAAAAAAACGCTAGTAAATTTTTTTATTAGAGTTCTTACTAAGTTTTACTTCTAAATGAGAACTTTCATTTACACATCTGCGTAATGGGTAGAAATAAAAGCAATTTCTTTTATCCAATTAACAATTACCTAATTCCTTTCTAGACCTTATAATTGGTCATTGGAGCTGAGTAACCATTACAATTAGTTCTAAAAATGGGCATAGTTCTTTAGCATCTTAAACGTTATCTGATCGGCAAGTTATTATTGGAGCTAATTAGACAAAGTAGACAAAAAGCTATCACCTGCCTTTTGTACTGTAATAGCCAGCTGCTATCATTTAAACAACGTAAATATTAAAGATGTTTCTCAGAATATAAAAATATTATAACAGTTTTGAATTAATGTGACATTAATGATGATATGTGAGAAATGCTGTCATGATCCAACTAGTATTATAGGAATCGTTTAAGTCTAGTTAATTACTAAATATCTGACAAGAATTAGTCCTGTTAATCAAGGTTCTAAAGCTTTTGGGGCTGCGTTATGCTGAGTTAGCAACGACGCAGAGTTTTATATCAGATCACATCAAACCTGTCTGATACATAGAAAATAGTCTTCATAAGATTAAGATTTGTACACCAAGTCGAAATTTTTTTAATTTTATTTTATTTCAGGTGTTATCTAGTCAAAAGCGTGCGCTATTTATAGGTAAATGGCACTGCCTACCCTAGCTCCCTGAACCTAAGTAATAATCTCTTAAGTCATAATTTACGCAATGTTTAAGCTAAAATTGATAAGTTTATTTTAAATATAGACAAGTAGGGAGATTTTAGTTACGGTTTGCATAACATCTTCGCCAATCACGTGAAAACTAGTGAACGTATCGACTTGTGAACATGACCATTCGACGCGAAATGATTTGTCGACGTGTTAAAGGCTATTTATTTTTTGAATTTCATAAATCCTTCGTAATTTTTTTTTAATTAACTTTTTTTTGGTAATTTTCATTTGGTGTTATTTATGCAGTTGCTATAGTAACGGTTGCTACAGAAAGTCATTTGCGGTTTCGATTGTTCTCAATGAATATCCCAGACAAATTTGGAGTTTTATTTTATATTAAGGCCGGAGAAATGTCCGGGGCACAGCTAGGAAACATATAAGGACAGGGAATCCATAAATGACTTTGTTTGAACTAAGATGATGTAGCCATAAACATAATTCGTATTCCAAAATGTTAACACGTAGTAATTGAGATAAAGAATGCAGTACTGAATTTTAATCGGCTTCGAAAAAAAAAACAAATATGCGCTAATAACTCATAACTTCTTTAACTGTAACGTAGACTTAAATTACACTCATAAGAATTTAATTATACTGAGGGTAGGTTTCTATTGCCGAACACTGTCTAAGTAGGTACATAACGCAATTCCTATTTCTGCCGCCTAACAGTAGTGTGCAAACATTACTGTGTTCCGGTTCGAAGGGTGCTATAGCTACTGTAATGGGGTAACGAGACACATCTCACGTTTCAAGCGATGAGCGCAATATGGTGCACTATACATCATTCTAACTAGCGCCACGTTGTTATGGGCAGGTGTATTACTTACCGTGAGATGAATGTTCCGCTAGTCTCGTCTCTTAATTGAATAAATAAAGAAAAAACATTATTGTGTTCCGGTTTGAATTGCGTTGCAGTATTGTAAAATTACTTGTGATAATGAGACTTTACATCTTATGTCTTAAGGCGACTGTAGTGACTACAATGTGTGGTGCTGTATATATCATCCTAACTAGGGCTGTGTTACTATGGATGAGCGTATAACATATTCGTTTCTTTGTTTTGTACAATAAAAAAGATACTGTCAACAGGATCGTGATCCTTTTAATATGTTCCTTCATGCGATGGAAGTTTTAGGTAATAATTTTCACAATTTTTTTTTATAAAACCATAAATGTATTATAAACAACATGACAAAAAAATCATTAATTTGTCTAGAGGAAAACAAGGTTACAGTATATAACAACAGAATGTAATAATTCTTTATCTTTTGTTTCTTTGTTTTGTTCATAATTTCTATTGCCCATGTATGTACTTTCTTTATTGTTGTTGATGTTGGTGCGCAACAACTCACGGGATCCAAGCCAACCTCACCTGCTCGTGGTGCACCCTGTTTATCAACAAATTAGACTTTGGCTCCCACCGAGTCGCATTGAGCCAGAGTAATGGGAAATGGCCCAAATTCCCCTATACGAATTCCTACCCGATCGATGGGAATCTGTGGAAGACCTATCTCCGGCAGTGGACGTCTATCGGCTGATGATGATTGTTTGTTGTTATAAAAATTGATATTTGTATAAAACTGTCTTTAATTTTTTGTTTAATACTCAAAGCTGTATGTATGGCAATTATTGATAATATATAACATAGTATTTTAGTACTATGTAGTATTTTATTGTATGATATATATTTGACAACTAGGATTTGACAACACAGTGACTAACTATTTGCTGTGTAATACGGACGTGATTAGTTCGATTCTTGGGCTATATATTGTGGAGTTAAGTTGATGATAACGTTTTTTCGTTCCCGTATAGCTCGTCTGCCGTTCGTGACAACAGCATTTCTGTGTTTCGACCTGCAATGTTCAACATAGTATTCTGAGCGAGTATGCTGGACTTGTGGAATTAAGTTTTATTATTATGCCGTTTGCTGATAATTCTTTATGAATATAATAACCGACATAGATTTGCTGTTAAAATGGTTCTACGAAAGTGTAAGTTCACGATTAGACTGAAAAAAATCGTCTGCGGAATACTTTTCAACGGTCCCATGCAACGTAATTCAACCTGTTATTTGGTTTATAACCTGTCCTTTTGTTTGTCCCTTTAAATATTTTCGTATATATAATTATAGCAAAATTATAACTTATAATACTATTAAAACAGACAAAGTAACCAATTATCATTAAAAACCTGCTAAGTGTTAGTTTAGAGATACTAGTTTTGGTTACTTCAGGGCCATCATGGGTATCGGGAATATCATGTGTTGTATAATGTCCTTTAAACTTGCGCGTCTCTTTTGCGAGGCAGGAGGAAAGGAAGAGAGGTCCCTAAATACAATATATACAATAATGGAATAAATTATCAACGGTTCGATGAATATTAAATTATAGATAAAGTATTATGAAGGTAACAGATGATGCATACTATGTCTGTGTGTATACATGGCAGTTGACGTCGTCAGTTTATTTATCGCTGGCAATACCAGCCTCCCCAACTAATAAAGCATTGATGGGCAAAGCATACTCTTCAGGCACGAGTCCTACTGTTTGGGGTAAAGTTATGTCTTGGGGTTGTTTTACGACCAATTCTGTTTTACAGTTCCAATGTGACACGGGAGGGATGGGATGGTCAAAAAATTTTCGTGTTCGTGATCTTCATGTACGAATTGATCGCTCTATTATATTTTTACATTGGATTTGTAAAGGCCTTAGATAATTTTATAATACTTTATAAGTAAACATAGTAATATTATGGATACTACCTTTATCGCAAAGAAATTGGGAGAAAAATTGGAAAGAGTAAATTTCATTACAATTTTCATATCAACATCTTATTTAGTAACAGTTTTTTTCAAAATACCGTCGAATATACAAGTATCTATATATGTTATATTGGTGACTGGCTAGCAATTTGTGATGGTACATCCTTTTTCACAAGCATAAAAAAACGTATCCTATTTCAGACCTTGTGGCTGTTTATGGTAGATAACATAGAATTACAGTCCTTAATGGTTATAAATGGAAATTACGTAGTTTATGAATTTTTTAATATAAAAAATATTATAATATTATAAACCAGCATATTATTAAATGGTAGGATAGTACATTGGTGTATAAAACCGTACAGAAATGTTTTAATTTTTTTTAATATATTACACGACTTATTTTCCTTTATTTTGCTTTGTCGCTGATTCCTGTCAAATTTATATAGTTATCTAATTTCCTATCAGTTCCCATTGATTTAACTATTATTATAAAACCACATATTGATGTTTTACACGTGTTGGTTATTATTTTTATCCTATAGTTTTTCTAAAATAGTTATCACGATAAAAAGGAAGATGAAGTAACGCTTTGCCTAAAAGTATTTTTCATTACCATCCTAATTTCTTAATTTGAAATCTAACCCAATTAAGGATTAATACTAACTGTTAAGTTGAAGTATAACCGAACTCAATTAAGAAAGTAAAAAAAAAATCTATGGCTAAAACCGCCCTTCTACTTTTACATCACAATTTTATAACGTCTCATCAGACCCGGACCCATATCTTTTATACTTCCCAAGGTGTAATTTGTGAGAGCTCGCCCCCTCGTCGAAAGACATAGAAATGCAGCAAAAAAAATAACCACCTACCCAGCCACCGTGTCCAATTTGAACTAGTGAAAAATGAACCTTTATTATCCTTACTAAATTATTGTAGGATAACTCCGAACCACGATGTCTCGATCTGCTGTTTCGGATTATTCGACTCAATTCTCGTTTTCATTTCGAATTAATTTTTATCTAATATAAAAGGACGGAAACAGGCTCCGATTATGATAATGATGATAACTAAAGAAACTGATAACGTTTCTATTAAAAACTAGATGTTTGAAGCAGTACAGTAATTTATTGTTTTCTGATACCTTCTAGATAGCAACGTCTAATTCTGTCTCCAAACAGTGTGGAGACATATCCTGTGTTCCGGTTTGAAATGCTTTGTTTCTAGTTAAAGTTACTGGGATAACTAGACTTAACACATTATATCTCAAGGCGACGAGCACAATGTGGCGCAGTATATGTAATCTTAACTTGGGATTCGTTGTTATGAGCAGGAATATATATATTCTGTTGCTCGTAGATGAACGCTTCGCTCGCCTTGTACCTTTATGTAATTAAAAAAAATACTTAAAGTAAGTAACAAGCAAACAAAATTAAGTATAATTGTATAATTTATTTATTATTTAATATGATGGCTATAATATTAATCTCTCACCCAAAAAGAGTGTGTTGTAAATTTAACGCCTGTTTCTGTGACTATAAGTTTTATATTGATAGAGATTTAATAATCTTAATAATAATTTAGTCAAGCCATACCCTGCTCCTTACTCTCTGCTCTTCTGAATCTTTTTCTTTTTAAATTTTTTCTGCAGTGTTGAGGGTCATGAGTCATTTGTAATAATCTCCTTATGATGTTAGGTCAGCTCTTTTGTTCGCCGTCATATACCGAAGTGTCTATAACTGCTACCGTCTTAGGATTCGTTTTCGCGGTTTCCTACCAAGCCTGGTGCCAATAACACAGACTTTTCCATCTCATTTACGATAGATGGTTGAAAGTAGTTTTGAAGATGAATCTGGTTGAGATCTACCTACCTACTCTACTCACCATCGGAAAGGATCGTAGTCAAGCAGTACTTTTTAAAAAAAAAATGTTGTTGGATAGGGATGTTAATTTCTTGGTGTGTTAAGAGAGTAACTTTTTACATGATTATTACAAAATAATTATTTGATACAGTACATGTTTTATAGTAAATGGAAGATAACATTTTCATTGGTAATAAATCTGAGAGATGAGATCGAAAGAAATTGCATTATGTTCGCGTTGGTGGTAAACTAGAACACATGGTAGGGGAGTCGCGGGGGCCAGACATCGTAACTTTACGATTTCAAGTTTACTGCAGCGGCCCTGCAATGATGGGGAAAAAATAAATTGGAAACCAACGCCCCCCATGATAGTGGAGTCGCATTTTACGATTCAACAGCGTACACCGGCACCGGGGAACCACATATTTTTTTTTTTAAATCAATGATCAAAGTTAATCATGTTTCTCTGTCGTGTGTCGCGTTTAATTATGTCAAAGAATGTTTTTCCGCATAAAAGTACAGACAGCATTTTTTCTGTGATGGTTTCCGATGTCGAAGACTGTCTAGGAAAGTGTCACCGGAGCTACTGTTTCTGTTAATAAACAGTACTGTGCGAGCATTGCTTTATTCCGGTATAAAGGTCTTTGTAGCTATGTAAATTACTGCATTAACAAAAACTAATATCTTGTCTAGTAGTCCAAAGGCGACACGAAAATAAAAAAGATTTATACTATGACATTAATCGCGATAAAACACTATATGTTTACAATATTTACTCATAATCCTATTTATCAAATTTAAATTGTGTATTAGTATGTCTCTCTCTAGTCTTTTCTTCAGGTCTGAGGATCATGGTCAGTGCAAGGGTTGCTGTTTGTAGCGGACGAGCGGTGTATTAATGTCACTACTTCACAAAAAAATAATAAAAGGTCGAAAAACGGATTATTTGAGAAGAATACAAAGTTTCGACTGATATTAGAAGATGCAGAATCATTAGCGAAATCATTCTTTTTCCCCTCCCTTGCGGTTATTTTTTTTATATACGTTCAATACTAACTTCAAGTTACATTGGTTTCAACAAAATTAGACTCATTAAAATCTAATTTGTCTCATACAAGTCGTTGTCATAGAAAAAAATAAAGGGTGAAATATAAGCTCTCCTTCTAACCCTTGGGTGAATAATTCTGTGCTAATAGTAATAGTTTAATGGTGGTAGGTCTCGGTTTCCAAAGTCTAGGTAACACCGCAGCTCCATTTCTGCTAACAATCAGCAGCGTACTAATATTACTGTGTTTGGAAGGATGTTATTTAAAATTAGTTTAAATCACCGGGATAACAGGACTTAATATTTTATGTCTCAAGGCGACGAGAATAATGTGGTACGGTGTATAATACATCCTAACTAGAGCTGCTTTGTAGACGTATCACTTACCATTAGGTGAACATCTTATTCGTCTACTTTTAAGTATGAAAAAGTTGTCCAAAAACTTTATTAGAAACCATAATCATCATATAATAAGTTTTTCTGTGCAAACAATTCGGTTAGTTTTAATATAAATAACTTTAGTTTTGACTTGTATTTCATTAAGTTAAAGCACAGCATCCTAAGTCCTTGAATCTATTTTTAGTTGTACAGGTTATATACACAACTGTGCGTTATGGGTTGCAATAAAACGATTCATAAGTAAAATTTATCTTATCATTTTTAACGTATTTACCGAGCGTTTGCGATCAGCTAAGAGGCTTAAGGATGGCGCATCGTAAATGAGTTTGTCGGTCGGGTTCTGTATATTTTATTCGAGGAAACTGATAAACCCATTACCTACTGTAGAGTGGGCATTATTTATATTATGTATTGCGTCTGATTATTGACATAATTATTGTAGAACTCAGCTTTTAATTTTTATTCTACAAAAATTAGTCTTCGTCTTTTGAATTTTTAATGAAACGACGGGATTGGCGTGACTTTTATCTGATGGTAAATGACACGCCTGCCCATGACAACGTGGCGCTAGTTAAGATGTACGCTGCACTATATTACGCTCGTCGCCTTGAGACATAAGATGTCATTACCCTAGTAATTTCACTAGCAACAACTCCCTTCAATCCGCAATACAGTAATGTTTACACACTACTATGTAGCGGTAGAAGCTACGGTGGTACCTTTTCCGTCGGTCTTCGGCAACAGAGTCCAGTAAATCATCTCAAATATTTCTCTGTTGTGGGGTCCTCTCTTTCACCTCCATCGTTTCCTCTCTCAATCTTTGTTAGTTTAAAAACACTGATATTTTTTTTTTATTAAACCTTACATGTATATATTATTGTCATCATCATCACATCATTTTATTGTGTTTGAACATAGACTTACCCTATCAATTTCCAGCTCAACCAGATTCACAGTGAACTTTACCAAGTCACTCAACAAGATAGAGAGATGGATCATTTTGTTAGCTGTTCCATGTTACATGATGGAACCTGGAATGAGAAGTCCCGTAGAAGAACAAAGTTTGCTTTCAAAGGTTATCACAAGGATAAGTAAACTAAAATGGCAGAACAGCCGAAGAGTTTAGAAGATCTTTGAATGGAAACCACGTGCTGGGAAGAGAAGAACTGGCAAAAATCGCAGGAAATCAGTACATGTTGTTATATAAAAAGCTGAAATGATGATGATATCATAAAGTAAAGAAGATATTGCCTCTGAATATACCTCTACATAAATTTGAAATGAAACCGGCTCGAATAGAATACTTTTATAGTTCTAAAAAGGCTCGATAAAAAAGCTTCGATACTTTTAATTGCAATGCCAATTATTTTTGAATTTTTTTTTCAATAAACACAGCCTAGTTTTTCAGAAGTATCATTTCGAAGAATACTGTTAACTATCGGAATATCTTTATTTATTTTTCAGGTTAACACGGCTCATTATATGTGTAGTTGCTTCTATTTTATTTCACTGGCAACATAGCCATTGGAACATAGTTTATTTTTGTTCAGCGAAGCGACGAGATGAGCAGGACGTTCACATGGCAAGCGATAATCCTCCCCGTAACAACCTGACGCTAGTTAAGATGGAATTCATAGCGCCACATTGCACTTGCCGCTTGAGACAAGATGTTGGGTCTCGTTAACCCAGTAGTTACACTAGTTACAACGCCCTTCTTATCGGAACACAGTAATGTTTGCATACTACGACACGACGATCTCCGGCAACTGAGACCTACCACCATAGTGTCTTAATACTACTGTTTGCTGTTTAACAATGAAAAGCTCTGCGATAGTATTTACCTAAAACGTCTCCTTAAACAATTTAGCATTAAAGTAATAGTATAAACAAAAAAATATTGTTACACATGATTCAAAGGATCTATAAATAATATATTTTACTTCTTCCTTATGAAAAATCTAATAGCTAAATAGCTATATAATGTGGTGCTATTTATAAAATTTCATTCAATAAGCTAACGAATACTGTATGTTGCTAAAAGCCTTCTATTTTAAGGCTTATTTGTTACCATCAAGAAATACTGTACATTAGGATGTCATCACAAAGCCTTCACGCCAATAATGGGTTGTTGTTTTTATGGGAGCACTTAAGCAAACTGTTGTTATGCTACTAAGTTTATGCTATTAAGTTTTCGTCCTCAGTATGTTGAGACTGGAAAATAACAAAGAATTCAACTACAACAATTATTAACAGGTGTAAAATCAATCTTTCATATCATTAGAATTCATAGAGTTGATTATTTCTTTATTCCTACAGGATCTGGTGGTACATCTAAAATTGTTCAGCTTCTACAGAAATTATCTGGTTTAAATAAGTCTTTCCCGTTTTCGTACTTAACCGCGTATTTTTCTTTTATATTTACTATCGAATGTTTTTATACATTGAACCATGAATTTCTTTTTATATAGGAATGGTGGGGAAAGTAGCGAACAGTTCACCTAGTGGAAAGTGATCATTGACGCCCATGGACAGTCGCAACACCAGAAGGGTCGTGGTGGCATTGCCGAAATTAAAGAGAATAATACGCTCTTTTATTGAAGACCACCATGTCGCATTGTTTTGTAGCCCCATGTCGTATTGGTCAAACAGGTTAACAAAATCCAATAATATATAAAAAAAATTAATAATACATATATATACACATATGCAACAATCAACCTTAACGTTGGTTAATAAAAATTAACACGTAAGCTACTAATTATGCTAACGTTTTAGTATTAATTTATTCACCTTATATGTTAAGTAAATGTAATAAGCAAATGAATTTACTTATGACTTAAATTTAATTTAATATGAACAATTTTAGTAAGTCAATTCGACTTGCTTTTATATTTTTTAATTATAAAACAATGCTTACGATAGACGTCCACTGCTGGATATAGGCCTCCGCTAAAAATCACCACCTCGATCGGGTAGGGATTTATATGGGGCGATTTGAGCCATTTCTATCACGCTGCCTGAATGCGGGTTGGTGAAAGCCTGAGCTTTGTTTGTTGGTCATCAGAGTGCACTACGAACAGATGAGGTTGGCTTGGATCCCGTTAGTTGTGCGGGAAGCCTTAAGCCCCTTGAGCAAGCCCACCCTCTCAAAACAAGGATTATAAATCAATTAATGAAAACAATTTACAAGTCTGATATAGAATTCAAAATGTATCACACTATTGTCGGTTTAAAACGTTGCTATAAAAACATTTAAGGCGCGCAGTGCTATTAAATTAAAAAAATTAAGTTAAACCCGAGCAATACTTTAAAAGGTCCAGAGCAATTGTTCAAGAATGTGAACTATTTAATGCAGATGTACAATCGGGACCGTTTTCAATGGCATCTAAATAAATTATGAAATACGATCCTCGCTTATGGAGCGATCCATCATGTTTCTGACAGTTGGGAAAGTTCAAACATCTTTTTGTACGGATAGTTGCCCGGCAGACCCAATAAAGTTATGAATTAAAAATGCAAAGATTTGTTTGGTTGTTCTACGGGATCGAACCGTTCAGAAAAAACTTCGAAGGATATAAAGGTTCATCGGTTTTATTTCCTTTTTGGAATATACAGATAAATATCTAATCGCGCTCTGATCTTATAGATATCAAGTGGAGATATAGTCTACGATCGGAAAGGGCACTAGTTCAGAAGTAAATTGAAATTATCGTCAAACGTTGATTAAGATCCTTTTTTCATTTATTAAAAGCTAAAAGTAAGGCTAAGGTCTACCTGTTGACGTCCATCGGTTAATGATAATTGATAAAGAGCTAAAATTACTTCTATTTCGATTAGTATTAAAAGACAATGAGATTGAAGATCGCAGTGTGCCCCCTAGAATACTTCGGCACAGACATAGCAATACCTTAATGGCAACAGATTTACAATATGATGAATTTTGTAAATATGTCATATATATGTCAATAATTTAAACATAATATTTATTTTAATAACTAGTTATTAAGTGTATAATAAGTATTTGTTAATCTCGCTCATAGGGGTCGCGCACAACAACTCATGAGAACCTTTTTTTTGTTTTACGCGGGAGAAATGCCTCCGCATACCTGTCCTCGCGGGGGCGAACATAGGTTATGTCGGACTTGCACAAACTAAAACCCTCACGATGCTCTACCTCGTCGCTTTATAGCAGGGTCATAAAAACGCTTTCGCTCACTTCCCCGACCCCGCCAGCGCCGACAGCACTATGCAGCTCCACCTTGGGAGGGAAGTACCGCTCTTTCCATCTTTGTAAAGGGCACGCTGGAACAAACAGTGCCCCCCACCTTTCGGCCTCTAATAGTCACCTGGCCAATGGATCCCCCCGAATCCGTCACCCAGAGTTCATAGGACCCAAAAGAGAAAACGCCTCTGACTCTCTGCGACGGATGTGGTCTTGGGTTCCGCCGCCAACAGTTATACGGCCGCGGAGAATAGAGACAGCGGCGGAACGCAATACCGAAACTTCTCTTCCCCCGCGGCCCCATCGCCGCATTGGCGGTGTGGCACCACTCAGTCACGGAGGGTAGGGAGAGCGGCAAATCGCAATACCGAAATTCCTCTCCCTACGCGCCTCCACCTCGGCTGCAAAGGGCAGTATAAACCTGCCCTTGTAGCCCACCGACACACATCCAAAGGTGAGCTCACGAAGCTGACCTGGAGCGACCACCTCAGGCCGGCCCTACGCCCGGCCGGATAGGTTCCTCTTAGCTTCACCGTGAGAGTCCAAGCCACGGCCACCTGTCAGGGGAAAACTTACGAGACCCTAGCCAACCACACCTGCTGTAGGTGCACCCTGCTAATCATTAAACCAGGCTCTGGCTTCCACCAATCCGCATTGGACTAGCGTGGTGTGAAATGGCCAAAACCCCATATGAACCCCTAAAAATGACGGCCCCTGGTGCCCGGCGGTACCGGATACTACGCCGACTGTAAGGTCGCGAGAAGTTGCTGGATACAGGCGGCATAGGACCGATCGATGTAGAGATCTTTGGGGGAGTTCTATGTTCATTAGTGGACGTCTATCAGCTGATGATGATGACTCATCTTAGGAATAAGATTCTTTTTATTTACAACGTACATTTTTTTTACTTAGGATCATATACACCACACATTGCGCTCGACGTCTTGGGATGTAGATGGTAAATATCATTACACCCAGTAATTTCACTAACTACAACCTTCAAACTCACTTGCCTCTCCCTCCATAGCACTATCCAATCCTTCGACCCATCCGCATCCAATATCTTCTCACCGTTCTCCTTTCCCTTTTATATATCAGTTTTATTTTTATATTATTTTAGCTCGCGGATACCAGATCCGCGAGCCCTGAGTTCGATGAAGCCGCTATAGTTGTCAAAAGAACTGCGGCGAGAACATCATCATGAAAAAAAAAAACCTTCAAACTGGAATACAATGATTAATACACAGAAATATTTGTCGGCAAAAATAGGTGCTGTGATGGTACCTACCTACTCAGTCTCCGGCAACAGAGAACTACCACCAGTAAAATGTAGTACTTCGGTGCTTGGCTGTAATATTTTATTATCGGAATGCGTATAGACAACTTTTTAAGACACTCACTTTGAAAACGTAATTTGCGGTGACCATTACCATTTGTAAGCTCCGACGATCCTCCAAAGAAACTGGTAATTTTAAATAAGTCCTGTCATAAATATCAATTTGGAAACAACAAAATTACACCCGTCGTCGTCTACACTAGAGTGATTTAGTGGTTTTACCTTTGGTATTGTGTTTCGCTATTACTATACATATATACTATACTTTGAAGTATTAAGTCCGTACATATAAAATTACTGTTTTGTCGTACTGACCACTTTGATCTGAAATATCTCCTCTTTGGTTAAGAATTCCAAATTCAAATGTATAAATTCATTTAGCTGGTACATTTGAGTTTTGAAAACAGTCATTCTATGTTTTTTCCTCATTATTTTTTTCTTTAGCGTCGTTTACATATACAATGGAAAACGTGGAATATCGGTATATTTACGAGTACGAGTTGTACCGTGGCACCAGTGCTGCAGAAACAGCTCGAAGGATGATGTGTACGGCGCTGGTGTCGCAAAAGAAAGCACGGTATGGTTTTGGTTTCAACGTTTTGGTTCTGGAAATTTCGATCTTTAGAACCAACTTCGTGAATGGCCGGAGGCCAAAGTGGAAAATGAAGAATTGAAGCCTATTGTGGAAGTGAAACCATCACAAAACACTTCAGAGATAGCTGCAGGCTACGGGGTAAGTGACAAAACCATATTAATCCACTTGAAGCAAATCGGGAAAGGAAAAAAACTTGAACGATGGGTACCTCACGAATTGAGTGAATGGAACTTGCAAACACGCGTCGACTGCTGCTGCTGTGTTACTTTGCTCAATCAACACAAAATTGAATCATTACTTGTGATGTAAAGTGAAACTTTACGATAATCGGAAGCGCTCGTCGCAATGGCTAAACCCTGGAGACCCAAATCCTGCCTTAAACGAAAATTTACTCAGAAAAAGTTATTTGTGAGTATTTGGTGAACTAGCGCTGGTGTCGTTCACTACAGCTTTCTAAAATCTGGCCAAATGATTACGGCAGATATCAATAGTCAGCAACTGCAAATCATGAAGGAATAACTAGCTGCTTAACAACCGAGATTGGTCAATCGCTCTAGGCCACTGCTGCTTCACGACAATGTAACACGACCAGCACACACTGCACAACAAACAAGTACTAAGTTAGACATGCCACAATCGGAATATGTGTGACATCCACCGTACTCCCCGGAGCATGCCCCAACAGATTACCATTTTTTCCGGAATTTGGACAACTTCTTACAAGGATAAAATTCAACTCCGATGCGGCAGTACAAACCACCTTCAAAGAGTTTATTGATTCTCGCCCCCATGGTTTATTTTAGTAAAGGGATCAATGAACTACCTATAAGATGGCAAAAGTGCATAGATAACAACGGTACGTACTTTGATTAATTAAATATATTTTACAAAAAAAAATTAATTTATGTTCCTCCCGTACAAAACGCCAATTTCATATGTAGGGACTTAATATTTATATCCGTTTTCATGTTATTTTACTTTTATGGTAGTAGGTCTCTGTTGGGCCGTCCATCTTTGTAGGTATCACCGCAGCTCGTATTTCCACCGCCAAACATTAGTGTGCAAATATTACTGTGTCCAGGATTGAAAGGAGTGTAGCTAATGAAATTACTGGGGTAAGGAGATTATATCTTATGTCTGAAGGCGACAAGCGCAATGTATTGCAGCATATACTATCTTAACTAGAGCCACGTTTTTATGGGCGGGCGTATCATCAGATGAACGTCCCGCTCATCTCATCGTTTCATTGTATAAAAAAAATATCAGTGTGCATAATGTAACAGTGAAAGAGATTCATATCATCACTTTCTTTCTTCTCTTCTAAAACTACTAGTAAGCGCAGACTTGTATAAAGTTTTATCTCTCACTTCTCTCTGTTTATTTGTATAAAATTCTTCTATACAAAGAAGCGAAGAAACGAACAAGACGTTCACCTAGTACATCTGCTCTTAAAAATAAGACATCTAATAGGATATTCTCACAGTACAACATTTTGCACTTCTTTAAGACTTAAGTTATTTAATTAATGTTAAAATAAGTCAAGTTAAAAGTATCCAGAGATTTATTGACTCATCACGAGATATTCGAAACTACTAAACGCAAACACTCACTTTGGTAGAGATATTGCTTTTGTCCTTTAGAGGTTAACTAAGTATAGATTTTACAAAAAAAAATCTCCAAAGGAAATTGTGAGGGTAACAACTGGCAAGGGCTGCAGTTGTTCTCATAGATTATATATAAGACAAATTTCAAGTAAAATTTTTTAATGTAATTCTATATTACGGCCAGAACACGGGCAAGGGACACATACAGTCAGGATATATATTAGCTACAGCGTCATTCGATTTGAAGTACTGAAATATTTGCATTATTTGGGCGCTGTTAATTACTTAAAGTCCTATATCCGTTTGTTTCTGTAATAGATAACTAAAATATTTTAAAAGATACAACAAAAAAAAATCATTTTCTTAAATACTAAAAAGGTTATGAACAATTTATTATATTTATACAATAACCGGATGTTATTAGCTCTCTTCCTGATGACGTAATTAAATCGTATAAATATGATGTACGGCGTTATGAATTTGCGAGTAATGAAATAAATTATTTATATGTCATAAACATGCTTCGCGATGGAGTTACAGACTCGAACAATGCTGCGGCGTCGATAAATAATGTTACAACTCGTGTTACATTGTTACGGGTGTTATAAATTACTTTCAAATAATTTATATTTTATCTACAATGGGTCAAGAACTCAGTTCCGCGTGATGGTTAAGTGATAATAGGAGGAAGATAGCGAAGTCCGTTAGCGCAAAAATATTCTACATCTAATGAAGGCAGAAATGCATTAATGTTTTTATGGTAGCTGATTGATATAAGGATACTAGCAGTAATTAGATAACAAAAAAATACTGCCTCACATGTAGCCTAGGAATCGAAAAAAACCCTATCTGTTATAGACATGCTGTTATCTATTGCAGGTAAAGTTACTTTATAAATGTTTACTCGAGTAGGTCTGTATAACTAAAGACCGTCGTCTTTTTGGTTTCGGGAGCGGGGCGAGGAAATCTTTGAAAAAATACTTTGTCTTCTGGGGGGATGTTGGAGTTATGTGGCGATTTTTACCCACTAAAACCCCTTCGGTGGTCAACTTGGGGGAGGTCACGGGATCTCCGTTCAGAACACAACCGCGGACACCAAAGACCGTCTAGAACAACAACAACAACGCAGTGCCTACCTTTTCCACCAAATAGTTCTGGTGCAATCATTACTGTGTTCCGATTTGAAGGGCGTCGTAGCTAATGAAATGACTGAGGTAATAAAGACTTAACATCTTATATATTATCTCAACGCGCCGCGAACAACGTGGTTCAAAGTATATGATCCTAACTAGTACTGCGTTGTTATAAGCAGCCGTATCGCTTACCATCAGGTGAATGTCTCGCTCGTCACTTCCCTACGTTAAAGAAAACAATCTGTGTCATCTCACATGTGGTCTAGTAATTGACTCAACAACCTCTAGGTCACGAGGCACACGGTTGACCATTACAGTTAAAGTTACTTCATAAATTTTCACGTCAGTGCATATTTATCATCTCCTTTCATTCGATTTTTATTAATCTGATGATTTAATTTTTTTTACTTCCATTTTTATATATTTTTTATATAACAAGACAAAATGTTAAGTGCTTTGTATAAAGAAATCGTGGAATTAGAAATCGCTAAACGCAATAATGTGTACCGGCCTTATTACGTAGCAAGATTCTCAAGCATACGCCAGCTGGTATGATCTGGTAATAAAGTTAAGTTACAGCACTTAATGTTACTTTATTACTGTTATAATTATCAATAATCACAATGTGCGTTTAAAGTCAAGTTATAAAGAGAGTTTTGTAATGGGAAATAAGTTCTTTAAAGTAATGATTACGTTAACTTAAATGAAAATGTTTAAGATATGAATTAACTTAAAGTTTCTTGCATATTAATGAAAATATATTGCAACATTTAAAAAAGGCAACAGTCTCTTTAGTTATAAATAAATTGTATTTATAACTATTGCAAAATACTTCAAAGTTCATTGTAAAAAACACATATATAAGGTCAAAGAGAGTGACCCTAACTTAAAACTATACTTTTATCACTATATTAACTTAAAGGTAACGTCCGTGCAAAACTTTAATTATCAATAGTCTTTGATTGAGCTTTGATGGTGAAGAGGCTACTTATTATATAAAATATTAATTTTAATTAAAAATTATACAATTATACATGTTTGAAATAATTAGTAGATTATACCACAATGTTTTAACTATTGTCAAAACATCAAACGCTCTTTTGTACACATAACGCCATCTCTCGGCCAGTAGCGGAAACACGTAACACCTTTTTATGAAACCATAAAAACGCTTTCGCGAGACTTTACTTTTAACAATAAAGTGTTTATTGGCTTTATACTTTATCACCGCCGCGATGGCATATTTTTATTTACGCGCACAGTGTTTTACTATGTACTCAAACGTAATAAAAACACAACGATAAAGTACCGCATTAGCTGAAGCTGATAAATTATATGGTTCTGAAGATATCTCTGATAAGTGCCCTGGGAATTTTTATCGTGTCTATAATTTTCATCATAAAACTGTGAAATACTTGTTATATCTTATATTTTAATATCTTGATATAACTTATATAATAATTCTTTAAGTACATGTTACATCTTACAATTCGTACTCTCGTCTCTTTACTACAGTAATTTAATAATTATAGTATCTTTACTGTAATGTGCGACAATATTGATGTAGTTTCGATCCAAAATGTGTTAGTGGAGAGAAATACTGAGATTTTAGCCGCTAAGAGATTAAATCCTACTTTTCTGTTGTTCTTATGGTAGGATATTCCATATAGGATATTTCTATAGATAAATGGTAAAGTGCTGTTTAATTTAAAATGACTTACTGTAAGTGTATTAAGTAAGCCCGCCTATAACAACGTAGCGGTTGTTAGGATGTTATACACTGTATCATATTGTGCTCAGCGCCTGAGACTATATGTTGAGTCTCATTACCGTAGTAATTACAATAGCTACAACGCCCTTCAAACCGGAACATAGTAATGTTTGCACACTATTGTTTGGCGTGAAAAATATTTGATATCTGCCTAGACAGTCTCCGGCAACAGAAACCTACCACCAGTAAATATAAATACGTTTCTGGTTTATTTATCCTACTCCAGAGTAAGGAAAGATTATGTAGGAAATATACCGACTAAAACACTTCCTGTATGCGTTCTGAGTCGGTTTACTGTAACGGCAACACTGCACAGGTTAAACCATGCCAGTTCTGGTCAATTTATGGAATACTGATCCTCTATTCTTTTCTAGTAAGGTTTGCCTAACATTTTCCTGCTTAGTCTCTTACCGCTCACCCAGATAACAAATCTCCATAATTCGTTGCACAGAAGTCATGAGAATCAAGAAACTATATTTTTCTAGTATTTTAGCAAAGACAGCTAAATAACAGTAGTCTTAATATAGTCATAAATTGTTAGATTGTCTATATTTAATTATTAAGGGGTGTAAGGGGACCTGCATAACACTTACGGGACTCAAACCAACATCACCTGCTCGTGATGCACCCTGGTAATTAATAAACGTGGATCTGGCTCCCATCATCCCGCATTGGGCCAGCATGCTGAGAAATGGCTCAAGTCCCACTATATGAACCCCTATAAACGACGACCCCTGGTGCCCGTCGGTGCCGGAGGCTATGTTGACTGTGTGAAGGTCGCGGGAGGCACATGATGCGGGTAGCGCGAGACCCATCGATGTAGAGATCTTTGGGGAGGCCTATGTCCAACAGTAGATGTCCAACGGCTGATGATTTAATTATTAACAAACAATACTGATTATTAAGACATATTAGCTATGGACATTGTAAATTCGGCAGTTAATTCAACCAAGTTTTTGACTTAGTGCTTAAGATATGGTTAATGACAATATTCAAATCAACAAGCGTAACTTTACGAGTATCCATAGCCGTTATATTATAAAGGTCTAAAATAAATGTTAAATATTTCGCTTATATAATGTGATTTTTAAATATTTTTTTTTAACTACTCAAGAAATATGTTAAGATTACAATGCTTATTATTATTAGTTATAATCATCCTTCTTAAACCTTGTTGTTAATTATTATTTTAATATTTACATTATTTTATCGTATATCTTATTTATTATATTATATGTCGACGTAGTCAATATACACCATATTTATATGTCCTAGATATTTCCAAATTTTGTTGAGAATATGTTTTAACGACCACATTAACATGCATTGTTGTATTTTCAGTAATTGATATTAAAAAGAGTAATTCCTAATCAAATATTTTGATTGAAGTATGAAATGCAATCACTCGTTTGTCGGGGGCAAACACGGTGAGTCACAACCCTATGACGAATGCTGAAAAGTAAGGGGAATCGCGATGACCAATTTACCATCATGGTAGTAATTATTACTGTATGTGGTTCTTATAAGTCGTGGGCAATTTTTTAATGGTATTACTCTAAGTCACCACCCAAATCGGAAGGAAATCGTTACTATTGTGTAAAGACTTATTATTTTATATCTTCAAACACCAAGCTTAAGATTCTGTGTAAACGTCTTTATTAACATGAGCAAGATTTGTTTTCAGGTTTTCAAGTTTTTTTTTTAAAGCGTTAAAGATGTATTAGAATATAGTTCAAGTTTTCAGTTCAGGTAATTTGTCGCTTTACAAACTTGTGCTCGTCTCCATTTCGTCACTGCTTCCGTGTCGTGTCAACACATCGCCTTCCTGTTGTGATAACGGTATTTAGGCTAATTTATCTTTAATTATCTTTTAAGTATACAAACATTAACTGTTTAAAATATAACTTCAGTGTTTTCATTGATTTCTTTCATCGTTATTGAGTTTAAAACCTTTAATATATGCCTTTTTCATCAAATCATTGATCAGTAATAGAATGGGTCTTGGAAAACCTCATCAAGCCGTTGGTCATCAAGTTCTACTTAACTTCTCTCTTAATAATTAATGAATTAATAGCTCACAGTATTCTTTTAATATCTTTATTATTAGGATTATAAAAATAAAAAAGCTTTCAATACTAATGTTTGTCAACATATATATACTTTATATCATATTCACACGGGAGGCCATTGATGGTAGATGCTCCTAGATTACTCTGCCTGTTATATGTCGACAACTGGATTTATATATCAAAAAGAAGGTAATTAGACAAGTAAATTAAAAAACAAATCTTGCCACCAATCAACAACCTCCATCTCATATAGCCCCGGAATTAAATCAGAGACAGAGAGCATGCGGTTAGCGTCTGTATAGTTTTTTTTTTACCTTTAGCGAGCTGGTTCGCTTGCTTTGATTTGTATAACCTTGGAGACTATATTTTTAATATTTTAACTTGTTAATACGTAATTTATTTTCTTTTTATTCACTCTTACAGCGAACTACTTCTCTATAGAGCTGTTTGCTTTGGCCACTGTCCAGTCTTTCTTTTATCATTATCCTGATGTCCACTCTTTGTTCTTTTATAAATAGCGGATCCTTCCTATGTTAACATTCAATACTCCATAAAGCAAATGATGGGTAGACAGTAAAAATATGTTCTATTGTTATCTCGCTAGTATCATGGTGGACATAAAATGGGTCAAGAGGGTCAAAACGATGCAGGTAACTGTTGAAGTCCCTATGCCTCTACACTGTTAAAGTAAAAATCTTTAACCGACTTTAAAACCGATTTGATCGACAATTTTGAGGTGTTTTTTTTAAATTAATCGAACTAAATTAAATATAATATTCAAAAAATAAGTTTGTTTAGATAAATCTATAATTAAATAAGCCCACAGATAATCTTCAAAGCGGCGAAAGCAATTTTACGCATCACAAACTTTGAAATGCCATTGTATGCGCAAGCTGTATTTAGTTACAGGCGAATCTCACCTTGGCAGGTAGCTTATTTAGATTATTTTTTAAAGATCCATAGCACTATTATTACCATTACCGATATGCATACATACTTAATACCTACCTTAAATTATTATAAGATATTTTCGAGTGCAGTTATAATAGGACAACCAAAAAAATATTATACGGAACTTGAGCTTAATGAATTATCTTTAAGATTTATGAACTGCACTTTAAATTATTATATATTGTTTTCAGAAAGTAATTATTAGTAACTATTTAATATTAACTTAAATTGACCTGGGGAACACCATGTCTATGTTAGACCCAGAAAGTTGAAGACGCAATTTAAAATCAAGCCTTTGTCTTTAAAAATACTTAACACTTGTTTGTACTATTTATTTTTTGCGTTGGTAAAAATGTAGTTATAATGCAAAAAAAAAATATTATCGGTTATGAAAATAATGATTGAGAGGTCTAAACTGTGGTAACCATCTTCTCAATGTATGGATATAAATGGCTGGTTATAGGCCTCTTATTCATTCATTATAAAACTAAGAAAATACATTCGTGTGCTGTTTGAGTTCAATACTCCTAACTCCTGGTGAAACTGATATAATGATGAAAAAATTACGAAGACCGATAAATATTGCCGGAGTTGCTAGAATATGAAAAAGTTAAAAAAAAAAACTAGTGAAGACTATGAATGCAAAGTTGCTACGTAGTTGTATACTTAACCCACAAGTACACTCGTTCGTAGCTAATTTATATTCTGCGCCGGCTGAAGGGGCTTGTTGCGCTAATTAATAAAGTGGTTATTATATACCAAGTGAACCACTGAATGTAGCTTTCCTGCGCCAGCTCCATTTTATTTTTCGAAAATGTGTCAACAATGTATGCAGCCCGCAGCTCCAGAATGTAATGAGAGCTTTTTATAACGAGTAACTTGAGCTGAGTATGTCAATTGTTACATTACTGAACACGGTAAAGCTCGGCGTCGGTAGGTCCCCGTGTTATGGGGGATATATCCATTTCCCTTAAAAACCAGGGTTGTGTCAACGCTGTGATTATCCGCCAGGTAGATGGACGATATTAAAATAATCCCTGGAAGACACTGGATTCAAACTAAACAAGTTTGCGTTTTATGAAATACTTTACAAGAGATTTATGTTCAGCAGTAGTCTTCTATCGCTTAAGAAAATGTTAATGTCGCTTAAATGGAGCAGGGAACCTTCTTCACATGTTAAATGGTGATAAGTCTCTGTTGCCGGAGACCGTCCAGGTAGGTACCACCCCAGCGCTTATTTTTGCCGTCAAACAGTAGTATACAAACATAACTACGTTCCGAATTGAAGGGCCGCTGTAGTTCTGTCTCAAGGCTACGAACACAATGTGGTGCAATGTATAATATCCTAACTGTCGCTATGTTTTTATAGGTAGGCGTATCACTTAACATCAGGTGAACGCTCCGTCCGTCTCATCGCTTCATTAAATAAAAAAGGTGGTGATTGGAGATATATTCTTATACTTCGTTTCACACCCATGAGTTTAAAACGCTATTAATGAGATATATATCTTATATTAGAGATATTTTCTTATTTTTTAATGGAGAACAATCAACAAAAAAAAGAAGACATTCAGTTTTTCATTCATTTTTTTTACGTCAAAGCTATTTTTAGTTTTAATTTTGATATATAAGTTTATATGATAGTTATTTTTACTAGTTGTATAATAAGTTTCTGTTGCTGTCTAGATAAGTACTACCGCAGCGCCCACTTCAGGGGTTAAACAGATTTGTACAAATATTACTAAGTTCCTGTTTGAAGGATGTTATTAATAGTAAAATTAATTGAGTTCATTTACATACACATATACGTAGTTATAACGAATTTTAACATCTTGTATCAAAGTGCCGAACACAATGGTCTGCAGATATTATCTTCCTAGCTGGAACCAAATGGATATATTAAAATAAAAATTCCGACTGATTAGTCTACAGATATTCGGGTAACATAATCATCGCTTGTCCACGGGGAACCTGTTTCCATGGTGACGGCGGAAAGCGGGCCCTTCGCACGTCCACTTCAATATTGACACGACAGATTTTTTAGTAATTGCCATACCTTTAACACTCCGCTGGCGTGTGAATGGTTATAACTCTTTATTATGTAGTTTAACAGGATTTAAAGAGACCGCCATGTTTGAGTAATAATATTCTCTATTTCAAAATAAGGAAGATTGTATATCAAACATTAATTGAAACTCTCAAAAGTAAGGGTCTTCTGTGTTTAGATCTCTGTTGCCGAATATCGTCTATATCCATACCACAGGAAGGCTTACTTTTGGCGCTAAACGGTAATATGTAAATATAGCTATGTTCCGGGTTGAATAGCGCTGTTTTTAGTAAAATTATTAGGAGGGGCTAACCTGTCCCAAAAATGTCCTGAGAAATGGGTGAGAAGAGAAGATTTGAAGTCTCTTGGTTTTCGAGCTAAGTTTTTTTCAGAAAACTAATCCTATTTCTCCTTCCGGGAACAACTTTCTCGGAAATTTATTTAGCATTAGGTATTTGATCACTATGCACTAGTCATTTCAAAACACTAAAACAATAATTGTTTTGTATGTTGTTAACCATTAGCGAGTGTTGCCTGCGTAAGTGTTTCATAACACGCAACCATTTTGCTTTATGTGTGCTTTGGAAATTGATTTCAGAACATTTTTCACTTAAATATTTAAATAACAACTTTACATAAGTTCGAGTTCTTTCCGTTGTTAGTTCACATCAATATAGTATAACTGTGTATAATCCTAATGCCCCCATATGTGGAGATCTTTGAGGAAGGCGTAGACATCTGATGTCTATGTAAGTCATGAAGCAATATTTTCCGAAAATTATGATAGTATTTTAGAATTCAAAATACTTCATCAACGGATAAATATCCACAGCTGGACATATATCTCTTACAAAGTGAAGAAAAAGCTCTTGTTTATGTTATTATATACATTTCTTTTTCTATTCAAGGAAGCGACGAGTCGAGCGGGATGTTCTCCTGATGGTAAATGATATGCTGCCTATAACAATGTGACGCTAGTTAGGACGGTATACATTGTGCTCGTCGTCTAGTGACATAAGATGTTAAGTCTTGTTATTCTAGTCATTTCATTACATACAGCCAATTTACACCGGAACACAGTAATGTTTGCACACTGCTGTTTAGCAGCAGATAGAGCAGCTACGATAATACTTATCTACACGGTCTCCGGCAACAGAGACCTACCACCAGTAAGTATATACGACAGCAGATGACGTTATAAAATTTTGAGGCAAGTAACCTACTATGTTTAGCAGATATTTAAATCAAATAATCTTTAGGAACTAAAATAAAATAAAAAAAAACTGTTTAAGATCACACAGCTGAGCAAAGACACGAGTTTGTAAGAACTGAGCATACAATATATTTTACTTTATTTTTGTTTATCTCTGTACGTTAACGGATACCTTGCTCACAGGTACTCTGTCGGTGAACACTGAGTATCTACGAATGCATTCAGGTTTAATAAATAGATTTTTTTTATCTGCAGGTTAAAACATTAATTGTAAAATTTTAAAAAATAAAACCTTAACTTCGTTTTGTTATTACGATTTGATTCGATTTTAATATCAAAAGCGCTTATAAAATAAGTTTGCTAGTTTTTTTGTTTCCTTCTTAATTGAATTACTAGACATAAGTAAATAAAAATGTATCAGTGACGAGTACCAACAAGTAAATGGCGGTGTTACCGCTCAAAGCGATCTCTTCCAGTCACAAAGAGGATGTGATTTCAAGAAGTCCGTGGTGTGCTGGAAAGATGTACTCGAATATGATATGCATAAACATACATAGACTCCTCCGAACAACGTACGTATATAAATAAATATTTTTTTTACAGAAAGACTTATAATTCCTTAATTTTTTATTTATATATTTATGTACTCGATGTTTTTATTTTTATTACTTGTGTTTCCTTTATATGTATGTTATTACAACATAAATGTCGTGTGTTTGTTAGAAGTGCACATGTTAGGATTAGTTATCTATAAGTTTTTTTTTGTTACCAATATTTTGCATTGCACACTTCTTGCACCTGATAAATAAATAAAAGAAAAAGTCAATGAAATGATGAAATTGAATGTATAATATTTCTTAGAGTTAAACAAATGTAAATGACGAACACTGTAGCAACTAAAAGTGACCCACATGATGAACTCTCGTAATCCCTGCCAAAGCACTCGTCAGACGTGCTCCATAAGAATATTACGCTGTAACCCCCATCTGACAACATGGATGACATAAACAAGAGCCCCTTCCCCCCATTTAAACAAGTTGAATGCGCTTCCCCGCAGCCTCCTTCCTACACGTGCACCACTCAAGGTCCCACAACCCTTTGCACATCCTCTCGTGCTTGCAATTAAAACGAAAAACTGAGCGGAACGCGACAACGCAATTGTAACGGGAGCGACGAGGACGCCGTGCCTCATTTACCCAAGCACTTTTTATTTCCACTTGCGCTCAACAGAGGTCGTCGGCCAATCAACGTACCCTGTTTCGCCCGCTCCGCATTGGCCGGTTTGAATAGAGAGCGGTTTTTGAAAAATAACAAAAGAGGGTAGGTAATAGCGCGTTTTGTTCGCGACGAGTGGCGTTTTTGATTTGAGTGCCGGAGCTCGCGGGGAGCGGACGTCTTCAGCTTTAATTACTTTAGCGGTTCGCATTGTTCGCATTGCGCGCGAGTGCGCTTGTGCTAAGTCGGCACTCCATTTCATTTGTCGACTATGATGTTTAACATTGTTATTTATTGCTCGGAGCCAGTTCCCCAGTTCTCGACTCGAGGAGTTATTGCAAAACAAGCAAATTAGCAATGTTTATTTCACTCCAACAATCATCCTTTCCCTACAATATTTGCCAGGAACCGCGCATTTTGCCTTCTGTTTGCTTTCATATGGGTGTGCGGTAACGCGTGGTGTCTTTTGCAATGCAAATTACATCTAAGATCAATTAGTAATTGTTAATTGGTAAATGTTAGCTTTCCACTAATTCACTAACACCAAATATACATAATTTAAATAGACTCATATTATAACTGAGACAAGGTTTACAGACTCAGGAACATATTTCTTCTTTCATTTCGTTTCATTGTTAGGAATAATCGAATCAGAATATTATTTCCAGTAACGCATATTAGAAATATTTTGCATTAATAACCTGTGACGGATATAATACTTGATATAATATATATTACAATATATTTTAAAGAGAAATACAAATTATGTACGTTATAATTAGGTTGGTAGAGAGCGGTAATACCTCGGTTTGTAAAGCGGTCATACACGCTATTGTTTCGGAGAGACGCGAGTTCGATCCCTATTGACCTTGAGCTTCCGGTGAAGGAAAAATTCGCGTGGAAACCGACGAACCACATAAAGCTTCCCTGGGCTTATGGTTTTCACTAACCTGCACTTGGCGGCGCTGGTGGATAAACGACCTTGACTTTCGCCTTGTGAAGGAAAGCTCTAAGCGGGAACATTAAATGGAGTCTTTATTGTTTTATTATTATAGAGGAAATTATAAGTGTTTTATGAAATTAACATAATTTTTCCTTTTACAGGAACTTAGCAGTGCCGAGGGCGTCCAGCCAAACGGGTAACACGACACTTGAGACCTTCACGACGCTTCAGAAAGAGAGTTGTCACAGGCTTGAGTACCTCGTGGAACGGCAGAAACAGTTGTGTCTACTATCAGATAGAGTGCTGCAGGTAGTTTTGATTTTTATGTTTTTTTTATGTATTGTACTTTATACAGCACCGTATTGCTCTGTCGCCATGAAACATGAGATGTCTTACTAACTAAGTAATTGCTCTAACTACAGCGCCTTTCAAAGTGGAACACAATAATGTTTGCACATCACGGTCTGGCGTAAGTAAGCGCTGCGATGATATAGACGATTTAGAGCAATAGAGATATATCAATATGTTATAGAAGTCGCTATATAATTGAAATATATCCTTTACCAATAACCTTATCGTTTTAATTAAAGCCTTAACCTAACATAGACGTAACAGTCCGCATAATTTTTCCGCTTAACTACATAATAAAATTATCGTCGATTATCACATAGAAAATCTGTTGTATTTAGTTTGATAATATAAATAAATGTGATAAACCTAATTTTCAGTTATCGATTGTATCGTATGTTCGGTGAATTACATCCGATAATTTTGATTTATCATCAAAGCAAACGCTTTTATGTGAAACCTTGATTTTTTTTTAGTAACATATGTACGTTCAATTATTTTTCCTTTACAATTGGTTAGTGACAATGAAGGTATTCATGTTAAAGAATGAATACTTACGTTTTTATATATTGATAGCTGGAAGATATAGTAATGGAAGTAGATTCGAAAAACGATTGGCAATGATACTTTACCATTTAAACCACATTTGGCATAGAGTTAAAATAGGGCCTGCCAGAGAGTTCAAGTAGAAATATATAAAACATCGCTTCTTTTAGAAAGTATTATCTACATTATTCATAATAATACCATATTTATATAACTTAACATGCAGTTTCCTCTAATCATCTTATTCAGATTTTAATTCATAAATTCGATCGAATTCTGGGTTTGATATAAGTCTGATAAAATTTAGAACATGAAGCAACATTTATTCTATGAATTTGTTGTCATAGATACCATTGCAGTGTTCAATTTCAACAAACTGTTAACGTATTAAATATAAACCATATCCTGTTATTCTAAATGTATAAGTATTATTCATACATAACTATTCCAATGTTGGCGGAATACCAAAGATCAGACATAATAAAGCCACGAGATGAGTTCAGATGAAGATTCATGAAATTAAAACAATGTCTATCTATATACATATATATAAAAAATCATTAGTAATCTCTAGCTTCGTAATTCATACATAACTACAGTACTATTGTCGGTTTTAGAGTTAATAATATTGTATATTTTGAATTAAGTATAAAAAACAGACACAAAGTTATTAAACATGTTCCTCTTTTGTTCATCTTTAATATAAAATTTTAGTACCTAACAAGAGCAAGGTACATATCTATAAAGAAAAGAATCGTTTGTATTGAGTGGTGGATCAAGAAGACTGTACATATGAGAGAAGAGTACCAGCAGCTGAAACATTAATGAGGGCTGTTAGTTATTTTATTAGTCTTCTGTGAATTTATGGCTGTATGTGTCCCGAAATCCATATTGTAAGTCTAAAATATGCATATTATTAATCACCAACTCCAAAATTTCCAGGTTTTACAGACGGGAGCTAGTCAGGCGGTTGAGGAGTGCCAACACCAATTCCGACACAGCCGATGGAACTGTAGCACGGTTGCCAATTCAACCGATATCTTTGGAGGAGTCTTAAAATTTAGTAAGTATTTAATAGTTTAGACTATAGTCACACGCCGGTATACATTTTTATATAAAACTACTACAACTATGATGCAACTATAATAGTTCAAACGTTGACAATAAAACCGAACACATATTAAAATAACCTATAACAGTTACATTCACATTGAAAGTAATATTATTCTCTACTTGAGTGTATTAAAGGTTAAGTGTCCTAGAAGCGCAGCGGTTGACAGCTTGCCTTGTAATACTTCTCTGGTACGATTCCAGGACCTATATGTGGTAATGCTTTGGAATCCCGTTAGCTTACTATTACTACATATATTTGTTTTTATCGTTCTTTTTTTCATCATATTTTATTATGTTCATAGGCATAAAAGAGTAATTCCAGTTACCGGTGATTAGCTATTTTCACTAACTTACAGTTTACATAGCACTGCTTGGTCGCTTTCACATTACTTGACTAGGTAGTCCTTTAAATATAAGTCATATGCTATCTGTTCCGGCCCGCTTTGAAGCCCTGAACACGCCCACGAATTTTTTCGGAGATAAATTTTTTGTAAAATCCATTTTTAGTTGATTTCTAAATGGCAGAAGCAATGGCTGTACCATATTTTGAGTCTTTACTCCCAATAGTTTCGGAGGTCCTTGATGAGTCAATGAATATATATATAACACGTATATATATTATTGGCATTTCTCACAGAACATGTACTAATCATAGTTGTATGCACTATATTGTTATAAACATTATGTATATATATATTTTATGTACTTACAATTACATTCTTAATCTGTTCTCAGTTCAACTACATGGTAGACCGAGAGAGCCGTTTGACCTGTTCTGCATTTTGTACATTTTTGTGCGCACATTGGAGTTTTATAAATAAATAATGAATATTTTAGCATTCATTCATATCATAATCAAAATCGCAGATGGCGAGTTGTATTGATTAATTTCAATGGAAACCGCTGTTGTAGATAACGAAGCCTTCATAACACCGATGTTATCTTTTAATCACTTGACACACAATCACGAAACTAAATCCGTAATTTTAAAAAATCGTGTAATTATTCATTTCGACGAATGTTTATCGCAACAAACGTATCTGTTTCCGTATAAATTTGATTATTAATTATTTCCAATGCAGTTGATTCCACAACTCTATATCTAGATAAACCTATGATTCTCTTTGATATTTTTAAAATCATTACAACTAGCGCTTATTACTACTAATAGTATAAATACACCTAATGGTGTAAATGCACTAATATCACGTCTGTATATAACAACGTGGCGCTAGTGCATGATAAACACTGTACCACATTCAGCTCCTCGCCTTGAAGAAATATTAAATCTCGTTACCTCCGTAATTTCATTACCTTCAATCCCCATCAAACCCGAATACAGTAATGTTTACACACTAATATTTAGCTTTAGCATAAGTTCTAGTACCTAATTACTTATATCAGTAAAATCTGTGTTTAAAATTATTATGAACTGTTAACTATGTACTTGCCATTTTTAAACTAGAACGAATGATCATAAAGTTAACAAAGCAGATAAAGACAAATACACAAAGGGAAAGTTAATTTTAGTAGATGTAACACAAGGCTATTTGAATGCACTTCTTGACTTCGTTCCCACCACATGTTCTTTGAAGTCATGTAAGCGCGTTTATATCAGAGATCAGTCCGAGCGGGCAAGTCACTCGTCACAATTGTTTACGTTACAATCAGAGTGCGGAGTACGACAGACGATACCATTTTAAACTGGAGTTGGAAAAAACTTGAATTGATTCGAACGGGGATGTGGTTTTAAGGATGATTACAATTATTCACAAATCTGGAAAGTCATTAAATTAGAACGTTGACGATAATATGTCTATACTCTGGTGCAGCGACTCCAATCAAGTTTTTAATTGTTTCCTTGGGTAGATATTAATACCAAAAATATTTTGAATTCGCAATTAGATTTTTGATTGGTGTTTCTTTTAAATTAACCTTAATTGTTAATTTTCATAATCATGCTTATTCTATGTTGCTAGCCACTGTTTAGTTATTTTCTATTGTATATTTCCTTTATTGTAATATTACTAAAGATTTGGATCTCCAAATTAAAATGTTTCTTATATTGTTTTATTTGATATTTTATCAGAGATCTACCATTAACATTACCCTAAGGATACACAAAATAAAACTTCCTCTAAGGTATGCTAGATTAAATTTACTTCGATCTTTCCTTTCTATGACCTAAAAAACTATGTATTACACATTAGTAATAATACTTGATATTAATTTTACATGATCATAAGTTAAGTTACAAGAGTGTAGTTACCAAAGTGGCTTCGTCTAGAACCTTCCATATATTTGACATCAGGTACAAACAAATATGTACTATTATGGCGGCAAATTGACAGAAAGATACTATTTAAAAAAGTCTTCAAAGTTTTCTTATCTTCTTTATTTTATATTCATATTATATAATACTATATATCTACCGGAGGTTAGACTTCTATTCCTACCACCAAACAGTACAGCAAACATTACTGTTCAATTGGAGCTGCGGATAGTGAAATTATTGGAATAGCGAGATTCAACATCTTATCTAAAATTCTAAACAATTTTGTCTAGTGTTTATCATCCATATTATGAGCAAAGAGAATGGTGGGATAAAAAAATATGTAAATGTTATTATATTAAGAATATGCATGGAAATGGTTCGCGGAACATAAAATTAAACAGATATTTACTCAGCAAATCTTCGTTTCTGTTATAACTGATAACATTAACATGTCAGATTAAAGCGGCGGTGATTATGTCGATAAAGTATATTTCGGAGATGGAACATGTTTGTCAAGAAATTAGATATATACCATGCGGTTCGCCTGATGTTTCATAAATTGTTTATCACTGAAACAAATATCCCTGTTTTGAGTCGCCTAAATACCCTGTCCATTTCAAAACGTTTTCATGGAATTTCTTCTGTTCATGTATTTTGTTTATTTTCGATTGTCGATTACCGAGATCACGTGTGGAGCTGTTGACGGAGCCGCTCAGTTTGTTTAACGTATGCCACTAATAAAGTAACCATTCTAACATGAACCCTTGTGACTTGTACTATATTGGATAAGTTATATAGTGATGCTGAGGTCACGGCTATTGGTTTGTTGTAACGCTGCCGGTCGCTGAACTTGTCTGTACGGTTATCTAAAAAAACTCGATTATATTTACATCTTATACCGCTGACTAATTACTAGTAATCAATTGGATATCAACATTTTAAAATTTTTATTATGATTTATGCTGCAACTTATACACTTTATCTTCCAATGCATGAATGCTATAAATTTTGTCGAAAACAATCCGTCGATTGAATGGTTTGCTGAGTTATTACTGCATTTATCTGCCAGCCAAATTACTGTAAAAAAATTATATCATTATTTATTATAGGGGTGATAGACTAAACATTTTACATCACAAAACTACGAGAACATTTTCGTATAGGGTATATCAGGAAATTCTGCTCGCCTTTGGTTGATCCTCCTTTCGGTTTCTATTTTATTTCAAAAGATCCGGCTCGATTAAGTAACCTTAGTAACAGCCTATTCTAATTTTTGAATACATATATCTTGGTATATGTCATTTGAATAGTGACGCCGGCAAGTTTTTCCACCCCGTTGCTGATTCAAAAAGATATACCTTTTTGTTCGTGAAATGGAGATTTTTATAACCTAAGTATAGTTACTCAGTGCATTCCGCCACTGATTGAGACTGTCCTGTGAAGTTGGTCTTGTTAATTTGTAGAATGATAAAAGAAATCATTTATAGAATCTCGAGAGTCTGCATTCGTGCATGCGTTGTCATCTGCAGCGTTGGCACATGCGGTTGCTCGCGCCTGTAGTCGAGGTGAACTTAACGAATGTTCCTGTGATGCCAGAGTGAGGAAGAGGACTCCTAGGCATTGGCAGTGGGGCGGATGTTCTGAGGTGAGATGAAAAATGTGTACCGCATAAAACTAATAGCAAGCCAGTAAAAAATCATTAGAGATACAGATGGTGTTAAATTTCTATACAAAATTGGAAAAGAAAATATTTATAAGAAAAAAAATTATAAGCAATCCGTATAATATAAAATAAACAATACATAAACATGTTATTTAACAGCATAAATATTGTAAAAGTAATCATAGAAACAAGGAAAAGATTTTTAATATGCTCAATTATAACATATTAAAGATCTTTTCTATTTCTATTCTATTCTTTTCTATTTTCATTGTTATAATAAAAACAACCCAACAACGGTTGGATAAATGTTTATTTGATTTCCAGGATATAAGATACGGCGAGATGTTCAGTCGCGATTTCGTTGACTCCAAAGAAGATAAAGACAGCGATGTAGGACTGATGAATCTTCACAACAACGAGGCAGGGCGAAGGGTAATTATCAACAACAATATTAATGATACCTTTACTAGTAAGTTAATGCTAAATTAGTGATATTTAAGTTATAAGTTGTTAAATTAATCAGGTTATTCCATTGCTGGACGTAGGTCTCTTGGAATGTATGTGTAATGTGGCAACAAAGATAGTAATTACTTTTTATTATACGAAGCGCGCAAAAGAGCGAGATTTTCACCTGATGGTATGCAATACGCTACATAATGTAGCGTTAGTTACTATGATATACACAGCACCACATAGTGGCTTGCTGTCTTGAGATGTTAAGTCTCGTTACTCCGGCAGAAATAAGAGCTGCGATGGTATCTGATTGGCCGGTCTCCGGCATTAGAGACTGACCACCCGTATAGTATGTGCATTAATGAGGATGTGTGTTAAAGGCGGTGCGCAGCCGTATGCAGCGCGTGTGCAAGTGCCACGGTATGTCCGGGTCGTGCTCGGTGCGCGTGTGCTGGCGGCGGCTGCCGCAACTGCGGCTCGTCGGCGACGCGCTCACCACTCGCTACGAGGGCGCTTCGCACGTTAAGGTTATTCTTACTGTACGTGGCTTATGCTGGGAAAGAGGTTTTATTACAAAAATAGAATAAGTAGAATTTTGACAAACATAACAAAAAAAAAATAAAAAAAATTACACATTACTCGCGTACACAGAAAAATAGATTGTATACTTATTTCGATTCTATACTGTAATTTCCGATTTCCGGATGGACTCATGCTTGGAATTTAGTTTATAGGAAAAATATGAAAAAAGAAATCAACTACATTCTATGATAGAAAAAAAACAGAATATATTAGTTATTGCCATTCTCTACCGCGATCTTCTATATATATATACACTTATAAATCGCGAAAACTAAAAGGCGAGTTTGTTTGAACGTGTTATTAAAATAGTCTATGGCATAATGAGAAAGATTGAATAATAAGTATCATTTTTAACGAATAAAAGAGCCTATAAAGTATTCATTTCAAACATGTGGCCCACTGAGCATTCCTCTGCGATTGGTATCAATTTTGAAAACAAAATTTTTAAAATTTAACAGAAAATATGTCAAATTTCTGGCAAAAGAGAATAATCTCTGTATTTTGTGTAATGTAGTTTTTATTGGAAATGTAATAAGTATACTTGTTTTATAATAATACTTTTATCGTAGACTCAGTAGTTTGTCTTGTTTATGATTAGATTATTTGACTCTCTTAGTCTATGGTCGTCTTGCTTTTAGACCATCATTGACTGAGAAATCGCTGATGTAAAGGTTAATAAAATTTATGTCGAATATTGCAAATATAATGCTTTCGCTGAAATTTTGGTACAATAAAAAAATGAATATATCGATGAATGTAAGTTATTATTATAATTTGAAGGTGGTGGAGCGGAAACGCGGCAAGAATATAAGGAAACTGAGACCTTTGCACGCTGATATGAAAAAACCGAACAAAACCGATTTGGTGTATCTCGAAGAATCACCCGACTATTGTGAACCAAACGATGAGTGAGTTTAACATTATCATCTATGTACTAAGAAGAGTATACAAGTGTTTATCTGTGTGAGGTCTGCTGGTGTAGGGTTTTAGTGGACGGAATTTCCACATATGTATCTTCTAAAAACATGGTATCTTTTGAAGGTTACCTTCGCTCTATACATAAAAATGACAAACGAAGTAACTCATATGTATCGTGATGTTTTAAAACGCTTTGTTTTTGATTAACAAGATCATTATCATTAGCCGATAGTCCTAGAAATAGTTCTCCCCGTTTGATGACAGTAATTTCAATAAAGTAATTTCAAGTTAAAACGTTCTTCAAACCTGGAGCATTTCTTTAGAAGTTTAATTTGTTGCAAGTTTTCTGTTAATTGCAATTTTAGATTTAAGGCCACTTTCATTCTTATGGTGTGTTAATTTTTATATTCTCAATAATGATATATTGTAATAATTAAAATGTATTTCACAGACTAGGCATCTTTGGCACACGAGGCCGATCGTGCAACAGGACATCAGCGGGTCTGGATGGTTGCCGTTTGCTCTGCTGCGGGCGCGGCTACCAAACCCGAGTCCGAGACCACGAGGAGAAGTGCCGCTGCCGGTTCGTCTGGTGCTGTCGTGTACATTGCGAGATTTGTAGATCCAAACGGGATCATCACGTTTGCAATTAGATGTTACGCAGCAATGAATAACACATTATAATATAAAATTACCAAAACTGACGCTGAATCATGGTAACATTCTGAATCTCGTTTAAATCAAGACTAATTTCTATTTATATTATTATGGTGGCCAGGGCAACGCACCATAGTCACGTCCCTCAGTCATGAGGTTACGACAAAGAAGAAGAATTTCTATTAACCAATGTGTTAAGATGCTGTACCTTAATCTCGTTTCCATTTAATATAAGCTGTTTTAAAAAAGAAATATATAACAAAAATTCAATAAAATTTTTGAGGCTAGATTTGAATGTTACTGTGTTAATGAATTTCCATTAAAATTTCTAGACATTTGTGGCTTTAATCGTTAGTTCTCTTATTTCTAATGTTATAGTTTCGGGTGATTCAAGCGAGTTGAACTTTTTTTGTATTTATAAAATAATATTGAACATTTAATGCATGAATCTCGGAAGATTGTCTCAGTAATTCGGAAGATCTTTTACCTTAATTAGTAAATTCATATTAGTATCTCAGCGAATTGTTTGTTTTCATCGTTTTTAGTCCCAAATACTAGTTTTATGATTTGTCCATTCACATAATATAAAAAGAAATCAACTTCTAAACATGTTATATGTTGTTAAATTTATTTCATGTATTTACCTTTATCAGGAGTTTACTATGCAGTTAAATTAAGTGCATGCTGCGCTCGGACTGAGTATTATTTTAATATTTTACTTAGGAATTAATTCCTTTTATTTTCTGATGATAAGCTTTAAAATTATTTACAGTATTATATTAACTTATTTTACGTTTTACCGTGTACAAAGCTGTAAATATAAGGTATTTTGTTAATACTAGGTTTAAGTGAATCTACTTATTTTATAAAGTTATCATAAATTTCGAGATTCCCTGGGAGATTGACGTTCAGAGTCAAATTTATTATTTTCACAACAGTTGTAAATAGAGGCGATTTGGTTTTTTGTACTTAATAGAATTTATTTTATATTCTACCTCAGAAGCAACGTTGTTTCGATTATTGTTCATATCGTTTAGATGAACAATTGGACTAAACGCTTCTTTATTAAAAACATGTTTTGATTCTCGATATATGTTGTAAATATGAATAATTTGCTTACTATAGTAACTTATTGTACTAGATTGTGATAGATTTTTTGCCCTATATCAATATTGTAATCATTGAGAATTGTAGCTGTTCGTGAATAAAAATTTCCAAATCTTTAGTGTTAAGAAATGTCTCCATCTGTAAATACTCTTATAGTATTATCGATATAACATTTCATAACGTTTAGGCCTAATAATGTATTCTTGCCAAGATTCGTAAAATTTTCACGTTAAGAGAAACTACTAGAAATTCAAAATGTTTGTAATAGTGAATAAGAAATTGTATGGCTTTGACTCTAACGTTTAAAACGAAAAGGAAATGCATATGTATTTATTACATCATTACATTGAAACTCTTTGCTAGATTCAACGGTTAAAATATAAAGAAAAGACTTTTAATTTATAAAACCATTACTTGATAATTAAATGCAACGTTGGAGTCAAACAGAAGACTTTTTTAGATTAATCTTCTTTAAATATGAAATAGTTACTATTCGATGTAAATTGAATAAAATAAATGTGTTAGAAAGCACAGAACATTTATTTCGTTATGTTCGTTAAACTTTTTTTGTTAAAAAGTCCAGCAACGGTTTCCTCGGTTTGATTTTTCAGCTAAGGTAAATTTATCATATGAAATAAATGAAGAATTGACTGAAAGTTGTTAAAGAATTCATACCTTAACCATGGCAAAGGCGCGGTCTAAGGTCAAATACATTTATTTTTTTCGTATGCAGATGTTTTGCGGGATTAGTTGGTATTTTAAAATTTAAATTTTTAAATCTTTAGTAATGATAAACTTTTATTTTCAAAATGAACTGTAGTATCAAAATTGATTATTTTCTGCAGCAAATTATCTTGAGGATTTAAATTATCGGCCAAGAGGATTTCCCAACCAAGGGTAAACTCTTGGGCACGTGTTGCAGAGCTGCATCCAATAGCTCATCTGTTAACGAAAACGGTTTATATTAACTAAAAATGAAAAGTCGATTTAGTAATGATTCTGATGTCAATGTAGTCGACGATAAATATACTTCGTAATACATTGTTTACATATCAGGGATTTGTTAAGGCGTATCTCTGATTTATTTCTCATATATCCTCGATATATTTGATAATATATTGTCAGAGAAGAGAAAGTCCACTGAATTTATCTAATGCATGTTAGACGGGAAGTCCAAAATTAACAGTTCGGTATTGTTAACGTATTTGTTCAGTAACAATGGGCCGATATGGTAAAACAAAAAAACTGTTTCGCATATAATAATAATTTTACAATGATCAGTAATCCAAATTGGTCTGAAATATTTTTACTATTGTTCTAACTCAAAAGTAAGGCTTCAAAGTTAATCTTTTAAGTTACAAAGCAAATGGTGAAATAAGCACGTGGCATGAAAATGGGCAAATGGTGAAATTCAAACATGTGATTGTCTTTACGTCAAATTAGTAATTATAATGAGCTTAATATGATTATAACTTCATATGTTCTAGTAATATGCGTAGATTTTTAAAAATATGTTACCTCATTGTGTGATGAAGTGAGAGGTCCGCAGCTAGCAGGACGACAAATGGTTGGGGTAAATGTTTTGCAGTCTTTCTTGACGTACTCATTCACCGGTACAGGATTTTGCACCCAATCGATAACTTCACTGGCACTCACCTGTAATGGATCATTGGCTTTAAAAGTGTTATAGAATAATTTGTATGTTAGTTATATTTATTCAGACCCCCAATTTATTTAGTTACTATTTATTGCTTTCACGAGTTTTTGTTAAAAAATCTTCATTACAATTTTTAGTCCAATTTAGTTATTCTGGATGCTTTATTATAGTTAGCAGTTGAGATATCAATTATTTTTGTAATGAACATATACAGACGCACAATCTAAAATTAACTCACCATATATGCGTCATTAAGGTTGTTCACTAAATCTAAGAATCTGACTAGAGCTTTCTTAACCGCTGGATAAGCATCTATGTACCATTCGTGGATGTAGAAGCCGAAAGGAGCTCTGTTACCAAGGTAATGCCTTTCAAAGTTAGAGAGTATGAATTTGAACCATTGTTCTTCATTATCATGCGGTGGTCTGTAAACAGTAAAAATTACAGTAACAGTAATCTTTAATGTAGCTTGATATAAATTTTCGTAAATACTAGTCCAACTATATGTAAGGTACAGTGTCATTTGCGGGCCAGTAACAACAAGAAAAATAACATAAATATCTTTACAGTGAAAAATACATAGGAATGCTGATTTTAATGATGATGGATCATCGTTAGAATTGTAATTTTGTAATTGCAGAGAAACATTTTACACATTCAGTTACAACAATACACTATACTTACACAAATACACAGGCGTCGACCATTGAGCAAGGGAAACCATTTAGATCGGTCCAGCTGACCATTGGCAATACCCAAACACCGGGAACTGATGCAGTCGGACACGGAGGAATAACACAATCTTGAGTCGATGCATAGTCCAATGTATAAGGCCAAAGACCAGGGTCTACAAAGCGAGTTGTTGGCCACGTAGAGTCATATTTAAGGCCGGTTGCAGCCATAACTTGAAAACTAGCATTTCCGGTCATTTGAAGAAAAGGTATACGAATTCCTGTAAATTGATAAATGCGTTGAAGAGAATATTAATTATTTACTTAGATCTTTAAGAGTAATAATAATATATAAACATAGAATGTTAAAGAGTACCTTGTATAGCACTTTGGGGTATGTTAGCAAAGTGAGCTATCTGAATTTTTTGATCGCCAAATTCTTTCATCATGTCATCGTAAGTTGCCTCGGCCCAGTAGGTTTGAGGGGTGCGATGTGTAATGGAATGGAGAGCGATTTCGTAACCCCTATTGTACAATTCATTGACCCGTTGGTAGTCCGTGTACTCGTGATTAACGAAGAAGGTGACACCGGCTGGGCAATTATTCTTGTTACGACGTCCATAGAGTATTTCCCGGTAGGTTTCTATGTTACGGATGTTAACACCATCGTCGAAGGTGAGAATAACAAACTACAGAAAAAGAACATAGAATCCATTTAAGTTTTATAAACATGAAATATTAAAGTTATAAAGTAAATGTTATAATTAATAGTATTTTAAAAAATATATCGCGCTACGGATACCTGTGGCGTGTCTCGTGATTCAAGATCACCTGGAATGTTGGTTGATGTACAACGACAATCTGGCAGCTTGCAAAGTTGTTCGTCACATTGTACAGCTGAAGGCAATTCTCGTCGTTCATTTCCGACCGCAAATGCGAATAAAGCGACGAAGAATATAATTGCAATCCACTTCATTTTTCCGGTACTTCGAATGAAACTAGGAAATCACATATTATTAAGTCGTTTTATATTGTCTTAAATTATCAATATACTTATTTTAATCAAAGAAATACATACGATAGAATGCGATTAACATTATCGGATTTCTGTGTTATAATTGTAATTACATCGGAGATTTTATAAAAATATCCAACAATCTTAAGCTGTTCATTAAATTGTTTAATTTTTCGGAAACGATAATATTTATCCATTAGTAAGATCAAAGATAAAGTTTACTGTGTCTGATAAGAAATAAATTTTATAACAAAATCGCTAAACCGTAATTACTGAACGTGGTTAATTATAAAATTTTGTTGGTTTAGTTAAATCGGGCTTAGATTATAATAGAGAATTGTTAAACTTGTAAAGACAATGTGGTGTTATTACATAATTCCACAAGAATTGAAAAGAAGATTATCTGTGACATAATATTTACAACAATCTATCTTTCTATGTACTTTAAAACTTATTCCGCGATACAATCTATGCAAAAAAAAAATTATAACAAAGTGATACACATAAAACTAGTACGGACGTACATATTTATTATTTTGCTAGGATAATTTATTTGATACGGCTATTATTAAATATTCATTTAAGTCAAGTTCATAAAGTTGATAAATAAATATTATTAAGTAAAAAATTTTTGTTTTACCAAATTAATTAGACCTATGACAATCAGTGGATGTCTATTGGCTTATATGATGATGACGATGATATATTTATTCATTGTAAAACCACATTTATTAAGATTACATGTATTAGATAGTTACAAAATAAAAAAATCTTTTTATCATTTATGTCTGTATATTTTTTAAGAGTTCACATATTTCTTTACTGTCCAAGTGGATTTCCGAGCCATGGGTACGTTCTAGGACATGTATTACAGATCTGCATCCAGTAATCGAGCTGAAATAGTAACTCGTTATAGTTCGTTTAATTTATCTGAAATTGTGTACATATGAAAGTGTAAGAAGAGATATATTATAACTTTCTTAAACCTATACTGTATCGGTTAAACCTACTTTTTAGAATTTTCGCACATCTCCAAATTTTCTCTATCAATCTTTAGGACTATTTTTAAAATATTATAATTGTAAAATTACTTACTTCATTATGTTCACCACGCAATGGTCCACAGCTAAAAAGACGGCAAACCGTTGGTGAAAACACTTTACAGAGCTTTTTCAGATATTCATTTAATATAATAGGGTTTTGCACCCAATCTATAACTTTACTTTCCTTCAGCTGCAAGATTATGTATATATCACATGTAATTACTACAATGAAGTCTAATTTCTTAATATCAATGAATTTTGCGATATATTTCTATTATGTTTTAAGTTATCAAGTAATATAGAAGGTTAGTACATATTTAAAAATTTTATAATAAAGTAATAACGTTTAATTAACAAATAGAGACAGTCTTGTAAAGTTGATATTTAAGATATTAAAATGTTCGTCGAAGACTACATAAATTTTGCATGTATGTTGTTGCAGTACAACATTGGAATTTATATTCTTTCTACTTAACATCAAGGTTTAATTAGAAATGGAGTATAATACACTATAACAATACATTTTGAATTAATTTACCATAAAAACATCTTCAAGATTGTTTAATAAGTCTATGAATCTAACTAAAACTCCTTTAACTGCTGGATAAGCGGATATGAACCATTCGTGAACGTAAAAATCAAAGGGTATTTGATTGCCGAGATAGAGTCTTTCAAACTTGGTTACAATGAACTTGAACTATGCCTCTTTATCATCACGAGGTGGCCTAAAGATACATACAAACAATTAAAACGAATTCAAGAAGTAATTCTTGTTTATCTATTTATCAAGTTACAATTTTTTAAAAGTAAATAATTTATTAGAAGTTTATGTAAAATTATTTACAAATCTTACACAGGCATCTATTATAGCACAAGGCCTGCCAAGGTCCAGATATCGATCCTGTCGGACAAGGTGGGATAATGCAGTCCTGAGTCGACAAGTAGTCCAGTGTATATGGCCACAAACCCGGATCTGTAAATCTAACAGTGGGCCAACTAGCATCATATTGGAGCCGAACATCAGCCATAACTTGGAAGTTTGAGTTACCAGACATTTGTAGAAACGGAATCTTAATACTTGAATTTAAGTTTTTGATTACCAACCGTTTCGTCAACAAATAAATACAATTAATTAAATAAAAAAATAATAAAAATTCACGATAACGATTAAGAAGCTAATGACTAACTCTTGATTTGATCGTGTAGAACATTTGCGAAATAGGATATTTGTGTTTTTTGGTCGCCAAAGTTTCTCATCATGACATTATAAGACGTATCTGCCCAATAACTTTGTGACGTCTGATGACTTATCGAATGCAGAGCCATCTCAAAAGCTTTGTTGTACAATTCATTAACAAGTTGGTAGTTTGTATATTCATGATTTATGAAGGTGACCACTATGGGACAGCTGTTTTTATTGCGACGATTGTAAAGTATTTCACGGTAAATATTTACATTAATACTCCATCAATAAATGTAAGAATAACAAACTGCAACATTTTAATTAGAGTAAATATAGTTATTTCAAAAAATATAAACTCTAACAAATTCCATAGTTTGAATTGTTTTTAATGTTAATAAAACAGTGATTGATCTTATTTGTGGAGTGTCCTTCGCTGGAAGATTCCTTGGTGTATTTGTAGGAGAGCATCGACAGCTTGGTAAACTGCATTCCTCTGGATCGCATATATCAGCTAAAGGAAGGTCATTTAATGCAAAGGTAAGTACTAGAAACGCCAAAAATAATGCAATGAATATAGTCTTCATTTTGAACAGTTTCGTCGTTTGGTTAGCCAGTTATCTATTACTTCTACATATAAGTGTTATCAACTAATTCTAATCTAATATTGTATTACAATAATTTACATTTTGATAACTTTAATTTTGTTTCTTATTTAATTTTGTCAACAAAGTTGTTTTAGATATTTAGTATGTATTGTGTTTGTAATCAATGCTAGAATAATAAAATTTGTAATTACCGATTTATAAATTGATATTCAATACTCGTCACATATTTACAACATCTAGTTGTTTGCTTTATTGATAAATAAAGTGAGAGGAACTTCAGCTCTGGGCGCTAAGAGTGGTACGTTAGCTGGTAAGAAGACACAATAACTGTTTTGTTCTTATCTTAGATTTTCCTGCAATAAGAAAAGTCAAAAGTAGAAAATTGAAATTATTAGCCTAGATAACTTAAAAAATAAAATCAAATATTTTGCAACAGCAATTTTTTCCGTTATTATTATTTTTTATTGTTTGACGTGGGGGAAATGACTGCGCTCTCCCATCCTCGCGGGGGCAAGAACAGGTTATGTCGGACTTGCACCGACTAAAACCCTCACGATATTCCTGGCGGGGTTACGAGAACGCTTTTGCACCATTCGCGACCCCGCCGACGCTCGCCGCTTTCGCAGCCCCACCTAAGGAGCTGCTGCCTCGGGCCAGCACTTTACCGCGGGCCGGCCGAGTGGGTTCCTCTTCGCTTCACCATGTATCCGTGCCACGGTTACTAAGCCCCTCCGCCACGACAAGGCTAGAACCCGTTCGGGGGGCAATTTTTCCCGTAAGATAGTACAATACTTTGTTTCATCACGTAATAGGTTAGTAATATTTTCGTGTAATAAAAATAAGTATTTCTTTTTTCTACGTAGAAGACAGCATATTTTAGTAAATTTAATTTTAATTACTTGTATAAATTTTTTGTGTTGGCAACTTTACATAATACATAATAATGAAACAGGTAAGGTGTTATGTGATAGTAAAACCTACTAATCCAGTAAAATTCTATTCAATATTTTCTTGAACACACCTACGTTGTATAATGACAGGGATACTCTAAAGCTGTTCCACTCCTTTGCTATTCTTATGAAGAACGAAGAGTAAAACCTATTCATTGCTAAAAATTTTAAATTGGTAATGGTTTATTCTCTTTCGTTCCTTATGTGTTCCCTTTCCTACACCGAGACAAAAAGAACTGTAATTCTTTACACATACGAGATGAGATTTCATATAAATTTCGGATCGTATTCCGTAACCGTGAACTTTTATACACGAAATTTTGACTCTTGAACTTCATAAGAGAGGCAGAATTTTTTAATTTATATTGCGGTAGTCATACCAAGCTGGAGCAATCCAGGCATATTGATCTAATTGTGAATGTACCCTAAAAATCATCACAACATTAACAGTATGACCAGGGTTGAAAATATATTGAAACCTAATTTTTAACATTAAATTCAGATGGTTCATTAGTAGTAGGATATGTAAAAGGCATTAATTCCATAATTTTTATTATCTTTTTAGATATGATTAAAAAATCACTTTATTTATTAATAATTAGTCTCATTTAAAAAAAAATACTTCTAGTAATTCAACTGAACAATGTAAAATATATTAAAATACATTTTTAATTATCATAAAAATGTATTCTAATTATCATAAAAATATCATTTTAAAGGTTCACCTGTCAACTTTAAGTTGATACCAAATTTATTCAAATCGAGTGAGTAGTTAAGGAGCTATCTCGGATTAAGTGAAGGAGGGAGGAAAACAAAGAAAAAATGAAAAATAATGAACGAATAAAACATTAAATAAATATTTTATTTAGCCTTAAAATTAAGTGTCAGTACTTTGTGTTCCCATTTCTTGCCCCCAATAATTGCTCGAAGACGATTCTTCATAGACCTGATCAGCTTCTGAATTGATTATTGTGGGATATCTTCCCACTCCTCAATCAACGCCGATTTCAACTCATTCAGACATGAAGGAGCAGGAGTTCTAGAACGAACCTTCCTCTTCATTTCATCCCACATGTGCTAAATGGGATTCAATTCAGGGCTGAGCGCTGGCCAGTGCAATGTGACGATACCGACTTCGAGGTATTCAGTTGTTACACGGGCAGTGTGATAACAAGCGTTATCGTGCATAAGAAGGGAGTCATCACCGACATATCCGGCATAAGGAACGACATGTTCAGCAATATCGGAAATGTACCGGTCCGAAGATCGACTGCCTCCTCGTCCCCCGCCAGGCATGAAAATAAGCTTGGTTCTACCGTCGAAGGAAATGCCAGCTCACATCATTCAAGAGCCGGCCCTATAAGCCACTGTTTCAGCGAAATAGCACCGCGCAAATCACTGCCCAGGCCGTCTGTAGACCCAATTGCTTTGGTCGCTACCGTGCAAACACATCCTGCTCTCGTCTGAGAACAGGACTTGTCTCCATTGCTCAACCTCCCAATCAAGATGGGTGCGAGCAAATTGAAGGCGTGCTTGTCGGTGAGCTGACGTGTGTTTCAGGCCTGTGGCAGGCATATTCTGAATCAATTCGCTTGCTTGAGTCGTTGAGGAACTGTCCACTCGCTGGCTGCTACTCCACGTACATCTCGGAGCTCCTGTTGCACGTCGACACCAGTTAAATACCGATTTCGGAGAAAGGTTGACGCGATAAAACGGACATCCCTCTCCGATGTGCACCAGCGTCGTCCAGATCGTGGTCTCAGGATACTAGTCTCCCGAAAGCTTTTGTAAGCTTTCGAAACACAGGATTGGCTTATGTAGAGCCGACGAGCGACAACCCGCTGGCTGAGCCCTTCTTGCAATAGGGCTACGATTTGTGCTGCTTCTGTAGGTGTTGTCTCCATTGTCGTACAAGGTAAAGCGTCAAAAGTAGCGGAGATGTGTACCGGTCAACATGTGAAAGTCGACATAAAGAATATCCGATAACAGGTGCTTTTATAGGGGGTCAATAGGTCGCAACTCGCGACGTATCAAACAATTGAAACACGCCGTCTCTCTATCACGGGATAGCTTCTTAAATACTCACTTGATTTTAATGAATTTGGTATCAGTTTAAAGGTAAGAGTAGAACCTTTAAAATGATGTCTTTTTTATTATTATATTTAAATATTTAATACACAAAATCGCGCGGAACCAATTTCAAGTAAGAGATTCCAAACTTTTGCTCGCGAGTGTAGATACTATAAAAAACTACTAAAAAAAATATACAATTAATTGCAATCATTGAAAACATTTTATTTGATTTTTATAAATGTGTAGATACATTTATCTTCCAAGTGGATTTCCGACCCATGGGTAGACCCGAGGACATGCGTTGCAAACCTGCAGCCAGTAGTCCAGCTGAAAATAAACGATTGATGAGCGTTACATGTAGTAGTTGTGGAGACTTCACCGTGCATAGGCTAGTTAAATCAATTGGGTTATATAATATACTATTGTTAATTTATTATATCGGTGTAAATTTTCGAAGTAACGAGTTTATAATAGTAGTCTTGTATCATATGTTAGTCGTTATCATATTATCAATATTTTACATAAACAAAAAAAAATGGATTGAAATTTATGGGTTAGTATACAACATTGTTAATTCGGTTAGATCAATCTTCGCTTCAATAAAATAATCAATATTTTTTTCTTTTATTTCTTTGATATATATTTGTCTATTGTAACGAAGTCCTTATTTATTAAGATTAATATTAAAAAAAATCATCATTATACCCCGTTATGTGCAGCCCTAAGTGGTCCGCAACTCCTCGGACGGCAGGGAGTTGTCGTTACGCGTCTGCAAGGTTTCCTCACATATTCCCTAAGTGGTATTGGGTTCTGTACCCACTCGATTATTTCACTAGCATTCACCTGAAAGATAATATAATATACAATCATTGTTCTCTACTATATTCCTATATAGTTTAAATATGTATGACAATGTAAATACGCTGTTTATTTCATCTCTATTTACCGAATTTTGTACCATATAAATATCATGTTTTACATTTAAGTACTGAATTATAATTCGATTCTTAAAGATAGCAATAATCAATACTATTAAACATCTTCTGAAATAATTCGCTAAGAAGTTTTGTTTATGTGAAGATACTTACCATGAATGCATCATCTAAGCTATTAACAAGGTTCAAAAATCTAATTAAAGCCCTTTTCACGGCAGGATTGACCGCCAAGTACCACTCGTGAACGTAGAAACCGAACGGAGCCCTGTTACCGCGGTAGTGCCTATTGAAGTTTGACAAAATTAAATTGTACCAGCCTTCTTCATCATCCAGTGGAGGACTGAAATAATAAATAAACATTTAACATTAAAATTGATTTTATTCATTTATTCGTTGAAGCTCTTTTTTATCCATAACTCCAGATACCACGGCACCAATATAACTTTGGAAATCCATGATAGATTATTGTTAAATTTTATCGTAGAAACTATAGCATTGTCTTGTTTTTTTATTGTTTTTATCTTAAGAATAGAACTTTGTTTTATTTAAATTGTAAAAGTTGAATGTCTATATATTTTGAAGTTAAAATATAAATATTATGACCCAATTAGAAATGTGTCAGCTAACCTGATACAGATGACAAATAAATATTTTATTTGACAATGGTAAAATTATCGGATACCCATTACTTGAAATTTTAATATATAAAAAATCTTACACATGGAAGCAAGTGTCCATCATCGAGCAAGGAGTTCCCTTCAAGTCAGACCATGCGATCATGGGCATAACCCAAACGCCGGGAATAGATGCAGTCGGGCACGGTGGCACTACGCAGTCGTGCTTACTGGCATAATCAAGAGTATATGGCCATAGTCCAGGATTAACATAACTGATAGTGGGCCAGGAATGATCGTAAACAAATCTAGCGCTGGCCATCATTTGGAAACTTGTATTGCCAGTCATTTGAAGGAAAGGCAAACGAAGACCTGAAATAGACAGATAATCAATACAAATAAATTATTGCAATCTATTTATATATATAAGAGATTTCCACCGATGTAGAGACTCCGGAACTATAAAATGTAGAGACTTGAAATTTAGTAGAAATAATCTTTTTACCAGGTATAGGTAAACTAAGAACGCATATCACAAAATTCCTGCAAATCACTGCAAACCGGGCGAGGAATAGTTATATATAAAATTAACCAATCTAAATTCTGAATACTACAACTAGATTATCGAGGTTTTATACAATTGTCGTTTGATTTTTTTATTAGTAAATTACAAATATTCATTAATATTTAAGTATTATATTAAGGTAGCAAAATTATCTTACCTTTCAGTTGTTCTGAGGGTATAAGTGCGAAATTCGACATCTGTAGCTTTTGATCACCAAACTCAGCCATCATCTCTTCGTAAGTCGCTTGCGCCCAGACCGTTTGCGGCGTTCTATGACTGATTGAATGCAGTGCTATTTCATATCCGTTATTGTACAATTCATTTACCAATGGATAATTGGTGTACTCATGACATACGTAGAAGGTGGCGCCAGCTGGACAACCGTTGGAGTTTCTACGGCCGTACAGTACTTCTCTGTACGTCAAGACGTTTATTCCATTCACTGCATCGTCGAAGGTCACCGAAACAAACTGTAGATTCATAAATTTGGGTATTACTGAACAGAACAAAACTGTTACGTTAAAAAAAACATTAGTAGAAGATTTTTTTGGAAGAATCTTTCGTTAAATAAACTAATTTTGGGTTGATTAAAAAATTATCTGTAAATTTATGACGTTCTGTTTTATTCGTATTATTATCGATAAAATCAAAGTAATATTTCGGCTTTTAATAGATAATCACAGATTGATTACCTTCTATATCATATCATTGTAATAAATTTAATTTCTGTCAATAAAACGACTGTAAGATAATTTTATAAAAAATAATGATAAATGTAGCTCTAATTCTTTGGTTTAAAATACAGTGGCGTTGATGGGGTTATGTGTGCTGTGTGAAAATAACCTTGATATAATTTAAAAAATTATTAAGATAAAATGGAGATAGTTACAAAATATCCCTATCCCTTAATTAAGACGATGCCTAACTACACTAGGCAACTAGCAATCGCGACCGATGTAACTAGTGTTGGAATGTCTTTTTTTCTTTTTTTCTCTCGTGGAAAAAGCCTAGGGCCGGCAGGGCCAGCAGAAGAGTTATGCCGGACTCTTACCGGCTAAAACCTCACAATATCCTTCTCAAAACCCTTGATGGGAACTACGGGAACGCTTGCGCATAATTTCGCTATCCCAACGGCATTGATCCATTATAGGATCTCGCCTCAGAGTTGAGCTGCCACTCCCCACCTTTCACTAACGCACAGAAGCACCACCTCGAGGCCTTTGATATACGGCAACAAGCGACCTCCGAACCAGCTTCTGTAGCCTCTGTTATGGGGGTTGGAGGGTATTATGCATTCTCCTCTGCCACCCAGGTCTCTGGTTACGAATAAGGAGAAGATAAGTTCTTTCTCTCTCCCTCTCCGAAGCCTCCTTTGGCGACATCACTTGTTCGCAAAAGGCGACGCTTGCACTCCTCGCCATCTCGTCTCGTCTCGTCATTTCAGCAATGAGATCTCGACGCAAATTTGGCCAACTGAGATAATCCGCCAAAGTATGCTGCGCCGAGTCCTCATCGCTGCCACAATAATGGCACAGCTGTTGGTTCTCTACCAAAACGGCACAGGTACTTACCGAAACATCCGTGCTCAGTCAGCACCTGTACCAATCGGAAGGTCAAAGAGCCATGTAGTCTGTTCAACCAGCCATTTAAAACTGGTAACACACCATCGATAGTTCTGTTTCCAACTCTGGAATGTACGAGTTTATCCTTCCACAGTTCAATAACAGACTATCGAGCCTGCCCGAGGTGTAAGGGCGGCACGAGGCGGCCGCTCCAGGTTAGGGCAACGGAGGTCCATTGTGAGCTCATCTCGGATGCACGCCGGTGGGCTGCAGGGGCGACTTTATGCTGCCTTTTGCAGCCGAGGTGGAGCCGCGGAGGGAGTATGTCTGCGACTAAGCGGTGCCGCCTCGGGGGAAGAGGAGTGTCGGTATTGGGATGCGCCGGTCTCCTTATCCTCCGCGGCCGTATAACGGGTGGCGGCGGGCCTAAGATCGGATCCGCCGCAGGGAATCGGGAGAGTTTTCTCTCTGGGCTCCTATGTCTTCTGGGTGATGGGTTCGGGGGAATCCGTTCGGATCCTGCAAGAGGCCGAAGATGGGGCGCGCTGTCCGTTCCGGCGTGCCCCCACAAAGGTGAAAAGGGAGGGTTATTCCCTCCCTCCCTAGGTGGGGCTGCGTTATGCGGCCGGCGTTGGCGAGGTCGCGGATGTATGCGAGAGCGTTCCCGTGACTCCGCCTTAGAGCAACGAGGAGGAACATCGTGGGGGTTTTAGTCGGTGCAAGTCCGACATAACCTGTCCTTGCCCGCACGAGGACGGGTTTGCGCAAGCATTTCCACCACGGGGGACATCACTAGCAACTGAACTTACCATCAGCCATGCATCCCCTCGGGGTGAGCCAACGCTTGGAATTCGGGTGTTTTTTAAAGAGGTTAATCACATCCTCACGGCTCGGGTGGTTAAGCCAAGACCCTCGTTTTTTAAGACGCCGCGGGATGTGATCCACGACACGTACATAGGGTTTACGAGATTTGTGACGGTGGCAAGGTTGACACTAGATCTTCCTCGCCTGCTCAGCAATCGGGTTCAGGAACACCGAGCTCGTCGTCGCCTCTCCACTATGCCGTCTGCTAGTCAGAGGGACACGCGGAAAGACTCTCCTCGCCAGGTTATTCGCCGCCGGACGGCAAAATCCCCGCTACCCGATGCCTAGGGCGCACCGGCCTAAATGTTGTACGTCCCAAAAGGGACCATCAACAGACAGGTACACGTGGAGTTTACCCGGCTCAGCGCCCCAGTGTTGGAATGTCCTATTTTAAGGTGTCGTACCTTAAGCACTTGTCAAACCCTGAACTAGGAACAAGAAACAAATGGAGCTAACAGCTATGAGCTAACACTTCAGCGATTATAATTTTTTTAGCTCCTGTCGTTGCAACAGAACTGGTAAAAAAAGAATATCGCCAGCAGCGTGAATAGACAGCGTTCAACTATTTGTATATCTATTTCTTTCATTCACATGTAATCTGTATCTACTGTACGTTTCTTGTGAGAGAGACTAATTGATAGTTGGTCGTTTACTGTGCGGTGGGATAGGTACCTAAAAATATTAAATCTTTTTAAGACCTTAACTTGATTACCAGAATTAAAAACGTGTAAAATATAATAACTTAGTATGTTAACAAACCTGTGGAGTGTTTCCGGGGGTCAATCCACCAGGTATGTCCGTGGACGAACATCGGCAGTTCGGCAAGCGGCATAAACTTTCATCGCATTCCTTCGCAAGGGGTAGTTCTCCTTTAACAAGGACTATCACGGACAAAAGAAACAATATCCAACTCGACCGCATTGTGCTGTAAACAAACACAATAGAATCAATTGCTCTTAACAACATTACTTCATTATTTATATGTTGTGATTATCAGATTAATTATTTGGAAAGGTTTTTTTCTGGTGATTACTATGTATATTGTATTTTCGATGTCATGTAGATAATAATAAAAACTATTTTTCCGTACTAAAATTATGTACTGGTCGACTTCTAGGAAAATATTATGATAAGTAATACTTAAATTGTAGATTATGACTATAATCAGTTTGTTTGATGAAAGATGTGAAAAATACAAGGAAAATTATAAGTATTGATACATTTTAAATAAAATTTATCTCATATATATAGTAACCACGAGAACATATAGACGTAACGTTTAAAGAAGACTTGATATAGATATGCAAATTCTGTAACTAGGTTGTCTATATCTGGACACGAATACCAAAAAAAACACCTAAACTTTTTTTTATTCGATAAATCAATGAGAACCGGATCTTCACCCGATGGTATACCATAACCATATCCGGCAAGAGAAATTGCTCTAATAAAATATGTTTAGCATTACCAGCAGGACGTTCACCTGATGATAAGTGATACGCCCACCCATGACAATGTGGCGCTAGTTAAGACGGTGTTTATAGCAACAGCATATTGTGTTCGTCGCCTTGTAATATAAGATGTGGAGTCCGGTTTCCTCAGTAATTAGAGCTGCAGCTCCCTTCAAACCGGTACACAATGATGTTTGTACACTAGTGATTGGCAGCAGAAATATGAGCTGCATTGGTAACTACCTTTTTTTATCGCGGAAACCTTATTAAAAGGTACCATGCTTCTGGGGGAAAGGCAAGGTTATGTGTGGCTTCTACCCACCAAAATCCCCTCAGTTGTCTCCCTCAGTGCATCAGGAAGAGCTTCGGGATTTTCTACGGAATGCACCGGTGCTCCCCTGCACTCTGGCTAAAACATCCTACTGAATTACAAAGCCTTCCTTAGCACCCTCGCTGTGTTACGGCAAATACAAGACCATGATGCATTTGCCGTCCTCCTGAGGCTCGCTTATTAAGCTCTGACCATTGGTACCTACCTAGACGGTCTCCGGCAACAGAAACCTACCATCAGTACATATGTCTACACTGGACGAACCGAATGTCGATGAGCACTTTCTTTATCAGATAACTATACTAATATAACTATGGTAAAAAGTTACTTACCCACTTTCAAAAAGTAGTAATAAATTGTATTAAAAACAATATTGTTATTTAACCTTAATATGAATTCCTTGAATATTTGATTACCATCACTTGTGTATATAAAAATACGGACAATTTGATAAAAATCTTTAATCATTATGTATTGTTTTCAATAAGATTAAGCTCTTTAAGCTTTACCGCTACCAGAGTTATTTTCTGTGTATATCCTTATCATATCAATTTTTAATAAGTTTTTATGTGCCGTCTGTTCAGATGGTAACATAGGAGTTTTACCGTGTAGGATTTTACCGTTGGTAGATCTCTTTTGCCGGATACCGTCTGGGTAGGTTCACAGCGTCTATTTCTGACGCCAAACAGTAGTGTGCAAACTGTATTCCGAATTGAAAGGAGTTGTAGCTAATGAAATTACTGGGGTAACGAGACTTGACACCTTATGTCCCAAGGTGACGAGCGCAATGTGGTGCTGTGTATATCATCCTAACTAGAACTACGTTCATTCATTTACGAGGTAGGTACGAGTTTTTTATTTGTATACTTATTATTTTTAATTGGTAGTTATCTTGCTATGTATAAATATCGCTACTTTTCGTATTTCAGGATTTATTGTAACATTCCGTCTTTACTCGCCAATATTTGACGGGGTAAGATAAACATATAAAAGTTTCCATCTTGCTCCGTTTTCAAAAGTCATACTAATGGTCTCATGTTCTCAAAATGTATGTAGCCATTATATAAATTGTTAGCGGCACAAGTTCAGCTAATATTATCTTAAGGTATTTATTTTTATTTTCATATATCATAAAAGAGGCAAAAAGAGCAAGCGGGTTACCTAACGACTAAGTGATTTCACCGCTGCCCATAGACATAAGAAACGACAGGAGTGTTACTTGTACGTTGCCTTCTCATAAGGTATAGGAACAGGATTTGTAGGAATGGGAGTAGGAACTTAAAGAAAGTGGAAACACTACTAGACACTCGCTAGTAAATGCAACATCACAAGTCCTGGAATAATGCAACGACACACCAGTTTATCTACCAAACGTCAATATTCGGGTGGCCTTAAGAAAAGAGGAAAAGGAACGGGCATTCGTAACTCACTCACCAGACGAAACATGGCAGCCACTAAGAAGCTAACCACTTCACGCTGATTTTCTGTGAGAGGGTAATATTGCACCGGTCGACCCTGCTCATTTATGTTTACAGTGAACTGTAGACGTGGATCTACTACCAATTTTTTTTAATTACTATAGGAATATATATTAGGACGTCCCAAAAAAACTCTATTTTTTTTTTCACGTCTCCTATAAAAATATGTTACTTTATCATGTTTTTTGAACTTCTTCCAAAAAACAGCTCGAGAAAAAAACTTTTGAAAATCGATTTTTCACGATTCCAGAAATTTTTTTAAATTTTGAACGACTCTTTAAAAAATTTTTTTCGAATTGTTTTTTGGAGGGGGCCTATGAAACATGATAAACTGATATATTTTTATAAAGACCTTGAAAAAAGTAATAGTTTTTTTTTGGGGCGCCCTAATATTAATACATATGTGTACATATAATGTTATTACATATCTAGTACTGAATAAATAAAAATAAAATGCATTTTATCAATTTAGAAACACCACCATGCCACGTAACTACGTCCGAAAATCTTTACGTGCAACCTTCTATACTCATGAAGATGTGGCTAAAGCCGTTCACAAAGTGAAAAGGAAGGAGCTGATATTAATAAAAACAAAAAAATAAATATAATTGATATCTTTCATTTTCTAAGTAAGTGAAGTGAAAAGTCTGAGAACCTCTAGTTCAATCTTTTTCCGGCCGGGCAACATTGATATATAAAACCCAAATAATTTGTATTATTTGAAGGTATTTTGAATATATAGACAGTTCTGATGTCAGGACAATTGAAATTGTAGCCCTGACCGTCAATATCGCCTGACATTAATTTGAACGATTTTAGAAACTATTTCGATTTTTACCCACTATCCTTCCATCTTTCCCCCTGTTTTTTTCTTTTAATAAAAGCATTGTAATTATAATTTTTTTGCTTTCGTATAAATATAACAGGGATTTATTGAAATGACATAAAAATATGCTCTTTGTACATTATTCACTATAGATATATTTTTAGCTTAAGTTAATATGTACTGTTGTACAAGACATCAAACATAACACTGCTCATCTCATCAAAAGCCTTTCGATCTTCCCACCACTCACCCTACCTAATAATGACAATGCAAACTTAAAACATATCTCGCAGTAAGGAGTATATTATTATAAGAGATATTGCATAGTTTCCTCTATTAGGTGTAAACAAATTTTTTAGTATTCGTATAAATTTTATATCTAACAAATATAAATATTTTAATTTGATCTTTAAAATATTGAAAATAAATATTAAATTTGCAACAGAGCTATCTATCACAGAGTTATGTATCATAAATATTTTTTAATAAACCTTACAAATTTGCAAGTTAGTGTACATACAAAATGAAATAGTTTTAAGAGAAAATCATAGATGGCGTTTCCATAAAATATTTGTATCGGCAATTATATGCTCAAGTAACAAGGTATCAATGTAATCTACAAAGTAATACTTTGTTACGTATATTTCATTAATAACACCAAACACGCATTTTCCATTAGATTCATATTTTTTATTGTTCTCAAATTTCACTTTATTGTAATATATTCCTACATAATAGTTTATTTTTGGGATAGCCACATTTCACGAAATGTGGGCTATCAACAAGGTGGGATCAATGTAGATTTAGGCACTATAATTGAAATGTGTAGTTTTTGTCTCTTTCTTACCTCCTAACAAATTCACAGATTGAAGCGAGGTGGGTATACGGCGAGCAACGCGACGATATGCATAAAGTGCACCCGTGCCTCGTGCCGTTCAAGAGACTACCTCCCGCTGAGAAGCGCTACGACATCCAGCTAGCAGTGCAGACACTCAAGTACCATAGCCAAACCGTTCTTCTATTTTTTGATTTGTATGAACCTGACACCTAACCATTCCTTGACCATTCATTTCACCTGGTGTTAAATGACAACAACGTGAATGGTAAAACGTGCTCATTTAAAATACTCCGGCTTTCATGGCAGCCTGAAAACAGCTATGTTGCCATGGCGGCAGATTTACAACATGATGGCAGTAACTAACTAAACTCTACTACCAAACTGAGGTTCCGGAACGAATCGAGGGCCTTCGTGTAGGCATTATTGTATAGTTAAAATATATATAGGAGATATCCAGAGATTAATTAACACATCATGAGATCTCTGAAACTATTAGACGTAAAGACATAGAGGTCAGCTAAGAATGGATTTTACAAAATTTCTTCTCCAAAGGGAGTGATGTTAGTATTACGACCGGCAAAGCGGGCGGGGAATAACTATTGAAATATTTGAATAGTTATTTTCTCATAAGGTATTTCTTTCTGATATAAATACATTTTGCAGGATGATTTTGGCTCTAGGGTTACTACATTAGCCTGGACAAGCCGCCAGGGCCTATCCGCAACGTTCGTTTACCCAACGAGCCTTTCATGCAGGTAAATGGTAGATAAATTAATATATATACGTACTAAACTACTCCGAATACGTTATCGATCAATATTTATTTAATATAATATAAATTAAATCTTTGTTAAAGATGCAAGATGACCACTTTAAAGTGATGATTGCTCAGTTTGTAAATGCCGTAGTCGTGTACTGCACGATTCGTACGGGTAAGAATTAGATCCTCGCCGAGCGTGAAGGAAATATCGTGAGGAAGCGGCGAGTCGAGCAAGATTTCACTTGATCGTGAGTGACACGTCTGCTCTTAACAACGTAGTGCTAGTTACTATGATATACACAGCACTGCATTGTGCTCGTTGCTTTGAAATGTAACATATTAAGTTTTGTTACCCCAGTAATTTGACGAGCTATGGCACCTTTCAAACCGGAACAGAGTAAGGTCTGCATACTAATTAGTATTGATTGTGTGATACCATTGAGATGTGAGAATCAGAATCCACGGAATCAGAATACACAGAATCAGAATCCTCAGAATCAGAATCCTCAGAATCGGAATCCTCAGAATCAGAATCCTCAGAATCAGAATCAGAATCAGAATACTCAGAATCAGAATTCTCAGAATTAGAATCCTCAGAATCAGAATCCCCAGAATCAGAATACTCAGATGGTGGTGAAGGTCGTGATGGTGGTAAAGGTGGTGATGGTGGTGATAGTAGTGGTTGTGGTGAAGGTGGTGAAGGTTGTGAAGGTGGTGATCGTGGTGATGGTGGTGAAGGTTGTGAAGGTGGTAAAGGTTGTGAAGGTGGTGATCGTGGTGATGGTGGTGAACGTGGTGATGGTGGTTATGGTGATGAAGGTGGTGAAGGTGGTGATGGTGGTGATAGTAGTGATTGTGGTGATGGTGGTGATAGAAGTGATTGTGGTGATGGAGGTGATATTAGTAATTGTGATGATGGTGGTTATGGTGGTGATTATGATGATGATGATGATGGTAATGGTGGTGAAGGTGGTGATGGTGGTGAAGGTTGTAAGGTAGTGAAGGTGGTGAAGGTGGTGATGGTAGTTATGGTGGTGATGGTGGAAATGGTTGTGATGGTAGTGATTGTGGCGATGGTGGTTATGATGGTGATGGTGGTAATGGTTGTGAAGGTGGTGATGGTGGTGATGATGATGATGCTGATTCTTATTCTTCTTATTCTTATAATATATAGTAGTGATTGTGGTGATGGTGGTGTAGGTGGTGGTGAAGGTGGTGATGGTGGTAATGGTGGTTATGGTGGTGATTGTGGTGATGGTGGAGATGGTGGAGATGGTGGTGATGGTGGTGATGGTGGTGGTGATGATGATGATGATAATGATGATGATGATGATTCTTATTCTTATTATTCTTATTCTTATTCTTATTATATATAGTAGTGATTGT